>JAUDYJ010000001.1:72340456-73703789 GCA_030761175.1 Masticophis lateralis
TTCCAAAGCTGCTGTGCAAAACAGACATATTGAAACTAATTTTTGGATTTTACTAAGCACATACTTTTATTCTTGGGATTTCCCCTCCCTCCCTCCTCCCTCCCCTTTTCCCTCTTCTAAAGGGGGGAAAATATGACATGAGGTGCTGATTGGACAGTACTGTATATGGTTTGTAAGATCAAAATCTGAACCCTCGAGAAATTTGTAACTATAGAGGGGTTTACCAGAAGCCATCTTAACTCCTTCCCCTTACTCAAGCCTTACCTGGTGACCTTAGATGGAGTTGTATACTTCTGAAAACAAAACTCTGCCTCCTGTGAAGAATGTAGCTATAGCTCTCTAGGAAAGATGAGAAGAAGCATCCAGAAGCAACCATTTGGGCTAACAAGGAGAAATACTGTCCTTTTCAGCTTTTCTTGGCTTAAGGCAATTAGAAAAGCATATTTAGAAAGAGTCTGGCTGCTGTGGCATGCTTTAGCAATAGAACTTAATGTTAACCAAGTCTTATGTTTCGTCTAGGTCAGCAGTTGGCAAGAGAGAACTGTAAATATGGGTTCCCGTGAGTAAATAGAGATACGTATGGAAAGGAAAGAGGGCAACTCAAGTAGGCAGTTCTGAAATTCATGCCCTTGTTATTTTAAGCGATAAGATTTGAGTAACTAGTCAACCGTGCAGATGGTCTGGTTTCAAAAACAGGAAAGAGCCTTTCACTCACCCTCTGTTTTTTTTTTTTTAATTTAAAAAAGCCAACTTCTGAGGCAACAGTAAGCACTTGGAAAGAGAAACTGACTTCGTGGTTAAGCGAGTTTACTTCCTTGCTTGTATAATGATTGAAATGTTGCAAAGCACGATGGGACAGTTGCGCTGATAACCGCAAACTCCAACAGTTATGATGAAAACGTTCTGAAACAAACCACGGAACTATCGGAAGAGATGAGAAATCCCCCACCCACTGGGCTTTAATATGTGTGTTTATGTGTGTAGTTGAGTGATTCAGTGCAGAAGACAAGTTCTTGGAAATTTGAACTTTAAAAGATTTCAAAAACCATTTGTTCCCCCAAGTTTTCAGGACATCTTAAACTTCTGGCAGTTACCTTAATATCTACATAAAATGGCTAAGAGAAGTTCTTGCACTCTAAAGGCTAATTTTTTTCCCCTTGAGAAATGAAGCTATCTAGATAATATTGGCTTTTTTAAAACTTCTGGTTATTTATTCTCTAATAGCTTTTTTTAAAAAAGTGTTGATTGATTTTTTTTATTTTGATCAGGAATTTTTAAAATCTTGGTCAGTGACTACAAGCTGCCCAGGTTTTCTTGGAGATGATACATTTTTGAGCCAATTCCTAGGATGAAAAATGTTTGAAAACTTCCCTTGACTATTTTGTTGGGGTTTCTTTTTCTGGAATACACAGCTGCTAAAACTAGTCTCAGGGTTTCATGTGCTATTCTAACAGAGGCCCTTCCACATGATTGCTGACTCTCAAAAGACAAAAGAATTTTTATGCTACAGTGCACCCTTCTTGGGCTTTTGAAAAGTTTTTTTTTTTAAAGCAGTGTTTGTCCAGGAAGTAATTTTAAAAAAATAAAATAAAACTGGCAGCCACAATAGTTCTCAATTTACAACCATAATTGAGCCCAAAATTTCTGTTGATAAATGAGACAATTGTAAATTGAACTTTGTCCCATTTTACAACCTTTCTTGCAACAGTTGTTAGGTGAATCACACAATTGTTAAGTGAATGTGACTTCCCCCTTGACTGCTTGTCAGAAGGTCACAAATATTGATCACATGACCCGAGGACACTGCAACAGTCATAAATATGAGCCAGTTGCCAAGTATCTGAATCACATGACCATGGGGAGGCTGCAACAGTTGTAAGTGCAAAATGTTCATAAGTCATTTTTTCCAGTGCCATTGTAACATTGAACAGTCACTAAATGAACTGCACGTTGTAGGTTGAGGACTATCTGTATTGTAGTGAAAGCCCTGTCCTATTCAGAATAAAATGTGAGAATGTGGCAGATCAACATGGAACATTGGCTTCAGGAATAGAGCGGGAGGAGACAAGGAAGGTGTTCCTGCCAGTGAAAAATACAGAAAGTTAAGGAAGTCCAGTGCAATCTCATTTGAAGGAATAATTCAGCAATAAGAGTTTCGGTATGGAGCTGCCTAAGAACAATATGCTGCAAACTGAACATGTCTAAAATTTAGGTTAGCCGGACAGAGGTCCCCACTATTATAATTTAAGGTATGACATTTCTGTATGAATTATAGTAATCATGTAGGCATAAATTTACATGATTGCTTTCAATGCAAATGCATAGCTTCTCTTTTAGTGATGGTCTAAATGCTCTTTGTAAGCACTGCAGAGAGGAAGGAGGAGAAGGACGAAGAAGAAGTGGAGGTAATTGGAAGTAGCTATCTTAGAGGCCACTTGATATTGATGCAGGAATGAGAAAGTTGACTTGGCACAACAGCCTGCATAGGTTCAGAGGCTTTTGCAGATAGAAAAAGCATATTTCATACTGTTCCCAGAGAGCCTGTACAATACTTTCTGATTGCATAAACAGGAACTGAGAGTAATATGTATTCAGTTCAAAAATATGAACAACATTTAAATGACTTGAGAACATGCATCTTCTTGGGGTATTTATTGAATAGAGATAGATTTTTTTTCTCTTTTAGTCATGAATTAAAAAAAGTAAAAGTCTTTTTCAAATCAAGCTTAATCATCGGCTTTTATGCACTTGTCCTTTCAATGTTGTTGAAAACAAAACCGAAGCTTTTCCCACTGACCTCTTCAAGTAATTTTTTGTTTTAGTTCCTGGTCTACCCCACATATCTTGGCTTTCCTAGTAATTTCACACCCAAGAATTAATCACATCTAAATTTGCTTAGCTTCTAAACCCAGACCTATGATTACCTACTTAGACATTGAAATAAAACTTACATGTTAATTCTCTTTCACAAGTGACATAGGTTTGATTACATCAATGTGATATATTTCCACTATCAATAACTTCAGTGATTATTAAGAAATTGAAATCCAGACAACATTGGAGGCTCTATTATGCCCTATTATTGTTGCCATAGTTTCAATAATCTCAAAATTGTGCCATTTGTTCATGGGCTGAAAATTCTGGACACATTTATTCATTGTCTTCCAATATATATTTAATAAGGACTCACCAAACTGACAAAAACAATTGGCCAATCAATTCAACCATCTCTAAATCATCTGTTTTGTTCAGCTGCTCATTGGAAGTGAGGTGGGACTGAGGTATGTGTGGGTGTGGGGGGGGGAGGCTGGTGCAAAACAAATTGGGATTATAATTTGACAAATGGTTCTGAGATGTTTTCAGCATTTGGGGATATTCAGAATGGCTACACCATAGAAAAGTTAGGTACTTCTTTTCTCTAGAGATCATCCCTAGGGTGACCTCAATTGCTTTTAAAAAACAGTATTTTAGTTTTGCTTTTAGAATAAATAAATAATTCTTTTATAATGTATTATTTGAGAGATGCAGAACAATTACTGTAAGCATGTTTCTAAGAAAAGATGGTGATGAAACAGACTTGTTAAAACTATGCACTCAGTGAAACCCTATTTTTAAACCTGATCAGACTAGAAGTTGTTGGTTTGGTTTTTTGTTTTTTTTTTGCACTGTAGCTTTAAGGAGCTTGTCTTCGGTATGTAAACAGATTTGCCATTATTGCTGACCTGATGCCTGGCTGGCCAATAACAGGGAAATAGTGGCCTTTTAGAAATTTGTCCACCTGGGTTCTTGTTTTACAGCAGCCACCCCACCTTGGCTGGGGAGGAGAAGTGGCTATGTTCTATTTCCAAGGCTGTTCTTCCTTTCCTGACAATGAAGAAGATGGAAAAAAGTAACTAACGTTATCCCTTAAGGGAGGGAAAAGGGCTCAGTTTGTGTGGGATGTTTATGGCTCCCCATTACACTGATCTGGCACATCATTGCTAGAGAAAAGATGGATTCTGGTAGGTATGTGCACATCAGTTTGCTTCAGATTGTCTCTTTGCTGATGGCTAGTTTGCTGTAGTTATAGATGCACTGAAACAAAGAAAGCTGTCCTCTCAAATGCTTTGCCTAAATATTACATTTTGAGGGAGCAGAATGTAATCTTGCTGAATATTGACCTACTACTGTCTGTTTCATACGATCTGAAATGGTGCTATGACCTCCTGTCTGGACCTACATTATATTTTATTATATTCTTAATATAAGAGTATTACACTTTTAAAGAGTATATTATTATAATACTCTTAAATGTGAATGAAGTGAAATGTATGGTACCAATTTTTTAAAATTAAACCTGAAAAATCGTATTTGGTCAGAGTTAAGTTCCTTTAGGCTATGAATGTTTCCTTGCACTGATGCTTAACATAGCTAGGCAATCCATTGCATGACAATAAAAAACTGTAACACAAGCCAGACTCATCTCTTAGTAGTGATGGCTATTTCCAGGTTTAGACGCCCCTATAAATAATACTGCAAATT
Organism: Masticophis lateralis; assembly: GCA_030761175.1. NCBI lineage: Eukaryota > Metazoa > Chordata > Lepidosauria > Squamata > Colubridae > Masticophis > Masticophis lateralis. Next base: position 72,344,978 of record JAUDYJ010000001.1, read on the forward strand.
CTGTTTTCTGTGAATGAGGCCATTGCTTACTGAACTTATTTCATCCATGGATTCAGTTACTCTAACCTAACTTTTGTTCTCTGATATTAACCTCCTGCCCAAATGCTAAAAAAAAAAAAAAAGAATCTTTTGGAGAATCAAAACTCTTGAATATCATTGACAAGGTCCAACTAGGCTATGATTAAAATATGCTTTGACTTGTTCATGGTAATAAATACAGCCTTCTATGGTCTGGTGATCTCTAGATGGGTTGGATTACAAATCCCAGGATTCCCAACTGACATAGCCATCTGGAGAGTTGGGGAAGATTGGAATATAGTTGTAAATCTTCCAACCTTAAGAGAGTTAAAACCCAAATTAACATACATTATAGTTTAGAAAACCAAGTAGTCATTTCCAGAAGAGAAATGAAGTTTACATCATCATCTTGTGTGCCAATTGTGTGTCTTCTCCATGGCTCTGCAGAAGGATCCAGATGAGATCATGACTCAGTCCAGGCTTGTGAACATTCAAATGTTTTGTAGCCATTCCAACATTTTTTCATCAGCATCCCACATAACATTCAGAGGCAGTTATAATAGTTTTGTTTTTCTTCCAACTTTGTGTCTGTTTGGTAGGAAAGCAGGGGAAAAAAATCTGTTTTGCAGATTGCTGGAAAGCACTTGTAAATATTGTTTGCATAAATCACTTCTTCTTCCCAGAAGTTAGCAACCTTATATGGCTGAGATGGTAACTGGATTATAGACAAAATGATAATATAAGAAAAAAGGACCATGCTATTCTAGAAGAGTCACATAACAATGAAGAAACTTATTCTTCCTCTGGAGAGGCCATCTCTGTTACTCCATTCTATCCACCTACCTTTGAAGGAAACCTCACCAATGGATATGGGATAATTTCACCATTATCTTGGACTAATTGAAAGATTGCACTAAGGGAACTGAAATGTAGCAGCCAGTTCTCCACCCAGATCGGGTGTCAAACTCGCATAATCATGGTGTCATCATGTGACATATCACGACTTTCCCCCATTTGATAAACTGGGCGTGGGCATGGCCAGCATGTGACACATGGGCCGCGAGTTTGACATCCCTGACTTAAATCAATTTGAATAACAAAGACAACATAGTTAAATGAAATCTTTAATTGACAGATTCCACTTTACTGTATTTAGAAATATTTGAATATACTAGCAGGATAGCCCAGGACAGGGGACTACACCTACACAGGCTCCAGGTGCCTTGTTTCTTTTGTTCTTCAAATCATGTTTTTGTTGTTAGTTGCGAAGTTGTGTCTGATCCATCATGATCACATGGACATCGTTCCTCCGGGCCTTCCTGTCCTCTACCATCCCCTGGACTCCATTTAAACTCATGCCTACTGCTTCAGTGACTCCATTCAGCCACTTCATTCTCTGCCGTCCCTTTCTTCTTTTGCCCAGCAATCTTTCCCAGCATTAGGCTCTTCTCCAGTGAGTCCTTCCTTCTCATTAGGTGGCCAAAGTATTTGAGCTTCATGAAGAATGCACAAATCCACTTTGTGACTACCTAGCTTAGTAACAGCCTTGCCCAATCTGGTACATCTGTGTACTGCTGAGGATGTTTCTTGATCCCTGTGTTTACTGCTGAACAGGTATACTCCACTTTCCACAATTGTGAACTGTGTATTGTGTACTGTCACTGTAAGATCCAGAATTCCACATTATTGGCTACACTAGCTCATAATTCCTGGAGGCCATCAAGTTGAAGAAGGGTTTGATAAGCAAAGACTCTAAAGTCTGTATTAGGGCGAAGGATAGGGATGCTCAACAAACTCATGCTTTTATTTCCCCCATTCCTACTTTCAGCAAACTGAAACTGACCTTGTATTCATTTCACTGTATGATATCACCCTTTATAAAATAAAAGTAACAAAGGAAGAATGAGGTCAGTCAGATCAGAGCTGTTTATGCTAACCAGGGAGACATTTCTTTGAACTAAAGCGTACATTATTATAATGATGCAGTACTATACCAACTTTCAGAAACCATTCAGAAGGGTGGGTGGAAATAAAAGAAGATGGATTGTAAATAATACATTCCCAGGCACGGAGAGGTGGGGTCTTGACATGAAGTGCTGTTCCAAATCCAGATGTTGGATTCTGGTAATCACAATAAAAAAAAAGGGCCATTATTGTTCTTGCTAACTGCACAGGCCAGGGCAGGAAATGATGAAATAGAATTAAGGGGTGGAAACATGTATTGAGACAGAGAAAATGAACACCAGGCTGGGTTCAGCTAAAGCTGCCAGCCTTCCCGCCCCCTCCACTCATCCCTAGACAAAGAAAACACCTCAAATAGCCTCTAGAGCTAAACAGCTTTTGCCAAAGAATCCATCAATGAGTCAGGGAAGAAGTGGAAATATCTCTTCTATGTGAACTGTGCCTGATTTGGAGCAGAGTTTTGTATGGATTAGGAAATTAATTTCTCCCTGCTGAAATTTCTTCATCTTGTTCCTCGGAAAATCAGGCTGCTGCTATCTATTTAGAACAGCAATTAAATCAAGACTCTTGAATCACAACAGAAAACACACCCCTGCTGATTTCCACTCTATGGTTTCTCTATTGTATTGTATTTCTTTGGTAAGGAGAGAATAAATCACTCCTTTAAAAAAAGGTCCTTTTAAAAAAAATCCAACCCCTTTCTCTTCTAAGTAAGTGTTTAATAGATTTACAGTTCATAGATAAAGGTTCCCCTCTCACATACTGTATTTTTTGGACTATAAGATGCACCGGTGTATAAGATGCACCAAGATTTCAAAGAGGTAAGCAAGAAAAAAAAGTTTTTTCCCTCCCCAGCACATAGGAGCACTCTGCATGCCTCCCACAGCCTCTGCACGCTCTGTTTTTGCAAAAATGGGACACGCAGGGCGGGGCCAAAAATGGCTGTATTCAGTCTATAAGATGCACCAACATTTCCACTCTCTTTTGGGGGAGGGGTGCATCATACTCTAAAAGATATGGTATGTGCTAGTCGTTCCCGACTCTAGGGTGTGGTGCTCATCTCCGTTTCAAAGCTGAGGAGCCAGTGCTGTTCGAAGATGTCTCCGTGGTCATGTGACCAGCTTGAGTAAATGCCAACGGCACACAGAACACTGTTACCTTCCCACCAAAGGTGGTCCCTATTTTTCTACGTGCATTTTGAAGTTTGGGAAGCTTCAAAAGTCATCTATTCAACATGGCAGAGCATATCCTGGGAAGCCATATCCTAGTGAATCTTGTCAAGTATATACCCCAGAAGTAAAACCTGGGAATGTTGCAGGGCAACAAAACTTATAAAAGGAACATGCCATCAACATTGTTATCAAAATAACACATTTTATTCATTGGATGAATAAAATGCTAGCTTTGAATTAGCTAGCAGGGGTGTGGTAAGCAATGGAGATAGATAGATTTGTAACCATAAGAAATCAAGAGAGAGAAAATCAAACAGCTTTTCTGAGAATGGTGAGCAGGAGAAGGTTAGAGAAATAATATAACATATAAATCTTGGCTTGCAGGAAAAGTTGTACAATTGGTAAGACCATGTTCAGTCAAGAGGAAGGGGGAAAAATCAATATCTGGAAAGCTTTATTCTCAAAATGTTAGATCTTATATTTGTAGATTAACTTTCATTATCCCAGTATTCCCCAGCTAACATTGGTTTTAGCCATGATTGATGGTAATTCTGATTGTGGATGGTTGATATGGGTTATGATCAGTTCATTAGTGCTTTAGACAGCCTGATCGGTACTTTCTTAGCTCAAAGTGAACAGACTGAACAATTCTCAGCTGGCTTTCATAAGAAATTTTACATGAATGAAAATGCTTTGTTATGCACATTGTTATGGATTTAGTTGTCAATCAAGATAAGCAGGATAGACAGTGTTTTAGTAGTTTAGAGCTCTATTCTAGAGTATGAGGGCTATTAGGTAATGACCTGGCTATAGGTAGGATTATGATTCTGTTTTCTGGGCAGGATTTTTCAAAGTGATTTAGGGCTATTTTATAATTTACGTTTCTGCAATAAAAGCAGTGCTGTTTTTTAAATAACCACATCATCTAACTTCGGCAGCACCATCAGATGAGACCCTGGAGACCAGAGAAAAGACTTCTGGATTAGGTTACTATAGGAAACTCTTGGCATCATTTGTGCAAACTTATGCAGAATTACTGAGAAGTAAACACCATTGAATGCAATGGGATACGCGTAGAATTTCCCATGAGACTAAAATATTAAAGCATGTGGATGATTTCCATCAACAAATTAAGTGTGTTTTCTGGGAGCTGAATTTTTCTTACTTAGAAAACATGGCTGTGTGTTGAGCTTTTGTACAGGCATTTCAATATTTATGTATTGCCATATTTGGCAGTGGCATATTTGCATGGACTTAGAGTGTTGGGTTGGGCGATTGAGGATGCAGAAGCAAGGTAGCGATAACAGCTCTTTAATGCAGGGTAAGATTTCAGCGAAGGTTACAGGCAAATACCCCTCCTTTTATACTCTGCTGGCCAGGACACTGACCAATCACAATTATAGTTTGAATCTCCCGCCAAAACTTAAATACATAACACCCTTCCCCTCCCAGAAGGCACTTAGTCAATGCATTTGCATACAAAATCCCGCAGGCGACCAGGGCGTGTCCGGGCCCTAGTTCAGTCTGAGGTGTGGTGTCAAGCCAGTCGGAAGGACCTTTTGTTTCTCCCGGCTCTGTCAATGGAACCTCCTGGATTTCTTCAGGGGCGTTGAAGTCCTTGGCTGGGAGTAGCGTCTCGCCAGGGTGGCGCTGGATCCCAGAGTTTGCAGCTAAATCTTCCAACCTCTTTGGGCTTGAGTTAGCTGTTGTGGGAAAACCTTGGTAGTCAGGGCCTTGTATTTCTGGATACATTTCTGGCTGTCCGGCCAACCTCTTTCTGAGTTGGTCAATGTGTCTGCACCAGATCTTTCTGTCCCCCATGTCTACTGTGTAAGACTTTGGGCCCTTGATGTCAGATATCATCCCAGCCACCCATAGGGGATCCTCTGAGTAGTTCCTCGCGAACACTGATGTCCCTATCTGGAACTCCCGTAACTTCTGGTCGGTTCCCTTAAACCCGTCCGGAGAATAGTTGGGGTGTAATTGGTCCAAGGTACACCTGAGCTTCCTACCCATGAGGAGTTCAGCTGGACTGCGCCCCGTGGCCATACAAGGAGTGGCATGTTGGACTGCTAAGAATTTGTCCACTCGGGCCTGCCAGTCTCCCATGTCCAGCCGGGCCAGGGCCTCCTTGGCCGTTCTCACAAATCTTTTGGCCAGTCCATTACTGGCCAGATGAAATGGGGCAGAGAGTGCATGCCGGATGCCTAACTCTGCCAGGTACCCCTCGAACTGGGTGGCGGTGAATTGGGGCCCATTATCCGATACGAGGGTATCAGGCAATCCATGGATGGCAAAGAGTTTGTGAAGTGCCTTAATGATTGCTTTGGCAGTCGTGGATTGCATGAGGATGATCTCGAGCCACTTTGAAAAGGCATCACCATGAAGGTTTGGCCATCTACATGTATCTGTGACCAGCAGCCCTAGGGACACTCCCATTCCTTGACTGGCATGGTCGGGGGATCTGGCCTGGATTCCTGACAGGGGTTACACTTCCCCACCCACTTGGTGATGTCGTTATCCATTTGGGGCCACCACACATAGCTCCTAACTAGGCCCTTCATTCATACAATCCCAGGGCGTATAATCCCTTCATTCGTACAATCCTGAGCAGCTTCTGTGTTGCTCTTTCCTCTTCCGTGTGTGTCTCTCCATCTGGAAGACGTCTTCCTCCAACTCTTCCTCACTGCTGGTTTGGGTGTCTTCTCGGTGTACCGGCGCCAACCTCGGGATTTCTTTCGTGGTCGCTGGTCATTGCAGCATCTCTGCAGCCTTGGTAGACGACTCGAGTGCTCTGGCCTCGTTGAGGGCGATGGGTAGAGTCAAATTCTGCCTTGCAAGCAACCTTCTCTGTAAGCGTATATCTCTCATGCCAAAGATTAGTTGCTCTAGGAGCGCATCATTGAAGTTCCGGTACTCGCAGTGCATCACAGCCTTATGCAGGGTGGCCATGTACACGCTGATCGGCTCTCCTTCACGCTGTACTCATTGCTGGAGCTTGTAACCCTGCACAAACTTCGACGGTACCGGGGCATAGTGTGCCTTGAGCGTCGCTTGTAGTACATCCCACGAGACAGTTTGGACTGGGGTCGGTTCTGAGAGTGATTCAGCCATGTTGAAGACCTCTGGCCCGCAGTGGCTCAGGAACAGGGCCCACTTTTGGTTCCCCGGGAAGCCCTGCATGTCGCTGGCTTCCAAGGCGCACTCAAACTGGATCATGTACGACCCCCACTTCTGGCTGGGTTGAAAGGCTTTGGTGGTATGAACGAAGACATCGTAGTCATTCTGCTGTGTACGGCTTGTCAGCCTGGCTGAATCCACTGTAGGTAGCTCTTTTTCGGCTTGCTCTCCATGCCTCAATCCCATCTCTGTCGCCAATGTGGGGTTGGGTGATTGAGGAGGCAGAAGCAAGGTAGTGATAACAGCTCTTTAATGCAGGGTGAGATTTCAGCGAAGGTTACAGGCAAATACCCCTCCTTTTATACTCTGCTGGCCAGGGCATTGATCAATCACAATTCGCCCATTGTAGTTTGAATCTCCCGCCAAAATTTATATACATATCATAGAGAATGTAAGAAAATTAGTAGAAGGAAAACCACTGAGAAAAAAAACTCTGCCATAATCGTTTATTGATTTATTTATTAAACACATTTATAAGATTGCCCAACTCGTTGGGTGGTTTACAGTATTGAAATATCACAGGTGTAAAATCCCATAACCCAATAGTGAAATCCTCCACTGTTTGCCACCAGTTCGCTGCCACGCATGCACAGTGCACACCAAAAGCACACTGCGTGCGAATGTGCAATGCTGGCCAAATGCACGATTCATGCAGAAAAAAATGTTTAACAAGGTAAGTAGAACAGCGAAGGGGAGGGAACAGCTGTGTTGTTCTATTTAGATTCACTAGAAAGCAGAATTTCAGCAGAATATAAATTTCACGGCACAGCTGATCATCATAAATACTGATTCAGACCAACCGGTAGCTTTTTTTTTACTACCGGTTCGCTAAACCAGTAACTTTTATCCCTACTGGTTCTCCCGAACTGGTGCAAACCAGTAGGATTTCACCACTGCCATAACCCCATCTTCAACTGCCCCATTGGCAGCAACCACACACTCACACCAGCCACTCAATTGGCCAGCCAGTGTCCTCCAGTTCCTCTGACAAAACCTTGTCTTCAGGGCTTTCTCGAAATGTAGCAAGCTGGGGGCCAATCTTATCTCTGGAGTAATGATTTTGCAAAGGGAGGGAACCATCACAAAGGAGGCTCTTTTGCTTGGTTCCACAAGAGATATTTTTCTGATACAGTAATGGCTAACCTTTTCCAGACTGAGTGGCCAAAGTGCATGCAATCACCTTGAGGGGTGAAATCTAAACTTTTTTTGCTACCGGTTCTGTCCACATGGCTTGGTATGGCATGGCTTGGTGGTCATGTGACTGGGTGAGCATGTCCAGTTTGATGTCATTCATGTCACTGCTGTGCATGGGGCGCTTGGAGAGAGAGCGAGCAAGACAGCTTTCCAACCTCTGCTTGTGTGTGTGTGTGTGTGTGTGTGTGTGTGTGTGTGAGGGGGGTGGGAGGGAGGGAGGGAGGGAGCGATCTGAAGCCAAGGCACCCAAACTTCTGGCAGTGGCAGAGGCAACTTCTGAGCAGCCAGTTCCACCTGATCTACTCCCTGAGTCTTGACGTTCTCTTCACTCAACCCCCACCCCACTCAAGCAGCTTCCCTGCTCAGCCCCAACCAGCTATGCATCCATGGTGCCCACACCAGCATCCCAAGAGAAGCAGAGAAGATCATCGCTTGCAAGCAGACAAACAGAGGTAGCAAGCGTACGCCATGCTGTGGGAAAAATGAGAGGTCCTGTTGTCCCACAGAGCTTGCCACTGCTTGAGTGGGGGGGGGGGGTTTGAGGAGAATGGTGAGACTCAGGGAGTAGATCAGATGGAGCTGGCTGACTCAGGGCAGCTCAGAAGCCGCCCGCGCTACTGCCAGAAATTTGGGTGCCTTGGCTTCAGATCGCTCCCTTCCTCCCTCCTTCCCTCCCTCCCTCCCTCCCTCACACACACACACAAAACAGAGGTTGGAGAGCTCTCTTGCTCTCTCTCTCTCCAAGCGCCCCATGCACAGCCCATTTGAGGAAAGGGCATGCATGACTGGGCGTGTTTGGCTGCAGAAGGAGGTGCAGCGCATTGGGATTGTTTTGTTCACCGAGGTGGTACTTTGAGAGGGCAGGCAGCTGACAACTATAATGAACCTGCCCTCCCGAAACAGTACCATGGTGAACAAAACAACCCCATTGCTATGGATGCATAGCTTGTCGGGGCTGAGCAGGGAAGCCACTGCTTGAGTGTGTGTGGGGGGCAGTAAGCTGCTAGCTCCTTCCCTGCAGCACTGCCATGCTTGCCTGCCTTCCACGTGGACTTCTGCTTGCCTGCCTTCGCAAGCTGGCACTGGGACGCCAGGAAGGCAACATGGAAGGCAGGCAAGCATGGCAGGACTGTGGGCTGTGGACCAGTTCGGGGGCGTGGCCAGTCAGCCAATGCTCCTGGTCCAGTGAAATAGCCTCGATCTCCGCTACCTACTCGCCCGAGCCAGTCCGAACCAGGAGCATTTCACCCCTGGTGCACCTGAACCCCCAAAATGCAATGTGTGCCCCCACATACACCCTGCTCCCGAGCACGTGCATCTGTGCATGCGCCCCGGCCTCAGTGCATATGCGCATGCTTCCACATATTTCTTGCCCAGGTGCATGCGTGCACAAGACCCCACACGTGCCCCACCCCCACGCATGCGTGTGTGTCCCGCCCCCGGTACATGCACGGCAGAGACCAGATGACAAGGTGCCTGGTGGGAGGTTCGCCATCATGGTCCTAATATATGGGAAGTCCCTGCTCTGGCGGAACTGGTAGATGTAACTGGGGAGAGGCGATCCTTCAAATAACCTGACCCCAAGCCATGTAGGACCTTAAGGCAGGGGTAAAATCCACTTACCTTCGCTGCTGGTTCGCAAATGTGAGTACGCGCACCTCCTCCTTGCATGCACAGAGAAGGCTCTGCGCATGCACAGAGGGTCAAAAACGGATGTAATGATGTCCGGGTGGGTGGATGGAGCCTCCCGCCACCAGCGTTATCGGTTCACCCGAGCTGGATAGAACCAGCTGCATTGCACCACTGCTTTAAAGGTGATAACCAGCACCTTAAAATGAACTCAGAAGCAGATTAATAATCAGTGCAGCTCCCACAAAAGTGGTGACACACGCTCAAATCTTGACTTGCACTACAATAGTTTAAAACATCTTGTTAAAAAAAGTTTACCTCATGGCAATAAAATAAAAGTTTCATATTCTGTTACTTGTTTAGTATATTTACAACCCAATTTTCTATTCAGAGACTGATCATATAGCTCATAACATAAAAAGAAGTATAAATATATACATTTTAAAAAAACTATTAAAATGCATGGATAGAAGAATATTTGAAGGAACATTGATGAAAAAGTATGCATTTGTTGCCACCTAAATCTGGGTGCCAAACTCAAGGCCTGGGGGCTGGATTCGGCCCACGCGGAATTTAAATCTGGCCCGCAGGGCTGTCCTGGAAACAGCAAAGGATCAGCCTGCGGAGCTCAGGAGCCTGTTTTTGCTGGCAGAGTGCTTGGGCCACCACAGGTACCCCCGACATGAGTGACGTCAAACTGGCCACGGCCATCCTGATCCCGCCCATCCTGGCCTCCCAATATCAAACACAACCCTGATGTAGCCCTCAATGAAATCGAGTTTGACACCCCTGACCTAAATAAATAAAACATAATACATCTGAATGTAATGTACATACGATTTTGACATATACTTTTGACAATCATAACTCAGATTACGTTTCTGACTTTCTCCAAATGAATTTTACTACAATTTCTGAGGATTCTTCCAACGACGTCAGTGTAGATTACATGTAAAGAGCACTTGGATGGTGAAAGTTACTGTAACCTAACCGTGTTTTTTTTTAAAAAATAATGTGCATAATGTCTGCAACGCTTTACAAATATAGCTTTTATTTATTACAGATCTGCCAGAATTTTATTCCATCGTCATAACCACACTGTTCATAAAAACTCAGTTTATAAACCACATCTTACTACTAACCACAAATAAAAACATCAAAGCTTATGCACCCATACTAAAAAAAAAAATACATTCTCAGACAACTTGAGTTAAATTAACACCTGCCAATGTTTGATTGCTTTCCTTTTCATCCTCAATACATTTCTGTTCTCTTATAGAGGCATAATTAACAGTATTAAAATTTTCAAACCACTAGATAGATTTATAAGAAAATATTTTTTAATTAACATCATTCTATAGGTGTCAATGCAGGGGAGATTATAAAAATCAAGAGGACACCCATGTGTGTAAATTTTTTAAAAAGTGTATAAATTTTTTAAAAATTGTGAAGTTGTGACTGCCATATTTATCTTCCTCTGTTCACAGCAGTTACAAAACAAAGATAAAAACAACAGAAACCAATTTCAACATAGGTAGCCCTCGACTTACTGCCATTCGTTTAATGACCGTTCAAAGTTACAACGGCACTGAAACGTGATCAAACTTTGAGTTCTTGGCAACCAGCATCTATTTAGATGGTTGTGGCAACCTATAGTCCTGAGATTGTCATTTGCAATCTTTTTAGGGAGTTTCTGACAAGCAAAGTCAATTGTGAAAGCCAGATTTGCTTAACGACCACATGATTCACTTAACAACCATGCCAAAAATGTCATAAAATGGGACATGATTGAAAACTGCCTTTGCTTAGCAAAGGAAATTTTGGGCTCAATTGTGGAGGACTGCAGGTAGTGAAAACAAAGAACTCTAAAACAACTCTGCAATGAATGCCTTCAAATGCAGATTTAAGCAATATGTTAAACCAGAGGTGTCAAATTCAAGGCCTGCAGGTCGGCTCTGGCCTGCAGGGTGCTTAGATCTGGCCTGTGGGGCCACCATGGAAATAATGAAGGCCCGCCCCTTGGTGCCTCTGCCAGCGAAAACAGAGCTTGAGAGGGCCTCGCGCATCCCCCCAAGCTCCATTTTCGCTGGCAGAGGGCTGCAGGAGGCCGTCGCAGCTGAAAATGGAGCTTGGGAGCCTGTTTTCACTGGCAGAGCATTTGGGCCACCGCAGGCACCCCAACACGAGTGACATCAAGCTGGCCACACACACCCAGCCCCTCCCACCCCCGGAAGTCAAACACAACCCTGATGCGGCCCTCAATGAAATTAAGTTTGATACCCCTAAACTATCCTAAAAGTCATCTGAGATGCATTTTAGGATATATCTTTCATTAGGTCTATGAACTACACAATCCTCCACATCTGAAGGGTGCCAGATTGGGTAAAATAGATCAATATATATTGAAGAAGATGCCTGAGGAATGGATGAGTATGACTGAAGAGTATAACTGAGGAGATGGAAGCTGCCTCACATGGGTGTGTGTGTCTAAAAATAAGACAAAAACATTGCAAAAGAAACTCAGGATCCACCACTGTAAGTAGTCAAGAGGTCAAGATAATCTGAGCCACCATTATGTTTCAGTGACGTTCTTTGAAACATCAAACACACCAAAATTCCAAACCTAATATCCCATTTCAGACAATAATCCAGACTGAATAAGCCATCTCCCAGCTCTCTGAATGGTAATGGGTTATTTTTTGCCTGCAGCATAGTTGGGCTTTTTTCCCCCTTTTATGTGCCTTTATCTCCAAAAACAAACACACGTTCAAATAAAGCAAAATAAAGTCAAAGAAAGAGAGAAGAATCCCTATGTAATAATCGCTTCTAAAAATATTTTTAGAGTGTTTTCCAAAGCAGACTTAACAGCACTTCAGATTTCATTCATCTAAATACTTATATCTATTTTGACAGCTTGGGTAACCTTGAAAATAATACTTTGGAGGAGTGCTACCTTTTAATTATGAGAAATGAGGAAGCTAATTCTCAGAGCTGCATTCTTACTTCACTCCACAAAAAAATAAAAATAAAAAAATCTTGATGTTTTGAGATAGGATGCATAAGAATTGCATTAAAACCCCTAAAATCTGCTTAGCGTAACTTGTTTCGTTTAAAAAATAAACACACTAAAATTCCTCTCCCAACTCCAGACAATCCTGAAACCATTTACTTTCCATCATCATTTTTTGAAATGCCCCCTCCCACTGCAAAGATCAGCCCACATCACCAGATGTTGCCTGCTTACCAACAAACAATGTTTAATAAATGCTTACATTGCCCATGAACAGAGAGGGGGTTGCTAAACACTTGGACACATGTTGATCAGGGACTCATTCCAAAATGCTATTGTTTATATGGGATTTGATTACTTATTTAAAAAATGCTTCAGCAAGTTATTACAAATATTTTCAGATGTCAATAAGCATCCTGTGACAAATGAAACAACTCTTGTGTGGTCATAAGGGACCCAATAAGAAAATGACTTGTTCATGATTGGGTAATTGGAATGACAATGAGAAAAATGCACAGCACATTATTTAATCTGAATGGAGAATGAAGCTTGAAATGTCCAACTGTTTCATAACTGCTAGGGTGCTTTTTTTTTATGTCACTGGGAAGGAGCGTTGGAAGTTCTGAAAGTGAACTTAGACAGCTTTTGAAAATCTTTGGTTGATTATACTTTTATGTAGAAAAGGGTTTTTTTTTTATCCTAACAGAAAAGACGTGTGAGCAGCATCTCTTTGAAGATTAGCAGCAAAAGGAGAGCTTTCTATTGGCAAAGAGATGTGCTGTTTCACAATTTCACACCTCATCCATGGTTTCCTGACCCTAGCTGCTGTTTTCTGACATCTTACATGGTCCTGGACTTCTTTATCTCAGCATTTGTTTAAGATCTAAACTTGTCAAGAAGTCTGGATTAATCAAACAGGACAACTGGAATCATTTCCACAACTCTGAAGTTTGTTTCCAAAATGTGTTCTGGGCTGATTTTGGATATGTTTATGCGCAGAGAGAATCTATCCTGTTTACTCCTCAAAGTTCAGCTGTTTGGAATAGAATAACAGAGGTGGAAGGGACCTTGGAGGTCTTGTACTCCAACCCCCTGCCTGCTCAGTCTACTTTTACCCCATTCCTTACAATAGAACTGATCTAGTCCTAAATAATCAGAGACCTAAAGTTATCCTACCAATCTCACTAATGCCTGAACTTCACCTCACCTATCCTATGTCCCCTTTTTGACAAATAGCCAGTTAGCAACTGTTGTTGTTTATGGTTTTTTGGTTTTTAATTTGATTTATATGCTACCCTTCTCCTGAGACTCAGGGCGGCTTACAATGCGTTAAGCAATAGCCTTCATACTTTTGTATATTTATACAAAGTCAGGTTATTGCCCCCACAAACTGGGTCCTCAATTTACCTACCTTAGAAAGGATGGAAGGCTGAGTCAACCTTGAGTCTGGTGAGATTTGAAATTACAGTAATTGCAGACAGCTGGTGTTAATCACAATGCTTTTAGTCTGCTGAGCTACCAGGTATTTGTTTTCCTACGGTGAAACCTAAAGCAGAGGAAGCATTTGCGATAAAGTATTAGAAAATTCTCATTCTAGGTGTGAAGCCAGTAGCGGGTAGATGTGTTTGGGGAGTGGGTAGGTTGACAAGTAAGATGATAACGGAAGTGCTGACATGGAAAAAGACGAGCATTCCCAAAGAAAAGATGTGCTATTCTTGTGGGCTAGATTTAGGCTGTGAGCAAGAAGATCCCCATCCCAGCTCTATAAGATGCATGAAAAGTGGAATGATAATTATCAGGATTCATTATGAGGAAAATATTCAAGGACAAACTAGGCACAATATAGCACTCTTCTTGAGCCTTGATAGAGGGAATGTAGCCAGATTGCAAATATGGCATGAATAAATAACTCTTCAACCTGTCTTTCATGGCGTAATTGGAATTAACCTTGGCTCCTACTACATGCAACTGAAATAGCCCCCTTCCTTCCATATGCTTGCTCTTTGTGGTGGATAGAAAGCTCCTATTTAGTACCATTAAAAGATTCCTTCCTTTTGTGTAAAGCAGTTGGAGGCTGCCTGGATTCTCTTGGGACCACAGCAGTGTTCCCCCTTCGTTTCAAGATCTGCTTATTGGCTTCTTTCTTCTTTTTATAAATTGCTTTTGCAAGGGCTAAAAATATGAGCCATGTCACTTCATTTGGCCTATAAAGAGAATGTGCATGGGAAGTATTTAAAGAATTTATAGTTAAGTTGCCATATAAAATGATTTCTTTTTTTCAAGATTGATTCCATGTATCCATCTTCCCTCCTTTCTTGCATTTATATTGCGCCTTTTTTATATGCGGTCAAGGCAGCATAAATACTGTATCATTCCTCCTGTTTTTTCTACCAACAATTCAGTGAGGTAGGTTGAAGTGAGAGAGAGCGACTGACCTAAGGTTAGCAGATGAACTGCTGTGGCTGAAGGGAGATTAGAGCTTGGGTCTTTGAAGGGCCAACACAACACCACCCTGGTTTTCTTTATGTAGTTTGTTTGTCAGGAAGTGAAGATAGTCTACCACTGCCTTCTTCAGCCCTGATATTCTCTGCAGATCTTTCCAGGTCTCCAAGTACTCTCCAGATTTGAACCTGTTTAACTTCTCAACCAGGCAAAGTTGACCAGATACTGCCAAGAAATTTAAATATGTTGTAAGTTGGATCTGCTTGGGTGGGGCTTACTTAGGAGAACATGTATGATTAGCCAGTCTTATGCAAAGCTTTGATAAGGGTGGTGAAAAGCCAACATGTCATCAACAAAGAGAATATTTGTAGCTTGAATCCTTGGTCCTCTCTGAGTTTGGTTGTTTTCTTGTAGATGTTTCATTATCCAACTAGGTAACAGTGCATTGGCATTGATGATGTTACCTAATGGAATTTCTTCAACAACCAAGCTTAGAGAGCATCAAGGATTCCACAGCCAACATGTTTTATGATAGTCCTCCTAAATGTGGTGACCTTCCTATATGTGGGACTATGACTTCCAGAACATAATGTGAATGTGCTATGTTGGATAGTGCATTTCTTATAAGAAGCTATATGTTGTACAAGGAATAAAAAAATACAACCATATTTTTGAAGGAAACCCTTATTTTCAGTGTAATGCTCAGATCTGAAGAGAGGGAAGCTGTTTTGCAAAAATAGCTTCCTGCTCTGAAGATTGGACAGAAATTGATATTTTCTTTTTGCAAAGCATGTTGATACTACTACAGAATTTTAATCCTTTTATTAATGTATGTATGTATGTATGTATGTATGTAATGCATGTATGTGCAATCCAGAGGTGAGTTTCAGCAGATTCTGACCAGTTCTGGAGAACTGGTAGTGGAAATTTTGAGTAGTTCAGAGAACCGGCAAATACCACCTCTGACTGGCCGTGCCCCCATCTATTCTCTGCCTCCTGAGTCCCAGCTGATCAGGAGGAAATGGGGATTTTACAGTATCCTTCCCTTGCCATGCCCCCCAAGCCATATCCACAGAACCGGTAGTAAAAATTTTTGAAACCTACCACTGGTGTAATCTTAGATGTACAATTAAAATCCAGTCAAGGTGGTAGCGTTTTAGATACAGTCAGGGTGTTTCTGCAGTTTATAAAAGAGCAGATTTTTAAAATGGAGCAATCACGCTTCAGTTCAAGATCTGGTTTGGCTGGGAAATAATCTTTGCTTTATGCGTGCCTCTTAATGGATATTATAAGCACATACTCACATGTGCTTTTTCCCTCTGTGTCTGCAATGCTGATAGTAAGAATAATCCAAAACACTAAATGTAGTCTAAGTCTCATTTCCTCCCTTGAGTGCTAAACTGCAACAAGCTGAAATGATTAAAGTGGAATAGGGGGGGAAAAGCCCTTTTGGCTTTGTCTGAGCCCTCCTGTCAAGTCAGTCTACTGACTGTGTTAGATGGAAACTATTTTCTTTCCATAAGCTCTAAACTTGCAGACAAGGTTTCCTGCTTTCCTGTTAGTGCCTCCACCTACCCAGACAGCTTTGACATTTTTGACTTAGTTATTTTCTACCACAGCTCTTCCAAAAACGTTTGTGCGCCATTATAACAGCTGACTAAGCAGCACAATATGCCTTGTAAGTAAAGGAAACAAATGCAGAGGCCATCCTCTTGACAATTGACAGCTGTTCTTCATCTCAAATGCTTCAGGGGTTATAGTTACATATGCCAACTTTGCCAGACGGATGGGCCTCTGTTTCACCGTGTTTTTCATCTATCCTTGGTCTCACAACTGAATAAGAGGAACATGTTGGTTACTAAGAGATCACATATCCTCAGCAGTGCTTTTGCAATGATTACTTCTGCTGTTTATTGATAATGTACCGTATATGTTCTACTCAGTGACACAACTGAAATGCTCCAGTATGTAGTCAGCCCGAGATCAAACAGCCTATGGTTCTCCAGAGTTTGTTGAACCATTATTCCCAATAGACCCCGTTAACATGACCAATGGTGAAGAAGGCTAGAAGATGTAATTCAGTAACAGTTGTCCCTCATACATCATGGTTTAGCAGGACCACTGGAGAGACTGTGGCCTAGTTTCTGCCTGCCTTTCTCATATGTGAAGAGATATCAAAATGGATCAAATAAATAAATGAATGAAACTCTTCTTCTCCAAAGTGTATTGGATTTGGGAAAGCACATAAGTCAACTATTTCTTCAATTTTGAAGATATAGCATAAAGCATGCCAACAGAATAGTAATGGGAATAGATTCAGAATAGAGTATAGACTTTACTTGTTGAAGATTGAAGGCTTGATCCAAGCTATCTCCAGATAAGGGGCTTGTAGAGTGGAAAGATCTGCTTTTGAAATCTCTGTCAGAAATATATGGGGAGGAATATCAACCACTCCTTCTGGATGGAGCCTGAGATTGGAACTGCCAGATTTCTGCCCTTTATTTAGACCAGAACAAATTAATCCAAATAAAAAAAGTATCTCTGATTAACAGTATTAATCAGAAGGGAGTTAAAGGGAAAGTTAAAATTCCTAGAAGGGAAAGTTAAAATTATAGCACAATAATTTCAGCAAATAGGTTTATTTTTGACTACCAGGGAAGAAATGGTGAACTGAAGATGGTTGTATTTTAAAGAAGGTGATACTAAAATTGATATTTGTAATGAATGTGGAGGTTACTTCTCTCTATATATCTTTTTTTCTTTATGATGTGCTTAATATTTTCTTTTTTCTGTTTTCCTTTTTTTCTTTTTTGCACCTTATAATTTTTTTCTTTTTATTCTTCAGGTATGATTGTTTTTCACTATCCTGGGTTTAACTATCTTACTTCTAACTGCTGTTCAAATATTATCCTGGCTTTATAGAGCAAATGGGAATACAACGTCTTGGTACTATTACATTAATCTCTGCAGTTTATACTTGAACAGGTCATAATTTCCACCAAGCTGTACTGGTGAAAACAAGCTGAAATGTGTTTATTTTAACTTTGGCATGTTCATGCTGTTACCTATTTTTATCTGAGATAAATCTAGGGTAGGATTTTAGCAGTATCTATTAGAAGGAAAGTTAAGGTTACAACACATGAAAGTAACTCCCCCCTTTCTAATAACTGTGAACAAAACATTTATCCCTAAATAATTCTTGCTCTTTTAACTGCAGAATCACTCAAGTATTTAGTATATGAATATTGACATACATTTGAATGTATTAATATGCTCACCTAGAATTGCCAGTTTGAAAAATATTCTGTCACAAAAGTTGGTTTTCTTCAGACAATATTCTTTATACATTAGGGATATTACTCCCAGAATACCAGTGAGCAAAGTCAACAAGAATTGTCAGAGCTGTAGCTCAGCATACATGGAGGACAATTGGTTATGGATGGCCTATTAAAGATTAAATACAATTCGAATCTTTCCTTCCTCTAAATATGGCAACATGGTGGATAAGGGAAGGAAACATGCAGGTATCAACTTTCTGCTCCTTAAATTGGTAGACTTAAAGAGACAGAGTCAGTTTTTGGATTATGACCTAGCAATTAGGAATTTAATCCAGGGCTTTTCCATTCAAGTACGAAGTCATTATCGTAGTGTCAACAAAAGTAGGTCTCAGTTAAATGAATCCTTTGACGCTAATACAACAAATACGTTCTGGGATAAGTATTCAAACAGTTCTATGCCCTTTCATGTCTGGTTGGAGTATGTGTCAGCCTGACCAGATTGTAACTGAGATGTACAAATGACCCTCATATTCGAGGGTGCATAGTTAATGTCACTGTACTGGAGTAATCTGAATGTTACTGCCTCATATTTCAGTGTATGCCAAGTTATTTGAGTATCTGGTGAATTGACAAGTTCCTACAAAGGTTACTTGGCTATCATCTTCTGTGAGCAAAAAGAGATCAATGCAATCCATACAACCATTCGGCTGCTATGAACCAATTACACCAGGACAAGCTGTACCTTTTAATTTGTCAGTTGACCTTACTGTTTTTCAGTAGAATAGGTCTCTGATACTATCTGTGATACTAAAGAATATTCTTTTGCCTTAAGTGAAATGCTCCTTATTGTGCAATAGATTCTGGATATAAGCAAATTCTTTGGACATAATAAATGACATACGAAAATCCTATACATGAACCATGAAAAGCTCTTCTTAGCTGTTCTGCTTGCCACTCATGTAAGGAATTCTACAGTCACTCCTAATGTCCCTAATCTCTTAGCACCCTTTGATTCAACTCTGTATTACTGGAAGGTCCAATGGGGATGATCATTATATTGAATACTTTATAGTTTCCCCCAGTGGTGAAATTCAATTTTTTTACTACTGGTTCTGTGGGCATGGCTTGGTGGATGTAGTGTGGTGGGCATGGCTTGGTGAGCATGGCAGGAGAAGGATATTGCAAAATCTCCATTCCCACCCCACTCTAGGACCAGCCAGAGGTGGTATTTTCCAGTTCTCCAAATTACTCAAAATTTCCGCTACCAGTTCTCCAGAACCTGCTGGATTTCACCCATGGTTTCCCCATGATTCCAGCCAGACTGTAGGATAATCTCCTAATTATTTCATCAAGAAGTCAAGCCTTCTTCATACTTCCCACTCAAGATCAGGAATAGACGGCAAGAACATTAGGATGGGTGGACAAACTCCACCTTACATATCATCTACACTAATTAAAGCAGGGTTTGATTAGGAGGCTTCAAAGAGGATCAGACAAATACTGGGAGGAGACTCTTACAAATATCAAGATGAACTTGATGGCATTGATATGTTCAGAGGTGGTAGACATATGATTATCTAAGATTACTTGTTGCTGGAGATAAAGAAAACAAGATTACTCATCTTTTAAGCCCTACTTGGGAACACTGAATACAGAAAAGTGGATTACACAGACCTTGCTTTAATTCTCCAAGGCAATGATTTTTCCCCCTGTAGATTTTTGTTCTTTGGAGCACTTTTCTGTCCTGATTCTATGATTTCTCTGGAAACAGCTTCAGGACAAAACAGCTAACTTTACTGAACACCCAGTTTTTGTGAATACATCGACGTGGCAGACACTGCAGAGACAGCAACTAAGCCTGCCTATCTGGGTCATGACAGGGTGAGGACAAACCTAAACAAAGCAGAAGTACATGCTGTCAGCTTTGCTGCTGTGTTATTTATGGACATCTCAAACAGAAGGGGCATTCTCACCCAGGAGGATTAAATAGATTGCAGTATGAATGTAAAACTTGCTTGGCCGGGCACATTCCATTTTAGAAATAGCTCTTCGCATTCATACATGTCACAACGTAGCGAGAGTCTTCAAGGTATTTTTAGTATTACAAGTATATTTCATTCCATGAGAAGAAAACATTCTTCCCCGGTATAAATAGCTTCCATGAAGAATGTGCACAAGTGTGTGTACGCATGAGAGAAGGGGAGAATGAATGCTGCGTGCACATTTTCTTGACATCTGAACTCTGAAATCTCTGGATCTGAATTCCTGGCGAAAGAGGGAGAAAACTCTTGTAATAACATTTTTGAGTTTGTTCATTTTCAGATACCAGCAATCAGTTTTTCAATTAGAACTAGCATTCAGGGTGCCTAATTAAATAAGAATACACAGATAGAAAACCAACAAGAATGTAAAAAACCCAGTGATTTAGAACATGTAGAAAAATAGCATGCAGAATATAAAAATAAAACCACTCCCAAAGAGTAAGAGCCATAGGTGAACAAGATTTTAGGCTGATTCAGTTCTCCTTTTCCAAATACTCCCTAAAATTAAAATATTGTTATAAAGTGATGGGAAGCAAGAAGTGAGAGGCTGGAAAAGCAGAGATTTTTAGATCCTGGGTGTGATTTTTGAGTACACTCTCTCCCCTGTCTCCATTAAGCACCACAGCAGAAAGTAATGGGGAAAAAGAATTAGATTTGTTACAGCCATTTTGAAATATTCACCCAGATTTTTAACAATCATTTTTTTTTCCTTGAGTGTCTACAAAACAAGTAAATCTCACCTAAAGGGTAGACTCCAGACATCTTGAGGTATGAATAGTAGTGAAATATATGCATGGTTATGAATTAAACAAGGATTCTGTTTTCTTGTCTTAAAAAAGGTAAATGCTATTAAAGTGATCTAACATCCTGTTGCACTGAAGGATCTCAGGATTTCCAGGAAATGAACCTGAAAGGGGAAAAAAAAACTAGTGGAAAGAACTTCACAGTGGTGGAAGAAAAATTGAGTCTTTAAAAAGCAGCAAGAAAGAGAGGAAGCACCTTGCTGAAAACTATCAGTGAAGTCCCATCACCACCAAAACAGCAAATGACTGCATTATATTGAGGGGTGATATTTGGGAGTGAAGGGATGAAATGAAGATTGTAACCTATCAGTAGTAACTGTGGTGTAACCTTCCCCATTCGCTCAAAAGTAGCTCTAGCTGGGCTGGTTTCCAGTTAAGTATAGAATTGCACCAAGAGAGCTTCTCTTGAAATGCAGTGGCTTAAAGTTTATTTTTTCCTGCTCTGACGTTACTCTGGCTGTGAGTTTTTTGTTTTTTTTTAAAGATGGTAAATGACATTTAATACAGGGATACACAACCTTTTGGTTCCTGGAAAGGGTGAGGGGTGAAAATCTTTGTGAGTGGGGTACAGATGCAAAATAGGCGGGGAGCATTACACATATAGATTGACATTTTCTGAGATCCTTTTTTCCTACTGGGGAACTGTCACACAACTTAAGTCTATTTTAAGACTCACACTAGATTTCTTATGTACTTTCAGATTCAAAAAGTCTGGAAAACATGTACAATTTTGGTACTCTTGGTTGTTGGGGATTTGAAATCCACAAGGAAGAATAGATTGCCTATTTGTGCTTGAATGGCCGCATCACTCTCAAAGGTTTGTTATTTTCTTGAAAAAGCAGCTGTGACAGTTTAAGTATAATGACATATTGCTTATTACTACTACCCAGTGATTTTTTGTTAAGTGTTTAAGCCAAAATAGCAATTCCTCTAAGGGCCTTTCCACACCATGGCTATCTTGCTTTGCAAATTGCAGAACCATTTTCAGACTGACCTTGAAATGCAAAGAGCACCAAATAAGGGTGACCTCAAATCAGCACACCCTTTGGCTGACCAGTAGGAGCGTGCTGTGCCTTGCTGTGTCCCATACATGGTCTGTTTAGCTTGGCATTTAAAACATCTGGGCCTTTGCAATCAGGGAGCTGTAAACCACCAAGGTGCTATTTCTTTGTGTGATTTATGAAAACCACAGAGGCATGAGAATGTGAAGTTGTAGCAGGGGGAGGCAACATAGGAAACCCTTGCTAATAGGAAAGCAGCCTGCCTCTAAATTCCATAGCTACCACATTGAGTCACTAAAGTAGAATCATGTGAGTACAGAGCCTGTCAGGAAGCTGCATGCTTTGCTGAGGTCCGGTAATAGTTTACATCTTCTTTCAAAAGCTATTTGCCATTCTGAAATGTTTGAGCAAAATAAGATTAGATTCTGAACAGGAATGTAATCAACAACCGAAAGCAAGAATTCTCTATTGCTGTGTTTCTCAACCTTGGGCAACTTTAAGATAAG
Organism: Masticophis lateralis; assembly: GCA_030761175.1. Taxonomy (NCBI): domain Eukaryota; kingdom Metazoa; phylum Chordata; class Lepidosauria; order Squamata; family Colubridae; genus Masticophis; species Masticophis lateralis. Next base: position 72,367,215 of record JAUDYJ010000001.1, read on the forward strand.
ACTTCAACTCCCAGAATTCCCCAGACAGCATAGAATTTTAGGAGTTGAAGTTCACCTATCTTAAAGTTGCCATGGGTGAGAAATGCTTCTTTGGTGGAGCCTTAACTAACTTAATGTTCATAGATGTCTTCACTAAGCACACTTTTCAAACATAGGGTCTTTAGTCCTAAGACTTCTGAGGATGAAAAATCTACTCTAATCTGAAGCTGTGGAATACTTATCTGAAAAGAGAGAATAAGGGGAGTTTATTGAAAACCACAATAACTATAGTATGAGTTAGTTGTCTCTTTATTGTTATTTCTCTTTTTAAAAGAAAAAATAGAGTTGGAAAGAAAATATTTACCCCAAGGTGGCAAAAATGTAAAGGCAATCCATTTACATGCAAGATTTAACTGATTCTGGAATGGGAAAGCTTGATAAAAGGGGACAGATAGGTTTGAATTAGTAGGGGAAAGAGCTGTATGATAAATGCATGTTATGAAGTCCGTAGGAGACATTGTTTTAAATGAAAAGCAATTTTAGGGGAAAAGAGGATAGAAAGAAAGATTGCTTTTCCCGACAGCAAGTTTTTGCTCAAAATCAGCTCCTTCCCCAGGGACTTCACAAGCTTCTTTTCAGTTATGTTTAAACAGTGCCTTTAGATCCCAGGGGAAAAAGGGCCTTGACATTTTATACATTATAACTTAAAACAATAACGCAAACAGTGCTTATTAGAAAGCAAATGGGAGATTTGTATTTCCCCTATAAAGCAAACAATTGATACTTCTACAGCCCTGGAGTTTAGACATTCCTTTAAGGGGGAAAGGAAAACCTACCATAAAAGCAATGAGAGGGTTTTTCTTGAGGAAAAGAGGAAATAAAATGATCACGTAACAACTAAAGCAGTGGAATGATTCTGTCGTTGCTCTCTTTCGCTCGTACTTTGCTAATTATCTCATTCCACAGAAGAAAAAGGAAAGAAAGAAATAGCCTATGAGAGTAATACTGTAGAATTCCTTATACTAGGCAAAGATTATTAAATAAGCATCACAGCATCACAATGTAGATTACTTTTCATACTAATATCCCAGCTTCATCATTCAAGTATATAAGTCATGTAGTTTGTGCTACATGCTGGAGACACCCATGTTTTTTGCTACATTTTGTAAGAGTTCTTTAATTCAGAGCTTGAGGCAAATATAAAATAACATCCAGAGAAAACAAAAAATAGCAACCAACACAATCCTTTTTAATATATACATATAATGCTGTTTTTTGAAAATAAAAAAACAAAACAAAACAAACAAAAACCCAGCACCCTTCTCCAAGATAATCAAAAATGTCCCATAAAGTAATACTCAGAATAATACTCATTATAGAGGAAGTACAGTGTGATGTTTGGATTGCAAAGAAAATCCAAGGAAAACAATAACTCTTGTTTTCTTGCCAAAAATGAACAAGACCAAAGGAAATGAAGAATGTGCATACTCTGAATGACAAAGCCTTAGACTGTGTTCCAGAAGAGTTTGTAAACCTTGAGTGAGGTTCATGTAAAATAGGAACAGTCTCCTGCAACTGAATCCCATGGTAGAAGAATTGTGTGCTAAGGTGGTTTGAAGAATCAACTAGCGTATTTCTTTATAGCACCAAGAATTATTTGTGTGTAGAACCTTGCCCACACCAGGGCAAAAACTGGCTGCTTCCAAATGCTACTGAACCAGTAATCTGCCTACCCACACAATACGGAGGAATTGTGTGAATCCATTCCACACTGGAAGGTGTGATAAACTGGCATGGATTAACATTGAAGCATTACGCCGTGATGGTGTTTGATTTCTTTAATTTAAAGTAAGAACTAGTCACAATGTATTTTAGCTATAACTAAAAATTCCATTTTAAAAAGTGGAGCCATGACACCCATCCCTTCATGAAAGGGTATAATGAGTACGTTTTGAGCTGTAGTAAGTGTAGTGTCCTGATACATGAACACTTACATAAAATCCCGCCCCAATATATTGTACCCTGCCCAGAATCCTTCTCTGAGGGAGATGGGTGGTTAAGAAATATGAAATATAAATAAACAAATGAAGCTAAAAGGAAGAATAATAGACATTAAAGAGATCTACATCTGTTGAAATTGGGCTGGACCAGAGGTGAGTTTCAGCAGGTTCGGACCAATTCTGGAGAACCGGTAGCGGAAATTTTGAGTAGTTCGGCGAACCGGTAAATACCACCTCTGCCTGGCCCCACCCCCATCTATTCTCTGCCTCCCAAGTCCCAGCTGATCAGGAGGAAATGGGGATTTTGCAGTAACCTTCCCCTGGAGTGGGGAAGGAACGGAGATTTTACAGTATCCTTCCCCTGCCACGCCCACCAAGCCACGCCCACAGAACGGATAGTAAAAAACCCACCACTGGGCTGGACATCTCTTTTTGCAAGAACACAGATCTATATTATTAGTGTAGTTAAACTGCACACTATGTCTTTAAATTAGCAGGAGGCCTTCCTTTGAGAATAGACTTGTGCAGATATTGATAATACTTCAAATATACCAACAAATATGGCTGCCAAACATGTCATAAATGAAACAGAAGTTCTTGGAAATTCAGCAGGCAGAAGTCAGCCAGAGGTGGGCTGTTAAAATCAATGTATATATTTGGTGCCAAATTTTATACTGACACAGTATACTGATGCTACACCGCTGAAAATGTATGGCCATCTGCTATACATAACCTTCTGTCAGCAGTATTTTTTTTAATTCAGTGGAATATAGAAGCTCTGATACTCTTATACATGAGTCTGTGTAGATCTTTCAGACACCTGCAAGGAAATAAAATAATTGAATTTATCCAATTACATTGTAGGCTATTTAAAAATGTGTGGGTTAACAGAAGGAAGAAGAATTTTTAAAAGACCATTTTTTAAAAGTGCAATATAGTTATGTTCCACATCTCTTTTCTTTTACTTTTGATGTGAAATACTCTGCAAAAAATTGTTGTTTTTTAACTGGATAATCCAAATGGCAGAGAATTAATTGAATAATGCAAATATGTATGTCTGCATAGGCAAGGATAAAATGTTATTAACTAGGCACCCTCTCTTACATTTTGGGGGGAACATATAGTTTATGTGTATTAAAAGTGTTCTCTTATCTGTACCTCCAGTAACTGAAACAAGACTAAATAACAAACAGAATATTAAATGGTATTGATTGATTAGGGTTTTTTAAAATGATTATTAGTAGGACAGAATTTTTCTGACATTTCTTGATCTTTTGGTAGCTTTGGCAGTTATACCATTCATTATGGTATTCTTCTGTGGAGATCAAGAATGCCATGAACTATGTTGCAGTAGTTTTTCTCTTCCTGCCCAGGCCGTCTCCAATTGATAACCATAGGATGGAAGAGAATAGATAAATAGGTAGATAAAGGCCCCTGGTTCACAAGTGATTCTGATAGTCATCTTCCGCTTTGCAATCCCCCCTTGATATATTGGATTTCATATCTTAGAGGTTTGTCTATGCAAATATCCTTTGTGAAATACCGTAAAATGAAAACAGTGAGAAATATAAACATTTGCATAAAAAAGAAGGAATGTTGACGAAACAGACTTCTTATTTGTGATTCTATGAAGTGCCATCTGCTCTTTCATGTCTCGTCTTCATTTTTTTTGGTATGAAAGTTGTAATTTGTGCAAATAGAAAGTATACTAAAGTGATGGCAATTTTTCTTAATGGGTAAACATCAAATTATGGTTGAAGAAAATATGTTAAATGTTCACACTTACCTTGACTGCAACCCAATTTTTCCTGGAAAATTTATCTTCTCAGAAGCATATCTCTCATACAAAGTTAAACCGACTTCTTATCTGGTTTCTTACAAAGTAGCTGTACATAATGCAAGTATGCTGAGAAAATGTTGTTAGAGCTTTTACATTATGCCTTCCAGAGTTCTTTAGCCTGATGCTTTCATGATTAAACAATTCAAATTGTTTTAGATGTGCAGCAGCATCTATGTACCCTTTGGGCTTCTTATCTTCTCACTCTTGAAATAGTTTCCTGGGATTTTTCCTAATGACAGATCAACATGAGAACTTGCCCCTGAAAAGTAAGCAGGGCCACATCATTGCAGGAATAGATTCATGTAGGGGGATATGTAGGTGCATAAAGAAACAAAAACAGTAGAGGAAGTCAGCAACCCCCAATCTATTGGGTACCAGGGACCAGTTCAGTGAAGACAGGTTTTTCCGTAAACCGGAGGCGGTTGTGGTTTCATGTGCTGCCTGCATCCCATGGATGGGACTTAACTTGTTTGTGTGGGTCGGTTTCTGGCATGCCGCAGACCGATGCCAGTTCATGGACCGGTGTTGGGGATCCCTGGAGTAAATCACCTTTATGTACATTAGTGCTTGCCTTTTAAAAAAGAAAAGAAGCTTATAATAGAAAGTTACATTAAGAAAAAGAATCTGATTTAGAAGTTTTTCTGAGTAAAAGATGAAACAAGGGAGAAAATATGAATGATTGATAGAAATATCAAAAGTGAAAGATAGTAGTGCTCAAGGAAGAATGAAGTTTTCTATCTGCATTGTTTTATTAACTAATTAAATTTTCTTGACAATGTAGATTAAGGTAGCTCCAGAAGATTGTCAATGCTAATACCTGAAAGTTTTTAACATAAACTTCAGTCAACTGAACTAAATATGATTATGATTCTCATTATATCCTGTTCAGTGAAGATATGATTAGGTATTCTAAGTTGACTGCCAAATCCAAAAACCTGATTTTCCCCCAATTTATGCTGAGTTAATTTTTTGAGTATTTTGTTCTGCAAAGCCTGTGGTTTGTAACCCCCTAACTGAGGAGTACAGCTATTTCAAATCAAAGGTTTAGAGGAAACGCCTTTTAAAACCTTGCTATCTTTTTCAGTTTTAAGTACAGCTTTATTCTATCAAGTCCCTAAGAGAAGATAGCTGAAACAGTACTGAATTGTATAGCACCCCCAAAAAATCAACAAATCCCAAGGTTGGTTCAGTGGTGAAATCCGCTTACTATTGCTACCAGTTTGGAAATGGAAGTGCGCTATGCGTGCATGCACATACCTCTTCTGTGCAGGCACGGAGGGTCAAAAATCATTGGGACATCATTATGTCCCAGTGGATGGATGGAGCCTCCCACCGCCCGCACTACCAGTTCGCGTGAGCTGGATAGATCCAGCTGGATTTCACCACTGGATTAGTTCTACATTGTACCATTTTGTTCCCACTACCCCTGTTGTTTTCAGATCCATACAATCTCTTTATACCACTCTGGAAGTATTTTGATGCTGAGTAAATGAAATTACTTCTTGTAATTTCATTTCTTTTGCAAATCATATACTTCCTTTTCTGTAGCAGTGCCTGCCTTCTGGAATGAGGTTCTTCCTGAGAATCAGATGGCCCTCATCCTGGTATTTCAAAGGTCCCTGGAGACTCTGGCTCTTCATCCAGGCATCCTTTCCTTTTCCTTGTTCCCATTCAGGTTTGTTTTCTACAGTAGAAAGGTAAAGAAGTAATTTAATAATAATAATTAAAAAAAATACTAGGTGTTTGACAACCACCTTTCAAAACTCAGAACAAAGAAAATGACAAAATTTATTTATTTTTAGCTAATTTTATATGTTTATCATTTAAGAATGGATAATTGTTTTCATTTATCAGTACTGATTTTGTAAAATGTTCTTAATTGCCATTTTATTCCATTGTTCTACATCCATGTAGGAATAAACTCTATTGAACTTAATGGGGCTCGTTTTGAAGTAAACATTCATATATTTGAGAAGGACAGCTATACAAATTGAGAAAGAAAAAGAAAGAAAGAAAGAAAGAAAGAAAGAAAGAAAGAAAGAAAGAAAGAGAAAGAAGGAAAGAAAAAAGAAAAAGAAAGAAAGAAAAAGCGAGGAAGAAAGAAGAAAGAAAAAGAAAGAAGAAAAAGAAAAAGAAAGAAAAAGAGAGAGAGAGAGAGAGAGAGAAAGAAAGAAAGAAAGAAAGAAAGAAAGAAAGAAAGAAAGAAAGAAAGAAAGAAAGAAAGAAAGAAAGACAGACATATCTGATAGGGAAAACCTGACTGCTCTTAGTAGTTAAGATATAAAATTTGGTTCTTCCTAAAAATAACTTCAGTCTCTCATTAAATTGCTCATGTCTGAGAATTTCATCATCTTGTCACAAATTTCCAAACAGGCAGGAAGGACACTTGCTTATGTGTAATGTGCTAGAACAGGGTCAGCTCCAGACTCAAGAGACTGCCTTTCAAAAACATTAAATAAATTGTCCATATCCCGCTGACAGGCCTTGTAAGTGGCAGAGCAGCAATTTTGCTCAAGATTGGTTGACAAAATAAGTATCACTTTATGACAACCAGATGCCGGAAATAGCCGTGTTAGATTTTGTGAATAGTTTTGGCACTTCATCTTTCCTAGTGAAACAGGATTCTGAAACATGCATTAAAAAAGCAGTTACAGGTGAAATAATCTTGTGCATTTAGACGTAAGGTTGTGATTGATTTTTATTTATTCGTTTAAAATTAAAAAAAAAATTGGTAAGCAAATTTCTTTAATCCAGAGAAGCCTAGAGAAGAAAATCACAGTTTCTTCTATTTTAAGATATTAAATGTATTTACGCTTTAAAACAAAAACAAAAAACCCACCAGACTGCTTGTGCTAATAGTGGATTTCTGTTAAGCTTTAAGCTGGCTTTTATGATAGCAGCAGTTGTGGCATTTTGCAAGACCTTATCTCGCTCTGTGAAGATACATGTAAAATAAGAGGATGGTCACTTGACCTTTTGGGCTCTTGACTGAGCTTGTCGGTGCATTTGCTTGTTGTTGACAGATTTGTCTTTCTTCATCTGCCAGCTATATCAGCTGTGTGTCGGGCTTTTCTTTGCATATGTTAACATATATCAGTTGGGAGAGGAACCTATTTCTGGAATGACTTTGCAAGCTTACGCTATCAGGGAAGGATATCTGGGAAAGTACTAGCTACACACTTTTAAAGGGACACACTGGTTATCCATTAGCGACACAGTTTTAATGGAACACACTGTTTACTCTTTAGCTACACACGTCTATTGCGACAAGAGCCCATATGGTGCTGTATTTTGAAGGCCAGATCATTGGCCAAAGTTGATTACAGAGATCATGGGGTTTCCTTGTTAATACCATACCTCTATATCCGTGATGGCAAACCTATGGCACGGGTGCCACAGGTGGCACGTGAAGCCATATCGGTGGGCACGTGAGCTCAGCTTCAGCACACATGCATGCAGTGGCCAGCAAATTTTCAGGCCTTCTGGGCCCACCAAAAGTCAGGAAACACACTGTTTCCGGCCTCTGAGGTGGGGAAGGCCGCTTTCGCCCTCCCGAGAAAGGTTCTGGAGCCTGGGAAAGTGAAAAACAGGCCTACTAGGCCCACCGTGCCATCGCATGCCAAAAGCGGGGGAGCACGGGGTGGGGGGCAGGGTGCATAGAATTATGGATCTGGGCATGCATGCGTATGCCTCCCTGCGCTCCCCCCGCTTTTGGCACGCGATGGCAAAAAGGTTAGTTATCACTGCTCTATATTGTTCCATATATGCCGTTGGGCCAGGCAGTCTGAAAGCTGAATTCTGCCATATGAGTTTGCCCATGTCTCTTGACTGAATTATTTTCCTGGTCCTTCCTTCTCAAAGGTATATTTGGTGAGAAGGCAGGAGAGAATTTCTTCATTGCTCTTCACAGAACCTCTCTCTCTCTCTCTCTCCTTCCCTCCCTCCCTCTCCCTCTCTCCCTCCCCCCTCTCTTTTTCTCTCCCTCCCTCCCCCCATCTTCTCCCTCTCTCTTCCCTCTCTCCCTCTCTCCTTCCTCTCTCCCTTTCATCTATCAATCACCTATTTAATCTATCAGGTTTTGGCACATAAACTCAGGTACCAACTAAATCCAAACTTGGTTAGCTCCCAAGCTGGGTGAGATCATTACCTAAACTATATAGCACCATCAGTGCTGATGATATCTAGTTTGGGTAATGTAATGTCTACAAGAAAGCAACCAAATGCAAGAGAGCACCAAGGACCCCTCATTTCAACCCTGAGCTACAAATATTCTCCTTTATTAGATGAATAAATCAGTGAGGCACTGACCTGCTAACATACTTGTTTATATCAAGTTCTGGAAGCTGCCAATGAGTTATTTTCTGCAAAGGGTCAGAACTAATCAGAGTGGCCAGAAAATTCTCTTGACCTAGCCTTATATTCAAAGCAACCTTTTATTTTGATCCTTGTCTTTTGAATTTTTTAAAGGCTGTTCAAATCGTGGCTTTCTCTTTTGCGGGGGAGGGGTGACTTGTTTTGTTTTCTGGTGACATCATTTTAACTAGGGTGTCCTCAGACTTGGGAATTGCCAAGGTCTTTGTAGACTTCTAAGAGGCCTGTTTAAAGGAAACAAACAATTGTCTGTAATAATCAATAAACAACCATTTGTTATTGTATTCCTTTAGATAGTCATGTGAGTGTGTTAACTGTTCTAATACAGAAAGTCATATTTCCATTTTGAATGTATGATATTGATACCACTGAATTACAGCTTATTCCAAAATTTATATCTGAGGGCCCACTTCACAGGGTTGTTGTTGTGGGAAAAATAGGAGAGAAAAGTGTGTTGGATATGTTCACTGCCTTGAATTATTTGTAAAAATAGTACCGGTGGGATACAAACAAATAAAAATTTAAAAAACAGTCCTTGTTTGTTTCAGCCATGTCAGATTATTTCATCCAAATCACTCAGAGGTATATCCACCAATATTCCATTAAGGAAATAATGAAATATAAGGAAATGATTAATGACATAAGAGAAAAAAATCCTGGTGAGTGCTGTGAGGCTTAAAAAGTAACCTGGGTGACTCAGTAAGAAATAATCTGAAAGCAATTAAACTGCTTTCCTCTTTCCGATCATGACCTCATAATTATGCACATAATGTATAACCATTAAACTTCTTGTTTACTACATTCTGAATACTGGAAATTGTGTTTTTAAAATAAAAGGAAAGGAAAGGAAACCTATATTGCATGTTCTCCTCTATTCTATGACCAAACTAAAAAATAAAATGAAAAGTTCTGAAGGAAAGAATTGTAGATACAGTTGGTCACCAAAGCCTATTTTCCAGGCTTATCTTAGCACTTAGCAGTTAGACTTATATACCACCTCACAGTGCTTTACAGCCCTCTCTAAGAAGTTTACAGAATCAGCATATTGCCCCCAACAAGCTGGGTCCCTCACCTCAAAGGATGGAAAGAAGGCTGAGTCAACCTTGAGCTGGTGAAATTTGAACTGCTGAACTGCAGCTAGCAGTCAGCTGAAGTAACCTGCAGCGCTGTACTCTAACCACTGCGCTACCTCAGCTCAGTAGCATGACATATTGCCAATCTCTAACAAATTATAAATCTTGCAGATCATTTGTCCTAGGCAGGTTTGATGTCTTCTGCAGTAAGTATGATAATTACAAAAGATTCCTTACTACAAATGTTCAGCAGTGTGACTCCCACGTTACAGAAGATGCACAACTGAGTTTAGTCAATTGGTCAATTAAATCTATGAATCTTTTTTTTTAAATTTTATTTATATGCCGCGGCTTACAATGCGTTAAGCAATAGCCTCCATACTTTTGTATATTTATACAAAGTCAGCTTATTGCCCCCACAAACTGGGTCCTCAATTTACCCACCTTAGAAAGGATGGAAGGCTGAGTCGACCTTGAGCCTGGCTAGGATTGAACTCGCAGTAATTGCAGGCAGCTGGATGCTAAATGCTGCCTTAGTAGGAGGCATTAGCCTCCTACGCTACTCAGACTCCTTTAGGTACAAACTATCTGGGGGGGGGGGGGGGGGAAGCATTCTTCCTTTGCTGTATGCATGTTCATTTACTGATTGATTTACGTTTCTTTCTCAAGTCTCAGTCAGAAGCTCCAAGGTGATGGACATAACACTCCTCTACCTTGGCAGACAGGTCAACTGCAAGAGAGAATATGGCCCAAAGTTACCCAATAAGCTTCCATGCAAGACAAGGACTTAAACCCGGGTCTCCACTATGCCAGTTCAACACCTTAATCACTACAATCCACTGGCAAGTTTTTAAAGGTGAATGTAATATGTTAATTACTTGAAGAGTATTTGGAATGCATGAGCAGTTATGGATGCCACTTACTTGGAACATGTGACACCACTGCTCTGTGAGCTGCATTGGCTAAGGATGTCCTTCTGGGTGCATTTCAGGGTGCTGATGTCTACCTTTAAAGCCCTTCATGGCTTGAGGCCGATTAGCTACAGCAGAAGGTCCCAACCCCTGGCCCATCCATGGCATGCCAGAAACCGGGTCTCACAAACAAATGAAGCCCTATCCTTGGGATGCAGACAGCATGCAAAACAACCCCCCACCCTCCAATCTGTGGAAAAAAAACTCCCTCCACGGAACCGGTCCCTGGTACTCAAAAGATTGGGGGCTACAGGACCATCTTTTCCCAGTGGTGCCTGCCCGTCCTGTGAAATCTGGCAGAAGAGGTATGCTCTGGGTCCTGCCTGCAAGAGAGCACTATCTGGTGGTAGGCAGAAAGAGCACCTTTTCTGCTGTTGGTGCCCCCCCCCCCCTAGAATATCATCGTCCCAGAAAGAAGATTTGCCTTGATTCTGCTGGACTTTCTCAAAGTATTAAAATTTAGGTTTTACCATTACATTTGGGCCTGATCAGTGGTGGGTTGCTCCCGGTTCAGTCCGGTTCTATAGAACCGGTAGTAAAACCAGCAGAAGGCTCCACCCACCCGCCACGATGTCATCATAGGTGATCTGCGCGCGCACTCCCATTGAGAACCAGTAGTAAAGGTAAGTGGAACCCACCCCTAGGCTTAATATATTCAAATTTGGTCTATTTTTTTCTGTTTGTATTCTATTTTAACTGTGAGCCACCCAAGGTCAAGTACTGTATATGCAATGGGCAGCCATATAAATAAAATTAATTAATTAAAATAATTAAATAAAGATGTTTTCAAATTACATAGCTCTTCAGAAAAAATATTCTTGTATTTCTATTTCGTTGAAAATATCTCTGAAAAAATTCCTTAGTCTCTGAAAATCAGGAACAGTGACATACTGGATGCAGGAAAATATGCTAGATTGGTGCTGAAAACTGACCCCAAATCACAAAGTTCAAATTCAGCTTAAAGCTCTGTTAAAGTTCATGACTTTTATGGTTTGGATAGAACTATTTTCCACAAAGAACCACAATAGCTCTTATTTTCAGTTTTTATCAAACCCTTTTATTATCATCTATTGAGCAAAGACAACCATCACTATTCCATGAAACTTCAGTCTGAAAGAATAGCAAAATCTTCCCCAGCTGCATCAACATTTTCTGTAAAAAAAAAAAAATGACATGACACAACTTGAAGCATTGGCAATGCAGCTCAGTTCTGAAGCCAGCCAAGTTCTGGAATGAGGCTATTTCCGAATTCTCATGTCAAATGTTGCTGCCATCTTGCTTACTTTCCACTGAGGTTGGCCACAAATTAACAGCTGTACCAGAGCCTTGGAAAACACGAGCTCTTTCCAAGCCTTTTTTCTTTCAAGTATGTGTTTTTCTTAATTTCACTTTGCTCCATATGTGGAGAGGAAGAAAAAAAAGTTAAATTAAACCATACATAAGAAACAGAATCTGGAAAAAAAAAAAAGATTGGAAACAAATTTCATGTCTGCTTCTATGCTGGAAGGAAGGAAGGAAAGTCAATGAATGCATACAGGAAAGTTGGTCTTTTCAGCATTATTGGTTAAGGCACCAGGCTAGAAAGAAAGGAGGAGACAGTAAGTTTTAGTCAGGGGTGAAATGCTCCCGGTTCGGACTGGATCACTCAATCCGGTAGTGATGGAGGTGGGTGGTTCGGAGAACCAGTAGCAAAAATCCCTACACCTGCCCCATGCCCAGCTGAGCCGCACAATCACCAGAGGCTGTTTTTTTAACTTTTAAAAGCATTTTTTCTACAACTTCTTCGGCTAAAAAAATGCTTCTAAAAGTTAAAAAAAAGCCTCTGATGATCGGGCAGCTGAGCTGGGATCGTCAGAGGCTTTTAAAAGCATTTTTTTACACCCTCTTCTGCCAAAGAGGTTGTAGAAAAAAATACTTTTAAAAGTTAAAAAAAAAAGTTGGCCACGGGCACCCAGTCACATTACCTCCCCCCACCAAGCCACACCCACAGAACCAGTAATAACAAATTTTACATTTCAGCACTGGTTTTAGTTCTGTCTTAGCTTTGAAAGCCAGTTTGGAGACCTTGGTTCAATCACTTTCTCAATCCATTCAATCCAGGGTTGTTGTGAGGAAAGAGGAGGAGGAAGGTGTTGGACATGTTCGCCGCTTTGAATTATTTGCAAAAATAACAAAGGCTAAATGCAAATAAATATAACAAACAAACAATAATTCTGTAAGGTTGAACACATTGAACAAATGGTTTCAAAAAAGGGCTTCAAACGTCATGTGAATGTATTTCCTTTGCCGTTTTTAATACACAGAGGAAGTGATGCCCATTATCTTCCATTTTACCATTGATAAATATAAAGACAGGGGTGGTATTCACTTACTTTGCCTACCAGTTTGCCTACCAGTTCGCAAATGTGAGCGCGCCCACATCCAACCAGCCACGCATGCGCATGGCCTTCTGCACATGTGCTTTACTGGCGTGCATGCCTTCCGCGTATGCTCCCTGCCTCAAAAATGGGCCTAAATAGGATGGCATAGAGCCAGGGCGGGTGGGCAAGCAGCCCCCCCCCCCCGATAGTGATTTCCACTACCTGTTCGGGTGAACCAGTCTGAACTGGCTGAATACCACTTCTGTATAAAGTGCTGCCAATACTAAAGCTCACCAAATATTATTTTTGAGGTAGAACTTGAAGATAAGACAGGGAGTAATTCTGTTTGTTCAGGAGGACTGCCTGGGGTAATTCTAAAGCAAGGGTGGAGGCACATTGAGTCAATGGAAGAAATGTATCTCAAACCATCTAAAACCGTTTTTTCTCAACCTTGGTCACTTTAAGATCTGTGGACTTCAAAAGCTGGCTGGGGAATTCTGGGAGTTGAAGTCCACAGGTCTTAAAGTAGCCAAGGTTGAGAAACACTAACCAAGAAAGGAGAAATTGCAGACTAGGATTAATTCTCCAGTCAGTCACAACCTCTTCGGCAGCTCACTAGGAGTCTAGCAAGCCTTCTGTCAAGGTGTGCAATATGGGGCCATATTGATAGAGGCACTGCTGAAAAGCAGTTTCACAGAGAAGAAACTATTTGAAATTATTCTTATTTGAAGAAATAAATACAGCTAACAACAAAAGTTCATATAAATGGACCTTTGTTAACCTTATGTCTCTTGCACAGGGATGCTTGGAGAGTGGGCGACACTGTAAAGTCTCTGGGGCTCATAGCGCTCTTTGTTTTAGAGGGATTTAGAGTTGCAGACTATAGTGCATATCTTATGTCAGCATAATTGTGGTCTGGCAGCTGCTGGCAGTGCAGTAGGGCCTGAATGGAATGTAAAGAATGCAATCCCAGCAAATTTGGACTTTTCTAGTTTTTCCAGCAATATAACCAGGGATAAGGAGAGCAGCACACAAATGAGAAGCAACCTCTTTCTGAAACCAGTGGGGGGGAAGAGAGCAAGTTAGATAATGTACTGGTATTCTCCCTTCTTCTTTGCAATGAGAACCTCTGTAAAACTTATTTTTGAGAAAGTCCTCTACTAAGTCCTATGCTTTTTCCCCAGCCCCTTTTAATGATGTCACTCCCATATTTTCAGTTCAATGAGCAGCAGATTTGGGGAATGCAAACCGGCTCAGTTTACAGGATTCATTTTCTGAGATCATATCTCAGTATTGCTGTTGAAAATTAACTGATTATTTTGGCACCGGGTTGCTCGACAGAGCACTGGATCAAAACATCAGTGCTATCTGCATTTCAATGTATTATGTCACCCCCTATGGAATAGGTTGTACAATGTGCTCACATCCTTTCCAACAGTCCTCCTGGGGAATAACTTAATCTATAACGCTAGACATCTGGTGTGTGACTACACAAAGCTCACTGACCTAAACTTGGATGCTGGCTTTGGTTCCCATGCTAGCGCATTAATTATCTGTGTTATTTGAAGACATTATAGATAAGACATATTGGAAGACAACAATCTCTTCATTCTACAATTATTAGCTAATGAGAAATTCAAAACACATGACTGAACGAACCACTGAATCGTCTCTACGTAGTCCTATATAAGCTACAAATTGGAATCCTAATGCCTGAACCTATAAAGAAGAGGAAAATGGCTGCCAAGCAACCTTGTCTCTCCTGTAGTTCTGGTTCACTGGTATATTTTAGGCCTGAACCTGCTAACTGCTTTAAGCACCGTCTCTGGGCTCCAAAACTCTGGACTGCCACTAGATGGCAGCAAAGTGTTACTGAAAACACAGCCCTGTGGTGGCTGACTGCATGTTTTGCAGGATGCATCAGTACATCCTTTTCTTCCACTGCATCACTGGCAGAGTAAATAGGAAGAGAAGCAATCAAGCCAGCCATACTATCCAACAGAAGCTGCATTTTCATCGTGTTGTTTAATTCAGGTAATGTTCACTGGCACCACCATCACAAGTTTGCAATATTTGTTTGACTTGGTAGCAAATATATGCTTGGCAGCAAGGAAGTGTTGGAAGACAGCTGAGTGTAGACAGTGTTCCCTCCCTAAACAAGCCATTATCCACAGGTGCTGTAAAGAACATTGTCTGGTTGCCAGCTCTGAAGTCATACTTGATTTCCCATCTGGTGAACTTCAGTTCACGGAACTAAAATGGAAGCATAATTTGGTTACTGAAAGCAACATACCTGGGCGGGCTAGCCCTGATTTGAAATTCAAGACATCTCTCTTCTGGTTTGTCAGAATTGGGGGATGCTGCTGTTTGGTGACCAATGATCATTTCTATGATCATTGATGTGAATGGATATGGAGACAATTGATTACATACACAAAAAATATCTAAGAAAAGAATGTCCGAGATATTGCCTGTGTTCACTGGGAGAGGTGTGTATGCTGAGTAACAGCAGGGCATTTTCCAGGCTTTGAGTAAATATAAACTAGTCTATCAGTGGATCTTTCAAGTAAAACTGACATAATACAGAAAAAAAAAAACATGTAAGTGGTAAAAGATGTGTGTTTGTGTACAGCAAAGAAAACAAGTCAATATATAAAACCTGGGTAGGGTTGATTTTTCTTTCTACACTTCTCCACCTCTGCCCAAATTTTACCATTGGAATTTTATAGAGGAATTCCTTTCTCAGGACTTTTAAAAAACTGAGTTCAGGTAGTCCTCGACTTATGACCACAATTGAGCCCAAAAATTTAAGCAAGATGGTTGTTATGTAAGTTTTGCCCCATTTTACGACCCATTTTGCCACACTTGGTAAGTTAATCACATGCTGTCATTAAGTGAATCGGCCTCCTCTTTTGACTTTGCTTGTTGGAAGCTGGCTGGGAAAGTTAATATAAATGGTGATCATGGGACCACAGGACAGTCATAAATGCATCCCAGTTGCCAAGTGCCCAAATTTTGATCATGTGACCATGGGGATGCTACAACAGTAATAAATATGAAAACTAGTCACAATTCACTTTTGTCAGCACCAATGTAACTTTCAAGGACTACCTATACCAGTGATGGCTAACCTTTTTGCCATCACATGCCAATAGTGGGGGGAGTACGGGGGGGCGCTCGCATGTGTCCTCACACCCATAATTCTATGCGCCCCACCCCCTGCGCATGCATATGTGACCCCCCCCGTGCTCCCCCCACTTTTGGCATGCAATGGGAAGGTAGGCCTGTTTTTCGTTCTCCCCAGGCTCCAGAGCCTTTCTAGGAGGCTGGGGAGGGCAAAAATGGCCTTCCCCACTGCCCCCGAGGCGCTCTGGAGGCCGGAAACAGCCTTTTTCCTGATTTCTAGTGGGCCCAAAAAGCCCATAAATCAGTTGGCCAGCACGCACATGCATGCCAGAGCTGAGCTCGCATGCCCACCGATATGGCTCCACGTGCCACCTGTGGTACGCATGCCATAGGTCCGCCATTGCGGACCTATATTGTGAGGAAAAATTAAAATAGGCCTATTAAGTAACCTTTATAATCCAGGGACATGGTGTCTCAGTGGCTAAAACGCTGAGCTTGTCGATCAGAAGTTCGGCAGTTCAGCTGTTTGAATCCCTACACCACATAATGGAGTGAGCTCTGTTACTTGTCCCAGCTTCTGCCAACCTAGCAGTTCGAAAGCATGTAAACATGCAAGTAGAAAAATAGGGACCACTTTGAGGGGAAGGTAACAGCGTTCTGTATGCCTTCGGGGTTTAGTCATGCTGGCCACATGACTACGGAGACATCTTTGGACAGCGCTGGCTCCTTGGCTTAGAAACCGCCCCTAGAGCCAGAAACAACTAGCATCCATGTGTGGGGGAACTTTTACCTTTACCTTTATAATCCTAAGGGAAATTATTTCCCTTAGGATTATAAATCCTAAGGGAAATAATTTCCCTTAGGATTATAAAGGTAAATTATAAATCCTAAGGGAAATTATATAAATTATTTATATCTATCTACCTATCTACCTACTTATCTACCTATCATCTCCTTATCTACCTACCTAACTACCTACTGTATCTATCTATCTATCTATCCAGTGGAGTCCATTGATTAATTAAAGACAGGCAAAAGGACAAAAAAAAAGAGAGAGAACAAAAAGGTATTTCAGAAATAGTTAGAAGGCTGTCTATAAAAAAAAATTAAGAGCATATGCAGCTTCAGGAATATGAATTTTTCCTTATATTGTCTTCAAAAAAGATGGCATTCTCAGCCCACTGTTCTAGAGTCCAAATGATAAGTACAATGAGGTGGGCATCGTATGAACTGATCTGTAGCTTTATTGTTCTAGAATCTAGATTATAATTGCATGCATTGCATCAGATCTGAAGGAGGCAGTGAGAGACAGAGGGGCATGGAGAGTGCTGATCCGTGGAGTGGCCAAGGGTCAGACATGACTAAATGGCTGATGACAACAATGCATTGCAGCATTGCTTTGGGCCCAAACCAAGAGTTAACAACCCTGATCAAGAGCAGATTTAAGTTTTTTTTCCCTAGGTGTGCTTCAGAGCGTTTACAAAATATTAATGATCTCTGCAATTACCTTAACAGCTTTGCAATAAAACTGGTTCCCAAAATACTCTGGCATTCTTCCCTTTCCTTCAGTGGACCCAAGTGGCGTGATTTATGCCTGACCTACTATCTTATTCTTTTCTGCTGAACTCTGAAGTTAAAGTTTGCCATGAGGACTTTGCACATCCATTAGTCATTAGCAGATAGCAGGGAAGAAACTTAATTTCCATTCAAACATGATTCAAGATCAACCCCACTCTAGTTGTCCAAAAGGGGAGTGCTCTGTCTGGCAAAACAGAAACAAAAGCAAGTTTTTTGTAATTTGGTGTGTTGAAATTTTGTGTGCGGGGGTGCTGGATAAGGCATATTCATTAAACAAAATAGCTTAGCTACCTTGTTCAATGATCATTCAAAGTTATGGTGTAAAAAAATAGACTTGTAACCAATGTTCGCATTTTATAAATGTCCATGATTGTTATTTGGGCCTTTTGCAACTGGCAGGCATTTGCATTCATTGCTGTGTCCCATAGCCACAGCATCATCACGTGTGTGTTTTGCAGTTGGTTATATTTATTTATTTATTTATTGGTTCGATTTATATGCCGCCCTTCTCCGGAGACTCAGGGCGGCTTACAATGCATTAAGCAGTAGCCTTCATACTTTTGTATATATCTGCTTAGTAGGGCTTTCGGCCCCCTGTAAGAGCTGTTCTTTCTTATACAAAGTCAGTTTATTGCCCCCATAATCCGGGTCCTCAGCGTTATGACAGCGTTAATAGAGAAGGTGGAAATAAAATTGTAAGGTTTTTTTTTTAATTTGATTTATATGCCGCCCTTCTCCGGAGACTCAGGGCGGTTTACAATGCGTTAAGCAATAGCCTTCATTCTTTTGTATATTTATACAAAGTCAACTTATTGCCCCCACAAACTGAGTCCTCAATTTACCTACCTTAGAAAGGATGGAAGGCTGAGTCAACCTTGAGCCTGATGAGATTCGAATTTACAGTAATTGCAGACAGCTGGTGTTAATCACAATGCTTTTAGTCTGCTGAGCTACCAGGCTCCTGAAGTTGCATTCATATGTTTTGCTTAATGACCACAGCAATTCACTTACTGACTGAAGACCAGGTAAAGTCATAAGCCAGTCAGGGTCACATGTTGTTGTTGTTTTTGTTAAGTGACTGTAAAACTGAGTGATAGAGTTGCTGATTTCTATTGTGGTTGCTAAGTAAACACTACTTTACTTTACATCTAGAATATTTTTTCTCAGCCTTGGCAACTTTGACCCCCTGAAAAATACACTTGTTAATGCAAGCCACCAGGAGCCCCCTTACCAGAAGAAATCCGTTTTGCAGGCTAAAGTTAGAGGCAAAGTCTGTTTTCTCCTAGCTGTTCACTTCAGTCCAGCTGCTTGTCTCATGATTTCTCAACCCATGTTGGAATTCAGCAAACTATACAGCACCAAGAGCCAGTAATAACTGCCTTGTATGTTTGATCAGACTTCAAATGTTTGGCAGTGATTGCTCAGCAGAAACAAGTCATACATTGATTCTCATGGTTTTATGACAGGCAAATATTTTCTCTGCCAACACAGTCATTTTAGAGCCCAGCAATTAACCAGCTGTTAAGTTAGACTTAACACCCACAAAAGCATATGGGCTACACTTCACTGTGCTTCACCTTATCAACATAAAATCTGAATAAGAATCCAGCCATTGTTCGACATGATAGGTTATTTCTCACTCAGTTAACAGAGGTCATTTTTATTAATTCCTCCCTGCCACCATCTAAAATTCTCTACATCATATTTCAGACATTCTGGGGAAAGATAAGGAAGAGGGAAAGGAGATACAGATAAAGCAAGTTTTCTGACTTGAGAAAATTAGAATTCAACA
Organism: Masticophis lateralis; assembly: GCA_030761175.1. Taxonomy (NCBI): domain Eukaryota; kingdom Metazoa; phylum Chordata; class Lepidosauria; order Squamata; family Colubridae; genus Masticophis; species Masticophis lateralis. The sequence continues at coordinate 72,386,305 of JAUDYJ010000001.1, forward strand.
AGCCATAGCTTTTTATCACATATCTTGGGCTGGTTTTTCCAAGGCCTTTTCAATCTCTCAATATTGGTGTGTCCTGTGTGAAGAGTCTATGTATTGAAAATCCAGATCATTTAGTGTTGAACGCACAATTTCCTTACCTTATTCTTGGCTTTCATTGTCAGTGCTGAGGGATCAGGGACTGAAAATGTGCTATGAACGAAAAGCTTCACTTACATTTTGTTATAAATAATATTCCCATTTCCTTCCCCCTCTCCCACAACAACCACAAACCTGTCAGATGGGCTGAGCTCAGATGGGCGGTGCAATCTGGGTGACTTTGGACCAATCTCTATCAGCCCAACTCAAATAAGAGAGTATTTTGTTAATAACTATCTATTCTCTTAATTATTGGGGGTGGGGTGGGGAGGAAGGATGAGAAATGCTTTGGGCATGGTTTGATTTTTGAGGGATTATGGCTGGTGGAAATGTCTGTAGAAGACTACCCAGCGGTGAACTCTCTTTAATATAGCTGTTGTGTAAAGATTAAGACAATAACATTATGTTCCTCTCCAAGAGACCTCTTTTTTCAGAGCAGCTGAAATCCTTGTGAATATTCCCTAATTACTGAAGAATAGTGCAGGGGTGGGTACTACTTACATCTACTACCGGTGTGCGTGCTCACTTCCCTCACACAGAAGCATTTTGATGACATCAGGGTCAGTAAGTAGAGCCTCCCACCAGTTTTATATCGGTTCTATAGAACTGGTGCGAACTGGGGGCAACCCACCACTGAATGAGTACCTTGTAGTGGGGTATCTTACTTTGTTGACAACCTATTTGTTTCTTCCAATAATTCTGGGATATTTTTTTCTCCTGAAAATTATGAAACACCTTTAATTCTATTTAGACTGAGTATTATTAGTAAGGACCCTGAGAGTGGCTCCTGGAATTTGGTAGATTCTTCTCCCTCTTTACATTGATATGCATTTAGCTAGCTCTGCAGTCATTAATCTATGGCTAAGGAAGTAGATGCTATAAAAAGGATGGGGTTCTAAGCTAGTTGAATAAAGAGAACATTTTCAGTACCCTCCTCCCTTTTGCAGCCCACTGTGTTCCAAAAGCATTGTGATCCTCCTGAGTGATGTGAGATTAAAATATGAAGGGATGCTGAAATATCATAAATTCCTGCATTCTTTATTAGCCTACCACATCTAGACTGCATTATTGTTAGTTTGGATCATTGTTAGATGATAATGTGGAAATAAGAAAATTGCTGTTTTCTAGAGGTAATCTGGAGATTATATTTCAAGCAAGATTTAGTAGTCCTAACCTTTTCCCTTCCACCCCACCCACCCCATCACAAAGAGGCTTTTCAGCAAGAACCATATGTTGCAGGGATGAGATGGACAGGAGGCTTCCTATCTGTGACCTTCTTTAAGTTAGATTAGGAATCAAGTGTTTGCCTATATTTGTGTTCTTTATTAATGAATTAAGAGTGCATAAATCTGCTATTCTGGCATCTGACAGCGTATATAATATGTATGAACAGTGAATGTTTAGTATCAGAATCTATTTCCCTGCCCCCTTCCCCAGCCCCCAAGAGTTATGTAGGTTGGTATGAAAGTGAAGTTTGGGTCTTAGAGCTGCACTCTACAACAAGAAATAATAATATTGGTATGAGGGACATGGAGGTGTTGGGGAGGATCCTATGATTTATGAGTAGCTGAGAAAGAGTAAGTTTGCTTTGTGGGGACCCGGAATGAATTATCCTTCCTCTGTATCCTTCGGGCATATCTGCAATGATAAATTAAAAGAGACTAAATCTAGGACATCCCTACCTTCTATAGATACTATTTGATACGACTGAATTCCTTTTGATTAATTGGTGGTGTTGCTGGGAGCTTAGAATCCTAGGGCTAGAAGGGACCCTGGAGGTCTTCTAGTCCACCCCTTTGCCCAAGGCAGAAGACCTTATATCAGTGATGGCTAACCTCTTCTGGACCGAGTGCCCAAAGCGTGCATGTGGGGGGAGGGAAAATGTGTGCATGCTCCCAAACCCCCAAAATGCAATGCACAAATGGCCCCCTGCATGTGCCCTGACCCCCACACATGCATGCATGGCCCCCCACGTGGCTCCTGCCCCTCTGCACACATGCCCCCGTGTCCCACCCCATGCACATGCGCACGCACCCCATGCATGAGTACACAGCCCCCATGCATGCACCCCGTCCCCATGCATGGCAGCACAGACCCGAAGAACAGCTGGCTGGTGGGAGGCACATGCACATGTGCAGCGGAGTTGAACTAGGGCAATGGCTCGCGTGCCATCAGAGAGGGTATTGTGTGCCACCTCTGGCAGGTGTGCTATAGGTTTGCCATCATGGCCTTATACTATTCTGGACAAATGATTGTTCACTCTTTTCTGAAAGCTTCCAAGAATGGAGCAACCACAACTCCAGAAGGCAAGTAGTTCCATTGATTAATTGTTCTCACTGTCAGGAAATTCCTTCTTACTTCTGGACTGTATCTCCTTCTAATGAGCTTTCACCTATTGCTTCTTGTCCTGCCCTCAGGCGCTATAGAGAATAAATCGACTCCTTCTTCCCCGTGTCAGCCCTTCAAGTACTGGAAGACTGCTGTCATACCTTTTAAGCCAGGCGTCCTTAAACTATGGCAGCCCACCAAAGCCATTAATCTGACCCATATGGGACAACAAGGCCACCCTGTCCATATCACCCCACCAGCCCACCGGTCCTCACCCATCTTTTGGAGGTCGAGGAGGCCAAAAACGGGATGCACGGAGGCCTCGGGAGCCCAAAACCGGGCCCATTTTTGGCTCCCTGGCCTCCAGAGAGAGAGAAAGAGAGAGGGAGGGGAGAGAAAAACACACACACACACACACACACACACACACACACAAGTCCCTCACACACACTGCAAGGCAGCCACATCCCTTCACTAACTTGCTTTCCACCCTTAGGAGCATTGCAAATTAAAGTGTAATTTGTGTGTATTGTTTAATGGATTGCTAAATTGGCCACACCCACCCAGTAACATGATCACCTAGCCATGCCCACCCTGTCGGTCCAGCCCTCCAACAGTCTGAAGGATCATGAATTGGCCCCCTGTTTAAAAAATTTGAGGATCCCTATTCTAAGCCTTCTCTTTGTTAGGTAAAACATAGCTAGTTCCTTTAGCCGTCCATCGTTCATTGTAAGGTTTAGGCTTCAGATCCTTTATCATCTTTGTTGCTCTTCTCTGCACTCTTTCTAGGATCACCAGCATCTTTTTGGTATCCTATGTTATGATTGCATGCTACTTTCCCAGCATCATCCTGCTGCAATAGCAGGGATTTGTGTAAATAGGAGACTCAGAACTTGGTACTGTGAAAAATGCCAAGGATGCCATCATTGATTGATCAGAACAAAAGAGAGAAGAGGAGAGACCATATATGCAGCCTGAAGCCCTTTGGGTAAGAGAAAATGCAATAAGTAAACCATGTTTCTGCAGCTTCCTCATGAAATGTGATCAGTGTCCCACCATGAAAATATACTTTTTACCCATTTATCTATCTTTTTATCATTGAATATCAAAGTTTATAATATGCTATTCATCTCTTCTTTTTTAAACTAACCCTGGCTACCTGATAATGCTTTGCTTTTGTTTTTAAACTGAAGTAGTTTTCTGGTGCCCAGAATATTCCATCTTGTTGAACATTAATCTTCCAATCTAGTTAAGGGGCAGAAGCAATGGAAATAGTTCCCAAAATTTCAGCAGCACTTTCAGTGGAATATGAAGGCCAATGTTGCTGAACAACAAATCCCTTAGAATGACTGTGAGTGTGGGTAAAAAAATTTCATCCTGTCTCTAGACAAGCAGACTGCTAATTACTAGACATCCCACATCATGTTGTATGCCTGGGCTTTGGCTCCTTCCCATTTTATCTAGTTACATATTTGTCAACAAAATTGAAGGGGAATCTACTATCAGAAATCCATGGGAGATATTTGTGGTTCCTCATTAAACATCTCCTTTAACTTATGAGAAAATCTAAATGAGATGAGTTTTCCATCTGTTGTTATAGGAAAGTTTTGGATTTTTTTTTAAAAAAATCCCTTGAACTGCCTAAGAGTTTCATTTTATAAATATCTGTAAAATGCATTTTGCAGAAAATGGCAAACATACTCTAAACCTGTATTTGTATAGAATTTACATAATGCTTCATTTTAAGACTCCAAACAACATTTAAAAGTCCTGCTGATTTTTATTGTTGCAAATATTATTGTGGTATATGCCAATGGTGATGATTATGACATGTCAGTGTAACTGACTGGACAGTTTTACAGCACAGGAAAATGGCACATGTCTTAAGAAACCTGCAATCTAAAGTATAACATTAGCAGAAAGGATAAGAGTGAAAAATGAGACAGAAATAATTGCTTTGGTTTGTTATGTTTTGCATTTCCCACTGTACCTTTCCTGCATAGACAAACAAGTTGTGCCTTCTTATGGACTTGGATTAGTAGATGTTCCCTAATGGTGTCTTATTTGCCGATTCTTCAATAAGAACATTTTTGTGTGCATGTCTGCATGCATAACAAGACTTTTATAAAGTTCACAGGCTGTTATTACTCATTACTTTCCCTCCCTAAATTCTGCATTATTTAATGGAATCTTATTGAGTTCAAACCTTTTATGGTTATGTTGAGAGTTTAATGTATTACCAAGGAACAGAGAAGATCATATATACTCATGGTTTTTCAGTACACTGGTTCATTTCAATCTTCATGGACAAAATGTCATTGTCTGGACTTTCTTAATGAGTTTTTCCAGATAGCATTATTATGCAGTGTTTGTCCTGACTCATTATAATTTTTTGCAGGGTCCAGAAGTATCCTCTTCCATCTGAAACCTTTCCATATTTCCCCATTTCTTTCATCTTGTTAGTGACCACAGATCAGCTAAGGATTACAAAAATGGAATACATTCAACTTAATGTGTTATAAACTTTGGCACTAAGCATGCATTGATTCCAACAGGAACACAGAATGCAGTGGATAAATGGAGTGATTACATTTGCAAAAGGTAAAGTCGCCCATAAGTCAAGCCTGACTACACAGACATGCCCAGGGCATTTTAGTTTTTTTCATTTTTCTTGGTTATGTCTCCATCTAAGTACCAAGTTGGTCCTTTCTTCTTCCTTTTCAATCAAAATTATTTAGTCCCTGCCGTAAACTGTAACTTTAACCAGACTGAGCTATAGCACAAGAATTCTAAAAAACAAAGTTTTGCAAAGGTGAAGGATAGCAAGAGAGAAGAGAACTGGCATTCTTTGAGAAAAGCCATGCCACTGATGTGCAATTATGGCTCTGTTTACAAATGTATTCCTGCTTGCTCTTTAATCCAAATCCTTCTATGAAAACCCAGAACTCCTCTCTTGGCCCCCTGCTGTGGTACTTACTAAAGAACCATTTCCAATTTCAATTATGTACATACATTTGCATTCTTAATTTTGAAGAAAAATCACAAGTGCTAGTGGATCTCAAATGTATACCCTTTCCCCATTCCGTATTAGCATATAGATGGCAATTCCATTACACCAAGCACAGGAGGTGTAATGGTATATGGGAATGACCTTGGGAGAAAGAATGAAGAGACACACCCTAGATAATTGCCAGATAGATAAAATCTGAGTCCAAAGGAGGAGGGATGGCAAAAGCGTCTCAGAAGGGACCTTCCTGGTTTTGGGGAGAATAAAGGTGTGGGACAGGAGGGTTTTTTATAGATGTGCAAGATTCTGTTAATGTCACCTTACAATAAAGATAGAACTAGTATGCCTGGATGTGCTTCTCTCCTGGTTGACAGAGGAAGAGAGGGGCAAAATAACAAAGGGAAAGAAAGTAAGAAGCAATATTTATAATAGTTCAAGACAGGCAGGACCACCTAATAAACCAAGCAAACAAACTCACTGAGTTTCATTAGCCATGTAAGACATGTGCAAAACTCATCATAATTTAAACTGGAGTTTTGCTTATGTTTTCCCTGTAGTGATAGCAACTCCTTCTGAATTTATCTCCCAGGATCATGCTGCATTTGCCCCATATTCGACTATAGAACTGTTGTAGCTATTTATACTCAACGTGCTGCCAGTGTAGAGCTGATTCTGTGTGTTGATTTGTAGGCAAAAGCTACTTAAGTCTTTTGGATTGATTCATCCAGATTTACTTCTCACATCTCAATCCAGGGTCAAGTAAGCCAACTGCTTCAGCATTTGTACATTTGTGGTATGGCTTTGTTTCTTTATTTAGACGACTTATATAATTGCCTTCTTTACATATGACTCAAGGTGATGCACAATTAAAACAAGAATAACATTGTAAAAGGGAAACAATTATAACATATAGTAAGAATAATCATTTGTTCATTTGTTCCATGAAAGGCATCTTGTAGCCTAAGTAAACATTACCTTTCTGCAACAGAGGGTTGTGTGCCAAACCAACTTTTGTCAAGGTTGTTTAATGTCATTACTGCCAAATAAGCACAAAAATACCCCTCCCCCAATCTGATAGGCTTATTGCTAATTATCTCTAGCTGTTTTGAAATGACTTCTTACTGGGAAGGCTACGTTGCACAAAATTAGGTTACCTTAAATGTTGTGTCTGTTATCTGAGCACTCTCCATTTGGGGGGAGGAATTTCTGTACAGTACTTGGCATAGATGAAAGGTGACAAGAAGGACATAATGGTGGTGATGGTACAGTTTTGAAACCTGACTTCTGGATTATTTGGCTCTAATCTGTGCTAAATGGCTTCTCTTCTAAGGGCCACTGGTTCTTTGTAGACCAACTAATGAGGCAAGGCAAATCTGGATTTACTGGGGGAAATTTTTTGGATGGATGCATCCTGAGCTATAAACGTTATCAAGATAATGGTGGTTAATAATGCCTTTCCATTTCCTATATGTTCTCTGTCCTTAATGCTCTTCCTTGCCTTGCTGAAGATCACCATTAGACATTGCATCCTAGATCCTTAAACAAATTCTATTTAGCTGTCTAGGAATGGGCTTCTCTATTTCCCATAACAAAATAGTAGCCAAATGATTATTCTTCGTTGTACTTTAGCATTGCTACGTGCTGTTACAATTGATTTATTGTTTTGTACTGTCCCAGTTGATGCAGTTGTCAGATGGAATGATATTGAAGAGTCAAACAGGGTTATCTTGTCACTGTTTGACTAGGAACATATCCCTAAAGGACTTTGGATCTGAGAGCTGTCATCTGGCTATCTTCTTGTTATGGGCATGACCTATGCTATCTGGTGGCAGTGGTAGGATGACTCAGATTGTCCACATTACTATTCCATTTAATCCTAGAAAAAGTTGGACTTTCCTTTAGCAGTAGGCTACAGAATTATTAGTTCCTGTTTTGGTACTTCTAATTAAGTGAAGTTGCGATGCATAACATTATGGCTATTTAAATCCAGTTCCATGTGGTTTCTGTTTTCCCTTTGCTTTCTTCCATGGATGTAATGAAGTATTATTTGCTAGGAAGATTATCCTCTTTTCAACTGATGGAGAAAAAAAATCTACAGTATAAAAATGGCAAGGGAAAAAGAAGGATGAATAATTCTGTTCACAAACAGGGGTGTCTCTTGGTTATCTTGGCACTGTTCCAGAAGGCAAGTCCATTGTTTTTCAAGAAGAACAAAGCTAAGAGCAAAGTACAGCATTTTCTTCCTCAATATCAACATACAGTAGCCCAGTCAGTGTAGCCCAGTTGAGTAATCTGTACTGTTGAGCATTGTGTCACCGTAGGTACTATGCTATGGGCTTCGTAGCCCATTTGTCTAAAAACCAGATGATGAGCAAAGTGATTATTAGGCTGGTTTTGCTTCTAGTTCCCACTTTTGGCCTTCCAAGCATTCAGTTGGCCATAGGGAAATAAAAATGCAGAACGTGAATGGGCCTTTACTTTGATTCACTCTTTATGTGCTTAAAACATGAGGAAGCCCCTTGCAGAGGAGTTGGCTGCCCAACCTGCTGTTGAAAAACATCTTACAACATAACTTAAGAAAGGATTCAAACTGCAAAGATCCAGCTTGTTCTTTTTTTAAAAAACCAATCCACAGTAATAAAATTTAAAGAAGCGTGCAGCTAACTTGATTTTTCAAAAATAACCTCTCTGCTCTTAGTGAACTCATGATCTCTTTCAATCCCTCAGCCCCATTTCTTTAGGAACAATATCCATTGCATCCTATCGTATCCATTTGGTTTTATTTTGCACATCATTCCCAGTGCTTAATAAATATATCTCTCTACCTCCACTCTTTCACCGAATGCTTTGAATAACTATTAACTTCTTGGTTAAAAGCAGTTAATTATCAACAAGTAATGTTGCATAAAAACTACTCTTAGTCCCTTTCTCCTAGATGTGGGAGAGACCATAACAGTGACCTTCAGTAACACCTGGTACCTGAAGCTTGCAAAACACCTGACTTGAAATAATATCACGTTGGTTTATCTGCTATCCAAGGTCAGAAACAATGTGAACAAGTTATGTTTTAGAGGCTTGATGTTTTTCAACACCCAGCTCCCTTTCCAACTAAGATATGGCTCAGGATCTTTAAAAAACATGACTAATAAGCATGTTCCTCCCTTGCCTTGAAAGCTTTGCACATTGAAGCTAATCTGCGGTGTGTTTGGTGTTACTGAGAAACATGATGTAGCAGCACAGCCTGTTCTGCCTTCAGTAGCTAGTGGAAATGTGTTCTGAATAAAGCTGATGCCTATTGTGATTTAGCTTTCCTCTGTTTAGCAGAATGAACCTCTAATTATGAATAAACTGTCATAAAATCAAGAACGTCCGCAATCCCACTGCTTTGGAAGGGGTAGCTATGTTTCAAGGGCAGAGCCTGGGTGGTGCAGCAGCTTAAGTAGTGCTAAAGTGACACCAGCTACCTGCAATTACTGCAGGTTCGAATCTCACCAGGCTCAAGGTTGACTCAGCCTTCCATCCTTTCGAGGTAGGTAAAATGAGGACCCGGATTGTGGGGGCAATAAGGTGACTTTGTATAAAAAAGAACACCGCTGGGGGGTGGGGCGGCGAAAGCCCTACTAAGCAGGTATATACAAAAGTATGAAGGCTATTGCTTAACGCATTGTAAACCACGCTGAATCTCTGGAGAAGGGCGGCATATAAATTAAATTTAAAAAAAGAAAAAAGAAAAAAAATAGAGTAATGCAGGTCTTGAGCACATGGATGACTTCAAAGCTTTTTTAGTTGTAGAGTCACGAGGAGACAAAGACTGGAAGAGACATACTCATCGTTTTGGAAGTACTTCTCTTGGAAGAGAAGTACTCCATCTCACTCTGGGAAAATAAAAAAAATAATTTCAAAAGGGTACCTTCTCTTCTCTAAATTTCAACGGTATTGAAGGAGGATAAGCCCAGAAGCTCTAAGGATATCACTAAGGTGTACAAAAGTGTACAGGTGTACAACACACAACAGTGAAGTAAAAGAGACTGAAAAATTAGGGGGACTCATGTACATGTAATCCAACCATGGATATCTATAGGGATGAATAATGCTAGCATGGTTATAAATAGAACGAACAGGAGATACAGTCCCATAACATGCACATTCTGAACTATAGGCTTGAGTTGCATCCTGGTTTAAAATAATAGCCTTCATACTAATTTCATTAGAAAGATAACCAACCAATTACTGCTCTCTCATTAGTAATGGTAACACCATTTCATACTGAATAAGGACAAAAATAGATATGCTGGGTAGACTTCTGTTGTTATAGATGCATAACAAAAAACTTGCATGTATATCAGAAGGATTCTGCTGTCTGAATATGTTACATGAGTGCAAGTATCTACATATAATTTGAGGCTGCAGAATTCATTTTTTTAAAAAAGAAATAAGCCCATTGATTCCAATAGGAGTTACTATCAGGTAAATATGCATTGAGATTGAAACTCAAACTAAATTAAGTATTGCTGAATCTTGGCATACCCCCAGGAGATGCTTTTTGGAAAAATCTGGCCACTGTCAAATGTTGAGTTAATAGTTTCAGGATCTGTGTTATAATAAACAATCTTTGTAACTGCTAGAAACCAAATGTAACTTCACACAGTCCTGAATACAAACATGTCTCCATTCAGCATTCTTTTACAAACCCCAGCAAAGAAAGTCTGTCATTGATGCCAGAAGATTTGGGTGGGGGAGAGGAATATGCATATGGAATTCTAGATTAAGTTGATTAGTTAGAGATGATTTGACACAAACCTGCGCCAGGGGTGAAATCCAGCAGGTTCTGACACGTTCTGGAAAACCGGTAGCGGAAATTTTGAGCAGTTCAGAAACCAGTAGTGGAAATTTTGAGTAGTTCGGAGAACCAGCAAATACCACCTCTGGCTGGCCCCAGAGTGGGGTGAGAATGGAGATTTTGCAATATCCTTCCCCTAGAGTGAGATGGGAATGGAGATTTTACAGTATCCTTACCCTGCCACTCCCACCAAGCCACACCATGCCCACCAAACCACACCCACAGAACCTGTAGTAAAGAAAAATTGGATTTCACCACTGACCTGCGCCTTTTTGGATATAATTTATTGCTGAAAGGAAAAGCTGCCCAATTTATGTATCACCCATACTTTGCTAACCTCAGTAAAGGTATATCTGAAAACTGGACTGGAATTTATTACATGGACAACCAGTTAGTGCAATTCGATGTCACCCTTTGGGTAACAGAAGAGCTAGCCAAGTCTTCTTCCAATGGATCAGCCACTGAAACTGGTTCCAAGGCAATTAAGAGTCGCCTTGCAGAGAGATGGGTGGTGAACAAATTTAATAAATAAATAAAGACGACATTAGATCTTTTCAAACTTCCTCTATGAACTAATTATCATAATTTCAGTCAACATCTGAAGGACCCTGGCAGCTCTACAACAGGTATTTGCATATATAAACATATTGAGCTATAAGTTTATGTAATTCAGCTTTGAAAGCATGAAGAACTCTTGTTTCTGAACAGAACAGCTATTGTGTCCTCCAGGAAAAAGCTTTTCCCTGAAGAAAAGAGGAAGTGTGGTCCAAACCCTTTCTTGACTTGAAAATTCAATGCTCAGCAGCAGTAGCAGCATGAAAATATGGGGTCCAATGAAGTCTAGTCCAGGGAATTATATATTGCTTTGTTTGCATTAGCTCTCCAACCAGCTGCTTCCTAACTGCTTTTTTTTTTTAGTGATGCTATTGCTGCAGAAAAACAAAACTAAATGCAGTGGCCTGATTTTGCTAGTTGGCAGATTCCAGTTGGGATCAGCTGGCTTATTACGCAGCCAATTTCTAAAAGCCCTTTGAAGATGAAAAGAATTTTGGAAATAATAAAGTCCTTGGCTATCCAAGTAAAAAACATTTATTTTTCAGATGAAGCCTGCTGGCGCTGAGTAAGTGGATGGAATAAAATTTCTGAGGTAAAAAAGTGCTCTTTTCCTGAACGTTTTAATTCACTGGCTGCTTCTGGACACACAGTTAGTTCTGTTGTCAATAAAACCATAGGGCCACTTACAAAGGTCTATCACACAAGGATACCCTGCTGCTAAAGTCACCCACTGACAACGGCAAAGTGCTACTGGCTTGTTGTAAGCAAACTGCAACTCCAGTTTCTCTGAAAATGGGGTTTTCCTCTTTGCTTTGGGAGAAACCCACATTTGCATTCTGGGTTCTGACATTTTATTTTTCTACCAAGTGTCTGACTCCTCTAATTAAATTTGCAACCCTGGGCCATCAGTGGACTAGGTTCCTTCTGGCTGTAGTAGTTTGTGTTACCCAAGAGTTGCATGGCAAGGCTCAGAGTTTGGTACCTTAAATAGCCTAGAGAGTTAATCATCTGTAGCATGTCTACATACCAACTGAACTAAGATTTAAGAGTGATTTCTTCCATATTTCTACTGCTAAAGCTCCTGGCTCAGGGAAGGGAGGGGAAAAAAATAAGGGGAAAAAAGTTGCATTGGGTGAAGCAACTGTGCGAGCCTTTCTGCACAGTAGTCTCAGTCTTATAACAAGTATCACTATTGGTTTTGGGTTTGTTATTGGAACTGCCACTGATGATTTGCCTTAAATAGAACCCAAGCAAACCCTCTCTGTTTGTTTTTCTTGACATGGGACTGAGTGGTGCTTTCCAAGAAACAAGGGGAAAAAAACCTGGATTTACAGTGGTGACATTGACTCTGTTTGGCAAAAACAAATGATGGTCCACTAAGCAAGAAAGGAACAGGCACAAAGTAAATGGGTCATTCCGAGAAACAGTGTTTTTCTTTGTGGTACACTAGTTTGCGAATAATTAAACCTCAGAGAAACCTTTGGTAAGACCATCTCTTTGTGTTCAGACTTTTCTGCTTCCCTTCAACATTGTATCTTCAATACATTTCTCGGTGCTTTTTCCAGATAAATCATATTTGCTTATCAAATGTATTCTAATCAATTCTACTTACTGCTTTGGTGTAAACTTATATATACAGCCAATTTGCCAAAAAAGGCCATGTTTTGTTCTCAGTAGAATCCCTTCTGTCTACATGCCAGATCGGTCGTCAACAAAACTCCCCTCATTCGTGATTTGATTCAGGAGGAAAACACAGACTTGGCTTGCATTACGGAAACCTGGTTGGGCTCAGAGGGAGGTGTCCCTCTGACTGAACTTTGCCCACCAGCTTTCCAGGTGCTACACCAGCCAAAGGCCTAGGATAGGGGAGGAGGGGTGGCGGTTGTTATTAGGGAGGCCCTTAGTCCACTGGCGGTCATTGTTCCCCAGATAGATGGGTATGAGACCCTCCTTATGAAATGGGGCCCACAGGGGCAGTTGGGCTTGTTGATTGCATACCTGTCTCCCAGCTGCGTAACAATGGCCCTTCCCGGGCTACTTGACACCCTGTTGGGGTTGGTGGTGGAGTTTCTAAGACTTATTGTACTGGGGGATGTCAATCTGCCTTCCCTGGGGAGGTGTCGGGGGTGGCTTGGGAGTTCATGGCTACCATGGCAGCCATGGACCTGACTCAGATTATTCAGGGCCTGACTCATGAGGGGGGCCACATGCCCAATCTTGTTTTTATCTTGGAACAGTGGCGGGTTGAGTTCAGTAGGAGAATATCTGCTATTTATCCCCTCTCGTGGACCAATCACTATCTCCTTCGGCTAGGCTTCCAGTATGCCGCCCCTCCTCACTGGGATGTGGGACCAACCACCTGGTTCCACCCCAGGCGCCTGATGGACCCGGAGAGGGACGATGCCTCCCTCTCTCTCCCATGCCCCAGTCATGGCCCTGGAGGATGCCTGGGATGAGGCAGCCGCTGGGGCCCTCGACCATGTTGTGCCTTTGCAGCCTCTGACTCAACGCAGATATCGGTTGGCTGCTTGGTTTACCGGGGAGCTCTGGGGGATGAAGCACCATAGGAGAGGCCTAGAGAGCTGTTGGAGAGCCAGTCGTTCCGAATCTGACCGTGCACAGCTAAGGTCATTTACATGATCTTACCTGGTGGAGATGGCAGCGGCGAAGCATTGTTACTTCTCCGCCCTCATCGCATCCGCAGATAATCGCCCAGCGGCCCTGTTTAGGGTGTCCCGCTCCCTCTTGAATCAGAGGGCGGGGGAGGAGTCCTTGCAAGGGCGGGCCAAGGAGTTTAGTCAGCATCTGCTGGACAAGATCGCTCAGATTCAGAACAACTTGGACTCTGACTGGTCAGGGTCAGACAGTGAGGAGGCAGCAGGTCTTGTTATTTGGGAGGAGTTCGATCCTGTTACACCTGAGGAAGAGGACAGGATCATGAGGAAGCTGAGTGCAAACATGTGTGTATTGTACCCGTGTCCCTCCTGGCTGGTTTATTCAGCTCGGGATGTGACAGGTGACTGGATCCAGGCAGTGATAACTGCTTCCTTGGGTGAGGGAAGCTTTCCTGCTGCCTTGAAGGAGGCGGTGGTTAGGCCCCTCCTCAAGAAACCTGCCTTGGATCCAGCTACCTTGAGTAACTTCTGTCTGGTCTCCAACCTTTGCTTTCTTGCAAAGGTTGTTGAGACCATGGTGGCACGTCAGCTCCCGGTGGTCCTGGATGAAGTGGAATAGATCCGTGCCAATCGGGTTTCAGGCCCAGATACAGCATGGAGGCAGCACTGGTCGCGCTGGTGGATGATCTCTGGAGGGCTTGGGACAGAGGTTATTCCTCTGTTCTGGTCCTGTTAGATCTTTCGGCGGCTTTCGATACCATCGACCATGGTATCCTGCTGCAATGCCTCAAGGGATTAGGAATAGGAGGCACTGTTTTGTGGTGGTTCTCCTCTTACCTCTCCGGTTGTATGCAAGCAGTGTTGATGGGGGGGGGAAGAGGTCGGCCATGAGACCCCTCACTTGTGGGGTGCCCCAGGGGTTGGTCCTTCGGCTCTTCTGTTCAACATTTATATAAAGCCGCTGGGAGAGATTATTTGTGGTTTCAGGGTGAGGTATCATCAGTATGCTGATGATACCCAGCTTTTTATATTGACCCCGAACCAGCTCAGCGATGCTCTTGATGTGATGTTCTGATGCCTGGAAGTGGTATGGGTCTGGATGGGGAGGAACAGGCTTCAGCTCAACCCTGCCAAGACTGAATGGCGGTGGGTACCAGCATCCCGATCCATCTTTGGCTATAGGGGGTGAGGTATTACCCCCTGTAGACAGGGCACACAACTTGGGTCTCCTTCTGGACTCACGGTTGAGCTTAGAAGATCATATAACAACCGTGACCAGGGGGGCGTTTGCCCAGGTTCACCTGGTGCACCAGTTGCATCCCTATTTGGACTGGGATGCCCTATGCACAGTTACTCATGCACTAGTCACCTCCCGTATTGACTACTGCAATGCTCTCTACTTAGGGCTGCCCTTGAGGACCACTTGGAGGCTTCAGCTGGTATAGAATGCAGCCACACGGGTTGTGACGGGAGGGTCCTGATACTCCCATGTTACACCTCTCCTGTGCAACCTGCATTAGCTGTCGGTTGCCCTCCGGGTGAGATTCAAGGTCCTGGTAATGACCTATAAAGCCCTACATGGCTTAGGCCCAGGATATCTGTCAGACCATCTGCAACCAGCAACAGCTTCCCATCGCCCGGTGCGTTCTCACAGGGAGGGCCTACTCAGGATGCTGTTGGCTAGACAATGTCGGCTGGCGACCTCCAGAGGTAGAGCTTTCTCTGTGGGCGCACCCACCCTTTGGAATCAACTCCCCCTGGGGCTCCAACAGTTGGCACCTGACTTTCGCACTTTCCGCTGCGAATTAAAAACATGGTTGTTCAAATTGCCTAGCCTGGACTGATGGGATTTTGATTATTTTTAACATGTTTTATGGATTTAATATGTATTTTTAACATGTTTTTATTGGATTGGGATTACATTTTGATTGTTGTGAGCCGTCCTGAGTCCTATGGAGATAAGTTGGCATACAAATCAAATTAAATAAACAAATAAATAAATTATTGTGCCTGCAATGCATAGCTCAGGGGTCAGCAACCTGCGGCTCTTGAGCTGCATGCGGCTCTTTGGGCCCTCTTCTGTGGCTCCCTGTCAGGTGATCCCACCACTGGCTGGCCCAGCCGCTCGCCCTCCCCTCCCAGTCACTCCTTGCCTGGCCTGAGAAGGTAAGGGTGACGATGGGGGATGTAGAAGCAGCCAGGGCAGAGACAGAGAGATACAGGGGGCGGGGTGGGGAGAGAGAGATATGTCAAAAGGATTTTGTGGTTTCCTAGTGTTTTTTAACAACTGGTTCTCTGCCCTAATGAGCGGCTGGGTAGGCGTGGCTGGGGGGGCATCATGTAACTGGTAGAAGTGAGTGCCTTCAAGTTGGCCACGCCCACCCAGGTTTTGTAGCTCCCGGTGTTTTCTTTTCTGTGGGAAATGGTTCCAAATGGCTCTTTGAGTATTTAAGGTTGCAGACCCCTGACCTAGCTCATTCTCTTAATCTCCATATTAAGGTAGCCTTTAAGACACTGTAAGCCTAAAGGAGATAATGAACTTCAGTAATGAAGCTGCATACATTGCATAACACCAATATCAGCTGTCATTTGACAGCAAAAGATGAAGAAATTCATTGGAGATAGACATTTCCTATTACCGCATGCTAACTTTTCACCATGATGCTTCAAATGGAGAACTATGTATCTTGTCAATATTTAAGTTGATCAGCAATGGTACATTGAGGATAAATAATGAAATCTTGTGATATCTCAAAGCCTTAACAATTGTTTTTGGGAAATCTTTTGGAAGATGTTGTAATATTATAATGGATTAAGACTCTGTTTGTGAGTCTGTGTGTGCCTGCAGATACGCATGCTTATTCACTCATAGTTGTGTTTATAAACAACAGAGAGAAGCAAAATGCAAGAGAGGCAGAAGTGATACTTGATAAAAGGTGCCATTCAGAAAACAATGATATAATATGACACTGTCTTGCATTGGTGACCTGATTAAAATAGTTCTCCTTACTTTTGGTTTAATCCATGAGAAAATGTTCACCCTCTTAATGAATTCTAGCTGAGCAATTTCCTGATGAACACGGTCTTTGTTATTTCTTCACTCAGTTCAAGTTGTGTTGCAAAAGCTTATAATAAAGTATAAAGGCTGCATTGAAACTGACTCCCAGTTAAAACTTGAAAGATCCAAAAATCACCTGAAAAAAAGAAGGTATCTTTTTCTGGCGTTTAGAAAAGATTGAAGACTTGACCTTTTTGTGAATTTCTACAGGTAGCTTTTAGATGAGAATGTGGTTTTCTAAGCTAGATTCTTGCTGTAATGTAAGAAAAGTATGAAAAGACAATGTACTTTATTTGGAAGGAAATCCTTTGGAGTTTTGTTTTTGCATAGGATCTTATTTTAACTTATCTGATCCTTCTTTTTTTCTTTGAAAACACAGCGCCTGACGTTAATAAAATAATTGTTTTTCACCAACAAAGATTCATCATCATCATTTTTTTTTTAAATTAGAGTCTATAGCTTTTTTGCCTTTACTCCATCTATCTGTGAAGTGTATGATTCAACTTCTCTTTAGATATTTTTAAGTCTGCTACCAGTAGAAACTTTCTGAATCATTTGGCTAGGCTGAAAGATAATAACTATTTGCCAGCTGAGAGAAGTCTTGTAAGGTCGATGCCAATGGCAGTAACCCCTGGAAAAATTCATAAAGGACCTGTCAGTACTCAGCAATCTCTCTTGAAAAATGGCTCCAACGTTTCAAACTTGAAGCATATGACAATCAGAATTCAGATTTTATTATATGCCCAGGATAGCAAAGGAGAAGATTTAAAGTTACAGCTGGCAAATTCTTTCCCACACGCTATTCAAAAAGCAAATTGTTTAGTTATTTTCTTAGATTTGCTTGGACACCAACAGGAAATGAGCTCTTACCCCAAAATATTGAAATGTGGACAGTCCAGAATTGCTATCTTGTGTCTTAGATTTTTGTTTGTGTTATCTTTATAAAATATAGTATCTTTATGTTATCAGATTAATAACTAATTAAGTTACTACCAGTAGAAATATTTTCATTTTAGAGGTCTATAACATCAGTGATTAACAAGTCATATTCTGAAATTACAGAACTAAGTACCTGTGTGGCAAGAAGGCATATCAAGAAGGCATATGGTAGGAATCCTTCAAGACTGGGCAATTTCTTCCTTCCAAGAAGGAGCCTGGATAGCTCAGCAGACTAATGCATTGTAATTTAACTCCAGCTGTCTGCAATTAGTAAATTCGAATCTCACCAGGCTCAAGGTTGACTCAGCCTTCCATCCTTTCTAAGGTAGGTAAATTGAGGACCCAGTTTGTGGGGGCAATAAGCTGACTTTGCAAAATATACAAAAATATGAAGGCTATTGCTTACCGCATTGTAAGCCGCCCTGAGTCTCCAGAGAAGGGCGGCATATAAATCAAATTAAAAAAAAAAAGATTAGCCAATAGATATCTCTGTGAACTAGTTGGCTAAATGATGACTTGATACCAGGAATACTGGTAGTCCTCAACTTATGACCACAATAGGGCCCAAAATTTCTCTTGTTAAGCAAGACAATTGTTAAGTGAATTTTGCCCCATTTTATGACCTTTCTTGGCCCAGTTGTTAAATGAATCACTGCAGTTGTTAAGTTAGCAACAAGGGGTTGTTATGTGAATCTGGCTTCCCCTCTGATTTTACTTATCAGAGGGTCACAAAAGCTGATCACATGACTCCGGGATACTGCAACTGTCATAAATATGAACCAGTAGCCAAGCACATAACTATGGGGATGACACAGTGATCATAAGTGTGAAAAATGATCGTGTCACTTTTTTCGGTGCCATTTTAACTTCAAATTATCACTTAATGAGCTGTTATAAATCGAGGACTACCTCTATATTTGTACATGTAGCACTTTCACATGGGAGTCGTGTGCCCAGAACTGCTCCACAGCGATCCCATGATGTCATGTATGTTATGTCATCCCATAAAGTTATCTATGTCAGTATCTCAAAGGATTTATTTCTGCTGTTTGGCAGATTACACTCTGAATTTAATTTTCTAGTAGAAGTGATAGAACTTCCTATCTCCTAAATTCTCTGTCTTCTCCCTAGAGGAGCACAATTGAGCAGTTGTGGGCAGGTAAGGCTGTAGAAGGCTAGAGGTTCCTAATCTCCACTCAATCAGAAGAGAGCTGGAAGGGATCTTGGATGTCTTCCCTTCAATCAGGGGACCAGTCTTGTCTTGAAAACCTCCAGCTCTTCTACCCTGTGATTAGGTCAAAATGCAAAAAGTGAACACAATTCTATAATGCATCTATACTGGGTATATAGCCTAAAGACATGAAGTCTAGAGAACTTAACTTCATTTGCAGGAGGAAACATTGTTCCTTGTTGCTCAAAAGGGCAGAACCAGAATGAATAGGCTGAAACTAGAAGGAAGCAGATCGGGGGCTAGACATTATGAAATATTTCCTGATGCCAAGAGCTGTTGACCAGTGGAAAAAGTTGCCTCATGAAGAGGCACATTCTTCTTCACTGGAGATTTTCAAACTGTGCATGACCTCTGAAATACCTTCTGACTATGAGTTTATGAAACAGACCATGGGGGAAGGGAAATCCTCTTTGTTTCTTTGTGTCTTCCTTTTCTTCATCTGGAGAACATAGTGATGGTCTCATGTGATGCTTTCTGTATTTAAAAAATGGGCTGTAATTAAGACAACCATGGTCTGGTTTGAATATTTCTGCATATTAGAAGTAGAAAGGACCATATTTACTGTTTAATTAACTCCTCTTCAATTTAATCAATGGAATAAATGTATGGCTTGTTATGCAGTGACCAGCCTAAGTATTATTTTTATTACTGGCAGTGTTAAAAAAATCTGACTATGCTGCCTCTTCTAGAATAAAATGACTTATTGAGCCAAAGTAGCAAGGCAATGTCATCAGAAATACAAAACACAATTTCACATCAGCTGAGAGCCAGCATGTCTGAGTTTCTCTCAAATAATATCTACCATGCTGTAGTGTAATTGCATATCAAATGCTTCCTTTTGAAGTCTGCTGAAAGACCAGATGTAGAGATTATTATAGTATCATAGGCATAACTCTTGATATGTGGATGCATGAAGAACAAGAGAAGTTGTCATAAAGTAGAATCATAATTCTATTTAATATTAATATCTGCTACAATTTATCTTCACAATTACTGGGACAAGAAGTCAACCTCCCATTGAGAGGTTGATGTTGCAGGATATGATACACAACATGTTTTTCCCCCTAAAGTTTTTATATTTGTATGTGGATATTAAGTACTCGCATGAATTCCAAATAAATGTTCTTATGTTGGTAGCTATTTTGGTTTCCTTGGATTTTTTTTTGTTTTGTTTCATTGGATTTTGTATTGCAACACAGATCTACTTTTATGTCAAAAGCAAAAGGTTTGAGATTGTCCTTTACCATTTTGTTTGCTCATTAAAGTTTAAAGTTGAAACAACTGCCCGGTTGTCTCTAAGGAGCTTTAAAACAAAAACAAGAACCAAATAAAGCAGAACAATTATATGAAGAAAAAAAAAGGGACGGACAACAAAGCAAGAAAAACACAGGATTTTTTTTTTTAATAAAGGGGAGGGATAACATCAGTGGTGGGATTCAGCCAGTTCGCACCACTTTGGGAAAACCAGTTGTTAACTTTCTGAGCAGTTTGGCAAACTGGTTGTTGGAAGAAATCATTAGGGCAGAGAACCGGTTTTTAAATTACTTAAATCCCACCACTGGATAACATGTTTATATTAATGGGGCAGCATCAGAAGTCAGATACATTGTTCTGTTAACACAGATATGTACTTGTTGTGACTAGTCTAAGACTGAAGGCAAGGGCCAAGTCTTCCATTTTGTTCTTCGTTACTCTCGTACAGAGTTGTGCTTTTAGTTTACAAGGAGAGATTTCCACTCCCTTTCTTTTGCTTGGCATAAACTTCAGACGTGGTGGCTACAATGGAGCATTCCTGCTGTAGATTATAGCCAAACAAGGTTTGGAGTATTTATAAAATCCTTTGTTGCAGATATCTGGCTTGTTTCACTCCCCCTACCTCCACTTTCTTTTTCTGAGTTGTAAACTCAGGAGTTTCAGAGCTCTCGTTTCCCATGTCAACAAAAAGCTCTTCTCCTTTCTAAGTAACTGTTGGCCAATAATTGTCTCTAAAAGAGAAAGTTTCCAGTATCCTGACCTCCCTCCCCTAGAGGTGGCAACTTCTACCCTGTCTTCCATTAACACATCGACAACAGTCTCTTGCCTTTTCGTTTGATTGCACTGGGTTTGCTCCCTCTGTATTTTTTTAAGCAGCATGCTTCTTTGTATTCAAGGAAATCCTAAGTTACTAGGAAAAACAAAAGATATTTTTGCTGCAAACCAGACAAATAGTTCTTAGGCACGTAATTCAGGACTCACAGATGTGTTATAGGCCATAATTAGAATGGGATGTGGTATGTGGGTTGGGTGGTGGGTGGAAGGAGGGGAGTGCCATTTGAACATACTTGAAAACTTTTGGCCTCTGGGTTTTTTATATGCAACACATGCCCACACTTCCTGCTGTTGTGAGGGGTGGGAGGGGGCATGCACAGAATTCAAGTCACTAACCAGAGAGGTCCCCCCTCCTTTCCTTTCTTCTTCTTTTTTTAAAAAAATCCTGTCGATCAGACATAGCCAGGATCAAAGCTTACTCTGTTTCAGATGTTATTTTTCTTTTCTCCCCAGTGTTAGCTACGCATTGCTTATAATAGTGGAATGCTTAATCCAACTGTTTGCTTTTAGGATGGAAAGTGAAGGACAAATTAATTCTTCTTCTCAAAGTAAAAACAAAACAGCCTTTTTCCCAAGTACAAGTGGCGTGATTGAATTTCCAAACCTTTGTTTCTGAAACATTTAATTATACTTTAACTGAAGCCAAACTGTCAAAACATAGTAGCCAACCATTTATTTTGAAAATGCATTACCTTTCTTATATGGAAGTCTGTAATTGAGATTGGAAATGAAACTACAGTTTTGAACAAAGGGAACCAAGATGGATTTTGCAGCTGAAAAGGCAAACAAAACAAAGCTTTATGTTCACATTTTTGAACCGAAGCTGCTAACCAGAAAATAAAATGGGGACAAGAGAATGATTGCGTTGCTAAAATTTATTAGTAATTGGAGAGATCAAAGTCTGGAGGAGTACAGTTCTGTTGTCATTCTATCGTAGTCCACACAGCGGTACTTAGAAGAGCTGTTTATTATGGAAAATTCCTGTGTACAAGGTCTCTTACTCAGTCTGCTTCCTTTAAAACATATCTCAGATGGTGGTGCGGTAACAGGGAATGTCTGCTTGAGAACTTAGACCAGGGATCTGCAACCTTAAACACTCAAAGAGCCATTTGGACCTGTTTCCCACAGAAAAGAAAATACTGGGAGCCACAAAACCCTTCCCGTGCCTGACTATTTCTTGAGCAGCCACAAAAGTAGCATAAGTAGTTGAATTAAATGTTATGTTTTCTTCTGAAACTTTTCTTTACTTGGATTTATCTATGGTTGGCTTACCAGGGTTGAAAAGCTCAATAAATCACGTGCCAGTGGGTGTCACACATTGGCGGTTGTGACACATATTTTGAGTGACAGGGAGCTATAGCAGAGGGGTGAAAGAGCCACATGTGGCTCCAGAGTCGCAGGTTGCTGACCCCTGACTTAGACTAGTTAGGGCCACTTCAAGCATTATGGGGATATCAATCCAGAGTTGTCACTAGCAGGAACAGTGTCATACAGATGTTCCCAATTTTAATGGATAGATGATCATAGTGTGTTACAGTATCCATATCCATAGAACCAAGAGAATACACCCACCTACAAATAGTTGTTTTGTAAGACAAACCCTATCCAAGTGTTATGCAATGGAAAAACTTGTTACAAAAATGATGACAATTAACACGTCAACACCACCTCCCCCATTTGTAACAGGAACCTTCATGAATAGGGTTTGGACTTGACAGGAAGCCATAGCCCGTTTAGTAATGCATGTTCAATTGTACGTGTGAAGGTCTCCTCATTGCAACAGTCAAAGGCATGTGTGCACTGTCTTGGAGGGGCTTTTTATCACTCTTTGTACAGTGAGTTTCAGTCTATTTTTAAAGTACAGCATCTAGTTGGCCTTAGCTGACCCCAGAAACTAAGCAGGGTCAGTCCTCTTTGTACTTAAATGAGAGACCTCTAGAAAAATGGGTCCTGTAGATTTGGCTGGGAAAGTGAAAAACCGTCCCAGAAGAAAACAGTGTCAGAGAAAGACAAGAATGGCAGTGGCATTTTTGTAGGGTTGCCCACAATTACAAAGAAAAAGAAGAATAGGAAAAAGAGGAGGAAGAAGATGCTCCTGGATGTCTCTGTGAGTTGAGTCTCAGTCCAAGGGAGCATTTGTTTTTTAACATCTAACTAGAGCTGTAGATACTGTGACTTTTTTTTTTTTAAAGTATGGTTAAATAACATACATTCAGTGGTGGGTTGCTCCTGGTTCTGTCTGGTTTTTTAGAACCGGTAGTAAAAGTGGCTGGAGGTTCCACCCACCCGCCCGGATATCATAATTGACGATCTGCGCATGCGCAGAAGCGTGCATGCTCCCGTTGCAAACTGGTAGTAAAGGTAAGTAGAACCCACCCCTGCATACATTCATTATAATATACAGTTCTGCCCACATATCACATATTAAATAGTATTTATCGTTTATAGAGAACAATCTGTTCTTCAGTGAAGTCATGTATCTGAAGAGCTAGGTTAACAGATCAAGGTGATACACAATTGGTTTATAGCCCACAGATCATTGATGTACATAGTTTTTTTCAGGATGGATGTCATGCATTCATTTAAATTACAAGAATTATTTCTAAGTGTGCAGGTGCACGTGCTCATGTCGTATAAATCTGGGTCATTTCTCTCTCTTTTTTCTAATAATACCCCAATAACCACCCTGGTTATAAAGAATACAGAATACCAGAGTGGAAGAGACCTTGGAGGTCTTCTAGTCCAACCACCTGCTCAAGCAGGAAACCTTATAGCATTTCAGACAAATGGTTGTCTAATCTCTTCTTTAAAACTTCCAGTACTGGAGTATTCACAACTTCTGTAGGCAGGTTGTTTCATTGATTAATTGTTCTAACTGTCAGGCAATTTCTCCTTAATTCTAGGTTGCTTCTTTCTTTGATTAGTTTCCATCCATTGCTTCTTGTCTTGCCTTCAGGTGCTTTGGCGAATAGGTTGATGCTCTCTTCTTTGTGGCAACCCCTTAGATATTGTAACACTGCTATCTTGTCACACCTAGTCCTTCTTTTCATTAAGACAGACATACCCAATTCCAGCAACCGTTCTTTATACGTTTCCAGTCTCCTAATCTTCTTTGTTTCTCTTCTGCACACTTTTTCTAGAGTCTTTCTTTTGGGAAGTTTAGGAAGATACTCCAGTAAATGTAATATGTGACAGAAATTTTGGAGGAAATATACTCTGGACTTAGCAGTAAAGTAAATTGGTATGTATATGTCAGTGATCATGACATATATATGGCTTCTGATTGTCATGTGATTATGTTGAACGGAAACAGAAAATACATTTAAAATTTATTTTACAGAGACAGGAGCAGCCTAGCTTGGCCATAAAAACCTGACTCTCCAAAGATCTGAACCTGTTGTATATCTTCATTTTCTATGATTCTTAATTTTGTCTACACATTAATGTGATAAAGAAATCGTAAAGTTTCAAATGAAATCAGACTAAATCTGTGTTAAGGTCAAAGACCAGCAAAGTTTATTTTAGTGAACTAAATCCAGAACTCAACACATATAAAACAACCCCAATTACTACAATTCACAAAAATCGGAATAATGACATTTTTTGTCTTTCTGCCTCAAATTACGCCACTTAACATGAATGATTCAGCAATTTCTGACAATGAAGTTTGGTAATTATGTTCCTTAGATATAGCAGTCATCAAAAATACCCTTTCAAATGTTGTGATACTTGTAGGCCATCTGGAAAGCTGAATTTCAGTACATAATGCTATCAAAACAAACTTGAAATTATAAAATGTTTGAAAAAGTGGGATGTTTTCTCACTTAGCACTCAGAGCTTGGGACACATCCTGGAATCATCATAGAGACTTCCATTTCAGTGCAAAGAAAGGCAAACATCAGATAAGACATGTAGGGGCTGTGGAAGTTCCCTTGTCTCTTCACATGTTCAGACTGATGACTGGAGAGAAAGGGGATTTCCAGAATCAGAAGACTGCAATATCCGCATATAGGCAAGCATTGACAATATAGTCGAACCAGCTATTTTAAGCCTGTCCTTTGTGCATGCTTATTCATCCTTTTTTTTTAAAAAAAAAAAAATCTATTTCTATCTCCAAATAAAAGCTATAGGGTGGGACCACAACTGGATTATTTGGAATCACCTAGCTATTTCCAGGGATAAGAAATATCTACAATATCCAGTTTTTCTTATAATGTAAGGGATAACAAAGCATCATGGTAAATTATATAAATGTATAACTTACTAGATCTCAAAAAAAGAAGGTACTTTCGTGCTATTTAATCTCGCTAAACTATTTCTATTTCCCATAACCATGTTGAGTTATAAGTCAAGATATCTGGAAAATACCTTGTTAAAATTTCTTTATTAAAAATTAGTTGTATTAAAAAGATATCTGGAAAGCCCAAGGTTGCTTCCTTCTCCTGCTAGGCATCAGAAAAAGCAATGATAAAAACATTTTATGTTTTTGACATGAAAACGACTTGGATTCATCCTTGAAATCACCAAGAGTTGCGCTAACATTGAAAGATTTGCTTCTATAGAACCCAATTCCAATTATTATTTGCATTACAAACCATTAACTACAATAAAAAGAAATAGAATATTTGAGTGAGACATAGTTCAGCCTATTTAAATCAACATTCTAATCCCCAAATGTTCTCATACTTTTCCAAAAGAACGAAGTTTTGAAAAGATTAAAACATTAACATTAAGTGAGAAAAATGTAGCAGAGTTACCTCATAGAAGAGCTTAATCGAGAAATCACTCTGAAATAAACTTACTAGTGAGTAAGCCTAGAGTAATATGAACATGATACAGATTGCACTATAATTAGCAGACTGGCATATGAAAAAAAGGTAAAACACAACAAATAAAATAAACAGCAAATTGTTGCTTCTGTGTCCATTCTGTGTACTATATGTATAATGCAGTGGGTAAATATCTCATTTATTTGTGCAGTTTTGAGGTCACCTGACTCTCAGTAAGTCTGGGTAGCTTACAGTTTAGAAAAATGCCAAAAACAAACAGACAAAAAAAAGAAGAACAAATAGTTCACAAGTAGTTCAAAGACTGATATCTAAATAAAATGTCCATCCAACAGGGATGCAAGCATCACCCTGTCCAAAACCTGGGAGAATAGCCAAGTCTTTAATAACTCCCTGAACATCAGCAAGATGGGAGACATCTGGATTTGGCGGGGGGGGGGAGAGATAATAGCTATGATATTGATATTGATTACTGTGGAGTTACAAAGTGTGATGCAGAATCCAGTTGATTTATACTGAAGTACGCAACATTAAGAGTTTCCAAAACTGAACCAAGACTGGTAGATTTTAGTTTCTTTTCTGATGATCCAAAGTAGGGCTTAATGCAATCAGAGAAGATGGAACAATAGACTGGGTCATGTTCATAATTAAAACCATGGACAAAAACTATGATATCACATACAGTTAAAAAGGCCTCCGAAAATAAAAAGATGTTGGTAGCAAAACACACAGACCCACACCCCTACATGTGTCTTGGTCATCAAAGAAAGTTACACAGACAATGTTATACCATAGAGCCTTGGTTACGCAGTGGTTAGAATGCAGTATTGCAGGCTAACCCTGCCGACTGCCAGTAGTTCGATCTTAACCAGCTCCAGGTTGATTCAGCCTTCTATTCTTCCAAGGTCGGTAAAATGAGGACCCAGATTGTACCTTTACCTAGCAAAGAATGGGATTACTTGATTACTAGAGAGTTAAAAACAGGAGCAGATGCTTTCCGAGCATTATTTCTGATTTATAACTTTTTAAGAGCCAGTTTAGTGTAGTGGTTAAGGCACCAGGCTAGAAGCCAGGTGCCTGTGAGTTCTAGTCGTACTTAACCATGAAAGCTGGCTGGGTGACTTTGGGCCAGGCACTCTTAGGCAATACTGCCTCATAAGGTTCTTGTTTTGGGGAAATAGCAGGATGAAGGAATATTAAGTATGTTCACTGTCTTGAGTTATTTATAAAAATAATAAAGGTAGGATAGAAATAAATGAATTTATGCAAATGCACTGTTTTGCTGTGGGAGCATGAGATTTTCCTCCATGAAAAAAGGTATTGTTTCTTTGATTCTTCTACCTAAGACCAAAGGATATATTTACAAAGCAGTATTTTGTGATTGTTTAAATACAGTGGCTTTTCTTTCAAAATCCCCTAACAGAGGCTCCTCTGCCTGTTGCCAAAACATCCATCTTTTGCGGGAGAGAAAATGACATTTCAGGTTTGCTTGCTCCCCTCTGGCAGATTGATTACTAATTACCAGCTTCCCTACATGTCCTTCTATGGGGATACTTTACCTGCAGTGACTTTTCTGAGAATGACTGCTGGGAAGGCTGTTGGAGAAGCTGGCAGGGAATTACAGAAGAGAAGGAAATGGCATTTTGCTATGAGAAGACCTTCCCTCCAGGGTCATCTACAGGGGTAGGTCAAAAAAGTTACAGTGATGGCTCTGGCTGTATGTAAATAAGTTCATATTTTGGTTGCCATCTAAACTCTATGGTTGTCCCTGCTCCCATCCCAGGCATGGTTGGCATTAGACTGGGATTTTCAGCACACAGATTACATTGGGATTTTCTCATGTATGATTACATTGGCTTTTATATGTTTTTGTTACATAGATACTCCTTGACTTTCAACCACATCTGGGCCCAGAATTTGTATTACTAAGCAATATGGTAATTAAATGGGTTGTGCCCAATTTCATGACTTTTTTTTTTTGCTGTGATTGTTAAGTAAATCACATACTTGTTAAGCAAATCATGCAGTCATTAAATCAATCGGGCTTCCTCCCTTGACTTTGCTTTTCAGAAGCTGAGTGAGAAGGTCACAAATAGGGATCAAATGAATCAGGGATGCTGCAACTGTCATAAATACATGCCAGTTGCCAAGTGCCCAAATTTTGATCACATGACTATAAGGACATTATTATTATTATTATTATTATTATTATTATTATTATTATTATTATTATTATTATTATCTATTGAATTCACATTGCCGCCTATTCGCCCATAGCGACTCAAAGCAGTTTACAGAATATCGTAATGGTCATAAGTGGAGGACTGATTGCAAGTCACTTCTTTCAGCAGTCATATCTTCCAACATTTGCTAAACAAATGGTTATAAGTTGATGGCTACCGATATACTTTAAAGGTGATGATTAAGAGTCTTAATTGTGTTTGTTACTTATTGTTTACGGTTTTAAATGAGTCCTTCTGATTTTTGAAAAGTATAGACTAACACAGCTCTTTCCCCACAGTGTTTTCAATGCCGGAATGTTGTAATCTGCTCAGGCTTTGTGGATTAGAAATCAACAGCAACCCAACACATCAACATATCAAGCTGTAATAGAGTCATGGCTTATGGACTCATCCATCAAAGTTTACATTATACCGGGTTTGACATCCTGTTAGTGCCTAGTGAAATCTTTCAGTCTTTCCAGGAATTCTTTATTTTGATTTATTTTTTGTGTAAGATTGTGTTTGTATGCTAGGTTGCTGATTATAATAGTTTTATAAACCTGTAGCATCTCAGTGATATTGTTCATTAATATTTTGATTTTCTGTGCCCTTCTGCCAGTTTGGCCAGCAATATTTGTCAAATCCTCTCCTTAGAGCTTTTGGTATAGTACCAAGATTTTTCAGAAAGTGATGCTTTGTCATTTGAGGTGGGGTGATTGGTGGAAACCTATATAGGAGCTTCTGCAAGAATAACTTCTTTAACTTATGGTGTGGTAGGACTAAAAACAACAACAACAAAATGTGCAGCATACAGGATATGACTCTGTTTTCTGACAGCATTAAGAGAGAAGGCTGGAAGCTGGGCCTGATTCTGAGATGGACTGGGAACCAAGGAAGCCGAGGAAGAGAGGTTGCAGAAGGTCAATTCCTTCCTTATTTTACCAGTGAAAATGCTCCACTGGATCAGAAAAGACAGGAAGACCAGCTACAGGTTCATGAAAGTCATACTCTGGACCACCCCAGTGTATTTTTATATGTATTAGTGTATAATTTTATCTTATTTTTATATACTATAGGGCTGGTTTTATGAACAATAAACCATGTTAACAGATTATTAACAGTTTAAGTTTGTGTAGTTTAGGACTTTGGCTCCACAAAGTCACATTACCCACCTCACCTCAGGACTTCTTCAAGTTTTCAGACAGGGATATTTTGTATGCCTATCTGGAGATGCCAAGGATTAATCTCAGAACCTTTTGTATGCAAAGCACACACTCAATTACTAAACTGTGATCTCTGAAGATGTTTCTCCAGTTGTGGCTCCAAACAGGACATGGATTGGGAAGCTCTTCATAGGAAGAAAGAGAGTTTGGCACATGGACCATTGGTTTGCCCTTCCCTGGTTTTTGCCTGAAAAAGAATGGAAAAGAATCTATTGGAGTTTGACTGGAGTCAGAGCTGAATCTCCTTCTTTAGCCACAGAGTAGGGAAGAGCTAAAATAAAAATAATCAGAGACCTCCCTAGAGAAGCCATTTCTGCAGGGTCAGACTTAACATACATTTCTATGCCAGCAGTGGGAAGAGAAGCTTAATGTTCTGTGTTGAGATATTCTTGTCAGTGAACAATCTTGGGCTGCTTAAGGTTAAAAGTACTGTAACCTTTTCAGACTCGGTTACGAGTCGACTAGGGTATTTGCACGATACACTAACACCCCCTTAATCCACTTTTGCATGCTGTGTGAACATGATCTGTATTTAAGATGTGTTATTTCACACAGTGGATACACACAAGCTTCTGTTTTAGGAGGTGTGGAATTAGCCAAAAGGGGGCGGGGGGGGGGATGGAAGAAGAATTCATCAGATTATGGAATTCAAGTGTTCTCCTTTTCTGAAGGAATGACATATTTTACCAACATAAAATTAACACAGCATTCCTGCAAAAGATCAAACCTCAACAAAGACTTTCAAGCTGTATTGCTCAAGCTACAGCTCAGCTAAGCATAGACTTGGCTAAAATGTTGACAGCCCACCCACACAGTAGTTTTTATACCCTAGGGTTGGCTCATCCTGACCCACACTGTAAGACTCATGTGCTTACAAAAAAACAATTCCATAAACAAAAGTAAAATGACTGTTTTGCAATACTTATGATTCACTTTGGAGAAGCACTGTTTACCAAAAGTAGGCCTTAATCACACCTAAGGCCAGCCTGAACATGTACAAGGAAAGTGTTGCTAGTTTGGAAGTAATCTATCAGGCACTCCAAGCTATCTTTCATTACAAAATTATTACATCTCCCATATGATTATAACGTATGGCTTCGGTGTTTTTGCTTTGCTTTATTAGCTTTCATTTTTTTCATACTTATCTTGGCACAAGGACCTTTGAACTTATTTTGACTACTTCTGAATAGGATTGCACTGTTAATAACTAACTTCAAAATATAAATTTGTTTTGTTTACACACACACATACACACACACACAAAATTCAGATTGTAATATATTCTCTTTAACCCTTTCCCACTAAAGTATCACAACTGAACTGTATGAATATTGATACGTACGTCTGCTCCAATGTTTGAATTACCCAGTGAATACTTTCCTTTATTAGTATTTAGCATTCGTATTAGCTAAAAGCTTCATGAGATCAGATCTCTGTATTATACTATACTTCCTGGACAACCTACCAGTATGAGAATATCTAAACCTGCTATTCATTCATTGTAATGAATACCTTTTGCTAAGTGGGGAAAGGGGTGGTGGTGGAATCCATCTAAAGAGAAATAAGTAATAATTTAGAGATATAATTCCAGGTGGCCAGGCCTGAAGCCAAAACCACTACAAAACAAATTTATTTTTTTACTTCTACCTTTCTTCCTCATTCCTCTTCTTTCTTTGTCAGTCATCAGCTGAAACTGGAATGACAAAAGATGAAATCATGATGTCCAACTAATTTTACAAGCTAAGGATGATATGGGAAGCTGGACAATCCTCTTATATAATTAGGACTGTTAGCCTTTCTTTTCCTCTGCTTTTGACTTTCTGAATCAGACTATGAGGTCATATCCATTGAGAGGAACCACTCTCATTGTCTGCGTACACATTCTGCTTTCAGAAGAGACACTACTATTAGATTTGATTAAATGACTTGAAGTAAGGGTTGCGGGGGCAGGGGGAGAGCAAAGGAAAGTGTATCTGTGTGGGAGTGTGTTTGTGAATGTTGGGTGGAGGAATCATCTTGGTGGTCTGTGCCAGAGTCCACAACCATCCTTGTAGAATTGGAAATATCTAAATCTCAGGGTGGGGGTGTTTGAGCCATAAGGCAGGTGTTGTAATGGAGAAGCCAAGCTTCCTAGATACCACCAGAAAACACTAAGGAGATCATAAGGATGGAGGTGGGATCTGGTGGGATTGACATGCTATTTACAACAACAACCAGCACCTGGAATTGCATCTGAAAACTGGGAACCCTTTGCAGATGGTGCAATGCAGGAGTGCAGCTGGTGTCCGCCTGGGAACCATTGCAGTTGGTACAGGTAGTCCTTGACTTATGGCCACAATTGAGTCTAACGTTTTGTTGCTAAGTGAGGCAGTCGTTAAGTGAGTTTTGCCCCTTTTTGTGACCCCTCTTGCAACAGTTGTTTGGTGAATCACTGAAGTTGTTAAGTTAGTAACATGGTTGTTAAGTGAAAGTAGCTTCTCCTTTGACTTTGCTCATCAGATGGTCACAAAAGGTGATCATGTGTCCCAGGGTCGTAAATATGAGTCAGCCAAGCGTCTGATTTTTGACCATGTGGAGCAGGGGTAGGTTCTATTTACTTTTACTACCGGTTCGCAGCAGGGCTGCGCATGCTTGCTTGCTTTGCTCGTGCACGCTCTTCTGCGCATGCATGCATTTGATGACATAGGGGTCAGTGGGTGGAGCCTCCCGCCGGTTTTACTACCAGTTCTTTAGAACCGGTGCAAACCAGGAGAAACCCACCACTGAGTTGGAGGCTACAATAATCATATGAAAATGGTCATGAGTCACTTTTTTCAGTACTGTTGTAACTTTGAATGGTCACTAAATGAACTGTTCTAAGTCGAGGACTACTTGTACAGCAGTGTTTCATGATCACACTTTGAGTCCCAGCTGCAAAAGGGGTGAATGAGTAAATAGCAAAATCCCTCTATATGTTCAATGAATATCCCACATCCCTGCCCCCTTCTTCCTCTGAACAATATCTGCTAATGTTTTGGAGGAGTTTTATGAGTTACATAGCTCCTACACCTAGGGGATGTGCTGCTCAATCAGGATCCCTTATGAAATGTTGCTAATCTCCACAAGTGCATAGGTAGATGTGAAGAATAGCTTCTAAAGCATGGCCACTGATCCGTCAGCTAAATGGCTGGATGCTGTCTAATTCTAGGGGTGGAGAAACAGTTCGGCAGAACTTCAAAAAAATGTGTGGAGAAATCTAATGCATGATGGCATTAACTACGGCACAGATGGCTCCAGCTTAGCAGCTTGCCTTTAGTAATACTGCCATTATGACATCATTATTCTCAGCCTTACAGTCCAGAAAGCACTGAAGCATAAAAAAGTTGACTCAAGTGATTCACTAGAAATTGGGGGCGGTGCGGGGGGGGGGGCAGCTTCCACTTGTTTCTGCCATCATAGAGTTTACGTCAATCACTTTTTAAACTCATTTGCCACACTATATTGACATAAGCTTTCAAAGGAATCAGACCTTGCTTTTCAATTTTTTTTTAAAAAAATGTGTTTTTAAAAATGCAGCCCCCAAATTTGACCCAAGAGGCTCTAAAAATAAAAATGAAACAAAATGTTGGTCACAGGGAAGCAGTTTTGAATTAGATTAAAAAGGTTGTCAGCAATTATGTGCACATTTACCTGGAGTAAGTTTTGACTGAGCTTCTTGGTGCTTATTTCTTGGCAAACCTTAGCTTTGCCAAGGTTTGCATTGGGGTGGAAAAAGTTTTCTCAGGAGCAAAAACTCTGACATGTACTAGCCTGGCCACTGAAGGTTAAAGTGCCATAACAGATTTGTAGGATTATTATTATTATTATTATTATTATTATTATTATTATTATTATTATTATTACCAAAGTAAGTTTTGAGTCTGCTAAGAGATATTTATTGTTTTCACAAACTTCTTTTCCAAATTTGCAGGTTGAAAGTTAACCTGGCATTTGTCGCCGGGAGCCAGGAAGCTCCACAAAATGTTGATCCATCTTTTTCTCTGCAGTAGACAGGCACCTCCTGAGGATTCCCGCTGCTTGGCAGTGTCACAGAGCATGTGTGGCATACCAGATGAGGCTAACCCTGTGAACATTTCACATCCAGGGGGAGAAAGAGAGTGAGAGAGAGAGAGAGAGAGAGAGAGAAACAGAGAGAGAAGCTCAGTCTCAGCCCATCTCATTTACACTTTAGAAAGCCAGCTTCTTGCCTTTGAAATTCTAACGCTCCCGGCCCACAATGGGCTTAACCACAGGAAAGCAAACATGCTTCAGCAGAGCAAGGGACAAAGGGCACCTCCTTATTTTTGTTGAGGAGCAATGATGATTGCACAATGCTCTCTCTCACCTGCTTCTGGGATTAGCCAGATCTGTTACATCCTTGTGTACTCTTGCTTCCAATAATCAAAAGGAGTCAAAGAACCACGAGGGTTTATAGCTGCCTTGATCAAACGGTGATGAAAGGCAGAGAGCCGAAAGCTGCCTTTGTTCTGCCCACTGCCAGTCTCTGGGTAGGCCACAGTCATAAATATCAGCACTTGATGTGCTCCCTGATCATGACCCAGGAAATGAATGGCAGCTCTTGGCGGGGGAGGGGAGGGGGGGGGAGAAGATGCAGTCAGGAGGGCAGCCAGTGGATATTTTTACCATGATACCTTTTTGTGGAGCATCCAGTCACGAGAAATACTTGTAAGGAAGGTCAAGTGGTAAATATTTTTGATATATTTGCTAACGATAATGATTTTAGATATTTATTATTCTTGTTGTATGCCACCCAGAGTCATTCACGCAGAGTCATTTATAGAGATGGGCACCTCTATAAATGAGATAAATAACTAAAAATAAAATAAATAAACTGCACTTCAGTTTATTTCAGGGGTGAAATGCTCCCGGTTCGGACCAGTTCAGACGAACTGGTAGCGATGGCGGCCGATAGTTCAGAGAACCTGTAGCGATGGCAAGGCTCCGCCCACCTGCCCGATTGTCATTATAACCTGTTTTTTACATGTGCAGAAGGGTCTGCGCCAGGGGTGGGTTCTAAATTTTTTTACTACCGGTTCTGTGGGCGTGGCTTATTTTGTGGGCATGGCTTGATGATCATGTGACAATTCTTTAGGATTTAACAGAGGTACTGGTCTACCAGGCTTTTAATTGCTTGCAGAGCCGTACTGGTCTGCCCATTTATTTTTGCAGGCACCGGTCTACTCATTTGTTTTCTTTTACCACTGATCAGCTTTAGGGCAGCCCTTTGAAGCCCTGTGGCAAGAGTTTAAATAGTTTTTTTTCCTCTAGCCATCAGCTGGGACTCAGAAGGCAGCAATAGATTGGGGGTGGGGCCAAATAAAAGGTAAGAATAACACAGGGGGTGGGGGGGAGGGCAGAACCGGTTCAGTGACGTCATATCGTCACCGCTACCAGCTTGGCTGAACCAGGCTTTACCGGAAGGAACCCATCACTGGTCTGCATGTGCATGTGATGTGTGCGGCATGTGCACTTCCAAACTGGTTGGGAAGGTAAGTAGATTTCACCCCTAGTTTATTTATTTTATTTTTAGTTATTTGTTTCATTTATAGAGGTGCCCATCTCATGAGCAAGTGATTCCGGGTGGCAAAACAAGAAATATCTAAAATCATTATCATTGGCAAATATATCAAAAATATTTATTTATTTAATTTATAGAGCTGCCCATCTCACGAAGAAGTTTGCTTCCAAGTTGAACTATGGGAACTGGCCTTTCTTGCTTCACAGGAGGAAAGTACAAGATTGTAGCCTTGAAATGATCTGTTCTTTGTCTCCTGTTTCTATCATCAAAGGACACAGTTTCACGTAGATTGAACATGCCCTGCATTGGAAATGGTTATTTTATGACATCTTCTCAGTTTATTATCTCCAGCTCACAAGAGTCACCTTTAGCTGTTGCAGTCTTAAGTTAGTATTTCCCTTCTTCTCCAGACTCTTTTTGCTTTTGCTTTTTTCTTTTGCCACAGGCAAAAGAACCTTCAACAATATGGTTGATGCGGTGGTCAGAATCTAGGATCAGCCTACCTCCCAGTGTCTACTTTAAGACTGCTGTGGGGCAAGCTCCACTCACTCAGGGGTGCCTTCCACTGCCATTTTGTCCTGTAGTGCAGGAGAAGAAAGCATTGTGGCATCTACTGATATAATGCCCAACTAGTGGGTTTTTTTTTTCTCCTTATACATGCAGTTTAATGCTGTTTTAATATAGCACTAGGCCTGTGTTAAGGAACAGAATCCTCAGAGAACTTCATCTCTTCAGCTAGTTCTACTGACTGTTGGTTGATAACGGCAACACCAATGAAAACAGAATAACAGAGATGGAAGGGAGCTTGGAGGTCTCCTAGTCCAATTGCCTACTCAAGTAGGAATCTTTATACCATTTCAGACAAATGGATTTTCAATCTCTTCTTAAAATCCTCCAACTTCTGGGGGCAAATCGTCCCACTGATTAATTGTTCTAACTCTCAGGAAATTTTTTCTTAGTTGGTTGGTTAGTTTTCTCCTTCATTAGTTTCCATCCATGACTTCTTGTCCTCCCTTCAGGTGCTTTGGGAATAAACTGACATCCTTTTCTTTGTGACAGCCCCTTAGTTATTGGAACACTGCTATCATGTCATACACTGCAGGGTTTCCTTTGCTGCTGCTAATAGCCATACTTTTTAGTAACTTCTTATGGACATACTTTATTATTATTACTACTATTACAAGGGGGAAGGGGTATCTTGCTTACTTCTATACCATTTTGCCTTCTCTGTAGGGCCCATCTGAGTGCTACTGGCATCATTGTTCTGTTGCAACAGCACAAGTCCACAACAAAGCTGGCTCACTATTGATTGGTCCTTCCCACTTCACCCCATGCTCCTGTTGCTGTCATATGTCACAGCTTGGAGGACAGATGCAGGATGACGTGGGAGGCAACACCCTTGATGCTCTTCATTTCCCTCTGTGTTGTTCCCTGTTTCATTAGGGCAACCAGACAGGTGATTCAAATTTCCATTCAAAGTACCACCTACCCTTGTATGGTCCCACATTTGTTTATTTATTATTTGCAAGATTTGTAAATCACCACAGTCAGTAAGAATGAATAACAGCAATATATGATTGAACCTAAAAGAAAGCACAACAATGAACAAATCAAGCATAACTATAATGAGCTCCCACAATCAATTTTGTCCTCCAGTATGATAATTTAGACTGGTTTTTTTCTGCCTTAGAAAATGAAATGTGGTAAATATAACTTAGGTATAGCAGGGGAGGCCATACAGAAAAGGTCTGTCACATAGCTCCCATCCATGTCCCTAAACTCAGGTTAGGGCCACCTGGGAGGCTGTAAAATTAAAATCTTCGGACTTGAATGGGCTGATTGAGTTTAAGTTGGAATCTTTTATTAAACAGAGTGATTGATAGAATCTACCTGCTATCTTCTTTATTTTGCCCCATATCTAACTTTATATTTCATAAGTCATTTTCTTTTGGTTTTTACTGAAACACATACATT
The DNA here is from genome assembly GCA_030761175.1 of Masticophis lateralis. NCBI lineage: Eukaryota > Metazoa > Chordata > Lepidosauria > Squamata > Colubridae > Masticophis > Masticophis lateralis. The sequence continues at coordinate 72,422,864 of JAUDYJ010000001.1, forward strand.
GAAATCCAGTTCTCAAAGACACTACAGTGTTTACATTATTTCATTTCATGTTACGGTCTCTGTTTTTTCCAATACTCATTAGCTTTGTTAGTCCCTACGCCTTCCCTTTCCAACTTCCATTAAGTATGGGACTCTCTAATAATGGCTCTTACTTTGATGAGAAAACTCACTTCGGGCTCTGAACAGGACTTGCAGCAAGAGGTTGAAAACATTTTCTGAATTAAGAAAAGTAAACAGAATAAGTTTCTTGTTTTTCCATTCAGATTTTTAAATTCCTTGGTAGTTCTCCTATTCAGAAACATTGGCATGCTGTTAATCACAGTAAATGCAGTTTTTACCTTGTGCACTGAGAAGCATAAATTACTGCTGGTTAATTAGTTGTTTTATGGTTTCCGGACATGCAGCTATGTATCTTCCCATCACCCTGTCTTCTCTGCCTCAAGGTCTCTAGACAAGCAAACTCAAAGGGAGGGGAAATTTAATTCTTGGACTATATTTCAGACTAAGATGGCGGCCAAAGTTGCACATGGCTGTAAACCTTTCACTAAATATCTTTCATATGTAAAAGTTAGCAATTTAGGAAAGGGGATATATTGCATTTTGTGTGTAGGGAGAGAGCATTCTAAGATATCCATGGAGAGCATTCTAAGATATCCATGGAGGTGACACATATAAGAAAGAGGCGTGGTTTTGATCATGTGGCTGCTACTGCCATCTTGATTTCTTTGATCCTCCAGTGGACACCCCATCATGTTCTGATAGCCTCACTTGCAGCCCAGAAATAATTTTATTCTCCACAGCATGAAATATTTATATATAATAGGGATGTGTTTCTTTTCTTGCCTTTGAATGTCTTGTAGTACAGCAAAGAGAAAAACAAATGAATTGAAATGTTGAATTCTAGTTTGGTTTAGTGCAGTGGTGAAATCCATTATTTTTTTACTACCAGTTCTGTGGGTGTGGCTTGGTGGGCATGGTGTGGCTTGGTGGGCATGGCTTGGTGGGCGTGGCAGGGAAGGATACTGCAAAATCTCTATTCCCACCCCACTCCAGGGGAAGGATATTGCAAAATCTCCATTCCCAGCCTACTCTCAGGCCAGCCAGAGGTGGTATTTGCTGGTTCTCTGAACTACTCAAAATTTCCGCTGCTAGTTCTCTGAACTGCTCAAACTTTCCGCTACCGGTTCTCCAGAACCTGCTGGATTTCACCTCTGGTTTGGTAGTTAAGCTACCAGGCTAGAAAGCAGGAGACCATTAAGCATGAAAACCAGGTAGGTGTTCTGCCCCAGCTATGGAACCCAAAGAACGCAGCACACACAAAGTCTGTACAAATCTTAGTTTACTAAAATAAAATCAGTTTTTCAAACAAAGGCTGTTAATTAACTTTCTTAACAGCCTGCAAGAATCCAAAGAATAAATAATCTTAATCTTACTATGGTTGGCAGAAAGCCCAGAAGCAATTTGCAGAAAACTAAAATCAAGGCACGAAGGAAAGTGAACGGTTGTTCCCTGCAAATTGCTTCAGTTGATGTTCCTCCTTAAATAGGCTAAGGGAGTGGCCAATTAGCTCCAAGCCTTACTCTCAAGGGCACCTCCTCCTGAGGAGCCACTCCTGCCTTTTGGCAGCTCTGCGTGCATCAAGAAGAAGTTCCTCCTCTTTGTCCGCTTCACTTAAAGAAGCTTCTGGAGGTTCTGAAGGCCCTGGCTGAATCCCCGCCTCTGGCACCACATCTTCTCCAGCCTCATTGTCCGACTCAAATGCCAGCTGCACAGGCAGCTGGCGCAGCAGGACACCAGCCTCCTTGCTGTCCGAATCAGCCACCAGCCGCACAGGCCATGTATGGGCCACAACAGTAGGTGACCTTGGGCCAGTCACTCTGTCTCAGTTCAACCTCCTCAAAGGGCTGTTGTGGGGCAAATAGAAGGAGGGAGTTCTATTGGATATGTTCGCCATCTTATTTGTAAAAAGAACAAAAGTGGGATACAAAAACACAAATATAAATAAAAGACATTAAAACATTAAAAGTGAATTAAATATGATTCCTTTTTTTAATAAAAGTTTCTTTATTTTGTAACATATAAAAATTCCATTTTTAGTTAAACAGTGTGATTCCTATGACAATTTCCTATCTAATTCATTTTCTCCTTCCATCATGTTCAACAACTATCATTCAGTGACAAATTTTTGAAAGGTTCTGAGCGCTATAAAAGGCTTTAGGGCAGTGTTTCTCAACCTTGGCTATTTTAAGATATGTGGATTTCAACTCCCAGAATTCCCTAATCAATTTAGCTGGCTGGGGAATTGTGGGAGTTGAAGTCCACACATCTTAAATTTACCAAGATTGAGAAACACTGCTTTAGGGAAGCAGTTGTAAGTTTGGGTCTCAGTCTGCTTAGCCCTAGTTTCAGGAAATTCTAATGTCTGAGCATGAATAGAAGAAGAATGATTCTGGAAAATTACCATAAACATTGTGATAAGAGATATGAAATCTGGATTCCAGCAGGGAGTTGAAAGAGTTAAGATCTTTTTAACAGTATGAAAAGAGGGTGTTTTAAAAATAGGAAATTGACCTTTGAGCGATGGGAACCACTGGAGAAAAAACAGCTGGGCTGCCTTAGTAACCCTCCTCCTCCTCCTCCACTCTTATTTAAGAGAAACTTATGTAAACAGTCCTCTTAATGCTGGTTAGCTCAAAAATGCCCCTTGTCTGGACAAGCTTTCAAGGCATCATACAATAACTCAATTATTTACTGCGGAGAGGCAGAGTAAAACAGTTACTCAGCTTTCAAAAACATAACATTATATGCATATCAACTCTTGTTTTCTAACAAGAAAGCAGAAAAAAATCTAATCAGAATAATTACTTGGTGCAGCACATAAAACAGGAGAAGTTGTATCATAGAATGATGGATGCCATGAGGTTTTGTGAACTTCAATTGAATCATGACAGACAGACTAAATAGGCTGCCATGCCGCCTTTTCTGACCCCATTCGTCATCAATCAGAGTCTACTTTTCAAAGCTTTTCACATACACAGTGTTGTACTCTAAATGTTTCTGGTGTGTGCATTCCACCTTTGACCTCTCTCTCTGGTTATCATATTTTACAGTATGCTCTAGCGAATTTCCATCCAGTTTCATTTGAGCAACTAAACATGTGTTCTCCATCTCCCCTAGGGCTACTTTAAATTGAAATGAAATCTTTCTAACTCTTCTTAGATTTCTCTATTTTCATTTTAGAAGTTGCTTTGCCAACTTGTTGCCTTTAAGAACCAACAGCCTGGTTGCAACTTAGTTCTAATGATCTGCTGTGAATCAAAGCTCAGTGTATTCCAAATATAACAAAATATGTGAACGTAGTTATACTGGATTGTAATCTCAACATTGTAAAAATGCTGTGGGGCACAAGCCAAGATAATATACACTTTGAAATCAGTGGAGGGAGGCATGTTGTGGATGCTTTTACAAAATGGCAACCGTGAGGGAAGCTTGTTTATTCACAAAAATTCTCCATGATGGGTGAAATCTATCCAAAGCATTTATTTTCCAAAAGTCAATGGTGAGTTTATTCCACATCATGTCCTGTAACCTCTGAAAATGCTTTGGTCCGAGATCAGCGTATGTTAACATTTGGAATTTTGATGGGGTGAAATAAATGGGCTTCAACATGGCTGCAGTGAGACAGTCTTGCCTCTTCATAAAGTAATGCTGTGATAGCTATGACCAGTCACACATCAACCATTTACCAATAGGCAAATTAGCAGCCACACCAGCTTCCAAAAAAGGCCCTTTGCCATCCCTCAACTCTGTCTTTTTGATGGGTAAGTGGCCGCACTTTAAAACATCGTATGAGGCTATTCATTACACATTTCAATTTTCTAATAATGTGCATAGGATTAGGTAGGCACCATAAAGACTTTTGCAAATTAAAGCAAACACAGCTCTCCAAAGTCTTGAGTATTGTTTCCAGAATGCCATCAAAGTTGTTTCTGAAATCTAGTTTCAGAAAGTGGAAAGCTATAAAGATTATGTTAGAAAGGTAGGCAGTTTGAATGGCACACGTATTGTTATTTTAAAAACTATTCTGTTTTTCCATTCCTTAGGTCAAAAAAAGCCTGAACAAGATAATTCTATAGTTTCTGGAGTTTCCCCAGAGCTTTCAGAATGCATATAATTTGAGGATACAACATCTCTATGGGTCCCCTACTCATGCAACAGGGAGTGAGGAGAATGGCACATGATACATGTGAGTTAGCTTCAACAGAATGTAGTCATCACTCGGATACATTTACTGCCTTGGTACTTAAAATTGTACTTCTGCCTCTTATCTCCATCTGTGGTTAGCTTTGCAGGATTTCCAGTTCTTTTTTAAAATTAAAATCTTACAATCAAAACAAAACACAGTCAAATCAGGTGTGGCAGAGAATCTGGTGGCACCAAAGAATATTGCCTGGTCAATTTCAAAAGGAGTTATCTCAAGGGCACACAAGGATTAAAATGCAAGTAAAGGAGATTTTCCCTACAGCCTTGCAAGTTAAGATAAGCTTATGCTTCCCTTCTCCAGAGCTGCTTTCTTCTCTACATAGGATTTATTTAGATCATCCTTCTATTCAGGAACATAATATATTCTCATGAATGAAGGTGAATATACTTGTCCCAGGATAATGTTGCAGGATCCAATCTGAGTCAGTCACTGGGGCCCGAGGTTTTGTCTTCCAAGTTTTTGGACTCATGCTGGAGCCCATCTTCAGAGAACTTCTCTCTAGCTTCTGGCTCCAGCACAAGTCTGAAAATTTGGAAGACAAACCCTCTGATCCTAGTGACCGACCCAGATTAGACTATATTCTATTGGGTACAAATATTAGAATAAAAAAAAATTAAACTATTTGAAATTATTACAGGTAGTTCTCCACTTACAACGATTCACTTACTGATCATTCAAAGTTACAATGGCACTAAAAAAAGTGACTTATGATCATTTTTCACACTTACAACTCTTGCAGCATCTCCATGGTCAACATGATCAGAATTTGGACACTTGACAACTGGCTCATATTTGTGATGGTTACAGTGTCCAGGAGGTCATATGATCACCTGTTGGTGACCTTCTGAGAAGGTTTGAAAATCAATGGAGAAGCCAGATTCACTTAACAACCATGTTGCTATCTTAAGAACTGCAGTGATTCACGTAACAACTGTGGCAAGAAAGGTTGTGAAATGGAGAAAAAACTAACTTAACAACTGTCTTAGCAACAGAAATTTTGGGCTCAATTGTGGTCATAAGTCAAGGACTATCTGTATTCACTCCAATTATTATTGAAATATCATTTTCCATTTGGTGTGTGGTGGTGAAGTATACAAAAATATAGCATCTCACACATAATGCTAAATTGTTCTCAAGTCTCAGAAAATAGATTTTTGGGGTAGTCTGAAGAGGATTTTCCTCTGCATTGAATATATGCCTATGGCAGCTACTCCTTTTCTCTCCCACTACAATGATGACATCATTCTAGACTTTCCATTCTGCATGAAAGGAGTCCATTGTAGTGCTTTTTGATTACCGTGTGCATGCACAAGTACAAATAAAAGAAAAAAAGATAGCAAGCTGTCATGTAAAAATTACCCGAGGCCTCTTTTGAACATTGACAGGAAGCTCGGTAACTATTTGAAGAACTGAGTTGTTTTATTTCTCTCAACCTGAAAGCATCTCTCCACGTGCTTGGGCATGTTTCACCCCTTGCTCTAAATTAAAGAATAAAGAATAGTTATTCATTTGAACAGGCAGTGAAAGTGAAGCATTTCTTCCTTTTTTTCAGTATGAGAAGTGACTTTGGGAACCACCCATCATGCTATTCTAGTGCTTCGCTTACTTCTGAGTATAAAATGCAAACCACTTTAGTAAACAGGAACTTGGAGCTTCGATGATGAAAAAAGTTCAGATCCCACCCACATGTTGCTAGCAATGCAGGGCTCTGAAACTCATCTCAGAAAATTATGATTAATGTCAGGCTCACTTCCTTTGAAAAAAACAAAAAAACCTTGTGTGCTATTTACTTAGGTCCGTCACTGAGCTGCTTTGTTATGCAACTGCTTCCACACCACAAATTTAAAAAGCAAGAACACATCACCCAACCACCTGATCAGCACACCTCCGGATGGCTTTAATTGAGTGATCTGCCAAGAACTGATGAACGTGAATGACAAACTCACTGCAAGATGTGAGAGTTCTGTTATAGGCACGGAGGCAGGAAGCTACATAGAAACTGGCAGATGAGGTTGGTGGTGGTTTGCTTGGGCTAGACCTCTTCACTGAATAGCTGAGAAACTTCTGTCCTAATAAGGCTTTATACCCCTATCCATTCACAAGCACTCTGTTCACCCACCTATTTTTAGACTATCCATGGGGGATATTATTACACACTCAGAGAGTGCCCTGGAGTTCTAAAGTGGCACAGAACAATGCAATAGTGTTTTCCTCCTTTTTGCCTGTGTGGGGGGGAGGTGGAGGGTGGAGTGGGGGGAGTGCACAAACAAAAAGTTAAGAAAATAAATCTGAACAGTTTGTTCATAAGGATTTAATTACTTCAAACAAAAGATGGGGGAACAGAGTAGAGAGGCCCACTGTGCCATGAATCCTTTCAATCCAGCCGTGTTGGACTGCTCCTTTGCTGACGTAGCAAAATGCCAAATACCAAACTTCAGCCAGTTCCTTCTGAAGTAACCTTCCTTTGTGATATAATCCAAGGTAGCATAATGTAAGTATCACATCGCCACTTTCCCACAGAAAAGCCAATGTGATATAGACAATATTTGGTTTAGATGGGAGTGGGGAATCTAAGAGCAAAGCTCTACTTGGCTTAGCAAATGGATAAATCCTAGCTGATGGACAACCCAGGTCTCTGATCAAACTTAAGTAGCTGTATAAGGCAGGGCTGAGCAACTTCCTTCATTTTGTGGACAGCATTAAACTTTGCATGGAATATTAATGTTAGCATTCCAAAAATTGAAACGGCCAATGTTCTGTTTGGAAGAGGACTTCAGGAGTCTGGATACATTGAGCCTGTGCAAAATGAAACAAACAAATTAAAAAAAGGCCCATGTTTTAGGTCTCATCTACTTCTTGAGGGGAAAGCTGTCAGAAGCAGGCTAACAGGATGCTAACAAAGCTAAAGGAAATCTCTGGTTTTTGTTTTTGTTTTTGTTTTTTTAGATTTTAAATTGAAATAAACAATACAATATAAGATGGAATGAAGAAAACACAGTAAAACACAGAAGAGCAAAATATGAGAGAATAAAAGTCACATCATTGGATATAAAATATATTTGTAAACTTAAGCAAAGATATTCTTTGCTATATTCTATTTTTGTTCAGGCATTCATTTGCCTCCAAATCTTTGTGACTCAAAGGATATCATTTCACCAAATCTGTCTCCAGTTTTTGAATTCTTCTAGGCTTATGCTTGTGTCATCAGCGATATGGATTCCTGTCCCAAAATCATTTGTAGAGTTGATATATTAGAAAATATCTTGCCAGCAAAGTATAAAAATTGTCACTAACAGTTCAAAGCAGGTAAAGGTATCAGTCTGGAGGCCAGTATCTCGTATGTTTTGGTCAAGCCCAGAGCATTCTTTCTTGTTGACATAGTTACTTTTCATAATAATGATCTTCACTGGAAAAATTGCTGTGTGTAACTCTAAAAGCTATCTTTTCTTAATTAAGAAAAAGCATGTTTAGATTTCTCTCCAGATGTTTTAAATCAACTTTCAACAGCCTTCTAGATATATTGGATTACAATTCCCATAATCCACACTGAGCATGGCCAATGCATCAAGAAAGTCTCAAGTAGGAAAGGTCTGCTTTGATATTAAATATGGTAACTTGAAACAAAATATTCAGACAGACAAACCAAAGCAGTGACTGCAGTTGGCATCAAAGAACAATGGCTGATGGCTTGGCTCCTCTGAAGGACCCATTGTCAAATGCGTTGTCACTGTTTCTGATTATGCCTGCTGATCCTTGAGATGTGTCAAAAATATCCAAGTGAATAAGAATGCCTACTTGTGTTTTAATTTGTACTGCAATTCTGCCTATGGACAGATACCAATCTGACACCATGGAAAACCAACCAATCCATCAACCCAACTAACCAACCGACCAACCAGCCAACCAGTTTCTATATTGCTTAAGCACATGCAAAACCATTCAGGTGATCTGATATGGCTTGAAAAACATAGAGTCACATAAGTTTGAATATAAACCTCAGATATGAATAATACTTATTCAGGGATTTACAATAAATGATGTGTGCTGGATGGTTTAATTATTCCCCCCCTCTCTTTCTCTTTCTCTTTCTCTTTCTCTTTCTCTTTCTCTTTCTCTTTCTCTTTCTCCCTCCCTCCCTCTCCCTATCCCTCTCCCTCTCCCTCTCCTAGCCATGTGTATGTGTACACATGCATACACGCACAGTTTGGTAAATAAAGTTGTGATTCAACCAACCTTGAATATATTTAGGGCCTGTGGATTTCAGTGGGACAGTCAAGTTAATGCCTTCCCAGTGAATTCCCTGCTAATTTTAACATGTCAAATGGTTCCCACCCCCTTTTTTTTAACAAAAGGACTTTCATACTACAGTATTCACCATCAAGCTTAAAATGAATGGTATTCAGTTCCATTATATGCCAAACTAGATAGTTTCTTAAGAGAATAATGAGATTTGGAGAAAAGGCCATGTTGAATGAGTCTGTCAGATTTATCAGCAGCCCAGATGGTACCTTCACAACTCTTAATGTAATGAGAAAAGAGGTGACACAAACTGTTAACAAAAAGATCTGTCAAAGAGAATGACATAGTTCAGACACATGCTTTACTGGGTAGGATCTCATATATCAGCAGTAACCTAACTGGCCATTTCTAAGGAACAGAAGGATCAAACCGATCAGGATCAAGGTAATGTTACAGAATATGAGCAAAACCTGTTTCCACGCATGGTACAGAAAAGCTCTTCTACGTGTTAGGAGACACAGAGTTTGGTGAGAAAATAAACAGTGTTGCATGACCCCCAAACAAAACAGAAAGCTGCTAACACACTCAAGATCCTTGAGCTATATTTCAACCATTATTACTAAATACTTGGTTACCAAGATCTTTTTAAAATCTCTTGTAACTACTCTTCCTATTCTTTTTGTTTGAAATGGGGTCTGGAAGATAAATTGACTTCAGATCAACCATAATGTCTCTTAAAGAGGTGACAAAGAGCCAGTTTTGGAGATGACTAAAGAGCCTCTTGGCAGATTTGCATTGGTAAATAGTATTCTTTCTTCTCAAGGGTCCCTGAGGTTCTAAACGTGTGGATTACACAATAGTTCTTAACATTGTAATCACACTACAGTTCCTACAATTCTTTGGGACCGTTGAAGTTGTTAAGGTGGGTTTCAGCAGGTTCTGACCAGTTCTGGAGAACCGGTAGTGGACAGTTTGAGTAGTTTGGAGAACCAATAGTAAAAATTCTGACTGGCCTCACCCTCATCTATTCTCTGCCTCCCAAGTCCCAGCTGATCGGGAGGAAATGGTAACCTTCCCCTGGATTGGGGAGGGAATGGAGATTTTGCAGCATCCTTCCCCTGCCATGCCCACCAAGCCACATCCACAGAACCAGGAGTAAAAAAAACTTGAAACCCACCACTGAACTGAATGGAAGAAAAATAATGAAAAAGCTAATGATTGTGTATTTGTATACATTACTTCCAGATATCTTTAGTTATCTAGTTATGTTTGTATGAGTTAAACCATAATCTTACTGATTTTCATAGATATCCTCAAGAAACGTTCCATACTATTAATGGATATTTTTTGGTATTGCCATCCATTTCTTATGTTTTGCATGTGCTTTTTTATATAATGTATATTCATTTACTGCTAGTCATTATTTTAAAATAGAAAGTCTACCTTCTGGTTTCAGAAATATTTACATCCTATGTGGACAGGATCTAAAGCTCAGGCAGAAAAAACCAATGCAAAACAGGACCTCTGAGACAGAATTAGTGCAGCATCCGGGATAATTTTGGGAAGCAAGTCCTGAGGGAAATCAGACCATGACATTTCTTTACAGTGAGAATTTTTGGGATTGAGTAGAGAGGCTAAGCAAAAGTCTTGCTTATCTTATCTTACAGAAGTTGTGGCCTCATCTTGGGGAAGATAGCAAGAAGGAACAAGCTATGATAGATTCCAGGATGTAGATGGATGAACTATAGCACAACTAAAGAGCTAGTTGCAGAGTGTTAGCTTAGACATATGCTATTTATGTTCTTAAACCTTGAAAAGTTTCCAGTGTGGCTAATAATTAAAGATAGTCATTCAAAAGCAATCAAACTTTAACACTATTGTAAACTATTAAAATGGAACACAATAGAGACATGTAAGCATTATACCCAGGTGTAGATATTAAGATCAGTGCTATTTAGCAACATACTGGCATTATTATCGCAGTTATTATTTCAGGGAAAGTATCTGGAAAATGCCTACTCTATCCAATCTGGTGGGATGGGCAGATACACTCAGGTCCTGCAACTAACCTAACTCTGTGCCAGGTAGGGCTTTAATTTAAACCTTCATATTTGTTTGTTTATTGGGTTTCTTTTCTTTCAAACCTGAAGTTTGCAAAGATAGCACGGCCTCCTATTTTCCCTCACAAAATTATTCTTGTCAGGATACCAACAGATCTTTATGAGGCTGATTGGGCTGAAAGAGAATGACCAATGAACATTTGTAGCTGAGGATGGACTTGAATTTGGCCATCCTTTATCTTAACGACTACACTATACTGGACATCATATCATCATCGGGATGGCAGTAATGGCTGTTTGAGCTAATTCTCTCCCCCACCTCCCCATAGGTGCAAATATATGTAATAGATCTGTTGATATTCTAACAAGAATAATTTTCATTTAATTTCTTTCTCATCATACTTGCAGAGATATTTCACTAGAACTATTGGACTGTTCTGCTAAATTTCATCTACTTCTTTACTTTGTTCTTCACTGAAATTATTTTCTGTTTCATTCATGAAGAGATAAAAATCTTTTGAAACTTTAAAAAATAATCTGAGCAACCTGAAAAAATGTAGTAGGAATTAATTCAACAGCATATACAGTATAGTCAGAGGTGGGTTTCAGCAGGTTCTGACCAGTTCTGGAGAACCGGTAGTGGAAATTTTGAGTAGTTCGGAGAACCGGTAGTAAATTCTGACTGGCCCTGCCCCCATCTATTCTCTGCCTCCCAAGTCCCAGCTGATCTGGAGGAAATGGGGATTTTGCAGTAATGTTTCCCTGGAGTGGGGTGGGAATGGAGATTTTACAGTATCCTTCCCCTGTCAATCCCACCAAGCCACACCCACCAAGCCACACCCACAGAACCGGTAATAAAAAAATTTGAAACCCACCACTGAGTATAGTCTTACATAAGTAGGACCATGTATCAGATCAGAGGACAAACTCTGATCTAAATTAGGCTGTTTTATAGGATACTGCTTGTCGACACATTTTTTTTTTAAAAAATGCAACCTTTACCGTGTAGACTTCTGTGCTATGTTACTTAAAGTCAGTGGCAGTTTCTGATTAATAAAGAAAAAACTGCCCTTATTTCAACCTTAATACCTGGCTCGTATTATTTCTCTTGTTTGCCTGTAAGTGGTTCTTTCTCTCAAGGATGAAAAACATTGAGTGATCCTTCTCTCCACCTTCTCCGAACCTGCTTAGAACACTAAAATATTTTTTGTTAGGTGCAAATCCCAGATAAATGCATGTTCTGATTATCAGAACACTGAAAGCCCTTTCAAGGGCCTTAGAGTTATTGTTTTTGGACAGCTAAAACCTTGGGAGTGAGGATTGTCAATGTTACCTTGGAATATATTTTTTCATCTTGTCAGAAAGTTATCATTCTGAGAGGATTCAGTGGGCCTCAGGGTCTGGGCATTAGGCCAAACTGCATCCTTCAGTAATTATACGATGCTCTTTCAGACTCCCGCCTATCTGAAGGACAAGACAGGCCTACAGATTTTTTTTTATTTTTATTTTTTTGCAAAGCCACACAGATAACACCACCTGCAAGCCCTAGAACATGGAGGCCAGATCAGGCAGAACATCTTTTGGCGGAGCAAAAATGCAGCGGAACAGGGAGCCAGCAAACTTTGTGAACTTCTAGAAAGTGATACCATCATCCAGTGACCTTTGAAAGGAAGCTCTTTGAAACTTTCCCTTCATCACCCCTCTGGAATTTTTAATTCGTGGTTATGTCCTCATTCTAGAAGCATGTTTAGTTTCTCTCTGAATATTTAAATTGGTGGTTACAGTCTTGAAGAAGTTCAGCAACGAACTTACTCATTTCACAAACTTCTCCCTCATTAACAGGGCCCTGGATGCAAGCAGTTCCAGGCATCTCATTTATAGCTATAAAGTTTAGTCTGCCTAAAAGAAGGCAAATTTGGATCTACATCTTCCACAATGATTAATGGATCATTAATCTGGTTGAGGGGGACTCTGGCTTTTTGTGATCAAATACCACATACCCAACCACATGCACAGATAGACACATACTGAGGTCACTTTCTTAATGAACCAAAAAGCATTCCAAAACATGAATGCAAGCAAAACAGAAGGACATTGCATAGATACTCATTTTCCGCCCGTTGTTATATTCCTTCTTCTAATAGCTGTACCAGACGTAGTTCAGCAGTACAGTTTTTCCAGCTGTTGAATTCCTTTCTTTTATCATATGGCTTTAAGCAAGGATGGACAATCATTTGATCTTCAGCAGCTGGGTCAAGATTGTATGTGTATAGGCATCCCTTATATCAGTGGTGGGTTTCAGCAGGTTCTGACCAGTTCTGAAGAACCAGTAGCGGAAATTTTGAGTAGTTCAGAGAACCGTTAGTAAAAATTCTGACTGGCCCTGACCCCATCTATTCTCTGCCTCCTAAATCCCAGCTGATCAGGAGGAAATGGGGATTTTGCAGTATCCTTCTCCTGGAGTGGGGTAGAAATTGAGATTTTGCAGTATCCTTCCCCTGCCACACCCACCAAGCCACACCCACCAAGCCACATTACACCCACCAAGCCACTCCCACAGAACCAGTAGTAAAAAATTTTGAAACCCACCACTGCCTTATATGTACTGTATATACATAAACATACATCACATACTTCTTATGCTCCTCATACAGATTTATTTATTTATTGGTTTGATTTATATACCACCCTTCTCCAGAGACTCAGGGCGGCTTACAATGCGTTAAGCAATAGCCTTCATACTTTTGTATATACCTGCTTAGTAGGGTCCTCATTTTACCTACCTCGGAAGAATGGAAGGCTGAGTCAACCTTGAGCCTGGTGAGATTTGAACTTGCAGTAATTGCAGGCAGCTGGCAGCTAAGTGCTATTTAACAGCACTTTAGTCCACTGCTCCACCAGATAGTTGATTTTCTGCTACTCCTAACATCTGGATAACAATGGCATGGTAATCAGCTGGCTGGAAGCAGCTAGACTGCTTTCTTATTTGATAATACTGGCAGCTGGAAATCTAGTAACTAACCCAATCAAGATTCTGGGAAAAATGAGTAAGATTCACTGGAATTCCAATAGTTGCTCTTTGGGGCTTAAGAGAAACATGCCATAAAATATACAGTTGATGTTACTGGGTGTCTTAGATATCACTCTACATTTTTTCCTGTTGGCTTGTGTGCCGGGTGAACATATTTGCCTGGTCAGATATGAAACAATGAAAGGAAATAAAGGAAATTCATGTAGTCTCACATATCATGCTTTATATTAGTAAACTGGCTTTTCTTAAAGTCATGTGGGCAGATGAAATTAAGAAAACTAGATGTGTTTTTTAATCATTCTATATATTATTGCAACATACTGATAGAAGACAGTTTTTATTCTTGATACTTTCCTAATATGGCTGAGTCTATTCCCCCTCACTTTTCCCAGAGATTGCAATGCTTCTTCCAATCTTGAAAAGAAAGAAAAGAGAAGAGAGAGAGAGAGAGAGAACAATGTTGCATTGTTTAAAGCAAACAGCCTTCAGTATCTGGTGGAACAAATACACAATTGCACACCCAGACCTCAATCACTAAACCCAGCTGGACAAAGACAGAGTGAAAAATGCACACAACAGCAAGAGAGAAAACACTGTTATCTCGTCTCAAAAGGGCTCCATTAAGAACAATTCTATGGCCACGCTTTCTCTGTTTTTTGTTAGCCATACCATTTCAAAAAGCTGAAAATAGCATTTATTTTCCTACTGATTTGTGTCTTCCTATTGACTTTCCTTTCCCCAGGGTGTTTTGGAAAAAAAAAAACCAACAGCTGAAATTAAAGGGTTTTTTTTCCTTTAACTTGTTTAAACACCTGCACATCAGCACATCAACTGTGCCTTATCTTTCAAAAGTCATACTCAAGTGTTCCTACAAAACAGCAGAGGGCACTCAAGTGATCTGCTTAACAGAAAAGGGCACTCAAGGGTAGAACCAAAAGGCCAGAAGTAGTTGGCATAACCTTGGACCAATTAGTAATAACACAAGAATGGTAATCAACACCTAATTAGAGTTTACAGATCTGAATTTTTACCATGGGAGGATATAGGAATGATAAGTACATATGGGAGAGATAGAAAACTCCAATAAAAACATCTTACATTTTTCACTGCATGAAAAAAATTAGACATAGACTTGGTTGCTCTGTGGGACTCTGGAGATAACTAAAGCTGTGAAGACAGGGATGGCGCACCACATTAGGAAGTGAAGGCTGGTATGGATGCAAGCTCCCATTAATGTCGATTTGGTCTCTTCCCAAGCCGTATCAAATTCCACCATCTCAAATAATAGAAAGGAAGTTTCATAATTTGAGCTGAGCTGAAGTGCAGCCAAGCCAGAAGAAAATTGCATTTGGCATCCAAAAAGAATGGGACCATGTGAGCAATGGGGTGAGGCAGCGATCCAGGAAAAGAGCTAAAGTTCTGTGGATTTTTAACCCAATCTTTGGTCTCTATGAATTTCCGCTAAGATTAGGGTGTAACATATCAGTTTGAAACAATGGATGTGCTTTTATGGGTGCATTTGCAGGACTGGTGGAATAATCTTAAAGGGCCATGATGGCATTGATCCAGACTTGTACATGTTATTAAACTAAATACTATAACTTTTTTTAAAAAGTATATGAATGCTGTTAAATCTAATGGACTTAACTGAGGCCAGACATAGTTCAGAGCAGGAGAATGTATTGGATAGAAAATTATATAACCCAGTGTGGCTTTTTATACATTATTATAAATCATCTAATTAATGATAATGTTCTAAGGAATACACTTTCTCCATCCTGAAATACATTCCTGAGGGAATTAGTGTGAAAGAAGGCCTGGATCCAATATATAATTATCCAAACATACCATATTTTTATAGATTTACAGAGACATAAGTGAGACTTTCACTGGGCCTCTGTTATTTTACTAAGTCATTAAACAGGGAAGATTCCAAAAGGAAATTGCTCAACAGTAAGTACTACAGGAAAATGTTACAGAGACTCTTTTTAATGAGATTTGTGGGGGGAGGGGGAACGGACAAAAAGCTACACCCTGAAGGATCCTATTCTAAGTGAGTCAAGAGTGCCAAGGCAAAGAGAAATATTATTTTGGAAAACACAAGATTAACAGATAATAGAAATTCTGTGCACATGCACATGCACACACTTCACATATTTTTTTTAAAATCCTCTGACATGTTTTCTATAGCAAGGCCACACAACAACAATTTCAAAATACTTTGAATAGGGAAAGAGGGTGAGAAGGCAAATTTCCTGATCGAATATTATTTTTATTCATGATTTATGAGAGCTGCGGTGGTGCAGTGGTGAGAATGCAGTACTGCAGGCTATTTCTGCTGATCACCGGCTGCCAGCAGTTTGGCAGATTGAATCTCATAAGGCTCAAGGTTGACTCAGCCTTCCATCCTTCCGAAGTGGGTAAAATGAGGACCAAGATTGTTGGGGGAAATATGCTGACTCTGTAAACCGCTTAGACAGGGCTGGAAAGCACTGTGAAGCGATATATACATCTAAGCGCTATTGCTAATGCTATTTCGCCATATTACGTTGAAGTACTGGCTTATGTTTTCATTCTTTATCTTGCCAAAATGCCAAGTTGTTGATGCACTAGATTTAGGAGACCCCTCTAAACTGTTCTTGTATTCAGGGATGGCTTAACTAGTATGTAGACAATAATGCTAAGGGTCTAACGTAATATAATTCCTCCAAATATAATCTATAATAATATACATTTCAAGTTACATAATTATCTCTTCATCCAAGGGTGTTTATCTCATTTTATTCATTTATATGATTTTGAAAGTGCTCTTCCAAGGAACTGCAACAAAGACAGAAACAATTATAACAACAAATACAATTCTGTTTAAAGAAACAGCAGAACTGTAGAAACTGAAAGTCAAAAAAGTGTAACAGAAAAGGGGGTAACTCAGCAATTTTAAATCTCTGAGCCTAACATGTTCTTTCTTGATAAAGACTGTAATGTTGAGTCAATTAAACTGGGAGGGGGAGTGTTTCAAAGTTGAAATTCCACAAAGAAAAAAAAACATTTTTCAGATAGAGGCATACATACATACATACGTACGTACGTACGTACATACATACATACATACATATATACATTACTTACCAAAAGGATTTGGACAATGACCTTATTTCAAGATAAGGAATTGCTTCTCAGCTATTCAAGATTTTTAAACTACCAGCACTCTAAATTAACTTAGAAGCAAATAGATCTGTCTTTCCCAACTTGGAGCCCCCCTCCCCAGTCATGTTGAAATTCAGCTGCTATAAATGACAGTCACAGGGCTAAAGAAATTGCTGGGTAGTATAATGTGCTGGGTTCCCAGGATCCATGCCAGATTTCAATTTAGTCAGGCCTTTCTCTTTGGACTCTGAAAGAGGGGCAGGAACTAGTGTAGGAATTCAAGACAGTAAACAGACCACAATTTACTTTCAGGAAGTTCTTGGAGTGATTCAGTAAATATAGTTTAATTCATCATATTACCATTCCTTGATTACTGTTGAAGCCAAAATTACCACAGCTGATAATTCTGGGGAGTTGAAGTTTACTTCACCTAGAGCTGGGTCTCCAAACCTGACAACGTTAAGACTTGCTGTCTGAGGAATTCTGAGAGTTGAAGCCCACAAGTGTTAAAGTCACCAAGTTTGGGGACCCCTGATCTAAAGCAAAGAATGCAGTAGGTAATTCTTTTGGAATTGGAATCAAATGGCTCTTCCAGACTAAACCAAAATTCTAAGATCTTACTCTGCTTGAATGCTCACTTATGATGAGTGCTATTAAAATTCTCCATATCTTGGAGTAAAATTTTTCCTTGTCATAGTCAAATGCAAAACCTTAAATGCAATCAAAATTACAGCAGGTTAAAGCTAAGCTCTTCTTATATTTCTGTCCAAAAGCCATTTTGAGGGCTAGACTTAAATCCCATCAGCCTATATGTGAATTTAGGATTTGGGGAGCCATTTGTTTATCACCTGACCAGGCATTTCATTTGCTATTTTAAGGATCATTTCCCCAGCATGCCATGTTTGAGTGAACTCTATATCTAAATTGGTATCATCATTACACATTCATAGTATTTGGGACATAACAGCATTTTTGATGAACATTTCTCCAAAAAAAAAAAAAAAAGTATTGTATGTCGGGCTAGGCCAGCAGTATTTTCATTTTCAAACATAAAGGCAAAACATTTGCATGTTTCATCCTTAGGGCTGTAAAATTAGGTTGAAAATGAACATGCTTAAGGGGAAGAAAATAGACACATATCCATCTCTTGTAGTTTTGCTGGCTTGGCAAGAAGGACTAGAGGGTTGCATCACACAGGTTGTTCTTAAGAAGATCAGAAGAATACTTTGAGGAACAGATAAGAATCAACACCTTGATGTAATTCATATTCTGTCATCTGGCATGAAAGTTAACCCTTAGCCTTGGCTGTTGTTGGTCTTATTTATACTGTGCAGTTCAATTAGAATGCACATCAAAACTGACCAGCTGTTTCAGCATCTCATGTACAATAAGCTGATTTCATTAGCTGCTGCTGGTGGTGTTTCAAATTTTTCTACTGTAGAAGTCTGCCCTCCCTAAAATATGTATGTCTGGATATGCATTGAATGTCTAGCAATGCAGTTTTACATAGTCAAATTAAAAATGTATCCGCAATTAGCGTTAAGCATATACAAAGCCAGATATCTCTACCTCTACCTTACTTCTACCTACCTACCTCCCCCCCTCTCTATCCACACACACACACACACTTTTATTAACTAGAAGTTGGATTTCAGTTTATAGTTATGCCAAACATTGGCCTAAGAAAGTAAGAAATGTTTAGCTATGGGGTTTTTTCACAATATTTATAAGTTTCTTTATTTATAAAGTATTTACAACCTCCCCAAATTCATGATACACAGTAGTATTGTGGCTTTCAACTGCACTATAGCTTATTTTCTGACTAGTGATTTATAGCATTTTAAGTATGCTAACTAACGTTGTGTCAAAATAACAGGAACGAGGGTTGGTTTTATTTTATTTATTTCTATTTATTAAATTTAGATGCTGCTCATCTCACTGTTGAGGGAATCTGGGTGACTTTTTCAATTCATTAATTGTTGTACCTTAACTTGTCCTGCGGCAAACCGTTAAGGCAGCACCTCTCATCTGTCTCTTTCTCTTTCCCAAAGTGGAATGCAATCCAGCTGTTGGATCCCTAAAAAGCTTTCTCCTGCTGTACTACGGTATGAGCAGTAAGCTTGCGAACAAGTTGAAAACATGCTGATATCATTAGAAAGTCCTGCCTTCAAATTCCATCTTGGTGACTATAAGCTATTTGGAAAAATGGGTTTTTACAGCCCTCCTTTTCCAATTTCCAATAAAATAAATTCTTGCACCATGGAGAATAATTATGACACTCAAACTAAGAAACCATTTAGCACAAAAAACTGAAGTTTTAAATACACTTTTTCTTATTATAAATCTTATTGATTTTTGTGGGACACTGTCTAGAATGCATGTGGCTCTTTGGGCCCTCTGCTGTGGCTCCCTGTCAGGTGATCCCACCACTGGCTGGCCCTGCCCTTCACCCTCCCCTCCCAGTCACCCCTTGCCTGGCCTGAGACGGTAAGGGCAACGGTGGTGGATGGAGAAGCAGCCAGGGCAGAGACAGAGAGATACAGAGGGAGGGGGAGAGGGGGAGGGAGAGAGAGATGTCAAAAGGGTTTTGTGGTTCCTGGTGTTTTTTAACAACCGGTTCTCTGCTCTAATGACCGGCTAGGTAGGCGTGGCTGGGGGGGTCATGTGACTGATGGAAGTGAGTGATGTGGAGTTGGCTATGCCCACCCAGGTTTTGTGGCTCCCAATGTTTTCTTTTCTGTGGGAAATGGATCCAAATTGTTCTTTGAGTGTTTAAGGTTGCAGACCCCTGGTCTAGAGAATAAACAACCTTAGAAGTAGTCAATAAGAGGATTGCTTATGCATGACTGTGCTTTCAGATTAGGGAGTGAAGGTCCTCTAATTCAGCAGAAGGTACTTCTCCATAGACTTGGGCTGAAATCTGAACAAACAATTAAGTGTCACATTTTCACATTTTTATTTGAGTGGAAGCAGTTTAACTTAGGAACACCTGAACATCAAAACCTGTGAAGATGATTTTACAAGCAAAGTAATTTTGATCAGTTTACTCTGCATTCAGTAGTACTTGCATCTTCTTTTGTTCTTATATTACAAGGTACATGACAATTGGAAACAAATATATTAAAAAGCAGTAAGCATGGCTCTAGTTAAAACTATTGAACCTAAAATCAAAGCCAAGTTAAATAAAGCCATGTACATTTGAACTCCAAGCCAAAAGTTTGTTTTAATCTATTTTTATTTAAAACAAAAACAAAACATAAAACCACCATCATTCAAGTACAATCACAGAAAGTGTGTCGATCGGTTAAAATTCTTTTGTGCAATTCAATTGTCATGTACCTTGTAATATAAGAACAAAAGAAGATGCAATAGTACTGAATGCAGAGTAAACAGATCAAAATTACTTTGCTTCCCATATCCAAAATTACCAATTGTTTAACTCTTATTTAACAGTTTTATATATCTCTTTATATTATTATACTCATTTAGCCATTATTTAACAAAGGCTTAACTCCCATTGGAAAAACATTTCATATATTTTATGATTACATTAATTTCATATTTCATACTTCATCTCCTTGCTTTATTATCTAGCCATTGCTAAAATAAATCCCATATCAAATATTATTGTTTATCTTATTATAAACAATATAATTATTTATCTTATTATAGCCAAAAGTTTTCCTCTTGGTTGAATATGGGCTGAATCTGAGACACAGCCAAGATTCTGGTGGTATCTTTAAATGGCATAGGCCATACTTTCCTGCTTTTATGAATTAATAACAAATGCATGTATTATTACAGGATCCAGATGTTACTTGAAGAATGTTTTCCTTTGATGGATCAACACTGAGTGGCTTGGAGGAGGAAGTCTGCATTTGCCAGTTGCTCTGAAGTTCATGTTCTGCAATTCCTCAGAGCAATGCTTCATCCTGTCAAAATTTTAGGGACAGAATATGTTTTCCATTGGCTTAAATGTGAAAGTAAATGAAGCAATCTCAACAACATTCTTCAAACTTATTGGTTGGATGCATGCGGAGTCAATGAGATTGTTATTTTAATTTTTTTTTTAATTTGATTTATATGCCGCCCTTCTCCGGAGACTCAGGGCGGCTTACAATGCGTTAAGCAATAGCCTTCATACTTTTGTATATTTATACAAAGTCAGCTTATTGCCCCCACAAACTGGGTCCTCAATTTACCCACCTTAGAAAGGATGGAAGGCTGAGTCGACCTTGAGCCTGGCTAGGATTGAACTCAGAGAAATTACAGGCAGCTGGTGTTAATTGCTGCCTTTAGTAGGAGGCATTAGCCCTCTATGCTACACAGGCTCTAATCACAGTTTAGGACTTAACTGCCTGGCATCATGCTACCAATTTTCTTGGGTCTCAAGAAGCTAAGCTAAATGAGGTTGGACAACTAGGCATTTCCAAAGCTGTATGTTGGATATGGAAGAAAATGACTATGACAAATCACTTCCATATAAAACATAATAATTTGCCATTGTCATGTAATCATTAGGAGTCAAATTCAACTCAACTCAACAGAAATATTATCTTTTAATCTATTTTCGGCATACGGAGGAAAAGTTAGCCTGGAAAACTGCAAAGACTTGAGACAAAGTCATTCCTTCCCAAGCTGATGGACTGATGATATTTTCGCAGCCTTTAGTAACTTTCCTTTGAGGATCTTCCTTATGTCCCCAAATATCATGGAACTTTCAGTGTTCAGTTAAGAGTTGTTATTTTCTTTCTTTCTTTCTTTTTTCTTTTCAGCATGAAAAGTTGGCTCAGGAGAATATGATTTGGAATGGAGAAAAAAAAAATAGGGAGGAGAACTGAACTTTTTCCTTGCTCATTATTTCAGTGTTCTTAACTGCTGTTTTCAAGGCTTTTATCTCAATGAAATCATTTGAGAGCAATGGAGACAAAGTCCTTAGGGCAGTCTGAAGAAGGAAAATGATACACACAGCGAAATAATTAAGTTCCCTGTTCTATCGTTTCTTTGCTCACAGTCACATCCCCTTTCACGCTGACTTTTCATGCAGATAATCAGAGTTATAGATAATCTTCATTTTAAACCTGCAATTGGAATAGGCAATGTCATTGCTGAGCAACATAGTTGTTAAGTGAAACTTCATGTGACAATGCCAGGCTTATGGCATCTGTTCCATTACAATTATAAAATGCAACATCACCTAACCATGACTTGCGACTTACTACCGGCTTGTCCAGTGACTTTGTTTTTGGGAAGCTGACTTTGAAATGCCCAAATGGCAACCACATAATTGCAGGGATACATGACAACTATAAGTTTGAGGATTAGTCATAAAGCTACAATTTTAGTCCCATTGTAAGTTTGAACAGCCGTTACACAGTCAGAGCAGTCCTTAACCAAGGATTACCTGAATATGCATTTGGCCCAGGGGTGATATTCATTTACCTTTGCTACCGGTTCTCAAATGTGTGAGAGAAAGCATGCACAGAGCATCGAAAACAGGACATGATGACATCTGGGCGGGTGGGTGGAGCCTCCCGCAGCTGCTGCTACCTGTTTGCCCGAACCATATAGAACCGGCTGAATACCACCACTGATTTGGCCCCAGAATAGCCTCAGACTGCACCATTTGTGCAGAGCATTCATCAGTACTATAAAGACTACAAAAGCTACAACTGGCCTTTGGGTAGAACGAAGGTCTGACATCGTCTTGTGAGCAAAAATCAGTGAAGTCCAAATCTGATACCTGTTGAAAAGTCAACTGGAATCATTAATCTGCAAGTGCAGAACATAGACAGCTAGACGTGTTAATTTATTTTCACAAAAAAGAAAAAATAAAGTTACATCTTTGTGACGTTAGCAAAAGGGAACCATTGGTTCACTGTAGTTCCATCATCTGCAGGGCTGAGTGGGTGTTTCAGTCAAGGTTTAATATGCCAAATTCTAACCCTGACCTTGCTTTTTAAATCACTAAAGCACCACTGACATAGTTTCAGATTTCATTGTAACATATTCATAAGAAGCTGCCTTACAGTCATGCAGACCATCGTTTGCTTGTTATTCACTGGAGGTAATTTTGTACGTGTCAGGGACAGTCTTTTCAACTCTGACATCCTCTAAGATGGGTATATTAGAAATTAAATTTGACACATGTGCTAGAATAAACAGTAATTCTTCTATAATTACAACTTCTTTTATCAGAAAGATAGCTTGATCACACTAGCAATAGCACTTAGACTTATATGCCGCTTCACAGTGCTTTACAGTCCCCTTTAAGCAGTTAAAAGAGTCAGCGTATTGCCCCCAACAATCATTTTAACAACCTTGGAAGGAGGGAAGGCGGAGTCAACCTTGAGCTAGTGAGATTCGATCTGCCAAACTGCTGGCAGCCGGTGATCAGCAGAAGTAACCTGCAGTACTGTTCTGACCACTGCGCCACCATTCTAACCACTAAATAGATAATTTTTGGTAATTTAATTATTCGTATTTCTATGCCGCCCAACTCTCTGAGGACTCTGGGCGGCATAGTAGATCAACTCTCATTGTTTGTTTATTTATTAAATTTATATGCCACTACCCATATCCGCAATAAGGTAACTATGAGAGGCTTATTTGGATCATAAACAGATTTTGTTTTGTTTCTGAGCATAAATAAAGCTGAGTTTAAAATAGAAGATTCTTATTCATTTAAATCTCAATACAAATATAAATAAACATGTAAAAGAACATTTTCATTTTAATGCTAAGTATATATGACTGAAAAAGAATCTAGGCTTTGCAACTACTGTACATTAAGGTGTCCAATATATTAATACTATTTATACTGTTTAATACAATTTATACTGTTTTCCTGGCTCTCATTTATTGCAATCTTGATTTTGTTTATCATGGTGATGGCTACCTGTTCATAGCTAATGCATATTAAAAGGATGCTTTCCTGCCTAAAACTGGCTGATTTTGAAAAGCTAAGCAAGCTTAAACCTGCTTAGTATTTGAATGACATGAAGAAATCCCATGCTTTAGTAAATTAAATAAAAAAGTTAGGAAACCATCCCAGAAGATGACAATGGTAAAGCATGTTGGTGTCGGTGCCAAGAAAATTACATGGATTTGTCCATTTAGTCCTCAGATGTTTTTCTTGTTTTATCTTACATATTCTCCAAATCATTAATGGAAAATTTCACCATTTTCCTGGTAGCTGGTGCCTTAAATTGTTATGCTTAGGGCTCCTGAGTAGGATTCCATAAATAGCTTATTGTGGTAGCACAAATCACAAAAGCATTACTACATGATGTCTGCATTGTTCCTTCTCACAAAAGAAGCTCCTCTGTGATTGATACCTACCTATCAGCTTGATGCTTTCTTCAGATTTGCCCGGAGGCATTCATGAGGCTGGGACAGTCACAAATAAACCCTAAAATGGAGCAAATTTATCACAGCAATTGCTGCAGACAAAAATGGAAGAACCATCTCATTGTCATATGTCCTTGGAGAGATTTTGTAATCATCAATGCATGACTGCCATGTATTGGCTGAATCGGGACAATAAAGATCTTCTACATATGCTGTAGAAGACAGAACGCAAAGGAGATCTTCGTCTAACCTATGTAATAATCCATTAGATCTTGGAGAAAACAATTGCAAGTATAGATTCACATAGATTCCCCTGCAATGGCTACAACAATGTCTGCTGGAAAAATCAATCCCTCTTTAGCAATGTATTATCATTTTGTTGAATTTAGGGTGTAATGCTAGACAGGGCTGCAGAGACAGGGGGGAGGGAGGGAGGGAGGGAGTGGGAGAGAGAGAGAGAGAGAGAGAGAGAGAGAGAGAGAGAGAGAGAGAGAGAGAGAGGAGAAGCAAGGCAGAAAAACTCATAGCCACAACTAATGCCATAAATCTCAGCTTTGGGGGATTTTCCTCCCCAAAGATTGATTTGTTTGTGACTCCACTCAAGCAATATGCCACCAAAGTACACTCTGTGTGTGTTTGTGGTTTTTCTGGACCTTTTCACGCCTCAGAGCTATGACTAGCCTGTGAATATTCCCATGGCAACAGAATCATGAACATTCAACCCAGCACTGTTTGAAGATATCTATCAACCCCAAGCCCGTGTATCTCATTGAATGGAGCAGCTTCTGTCTGCAAATGATACTACATTATTGCCATGACGGTGTGCGAATACCAGGTGAAATTTCATCAGGGTTGTCTTTTCCACTCTCCTTCTTGTGCAGCAGGATCGATTTTGTTGCAGAGGGGGAGTTCTCACGAAAGATACAGGAAACCTGTGGTACCAGGGGGTTAGCAACTGCAGTTTTTCAGGATGTTGCTGCATATGCTTCCTTCATTTTCCTTTTTAATTAAAAAGTTAAACACGGCCCAAATATCATAAGCTCTTATGCGAAAAGGCAGAAATCTTGAGAACTTCGCCTATCTTGTGGAATTTCAGCTATTTAAAAAAAAGAGAGAGAGAGAGAAAATGACTATCAGCGGCTTCTGTTTTTCTACCCCTCACTAAGTAAAGTGAAGCTGTTACTGGTTTGGAAACAGTCTATTGTCAGATTCCTACTAAAAGCCAGCCCAGCTCTCATAAGAATCTTTGCTTTGTAATGTTCACGTCCATTTAGTCTAGTACTGTCACTTTGATTGGCAATGGCTTTCCAGTCTAAGGGGCTTCCACCTCACCATTGTTTTCAAGCTTCAATCCTTCAAAAGTAGTTTGAAAACAATCCGTGGTTTCTTTGTTTCTTTTTCATTTCCTCCAGTTCAGAAACACACAAAACCAGGAATAAAAATCAAAATCCTGTCTTAAGCTTCGGGCCTTAACAGTAACAGGCATCCACTCGACCTGCATTCCACATAAGAGGAAAAGAAAGGAAACAATAAAAAGAAAAGAAAGTAAGCAGTCTGGTGGTTTTCTCATTCTGTTCATCTCCCGAGAAACAGTGAAAGCAACAGAATTTTCTCAATCTCACCCTTTCTTGCTTGCCTAGGCTGCTGAAGTGGATAGAGGGTGCTGACAGCATGTCAGAAGGACTGGGAGAGAGCCTGAGGTGAAGCAAAAATTCTCCCCTGTAGAAATGCTCTGCCTCCCCCCACTTCCCGCTCCAAAGAGCTGCAGGATTCCAGCTCAAAACCAGCTTCAGAGGGCTCACTTCATGATCCACTCAAATGTGGCATGAACTTCAGCTCTTCCCTGACCCACAGTTAAGGCTGCTTAAAATCCTCTTTAGCTGTTCCACTTACAAAGTAGCATTTTCCTTCTCCCCTTGATCTGATTTTCATGATGGAACTCAACTAGCACGTTTCACTAATAATGTGGATTACTAACACAGCCAAGTCTAGTATCTGCTCTGCTCCTACTAGCCCATTTAGAATGCCACAGGCATACTATCCGCCTTCTGCTGGCTAGGGGCTCTCTGGCCATTTTGGCTTGGGCTGCAGGAGAGACTGGACACCTGGCTTGTGCAGAGGCATCTGCCCAGGTAATGCTTGACTAGTGCTTTCTGAAGCACATGCAATGTGCCTCTTTATGAACACGGATTTAGTGCTCTTTTGAAAAGAGAGGTAGGCTTGTAATTACAAAACAGGCCTAGTGCTCTCTCAAGCACAGAAAATTAATTTAAACGGAGAAAGAGGGCTACAGTCTGCTGCTTCTGTGTTGCGAGTTCAGTCACTATTGCATGGATTTTGTGTTTTCCTCTCCTTTGAGTAAAAAGAGAATTTGCAAGGCTATACATGCATTTTGCTGTTGGTTTTTTTTTTTTTATTACTTGGCAAGCTGCAGGGGAGAATTAATCCATTACTGCTTCATGCAATTCACAGTCTATTTCTGGGCTTGATATCAGAACTGAATTCACTGCCAGCTCTGCCATTCCTTTTTAATACCTTTCAATAGCAGAGCTTGGTTATTATTAATCACCTTCTCCCAGTACATCCCATGCTTCTCTGCTCTTTGGACCAATCAACCAGCCTTTTTGGAGTGCAGAATGCAGAAGTTGAACCTATTTTCAGAAATATCCCTTATTGACATGAGACTAGATATTGCCACCTCTTTCCATTTTCTTCTTCATGACTAGTACTACTTTCTGGGAATACTGTTCCATGTTTGCTACAGAAATGCTGCAAGGATGGGATGAAATATTATTGTCAGCCAGTATTGCACTGAAAAAGGAAAAAAAATACTGCCTCTCCCATCTTGGTGCCCTCCAGATGTGTTAGATTACATCATCCCAGCTGTTTGTGCTGGTGAGGAGCGATGGAAATTATAGAGCAAGAGCTGAAACATCTCACTTCTGTCAAAGCAAATGGTGACCTTGTTTCCCCGTGACTCTCAGAATTTTTTTTTTTTATTCCTTTAATGCCTTTTTCCTCTCGGCACATTCAAGAGTTCTGTTTGTTGCTAGGTAACCTTCTGATTTAGCAGCACAGGATGAATGTCCCTGCTGGGAAATGGAAGGATACAATTAGTTATGAGAAGCCTTACAGCCTGGGGATGTCTCAAAAGCAGGCAAGACTGAAGAGTACCAGCCAGGCTTCACATACATTCCCTCTCAAAGAAGGAGGTCTCTGGGCACCAATGACTAGACTACCGGGCGTCATCATATTACATGTAGGCAGATTTGTTCATGAGGATTAGATTTTCGGCTAAACAACTGGGGCCAAAGCCAGAGGTTTTCTATACATTTCATACTCGGCTACTGCTGACTACACCATGATAAGAGTGTTGGTTTTCCAGACATGCAGCTGGCAGGCACTTGGTCTTTTCAGGCAATTTCTGATCAGCAGCTCTGAGAGTTTCATCTTTGTTCTTTATGATCATGTTTGCTAGCTAGAAGATTCTGTACATTAACCCTCAGGAAATTTATAACCAGCCTCCTCTGGCTGCCAAGATGAGCTGTAGGCTTTTGGCAGCTACAGAGCCTGACTCCAGCTACCGCCTCCCTTTTCTGCTCAGTCTGGGCACTTCACAGCTTGCACATCCCTGATTTGTTTAAGACTTTTACTAGACCAAGAGACTGATGCCAAGCATTGGACAGTAGGAGTTTTCTTCCATTTATTTAAGGCGCCTCGGCTTGCAGTTTTACATCATCTTTCATTGCTTCAAAAGCATGGAAAGTACAGAACTGACAGCCTTTAGTTTTCATAGATTATTCAGGCTGGTTCATTATTCGTAGAAATTGCATGGAGATTGCCCTTCTAGAACATTTAAAGAGGCATCCACTCCTTTTACAAGACCAAATGAGAATAGCAACAAAATATAAGGTAGTGAAGGGTTGAAACAAATCTGCCTCCCTAGGATACTCAGTGGAAATCTGTTCGTTTAGGAATGCAACTATTGGCCATCTCCTTTTATAGCAGAACAACAGCTAATATAATATTTGAAGTTAATATAAGTTAACTAGTTGCAAACAGACATTCCAGAGATATGATCTCAAAACAAAGGCAGTATTTTCTATTAATCAAAGGATGCAACAGCTGGCACATCGATATTACTATGGCAGAGATTTTGTGATATCTTACAATAATATTTTGTATTGTTGATATTATAGTAGTGAATTCATTACTAAAACAATGATTACTGATAAGTAGATTGGTAGATGCTGCAGATTTTTTTCTTTGTATTTTTCTTTTTTAATTTTCTTGTTCTTTAAGAATAAAGGTTGTTATACATGTCTAAACTAAATAAATAAGTACTTTTTTTAAAAAGAAAAAGGCCTAAAATGGAGCAAAGCCTAAGCAGTTTTACAGTGAAAACATTTCTAGTGCCTGAAACTGTGGGGGCTGTTTACATTTTAAGGACTTCAGTTTGCCTTAAGCAATGAGAATATAATTAGCACCATGAACTGGGTATATCCATTCTGCATCAGGATTTATTCTTTATAAATTAAAATCTTAAAGAATTGAACAAAATAAAATATTCAGTTTAATTTATCTCTGCAAAATTATCCCAACCAGTCTGTCTTTTTCTCTTTTCCTCTTTTCCTCTCTTTCTTTCTTTCCTTCGTTCCTTCCTTCCCTTCCCTTCCCTCCCCCCACCTCTTTTTCTCTCTCTCTTTTCATAGTTTTAAAAATAGATACATGGTGTTGAATGTTAAATTCAGATAAGGATTGTTATAATATGAAAATTGTCTTACAGCAAGGCAGATGATAACTGCTTAGGGTCCCCCACTTAGATTGAGGCAGTGGAAAATATACACAAGTACGATCAAATTAAATGATTTCAGCTGTTTAGTTTGAGTTAAAGTGACTTAATTGTCCATGGCAAGGGGATCCTTCCTATTCCCAGGACCTGATCCTTTTAACTGAAAGGTTAGCAAAGTTTACTTGAAGGGACTCTGGAAACATACAACCAGTCTAGAAATCAGAGACTGGTGAGGTCTGAAAGCTACAGTTTTATCTTACTGTATATTGAAAAGCTAACAGTCTGGATGACATTCAGAGATTTGATGTTAATCTTTAAGTTCCTAAATGGCTTGTGATGACGTTAGTTGAAGGATTATTTTTGATTCATACACTCTTGGCCTTACCTTAAGATCTCTTTCAGGAATTCAGTGCTGATGGTATTCATAGATATTTGTAGATATTCTCTAGATATTTTGGGATTGCACACAAGGAGCCTATTATTATTGGTATTATCTTTCATTTTGTCACAATTTCAAGGTGTTGGTAATCACCTTTAAAGCGCTCCATGGCTTAGGACCAGGGTACTTACGGGACCGCCTTCTGCCACCTATTGCCTCCCACCGGCCGGTTCGCTCCCACAGAGAGAGCGCTCCTCAGGGTGCCGTCAGCCAGACAGTGCCGGCTGGCGACCCCCAGGGGGAGAGCATTCTCTGTGGTAGCCCCCACCCTCTGGAACGATCTCCCTCCAGACCTGAGGACTATCGCTGACCTCCGGTCCTTTCGTCGGGCTTTGAAGACTCATCTCTTCCAACTTGCCGGACTTGCCTGATCCCTCCTATTTTTAAATATTTTTAAATGCTTTTAAATTTTTAGAGTCTTAGAGTTTTTATTCGGTTTATATTTTCAGCCTAAATTTATATTGATTTTAGTACGTTTTAACTTATTGTATTGTATTGGTTTTAAATTGGCTGTTCACCGCCCTGAGTCCGGAAGGAGAAGGGCGGTATAGAAATTTAATTAATAAATAATAAATAAATAAATAAATAAATTGCGCTACTTCTATTTGCAGGTCTTTATATATTGATATTTTCTCCAATTACTTCTCTTTTATTTGACTGTCTCCAGGGTCTGCCATGTCCACTACCCAGACTCTTTTGCCTTTCTTGTTCACAATAGTTAAATCTGGATTGTTATGTGGCAAGGGCTTGTCTGTTTGAATTCTAAAGTCCCAGAGAATTTTTGCTTATTCATTTTCTATTACTATACTTTTTTGCCAATTTTTGTAGTCCCTCCCAGTGGCATTTTCCTGCAGATATTTCAGTGCACGATTGTTGCTACTTTGTCATGCCGTTGTTTGTAACCAGTCTCTGTGATCTTCTTGCAGCAGCTAACTATAGGCAGTCCACTGTATCTTCAGCTTCTTTGCAGAGATGACATTTGCTATCCGTTGCTGTCTTCTCAATTCTGATTTGATATGCATTTGTTCTTTAGGTTTTTGTCTTGTGCAGCCAGAATTAGCCCATCTGTCTCTTTCTTCAACTTTCCTATTCATAGCCATCGTTGTTTTTCTTTCTTGCAACTCTTCCATCAGCACAATATGAAATCCTGGTTGATCTTTCTGGTTCCCATGACAGATTATTGAAAGGATAATGAAATTGCCTACTTTCTTTCTGTTGTAACACACTCTCCTCTAACACTAATGTGCAGCTAAGTGCTTATTCCAATAAACCACATGCTAATTTTCCCATACTGTAATAGCCCCTTCATAACATATGAAATGCTTGGCTCCTGAGAAGATGATTATAAAGAAGGACGTTGTAATTTAGTGGCTCATTTAATAAGCACCAAGAGATATATGAGGCCCGCCAATGTAGTGTCACAGTTCTATTTATATCCATTTTGGAGTATAACAAGATTCATAATGAGATACACTTTTGGTGGTATTCAGGTAGTAATGGGGCTTTTGGGTCTGAAGTCAGGAAACATCTTATTAAATTACCTTTTGTTAATAGAAGATTCCCCCTCCCCCGGCTTGAAGTGTACCTATCCTTGAAAATTAATAATGCATATTTTTATTAATGATCTCAGGTTTTATTACAAAAATAAAAGGAAAATAGTTTTTGTCATCTTTAACTGAATCACAAAAAGTGAAACAATCTGTCTTTTGAAACACAACACAACAGTTAAAAAACAGTTAAAAAAGAAAAAAAGATAACCATAATGGCTAGAAGAAAAAACAATAGCACTTTATTAAAATAATCCCTTTACTGGGTCAGCTCAAGGTCAAAAAGGATTATATCCCTTTTCTAGCTCTCAGAAACTCGGTATCAAGAAAAACAGAAAACCAAGTAAAAAAGGGGACATGGAAGAAATCTGAAATGTCAGCACTTAAGAGTCTAATTTGAATATTATTCACTATGGATTTCATGCCTTGGTAACCAGTCACTTCCTCCCTTCCCCAACTTGTTGTTATACAACCGCAATGACAGCCTGTTTTTTTCCTGCCTCTTAAAGTGCAGAACATCATATGCAAAAGTCAGTGATTAACACATTGTCAATATGAACAGGGCACATCATGACAAAACCCAATAAAACCACTTTTGAGAAATCAAGGTTTCCTCGTGACTCTGCATGCCTGAATGGGAGATCCCCTTTGTATCCCAGGGAAACTGCCTTGATTTCCCTGATGGAAGAAATGAGGAAAATCTAAAGCAGTTGAATTTCAAGTTCTTTTCAAAGGCAAAGACCAGAGCATTATAAAATTAGCTGGAAGCTCCAATTTCAAGCAAGAGTAGATCTGCACTTCCTGCTCATATGGACAACCCTCCATTCTTAAATGCAGAAATAAATGATGCTATCATCCATCCACTCTAAGTCCTTTGCAAATGCAACCACCCATGGTTTGAAACATTGCTCCACTTCAAAACTACGAGTAATCCTTGACTTACAATCATTTATTTATTGGTTCGATTTATATGCCGCCCTTCTCCAGAGACTCAGGGCGGTTTACAATGTGTTAAGCAATAGCCTTCATACTTTTGTATACACCTGCTTAGTAGGGCTTTTGCCCCCCCACCAGTGGTGTTCTTTCTTTTTTTTAATACAAAGTCATCTTATTGCCCCCACAATCCGGGTCCTCATTTTATCTACCTTGGAAGGATGGAAGGCTGAGTCAACCTTGAGCCTGGTGAGATTTGAACTCACAGTAATTGCAGGCAGCTGGCAGCTAAGTGCTACTTTAACAGCACTTTAGTCCACTGCACCACCAAGGCTCCTTATCAATCAATCGTTTAACAACCATTCAAAGTTATACCAATGCTGAAAAAAGTGGCTTACAACCACTTATGTTTTACGTCTGTTGCAACATCCCCACGGTCACAAAATCTGGGCACTTGGCAACCAGCATATATTTACGGTGGTTGCAGCATCCTGTGGTCATGTGATCATAATTTGTGACCTTCCCAAGTGGCATCCAACAAGCAAAGTCAATGTGAGAAACAGGTTTGTTTAACAATTGCATGATTCGTTTAACAACTGCAGCAAAGAAGAGTCATATAATGGGATGTGACTCACTTAATGATCACTTCACTTAGTGACTAAGTTCTAATCCCATTTGTGGTCATAAGTTGAGGACCACCTATATCGCTTTCTGATATTTTTAGGAGTCAGCTTAAACTCTTCCAGGTCGGAGGTCTGAAGTGCTTCCTTTCACTTAGTGGCATTGGCTATAATGCTTGGCATATTCTCATCCCTCCTCTGGATAGCCACTACTATGTGCAGCCACTTACTCTTGAGCTGCTGGATCCCTGTTTTCTGATGGATAGCAGCTCCCATTTTTCACTCTTTTGAGCCTGATCCAATGATGGCCCATTAAATCGATGAACCTTTCTTGCCAAGGGTGTCTATGGAGAGGTGGATCAAAAAAGTACAGACAGTAGCCACAACCACCATCACCACCTCCTTTTTTTACATGTGTGGCAATGCATGTACAGAAATGGTGGGGCTCTAATTGCATGGCTTTGGCTGCCATGTTGATTTTTTTACTCCTCTCTCTGCAGGTATCCCTGGACAGATACATCTTTACTGTTTTTGACTCCCCCAACCTTTCACAAGCATCCCTGTTCCTCACCCTCCATTCCCATTTCCCATGCTTCCATAGCTCTTTACATCCTCTAATAGGCATTATTTCAGTTTTGGCCCAGCCTGGATGAAGCATACTCTTCTTATTCCCCCTCTCCTGCCCCCCAGAAATTCAAAGATTCTCTTGTCTCTCTTATCCTCAACTTAAAGTTGAAACATGCACTGCAACTAAATCTTCAAACTGCAACGCAAGTACAAAGTTTAACAAAAGGCTCTTTGCTTCTGTGAAGCTTGAACCTCACTACAAAGTGTCCACAGACCTTCTGGAACAAAAGAACAAAGCAGCAACCTGTTCCCTTTGCTTTAATCATTACAGCATCAAAGCAACGATGGTACAATAAAAGGAAGGGGGGGGGAAAGGGGACTTGCATTATTGTCAGTGTAAGAAGAGGGTGGGAAGGCATCCATGTGTACACACTTCTGGGAAAGCAAAGGAAAAGGATGGGGACAAGGGAGGATGGAACAATCCCTAAAAGGAAAAAGCAAGCACAGAGGCCAGCCAGGAGGGCTCATGTTCCCTGCACAGATGGGAAGGGCAAGAAGTAGGGGAATGTGCAGTTGAAATCTTTGGTGGCCATAGTCCAAACGAGTCCCAGCCGGTTGCCAAAGCACGGAGTTGGATTTTTAAAGTCAGCTTCAGAAATAGCCAGAAGCAGCCCAGGAGGGAAACGATGTGGCCCTAAGAATCTGGAAGACTGAATTCATTTCCTGCTATGGGCAAGGACCTATTGCATAACCTCTCCCTCTTTCCACAAGAGGAAATGGAGCTCAAATGCCCTTCAGTGATTATGCCAGAATATTTAAGATGGTGACCTAGTGCAAAAAAACAAAGAGAACAAAAAACCCAAGGTTCCTATGTTTAACAGTCAGAAAAAAGAGGGGATTATGGCAGGTGTAGGTTTTCTTACTCTTCCAATATTAGGACATGACAAATAACACCTGCCAATGTTTGCTTCTTCTGCATAAACACTAAGGGCACCAAACTGCATTTTTTTCCATGCATCTGACTACTTTCTGTTCAGTAGAATTCAGTGTAAAAAAGACATATTTTGGAATTCCACTTTAATGCTCTTCCATCCATCCTTTCTCCTTCCCCAACCCCCCAATACCCAACAGAACATAAAACATAGGATCATAGAGACCTGGAGCTCTTCTTGTCCAGGTCCCCAATCTCTAGGCCGCGGTCCACTACTGGGCCATGTGAGTGGTGGGTGAGTGTGCATATATGTGCAGCTCTACTTGCACTTGCACAAATGGAGCTGTGCAGGTGCGTGTGCCTGCCGTTCTCATGGAACTATCTCCCCTCCTCCCCCCCCCATGCCAGGTTGCCAAGTCAGAAAGGTGGGGACCACTGTTCTAGTCCAATCTCCTGCCCAAAGAAGGACACCATATGCTACCCTGAACAAACAGTTATCCAGTCTATTTTTCATGACGTGTTGCAGCACCCAAAACTCTGAGATGCAAGCTGTTCCAACAATTAATTGTTCTCACTGTCAGGAAATTTCTCCTTAGTTCCAGATTGGATCTCTTTTTAATCAATTTCCACCCATTGCTTCTTGTATCTCAGGTGTCTTTTCAACCTCACATTGCAAGGAGTTTGTTTGAAACCTGATAACCATTGAAATGATATTATTATTGGCAATATTACCACTTCACCTTGTTTTACTGATCCCTCTTGAGCATTTCTGCTACTTCATCTCTAAGGCCACATCCTTACTTGCATTTTGGCGTAGCATGTTGACAGCACAGATTTTCTGCCTTGTTTTCACAATATTGCCTTAAATGCCTGAGCTTAACTTGTTAATAGCTATACCAATGAAGAAGCAATTTCCATCATTTCGACACTGTCCATAAGATGTACAAAATCTGTTACAGTTTGCTACCTATTACCTTGGAAATGAGGTCAAATGACCTGTTGTGGGTATGTGGGATCAGGACTGTGTTTTACAAAAAAGAGAATTGGACTCTATCTAAGTCTTCCCAGTATTTTCATCAGGGGTGGGCTGCTGAGGGTTCGCAAGGGTTCAGAAGAACCTTTAGCTAAGATTCTGTGCAGTTCGGAGAACCCCCAAATCCCACTTCTGGCTGACCCCTCCCTCCCTCCCAGAAGTCCTCATGCGGCCCGTTTTGGATGCAGGTAAGTGCAAGGCGCACATGGAGGCTTGGGGAGGGCGAAAAATGGGCCTACTGGAAGTTCAGGAAGAGAGCCTCCGGAGCCTGGGGAGGCCGTTTTCACCCTCCCAGAGCCTTGAAAAAAGCTTCTGGAGCCTAGAGAGGGCAAAAATCCCCCCCCCCCCCGCCGTAGTGCATGAGGCCGATTAGGCCACGCCCACATGGCCATGCCCACCCAGCAACTGGGCAGAGAACCCCTTGCTAAAAATTTTGAAGCCCACCCGATTTTCATCCTTGTTGTGCTCTAGATTCTTTCAAAATGGCTGAATCTTACTTAGAATAAATGTTTTCTATTAATTGCTTTCGCACTTTTGGGAAGAACAATAGTATGGGGTCTAAGGAAGACTTTCAGCAGGGAACAAGTCCACAATTCTGTTCTGGACTAAGTATTCTTTTAGGGTTGAGCCTCTGCAAAGAAGTTATTCCTTCTCCTTTCCATTTAAAAAAAGGAGGGTGAAATCACTGCAAATCACAGTAATGTGATTTCTAAATAGATACTGTAAAACTGATTTACAAATGTACACGTTAAAAATTATTTTGTTCTAGTTTTTGCAATTTCACGAGTGTGGTTTTTCAGAGTCCTGTCTGAGTCCTGTTATCTGCGAAGAGTTTGTGTTGGTTCATTGTGTTGGTTCATTGTGAAGAAGTGGATAGAATCCTCATGGTTGTGAACTCAGCCACCTGTATACTTGACCCAGACCTCTCCTGGTTAGTCAAGGCCTGGAAACGAATGCCTCATTGTGGGAGGGGATGGTACCACTCGTTTTGAATGAGCAGTGCTGTGCCGCCTGCTCAAGAGGTCATCTTTGGGCCCAGAGACATTGGATAATTTCTGTCTAGAAAGGGAAGGCAGTTCCTGAGTGAAGTGGATTATCTAACCTGTATCAGGCCAAGTTCAGGCCAGCCAATAGCAGTGAGATTACATTGGTTATGCTTCCTGATAACCTTTGGAGGGCTTTGGAAGGAGGTGGATCGCTCCATAGATTTCAATACCGTTGATCATAGTACCTTTCTGGACCAGCCCCAGCAGTCTGGAGTGGGAAGAAACTATTACATCTTTATTACACCATACATAATACATCTTCATGCTTCCCACTGATGTTGCTGGACAAGATACACACTTAAATTTTCTATTGAAATCAAGAGGATTTAATGTCTCCTTTGAAATGCATCCTCATGACCATTATTATTATTATGGGCCACATCTTTCTCTTCCCCAGCAATAGTTCCTTACATATTTTATATCTGAGATGTGCATGTACAGTGTATGGAGACATAATGCTATGCAATTAATACCCATATTGCAAGGCAAGGCAGAAAGAGGGCAGGGATTCC
The DNA here is from genome assembly GCA_030761175.1 of Masticophis lateralis. NCBI lineage: Eukaryota > Metazoa > Chordata > Lepidosauria > Squamata > Colubridae > Masticophis > Masticophis lateralis. The sequence continues at coordinate 72,459,375 of JAUDYJ010000001.1, forward strand.
ATTCGGCTGGTATTGAATTTCAAGAAAATTGGATCTTGCAAGAGGCAAAAATGATCCAAATAACCTTGACTGCAGAAACATGCTGATTGAATGCACTTTGAGAAATGTTTTTTTCGAGATTTCTACTGCCTCCCAGATGATCTACTTTCTAAACTGGTGAAAAATATAGCTGGTTAAAAATAGCTGCAGGCTCAATTTGAAATCCCTGAGCAAAGAACTTTTCCTATTCAAAAATTAAAACTACGGTATGCTTTTTTTTAATTCTGGGTAAAAGAAAGGAAGGAAGCAGAGATGGACCACACCTCTCCCTATTATGTGAGAAATAAAATTGGCCATTCAGGTTCTGGCAGCCCCTTCCTAGTTAATCAAACTATTTGTTATGAATGTGTGAATCTTACCCCCCTCATAAATCAGTGTTGTTGCCTTATGCAAGTTCACAGGCATATAATATTATTTCCAGCAATCATCTCTCTCTGCTCCTTTTCCTAAACAACCTTCTAGGGCAATTTTAAAAATAACTCTTTCGCCTCTTAACTATTTCAGAAAACCTAGACGTTAGCTTTTAACTAGAGACCCCATTGTTTCAAATTAATTTAGCTGAAAAGGAAGCTGATTTTTGCAGCGGCCCATTCATGTATGTGTGTGCGTGTGTGTGCGAGTGCACACGTGCATACACACACACATACATGTATATCTCCTCTCCTCCCTTTTCTGTTCAAATGCCATGGATGTGTTTTGGGGATAAATCTGTAAATTGTGTAGCTGACAAGGAAAAAGAGCACATCTGTATAAAACCACCCCAGTGTATGCAAACGCTCTGGATGCCTTCCCGAATGTGTGTGTGTATGTGTACACACACACATTTGTTTTCTTTCCTTTTTGTAGGCTTATGTGTATTTTTCTTTAGCCAGCTTTAGCCAGGTTCTCCCTACATAAACCAAGATTTTTAGGCATGCAAGATTTTTAGGGCTGCATAAAAATCTTAGTTTACGTAGGGAGAACCTGGCTAAAGGGAAATACATACATACATACATACATACATACATATATATATATATGTTTTCTGAGGTTTTCGCGGGTGTTTGTATGTAGGTCTTTGGTTATTCGGGTCTTCTCCCACGTAGAATTGGAAGTATCTTGGTGACGTTTCGACGAAGTCTCATTCGTCATCTTCAGGCTGGTGTTCTCGGCTTCGTGCTTCCAGGAGCTCCTGGAAGCACGAAGCTGAGAACACCAGCCTGAAGATGACGAATGAGACTTCGTCGAAACGTCGCCAAGATATTTCCAATTCTACGTGGGAGAAGACCCGAATAACCAAAGACCTACATATATATATATATATATATATATATATATATATATATATATATACCCACACCCACACCCACACCCACACCCACACCCACACCCACCCACCCACCCACACACCCACACATATATATATATATAGACACATACATATATATACACATACATATATATATGCGTGTGCATGTTTGGTATAATTTTAAACTTTCCTTCCCAGTGCCATGGAAACTGCCGCATGTTTGGCAAAAAGCTCCCGAAGAAGAAAAGGAACTCAGAGCACTCAGCTGGCAGGCATCCAGTGTAATCAGGCTGCAGAGCTGAAATGAGGCCTCTGGCCGCCAGCCAAGTTACAAAGAACAAAGATGTCAGTTCCTAATGTTGGCGGCAAAGCTTGTTTGGCACCCTTATATGGTTTCCCAGAACTCCTTGCCTTGGCTGCTTTCCATTCCCTTTAGGGCAGCAAACAGGATTAGCACACACAGACTTGTTTTTCTCTTTTCTCCACCAACTGTTCCAATGACATCATCCCTGCTGCATTCATTTGCCAGCAGAGTGACTCTGGCTCCCTTTACACTCTTTGACATCTCCTCCTCCTCCTCCTCCTCCTCCAAACCCTTTAGTATTTTAGCTTATTTCCTCTCAGCTAATGGAAAACTTGGAGAAAGCCCCCAGGTGCCAAATAAAGGGGGAATCAAACGGGAATGAGGCATTTCTATACCTACACAAGGAAGGATTGGTGTGTTTGTGTATACACTCTATCATCTATTTGTTTTCGTAGATTTTCATGGGTAGAGGTATGTCAGTCTTGGTGTATCTTTCATGGGAAAAGACCCAAATACGCCAAGATTTGCATCTGTCTGTCTGTCTGTCTGTCTGTCTGTCTGTCTGTCTATCTATCTATCTATCTATCATCTATCTATCTATCATCTATCTATCTATCTATCTATCTATCTATCTATTATCTATCTATCTATCTATCTATCTATATCTATCTATCTATCTATCTATCTATCTATCTATCTATCAATCAATCATCTATCTATTTACCTATCATTTATGCGTACACACACACATACACACATTTTCTTCAGCAGGCTGTAATCAGTCCCGGAAGAACAGAAGCTTCCAACTGCTTCACTACATACTTTCGGGTGAAATTCGACAAAGAAATCATCTCGGCTTTGGTCCAGATTTAAAGAGCCAACTTCTGGGCTGAGGTAAACAAATTGGCACACCCAGCACTCTCTGGGTGCACATCTGCCCCTGAAGTAGTGGCATAGAACAGCTCCTGGCTGCTTTGCCCCCTTGGGCATTGTCAGGTGATGTTTGCATAAAAAGTATGGCAGCAATGTTTGTAGGCAGGCAGGCAGGCAGGCAGGCAGGAGGGAGAATGGGCTCTGCTAGGTTTTAACAGCCTCCCCTTGGGCTTTGTGCATGTGAGAATATACCCATACTTCTATCATGGCCCTTTTTGTATGGCCAACACACACACAAGCACAATTGTGCTTGCAAGCTGCTACGGTCCCAATTCCTTGTACATTCTTGAGAGGGGATGTGGATGAAACGAGAGTAAGGCTAGCACATTCTTTAAGAAAGTATCTCTCTTCCCTCATTTTTTTCTTGGCTTCTCTTTGTATGAGTCAGGAACAAACATGCAGTGAATGCCTGCATTTTTGAGAAGGAGAAGGACGTTTTCTGCTGATCTTTTATCTTCTTCATTTTCTCTCCCCACCCCCACCCCCCTTCAGATTCACAAACTAGCCTTGAGATTAATGAATCATTTTGCATTTCGGAGCAGGCAGGGCCATGGCATTGATCTAATGTTCAGTAGAAAGCTATGAATTGTTATTTCGTTGTTTGCAGAGATGTCAGGAAGCAGGAGGATTGCACAGAGGGGTGCAACATGAGCCAAATGTCAAGGGTTACAGTTATCAACTTCCCCCTGCCATTGATTCTATGCAGTAATTACTAGGGAAGAAATGCATTTCTTTTCTGAAAATCTTCATGTGTTTATTTTTTTGCAGATCAAGACCCTGTTAAATGTATTAGAGCAGTCGGGGCAAATATTATGCCAGAATTAAAAAGACAGGGCTATCTGCAATTCCACAACTGAGAAAAGATGAGGATGTTGGACATGAGTCAGATACTGTAAATAAAGCAATCCATTTGGAAGAGATTTCAGGCAATAAGGTTTAGTTTAGACTAGAGGACAAATGGCCCTTTCTGTTGCATATGCCAAAAGCAGAACTTTGCTCGTAGAGGTTTAATAAGCAGCTACTCACATTGCATAGACTTTACTCCATGGCTGCATAGCTCCCCAACCTATCTGGCATTCATCAGATTGGGGAAGACTGCATCTAATGTTCAGATTTATGTGTGGCTGGAATATATCCTTCCCCAATATTTGTAACCTTTTGTTGCATTGTGGCCTGCCAAAGGTCACATTTTGTTGAGCAAGGTGCGAGCAGATGTGCGGCTTAAGGGAGTAGTCATCCTTGCTTGCGTCATCCCTTGTGTTGTACACCTGCGTATGAAACAGCCTACTTGCAAAGGCTGCAAATGTATCTACCAAGATCAAGGCACAGAACATTCCCAAGTTGTGATAAGCAGAGACGAGCCTTGACCTACTTATTCTGTTCTGTATGTCGCAGAACAGAAGTGGCAGTGCTAAATGACATAATACTGCCTTTCCTTTTCACATATTAATTTCTACCTTTTCCTTATTTTTCCATAGGGTTAAGTGCCCTACTTCAGTTATCTTCTGTTTATAGCCTAAGGTAAGGTATAGTCCATCCCTGCAGTATTCAAAAGATAATTGCTCCTTTTCTTTATGTAATCTACTGCCCCCCCGTTTTTTTTTTCATGTTCAAGGTCTGGTCCCAATGTCTGCTGAAATGACATTAGCAGGAGGATGCAGGTCTTCTTCCTTATCGATTTTCTATCAGGGTGTATCATTACAACAGCATTGCAGGTTTAAAAGAGAAAATGAGACATGCCAGCATTTGTCCTTTCTATGCTTAACTGCTTCTGATTCATTTGTGGTCCCTCTTTCTCCAGAACCTAATCAATATGGAAAACCTATGGCCAGTTTCAAGTTTTGATTTCATCAGCTTCAGAGTGACACAAATTAGTCAAGAGGCCAGAGGCGCAAGCTGTCTGAGGGATTATTATTATTATTATTTTTTGCAAGTCATGCTCATAATAGGACATCCCATTTCCCCCGCCCACCATTCAGCGAGAAGGAAGGAATGTGAATTTCATCTGCAGTGTACAAAGACTGTCAATAAAACCTGATCCTATGATTGATTTTCTTTGCAGAGCAGGATATGTCCATGTTTTGAAAGAACACTATTCCTTCGGAAGACAGAGGCTTTGGTATTCATTTTATGTTTTATGTTACTGCAAGAAAGAAAGAAAGAAAGAAAGAAAGGGGGGGGGACATGGCATAGGCTGAAGTTCCCCTCCATGGAGATTTGGCAACACTGATGGAATTGCTGCAAGCATGCCTGACCTTAAGCAGCCTATTGATCAAACAGTTTTATTTAGCAGGATTTTTTTCACTCCCTGCAAGGCACAGTGGGTCTCTGTGGGAGGAGAAAAATGAGCCTCTACTCCAACTGCCAGAACCTTTTCTTTTGGCAATAAATATTCATTCTTCCTTCTTCTACCAAAAAAAAAAAGAAAGAAAGAAAGAAAAAAAATCACATCCATCAATAGGTATAAATAGAATGCAGGTTATATATAAAACAAAGTATTTTTGTGTGTGCATGTCCATGTGTGAAAGTAACATTTTATTTTGGAGGGGATTTTTTTTTTTTTTTTGGCAGCATTTAAATCTTCTTTTCCTTGCCATTTTCATGTTTGTTTCATTTTGGCGCATATTTCCTGCTGTGATGTTTACTTCCTTTTATCAGTGTACTACAAGAAGCAGAGGGAGAGGCCAGGAGAAAGGGATCTGTTTTTATGAGCTAGAAATGCCCTGCAGTCTCAGGACATTTAAAATTGCCTCTCTCTCTCTCTCTGTATAGATTTATTTCTGGGCATAAAAGCATCTAGTTTATAGTCCTGTGCTGAACGTTGCATGCAAATGAAGCATTTTGCTTTTCTTCTTTGTTTTTATTGGTTATTCCTGGAAAACAGGACTGATTCTGTTGTTTATTATTGTTTTTGCTGCATTTTTAAAAACATTTCCAGTCACTGGAGAAATCCAGTGCTTATTTTGTGGGTGTGAGAGAGTATGTATGCATGTATGAATGAACGTAGGTAGGGATGATCAATTTTAGTTGCTAGGAAAGGTTTATGTAACAAGAAGCTTGGCTTACACAAGGCAGCCATGCCTCTGTTTGCACAGCACTATGTAAAAAATTGGCTGCCTATCAAAATCTATGTTTCATAACAGAAGGGGAGTAAGATTTTTTTTTAAATTGTATCCAGAACTTGCTGATTGTTGGGCAAGGGTTTGTAAGTTTATGAATTACTCTTGGCTATTTAAACAAGGACACCCAAATGTATTTGTTTCAAAATGGCTGAGATGTATATAAGTGAATGTGCCATGCGACACTTACCCAAGATAGCATTTGTCTGTTAATAATTAAAGGGCTCTTTTCCAAAGAATTATGCTCATTAAATAATTAATCTCAGCTAAATAACTATAAGAAAACGAAGTGAGAAATATTGGCATGGAAGCAGCTTCCACAAAGCAGGGTGTTGTCAATTCCAATTTGCATCACAAAAAGATGCCAGGCACAGCACTCAGGTATATTGTCCCTCTCCCTCTCCCTCTCTCCTCCCTCCCTTCCCCTCTCCCTTAACACACACATGCTCATCAAAACAAATTTTTACTGTGCAAAAAGGCAAAAGTGTTTTTCTGATTGGGGAGGGTGTACTTGATTCCTGTGGGACATACAGGGATGACATGAGTGGGATAAGTAAAATGACTCTGCTTATAAATAAACCTCAAATGCATATTACTTTTAAAGCTGTGAAAAGACACTTGAAACTGTGTTGGCAGCGGCTTTGAAATTTCAGAAACTAATATATAATATTTTGCTTTGGATGATACCAAGATGGTATCAGTATGTTGAGGAGAAGCATGATAAATTATATAGTGTGGCAGATTTAGTAGGAGAATTAGAGCAAAAACACTGGCTTATACTGTACTATACTATACAAACTTAGTATAAATAAAAAATATTTTTAATCGTTAATAAACAAATGCTACATGATGTCCAATATCAAGCAAGAGAAGATACCAAAGGGGAAAAAAATGATTTCTCAAATAAGGTGCAAGGAAGGCAGTACAAGAATAGGGTGAGACCTGAAAATCTTGACACAATAGGGGGAAAAAACTGAATTTCAGAAACAGGCTTGCCAATTTAAGTGTTATCAGCAGGACATCGAAGCAGGAATTCTTATCTGCTTCAGAGGTGAGGAAAGCAAAAAGCTTCAGTTCATTGTTCCCAGTTAATTTGGTTTCCTGTTGTAAATTCACACTGGGGTGACTGTGCCAGTCTCCTTGAAAATGGGATACATCATCGGCCAACAAAGGCATTCAGAAATGTATTTGGCTTGCGAGAGCTCCTAATGAAACCCCGTCTGCTTATTTTTTTCCCCTCCACATTGGAACAGAAATTGCATTTTATCCTCTGGATTCCATTTTAAAATGAACTTGAATATTTTGATTTTGCAACTCCTTGCAATTATTCTCCCTTGCCTAACAACCAAGGCCAAGGGTGTGAATATAAAACTGAAAAGAGTTTTGACTATCTTCAGTAGGGGACATCTATTTACCTCTAGTTTTGTTTGTTTGAGCAACTGCTTTGCGGATTGGGAAAAGGAGGATGCTAGCAATTTCTTTTTATTTCTCCTTTGTGGGGAATGGAAGGCGGTAAAGAGAATTTAATTGCCCTCTTTTGGCAACCTGTTCCTGGTTTCTTTCTCTAGTAATTGTACCTTTCTTTCTCCATCACTCCAACTATCTCAGCAATATGCAACCATGAGTACAGCTATTGGGCAAAGTGCCTGACTACAACACTGCCAGCGTTCTATTCTTTCACCATAACAGTTAGCAAGAGGAAGCTCTTAAATGCAACAGATGAGTGGGGGCTTGTGGGTTTGCAACTGTCTCTACATGGTAATGGCTAAATGTGTTTTTGCAAAGGACCAGACAAATGTACCCAGCTTCATTTCGAAAAATGGGATAGGCACCAGCAATTTCTAAATTACCTTTTTATCTCAATCCTTTTCATTCAGGGCTGAGGTCCAGGCATGGAATGAAAATTGCATTGGTAGCATTGGCATTTGATCTCCATAGGAACTTGGAGGGAAGGAATGCAGCTTTCCGATCCAGTTGGATGCAATTGATACAATCAGTGATGAGAATGCCTACACATATTAGTGTCAGGAGGAGCCCCTGTTTTTTAGTAGTTCTGCATCTTTCTTATAACTTCCAGTTGGTGTTTGTGATGGGGAAAAAGTCAACCGGGTGGTTACTTCCTTGGGATGCTACAGGGCTCAGCTGGCATTTCCCTACTTTTTAACATCTGTGGGAAAGTGGTGGGAAAGCTCATCCATGAGTTTGAAAGAAGGTACCATCAATATGATGGCTCTACCCTGAGCCAAACAGGAGATGAAAGTCCTCTAGTAGCTCCTTTAAAAAAAAATGAACAGAATTGTGTTGTAGCTGAAGCAGGAGGCTTTGGCTTCAGTAATTCATGACTTTATAAACCAGATGTACTTTACCGCAAGGCACTTTTCATGTCTTTGAAAAGGTCTGTCTTTGAAAATTAAGCAGAAACTACTATTGATGGAAAATACAGCATTCCATCTCCTACTTGGTATGAAGTGCTAAAGCCCTTTTTCACTAGGGCACTGGATTGGCTTTGAATAACCTCCCCTAGAGGTTCAGTGGACACCCATGTTGCTGTCTTTCAGAATAATGGTATTCCACATAGTTTTTAGTTTGTAAATGTCATCATTGATATTGGATGCCCGATGGCCACCGTGGATTTTATTATTACTTTGCTTTAAATGTTGTTGATCTGCTTGCTTTTATATGTAAACCATTGGAGTTGGTCCAGTTATACTGGAATTCAATGGTATAGAACTATTGTAAATAAATACATGGAATGGGAGTGATAATGATGTATTTTTTATTTCTGGCACTGATCAAAGGCTATTATTATTATTATTATTATTATCATCATTATTATTATTATTATTATTATTATTATTATTATTATTATTATTATATTTTGCATTTTCCCATTAGTTAACTGGAGGATATTTACTGATGGGATCATGATTTCGAATCTCACCAGGCTCAAGGTTGACTCAGCCTTCCATCCTTCCGAGGTAGGTAAAATGGGGACCCAGATTGTTGGGAGCAATAAGTTGACTTTGTATAAAAAAGAACACCACTTAAGGGGGGCCGAAAGCCCTACTAAGCAGATATATACAAAAGTATGAAGGCTATTGCTTAACGCATTGTAAGCCGCTCTGAGTCTCCGGAGAAGGGCGGCATAGAAATCAAACCAATAAATAAATAAATAAATAATACTGTCCGCCAGTTTTCTGAATGTTGAGGTTGATGGAAGTGAAGGTAGCTATAAATAGCCTTCAAACTGGTTAATAAGCATTCACTGTGAAGCAGTGGTGAAATCCACTGTGAAGCAGTGGTGAAATCCGAATTTTTTTACTACAGGTTCTGTGGGTGTGGCTTGGTGGGCGTGGCTTGGTGGGCGTGGCAGGGGAAGGATACTGCAAAATCTCCATTCCCACCCCACTCTGGGGTCAGCCAGAGGTGGTATTTGCCAGTTCTCTGAACTACTCAAAGTTTCCGCTACCGGTTCTCCAGAACCTGTCAGAACCTGCTGGATTTCACCCCTGCCATGAAGGTAGTGCCCTGATTCACACTGCATGTTCAAGTCCCCATAAGCGAAAGAATGGAAAGTATGGCTGAATTTCCCAATTACAAAGGAGGTAAAGGCACTAGGGAAAGCTTTAAAGCTCCCCAATAGCTTTAGATCATACTAAGCACCAGATTCTAACTGAACCAGATCAGAAGTATTCGTTGAATTCTGATATTTTGTTAAAGTTAGAATTGTGATCGTGCAATGACAGATTGACATACATGTGCAGTGTGTTATGACTCACCTAAAAAGGGTCAGTGTGTTTGTCACCCACCCACCCCACCACTGTCCCTGTAAAAATGTCACAGATCCTGATTTTCTTCAAATAGGTAAACAATACTGGACCGATTAATACTTTGATGAGAGAGAGCTAGGAAATCTCAGGGCTATATGTTAGAGTGGGAAGTCAAAAACATCCTGAAAAACAGCAGTGGCAAATGTCTCGGTGCCAAGAAAATAACACAGACATGTCTATGTAGTTACCAGGAGCTGGGGTCAACAAAATGGAGAGTATGAGAGAGGAATATTTGAATAAATCAACATTTTGAATATGTTTATTTTTGGGGTTTTATTTTTGTTTATTTTGCAGATCTGTAAGGGGAAAAATACATGTTATATGCTAACAAGTTTAATACTGTCCCTAAGGAGGATATTTCTTTCTTTTTTTGTTTGTTTATTTTTGTTTTTTAAAGAGAAGCAGGATTGACTAGTTAAAATTTTGGCAGCTGAGTTGCAGTGGTGAGATCCCATTCTGACTGGCTTTCTTTCTTTGTAAAAGCACCCATTTTACTGCTCTTGTTGCTCTTTTTCAGACGTATTCTGCCAATTTACGTCAGGAAATCAACAGTGGAGAAAGCAAATAGGAAAGTGGAATTTCACGAGTGAGGGCAGAAAGTTTTTAGGAATAATGCTATGTCCTTCTCCCTCAACTTTCTAACAAAGTTGAAGCCTGTTCTGAAGTCATATCCCCAACTGACTAGACTGAAAAATGACATGTCAAGAGAAGTCCATAAATAAATTAATTTCCACTAGCTGAAGAGTTGTGCTTGCTTTACTTCTCTTCTGTGATTATCAAAGCAAAAGACACATGTTAAACTGCATATACAATGCCTGTTCTACCTACAGAATGCAGTCCTAATGAAATGATGAAAGTTATACAGTCCAATGCTTTGGATTAAGAGAAGGTTATATGTAATGTTCATGATGCAGAGTTTGCAAAAATGTTTTTTCCCCCTAAGTGGAGAATTGCAATATGCAATTGCTGATTAGGTGTAATCCTGTATCAGTGCATGAACATTTATGGCATTCTTACAATATAATGTCAATTTCTTCTTCTTCTTCTTTTTTACACAAGCTTTAAGAGTACTCTGGAAAGGAAACTATATTCCAGTTTCCTCTGGGTGATAATTTTAAATGAGGTTATTGATGAAAAGCAAAAGGAAGAAGAAGGCAAACTTAACTTATATTTCAAAGAATATCATTTCCTTTCAGACATTGAATTTGTATGAAGTATAAGCAGGCAAGTTTGAAAAGATATGAGAGCTATTAATTTTTTATTACATATGTAAAATATGAGTGGGAGAACACTTATCATGGCATTTATAGCATTGCGAAAAAAAGAAAAAAGAAAGGTTTTCTGATATTATGATAAAATCTCTTCACTAAGAATAAACAAATTGTGTTGCTGAATAATCAGATTGCAGCTGTTGTAGTGGTGGCAACAATTCCAGTTATAACACAATCCCAGAATGTGCACTTCTATCTGAAAGTCTTAATAAATATGTATAAGAAAGCTCATTTAAAAATATTCAGCTAACTGCAGCTCTGAAACTGTTTCTTGGAAATTTATTTATGCCGATAGTATCAATCTCACAATCCGAAGAACCAACTTCAGTGATGCAGAAGACATCCTTTCTCAAGATCTCCAGAAGCTACTTCAAAAAAACAGTGCTCCAACCAAGCCTAACAAAAACAGAGGAAGACACATCCCACCTCAGCAATAGGTGCACAAATTACCAGCTTTCAGTGAAGTTCCAGAACCGTATTTTACAATGTAAAAACTCTCCAAATTATCTGGGGGTAACACTCAGGAGTGGTATTCAGCAGGTTCGGACCAGTTCTGGCAAATCGGTAGCGGCAATTTTAACTGGTTCGCCAAACCGGTAAATACCACCTCTGGCTGGCCCTGCACCCGCCCACCCACCCGCTCGACACTCACTCCACCAACCCCCACCCTATATATGTTGCCTTCACCACGCAGCCCAGCTAATTGCCTCGTCAGTCGCCTTTGCACCTCACCTGCTCTGCTCAGTTCACCAAAGGTAAGCATGCCTCCTGCTCGCCTTTCACCTTTGGTTGGGGGCCGGGGCCTAGGGATGTGCCATTCCTGGAGGCCCTAGAGCCTCCACCTGTTCTCACCACCACCACCCACCTCGGGGAACGTGCCATTCCTCCCCCACAACCACCTCTTTCTTCATCCCACGACCTTACCTTCCTCCCGTGGCTGGCTGCCAGGGAAGGCTGCTGCCACCACCACCCTGTTCTTTGCACTGGTTGTGCATACTCACCCTTTTTTCTGCTGCACCGGAGCAGAGGGACTTGGTGCAGCAGGCAATGGGGAACGTGTACATGGCTGGCGCAAAGAACAGGGTGGCAACAGCTGCAATGGGACTGACTGAAGCTGTTTTTCAGCGCATTCAAGAAGTGGAGGCTGGTAGTTTTTGGTTCAAGAAGCCTGCAGCCAGCCGCCGCTACCGGCTCAGTTCCGGCTGGCAAAGAGGGGCAGCTGGGAAGCTTCAAACACCAAAAAAAAAAAAGGAGGCAGCTTCAGGCATCTTGTGACAAGGGGAGTGAACAAATGTAGCTTAGCGGGGAGCCCAGTGGTGAAGGCTGAACCCTGGTTTGCCTTCCCTGGCAGCCAGCTGCGGAAGGAAGGTAAGGTCACGTGACAAAGAAAGAGGCAGTCATGGGGGAGGTGTCGAGTCCTGTTCTGGGGCTCGCCACACCTGGGGAGAGGTTTGCAGTTGAAGTGGTGAGAAAGGCGGTGGCTAGAGCAGCAAGAGAGGCAGCACCTTGGTAACGGTGAGCTCACCTCTGACATGAAAGTCCTGTGACTCTCCTATGCTGATCTTGCGCCACCCAGCTGATGCCTAGCAGCCGTGGCAGTGGCCACTGAAACCCATCACCCAGCTGACCAGCTCTCTGCAGCGACGGATCAACCACCAGGCCATTTTGGGTGTCAATGGGCCTGTTTGCCACCAGCTGGGCGTCGACCCTGGAGAACACCATGATGGTTGGGCATGTGCTGTCCCAATGCCGACCAGAACCAGATGGTGGTTACCAATGGGTGTGGCAGTCAGACAACTGAGGAAGGGCCCAAAAATTTAAAGGTGCTGGGAGGCAGACGCTCTAAGCGCTGACTTTACATGGACATTGATCAAGCTATCTTGCGAGTTCTGAGGCTTCGGCCTGTTTATGGGAAGTAAAATCAGAGTTTTGCCACGTTTGTGTTTTGGCTCAGTTTTTTCCTGCCAGGCCTGACCGAGACCGGCTGAGAGAAAATCAGCCCAGGGAGCATCCGCCCTGGCTTGCCTTCCCTGGCAGCCAGCCACAGGAGGAAGGTAAGGTCATGGGACAAAGAAAGAGGCAGTCATGGGGGAGGAAGCGGGGAGACTGAGTAAGGGCCTGGGCCTCTGAAGGAGGGGAAACGGGGTGATGCATGGTGAAGAGAGAGCGGGTGGCATGCAGGAGGAGGCCTTTGGCAGATTCTGAGTTTAGCTACCTCGGACCCTGGGCAGAAAATAGGTAGAAAGGCTGCAATAGGTGTAAATTCGATTTTTTTTCTATCTGATTCTGTAGGGATGTGGCTTGGTGGGTTATGGGACTGAGTGGGCATGGCCAAATCGATGTCACTCACAGCAAGGTGCTGCCCCACCAAGCCACGCCCACAGAATCAGTAGTGGAAAAATTTGAATCCCACCACTGGTAACACTGGACAAATCACTAACCTTCTGACAACACCTGGGAAAAAAAACAGCTGCAAAATTGAAAAGCTGCAACAATTTACCAAACAGACTAGCTGGAACATCCTGGGGTACTGATGCTAACACCCTACAAACAATAGCCTTGACTTTGATTTATTCCACATTTGAATATTGTGCCAGGCTTAACAGTGCTCACACCCATATGGTCAATGTCCAACTCCACTAGACAATGCGTATCATCTCTAGCACATTGCATCCCATTCCTGTGCACTAGTTACCAGCACATTAGAAGATAACAAGCTCTCATCTGGCTACCCTCAAGGATGCTGGACAACAAGGCCCTCCCTATTACCATGCTCAGCCTGTCACAAGATTGAAATCCTGTAGGCCAGCTTAGAAAACAGCTATTCACTTGACATCTATCCAGTTTAACCCCAAGAATGTCTGGAGAGAGGAATGGTCTAAGGTACCTTCTTGCAGCTTGACCATTAGTGATCCCTACCAAGCCATCTGGTTTTTATCCTGCTTCGCTTTGTCCAGTCAAAATTGAACAGAATTAGGTGTTGATACTGGAAGAAATGCCTCAGCCCTGTATTAGTGGAGATGGAAAGATTCCCCTTCTTGCTATTGTGATGCTGATATGCAAACTATTAAACATATTGTGCTATATTGCCCATAGTGTGCATTCTTTGGATCCCTAAAAGACAGGCATGAAGCAACACCGAAGGGGATTGCCTGGATATCCACTTATGAGCCCATTGGTATAGCCCCATACGTGGACTATATGTTTATTTCTGTATATGTGTGTATATATGTTTATTTCTCTTCTGTCGTATTATCATCATACCCTATATAATAAATGAATAATAAGTTGCAGCACTGCCAGTGCCTTATAATATTTAGATGCCCCACAGGTGTCTTGATTTACAATGTTCTAGTACTATTCCTGGTGATTAGGAATGATGGAAATTGTAGTACAGGACATTTGGAAGAAAAGAGTTAGGGAAGTTGATCTATGCCTATAATAATCATGATATAAACTGGCATCTTAACAACTAGTTCATTTTTCTGCAGTAGTCTTCTAACCTTATTCTCTCAATTTCTGTTTTCCAACTTCTCATGGAGTTAATAAAATGTTTCCTAACAATGCACATATCAATAAAGTATAAAGAAGGCAGTTTAAGATCCATAAATAAAGACAGTTCAGAGACTCTTTAAATATTCACTCATTTTGCATAATTGATGATGTTCCATATCAGACTTGGGAGATACATTTTCCTCTTGTTTAAATCTTTATCATTGACATGTCATTTAAGCAAGGAAAGAAAACACTGCATTGCTAAGTCTGTGGGGTTTGTCACTGGAACATTTCATGTCCAGGACTAAGAGCTGAAAGAAACCATAAGCCTCATATGAACAAACATGTATTATTGATTCAAAATTCAGAATACGTGGTTATCAACTCCTAAATTACAGCTTGGGGAAAGTTTGAAAGAATACAATATATGTCTACTGTAATGTTATGTTCACAGATATATGGAAAAATACAAGCTTTCAAAAAAAAATAGTCCTTTATTATTATTTGTTTAGATGATCTAAACAGATGTCTTTTTTTCAAGATGAAACTTTTATTCTGGCAGTGCTGTAAATTCTCTGAGGGAGATGGGTGGTTCAGAAATTATTTATAAATAAATAAGCAAGCAAGCAAACAAACAAATAAATAAATAAATTCTCAACTGCAATGCTTTTTTAAAAAAAATTCCATTATTTTTCCACTTAACGGACATCATTCCAATTCAATCTACCATTGCTTTCACTAAAATATACAAGCTACACATGTCCATTCCACTTCTGAATGGTGAGATGATGCCTTGATGTATGCAGATGTTGGAAGAAATGTCCATCTGGGTTCAGTTCCAAGTGGGGAGAAAGACTGGAAACATGGAGGCTGTTTGGAAAGATGGTTTAATGGTGAAGCAGAACCACCAAGCATGTGTGATTCTGGGTAGCTGACCACATGGAATTGAGAGAGAGAGGTATTTATACCTTCTCTTGGGTCTTGCCCTTGAGCTTCCTGTTCCTGTGCAAGAACGTGTATTCTATTGGTTGTCAGATTCCCAGTGGGCTATGTAGGTGTCATAGTTAAATTTTTAGGTTGTCTGAATTAAGTTTGGTTGAACCTTGCTGGGTGATGTAATGTCCCCAGGTGATTTCGCAATGCAGTGAGCCCTACTGCTAGATGGGTAGAGGGCTAATCCTGTTATGTCCTGAGGGTCATGTCTTAATCCCATTGCCCTGGAGCTGAAGTTCTAATTGTCTTGTAGATAGGCTGGCCCAGTCTTAATGTGCACCAAGTATCTGCTGGGGACAGGGAGCTGCAGGGAGCTGCTCTTTGTTTTAAAAACATGTTTCTCCTTTTCTCATCCAGGGAAATATAATATTCTGCCTTTTTAATATTTCCTAGACTATTTCATTCTTCTAGGAGAGGGGCGGGTGCCAACTTTCTATAGTACTGGGGAGAACAAAGTCAACTTTCAGCTCCCTTTTCAGATCTTGTTCCATTTTTATTTTCTTTTTTTATACTCCCTGAGTTTGCTGGAAGCAGCCAAAGCTCACAAGAAATGTTCTCTGAGCTATACAGGATTCCTTACCTACTGTTTTACAGCATGGTGACACATTAAAATGCCAATAAGATCGTTCTGCCCTGAAATACTCATTGAAATCCTATGTTGGATCCCCCCCCCACCCCCCAAAGGATTGGTAGTGTCAAGAGGAGCAATCAAGGTCAGCCTACTGAGGTTTCAAGATCCTGGAAGTTTTCCAAGGACATCAGAGGCTGATGCAAGCCCTGTTTCGGGCTTCCATCATAATACTTTACTGATGAATTTGAAAACTAGCAGATTTTAACATATAAAATGCAGAAAAATTCTGGGGGTGCCTAATAAGATTTATTCCTCAATTTCCTATCAATTCCATTTTCATTAGATCTGTAAATGTATGGCATTTTTTCCCCATACTTAATCTCAAGCAGGGTATCTTTTTACAGCCTAGTTTAGTTCTCATTTTAAATTT
Source organism: Masticophis lateralis (assembly GCA_030761175.1). NCBI lineage: Eukaryota > Metazoa > Chordata > Lepidosauria > Squamata > Colubridae > Masticophis > Masticophis lateralis. Next base: position 72,475,648 of record JAUDYJ010000001.1, read on the forward strand.
CTGTCCCATCTTTGATGATTATATGGGGCACCATTAATTAAACCCAACTGCATTTGCTTAATCTAATTTCACATAAGTACATTTTAAGTGTTGTTCTAAAACAAATTTGCACGTGTTGTAGTTTTCCGCAGCTGAAGCTGTCAACTTGCATCTCTCTCTTTAAACTTATAATAAATTTATTTCAGGAAAATCTGTAGATAAACAAAGAATCAATGAAAGGACTTTTAATTGTATAATTGCATGATGATATGGCTAAAATAATCTAAAGCAATAAGGGTGTTTTTTAAAGAAAAGACTAGCAGCTTTTTCCAGATGTGCTGGACTTTAGTTTCCATCATTTCTAAGCAATATGACAATCAATATGATAAATCAGAATCTACAGAATCAAGTATAGTTCTGAAATAACATTATCTGTTATGATCTGCATTTTGTCATGTTCAGCATATGTTTAATTTTTGATTTACGGTACTTACTCTGTATGTATGTAGTAGACAAAACTTGGGGGGGGGGTATGAACATTTTATTAAAGATTCATGCCATTATAGTTCCTCTTGTGTCACCCTTTTGAAGGATACGTGCTTGTGAGGCTTAGCTGACAATTTCGATCATAAGAGTGAGTTAGAATCTTGTTCTCCATTGATCATTTCAAGTTTAATAAAGTCTTTTCTAAAGTTGCAAAGGGGCTGGAGCAGAGGTGGTATTCAGCAGGTTCTGACCAGTTCTGGAGAACCAGTAGCGGAAATTTTGAATAGTTCAGAGAACCGGTAAATACCACCTCTGACTGGCCCCACCCCCATCTATTCTCTGCCTCCCAAGTCCCAGCTGATCGGGAGGAAATGGGGATTTTACAGTAACCTTCCCTGGAGTGGGCAGGGAATGGAGATTTTACAGTATTCTTCCCCTGCCAGGCCCCTAAGCCACGCCCAGTAAACCGGTAGTAAAAAAAATTGAATCCCACCACTGGGCTGGAGACTTGACAACGATACATGGGAATTTTCAAAGTGTGGTCATAAGGGCTTAATTTTTGTCAAAATCTTCCTGAGATATCCTGCTGAGGCAAAGAACATGGGGCCTCACCTTTATTCCATGTCCACTTTAAGCACAGACACACGGAAAATCAAAATCAATATTTTCATCTATTTTTTTTACAATGGAATTAATTTTTTCATATAGCTATAATTAAAGTACATGTGTCTCCAAAACATGCTTTTCTTGCTTCCCACAATATTCTTGAACAGGGCCAGTGATATTCAGTGGTAAAGCACTGGGACTTCACAATGGGGTTATTCCCTATTTTACCTTTTGCATTTACACTCCAGTTTTCTCTCCCAGGAGTGAGAAAGACAGATGAAACAAAGCAACAACAAAATCAAAATAACATAAAAAACAGCCCTATTAAAAACAGAAGCTAAATGTACCATATTTTCCATTCCAGAGTCTGGGCTTGCAATATTAAAATATTTTAATCATGTTTAATGTATAGATAATATTTTTAGTTTATGCTCAACTAGCTGAATACCCATGCTCTGCTACGAAACTCTGTGATCAGGCTTGATAAATTGACACTTATAGTTTAAAAATTAATGAGTAGTTACGATCAGCCTCTCCCAGTCGTATAATATAAAATTTGTTACTACTGGTTCTGTGGGCGTGGCTTGGTGGAGGTGGTGGTAATGTGACTGGGTGGGCGTGGCCAACTTTTTTTTTCTTTTACTTTTAAAAGCATTTTTTCTACAACCTTAAGAGGTTGCAGAAAAAAATGCTTTTAGAAGCCTATGACAACTCAGCTGGTATCGCCAGAGGCTTTTAAAGGCTTTTTTTTTTTTAAATGCTTTTAAAAGCCCCTGGCAATCCCAGCTGAGCTGCACGATCATCAGTGGCTTTTTTTTTTTTACTTTTAAAAGCAGAAGAAAATGCAGAAGAATTTCTTTCCTTGGTAGTGATTTGGAAGATTTATTAGAGATTGTAACTAATTGAGGAGCCAATCCCAGCTATCAAGCCTGAGATGAAATCTGCTTGATTAAGACTGAGGAGCACTGATTTGGTCTCATGATGCAGATGGGGATTTCTAAGTTTAGGAATGAATAATCTGTCTTTATTAATACAGTTGATTGAGATAATTTTTAGGGGAAAAAGACAAAACAAATTCTGTATGGCAGCACTGGGATACACAAAGAAACCCAGCCTAAGACATATTTTACTTTATTCCCAAAGTGTTATACATGTTTTATTCTTTCCAAAACTACATGTGATTACTATTGGTATGCTTTCTTCCTGCTTAAATCTGTTGTGTGCCCCATAACAGAATGCCCTGTTTCTTTCTTCTTAAATGTGCCTCAAAAATGTCCTGCTTGAACCATAAGATATTTGAGGAAGCAGAATATAATTCTTTGCTCTATACAGCTGATATATTATATGCAGAAACCTGAAAGTTCCTTTCCTGACCACATTTTGCTAATATCTGAGTTTGGTATTCTATATCTTTATTTTAATGCTTGGAGTAATTCAGATTTGATACGACTGGTAACTGAAAGGTTTGGATTTAAATTGCATTCTGAATCTTTTTAAAATCTTGATTTAAAAATCCCTAGGAAGCTTTTTCAACTAGCACATTTGAATTTATAACTCCTTTAGCAGAAATGAAAGATCTCAACTGATATAATAGGATTCCCTTGAAAATTTGAGATAAGTTAAATGTAATTAAGCTAACTCCAAAGCTGCTTAATATTTTAACATTCTTTCACGTTATTTCAAGTTAATTCATATGATATTAAATAACTAAATAACTTGGGTAAAGCATCCTTTAATTTTTTCTCTGTGTAAACTCTAGTGAGTTGTTGGGAAGAAGGGTTTAACTTTCTAGGTGTATTATTAGATGTATATTTTAACTTATAGAGTCTCTGTAGTTCCTAACTTTATTTGCATTAATAAGGTTAGCATGTAAAACATTGAGAGTCAATTTTGATTGATGTAGTATATAAACCTCTTATATATAGAAATAAAGAAACTCTACTTACTAGTTGGAATATGGACTTTCAAATTTCAATCCCTGTCTGGTGTCATCTTCAAATTATTATTTGACTCTTTCAATTCCTGATGAGCACTGAGATCTTTGTTTGGAGATCAGATATAATCTGCACTTAATGTTGAAAGATACATATAGCTAGAGATATAATTTTGAGCCCTTTATCCATGAAAACTTCATAATATGATTTAACTTCAACCAGCTTTTAAAAAGCTAGTAAATCCATTACTGTAATTGGGCCTTTCAAAGTATTGTACTTCCCATCTTAGTTCTGATGAAGTAATTTTTAAAAACTCAATAAAATTCAAAAATGAGTTTGGTTTATATCAGAGCAACTCTTGGAATATTATTCAAGAAGTACCCATTATTTAATCTTGATACCATTGCTTTTCTAAATTTCTTAGAGGTTTTTGAGCAGCCAACAGGGGCTGACAGCAATCCATTTTTGTAAGAAGTTGAGGGAGTCAGATCAAACTGATATTAATTATTTACATGACCTTTGGAACAATATATTTGAAATCCTGTTCTTAAAAATCAATGGAAGGTTGTTTAAAATTAGCCTCCTTTGATCTTATAATGAAGTTAATACAGGTAGAAAAGTTTATCTCATATAACTGGACCTCTCAGAAAATGTTTATACTGGATTAGTGGCTGTTGGAAAGACAATTCAGGAACTGAAAATTAATTCATATAGTCTGAATTTGTCTCATAGTATTGGTAAAATAAATCTATTGCTAATTTGGAGCAATGGAAATGTGCTATTTGCTACATTTTTGTATTAGACCCTTTCTTGACAAAGGAACAAGGTTAAAAAAAACTTTCAAGCAATTAAGTCAACTATTTTAGAATTGTTTTACCACTCCAATTACTTTTCTAACGTTAATATTACATTGTTAATTTTCTTATTCTTCCAGTATAAATCTATTCCTGACACCTGTGTTGATGAGTTTATTCCAATGATGTTTGGAACAGACAAGTATTTGTACAGATGACTGCTTTGAGATAAAAAATATAGTGGTAAATTGAATCATGAATGATGAATCTGCATTGACACTAATCCAAGGAATTCATATTTCATTTTAACATCTTCGAGGCAGGGAGCCTGAGGAAAGTTGAATTAAAATCTGCAAACATAGAAGATTGCTCCATTGGCTCCTGCCCAAATAGAAATGGAGGGAGGAGTGTGAAAGCCAAAAGAATTTTGGCTTTTTTGTGTGCTCTCACTGTATCAGTCAATGTATACATAAAATGAATCTGCCACTTGGAGAGCATGGGCCTAGTTTAGACCAATAGATGCAAATAATAACACTGCTCTAAGCAACTATAGCTCTGAGGAGCAATTATGACCAAAGAAGGTTAAAAAAAACCCACCCATATTTTGCTGTCTGCTGTAATAATAGAAGGAAGAAACTATCTCTTGGGCAATCAAGCAAATGAAAATTTTGGTTTGGCTCACACAACCCACAAGATTATAGACATGATATTAAAATGGTTCTTCGGGACCTCTCTGTCTCTTTCTCCCTGAATGCAAACTATTAATAGATGGTGAGAAATTCATGGGCAGAGATAAAGATTAATTCTTTCTAGGTTATAAACCTGACTGGGTGGCCTTGACTATTGTTGAATTTAAGCTATTTCTTGGAATTGTTTGGAGTACTTCAAAAGTGATGCTCCTGCCTAGCTGCATATTGGAGATTCCTTGGGTTGAGGTAGCATATGAATATAACAAATAACTATTCAGTATCTTTCAGGATATATCTGAACAGAGATTCTTCAAGCACATCCAATCCCAGAAAAAGGAGTTGCTATCAGGATTCAGCCTACAGCTGAACCTACAGCTCCTAAAATTGCTAGCCAGCATGGACAAATTATAGGGCATTGTAGTCCCAATATAGCTGAAAGACAAATGGCTGGTAAACACAGCTTTAAAACAACTGATTCATTCAGAGATAAATTAACATGAGAGCTGTTAACTAATCCTCATAGTTGTTGGACTATGCCCCATAGCTTACATGTCATGCATTCACTTTGAGATATCCTACTTATCATAATAGGCAACTCAAATATGTCCCAGTTAAGAAGGATTTTCAGCACCTATCTCCATTTATGGGAAAGCCTATTGCTCAAAAAATAAAATAAAATAATTGAGGACATATCTCTGGCATCTCCAGATAGGACTGAGAGAGACTCATCTGAAACCCTGGATGACTACTGACATATGATCATTCCTCTTTACTCTTTAATTGCAGCTTTCTCTACGTGGCATCCTCCAGATATGATGAATTGTCAACTCCTAGAATATCCAGCTTTGCATGCTTCTTATGAATAGTAAGAACTCTCATCCTAACTTATACGGAACCCAATAAAGTTAGGAATACCCATTGTTACATCCAAACCAAAGAGCAAGCTGCAAAATGCCATTTCAAATTAGCAAATCCAGTCTTTCCCTTTCCTTTGCACCTTGTAACACCTTATATTTAACTTTAACCTTTCTTTTTCATTTGTCGTGCGTGTGTAGATATATCCTTTTGCCACTGTTTAAAATGGTGTATCAGTTGTGAAAACCAAAGGTGTTGGAAACATTATTCTTGCAAAACATGCAATTTTATCACAGAAATACTCCCCAATAACAACTATTGTAATTTCTCCCATCTTGTCCCATTTTTTTAAAAAATCATACAGTATCTTAACATAATTATTTTGGCATAACATATAGTTCATATTTGTCATGAGGATACACAAATATCTTACTTTTTTCTCAACCCTAAAACCCATTATGTTTAATTATGTTTAATCTTTTATTTTCACATTTTATTAACTTATTTACTTTCTGAGTAATCTTAAATCTGCTATACCAAATTCTTTTAGTTTTCCCATTAATGCTTCTATTCGCTTTAGTGAATCCTCCAAAATCAATACCCAGTCACCAGTAAATGCCCTTAACTTACAAGTTTCTTTTAAAATCTTTACTTCTGCAATTCTCTGATCTTGTCAGGTTTGTAGTCAATATTTCAAGAATGAAAATAAAAAAGAGAGAAGGCAATGGGTATCCCTAACTTGTCCCTTTTTGTTAGATCTTCATTGATAACTATTTCTGCGTTCTGTGAACTGTAAATCAATCTTAGCCATTTAATAAAATTCTTTCCAAAATTCATATCTTTCAAAACTTTAAACAAGAAGGCTCAGTTCAATTGTCAAAGGCATCTTTTTAAAAAAATCATTTTCCCCATTATGTTGCTCCAAGTATTTGAAAATACCCAATATATTTCTCAAAGGAGCTTTTTCAAAAGGCAACTGGAAGTTTCTTTGTTTTTCCTTGAAGATGTATTGATTCTCATCCAAGAAGCTTCATCAATTCTGACTGGAAGGTGGGAAGGTTGGAACGATGGAACGATTAGTTCTAACCCTCAGAACTGATGAAGCTTCTTGGATGAGAAGAGGAATGTCTTCAAGGAAAAACAAAGAAAGTCCAGTTGCCTTTTGAAAAAGCATCTTTGAGACAACCATGACCTGGATGATTGAGAATTTCCATAGACATCCAATACATTTCTTATAGTATATTAGCCCTTAATGGTCTTTTAGATAAAAGCCCACATTGATCTTCATGAATAAATTATCACAAAATTATTTTCAACTTCTCAATCAAAATCCCTGTAAACAATCATTGTTGTAAACCATCATTGTTCAATAATGATATCAACAATTACTGTGGTTTCTTGTTAAAAAACAAATCTTGTCTTCTTAGCTTCTCTCCAAACCTCTGGCACCTTTCCCTCAAGGGGTCTCAAACTCAAGGCCCTGGGGCCGGAGTTAGAACTGCTCCCAGGGCTGCCCTGGAAAGAGCAAAGGACTGGCCCGTTCTTACCAGTAAAAACCGAGCTCTGGTGCCTCTGCCAGCTAAAACAGAGCTCAGGAGGGCTGCGTGCAGCCCTCGCAAGCTCTGTTTTAGCTGGCAGAAGGTTGCAGGAGGCTGTTGCAGCCGAAAACTGAGCTTGGGAGCCTGTTTTCGCAGGCAGAGCACTCAGGCCACCACAGGTACCCCCAATACGAGTGACATCAAGCTGGCCACACCCACCGTGGCCATGGGCCCCTCTGGTACCCAAGGTCAAACACACCCCTGATGTGGCCCTTAATGAAATTGAGTTTGACTCCCCTACTCTATAAAAGTTCTGTAGTTCTCAAGTTCTGTAGGGAGAAAATCTAACATTTTTTTTTGTACAGTTTTTTTTATTTTTTATACAAACACACACACAAACATACAATGTATTTTTGCTGAACAGAGTATTTGGCCGGTTAACAAATTTAAACAATTTTTAGTCCTTTCAAATAAAATTATAATTTCTATACCTCCTTTTTTGCCATAACATTTATTTTCATCTATTTTGTACCAATATTACCCTTCAACTTCATCTCTACTTTTAACCAAATTCCCTTTCCCTTTTATTCTATATTAAACCCCTTCCCATTATTATCTAATTTTTATATCTATCATCAAATTAATTAATTATGTGGTGTTACAGATATTTAATTCTTATATTAATAATAAACCCACTTATTTTATAACATACATTTCCTTAACTAATACAATCCAACATTTTAATATAAATTAATTGATTATATAGATATCTTAACATTTTAAGTGAGAAGTAAAATTGTCAGGAAATGATGAAGCCTAAATATAGATAACCATTTTAACTACCTTAAGATTGCCCTTTTGGAGACAGAAGAATATTAATAAGAGTAATAATTTATTAAATGTGTATGCCACCTAACTCCCAGAGACACAACCATTCAATTCATATTCATGCTGTTGGGACTTCATTTTTAAATTATTTATTCAATGAGTTGGCACTCTTAATGTACAACTTTTTCTATAGCTTTAAGTTTGGCATATCCAGTGCTGAGGGTTGCTAAATATGCACATAATTCTGTGCCAGTGTTTCTTAATCAGCTATTTAACCTTGCAACATTGTAGCAGAAGCCCCTCAGCAGATGGTACACACCAATGACTTTGTCTGGGTCTGAGTTAATATTTGGATGGGAAATTGCCCAGGGAATTCTAGGGTTGTAGGCTAGACCATGATGTTCAAAAAACATCTCAGCAGGCAATGAATGAATAATGTAGTCAAAAAAATCTCTTGGATATGTCTGGTTAGTTTCTAGGAGCTCATCTCATCTTAAAGGAGCTTTAGAAGGAAGCAATAGAGATTTTAGAAAACTCTTTCACACATGCAAATTCACTCATTGGTAAATCAAACAGTGATTCTTATGTATGTGAAGCACAGATTAAACACTACAATAATATATCCTCATGTGGCAGGTAACCTATTAGCTCTTCCGTGAACAACTAAGGAGAACCCATATCATTAGATCGGGTTTCTGTATTAAACAAACGGAAGTGTATTTTCTAGTACAATTTTTGTGGCTCAGTTATTACCGGATGAGGAACATACAAAATAAAATATATTTATTTCAAACACTTTCACTTATTTCAACCATCTGGTTGCCGATTTATTTCCTGGTGTGAATCATGGTCCTGATCTTCATCTATAAAGTCCTACATGGCAAAGACCTGCTCAATAGTATCTGTCCAGCCAATTCAATGCCATCTATCCGAGAAGTGTACATTCTCTGTAGCTCCACCCTCTCTGGAATGAGCTTCCCCCCAAGATTCAAACAGCCCACATCCTACTGGTCTTTCACCCAGAATCACTGGGAGTGGGGCTGCATATACTTTTGAATAATAATAACATGGCACTCTGGGTACCATATCAAAACAATCTTGGGTGGCACTTGGAAAATCTGTACATTGACAAAATTTTCATATCTTAATTGTGAAAGGCCCCACCACTTGCATCTGCAGATAGACTATGCTGATATATTATGCCATCCTAGGGAAGTACTTGACATGAATGAAGATCAACACCAGCTAAAGAATTGGCAGCTGTAACTTCATATTGTTGTGAACAGTTTAATAATAATAATAAACCTGGCAAGGACTCAAAAGTTGGATAAAAATATGAAATCCAGTCAAAACATCTGACTGATGGTGTTACCAACCATAATAATAATGACTCGATAGGTGGACAAAAATGCCAAATTCAGTATAGACATCTGGCTGACTGTAAAACCAACCATAATATAATATCATGTTTTATAGATGACATAGATTTTAGATGAATTTCATGTTAGTAACAAAATAAGGATTTACACCTGGTTAGCATTAAAGCAGTATTATTGTTTCTTTCATACAAGTAGTACCCAAGTAGTGAGAGGTTTTACGAATAAAACTCTTATGAAGGATATTTTGTTGTTGTTGTTAGTTGCGAAGTCGTGTCTGACCCATTGCAACCCCATGGGCAACGTTCCTCCAGGCCTTCCTGTCCTCTACCATCCTCTGGAGTCCATTTAAGCTCCTGCTGACTGCTTCAGTGAGTCCATCCAGCCACCTCATTCTCTGTCGTCCCTTTCTTCTTTTGCCCTCAATCTTTCCCAGCATGAGGCTCTTCTCCAGTGAGTCCTTCCTTCTCATTAGGTGGCCATGAAGGATATTATATCCATATAAAAACAGATAACTGGAAACTAATAACTGCTTCTTTCATTATAGCATTTTTATCCGCAGATTAGCAGCATTAGGACTCCCAAGAAATTCTGTTCCTCTTTGTAATCACATGTTCACAGAATATGTAGTATCTAGAATTCAACTCTCTGCCTTTTCTCCACTTTCAATTTCAGCACAAATTGTGTTTTTTCTCCCAATGCACTGGAATTCATTCTTTTCTTCTGTTTCTGTGGTGGAGAAAATGAAGATGAGTTCTCGCCATTCGTATATGTAGTTCTTCTTGGACCATTGAAAAAGAATCATGGCTCTTATGGCCTTGGAGATAATTTAGACAAGATAATTTTAAAAAACCATGGGAGTGTGAATGTGGCATCTATCTTCATCTCTTTAAAGAAGCCTTACAAATCTCTTGTCAGCAAAGTGCTCGTCAATTTTTGGTTGTTTTGCATTCTTCATTGGTGGGAGAGATCCCAGGCTGGTGCCATGACGCTTCTTTCTTTTCCCCATGCCTTATTAGTCCTTATCAGCCAAAGTTGTGGTCTATTCTTTTATCATCTCTGAAAAATATTATTTAAATAAAAAGGCTCCAATGGGTATACTAAAAATTGATAAAATAAAATAAAACCAAGAGGAGCTACTGCAAATACTCTCCGGCAGTAGCAGCAGCCTCCCCCCACCCCCACCCCCTTCACAGGATCTTTTGGGAATCAAACCGAAAGCAATCCACAGTTATAAAGGCTGTTGACTATTTTTATTTTAGACTTAAGACTCATTGCTGCAAAGCTTGCGAATAATCTTAAACAGACCTCAAATCTATTATAATAAATATATAATTCATGGTTTAAAATGCTACCATGCTGTCTTGCTTCAAAAAGAAAAAAAAAAGGTGGTCATGGATTACTCATGTTAGAAGATTACTGGTTCCTCCAAGAATCAAAATAAAGAAAAGTAGATGACGTCAACTCTACCCAATTCAGATGAATTGGACTTTGATGCCCATAATCTTTAGCCCAGCTAAATTGGCATCAGGTGAGGAAAAGCTGAAACAAGAGTTACAAGGCCGGATCACAGGTATCTGATTCCTATTCACATTTGCATTGAGACAACCAACATAGACTCCTCTCTACCTCAGAATGTTTAACAAATGGCTCAATAAAATGAAATCAATATGTAAATTTCAAGGGGGGGGAAGGAAATTACAGCGGAGGGGAGGCTAGTCACAGTTCTCAATCAAACACAGCAGGTGTTCTCAGACTTCATTAACTCCATGGTGATGTTATATTCTCTTGCATGTAGGTGATGCTTATCTATGCAAATTTCCCTTTATTGCTCACAATTAATCACATTCCAACTTGTTTATCTTTCATAGGTATGATTAAATTTTGATATATTGTATACTGTATAGCAACAGTTATATTAACATATGGCTGGCTCATTCTGTCGCTACAAAAGTGACAGAATTGTTATTTTAGACAAATAAGAACACTTTTTTAAAATAACAAAAAATCCGAAAAATAAATATGGGATTATTGTACATAATTTCACATCAAAATGATGGTTAATGTGTAAGGGGTAGTTGAGATGCCAATAGTTTGTGGAAGTAGATAAACAGCCCACCTCTTCATTTCTTTTCTCTATTTTAGGCTTCTGAGAAGTTTCAGATGGCAAGAGGTTCCACAGCAGAGGTGGGTTTCAGCAGGTTCTGACCAGTTCTGGAGAACCGGCAGTGGAAATTTTGAGTACTTCAGAGAACCGGTAGTAAAAATTCTGCCTGGTCCTGTCTCCATCTATTCTCTGCCTCCCAAGTCCCAGCTGATCAGAGGAAATGGGGATTTTGCAGTAACCTTCTCCTGGATTGGGGATGGAATGGAGATTTTACAGTAACCTTCTCCCGCCGCAAAGCCAAGTCCACCAAGCCATGCCACGCCCACCAAGCCACACCCATAGGACCGGTAGCAAAAAATTTTGAAACCCACCACTGTTCCATGGAGCAGTGAAGTTAAGAATATAATATGTGTATATCATTCCATTTTCTCCATACAATTTAGTGTCTCAGATGTTTTCAATCCTGTTCCTGTGGCTTGTCTACAAATATTCTAATCAATGCCCCCTTCTCATCTTATCCCACATTCCAGCCTTCATAATAGCATCATGATTAGATATTTTGGGGAAAATACCTGGTTGTAAATATGTTAACATGCTACCTTTTCAGCAGTGTAGCCTGTAAGGGGCTTTTCAGAGTAAAAGAGGAATAGTGTCACTGCAGCCAGGAAGATTCTCTTCATAGCCACCAGCAGCAGCAACTGCAAGGGAAATCAATCAATCTAATTAGCAAGATGAAAGTAGTGTTTTACTGTTGCAATCCCTGTCCTCTTTGCATGTCCAAAAGGGCAGAGCTTGCAGTTGACAGTACTGTATAATACAAGTAGTCCCCAACTGAGCCCACAACTGAGCCCAATATTTCTGGCGCTAAGCAAGACAGATGTTAAATGAGTTTTGCCCCGTTTTATGACATTTTTTATCACAATTGTTAAGTGAATCACTGTGGTTGTTAAGTTAGCAACACAGTTGTTAAATGAATCTGACTTCCGATTGATTTCACTTGTCACAATCTCGCAAAAGGGGATCTCATAACTTTAGGACATTGCAACCATCATAAATACATACAACGGTCATAAATACAGTTGCCAAGAATCTAAATTTTGACCCCGTGACCATGGGGATTTTTCAATGGTCCTAAGTGTGACAAACGGTCATCAGTTGCTTTCTTTCAGAGTCGTTTGTAATTTCAAAGGTCACTAAACGAATGGTTGTAAGTTGAGGACTACCTGCACTGCTTTTGTCAGTTTGCTCGGTTTAGCCATCCAGAAGTTTTTGCAAGTGATCAGACACAAATATGGACCAATTATAGATGTTGGAGGGTGCATGGGAAGTGTTAGGAATTCATTGATTTACATTTTGTAGGGAATGGATAATGAGAAATCGTTCTGGGATCTGTGGTAACTCAGGGAACAGAATATTGATCAGATCCAATTGTTCAGCAGGAGGTGTATACTGATGGGTTCATAATGTTGTTTGCATTTCAAGATCAGCAAAGTAAAGCTGATCATGAGTTGATTTCAACTTCATTTAGGCAAGATTGGAAACTAAAGAGCATGGAATGGAAGTGTCCTTTGTGTTCCTTTCATATTAATATAGTAACTTCTTTTGCAGAAATATGGGGGATTCAGTTATGGAATTGGAGAAAATTTTAAACATCTCTTTTCTAGTGCCATTTCATTGATTTTCAGCGTCACAATATACAACTCCTAATTGTCAGTCAAACACCAACCCCAATGTCAGAAAGCATGACTTCAGTCTTCTTATATGATGTTTGATTTGTCCCCCATCCCCACCAGTTATAGATAAGCCCCAAGTACAAACTCTACTGCCTTTAAAGTTCTGGAAAGTGTGGCTTGAAAGTTGCTTTCAAAAATACAGGTGTGTTGCTTTAACATATTGTTGAGTGGAATGCTTTTCCCTTGATGATTTTAATCACATCATGCAATCAGCCATTCATGCTTTTGTAAAACACTTGATTTATAAGACATTTTAATTTATTACTCGGTACTCAAGAGCCAACTGTTTGCTCTCCTCCCCTGAACAAAATACCTGCATTGCCTTAAAGGTACAGTTACCCAAGGCAAATGCTGCCAAAATTCTTATTAATATTCTAATTATCCTAAACCGTGACTTACTTCAAAGTAATTTCCAACCTTTTCTTTGCCATATAATATTCCATTAACCTTTAAGCAACTGATATTTTCTTCTCTTTTGCAAAACTTTCAGTTCCTTTACGCTTCTCTGCATGTTTTAGCTGGATTGAATTTTTTAAAAATTTCCCCCCTCATTTTCATACTCGTCAATGAAGAGGTAAAGTTATTTTTCACCCTCTCTTTGATTTTACACTGTTCCAAATCAAATAAATCCAGGTTGAATTTTCAGTGTGCAATATAACACTCTGTGGGCTTCTTTCCCAGATGTTCTCTCTCTCTGAGCACGACATGTTTGAAGAGTGGGGTTTCCAGAGGCATAAACAGCAGAGCCTTTGGCTGCCTATTCATTTTCTATTACAAGCTGTATCTTTATGTGTAATTCAGTCATGCTTTGTTTAAACACCTGGAAGTCCTGAATTACGAAGAACGCATATACTCTTTTCTGAAGAAAAATAAACTGTATTAAGAAAAAGAGTCAGTCTGGAAATAGAGCGTGGGATTCTCTTAATTCCCAGTGTGCTGTTTGGCCCTCTTATAGTATCCTACCTGGATTGTCCTTCTGTAGGCTCTGCCAGCAACCCTTCATCTGAATGCATGATTTGGCTTCATCCCAAAGCAAGGCAGAAACCTCTTGGAAGTCAGGTTGAAACTGAGCCCGAGTCTGGAAATGCTTCTCAAGGCAAATACTCTTCTGAATTTTGTGGTTATGTAACAACAAACCAAAAAGCACTCTACACTGAAGATTGGGAGGGACGGGATAGGACACACTGAACAAGCCAATCAAAAGAGATTGGAATGGGCTCCCACTTTTCTTTTTATCAATCTTACTGACTCTTGGAATGGTTTTTGCTCCCAGAAAGTTGTCTTTAATGCTAATATTAGGAGTAAATACAACATTTTGGACCGATAAGAAAAATTTATTCCTTAAAATAAAATTGTTCAAAGAACAGCAAAATCGTCTGAAAAGAAACATTAGTAAACAGAAATCAGAAATTGCGTTCACTAATCTAGTGCTGCAGAGGCAACAGATCTACAGTCACAAAGATTCCTCTGCCATTATTAAATGGGATCAGGTTGGGGATCTGAACATGCAGACAGCCATAGCATCCTGTAGTCCAAACTGGCTTTGAATAAGAAGCTTCCAGCCAAGCAGCAGAAGTTACAGGAATGGAGATGATAATGAGTATACGGAAAAATGATACAAGTTCACAGTTATTGCAATACAAGTAAAATTTTGTCAGTAGCATCATCTACTCCTTTGCTGATTCCTTCAGTATGCAACACATATAAAGATACCAAAATGGTCAGTGAAGACAGATTTTATTTACAACCATACTTAGTAAAATACTTACTCTTCATATAGCACTTCCTGAACCTACAAAACTTTACCAAAAGTTCTCTCAACCATCTTGAAAAACCCTAAATAATTGGCTGGCATGATTATGCTCATACTTACATTACAATTTGGGCTGGGAGAATATAATGCCTTGACAAAACCAATACAATAAGTGTATAACTGGTGAGTTTACAATTAGAAATGTCTTAATTTATACTTCAGTCCATTTTCCAATAAGGAACAAAAATTGGAAGTTTAAGTTTAGAAATGTAAGAATCTTTTATAATATCAAAAGGTTCTTATAACTTAGTATATTTCTATAATTTAAAATGAAACTTTTTCAGTTCTAGCATTTTTAAACTTTATCGTTTTGACATATCATCTTGATTTTTTGACTTTTACAGATTAAGCAATTGATTCACTCACTCACTCACTCACTCACCCATTCACTGTTTCAAATATTTCATACCTTTTTCTTATTCTAAAAGGACTCAAAAATATATTTTGTGTCAGAATATTCATGAACTGGAATAGGGAACAAAGTCAGCCAATGTATAGGCATAGCAACTAAATCAGCCAATGGGAGCTGATTGGTGACTGATACAGTTTTGGAGCCTGGGCGTGGCTTAGCTCTGTGCTCAGCTCTGAAACTAGTCTGCTCTGGTAAACTGAAACTGAAACTCTTCTCTCCTCTGCCTGTGTTTTGCCTGTAAGTACTACCAGGTTGGAAAATCTGATTTTGGTACTGTATATTTGTTTCATGTGTTATTATGGATATAAAGAGAAGTTAATGAATCCTGCTGAATCAGTTACCTGTGTGTGCTTTCTGGATTTGATTTCTGCAACAAACTCTGACATTTTGTTAGGTGGCTAAACAAAATGGGTAGACAGACAGACAGACACATATTCCAATTCCAATTGGGAGTTAGGAGAATTATAGGGCCGTGTTTCTCAACCCTGGCAACTTGGCTGGCTGGGGAATTCTGGGAGTTAAAGTCCACACATCTTCAAATTGCCAAGGCTGAGAAACACTGCTATAGGGCATTGACAGACCACTCCATTAAAATAGAATAATAAATGACATAAAATGTGTTGCTCTGGCTGCTGAATCCTATTTTGCCTCAGTAACAAGACAGGAAACGATGCTGCCCTTCCAGTTTTAATTCAAAACAAGTAAACTATTATTTATTTATTTTTATTGTGTTTGTCAAACATGTACAAGATAACAAGTATAGATATGAACATAAACATAAACAAAGGAAGTAAATATAAATAAATGGGGATACTAAGACAGGGGCGAGGCACGCTAGTGCACTTATGTACACCCTCTTTACAAATCTCTTAAGAAGGGAATGAGGACCACGGTAAACAGTTTGAAGTTGAAACTGTGAGGGTTTGAGGCTGTAACAATGGAGCTGAGACAATTCTCTGTTTCAGTTCTTCTGAACAAGTATCACTGCTAGCAAGGGGGGAAAAAACTCCAGCTGTCTTTCCTAATATGAATATGGTAAGGCTGAAGAAGTGCTTAGAATGGTGTACTGTGCCATCTATCAAGTTGCCCGAATAATTAATGTGGGGCTCCATACTTGAGATGTGTCAATTGGATTGTTTCTGAGTAAGAGCCTAGCACACTTCAGGAAAAAAAAACTGCTAAACCTCTAATCCACAGGTGTCAAACTTGTGGCGTCACATTGCTATCACGTGACGTTTCGCAGTTTTTCCCATTTGCGGAGCTGGGGTGGGCATGGCCTGCACATGACACATCCAGGCCATGAGCCGCCAGTTTGACACCCCTGCTTTAGTCAAAAGTAGCCCAACCAACTGATTATATGTGAGAGGATGGGCGTGGAGTAAAGCAGGAGGGATCTCTGTTGATGCTCCTACTCACTTCATCTGGTAGAGAAAATGTAGCAGCAGAAGCATTAAGAGAACTCCCTTTTGCTTCATCTTCTGCCCCTCCTCTTTATAATAATCTTTCAATATGGTTATTCCTTGATATGGATCTAGTGTTTTTCTGAAATACCTCACTGAAACACTTTTCAGACTGGGAGCCATAACATGCTTGCATTTCAGATACACCATCTCTGTTTTCATCTGGCATTGCCACCGGGATTTCTGGGAAGTCTCAGGATTTTACAGAAACTCAGTGATACCCATATTTCATGATTGCTAATCATTTTTAAAACAAAACAAAACACAACACAACAACACAACACAACACACAAAACAAAACAAGCTTCAATCTTCCAGCCAAGATTTGCAAATTATAATTTATATACAGAATACTGCATTCTCTTGATAATTGGTGCTGGCTTTTCTCTAGTTGGTAAAACATTTGTCATATTTATAAGTCTATAAGGCTCATCTGCATTGGGTAGACAGTGCTGCCTGCTCTTCATCTTCAGCTATCTTCCCTGGCTTATCTTCTTCTACTTCATGAACTTGGGCCACTTCCAACAAACAAGCCTTTAGCAATATAAATACTGCCCAATCTAATTTGGATTTGCTATGTCACATTGACCTTTATTAAAACCATAAATCTTCAACAGCCAGAGCTGACTAGAATCCATCTTAGTTGCCAGCCATTACCTCCATCCCAGTTGTCCTTCCCAGAGTTCTTCTGATGATTTAAGTGTCTGCCTCTAATGCCAGTCCAGCATCTGTACCCCTTCCATCTCTCTCCTATGGGAATAATTCCTATGAGACATTAAAGTATCTTGTAATCCCACCTTCTCCTTATTGGCAAAACTAATACAAAGTGTGTGTTTGAGTTTCTACATGGAGATATGAGCAACCATTTGGCAGCCATGGATGAATGCAGGATGTCACAATTCTGTCTGATTGATGAGATCCATGTTAATGTAATTTTGAAACAAATATGCCTGTATTGTAGTGGCTGAATACAGCCCTGTTTTACCTTCGCCTCATTAGAGATTTCCAATAGAATAGGTTATCTTGCTTAAGCCTTTTCCTACATACACCCCTATTGACACTTTGTGGCCTTCATGTCTAGCTAACTGAAAAAAAGAGAGCTGATATACCTATAGCTTAAGTATGAAGAAATAAGCAGCACCAAAAGCATAGACAATAGAGAGCAAGTCAATAAACTCCAGGGCTGAAAGAGAACTGTGTTGATGGAAATTCATGACCAAGGATACCAGTGCCATTCAGAACTTAAAAAGTGATAATCAGCTGTTTGAATTGTACCTAGAAAAAAAGTGGAAGGCAAAGCATCCAAAACTACATAACTCCTGAATGTTGGACCAGTTATAATTTCTGGGTGGTTTTCAAGCCCCATGTACAGCGAGTTGAAATAATACTGCTGAGAGATTACTAAGCATGAGTAACTATCAGCAAGACTCCTGGTCCAGAAAAGGTGCAATTGGCTCACAAAATTAGCATGTACAAAGACACCCCCTCCCCACCTGTTCTGTGGGCAGGAACCAAGAATTCAAGAGGACGCCAAAATTGGCACCAACTCTGTCCAGGGAAGTGCAAGTGTTTCCTAATATGATTTGATTGCTTATTGGTACCCTATGACTATCATTAAGTGTTGTACCTTATGATTCTTGATAAACTTATCTTTTCCTTTATGTACACTGAGAGTGTATGCACCAAAGACAAATTCCTTGTGTGTCCAATCACACTTGGCCAATAAAAAATTCCATTCCATTCCATTCTATCCTTTCAAGAATTAAAGATGACAATTCACTGACTCCAGAAGAGCACCAAACCCACAAGCCACACTTACTTGCCAGTATTGAATTGTAGGTGATTCCTTCCCATACAGGCATGGTAACAAGCTGAACATCAGTTGTCACTCACCAACTACAGGCTGCAACAAAGTTCCAGAATCATGTAATTATGAATCACATAATTAATTATGAATATTTTATGTGTGATGATGAGAACAATCATAAGGAATGCCACCAAAGCTGGAATTGGAAACTGCTGGATCAGATAACCAAGGAATCCAACTGTGATCTCGTGGCCAGCAAGACCTGGAAGTAGTCAACAGACAGAATTATGATCGGCCCGTGTGTAATAAAGCAAGGATCAACATGGCACCTTGGCAAATCTGGAATGCAGAAGGTGGAATGCCATGTTCGTCTTCAACCAATAGTGACATAAGGAAAATGAAATAACCAGGAGGCCTTGAGCATTGACTGAACAGGAGCCGTTATTGTGTTATACAGGAATTCTCCAAAACAATAAGATGACTTCACAGCAATTACTTAAATGACTCAAAGCTACTACCACAAATCTGAGCTGTAAGGTATTTCTGTGAAACAAATTTCTTTGGCTGTAATCACACACTTTTCATGGCAAAGTTGGTTTCATTGAAAAAGAGAAGCATTTATATATAATTGTCACTGGATTTCTACAGTGGAGCTGCCTAAACTGGCCCTCAGCATGAATCATGCTTTTTTCTCAGCTGACATTTTATAGTTGCTATTTTCTTCATGAAATTCATAAATTTTGACACTTTTTGCGCTAGTGAATCAGAGGCAGTCTTACATAAATATTTTACATAAGAACCGCATGCCCAACTATTACGATGCCTCTCTTAGTACTTCTGTTAATAGCACTTGTTGATTTAATTGCATAAATTACAAGTTATTTTTCCTCCATTTAAAGGCCATTCATAGTTTGTTCTTGCACATCTTCCAATATAGACCACTCAAGTGACAGTTCCATTTCCCATGTGCACTGGGAACAATTTTTTAAATATCTGTTGCCTCCAGAGTATAGATCAGTACCATATACATATACACATACATACCGGTATACTGGTACACGCATGCGGATAATCGTGAGCATGATAAAGGCAACAGTAAGTTGGCTTGCAGGAAAATCTGCAAGAATATAACATCTATGTTTTGTACTTATGTTTATTAGATATCATTTGAATAAATTTTACAAATTATATACCATATGAATTCTTAAGAATTCTTAAGTTGGTGATAATTAAAAGTTGCATTTGAAGGAACAGAACCAGAAAAGAATTGTACTACGATATTAGATGATATTGTCAGAGAGTAGCTAAGTATAATAACCTATCCAAACACAGAAAGCTAATATCTTAATTAAAATATGCATTAGCATATACAAACTAAGTTGGACATTAATGGATACCAATGAATGAGAGACACAGAAAAAAGATGTTATTTGAATACTCCAAAACGAATTAGAATGGTAACTTGTTAGTAGCTACTTAGGAAATGATTTAGGCATTCATATCCATGCATGGCAAAAGAATGGACCAAACAATTGGAATGGATTAAACCATGATTGATTTGAGTAGTTTATTTTGTTTTTGGGATGGTTTCTTTTTGTTTATTTTTTTGCTGTTCAGCCAGTCGCTGACAAAAGTATGACTGTGAAAAAGAAAATGTATTATATTGTATTTCTTCTTTGAGAGGAAGGGCATGATTAAAGTCTAAGGCTTGTATTATGGAGTGTTTTGCATAAATATGATATGAAGGATGATTGCTCAATGTGATAAGAACAGTATATGATGAAAGTAAAGAGGTATGAAAATTAATGGAATATGTTGTATTCAACACCGAATTGGGAATAAGACTAGGATGTATGATGTCTCCTTAGTTGTATAATGCAGAGTTCCCCAAGGTTTCTGGCTTTGCGGACCGGCTGCTGGTGGTGGTGAGAGGGATGGTTCTGCATGAGTGGCCGGCAAGTCCACTTGTGCGATGGGTGTGCATGTACACCTGCCACTCATGCAAATTGAGCGCACAGGCACAGACTTGCCCGCTGCTCATGCAAGTGAGGATGCACGTGTGCTCGCTGGCTGGCTGTTTCCATGGCCCAGTTGCAATCCCCTCAAGGTCCACTAATGGATCATGACCGACAGGTTGGGGACCCCTGGTATAATGTGTTTATGGATAAATATACAAGAGATACTTGCAATGTTAGGAAAATGAATGTAAGTATATTTTTCATGCCAATGATGTAGTACTGTTGGTTGACAGGCTGAATGATTTACAGCCAATGTTAGGTAGATTGTATGATATAATGATTATGAAATTTAAAGACCAAGGTACTTATGTTTGACAGGAAAAGTAGAATGAATATTTGTAAATAATATTCCTAACTACAGTACATTATTACTCTATCTTTAAGATCATGTGAATTCACCTTTTTGGTGAAAATTTATTCACTGAATGTAACAATTACAGTTATATTTATTGTCTGCCATTTTAAACATTCTCCTTTGCTAAAAAGCAATATAAAATTAACAGTTTGAAACTAGGGACTGAGGCTATGAGCAGGCTGTTGTGAATGTAGCAAGGAGGGGTTTGAGAAGGTAAGCAGACTTTGGAAATAATATGGGGCACTACAGGCTACATCTTGAGAATCACTGATGTAAGGTGTTGGGTTAGGATTGAGGAGACCCAGATTTCAGTCCACTTTCATCTATGGAAACTTTTTAGATTAATTTGGACTCAGCCAATCCTAATTCATAGGCGTAAACAGATAGTTCTCAACTTACAAGAACAATTGATCCTGAAATTTCTGTTTCTAAGTGAAACATTGAATTGAATTGTGCCCCATTTTACCACCTTTCTTGCCACAGTTGTTAAAGGAAACACTATGATTGTTAAGTTAGTACTGGGTTGTTAAGTGAATCTGGCTTCCCCATTGTCTTTGCTTGTCAGAAGGACTCAAGGGACCCCGGGGCACTGCAACCGTGATCATGGGGATGCTGCAACATTGTAAGTGTGAAAAAAGCACTTTATTCAATGCTGTTGTAATTTCAAACGGTCACTAAATGGACTGTAGGACTATCTGTAGTTGTGGAGATAAAATAAAGGGAGATCCCCATGTAATTTGTTTTGAGTTCCTGGAGAAAAGGCAGGATATAAATGTAATAAATAAACAAAAACCAATTAATGAAAATACTAAAAAAAAAAGTGCTATCATAAAGCAGTGGCGTGATCTGCGTATACTCGGAAAAGCTTAAAATGGGATGGTGGGTAAAATGCTGTCTATGCAAAAGCAGGGGAGATAACCAATTGTCCCTTATGAAATGGGCATATATCTGCTGACAGAATCTTCTCAGTATTGTAGCCATTGGGCCACTGATATCAGCCTCACACAAACATTTTAGTTACCAAACTCGATTGCCTGCTTTCCCTGAGGTAAGTGAAAACTGATATGATGAAGTCATCTGTAGGCCAATTGATCCAGATGTTTTTTTTTTCCTCCATGCAAGCAATCACACAATTGTTAATTACAAACTGAGCTGTGCATTCAGGTAGCTAGAAGCCTTATGTAAGATACACATATCCCCTTTTCTTCAGTCTCTGCAATCTGGATTTGTTGTCAGATTCTTCATGCATAGATTGAGTCTAATTATCCTATTCTCACATGTTCACCCACTTGGGCATCTAACTAAAAGATTGCAAGTGAGGGGGGAGGGAAATGGGAGGAACCTTAAGTTTGATCTGGTTCTAAGATGTGTGGTGCCCATCCAGAATTGCTAAAACATCATTATTCATCATATAAAAGGACGGGGGTGGAGTGAAACAAGCAATGTGTTCTGCAAATACAGTTAATCCTCAATTTACAAGAGGTCATTTAGTGACTGTTCGAAGTTATAATGGCACTGAAAAAAGCTGACTTATGACCATTTTTCACACTTACGACCTTTGCAGCATCCCCATGGTCACGTGATTTACATTTGGATGCTTGACAAGCATTGTGCCCCTTTTGTGACCTTCTGACAAGCAAAGTCAATGGGGAAACCAGATTCACTTAACAACCTTGTTATTAATTTAAGAACTGCAGTGATTCGCTTAACAAACGTGGCGAGAAAAGTCGTGAACTGGGGAAAAGCTCACTTAACAAATTTCTCATTCAGCAACATAAATTTTGGGCTCAATTGTGGTCGTAAATTGAGGACTACCTGTATGTAGCCTATTCACCATGCATCAATATAAATCTCTTCTTAAAATCAAGATTTTTCTTTCTATACAACTTCATTTTGTGGGAAAAGGAGGGGGGACCTCTTCCTGAATCCCTCTAGAGATGGGCCCTTCAAGGCATGGTCCATCTTTTAAATCAGAATTAGCTATGCACTATTAACTGTCAACAGTTCCTTTGTTCTGCTAATGGGTGTTTGCTATTGCAGCCCTTGTGCTCATTAACCTTTGTCAGTGACTCAGCTTGTAGCTCCTTCCGCTAACTCATGCAGTTTTAAGATCTGGAGGGAGCTGCTGTCGATCTTAAGAATATGAATCCCCCTTACTGAAGGATAAAATTCCTCCCCTTACAGATTAACTCTTGCTAACCCTGTCATGTTCAGGGGAACATCAGTTGAATTCATCAGGATAAAGTTCAACTTGCATTGCCTGCATTTCCAATATTAATGGGTTTTGTAAGATATCTGTTTCTGAGAAACCCAACAGTGGGAAATTGAGGGAGTTATTTCTTTGATGAATGCATACTTGCAGAGTATAGACAGATGTAGAACTTTCCCACAAGATAAGCAAAAACTAGCAGCTCATTTTGACAATAAAAGAAGTAGTGATCAAATATGGCCCTAAATGCATTTACTCAGCTTTGCATGCTTCTTCTGTGGCTAATCGAAATCATTTTGTTGCCTGAAGCAAAGAACAAGATGGCCGTTTCCCACATTCTATAGGCTGCCATTTTATGTACAACGCAGCAACCACACCCAACTGCACCACGTGGAAGAGTAATGAATTGTGTCAGTGCCGTACATTCTGAAGTATATGGTCTCAGGTGTCTGGCTGCCGGCATGCTCAGTCTACCACCTTTATGACTAATATTGTGATTCATTGAAAGAAAGAGATCAGGCGAAGTTAGATGGTTCTGGTCCACTGATCACCTGCTTTGTTGGATAGGGACAAATGGAGTCTGCTCAGTACTTTCCTTTTGGAGTGGCTGTTCTGCTCTGGACTCTAACCAAATTATTATCCAGTTTTACTCCAAGCAGCCTAATGTTCCCTGAATAAACTGAAATACATCCTTATGTGATATGACAGTCCGTTTTAAAGTAAAAGTTGGAAATATACGCATTAATTCATGTTTGTTTGTCAGTTCATTGCTTTTCATGGGATATGAAGTGAGAAAAAATTACTACAGTTTTGTCAAAGATGTCTATGGAGATTCTCAGTCATCCAGGTCATAGTAGTCCCAAAGGTGCTTTTTTTTTCAAAAAGCAATTGGACTTTGTTTTTCCTCAAAGACATTTTGCTTCTCACCCAAGAAGCTTCTTCAGTTCAGTTTTGTCAAAAATGTTCCCATCTGGATATCATGGATTACAAGTCCCGTTAATTGATGATGACTGGAATTCTTGCTAGCTTGTTTTATCAAGAGGGCACCAGAGTTATCCCATAGTTTGCATAATACTTGCATGATGCAGCTTTCAAGCTGTGCTTACATATTATAAAAGTTTCTTTGTCATTTTTTTCTTGAACCTGAAATACTATTTTTATTTCTGATGAAGTATTCTACTATGATTCCCTAATAGGGAGTGGTTGAATAGACACATTCTTTCCTTACTTGCTTCTCAAAACTTTTTTTTTTTAAAGGCTTTCTTTGTAACTGGTTAGGTGAGCAGGCACTCCAGGATTTTCCTGGAGATCTGGCCATTGGTATGGACAGAGTATAGAAAGGTGCAGCTGAAAATATTAATGATTGTACAGATGGATCATCTTTAAATTGCCTTTTAAACTATTACAAAAAGGACTAAATAGCACAAGATCCCCATAAGGAAAGAAGCCAACAACTCTATCATTGAAAACATTTTGTTTCCTACATATTGTCTCACTCAATCTCAAAATGCAAGCATCAGTGAGGTATTTAAATTTCTCTTATCACCCCATTTTATGCCTTTTTGAGGGTATGCTTAGTGGAGGGTGTGGATAAGGCATAAAATGGCTACATGTTGAAACACATAATGTGTGGGGTGGTTCTGTTTTGGAATTCAGGAACCCCTTACAGCCCCAGGAAATCCCCTTACAGTTATCAGAAAAGGTGGGATAGAGAAACATGGATAAAATATAAAGAAGAAGAAGAAGAGGAGGAGGAGGAGGAAGAGGAGGAGGAGGAGGAGAAAGAGGAGGAGATCTTTCTATTATCTAAATTTCAACTTTTATTTCTCTGCTGATGTTTGTGCATCTTTTTTTTCCTCATAGTTTTGCTGACATGAAGTAGAGGGTGCAGTCAAATGCAAAATAACATCAGAAGTTGAAAATGCACAGAACTGATTTTCATTCAAGAACACGACAAAGACAAAAAGTGTAAAATCTCTTCTTTCCATGCAGCATTCTCAATATAGCTTGCCACTCTCTTCCCAGAACATCTGGCCAAATTTTCTTTTTATTGTCTCTCATAGCTTTACTCTTAAACTCATGAGAATCCTTACTTTGTTCATTCTTCTTCCAATCTATAATACAGGATTAATTTCATATTGTTGCATATATAATTTCTGTTTAATTTCAAGAGTACCGGCTCTTGGAAACATAGCAGAATTCTATATCCACGATTTTTCTTTACATTTGATACTTATTCCCCAAAGAAGGATAGATGGCCTCTGTTTTGTTCTACACTTTGGACAATAGTTACTAACCACACTTGTTTTTGTGAGAGTTAATAAATTCATGATTTATGAAATAAGTAACTCACAATTGGCCTTCTTTTATTGTTTACAATAGGGAAAGCAATTGGAAGCCCAGTGTTTATTGATATCATTGTGTAAGGAGGAAGGAAGCTTAAATCTTCCTTTCTCTTGTTAAGGCCATCTTTATAAAAGACCTGCTTTATGAAATCCCCACTGACACTGACACTGACACTGAGGGGGTTTAGAAAGAAAGAAAAACCCTTCTAATGATGTCAGTACATTTCTTTTTTAAAAAAATGAGCTTCACTCTCTTCATGGTGTGATTTCAGTCAGGATTGACTTCCTCATGCTTAATCAAGAACAACAAAAAGAGTAGTTGCCCTTTTTATATTTGTTTTGTGTTATTTAGTGGAAAACAAGAAGAGGTGGCAAATCTATCTTACTTGTCTTCATCCTTATACACAGATATTTACTGAGCTTTAATAGATTGTTCACATTTTCTTTAATTGTACACATCTTTTATCTTGAGGATTCAAATAACTTCTGGATAAAGAACCTATCTTGAATGGACTTACCTTCTCAAAGGTGTACCTACCTTTTTCAGTCCTGCAATTTTAAATCTTTCACTAAAAATTAAGACATAAGTAAATGCTAACATTGCATTATCTCCATTTCCTGGTTCAGTAATGAAATATGCACAATCAAAAAAGGAGTCAGATCTATTTGTTTACTAGAGTCTGCAGACAAGCAAACCAAGCCTACATAAAAACCATTGTTATTTACTTATGTGTGTCCAAAGAAGCAGTCATGTGCACATGACTTGCTTTAACTATTCTTCAAATATATTTAATCATCTGGAGGGAACATAATAGTAAACTCAGATCTCTGGGGAAAAAATGTAGGATAGTCATATTTGATGTGTGTGTGTGTGTGTGTGTGTGTGTGTGTATGTGTGTATAATTATATCACACGGCTATTGTGTTCGGTAATCTGATGAAGCTGAAAGAAGTTGACTCAACAGACACAGAAACTAAATGATGGGCACTTCCACAATGCCAGAGTTTCTATCTTCTGTCCCTCAAAAACAGCTTCAAGACAATCCCTGATTGCCTTTATTATCCCCAATTCATTCCAATAAGGAATGAAATGTCATGCCTCAGTCCTGTAACAATAAAAATCCTTTTGCCTGCCCCCTCCATTCTGCATTAGCAATATTTAATAGGACAGGACTGCAGAAGGCCATTAAATGAGGTCACCAGAAGGAAGGAGTGTGGCTGAAAAGGGGTGGGTTTTTTTGGGTGGGAGATGAGGCTAAGGGTCAGAATGAAAGAAAAAAGCCTCCCAAAGGCAAACTGTCCACATTCCTACTATTAAAACTATCCCAGCTTCCAGTGGTGGGATCTTCCTGGCTTAACAACCAGTTCAGCGATTCCATGCTGTGCACACATGCGCAGTTTGAACAAATCTTCACTTCTGGGTTTTTTCGGAGGAGTAGCACAGCTGATTCATGTGGCAATCAGCTCTGCTGCGCAAATCAACTGAGGAGATAAAGATAGGAAAGTAGTACAGGTGGGTGGGCCATCTGATTGTTGGGGCTAACCGGTTCGTTCCCAGCTGATCGCCGGAGCTACCAGTTTGCCCAAACTGGTCCAAACCAGTAGAATCCCACCACTGCCAGATTCCCAAATTAGGCTGAAATCATACTACTAACATTAGGCTATTTTGAGGCTATTTGTTCCCTATTGTTTTGAATTTCAGCAGCATGAGTTTAGAGTGCTAAGAGATGGGATGCTGGATTTATGGAGTGACCACTTTTGCACTAAAAGGAAGTAAAATAATTATTTCCAGCCCTTTGCACGACATCCATAATTCACATTAGGTTTATTGCAAAATAAATAAATAAAATAAAAATTAAAAAACCCATTGGTTCCTACCTGAGAAGCCAGACAGTGGGGCAAGAGTCTTCAAATCGGAGAAATGACTTACCCACAAGCTGCACAAAGTTTCAGCTGAGCTGGAAATACATCTGCTCAGCTACCAAAGAAAGATGACCTCACTGGGATCACAGAGACACAGGATTGATTCTGGAGTGATTCAAATTCCCCATCTGGAAGTGCCATACAGTTTGTTTTTAAAGGGTTATATGTGGATATATAATCCTTTGATTATATCCTTTCAGTCATTTGAAATGATTGACACTATCCACTGTAATCCCAAAGTGCTTTTTCAAAAGGCAACTGGACTTCCTTTGTTGTTGTTGTTTTTTGAAGGCGTTTTGCTTCTCATCCAAGAAGCTTCTTCAGTTCTTCAAGGAAAAACAAAGAAAGTCTAGTTGCCTTTTGAAAAAGCACCTTTGGGACAACTATGACTTGGATGACTGAGAATTTCCATAGATATCCATTGTAGCTATGTTATAAAATGTAGACACCAGCTCCATGGCTGTTAGCTATTACACCTCCTAGTTCAGGTATACATACCATTTTCCTTTACTTTTTAAATGAGGATTTGTTGTTGTTAGTTGCGAAGACATGTCCGACCCATCGCGACCTCATGGACAACGTTCCTCCAGGGCTTCCTGTCCTCTACCATCCCCCGGAGTCCATATAAATTCAAAATGAGGATTATTACGACAGTAATGTGACTGCCAATATATCATACCATTTAGAGCTGGATTTTGTACATAGTTCATCATTTATTATATGAGTTTGATTGATCAGGATTTTAAGTAAAGATGCTGTCTTCTCCCATATGCCAAACATCAGAATCCAGAAAGAGATAGGAAATAGAATTTGTTAAAAAATAGTTTAAGTAATTTTGAATCTAGGAATTAACAATGGAAGAGAAAGTTTAGAAAAGTGCTTTCCTTGAGTTACCTTAATGTCAAGTGGTTTGTGAAAAACCACGTGGGTCTATACCAATCTTCCCCAAATTGTACCTTCCAGATATATTGCAACATCACCTCCCAGAATTCCTGTGCACCAGGTTGAGGAAGGTAGATAAACATTGTTTATTACATGAAAAATATCACTTGGCTACCCATGGTAGGTGTCGATATATTTTTGTTCTGTATGGATAAATAAGTAGTCATCCAAAGAATAATATATTTGAAAGCATTGTTCTTGGGCTAAAATAACACATTTTATTCAATCCAACCTTTCATGTCAGAAGAATACATAGTTTTTAAATGCTTCTAATTCACATGTTAGATTACAGCTTCCCCTATTCATAAACACTATGTGGCTCCAAAGTTATTCTTCGGTTTTTAATGTCCAAGGAATAATGGAAGAATTTGGGGACAAAAACGTTCAGCCAATACTACCTCTGATTCAATATTTTCCATGACAGCTCTCCATGGTTTCGTCCCAGATGCATTGTCATTCAGAGATGTTTCACTGTTTTCCTTTCAAGTTCTTCTAAATCAATCCA
The DNA here is from genome assembly GCA_030761175.1 of Masticophis lateralis. Taxonomy (NCBI): domain Eukaryota; kingdom Metazoa; phylum Chordata; class Lepidosauria; order Squamata; family Colubridae; genus Masticophis; species Masticophis lateralis. The sequence goes on from JAUDYJ010000001.1 coordinate 72,504,361, forward strand.
GGAATAAAACCCTGGGAGATAGATTTGTTAATGTATTTTTTTAACCATTTAACTCAAAAGGCAAGCTTCTGCTTTCTGGAACCCTGATTGATAATACTTTCAAATTTGGTGTCAGCTGTCAGAATTTAACATCACTATTTTAATTTCTGAGCAGAAAAAAAGAAACAAATAGGCGTCCTGAACCTTTGATAGGCTTGAAATTCCACCCCCCCAAGTATAAGCAGTAGGTTTGCCCTTTCTGATGATATGACAGTATCACCGCCAATGTGTGTCATGATGTCTTATTAATAAAATCCCCATCAAGCTATTAATAGGGGGAACAACATTACCATTACCTCTTGCTTAAATCATTACAGTAACTCTTGACTTAGTCACTTCCCAGTTGGATTTCTGCAAGGCACTCTACATGGGTCTGTCTTGAAGAATATTTGGAAGTTGTGGTAGCAGAAGTTTCTCAATATGAACTGAACTGGCTTCCAGGTGCAATTCAAGGTGCTGGTTATTACCTACAAAAACTGTAAACAGCACAGGACCAGGTTATTTACAGTAATAACCAATTGTCTCTGCTCATCAAAACTTACTGAGTTGACATGCTCTAAATCTCGCTTTCATTGAGGGCTGCATCAGGGTTGTGTTTGATCTTGGGGGAGGGGCGTGTGGCCTGGATGGGCGTGGTCAGCTCAACATCACTCATATTGGTTGTGCCTGTGGAGGCCCGAGCTCTCTGCCAGCGAAAACAGGCTCCCAAGTTCTGTTTTCTGCTGCAACAACCTCCTGCAACCCTCCCCAAGAGAAAACAGAGCTCGGGAGAGTCGCAAGGTCCACTTTTGCTGGCAGAGGCACCACAGGTCGGTCCTTTTGCTGACCACCGGCCAGATTTAAACACACTGTGGGCCAGATCCGGCCTGTGGGCCTTGAGATTGACACCCCTGCTCTAAATCTTTTCTATTAAGCAGTATCATCTTCTGGGACCCAGGAATGATGCCTTCTCTGTCACAATCCATACCCTGTGGAAGAAGAAACCTCTGGAGATCCAGATGGTCTCACCCTGTTAGCCTCCTAGAAGGCAATAAAGGCTGGTTGATCCCTTGGGTATTGAGCCTGATTGGGTTGGTTGGTTTAGTTCTTGACTTTTATTGACTGGAAAAAGGAATGACTTTTAGTCCTCAGACATGTCTCATACTGATTGTCTTTGGAAGTTTATTTTTATTGATTGTGTCGCTTGGACCTCCCCCACCCCCACCCCTTTAAATCCTCTATTCACCACCCGGAGTCCCTGCTGTGAGGTGAATAGTTATATAAATAGTCTAGATAAGTAAATAAATATTTTCAGTGCATCTGTGTGATAAGGAGTTTTTGCAAAGCTGGAGAGAAATGTTGATTTGTTCTAATATTCGTGACAAATCTCTTTTAATCCTTGCTAAGAAGGGGTCCTGCTTCTTCAGGGATAGTTCTAATATTATATTCTGGCATTTCCATTTGTTACATTTTAGCATCAGATATGCTAAATGAGATCCACTTGTATCCACCATCCATTCAATTTTTGCTTCATATTTACAGCTCCTGAATACCAGCTACAGCAATTGTCCCTGTAAGCAAAGAATTGATTACCATAGAAAGCTTAGTTCTGTCCTTTAAAGAATACCTTTCTACCCTATAACAAACGAGAAAGCAGAAGAATTGGAAAGTGGGCTAAGTAATAACAGTGAGAAAGGAGGAGGTATGTGCATTTCCAGTTAAACCATATTGGCTTGACTAAATTACATAAGTACCCACAATATTTTGCAATGTGTACATATCTCCAAACTGAAATTTTAATTTCCTGCTGTTTCTGATGCAACTGTTTTAAAAAAAAAACAACTACCCTTAACAAATGAAAAAAAAAACAGTTGGACATGCATTCAGCTTCTGTAATCATTACTATAAACAGTATGTTTTTAGATGGTTTAAAAATATACATTCAAACCACTAGTGACACTGGACACCTGAAAACTTTGAAAACAGAATTTGTAGTGAGACCTGAGGGCTCATTCACACAGACCCAAAGATGTGCTTTCCTCCTTCAATGCTTGAGACAAGAGGAAAGTATGCTGCTTCCAGAATTGTTCCCCTTGCAATGTTCCTTTAAGTTCCTCAGAACAAGCTTGTTATGTTAACTTATATGTCACTATATATAGTCCTAAACTTAAAACCACAAATGACCCCAAAATTTCTATTGCTAATCAAGACATTGTTAAATGAGTTTTGCCCCATTTTACAACCTTGCTTGCCATAGCTGTTAAATGGATCTCTGCAGTTGTTAAATTAATAACACGGTTGTTAAGTGAATCTTTCTTTCTTTCCTACTGACTTTGTCAGAAGATCAAAGGTGATCACATGACCCTGGGACATTGCAATGAACCAGTTGCCAAGGAACTGAATTTTGATCATCTGACCACAGGGATGCTGCAATGGTTGTAACTGTGAAAAATGATCATAAGTCACTTTTTTCTGTGCCATTGTAACTTCAAACTGTCATTAAATGAATGGATGTAAGTGTCATGCCTCCCCTCAGAGTCTGAATCTGTGGGGGAAGATGAGCTGGAACAAAAACTGACAGAGATGGAGATGCCGACTCTGTTGGCCTTGGAGGAAAATAGGGAAAGGCAGTGTCAGTCCAGGCAAGGCTTTTCTGAATTAGTAAGGCCTCCAGACAGAGAGCTCAGGAGAAGATCAAGGACTACCCCCTCCTGATCCCAGAGCAAGGAGGGAAGAGAGATGGTGAGATCAACACAGATTGAGTCAGCTACGAGGAAAGAGAGTGCCTTCCCCTTTCACAAGGCACACCTGGGGACTGAAACGTAAGGAGGTGTCTGTGGGAGGGGCATTTGTTGAGAACAAGTGTTGAATCTGTGGACCTCGTGTGCACTTGCCAAAGCCTGGAGATTGCTCTACTCTGCCTTGTGGGACTGGCCAGTTTGCATGCTCTGCTGAACTTCTTGCTCTGGTTACTGTTTGGGCTAACCTGGCTTATTGGACTGCTGGCCCTGGTTGCTGTTTGATTAAACTGGTTTACTGGACTACTTGGAATCAGAGCAGGGGTGAAATGCTCCCGGTTCAGACTGGATCACCTGATCCGGTAGCGATGGAGGTGGGTGGTTCGGAGAACCGGTAGCAAAAATCCCTGCCCCCCCCACATTGCCCAGCTGAGCCATGCAATCATCAGAGGCTTTTTTTTTTATTTTTAAAAGCATTTTTTCTACAACCACTGGCTGGAAAAATGCTTTTAAAAGTAAAAAAAAAAAGGCTCTGATGTTAGCGCAGTTCAGCTGGGATCATCAGAGGCTTTTAATAGCATTTTTTTTACAACCTCTTCAGCCAAAGAGGTTATAGAAAAAATGTTTTTAAAAGGAAAAAAAAGCCTCTACCAATCAGGCAAGTAAACTGGGATCGTCAGAGGCTTTAAAAGCATTTTTTTAACAACCTTTTCAGCCGAGGTTTACTTTTTTTTAAAGTTAAAAAAAAAAAAGTTGGCCACGCCCACTCAGTCATATTACCCCCGCCACCAAGCCACGCCCACAGAACCGGTAGTAACAAATTTTACATTTCACCACTGAGTCAGAGGCTTCTGAAGGTGAGTGTGAGAGCTTTGCTCCAGGATTTGTAGTGAATGTGGGAATGTTTGGGGGCACAGTTGGAGCAATGAAGGGGAGTTAGACCTTTTCTCTGGTTGTGTTGCTTTCGTGCCATGCCCCGGGTCATCACAGTAAGTCAAGGACTACCTGTATTAGTCTCATTCCTGAACTGTGGGTTTCTGTCAGCCCCTCCAAGATAGACCAGGACAGTGATGGCTAACCTTTTTGCCGTTGTGTGCCAAAAGCAGGGGGAGCACGGGGGGGCACGTTCGTGCGTGCCCTCACCTATAATTCGATGCCCCCTGTGCCCCGCCCCTCCATGTTCCCACTTTTGACCCGTGATGGCAAAAAAGTTACCGTGGGTCCGGTGGGCCCAGTAAGTCTGTTTTTCACCCTCCCCAGGCTCCAGAGGCTTTTTTGGAGCCTGGGGAGGGCAAAAACGGCCTCCCAGAGCCCTGTACTTACTTGGCATCCAAAACGGGCCACATGGAGACTCCTGGGAGGGGAGGGGTGGCATGGGCGAGGCCAGATGAAAATCAGCTGGCCAGTGCGAGCATGCGCGCTGGAGTTGAGCTAGGGCAACAGCTCGTGTGCCCACAGATATGGCTCTGCGTGCCACCTGTGGCACGCATGCCATAGGTTCGCCATCACTGGACTAGGAAATTTATACATGCTAATATTATTTACATTATAAAGATACTATAACAGAATCTTGAATGTGTTTCCCTCTCCCTTCCTCTCTTTTTTCTGTGAGAACTAGGGAGATCTTGTCTTAAGATGCTTACTTAAGTTACAGTTCTGCCCTAGACAGAACTAAATAAATTTCTATTATCTGACTTTTGCCTTGGTTTTGGCTCTTCCTCTTGCTCCTCAAGGTTATTCCTTCTCCCTTTATAGTTTCTAACAGAGTAGCCATTGACCCAGGAATGGATGGTAGTGACTTCCCACCACTTCCTATTTTGGCAAAAAGAAAAAGGTATTAGATGAAGTAGTGAAGGATTCCCTCAATAGATGGCATGCTTCAGGGATCTGCACAGGGGATGGAGATGGAACATTCTGTACATTCATTTGTTCACCATTATCATTAACTGTAATGCACGATAATTCCCCACCTGCCTCAGTTTGCTGTCATCATTGGAACTAATCCTTCCGTTTGCTCTTCTCTGCCCACTGCCTGGGTCTCACTCAGTGGTTTGAACCACCAGATAGCACAGGGCATGTGGCATTGCTAGATAGGTGGCAGTGCTGCTCCCTTGTAGATTCCTGAGTTTGCCCTATTGGCAAGAAGCTTACCAAAGGGAATACTGACCTTGTGGAAGGTTTTCCATGTGATCACGATTCTCTTGATTCCCCAAACCACAAAGCGTAACAGTTAATATTTGCTGTTTCCCGCAACCAAAGCAGATAGCCATGGAAACATGGAGTCCCCCAGTTGAGGCCTGCAAGTATAGATTCCCTGGAACAGTGGTGAAATACAATTTTTTTTTACTACCGGTTAGTGCTTTTACAGCCCTCTCTAAGGAGTTTACAGAGTCAACATATTGCCCCCAACAATCTGGGTCCTTATTTTACTGACCTTGGAAGAATGGAAGGCTGAGTCAACCTTGAGCCGGTGAGATTTGAACCGCTGAACTGCAGCTAGCAGTCAGCTGAACTAGCCTGCAGTGCTGCACTCTAACCACTGCATCACCTTGGCTTTTCCTCTTCCATACCACATAGAATGGGAATGGCAGTTTTATTTCCTGCTGGATCCCTTTGAACCATTTTCAGCCTGCCTCAGCAGCAGGCTGGCCTTAAAATGGAGGCTTTGTTGAGAGGACATGTCTTGAGCAAATGGTAAGTAACCCATCTCAGAGTTAAAGCAGTAGGGTGTATGGATGAGCTGTAAGTCCAAGGGAAGCACTGGAAGGATTTCAGTTATAAGAAAATTTACCTTGTCACAGTTATTTATTACCCATCTCTAGAAGTAAAACAAGATTTATAATTATAACTTGCTCTTTAATTTAGCTGACAAAATATAGAGAGCAGATTCGTTGAAAGCCAGTTTCCTTGCTGAGATTTATCTACACAGAGGTTCCATGTGGGAGGCACTGTGGAGATGGTATTTCTTCTAAATGCAATTACTGCTCAGTAATAGTATTTCTTCAGATTCAAAACCAGGAAATTCTTAGAAGCATACTGGGGTGCAAATATAGTACTTTTCTGCAGCTCTTTAAGCCAGACACACATTTTCCTGGAATTGCATAGTAATCAGTTTAAACATATATATAAATTTCCTACTCACAAAAGAGCTCACACCAACCACATGCAGGTTTCTTTTATGACCAACTCTTTCTAAATTTAGTTGCATGGGTAATTTTACCTTCACCTTTCACTCAACTGGATACTGACTTACTCACACAGGTAAATATAGTACCAAAATTTTGAAGTAAACTTGCATATGGAAGTTGCATGAAAGCCTGAAGCACATGAAAAACTCAATAAAAAACAGAGGAAAAACAGGTAGTTCAGGAGAATTGGATGGAGCAGATTACATATAATGGGATCTTGACCAACTTAATCTGGATGGCGTATAATTCTGCCTAATTTTCACTCTACCCATACCCATGTAAACAATCTATTACATTTTTCCGTTTCTCCTCCTAGTTCTAAACTGAGCTGCAGTCAACTTTTTCCTATGTAACAATTACTCTGTAAGAAAGTCATATTTTAACAGTGAAACACAATCTATACCCATGATGGTGAACCAATGGTACGCGTGCCACAGCTGGCATGCAGAGCCCTCTTGGTGGGCATGTGAGCCGTCACCCAGCTCAGCTCCACTGCACGTGCACACACACACCTCCCGCTGGCCAGCTGATTTTCGGGATGCGCAGGGGGCAGGGCACATGCGAGAGACATACACTCATGCACAGGGGGTCAGTTGCGCATGCACGGGGGTCACGTTGGGGCATCCCCCATGGCCCATTTTTGGGGCCAGGAGGCTGCAGGGAGGCCTACTAGGCCCAAAATGGGAGGTGGGGGGTCGCTGGTTCAGGACAACCGGATATTAATTTACATCTGGTTTGCTGTACCGGTAGTTGCAAGAAATGGCTGGCCCCTCCCACCCCACCCCGCCCTGCATAGGAGTCTCCACACAGCCTGTTTTGGATTCCAGGTAAGTTCAGGGCCCGCACGGAGGCTCTGGGAGGGCAAAAAACAGACCTCCCAGAAGTTCCGGAAACAAGAGTGCCTCTGGAGCCAGAGGGAGGCCATTTTCACCCTTCCGGAGGCTCGAGGAAAGCCTCTGGAGCCTGGGGAGGGCAAAAATGCCCCCCTGCCATGGTGCAGGAGGCCGAGTAGGCCATACCCACCCAGCAACCAGGCAGAGAACAGGTTGCTAACATTTTTAATGCTCAGGAGGCGCGGAGCATGGGGTCATGCGTGCATGTGTGGGGCCCACATTGCATTATGGGTGATGGCATGTGCGTGCGCGCTTTTGGCACATGAAGAGAAAAAGGTTAGCCATCACTGGTCTAAAGTAATGAGATCACTGTCCCACTAGTAACATATGGAGAACCTCCAAAGAACCTCTTTAACATTCAATGTTCTATTCTGTGAAATGGCTCAAAAATCTGCTGGCATACAAGGTAGTTCTTAACTTACAACCATAACCGAGTCCAAAATTTTGATCATAAGTCATTACTTATGACTATAAGTCATAAGTAGGAGCCTTGGTGGAGCAGCGGACTGAAGTGCTGTTAAAGTAGCACTTAGCTGCCAGCTGCCTGCAATTACTGCAAGTTCAAATCTCACCAGGTTGACTCAGCCTTCCATCCTTCCGAGGTAGGTAAAATGAGGACCCGGATTGTGAGGGCAATAAATTGACTTTGTATAAAAAAGAACACCGCTTGGGGGGAGGGGGGCAAAAGCCCTACTAAGCAGGTATATACAAAAGTATGAAGGCTATTGCTTAACGCACTGTAAGCTGCCCTGAATCTCCGGAGAAGGGTGGCATATAAATCGAACCAATAAATAAATAAATAAATTACAGTTCTCACCTTATCCCTAGTAACAAACAGTGTTGTCAAAGTCTTCTTCAGTAGAGATGTTCTCTAATACACAAGTGCTACCTAAGTAGCACTCCAGTTAGTTGTATTATATATCTATCTAACTGCAGAAAGGTCAGCTAAGAAAACAAATCATGAAATGCATTCAGTCCTTATAACAAGAATGGGCAAAGGGCGTATTTAGCCCTCTACAAGGCTGTCATAAATAGATAGCTAGATAGATAGACAGACAGACAGAATATTTTGGCACACTTCTTGCAACAGAAGATATAAGGATGTCGTGTATATCATGATGAAAATCATGCAATTTGTATTAGCCACATCATAAAGTCATGTGTATGATATAGCAATAGCAACCGCAATAGCCCTTAGACTTATATACTGCTTCGCAGTGCTTTACATCCCTCTCTAAGTGGTTTACTGAGTCAGCCTATTGCTTCCAACAATCTGGGTCCTCATTTTATCGACCTCAGAAGGATGGAAGGCTGAATCAGTCTTGAGCCTGGTGAGATTCAAACTGCTGAACTGCCGGCAGCCGGAAGTCAGCAGAAGTAGCCTGCAGTACTGAATTCTAACCACTGCGCCACCACGGCTCTATCATCTACACAATTTATATTAAAAAAATAATTAATCCTATGACATTGTGACATATGATTTCACTTTGACTCCCCCTCCCCGCCACAGTGCCTCACATAAAAGTTTTAGGAAACAGAATAGCAAACAGTTAGACATACACACCTATTGCTTCCATTGCCCAACAGGTTTCTTTCTCCTTAAATCTGAAGGTAAAATTTTACAAGCTGCCTGTGCGCATGTATGGATAAAAGAAACCCACACAGACCAAGTGAAGCATATAAAACAATGAAAACAGTGTAATTTAAAAGTCTGATCCCATCCTATATCAATATTTGTATCTGTATCTCTAGTTCTATATTCATTTTTCAATGTTTGTTTCCTAACCCTAAACTTTTTTCAATGGTATGACACATCGTTCAGTGGTTAGCTACCAAATTTCCATATCACATGAAGATGGGGCTCTAAGAATAGCTTGTAGTTTCTCACAGCAATCAATACTCTGTGCAAAAACTGGAGATTCCAAGCAACCATTTGTATAGTTCTCTCCAGGTTGCAATCCAAACCAGATAGACATACCGTTTGGGGAAATACTGTAAGCAAGTCTAGCGGAGCTTAGATTGATTGATTGATTAGTTCAATTTATATGCTGCCCTCCTCCAAAGACTCAGGGCAGCTTACAATGCACTTATAGCAATAGCCTTCATTCTTTTGTATATACCTGCTTATTAGGGCTTTTGGCCTCCCCATAAGCAGTGTTTCTGCAAAGTCAGCTTATTGCCCCCACAATCCGGGTCCTCAATTTACCTACCTCAGAAGGATGGAAGGCTGAGTCAACCTTGAGCCTGGTGACATTTGAACTCGCACTGATTGCAGGCAGCTGGCAGCTAAGTGCTACATAACAGCACTTAGTCCGCTGCATCACCAAGGCTCTTGGATTGGATTTGGGAGAATAAAACATCCAATCTGAGAAATTATTTCACTCCCCCACCCCCTGGTTAACAGAAGTCACCAACTCCAAATACATTAAGAGACTGAATGATATGCATACTTCGACCCATTAGAATAATTAATTCATTACTGGCTGTCTTTTAACTTGCTGAACTGATTCGATTGCTCTGTTCTGGAAGTAAAAATATTACAGTTTGCCAAAACAGTTTTCAAATATTTATTGGACCAAACCAGGATTGAAGAGGATCAACTTTACCTACAGTTGACCATAAACTGCAAGTTTCATAAACCACAACTGATTCCCAGAATACAGTCATATACCCACCCAGTTGATCAATGCCTTTCTCTCTCTCTCTCTCTCTCTCACACACACACACACACACAGAAAGCTGGTGTGCTCCATTTCAATGGATGTGCTTCAGTGAAGATTAGACAGCCATCTGGCTGGGATGTTTTAATTTGGATTTCCGCATTGAGTGGGTGGTTGCACTCATTGGCCTAAATGGCCCCTTTCAACTCTATGATGTTATGGTTTGCACAGCCTATGGTACCTAAATATTTTTGGCCATCCCCTCTCCAGCTGCTGTTTATATAATTTAAAATAAATACATGATTTTAAAAGTGGATATGATGAAGATAAGCTTCAAGAGATAAGCAACTGAAAAGAAAATGGAAAGAATTTAACAGAAATAGAACACATTCAATTTTTTGAATTGCCTCAGCCGTTTTCCCTTTTGTTCTGACTCTTAGCTCTTGATTTCCCAAAAGGTTGTACACCAACAATGCAAAATCTCGATTCGATTTTGCTGGACGTACTACTAAACATCACTCTCAACCTTGACAATTTTATGTGTGGCAATTTTCACACAAAGCCGTCTGGGGAATGCTGGGAGTTGACGTCCATACATTTTAAAAACCCTAATGTTGAGAAACACTGCTCTAGGAACTCTTCTATAGCATGTAGTTCCCAAATCTGGCCAGGTCTCCACAAACTCTTTGCTATCTGTGGTTTGGCTTCCTATTGCAGTTTCTAATCCAAATCATGCAGGCTTTAATCCCAGCTGAGACATACAGAAATGGCAACCTCTTTTCCAGTTCTTGACAGGCTGTTGGCAGTGGCCCACTTTATATTGTTGCTTCTTTTCAAAAATGTATTTACATGGCAAATAAATACCGAATAGCTGGCCAACTTGACTTTAACTATTATGTAATGCAAGGATGGTTCTGGATTTAGGATGTGCCAGCACAATAAAGTTCAATCAATTGTGAGACATGACAGTTGAAGTTATTGAACAAAATATGTAATACGGAAATGTCCTTAGGCTATATTGCAAGCAGGAAAGTTTTTCTTTTAAGTCATATTAAAAGCTTATGCTAAATGCAAAGAGAGTAACTGAAAAATAGGATTAAAGCTAAAATGGTTTGAAACTCTTTATGACAAGTCGTTACATGTCTTGATGTTATTTTAAAAAAAAGATGAAGAAAAATCCGAGCTATTTCCTCTTCTCCTCAAAATGATCATGGCCTTTACTAACATGGTAACACAGGAAGGAATGACTTTGTATATATACTGTATCTTCTGTGGTTCCTTTTTCCAAATCAACTCCACAACGTGAACAATTCCATTCTTTTTTCACAGTTCACAATATGAACCACGATTAAGGTATAAACAATAATATTTAATTTGTATGCAGTTGAGTTATGTTATCCTGAGTGTTTAAGGAAGATCACACATTTTCAAAAGAATTATGTGTACAGTACAGTGGCTCTGATAAGATGTGGAATACAATACTAGCTAATGTAACTATCTTACAGCCTGCTATAATCGAATGAGTCAGAATTTATCCACCTCTTAGGGATGCTAAATTGTGGTTGTCATGAAAGGCTGAGTTATTTGTCTACTTAGGCCTACCTTATTGTCATCAACAAATAATATTTCTTTGGGTTTCAAGGCAGAGTTCTTGTACTTAGAAATTTTCAAGGATTTTTTTTAAATCAAAGAGTTCCATTCAGTCTATATATACTTTAAAAGGTGGGATAAAAAAATATTTTTAAAAACCCACTTTTATGAAAGGAAAAATGGAAGGTAAGGAAAGATGACCCTATACTTAGAGCCAGTGAAAACAGAAACAGAGAAAGTAAGCATCTGTGGGAGAAAGAAACTTCTTGTTATCTGGAAATAACTCTTTTGTAATCAGTGAGACCAGAAAATAAATGTGTTTAGGTTTAAGGCTATAGCCCGTTTCATTTTTGTTTCTTCTTGAATCTGAAATTCAGCCTTTTAAACTCTTACGGCATTCCAGCTCTGAATATTACTTTCCTAGCTTCTCGACCTTGACTTTCTGTTATGTTAGCTGATTCCTACAATCCTTTGAAGGCTTGTTTCTTTTTCTTTATTGTATTGCATTGGCCTTTTTGGCTTACTCTAACAATTGTCATCATTAATGTTAATGCCAGAGTTTGTATATCAAAATGAAGGTCATTTTTCCCTGACAGGATTAAATACATTGATATTTTAGAAAATCTTGGAAAAATCTATATCTCAAAATTACTTTCATGTCCACTGTACAGTTCAATAGATGAGATATGACTGCACACCTTAATTATTCAAGCATGGTGACGGCATTGATTGTTGTAGAAAGCAGGCAAAGAGATTGTTGGCATAAAAAGTATGACCTACAGAAAATGGAAATTGTCTTTAGATGTAAAGGGCACCATTAATTTCAGTTCTGAAGGCAAAAAATAGCATAATAAATCAATGCCTAAAAAGGAAAAAAAAAAGTGAACTACTGATGGTAAGAGCCAATCAGGTTTAAGATATTATCTAAGTTTTCTGCAGGCCACCCCATTTTCCCCATGCATGGTTCTTAATCGTTTGCGCATATACTGTATGTATTACAAATGAATCAACTGATCAGTAAATCCACTGATTGAAAATGCAGTATAAATTTAATATAAATCAGTGATTCCCATAAAGTTGGTGGTATGTATTCAGCATCATTTAAATTTGTTGTGGTAAGGACTTTTACCAGGGACTGCCAGCTGCTGATCATGTGCAGTATGTGAATTAGCTTTCAAATTAGCTTCGAAATGTGATCACCATGTCTGTAACTGAACAGACTTAACAAATTAACAGAATTGGAAGGGACCTTGTAAGTTATCTAGTCCAACCCCCCCAACCAAGCAGGAGACCCTACACCATTTCTGATAGATGGCTGTCCAGTCTTTTCTTGAAAGCTTCCAGTGATGAAGCTCCCACAGTTTCTGAGGGCAAGCTGTCCCATTCATTGACTGCTCTGTTAGAAAATGTCTCATTTTTTCTAGTTGAATCTCTCTTTGTTCAGTTTCCATCCACTATTCCTTGTCTGGCCTTCAGGTCAGGGGTGGGTTCTAAAAATTTTTACTACCGGTTCTGTGGGCGTGGCTTATTTTGTGGGCATTGGCTTGATGGTCACGTGACAATTCTTTAGGATTTAGCAGAGGTACTGGTCTACCAGGCTTTTAACTACTTGCAGAGCTGTACCGGTCTACCCATTTATTTTTGTAGGCACCGGTCTACCCATTTATTTTTGCAGGCACTGGTCTACTCATGTATTTTTGCAGGCACTGGTCTACCCATTTATTTTTGCAGGCACCGGTCTACTCATTTGTTTTTGGAGGCACCAGTCTACCATCAAACTGCCTTTTACCACTGATCAGCTGTAGAGCGGCCCTTTGAAGCCCCATGGCAAGAGTTTAAATGTTTTTCCTTATAGCCCATCAGCTGGGACTCAGGAGGCAGCAATAGATTGGGGTGGGGCCAAATAAAAGGTAAGAATAACACGGGGGTGGGGGTGGGCACAGAACCAGTTTGGTGACGTCATATCGTCATTGCTACCGGCTCGGCAGAACCGGGAGGAACCCACCACTGCTTCAGGTTCTTTGGAAAATAGCTTGACTACCTCCTCTCTGTGGCAGCCCCTCAAATATTGGAACACTACTATCATGTCTCCCCTGGTCCAAATCTGTGCCTTTATTATACAGTTTCTCTTTACTACTGGATCTTGAGATAGAAGATCTACAAGAGTGCAGATCAACTACCTCTTGCAAATCAGTGTTTTTTTCACTGTAGGAGGGATTAATTTCTGGAACATAATGATCTCTGTCTTTCCTCAGGCATTTAATGGAGCATTCTGTTGTCAGAGTTGAAAGTACAGTACTGAATAAAGTCTTATTATTTTCCCAGGGCTAAGATGATAAAAGCAATTTGTGGATGAGGCTCTACACTACAAGGCAGCTTCTTCAAACATTAGAATGGCCAATTTAGTTATGTAAACAAACATGTAATATGAGCAATTTGAAAAAGGTTATACAACTACATGCTGTTTCACAGTTTATATCAGGTAGAACAGAGAGAATATTGATCATGAGATGTTTTTAATTCACCTTTTGCCTTAAATTCAATTATACATGCCCCTGCCTCCTGAAATATTTAAAATCTTGCAAATCTTGCAATCCTTCCAAAGAAATTTGCTTCCCTGTTGCAAAGTTGAGCTGTTTGGGGGAGATTCTGAAATGGTTTCTAAGAACAGAAGGGGAAGGAAGATAAATTAGCAAAAGCATTTCCATTCTTTTCAGCATTTTCAGATTTCTTCCCTATCTCTGGGAGGAGAAAAATGGGAAATGTGTTTAATTTCTCCACTGAAATCCAGATGGACTTTAATGTTGACTAGGTATGGTCTTTTCTGACTTTTATAAATTTCTTTTTTACTGATGTAAACTTTCAACTTGTAAATGACCTAGAGAAATCTTTTGACTTGAAAGGGACTTTAATAAATGTTTAGATAACTAATCTCAGCATTGTTCCAGATAATGGAACTTGCATTACAATACTATTAGGCACACATCATGTTTATCATTGCCACTGGAAGCATGCAGAAATTAGAAGAAGTAATTTTCTTGCTCATTTGCATTGCTAAAGCCATGCGCTTTAATTTAAAATATTTGCTTTTTTTCCTTTTTGCTTTAATTAAATTCATTCATATCTGATATTACTGAAAACTCATCTTGTTCCCAGGCCAGTCAAGATGTAAAGCAAATGTGATAAAAAATGACCACACTTTTAATGTTTATATTCTTTATCATTTAAACCACATCTGCATACCCTTATGTCATTTTAAATATAATTGCTTAGCAGTAGCGGTTATACAAAGAATTTGGATTTATTCATAACTCTCTACAACTGAATGATGACATAGAAAGATCCAGTAGGAAATCTGCTTCGTTTAGGGTAGGGTGTGGCTTCATCTTGCACAAGGTAATATACTTATGACCCCAGGACTGCATTCTGCATTTCAGTACATTGAATTAACTTTTAACAATGGATAAAATCTAGTCAAATGAAGCTGTGGAAAAGCTTCAAAAGACAGTCAAACAATAGAGTAAAAGCATCAGTGTCTAGCTATTACACCTTGATGTCTGTTGTCCCAGTATGAATCTGTGTTTACACTGTAATTATGACTCATGAAAAAAAAAACCAGTTAGTTAGGTGTAGGATCTACAAGAGCATACTGTCTCTAAATAAGTGCCGAAGGGGAGATTAACTGAAAAACTGTAAAACCAAGTAGAACTCAGGAAGTACAGGTAAAATATGAAAGGTGTTAGTTCTGAAATAAGCATGTTCTGACTGGTATTCTACTAATAAGTATTTTAACTAATGTTCTTTGTTAAATGGTAATTTTTGTCTGTGTATCTCTACTGTTTGCTTTTTTTCCTAATGCCAGTTTGCAAAGGTTAAATTTAGAAAGTGGCCAGAGAACAATTTTATCTACGTTCTTAAATATGGGAGAGTTTCTCTTGGAAGAACCAACAGCTACGGTGGGTTTTCTTTTCCCCCAGAATTCACTTTGGACATGTCATTTCAAATAGTCCGATCAGCATACCTCAGCAACGTGCTTGCCTCTCAGAACTATCGGGAAAGATTCTTCCATTCATCTCTAAAAGAAGGAAATTGGGCTTGTGTAAATCAGTAATATGTTGTGGTTGCCTCCATTATTTTTGTGTATGAAAAGAAACCTGAAACATTGAAATTTGTAGACATTTAGCCATGAACCAAATTTCAAATCAAAGACAATTTTTAAATAATGTACAGTACATCTTTTGGGAACTGAAAAAAGCATATCAATTATTGATATTTAATATATTTTACTGATAAACCAGCTGCAACTTGAATAATTTTTGTCAAGCATCTTTTAAAAAAATAACAAAAGAATCCCCTCCGGTGTTTGCTTTTTTGAACAAGTTAGGACTAGTCTGACTGACATCTTACAGATTTATGTATTTAACACATTTCTGCACCACCCAACTTCATTTTGGATTAGATTTTGACTACAACTGGGGGGAGGGTGAATGTGGAAATTCTGCATAAAGAGAAACTGCAAATTCATGCACACAGGAAGGCTAGACAAGCTATCAATCTATTCATCTCAAGTGTGTAATGTTTTCACTTATATGAGCATATTATGAAAATATTGGTTCATTGCACCAACATGCCTTCAATTCAGCTTTCACTAATTGAATTAGACATGCTTTTTAATATTATTATTTTTTCTAGAGCATTATATTTGAAATAAATAGTTCTAATGTCAGCATCGGCCAGGATCTTTATTCCTGATATGAAATTTATTTTTGTTCCTTTGGCATGGCAGTGGGAGAATGAATAAGTTTGAGCAAAGGCCCCCTTAATCATAATCTAACAATTTCTTGAAGATCAGAATTTGTTCAAAGAGTTGGAGCTGAAATTCTTGGTTTGGGATTTAATGCTGTTACAGCCAAGTAACATGGCCAATCTTTGTAGCAGAGATATAGTTACAACTCAATATTTGCATTCAAAAGCAATTCCCGGGTTCTTTTCAACTGAGCATTTTTTTTCTGGATTTTTTTTTGTACTTATGTATTGGCTTTTGAGTCCTGTAAATATATGTTTTGACTTCAGTCCAATTTATCCATCTAAAGTTATTCTGTTCTGAAAGTACACTCTTAATTTTGCTTAATCTATAAATGGCATAGTTATATATTCAAATTTGTGCACTCTGTGACATGCAAGCATAAACTGCTGAAACTTTAAGAGTAAACTACTAGGAAGAGATTTGTGGAATAGCAAATATGTCAGGCATGGCTGAGGATTTCATTGTTGTCAGATGATCACTGACTGACACTAGCCTGATTCATAAAGCTGGCCATATGCATCATCTGGTTTTTAATTTGCAACAGTTTCTGAGGACATTTTTGTTAAAGTTTCTCATGGACAATCATTTTCTGGTCATTCTGAAGCTTGCTGCCATAACAATCTCCAGGAAGCAAGGAAGGACAAGTTAGGCTGGTTCATATCATATGGATTTTATGGGTTTTCAATAGGTGCTTGGAGAATTTCTCAGTGACCTGGTGGGCAGTTGCACCACAGTTCTTACTGAGCATTGAAACATGAAATTGACAAGGAATGTTCCCAAGCATCCCTACAGATGGGGAATACTATGGTTAATGGAGATCCCGGGAACTCTGTGGTTAATGGAGGAGTTCCAGGAAATGAACTAATAGAAGAGATGCCTAGAATACCAATGATAGAAAATGAAGTAAGTAGTAATTAGTAGTGTGGTAGTAAGGGTGGCAAAGCAACCTTACTTCTCTGACCTTATTGCACCTGCAGAGTGCCATCCAGTGGATTTATTTAAGATGACCCAGACTCTTGAGCAATGATGGATAAGAAG
Organism: Masticophis lateralis; assembly: GCA_030761175.1. Lineage (NCBI taxonomy): Eukaryota > Metazoa > Chordata > Lepidosauria > Squamata > Colubridae > Masticophis > Masticophis lateralis. The sequence goes on from JAUDYJ010000001.1 coordinate 72,521,293, forward strand.
ATGATTATGTGGACTTGTTTGCAAAGCACTTAAGAACAAAATCACTTGTTAGAAACATTTTAAAGTTAAGATGTTTTGATGAATCCCATGGATTATTCAATGTGTATATTTTGGAAAGAGAAAGAGAGAGGGAGAGAGAAGGAAGGAAGGAAGAAAGAGAGAAAGGAAGGAAGGAAGGAAGGAAGGAAGGAAGGAAGGAAGGAAGGAAGGAAGGAAGGAAGGAAGGAAGGAACAGAAGCGGCTAATCTGGGTATCATCAAGAGAGTTGTGCTAGAATGCCACATTCTTAATAGTTTGCTTACCTTTACATTTACTGGAATTCATGTTCTATGTGATCATTCAGTTTGTCAAAAAATATACCCATAACATTTATCCCATACCTTATCAGTTATTTGAATGCTACTTATATGGAACTGATCTAGACTTACTTCAGCTACAGTTGGGAAAACAAATTAGTAATACAGTACATGTATACTGGAAGAAGGTCAACCCCTTCTGGCACAGTCCCTGAGAAAGTTTTGTCTTTGGCATGCACAACCTAAAACTATGTGATAGAATGCAGCCCTTTCTTCAAGCTTTCAGTTCCAGAATAAAAGACTTCAGAGTTTGGGCTCTCCAGAGGCTGATGTTGGCAAAAACCTCTCATTATAGATACTTTAAACTTGCCTCTTGTAAACCTCAACAATTTGTCTTTTAAAAAATAATAATAATGGCATGCTGTTTTATTCATTACCATCTGAGGGAAAAAAACCTGTTTTATCTGGTACAGCTTAATCAAAGAGCTTACAAAATCAACACATCTGCCAAGTGATATTCTTAGCTACTTGTTTTCCTCTTAGTTTGCAACATACTTCCTGATAAATTCTTGGCTTGTCCCCATGTTCTGCAGGGCATTATTTGGCCAATTGAACTAATGTGTTTAATGTTATAAATAGAGCCAGAACCACATCACATCAGGGTCACAGATTCCAGGGCTTCCTGTTTATTTGTAAGGGTTTGTAGAAGTTATTCCCAGACTCTCACTAGAAAAAGAAAATGTAGCCACTTTTCAGATATCAACAAATCTAAAATGGGAACAGTCTGCTGTTTTATATCCCAAAGCTACAAATAATATTTAAAATAACGAGTTCTGCTTTAATTGCTAACTAAAGACTTGTAACAATGTGGTCATTGAACTTATTTCTCATAGAAATGTCCTCGCAGATTTCAAACAAAACTTGAACTGAATGGAAATGCCAAAAATAGATCCCAGAGTTCTTGAACATGGTTCCTCCACATATATTGTAACTACAATTCCCAGAATTCTCTGGTACCATTAGAAACCACTTATTTTATTTATTTTTATTTTCGAATTTATATACCGCCCTTCTCTCAAGAGAGACTCAGGGTGGTGAACAGCCAGAATTAAAATACATATAATACAAAAATTATAAAAAACCAAAATGAATTAAATCCTCGGCTTCCCAAATTTAAAACCCCAAATCCATAAAATCCCAATTTTAAAACCGGACAATAATTTACCAAAATAGCCGGGTCCAGAGAAGGCTTCTTGAGGAGGGGCTTCACTACCACCTCTTTCAAGGCGACAGGCAAGAAACCCTCTTTCAAAGAAGCATTTATAATCCTCTGGAGCCAGCCTCGTGTAACCTCCCGGGTAGCCAGTACCAGCCAGGAAGGACACGGGTCCAATAAACATGTGGTTGCGTTTAACCTCCCCAGAATCCTGTTCATGTCCTCAGGGGTCACAGGATCGAACTCCTCCCAGATATTAACGTTCTCAAGGCCGGCCTCAGTCACCTTGCCGGAATCTACCCAGTCAGAGTCCAGACCTTCCTGAATCTGAGCGATTTTATCATGCAGATACTGTGCAAAATCCTCAGCCTGCCCTTGTAAGGGGTCCTCCCGCGCTCCCTGATGTAGAAGGGAGCGGGTCACTCTAAACAAGGCGGCTGGGCGATTGTCTGCCGATGCAATAAGAGCAGAAAATTAATTACACTTTGCCGCTTTTATCGCCACCAAATAGGTCCTACCATGAGACCTAATTAGTGTTCAGTTGGATTCAGAATGACTAGCCCGCCAACCACTCTCTAGGTGTCTTTTCCGGCATTTCATCTCCCTCAACTCCTCAGAGAACCAAGGAGCCGGGCAGGCTCAGCGCCGGGTCAGAGGCTGCAAAGGCACGACTTGATCCAGAGCATCGGCAGCCATCCTATCCCAGGTGGCCACTAGGTCTTCCACCGAGTCGTGAGCCAGTTTCAGGAATTGGCCCAAGCTCCCTCTGGAACCTGTCAGGATTCATCAGGCGCCTAGGGCGGAACCAGGATCCAGGGTCCAGGGGTAAAATGCTACTGTTTTGCTTTGGTTTGGGCGAACCGGTAGTGATAAAAACTACTGCCTCGGGCGAACTGGTAATAAAAAAAACCTACCGGTTCATCTGAACCAGTATGTCCAATGATCAGCTGTGCTGTGCAGTTTATATTTGCTAGAAAGCTGGAAATCCCACTTTCTAGCGAAGCTAAATTGTGCAGCACAGCTGTTCCCCCTCCCCTCGCTGTTCTATTTACCTAGTGAAGTTTCCTTTTTCTGCGCGAAGCGCTCGTTTGGTGTGCACTGTGCGTGCATGCACAGTGTGTTTTTGGCATGTGCTGCACATGTGCAGCGTGCATTTGGTGCACACCACGCATGCGCGTCCAGCGAACCAGTGGCAATCTGCAGAGGATTTTACCACTGCCAGGGTCCCTAACCCCCCAATCCGTGAACTGGCACTGGTCCACGGTTTGCCAGAAACCGGGCCACGCAAACAAGCAAAGCACCATCTATGGGATGCAGACAGCCAATGAAACCAAGCCACCTCCGGTCCATGGAAAAAAACTGTCTCCACAGAACTGGTCCCTGGTGCCCAACAGGTTGGGGGAAACTGCCTTAGACATCACAATTGAAGTGTAGAAAATTGGGGAGGCTGGGACATCCAACCATAAAGAAGCTACTACTATAATAAATGATTGGGATACAAAGCTCCTCAAATTTTTTGTGGATGTCTCAGGGACAGAAATGAGAATGGTACACCAGCACACTGCTCCCATTCTGTTAAATAAGATTTGCTCACCTGAATTTACATTTTATACTGAAATAATGTATGTATTATAGTTCAGTTCAGACTAGGTGAATGAGAACCTGAAGAAAAAACATGGACATTTCATCCCATAATTATTGGAACCTTGAAGGACAGCCTTTATTAGTATAATTTTCTGAATTACTTAGCATCTTTTTTTTTACTTCTAAAGCAATTTTTTTTAAAATTAGATTTTTATACCGCCCTTCTCCCAAAGGACTCAGGGCGGTGTACAGCCATGATAAAACAATGAACCATACAAAATTTAAAAACCAATTTAAAATGAAATTAAATAAATTTCGCCCTGTCAATTAAAAACCCGTAATTTAAAATACCCCATCCAGATTCTTATTCAGCCAGGCCAGCCTGTTGAAATAGCAGTGTCTTAAGGGCCCGGCGAAAGGTACGGAGATCGGGAATCATATGTATCCCAGGGGGTAGTTCATTCCAGAGGGCAGGTGCCCCCACAGAGAAGGCTCTCCCCCTGGGGGGTTGCCAGCCTACATTGTTTTGCCAACGGCACCCTGAGGAGCCCCTCTCTGTGGGAGTGCGTTGGTCGGTGGGAGTATTGGTGGCAGAAAGCGATCCTGTAGATATCCGGGCCCCAAGCCATGGAGCGCTTTAAAGATGGTAACCAACACCTTAAACCGCACCCAAAGACCACTGGGAGACAGTGCAGCTCACGCAGGAGAGGTGTCACATGGGTGCGTCGAGTCGCATCCATAATCACCCGCGCGGCCGCATTCTGGACCAGTTGGAGCCTCCGGGTACCCTTCAAGGGCAAATATTAATAACGTTTCAAATATTCTACCAAGAAAAATTGTTCATTTGCCTAAATTTTTTTAAAAACTATTGACCGAAGGGCCAGCAAGTAAATATGGAAGGTAAATATTAGGGGATTAAATAAAATGTTATGGTGTTCTTCTGGTCCATGAAAAAACTTAGAAGACCTGGATGTGCTCCAGAGCCTTGTGTGTGGTGATGTGGCTGGCTATATAAACTGATTTTAATAAATTAAAAAAAATCCAACATAATATATTTATTTATTTATTTATTTATTTATTTATTTATTTATTTATTTATTTATTTATTTATTTATTTATTAAATTTATATACCGCCCTTCTCCTGACGGACTCAGGGCGGTGAACAGCCAACTAAAAACCAATACAAAAAAGTTAAAATCATACTAAAACAGATATAAATTAGGCTGAAAGTTTAAAAACAGATATATATTGTAGTACTTCCTAGAATTTGGTCTACAGCTAACATACAGACACTTTATGTTTCAGTATTGTAAATTCAGAAAGTGATAATAGTAACTAGACCAGTTTGAGCAAATGTTGTTAATAATCAAAATATATTCTTTCAGAAATAGGAGTATTTGCTAAAGTTAAACTATTTCACTGTGTAAGGATCGGCTTCTTTTCACTCACCTGGGCAAAGTAAATATAAGGACCAGATAAAATGGAAGGAAACCCCTTTTAGCTTGGGAATTTATACTTTTTCCTGCCCAGTCTAGAAGCAGTGAGGGCATAAACAGCAAATATGCTGTCACCTGAATGATGGAAATATAGTTCCGATTTAAGTTTTTGGAGAAGGCTAAGGGGCTTTCTCCCCTCTCCCCCCACGGCTTTATATTTAACCCATTTTGGAGTGTTTTCTTATTTCTCAAGAGATGATACAGTTGCAAGATTTAAGGCCACCATTTTGCCTCTTGAAATCTGCTCCCTTAACAAAAGGTCTGATATTTTCAGCCCCACCATTTCCAGGGAGGGATTGCAGGTCTGCGTGTGGCCAGTAAGCTTCAAGATGCTTAATTTTGCAATAAATTATATTGGAAAAAAAGATTGCAAGGCATTTTAGGGTACTCCTTAATTTACAACCATTCCATTAGTTCAAAGTTACAACAGCACTGGAAAAAGTGACTTATGACCGGTTCTCACTCTTACGACCACTGCAGCATCCCCAATGGTCAGTCACATGATCAAAATTCAGGCACTTGGTAACTGGCTTATTTTTTTGACAGTTGCACTGTCCCGGGATCATACGTGAACACCATTTGTATTGTAGAAAGTTGGCACCCATCCCTCTCCTAAAATAATGAAATATTTTGAAAAAGGCAGGAAAAAATATTTCCCCTAAAAGAGAAATAAAAATCTGAAGGGAGACAGAAACTCATCTTACCTCCCTGCCCCCAAGCAGATTCTGAGTTCTGGCAGCTTTTAGAAATGCAGCTTCAGTAATCCATTATTCCCTGCAGCAAAGTCTGAACAAAGGCAGATTAGCCCTCACCCAAGAGCAGGGGTGGGTTCTACTTACCTGTACTGCTGGTTCGCAACAGGATCACAATTGCTTCTGCGCATATGCAGATCGCCGATGTTGACATCCAGAGCAGTGGGCAGGGCCTCCCACCGATTTTACTATTGGTTTTTGTGAATTGGTCCGAACCGGGCAGTGGCAACCCACTACTGCTCAAGAGCCAAAACATGGCAAAGCCATTAATTATTGCATAACCCTCAGAAACTTCAACCAAAATAAGCTCAGACAACCTATAGAGCCAGCTATGACCCCTACATAACCCCTACAACAGCGAATAGAATACATGTTCCTGCACAGGAACAGGAAGCTCAAGTGCAAACACCAAAAGGAGGTATAAAATCTAAACTCCATGTGGTCAGCTGCCCAGACTCACACATGCTTGATGGTTCATCAATAAATGGACCCTCTTTCCAATCAGCCTCCAGCTTCTGTTTTGCCTCCAGTGCCTTTCTCCCAACTTGGAACTGGACCTGGATATTTCTTCTAACAGTAACCTTCCCAGCAAGTTTCTAATAAGCAAAGTCAATGGGGGAAGCTAGATATGCTTAATGACTGCATGGCTCAGTTAACAACTCCAGTGATTCATTTAACAACTATGTCACAAAAGGTCATAAAATAGAGTGCGACTCATTTAACAATTGCCTTGCTTATCAGTGAAAATTTGGGGCTCAATTGTGATCATACGTCAAGAACTACCTGTATTTCTAGTAACATTAAATTAAATTCTTTAAACCCATCAGCAGCAGAGATCCGGGTAGAGACCGTGCCGGATACCTGGCAAATTAGAATACTAATGCAGTATGAGGAAATTTAAAAAGCAAGGTTTGTTTTGCCAATCTCTGATGCATATTTGGCAGAGATTCAAGAAAACCTTTTGTTTCTTTGTTAGATTTATACCCTACCTTTCATATGGGGCACTCAAGACAAGATTCAGAGTTTTCTCAACCTGTTTGGTTTTTTTCCCCTCACAACAACTATCCTTGTGAGTTGAGTTCAGCTGAGAGGGAGTGACTGAGCCAAAGTCACCCACTGCACTATCATGGCAGGCTGGGAGTTGAGTTCTGGGAGTTGAAGTCCACACATCTTAAGGGTTCCCAAAGTTGAGAAACCCTGCACTTAGCCATTGACATTCCAGCTTTCTTCCAGCAGCCGGATTACAGAATTTACTCCTCCTGGAGGCTCTGTTATTTCTCACTGATGGTCAAAGCAGGCAAAATTATCATGAAATGTGGGACTGACCGAACTGATCTATATTTGTAACCATTTGTAAGTGTTATTGCCAGGTGGCTGAGAGATGCAGAGATGCATCTAACAGTCCTTGAAGACGTTTTGCTAACTGTCCTTTAAGGACAAGGCCTTCATGATGCAGCCCTCATTCTATTCCTGGCCCACAATTGTGGCTGCCCAACTTTGTAGTTATGTTAAAATGGCATTTTCTGCTTTCTCCCAAACAAGATTTGCTATGTGCGTGATTTGCAGTGTTTCGGTAGCAACACCAGTGATGACGAGCTGGGATTTGCCCAGATCTTCTTAGCTGCTTTAGCTGCTGGAGGCACGCCCCCCCCTCACCACCACCACCCAGCCTCCCCTGCCTTGGGCAGGAAAAGAGATTAGGCACTGGCAGAATATTTTACAAATTGTTTTTCCTTCACTTGTGTCCCACTGAAACTGTTAGGACAGCACCACTCACTAGCCTCATTACTGAGGCAGAATAGAAGACACAGCAAATTATGCTGGCATAGTTTGGTGCCACTTCACTGGAGGAAAGTCCATTCATTTTCCACTGGACCATTACATGCTCCTTGCTCTGCAGTCTCCTGACTTTCCCTGCTGTGCTTAAATTTCAGAAGGAAGCCTCCTGAAGAAACGTTTTTTCAGTCAGGAAGGTGAGGAAGACTGTTGTTAAGGAATTTGCAGAGTAACCCTTGAATAGCAAGGGTGTACACATGAAAGCGATTGAGAGCAGATACGAATAAACACAGCCAACACACAGATACACTGAGTTGTGTTTACTTTCAGGAAATAGTAAGGCACAGCCCAATAAACAGTCCAGGTCATACACATATAAAGCAGGAGATAGCAAAATGACAGTCCAGGGATAATCCAATAACAAAGTCTTCTTACCAGTCGTCATAGTCATTCACAATAAACAGTTCTTCTGGATTTGCGAACAGTAGCATACAGAGATATCAGTGAGCAAGAACAGCAAAGAGAAACAAACCATGTTTCTAGCTTTCTCTTAGGGAGATTGGCTACAGAGCTAATCAATCAGGACACAGTATGATGCAATACAGCAGTCTTAAAGCTATTGATGGTTTATATATTGCCAACCCAACAAAGTAGGTAATACTCATTTCCTAACAACTATGTAGTAGGAAACCATGCCACCTTCAGTGACCACAGATGGGTCAATTATCCTGAGAAGGAGATTATAAAATTAGAAGCTTTGTGCAACCAATGGCTCAATACTTGGTTCATCTGAATTTAAAAAATGGATCCTGAACTTGCAGGAAACACACACACACACACACACAGGCGTGGTATTCACTTACCTTCGCTACTGGTTCACGAAATGTGAGTGCACGCGCATGCGCAGAACATAAAAACGGGACATGATGAGGTCCGGGTGGGTGGGCAGAGCCTCCCACAGCTGCCGTACTGATTTGTCCAAACCTGATAGAACCGGATAAATATCAACACACACACACACACACACACACACACACACACACACAGAGAGAGAGAATCCCTGTCAAATTGAATTTGTTTTTATTGCTTTTTGCTATGAAGCCTTTTAAACTTCCCAGCCTAGCCTACGCTTTCTGGTGGTCTTCCCTCCATGTACTAATTAGGACTGACCTTGCTCGCATTTTCAAAATCAGACAGGACCAGGTAAGTGCTGCTATGTGGCTTTGGATTGACTATTTTCTGGGGTGAATTATGTCACTGCTACAATTCTATCATTCTCAGATAAAAAATAATAATAATGGGATTCACAGTTTGCAGTTTAGTAGAATTGGATCAAGATCAGCACTGATGTTTGTTTTGATAAATCACTTTGCAAACTTGTTTCCACAGTCTCCTTCCTTAATCTGTTATATCCTTGCAATTTAAAAAAAAGGCTATTTTAACTTTAGATTTTTCTACATGTTCTTCTGGACAATACACAGCTAGAACAGTTGTTTTCTTCTTCAAAGAGGTATAAGATTGATTTAGATCAATCCTATAATACTTGGGATAGGAAGCAATTTAATCCAGATCTTCAAGATAGTATATACTGTAGCTCATCCCATATACTATTCACATTCACAAAGAATGTGAATTAGAACTACTGCCCCATCTTCTTCTCCAAGGGTGGACAACATATACCTCCTATCCATCTTAGTTCTCGGCCTGTTTTCATACAGCTTTCTACCTAATTTCCAAAGCTATTTGCAAGTGATGAATCTCAGCCTGTGGCAAGAGCAATTTGTCTCAGTATCAGTAGGTAGCTACCAGAGAAGGAAGAAAAAAAGAGATAGAAATAAAAAACCAAAAGGAATGTGCCAGAAAGATATTCAATTGAAGTATCTTTAGTTGGTTCTGGTCCATTTCAGCTTTTTACACAGTAACCATGAATGCGCCCAAGCATGACTTCTGTGTCTATGCAATCCTGAATAGAAAAAAGATGGCCATATCCCTAGAATCTTTTTGAAATCATTTAATTACCAGTAAGTTTCAGTTACAGAAACTCCAGGATTGGGGTTCTGTGATTGGTTGGCTCCTTAATTTTATTTGAATATATTTCTGGGGCAGGGGTGAAATCCAGCAGGTTCTAACAGGTTCTGGAGAACCGGTAGCGGAAATTTTGAGTAGTTCAGAGAACCGGCAAATACCACCTCTGGATGGCCCGAGAGTGGGGTAAAAATGGAGATTTTGCAGTATCCTTCTGGAGTGCGGTGGGAATGGAGATTTTGCAATATCCTTCCCCTGCCACCGCCCACCAAACCACACCCACAGAACCGGTAGGGAAAATTTTTGGATTTCACCCGTGTTCTGGTTTTTTTTATATACATAAACAATCCATCAGATGTATTTCCTTCTTTTGAACTCAGGACAAATTACTAGCATTTATTTATTTATTTATTAGTCCCACTGAATTCGTTAGGATTGACTTTCCAATAAATAAGCGTATGATAGAGCATGTTCCGCTATGATACTCATTTCTTGACCTTCACAAAAGCTTAATGCCATAATAAATCTCTTAGCTTTTAAGGTGCCACAGGCGTCTCTCTTTGATGTAAGACAGCAGGTATGAATTTTCTACTTGTCCAGTAATCTTTATGACTGGACTGTGATTCTAAAAAAAGAATCTGAGTTGAGTATTAAACCCCTCCAAAAAAAATAACAGTAACCATTCCATCTTGACCACTTCCTTTGGATCTAAACATTTAATTCATTTAAGTTTAGTACTTATCCTTTTATTGTTCTATTCCTACAGAACACCATTTATGCTCTATAATCAAATCAATATTATTCTATTCAAAGCATAACCTGAAATCCTTTGTCGTTTTCAATAGTTATGCAAGTACTTTTTTTCACAGAGATATTACAGCCAATCACCATTAGGTGTCCCCTAGCTGTAACTATTCCTAAATATAATATTACCATGTAACAATAGAAACCATGAATGGGTTAAATTCCCAGATTTTAATTCAGTTGTTTTTTTATAAAATGAGAACAAACTTCAAAAAGCGTAAAAGAGCCCCAGTTTCACTCCTGGATTGTATAAAGGGATATATTCTAGAGCTAGTACAGATACAGGAATCATTAAAAATAAAAACAGTAAAGCTGGATAAAGGGAGACATGTAATTTTTTCCTCTTCCGTTTATTTCTTTAAAAAATATTATTAGCAAGCAGTTCACACTGGTTATATTTTTCTGTTAAAATACGCTGGTCTTGGCGCTCTCTTGATGTAGGCAATATATGCACTTTTCCTTCCTTTCCTGGAGGCTAAGCAAGAGGGTAAAGAACTACGTGACTAAAACATTCAAACTTCCTCTTTCATAAGCCATCACATGATGGAAGCAATTACAATTCCAGCCTCGTCTCTGTGAATTGCAGACACATTGCCTCACCCTAGAAATCCGTCCCGCCTTCCCTCCCTCCCTCTCTTTTAGTGTAGGCAAGTAGTTGTTGCAGCCAGCTTGGAAGGGATCCAGCTTCTTTTTTGGAGAAAGCGGTGGATGGAAGGCAAAAACAAAGATCTGTTTACTGAAAGTATACAGCTTTCGGTGGGGGTGCGGGTGTGTGTGTGTTGAAAGTTCCGTGAGAGCTGCTGACAAAAGAATTCGATAGAACAGAACATAAAAGGCATGGCGGCTGTGGATTAGAAAACAACACACGTTAACTCTTGCCAGCTCGGACAAAACTGAAGGCAGAAAGGGGCGGTGGTAGATACTTCTTCCAAAAAAAAAAAAAAAAAAACCCAGAAAGGGATCTGCAGCTGGAAAATGCGAATTTTCTGGGGCTGGAAGAAAGAAACAGAACGATCTTAATTTTCTTAAAAAAATAAAAACCTGGATTGTCTTTCAAGAATCAGGTGGTTTTCGTTCGGACACATACAAATCAAGACTTTCCATTTAACGAAGACAATGTTTGCAGAGAAGCGGGGGGGGGGGAAGCAAATGGCGGGCAGAGGATGATTGGCTTTGTGCTGCGTGGGAGAGTTGACTGGGTGAAGGAAGGGCACTGTTTATGTCTGATGCGGCTTCACCGCGGAGGCATGAGAAGGCAGGAAGCGATTAAGCTGCATTGCACCGAAAGGACAATAGGATTTTCCTGAATGTATCAACAATTGCAGTCCTCCATTTTAAACCAGGATGGGATGTTTGAGAAAGGGGTGGTGACTTGCTGGATCTGTGAGAAACGGTGGGTGGGGGCACTGCACCATTTTGGGAGGGGGCGCACCAGATTTTGTGAGACAGAAACCTGCACCAAGCCCCGTTTTTGTTTTTTTGCACGCTAGCGAGACTAGCTGATAACATTGAAAAGCGCAAGCGTAACAAGCAGGACATTTGACAGCGGAAATCCCCACGCGGGAGGATCGTGGAAGGAATACTGAACGTGTTAATATGAGATTAAACAGCCATGTAATTTGAGGACAAGTTTATTCATGTGATCCAGCAAGATCAATAAAGTCGAGAGTGGATTTTAAACAAAAACAAACCTTTCCCGCTTCATTAAGTGAAATACGTTCAAAAGAATCAACCGCATTTCGAATAGCACCAAGCTAGGCAATGTCAGCACCTATTTCCCTCCCCTGCCTTTTCTTTTGCCAATCCAGTTGGGAGAGATAATAATCTACACTCTGCTCTTCCAACTCACCACCAGTTCATTCCAGTTGAAAGGGAAGAGGTTGAAAAAAAATCGGCTCGAGTGTCTTTTTGCATTAAAAAAAGAAAAATAATGGCGATCGGAAAGTTGTCTGTTCCCGAAATTGAATTTGTACCCAGAGAAGGAACGTGAAAAGTCCCTCTGTGAGGGGGATGGGCGGTTTTAAAATTTGATAAATAAAAAAGCGTCGACGAGGACTAAAGTGTAACGCCAGATCGTGTTATAGGCAACCACACGTGCAACTAAATTACCCTACAGCACCCGGATTTACATTCGTTCTCCTATAACCCCAACAGGTCTGAATGAATTATAGCACTGTAAGCCTCCAAAAGAAACTGCACAGATTAATGATGAGAGCGAGCAAGGGAGTACACATTGTAGCTTTTACACCCGTCAGCTACCACATTGGGCGAGCTTTGCACCTGGGAGGAAGGGAGTGTGGGGCGCCCAGAAATAGCAGCAGAGGGGGAGGAGTGTACAGCCGTGACGGCGCAGCAATAAGAAGGTCTCCGCCTCTGGAATGTGCAATTCGCTTAACAAGCCTTCCAAGTGCCAATAGCAAAGAGTCACGTCTTGGGCTGCGGCTGCGCACGGAGAGTGCGGCCAAAGCCCTTGAACAAAATGCAGACGTCAGAGAGCTCTCTGCCCTTCCTCCCCCGTTTCCCTTTGTAACCTACATAACTCAGCAGCTGCGGCAGCACTGTGGGAATGGTGACCTAGACGCCAGAATTTTAGGAAAACGCTGCCATTTTGTTTACCCCGCACGATCCCATAGGCACGCAGCGTGACACTTACATATATATACAGTAGGATTACGCTTTTCCATCAGTGACAATGGGCTCTCCCTATTTTGTACCGAGAGAAGCTTGCCCGGCTTTTTTGAGAAGGGGTGGGAAAGGAGCGCTGTGAATCTCGGTGGGTGGGTGTGCTGAATGTGCCCAGCTCTGCGCTGGTGCCTGAGAAAGGAAATACGGCTGCCCCAATATTGGACTTGAAAAGACATTGCAAAAGTAACTCATTTATGAAGAAGCTTGGCAGCGGTTAGTGTAAAGAGCAGGCTCACGCAAAGTAGATTTACACGTTTTGGTAATTTCTTTGGTGGCAAAAACAGAGCTATCAATTTGATCATTTCTAATGCGCTTTTCACGTATATATCCAGGACTCCCCCCCCCCCCCGTTTCTCGTGACTGTATTCTGTGCACCTTTTCTTTTTTAATGCGGCAGTCTGTTACTGTACTGTACTTTTAACATGCAATTTCAGGTTTCAGGAAGAAAATCTTACATGAATGTTTTTATTACATGTAATTTTTGGCAAACCAAATAGGCTTCTAAGCGAGGACCGAATTTAGGATCCCTGCCTTTGGTTACTTGACCATGTAATACACTTTCCCTTTTCACTAACATTGCCCACAACTCCCATCATTCCCCGCAAATATACCCAACAAATTCTACTCAGAAATAAAGTCTACTTTTAGAATACAATCCTACGTCTGCTTTCTTCTAGGCAGGCTATTATATTCAGAGAGATTTATTCCTGAAGAAACGTGCCCGGGAGTATTAACTGGTAACAAATTCGTGAAAACCACTAGGAATTATTATGATCATCATCATCATTATTAATAATAATAAAAAATAGCAATTCCTACTGGCAATCGTGGGGGTAGCAGCGCTCCTAAAGGCTCGATAATTATCCAAAATCCTTTCCTGACCTATAATTACGCTTTTTTAAACAATCGATGCAATGCGCGGGGAGTGGGGTTGGAAATTTCAAGGTCGGTTAATGACTTCAGTTTAAAAGGCAGTTTTTAAGTGTAAAAGATTTGCCGAAGGTCAGCGCGCCCATAGCCAATATCGAAAATTGAAACGGTTCTTCGGGTAACCTACATTTTAAAACGCGGCCATTGCAGAATCCAAAATGCAACATTAGAACACATGCACAAGGTGCGGTGACCTTCTGCAAGGGGCGAAGCTATGTGTACAGGGTGGCTATTAATTATTTTATATTGCAAAACTACACTCCCCGCGCATTACTAGTAAAGCATTCTTGCCCGGAAGGAGGAGAAGGGAAAGGCACCCCAGTCCTTCTATTTGCATCCATTCACACACGAAAGAGTTGCCGTTCCCTCCCTCCTTCCCTCGCTCGCTCCCTCCCTCCCTCCTGCCCTCCGCGTGCTGACTAGAGAGAGAGCTGGTTATTCTTGCAGCTCTTGTCTTGGCAGGAGTTCAATGAGCAGCAGGCGGAGGAAGGGGAGAGCCTAACACGCAGGCGCTCCTGGGCACTGTCGAAGAATCGAGTCACTGGAGCAGAGCGCCCAAGCGGCGGCGACTGCTTCTGGAGTCCCCGCCCAGTGTGAGTGTCTGGGCGGCCGGCAGCCGGCGGGCAGTGCTGGAGTAGCAAGAGCGCGGTGCGGGCAGAGCGAGCGGCGTGTCGTACTGGGGGGTCGGAGGGAGCTGCGCTCGGGCGATGCATATCGCCACGTCCCCGGAGTCCCGGAAATAGGAGAGCCTGGCAGAAAGCAGAGGTGCTTCCTTCGCCTCGGAGCCGCGCTCGTTCGCCCAAGGAGCTGGCATTCAGGGCAGAAGGCTGCAGCGGTTGCAACATCTCGAGCCTCCCCGGTGGCAAGCCGAGCAGCGGTGGGGAAGAGGAGGTAGGGGACGAGGCGCGGGGCGCTCGCTGCCCCTGGACTCGGCCATGTCGTCCGCGGCGGTGGCGGTGGCCGCTGCCTCCCGCAGGCAGTCCTGTTACTTGTGCGATCTACCTCGCATGCCCTGGGCCATGATCTGGGATTTCACCGAGCCCGTCTGCAGGGGCTGCGTCAACTACGAAGGGGCCGACCGTGTGGAGTTCGTCATCGACACGGCTCGGCAGCTCAAGCGGGCGCACAGTTTCCAGGAAGGCCGGGCTCCGCCACCTCCGCACACCAAGCAACAGCCTCCGCCGCTCAGCGCCAAAGACCTGCACTCGGCGGCTGTGGCCACGGCCGAGGCGGCATCTCGCGCCCCGCCGCAGCCCCACGAGCGCTACTCTCTGGCTGCGGCGCTGGCGTCTTCTGAGCGGCCGCCTCCCCGCCTGGGACCCGAGTACGGCGGGAGCAGGCAGGTCAACGGCATCCTCGTTCCCAACGGTTTCTCCAAGCCCGAAGAGCCGCCCGAACTGAACCGTCAGAGTCCCAACCCGCGCCGGACGCACGCCGTGGCCCCCACTTTGGTGCCCCTCATGAACGGAGCTTCCCTGCCCGCCTGCATCAGCAGCCGGGCGGCAGCGGCTGCAGCAGCCTCCTTGGCGGCTATCTCCGGAGCGCCTCCAACCCCGCTGCAGGTCTCGGTCTCCCAAGCGCAGCAGAGTCAGCAGCAGCCCGGGGAAGGGGGCGGGCACAAGCGGCCCGGCTCGGTGTCTTCCTCGTCGTCTGGGGGCGGCGGTGGCGGTGGCGGTGGCGGCGCCAGCGACCAGGAGGGCAAGGAAAAAGGACAGCCGCAAGCGGCGCGGGGTTCGGCGGATCCTCTGGACCCACTCGGCGTGGAGAGCAAAACCCGGGGGGCATCGGCCGGCTCGGAGCAAGAGTGGCTGGGCAAGCCCAAGACCGTGCGGGACACCCTGTTGGCCTTGCAGCACAGCGGCCACGCGGCGCCCTTCGAAAGCAAATTCAAGAAGGAGCCCGGCATGGCGGGAGGGAGGCTCTTGGGCTACGATAGCAACGGGGCCGCGGCCAAATCAGGTGAGAAAAGGCGCGCGTTTGGCGCGGGCAGTTAGGGTTCTTGTGGAGGGAGAACCGCTTCGCCCTTCCTCCCTGAAAAACTGGGTCAGGGACTCTTTTTCAGCCTGGTGCCTGGCTGTGGCAGCGTGCTCCGGGCTCGGAAGCAACATCTGGCGGGGAGGTTTCCCCTCCCTACTTCTGCCCACTTTCTCTTGTGAGGAGAGCTCTGGGGCAGGCGGGGCTGGGAAACGT
The DNA here is from genome assembly GCA_030761175.1 of Masticophis lateralis. Classification (NCBI taxonomy): domain Eukaryota; kingdom Metazoa; phylum Chordata; class Lepidosauria; order Squamata; family Colubridae; genus Masticophis; species Masticophis lateralis. The sequence goes on from JAUDYJ010000001.1 coordinate 72,537,048, forward strand.
TTTGCCTTCCTCCTTCTGCACCAGGCTGCGCTGCAAATTAACAAACATGCGGAAGTTAGCCAGAGACTTGATGTGTATGGATAAATGTAGGGCTCTTCTCTGTGTGAGTGGATTATGACGCATTGGATGCACAATGACTCTGAATGTGTTTCCAGCCAGTGGAAAATTACAAGCATGCACTTGTTTCTTTGGCTCATGGCCACTAATGTGGGAGGAGGGAGGCACAATGTAGTTACATTTGACTGCAGTGTGTATCATAATAGTATGAGCGGTGGCCGCTGGGTCTACCTTGCAGAAGCTGATTCACAAACCCAGATAAGGTGAACTCTTGTTGGTTTTAAGTTGGTCTTCCCCATTTGTATCTAGTGAGTAATTTGGCTGAGGTCCAGCTGCTTCAACTGAGTAGACCATGATACAGGACACACCATTCTTTCTGCAACATGATCTCATCTCCCACTGCTTCTTTCTAGGGGCTCGGGCTGCGAGGAAGAGAAAGGCTTCTCCAGAGCCAGAAGGTGAAGCTGGACCTCCAAAAATCAATGGCGAGGCACAGTCATGGTTACCCACCTCATCAGAAGGGATGAAAATACCAATGGCAGCTGCATCTTTCATGTCCCCACCGCCACCAACTGCTTCGCCTCATTCAAATCGGACCACACCACCGGAGGCAGTTCAGAATGGTCAGTCCCCTATGGCTGCACTCATTTTGGTTGCAGACAACGCCGGGGGCAACCATGCTTCCAAAGATGCCAACCAGGTTCACTCCACCACCAGGAGGAATAGCAGTAGTCCCCCTTCTCCATCCCCTATGAACCAGAGAAGGCTGGCCAGGGAAGTGCCGAGCCAAGGGGCAAATCCTGGAGGGATGGAACCAGTGCACCCTGTCAGCCTCCCAGACTCTTCTCTGGCAGCAAGTGTCCCCCTCTGCTGCACCCTGTGTCACGAGCGATTGGAAGACACCCACTTTGTGCAGTGTCCCTCCGTTCCGTCTCATAAGTTTTGCTTCCCTTGCTCTAGACAGAGCATCAAACAGCAAGGAGCTAATGGCGAAGTGTATTGTCCCAGTGGGGAGAAGTGCCCCCTAGTGGGATCCAATGTCCCTTGGGCCTTCATGCAAGGGGAGATTGCAACCATTCTTGCAGGAGATGTCAAAGTGAAAAAAGAGAGAGACTCATGACTTTTCCAGTTTTTCATTGCAACATCAACTTTAACATAAAACGGCTTGAACTGTATATACCTATAAATACTATAAATATCTATATATATATATTATATATATATATACATCCAAGACAAGGGAAATGTAGACTTCATAAAACATGGCTGTATAATTTTGATTTCTTTTTTGAATACATTGTGTTTCTATATTTTTTGAAGACAAAAGGTATGTACTTATAAATGCTCTTTTTTGTTGTTATAGCAACTATTTGTTGTGCTTCCTTGGTGACAGTTACTGTTCAGTGTAGGCTGTGACTTGCGCTGCTTTTTTTAGAGAGCACTTGGCAAACCAGAAATGCTTCTAGCTGTAAATTGTATGCACTTGGTTTCTTCCCCCTCCTTTTTTTTAAAAAAATGCCAAATACATCTTTCAACATTGTAAAGATTGCCTTATTGTCTGTGGTTCCTTTTTTTTCCTTTCTCTTTTGCCCTTATTCATATTGAAGGCATTTTAGGTTTTAGAGAAATTATGGCATTAAAGAGATCATAGGATTCAAGCAAGGTTGCTATTCAGTCCAGTCCAATCCAAAGATCTGAAGCAATAGGGGTTTGTGTGGAAACATTATTCCTTCACTGCTGCTGCAAAAACTGGCCAGATTCTTACAGCGATTTTTGCTTGTAGAAGGAAGCTGTTTGCAGACTATCCAGCTTAAAGTGAGGTGCTATTGAGGCTGAGGGTTTTTTTGTTTTTGTTTTGTTTTGTTAAAGGCAAAATAACCAGAGTTGTAATATTAGGTAGTAAGATTCCAAAACAGTTTTTGTCATGCATTGCTTAAGGTTCCTGCAGTTCTTTTGTGATAAATTGAATTATTGACTAGCCGTGCATTAGAACAGAATAGCACTGCCATCTTTTTAACAAATTTACAACTTTTCAGCATCAATGAATTGAACGTTGCTATGCCCTTCATACTTGTATGGAAAAACACTGAGGTAGGTTTTAAGGATTTTTACAGTAGTGCAGAAGAACTTTCTTCTTAACACTTAAATGTTTTGAACTGTTGCTATTGTTATTGTTGCTGATGTCATCTAATGGAGTAGAGCAAAAGCAGAGCGGTAATGACAGCAGCAGAAAAGATTTTGCTTGGCATGTCTGCATTGTCAGCAGAGAGATTAACGGGGATCTCTGCCTGAAATTTCCTGATCCATGTGTCGGAGGCAAAACAACCAAATCATATTTAAAGGGAACAACCTAGGATTTATATCTCCTTGAATTTTTATGCAGGCATCCCTTGCCTTCTGGACTACCTTCAACCATTATTTTGCATAGCTAGTATTTTGATTATGCTTCTTTTTTTGTCAGAAGACAGGCATTTTAGATAAACATCAGCTACTAGAAATAGTCAAGACTCACTGTAGTGTTGCTGTGCTGTTCACAGTTGTGTTAGCAACATTGCTGTACAACCACTTGCATTCATTATTGGTGACCACTTTAGCATATGGTCATAAATGATTATTTCAAACAACAGTTTGCCCCTTGTGTTGTTTGCACGTTACAATATATTCTCTTTAGCTACATTTAATCATTTTATACTATTGGGTCAGACTGTTTTTAGGTGTTCATCTTCAGTCTTCTATTTAATGCTGAATAGATTTTGATAGGGTCCTTTTTTAGTGGTCAACACATTTGAAAACCTAACCTGCACATGGGCAATTCTTTTTTTAAAAAAAAACATTTTAATAAGCACACCCACTAGCGTTGTGTTCCATATTACAGGTCAGTGTAATATTAAATAACAAGTTTTGCATGATAAACCAATATTTGAAATTATAGAAATACATATAGATCAGACTGGTGTCTTATGTAAACACGTTTAGAAAGTTTGAGATGGGAAACGCACATATGTACAACTGTAAGGATTCTTTGGAACCACTATAATTGTGGAAATAAGAATTTAGGCACTTTATTAAAAATTGGATTTTGAATTAATAGAGGATAAGTTCTTAAGAATCTTTTTGACATAATACCTCATGTATTAAACTAATTTGTATGAACAGTTTGCATTTTACGTTAAAAAAAATACCCCTACAAAAATTTTCATTGTGACATCTTGGTGTGTAGTTCAGATTTGAACTTCTTAATCTGAGGTGGGATGATAGTTCAGATTTGAGTTTCTTAATCCGAGGTGGGATGACAGTAACTTCTTTCTTCAAAATGCTATTCAAGCATGACAGATTATCAAGAGAAGCCTTAGTTACAGTCTTCATATTGTAGCTCAGTAATATCGCTGTATGTTCTTTAAAGTAGTTCAATGAGTGGGATGTTTAAAAAAGCTTGCCATGAACACAGCTGGAACATATTTCAAGACTTATTTGTTCAGCCAGTTTCTTCCACACCTCTGTTAAGGTAACCAATTCTCATATATTTTATAAATTTATACTACAGAAATGACATAAACTGTGATATGACTTTTTTTAAAAATGCATTTCTGTGATTTCAATTGGCCAAATGTAATTTTGTTTGCTTTTTAAAATTGGTTTCTGACATCAGCAGATAAGCATATATCCACATATATACATATACATTGATGCACACAATATGCTTCCCTGGCTACAAAGTTTTTTCAAGTGCTTTTAGCTGCAACAATACTACAGTTACTATCCAATAAACAAAACAAAACTTGATTCCATTGCAGCTAATGTGAAATTAATTGCTTATTTCAATGGAGTCAGATGTTGCACCCTAACATTTTTTCCAGTTTTTAATGGTGATTCTTTGTATAGCAATAAAGCAAAATGTTGTTTAATGGAGAGTGTGATTGTCACAATCTCACCTTCGTTATACTTTTAAGTTACCATTATTAAAATACCACCTGCACTATGCTTTCATTGTTTATAGTTGCTGAACTAACACATTACTATTTTTTCCTATTTTTTTAATCTTTTGCATTAAATAAAGTGAAATCAGGCATTTAAACACTTTCTGTGAATGTAGTCCTTCTTTTTATCATCTTTTTATTTTAAAAAATATAATCCTGCAGCTACTGTCATAACCTAGTAGCCAAAGCAACTTTTTTTAGATTACTTTCTTTAATTAGAAGGTGATAGGGAAGAATAGAACGAAGTGTCATCAGAAAAAAAAAACATTTTTTTTTCTTAATAAGGAGAACTACTCCCTTTTTATCTTAAGGTGCACAGAATCCAGGCAAGTGGGAAGGAAAAGGGAAACATACAATTTCTGGATACTACTAGTTATGGTATATTTGAGCTAAATACCCTATGAAATATTTAGGAAAAGGTTTATTTGTGGAGTTCTCCCAATGGCTTTTTATGGCAACAGGATCCTGAGAAATTTCTTCTGTACTTGAGCCAGAACCTCTCACTTGACTTCCAGGCAGAATAGATACAGTGTTCTGCTGACATGAGAGGGAGCCATTGAGGAGAGATCTGATGTTGCAGTTTTGTGGAAGCATTTTTTGAGTGGAAGACAGAACATTAATATGAACCATAAAAATGCTGCCCCTATTATATTTAGGTGGAAGAAAGGTTCCTTGGGCATAATCTTAAGTAAATATGTTTAGAATGGAAAGAAACACTTCTAAAAATGTTCACTGCAGTGCAGGGAAGAACAGTAGAAAACATTATGCACCAATGCAGCTTAGATGTCCTCGATCAAAATACAGAGAAGTTGCTGTAGTTGAAAGTCTAATGATGTATGCATAGTAAGTCCTAATCAGACTCAGTGCTGAAGAATTGGAGATTATAATAAATTTATATAAATGTTACAAGCATTGCAGTTTCAAAGATGGCTTACATGGGGTTTTACAAGTTCAATGCAAAAAATTTAAGAGCTCTGTTGTTACAATTCGCTTAGTACTGAAAATCGTACTATTAAAGCAGTAAAAAGGATTCAAATTACGGTAATAAGTATACTCTTATATTTCACCAATGAGTTCAGTAGACCTACCACCGTCCTTTATTTTTTTAAAAAATCAAGATTAGTTGCATGCTGAATTGATCTATAAAGGATTATAGTATCCAATCAATGCCACTAAAATTTGGCCCTTCAGTTTTGCTGAAAGCTTCCAGCTTATGGAACGTACACATTTTTATATAACCAGATAGTGCAATTAATTATATTACACTAATTTCTGAAAACTTTTTTTTTTTTACATTTTTACAAATACAAAAACTCTAAAATCATTCCCATATATTGGAAATAAGACAAATTGGATTGATTGCTTATGAGGACAACTAATGTGATCATAAAATGTAGTCAGTTAAAAGCAGTCTCTACTTTTGCTTAAGGATCATAATACTGGACTTTAAAATGTTAATAACTATAATGTGCATGAAACTAATGAGGCAATTGGATTTCTTAAAAACATGGAATGACAAAAGGGAATTCTTCATTTTATATAAACATAACTGATTTGTATTTTTATTTAATCTCTTTTCCTCTCCCACATACATCTTCAAGGTAAATCTGTTGTCAAAAGTGCAGATCAACTATTACAAACTAAGCAGAGCAGAGTTCCTCTTGCTTTGATTTCTTTAGACAAATAATTCAGAAACTCTTCTGCCAGATCTAGGTAGGCCACACAAAATTCTGACTCACTATCATTTACTTGCCTGTGTCAAAAAAATACAGAATGAGGAGAAACGCCTTTCCTTTATCATAGATGAAGGTCAGGCTGTACTAACAGATGAATGGAATGTATATTTACTAATTGCATCATTCCAGACTTTGTAACTGGGATGTTCAGCTAGCTCATTCAATGTCTTTGGCTAAGAGGAAATAATCATAAATCCTTATAAAGGCTTTCATTTTACAATGATAATTTACTCTCAATGTTCTATCAACGCATATGGACTAAAGGTGAGTAGAACAGTTCTAAATAAAGGTGTGGAGGTCTATAATGTTAACTACATTTGAGGAAATTCTTAAAGTTAACCCTAAATTAACTGATACTTGTATGCTATTACTTTATGGAATTCAGCTTTATGAATAACTGATATATCCTTATTTTAATTTAGAAGAGTTATCACAGTAGTTACATAAGTAAAATGCATTGAGGGCACATATAATATTATTGTTTAAACTGAACTATCCCAGATGTTGTCTCTTACTTTTATAAAGGTTATTACTTTTCTAACGTTTTCAGGCAAAAATCCAGTTCTGAACTCTTTGTATGTACATGGTTTCAACTGAAACTACTTTCAATGTAACAGCTATTTATATTAAAATTAGAAATACCTGTCTGCAAATTGTAGCCTATATGTGTAATTCCAGGCCTAAATAGTACAACTTAGAAATAAATCCTACTCAGTTGCACAGAATTTATATTCATATAGTAAGTTTAGGTTGATGAAAATTTATTTTTCTCGCTATAGATCTATATGCATTGGTGAACAGATTTCCCAGTTTTCTATCAAAGTATTATCAATTCTATTTATCTCAGGGTGCTTATGTTACACAAGGGGCACAAATGGATTCTTCTTAAATATGGACATTATTTCCTAGTTCTCAGGATTGTGTTACCTTCTGTCTCTACACATAAACATAGACAATAATAGGAGTTTCAGACTTTTGTTTGCTTGATATTATACCCATTCATGTAATATGATCTATAGTATATATTGCAGTCTTCTTGTACCCTAACAAGATGGCAGAACAGAATGGCACTAACAATTATTTTGCAGTGTTGATCTTGATTCTCAGCAAGGATTGATAAGGTGCTGGGAACTCTCCAATGTCCTTAAGGGACCTGGTACCATATTTAAAAATGGCCTTATGCTCCTTTTATAAGCAGGAGAAGCAAAACAAAAGGAAGGTGAAATGTTTTCCAGTTCAGTCATGCTGATAACAGACTTTCACTAGTTGAAAAGTAATAGAATTAGCAATATTAATGAATGCTGGAACATAATAATTCAGCAACCTAAATCCAGCCTGTGTGGTAGGGTAAAAATACAGGATGGATGGACAGATGGATGATTGATAGATTAGACAGACAGACAGACAGACAAATATAGACAGACATCTCCTTCGAAAGCATATCAAAAACATCCTGGAAGAAGACATTTATGTTGTCAGGAAAACAACACAGGCATGTTTATATATCAGCAGAAGCTGAGCTTTACTCAAAAAAACCCCTATTTTAAGACTACAGTTTCAAACTTTGCTGACCTAACCCATTTGTCAAGGTTCGTACACTACATTAACTTACAAAACTGTCCATCATACCTTACCCTAGTGTGATTAAGATCCTGAACTACAGCCTGAGAAGTCATGGAAGCTAAATGGGTCATTTTATTTATTTATTTACTTGCCTCCCTACATACCTACTTACTATTTGACTTACATGCCATGCAATCATAACTTAAAGTAGCTTATAGGTTTACAAGCAGTGTGAAGATTAAAACTGCCAAGATAAATTTCCCAACTCCAAGGAATTTCACATATATAAAGCATTCACCGGGAGGAAATGAACAAATGAATAAAGCCAGTTCCACAGGTTCCAAACATCTGCTGAAACAGACATGTCTTAACAGCTTTATGGAACATCAGAAAGAGCTGAAACCTGTCTAATGTTGACAATGGACATCAGACAGTGAACAATGGATCTCTGAGACAGTGTTGTTCCAGAGAAAGCGGACAGTGACAGAGAAAGACCAACTTCAAAATACTGCAGATGACTTCAATAATCTAGAGAGAGGCACTCTCTTCCAGGTATTAGGCTAGTTAACTATCTCTTAGCTCAACTTATCCTACCTAGTTTCTGTTACAGGCAAAAAAAAGCAAAGGGGAAATGGTAGGCATGCCATTGCCTTCATTTCCTGGGGAACAGGGACAAGGAAAAAAATAAATCTGTTAAAATTTGCTATAGTCAGATTCATCCATTTAGGGACTGTCCATTTCAACCATATCCATTCCTCTCTCTATGAGATCTAATTGTCCTGCTACTAGCCAGTTTCCGTTATCTCACTCTGGAGTAATGTTTCTCAATCTTGGCAACTTTAAATTATGTGGACAGCTGGAGAATGTGAAGTCCATAGATCTTAAAATTTCCAAGATTGAGAAATACTGCTCTAAAGGATTTAGTTCATGGGTGTCCAATCTTTTGGCTTGCCTGGACCACACTGAGAGAAGAGGAATTGTCTTGCGTCGCATATAATATATGCACCAAGTTTTGGTGTATTTGGGTCTTTTCCCGTGTAAGATTATGTGTGTGTGTGTGTTTCTCTTTAGCCAGGTTCTTCCTACGTAAACCAAGATTTTATGCAGCCCTAGTTCAGTGAAATCACAATCCACTAGTTTCTAGGCTTTTTTTCTTCTGGCAGTCAGTGAAAAAGAAAGAAAACAAATACTGTACCTTTAGAGGGAGGATACATGAGATTGTGATTTCACTGAACTGGGGCTGCATAAAATCTTGGTTTACATAGGAAGAACCTGGCTAAAGAGAAATACACATAAAACATATGAAAAAGAAAGAAAACATATACACATATATGTATACACATATACACACACACACACATACATATATTCCCCAATATGGGAGGGAGCATACTGCTTCCTTTTCACCTTTCAGCTCCAATCCAGGAGTCCTCAAGCAGTTGTATTCACGACAAATAGTTTTATACCAAATTTATATTTGCTGATAAAGTCTCCCTTTATTTCTTTATCAGCAAATATATATATATGTGTGTGTGTGTGTGTGTACAAGTTTTGGTGTATTCGGGTCTTTTCCCGTGTAAGATTGAGAGTATCTTGGCGACGTTTTGACGAGGTCTCACTCGTCATCTTCAGGCTGGTGTCTTCGGCTTTGTGCTTGTGCTTGCACAACTATGGCTGTGAAACATCTTGATTTACGTAGGAAAATCCTGGCATAAAGAATAATACCCATAAAAACCTATGAAAATAAAATAAAATTATATATATATATATATATGTTTTCTGAGTTCTGAGGTTTTTGCGGGTGTTTGTATGTAGGTCTTTGGTTATTCGGGTTTCTCCCGCATAGAATTGGAAGTATCTTGGCGACGTTTCGACGAAGTCTCATTCGTCATCTTCAGGCTGGTGTTCTCGGCTTCGTTCTTCCACATGTCCACATTGCTCCTGGAAGAACGAAGCCGAGAACACCAGCCTGAAGATGATGAATGAGACTTCGTCGAAACGTCGCCAAGATACTTCCAATTCTACGCGGGAGAAGACCCGAATAACCAAAGACCTATATATATATGTATGTATGTATGTATGTATGTATGTATGTATGTATGTATGTATGTTTTTTTTTTTTTTGTATTAAGTCATCCTGGATTACCACGAATGGAGGAGATATCACAAATCTCCAATTTTTGCCTTTCAGCCCAATCTCATGGGCCATCCAGACAGTATCATATAGCCGACAAGCTATTTTTCTATGTTTTTAATATTTTTGCTGATATTTTATTTGCCTTTATTTATAGTATTATCAGCAAAAATATTTATATATATATATATATATATATATATATATATATATATATATATATATATATATATATATATATATATATATATATTACACACATACTCTCACTCTCTACAATCACATAACATTAAAGTTTATGATATTGTGGGGCTGTATTACTAGCTTTCCAGCCCATGGGCTGCAGGTTGGACCAGCCTGATTGAACAATCATGGCATTGTCTATTTCCTTCTTTCCTAGGTCATTTTTGCATTATATGCTTTTTATTTTATGTTATTTTACTTTGGGAGATACCCAAATGAAGTGTGGCAGAAAGGGGAGACAAACCAGTCTAGAAAACTCCCAACTAGAGTCCTGACGTGAGATCCACTCCATTCCTTGTTTTAGAGCCTTGGCTAGCAGATGGTCTCGCTGCTTGCTGGTGTTGTGCTAAAAGGAAAGTGCAGCAAAGTTAAAGGGTACCTAGCTTACTCATCATAACTAGTACATTCACAACCCAAATAACACTATTTGGCAGTGAGTTGAGGAAGACAGGACAAAGATAGCATAAGAATTGGCAATGAGGACAACAAATTGTATGACAAGATCGGTTTGTGCCAGCCTAAGTAGAATTGAACAGATAGCACTTTTGACCAGTGTAAAAGACTGATATAGAGATCAGAAATCATATATTTCCTGTTGTGCTGGTGAGCTTCCCAGGGTCATAAGACTGACTAATTAAGGAGTGGGGAGGAGGGTCTTGGTAGGCTTTCATCTGATCTAGCATGATAACCCTTTTATTCTGGCTTTCTCAAATCTCAAAGAATGTTGTTCATTTTAAGGAGATCCCTAACCCAGGCACTTGCACACAAGTAAGCTAGCCAAGGTTTGACTCAATGTTTACTAGCTAAAATCACAACAATGAGGTTTGTTTGCCAAGGAAGATCCCTCAGAAGAACCATGGATTGCTTTTAAGAATTATCGTTTCTTGTGTGCAATTTCAGAACCAATTTTAGAAAGCAATGTGGCTGAAGAAATTATAGATCTGCTGAACTGTAAATGAATAAAAGTAGGCTTTGCTATTAATCACCACAGGTTGCAGCACCAATTTCACATAGGAAGAAAGCACTTTGACAGCATTGCTGAAAGAAAGGTCCCTGCTTCTGGATCCAGGTTGTCAAGACAAGAAATGATTCACCCTACAGTACCTTTTGGGTACTACCATTTTTGTGATTCTACCATTTTTGTGATTCTATTATTCTCTACAATGTTTCCTTTTGGGTGAGATTTGCTTCAAGGTGAGAAAGTGATCCTTAAGTGGTTTCTGGGAATCTTGGAGATGAATCATCTGATTACCAGCAGTATATGTTGGAGCCTGTCCCTTTGTTACATGATGAATGGTAACCGAGATAGGAAATACTGTGCTACTGGCAGATGGTGCCTTTGACAAAGAAAACTATATTAGCAAGTTCCCTTAGGAAATATTTAGAAACTACTCATAAGAGAATGGAAAACTACCTTATATTGACTCAGCTAATTTTGAATCCTAGGTTGGTTTTTTTTTTTTTTTTTTGCATACTGTTTCTATTATCTTGTTATCAAATACAGCGTACTTAGCAAGATCAATTAGATAGCTTTTCAGGGAACTGAATTTTTTTCCCCTGGGAAACCTGTTTAAGCTTTGAGTGATAAAGCTTGTGTCATTTGAGTGATAAAGTTTGGCCATTTCTATTTTAAGGTTTATTATCAAATTGCCAGAGAACAGTGATCATTGTGCATGAACGATTTGGATGGGGTGCGAGGAAAGGATAAATTATTCCTGCCTCTCAGATACTGAAGATGAGAAGTGAGGAGTGAAACACCATAAATTCTATCCAAAAGAATCTCATCTAAAATTTAATTTAATGAAACCTCTTGCAATAGGAATCATAATCCTAAAATATTGCAAGCAATCCACAAATCAGTGGGACCCATCTCCATCTAAAATGCTTAAAACAGTGCATTTAAATATTTCCTTTTGCCTGAGTTGATGTATAAAGATCGCCCGCAGTATGTTACTTGCAAGAAAAATTGCATTTTGGGAAAATCATGGAGAGTCAACCTCGTAGCTGGCATTCTCTTATATTCAAACTTCTTAGAAGCTATCTCTTTTAATGCACACATATACTTTCAGTTACTGAGAAAAATCACACAAACAAATCAGAAATAACTTCTGTAGCACCAGGGTTTTTACAAAGCATCAGGCTTGTGATTTTAAAGGGGTTAAAAATGAAGTGACTCTGTGTGCTAGTAAATAATTAACTTGTTTACCAAGCACTTGAACTGCCATCTAGCCACGTGGTCTCTGTCATTAAGGTTTGTTCAAGGTGCACATTGCTCCAAGCAAAGTCCTAAGTCCAAATACTAATGTTTACACAGCCATATTCACCTTCGCCTTCAAAGACCATAATCTTGAGTATTATTTCTTCACCCCTGCCAATATAAACTGGCAAGTTTTCCTCCTATCCTACAGCTCAGCCCTGAGCCGTTTAAAACTTGTTTCTACAAGGAATGTTTTTTTGGGATGGTGTTGGAAGTGGCTGGGGAAAAAATCTGATTTGTGGGGTGTACAGGGAACCATGTGTTTTGATGTACATGCTAATCTAGAGGCCTGAAATGTGTTACAAACTCTTGGGCTGGGACAAGTGCCAAACTAATATATCCTATCATAATTCAGCATGCAGAGAAAACTATAATTCAGGGTGTGACCATCATAAAATGCTTGTGTTTTTAACAGCTCATAGCAGGTAATCAGCAGGTGAATCTTCTTCCATCTTCGAATCTACCAGTCAGGAAAAGCTGGACTTAAAACAGCTTTCCCAGGGGAAAAAAACAACCTTGGTTCCCTGAAAAGCTATCTAATGAATCTAGCTAAATACACTGTATTTGGTAGCCTTACTCATGACAAACACTGAAACATCACAGAGGCCAAATCCTCAAGAGTAGACCTCAGGAGCAGGTCTTACCTGAATCGTGTTTGGTATTACTGGGTTGCACACGAAGGGCAAAACCAACCACACTCTGCTAATATTGTGAAACAAAAACTTAGGACTAAATATGCAAGTCAAAATAAATGTCCATAAAAGTTTTTTTTTAAAAGCCATCCTATTTCCGGCCACTCAAGAGCTCAGCCTCACCCAACCCAGCCAGACACAGCTTCGCTTATTTCAAAAGGCAGATACACATCAAATCGAGTCTCTGACTCGCCTTCCTGTGCTATACGAGTTCTGAGAAACCTAACTCATTTTTAAGAGGAAGTTGTAAAAAAAAAAAAAGAAAGAAAAATTACAAACACGCCAGCCAGGCTAAAGTTTATTACTATGCATTCCTTCAGTTTCCTCTTTAAAATCTTGAGCTAAGAAACATGGAAGAGTTTGCAATAAAAAAAACCTGATCCGGGCAATTTTGAAAGGTGCATTTTAGGGATTCAGAGAAACGAAGCCCTTTTTATTGTTTAGATTTCCCGACAGCCGTTTTTTCCCCTCCCTGAGCTGCCTGCAAAAAAAAAAAAATGCTAGCTCATCACGTACCGCTGCAGGGCACGGAGGGTAAAGCCACAAGCTGCGGAAGCCGCTGCCTCAACTCGAGCAAACCCCGCCTAGCAAGGAAACGGCCCCCCGCTATAATTAGAGCCAGCGGGGCGGGCGCAAGCTCAGTGTTCCCTCGCAGGCGGCATCGGTTTCAGCCTCGGTCGGTGTCCAAACTGAGCCGTACCAAGAAAGGCTTCATAGCTGCTGACTGCAGCCTTTTTATTCAAACCAGGGTCACCTCGTGGTGAACCAAATATAGTCAACGGCAGAGGCTAGTTGAGCCCTCGGCAAAGAGGAAGAATGTGGCGGCATTGCGCAAGCGGCGGTGGGGGGGAAAGTGCAAGCGGTGACGTGTCGCGCAGCCCCACGCTGGGCGGGCAAAGGACCAGGGTTGCCTTGTTTCCCCCTTCCTGCTTTTGCTTGCGATTCGTGCCTACGAGTCCCTTGAGGCCGCTGACTCATTCGCCGAATTGTTGCGACTAAATTGTTGCCTCTTCAGCAGAATCTGCATTGCTCAGACAGTCCAATGTTTTTTTTTAATAAGATGTGTGGAATCATTTGGAGTTACGACATTTATGTTTCCTTTGCGCCGATCCCTCCCACATTCTATTCAGTCCCCCAGAGTTCGATATAAAATGGGTGATTATATAAATGGTTTACATAAATAAGTAAAAATAAACTACGTGAAGCAGAGGCTTGTTTTCTAAAGAGTCATATAGTAGTTCCTACTGTCACTTCCAATTGTTTTCCCCCAAAACATTCAGGCCTTTTTGAATTAAAGGCAAATATTATTTCTTACTTTCGTGTCAAAGCCATTAATAAATTCCATTCCATTCAATTCCATTCAATTCCATCCTGTCCTTAAAATTCTTTTTTTTATACATGATTTTTTAAAAATAATTTTTATTTTGAATACAAATACATGATAACATATAAATCTAAATACAAAAAAGGAAAAAAATACAAATATTGCAGTCCCCCTGAGACCATCTTTTTCTTATATATTTCTTATATCTTAAAATGCATTTTATCAGTAAATTTTTAACTACAACACTATAATACCATGATGGCGAACCTATGGCACGGGTGCCACAGGTGGCATATGGAGCCATATCGGTGGGCACGCGAGCTCAGCTCTGGCACGCATGTGAGTGCCAGCCAGCTTATTTTCGGGCCTTCTGGGTCCACCAGAAGTTAGGAAACACACTGTTTCTGGCCTCCGGAGGGCCTCTGGGGGGTGGGGAAGGGTGTTTTCGCCCTCCCCAGGCTCCTAGAAAGGCTCTGGAGCCTGGGTAGAGCAAAAAACAGTCCTACCAGACCCACCAGGCCATCGTGTGCCAAAAGTGAGGGGGAGCACGGGGGTGTGTGGGCATGGAATTATGGATGTGGGCACGTGTGCATGTGACCCCACTGCGCTCCCACCGCTTTTGGCACGCGATGGCAAAAAGGTTAGCCATCACTGCTATAGTGAAACACTTTTTAGAAAAGATGAGAAACATGCTTTAAACATAGGTGGAGTTATGAATATGTAAAAGAAACAATAGAATATAGCTATTAAATAAAATGCAGTTATTTTAATTCAGAAAAATGTTTATATTATTAGACTTTGCAATAGCTATTCCTCAACTCGAAGAAATTAGGCCAAGTCTGAGTATTTAACCCAGGAGTCCCCAACCCCCGGGCTGTGGCCCACTACCGGGCCGTGAGCTGTTCAGAACTGGACCATGGAAGTGGCAGGTGAGCACATATGTGCACGCATCCTCACTTGTGTGAGTGGTGGGCGAGTGTAGATCACACTCTAGAGGTTCGTAACTTCACCATTTCATATGGAGTGATGACTCTTGTGTAGGTTCAGATGACCTCAGAAGATTGAATTTCCTAATCATCAATCTTTGAATCAGTTCGTCTAGTGGAACAACTCAGATTTGATCTCAGGGAATTCTCAGCTAGAAATCTGCTATAGCCAGTTTCTACAACCTACAAAATTGGAATATAACTACAAGAACTAGTGGGTATGGAGAAGTGAATCCAACCCAAGAATAATAGAACCACACTATTTACACTATGGAAGATAGTGTCAATCATAACCTGAATTGCTATCTAGTGAATGAGAGCTTCAAATTATTTCAAAATCTCAGTAGGAGAAAGAAAATTTCAGCTTTCCCTGTAGAGTTCTCTTCCAGGTATTCTGGACTTTCACTTCAAGAATGCTAGTCATCTTGATCAACAATTATCCAAAAAGACTTTGATAGTATCAGATTGGAGAAAACAAGATTATTTTAACAATAATATGGACTATTTCTGTGTTGGGGTTTGCACTGCACCATCATTTGTCATTTGAAATGGTGTCGTTTACAAATATTTCTTACATTACCCTCATAAGGTGGATCTTTGCCTTAAACGTTGGTTTCTTGATATGGAGAAAGTAATCTAGAAAAAGGTTTAGAAACAACACCTGGAGGAAGAACTGGAACTTAATTTCCTTAAAGAAGATGAAAATGATTAAAGATGTAATTCCATTGAGATCTGTAACAGGTATTCCACATAAAACGTTGTCCTATAACATTATTTCTTTTAAACTATTACTATTGCTGTCCACACAAAGTAGCAACTTCACTGTGGGATTTATTTTAACAATGAAAACATGGGATAGAAAAATAATAAATGGCAGTTCATCCTCCAAATGAGTGAAAGGTACTTATTTATATGTGAGATCAATCTTCTGTTTCTTTGTTTTTAGCATATTCAAATATTAGAAAAGATGAGCGTGTTGGTAGCTTATTATAATTCTATACTGTCCAACAAAAAATAAAAAGGATAAGAGTTTGTAATAGGAAGGCATTAAATAATTTATTATCAACTGCCTTTATAGCTCTGTTTTTCTATTAAAGTCCATATTATCTCTATAATTATCCCACAGTGAGACAGATTGGCCTGAGGGAAGAATGATTCTTCCAAATCACCCAGAGAGCTTTGTGGTCAAGCAGGATCTTACTGGTCCCAGTCAAACACTTTATTACTACATCACACTGGGTTTCATGTATCATAGGGTGGATAACCTTGATGACATCACATACACTAGTTATTAATCATAGTTTTAGGGAAATTATTTTTCTGTAATCTCTTTCTAGGTAAGTATGATAAGTCGGGAGTGGTAGTGTTTGAATTCCTAGCTAGATAGTAGCACCAAGTTAGTATTGGTTGTTCTTAAAAATCAACTTGGATGGAAGACCACCAGCAAATTCTAGGGTTAAAGATTCGATTTGGAAGTTAAGAAAAGAAATCCCAGAAGAAGACAGTAGGAAACAGCTTCAAGATTGTTCCCTAGATAACTACATGGACTACATCAGCTGTATTTTTATTGTTTGAACAACCTACAAAATCTCTTTCATCAAGGGCCAACAAAAAAAAAAGTATAGGTCTACTTCTCTTAAATCATTTTAAAATTACTTTCAACTTTTAAAAAGTTATTGACTATTTCCCTCCAGGAAACAATAACCATGTCATGCCCTAATTATTTTTTCCCTTTGCTGTTGAGGGGGTTATTTTATGTATTATTGTGTCTATAAATTTATTGAGATTACAGTGGATTTCCAGACAGAATCCAAATTGCCCGACTGCTGTTCAAGCCAATACAAATAATAACTAATCTCTTAGTGCTGCTTTCTCTTTGATCTTGTCTTACTCAATAGCAGTAAGATGTTCCGGGCAGAGTATTTCTGCACTTGCATGGAGGTTAGCACCTTGGCCTTGTGCCACTTTTCCAAAGTAGGAAGAATAATGGATTTGGGGTTTTAAAATCATTTTGTATATGAGTTTAGAGGTGGTGGAAAGTGCCAGAGGGACAGTTTGAAAGGCAGAAGTTGTTTATCTTTCTACAGTCTAGAGATCAACATTAACCATAAATTTATATTTCTTTATCGACACCATGGATGTATCCTGACCTTAAAAATATAATGAAATTCTTTTGGCATATTCAGTTTGTTTAAAAGCAGCATGAAACGTTTAGGGTTTTTCTCCCTGAGCCATCTGCTGGGACAGTGGTTTTTAAGTGCAGGGTTAACCTAAGATATTTGGTGCCTGAGGTGGAAAATCAAAATAGTGCTCCTTTCTAATAGCATTTGAAAGCTGCTGTCTGAGAAAGCCACATCATTTAATCTAAATCTGGTATGCCTCACATTGCTTAAGACTTTTGTAACTGGAAATCAGTCAGGAAGTTTCTTTACAAGAACTGTGTTAAACTCCTAAAGTAATGTCTTTCCATTGTTCTCGCTAAGGGTGGAGAATTCAGAATCCTTCAGAGGTTTACAGCTTAATTCCCAGCATTTCTCACACAGGGCATGTTGGGTAGGACTACTGGGAATTGCAGATGAGCAACACTAGGAGGACCCGATCCATTTCCTAGGTAAATACCTTTCCCAGGTCCTGGGCAAAAGCCTATCCTCTTCCATTAATAACTACAAAGGGGTAATTTGAGTGCCACAAAATTATCATTTGTTGCTGTTAAGGCTGCAGTTCAGACAGAGGCATTGGCATTCATAGCAGCTGGAAATCCCCATGTTTCTTATGCCTATTGCAGGTACCATTAGCATCTCCTCAGATGTTTGCAGAATTCAGCAGTTTGCTCAAAAGCTACCTGGGGAATTCTAGGAGTTAAAAGTCCACACATCTTAAGAGTTTTTAAGATTGAGAAACCCTGGCCTAGAAATAAAAGATGGATAGGATGAAATATAATAATAATAATAATAATATGAATTTGTCAGGCTTCTGCTAAAAACACAGCGGTAACATCAATAAAAGGGAGATGGGACATTAATAAAAATTAATCATACAGAGCAAGACTTTTTTTAAAAAAATGCTGTTTTATGTTTAAGTTTGCTAAATTATCATCTAAAAATGCACAATTAAATTATCCAGAGTTGGCCTTTTTATTGTATCCCTGTTTTTAAAAATTATGAATGTTTTCTAGTTAATTTTAGGCAATTATTCATTAATTACATTAAGTAGGTTTTTGTTTCAGTATTTGTATTGAAATCTAAATCATTTGGAATAAATTCAGCTATTTTTAATGTTGGAAAATTATACATTTTGTTGTCATTATTTTTAGAGAGGGATAGAGTAGCAAGAATTGTCAGAATTTACAAACAATTTGCATGATAGACAAAATATTGGAAGAAACTAATAAAATCATATGATTTGTAGAGATAGAATAAATATAAGAGGAAAAAGATTTAAACATAGTGGGTAAAAGTGATGAATGGTTCTTATTTCATTCAACAATGAACATTTGTTATCTGTATAGCCTATGTGTAACAAAGATACTGCTTCAGAAAAACTACATTCTTGCATATTTTATCTAGGAGCCACTTTTGATGGAATTAGGCCAGAAATGCTTTATATTAAAGGAGAAAAGGATTCATTGACTGCTCTTATTGTAACACTTCAGAGATCAATTACCATTATAATCTAATTAAAACATATTTTATTCTGTCCCCCAAATACATTCAGGCAATATTCTCAGAGAGCCATACATTCTTAGGGTCTTTCTTACTTGCATCTAAGCACAGGACAGACATGCCCTGGCAATCTCTTTTTTTCCACCGAGTCCCCATAACACTAACTTTACATAGTCCCCATTCCATTCCTGAAGCAGCCTTAGGTTCTTCTTAGATATTCCAATGTCAACGTGATGTTTCAGACTTTAAACTGGCAGCAAACTCTCAAAATCTGATGTGGGTTGCTTCCAGTGGCACAGTTGGGTGACTTTAGGGGTCAGGACAGGGGTAGGTTCTATTTATCTTTACTACCGATTTGCAACGGGGCCAGAAAATGTGCGTTTGTTTCACTCGTGCACAAGCGCAGAAGTTTCTGCGCATGCGCAGAAGCATTTTGATGACGTTGGGGTCGGTGGGCGGAGCCTCCCACAGGTTTTACCTATAGAACCGGTGCTAACCCGGGACAACCCACCACTGGGACAGGATGAGCCTGATATTCATTAATCATTTCAAACTGATGTCCAACCCCTTTGCCACTGATCCCTAAATGCTCCCCTCCAGGGCAGCTGTGTTTTGGGTAGCCGGAGAGTCTAGCTGTTTGAAACTAGGATGTTCCCTTATATCCACCATTTCCTGATGCCCATTTTTAAGAGATTATGGTTCTGAGAGATGGTGAATTCAGCACGATAGGCTCTTTGAAACTCACTGCCTGCCTGACAAGATAGAATGAATACTGGATTTTTACAGATGGTTGCATCTATGAGCTTAGCTCTCTTTCAAAACTCCCCACCTACACAAACCAGTTGATGAAATTTGACAGATGGTTAAACCTATATCTCACCATCTGTGATTGGCGAATGGTTTCCTGCTGGCTGATGATCTTTAGAAAGTAGGAAGGCAACAGAACTGAAATATAAGCAGTGGCTTTGCTTAATACGTCCTGCATAATACAATGCCATGTTAAGCCAGAACTATAAAGGAAAGGTAGAAATTGGCAATGAGGACACACAAATCCTATGCCTGTATACTTTTCTGCTGGGTTCAGAGTTGGCTGAAGGGTCTCTTCAGTACTTACGGGGAAAAGCAATCTTTCTTTTTCCCATTTCCTATGTTCTTACCTCTCTATTGCCAAGTTCTAGTAGATGAATAACACATCATGCTAAATTAGAGTATGGTTTTATTTGGCTTTGGCTTAGAATGTGTTTGAAGCAGAACAGTTCTAATCTACTCAGTAAATTGTAGTTAAGCAAGCTATGATGTAGAATGCATGAATCCTGCCAAAATGTGTTTATTCTTATCACCCTATAAAGTTTACATTATTGGCTTCTACTGTCTTATGTATTTCTCTGCATCTACTTCATAGGATCTACCTAATGCTTGTCCAGATAGACCTGTTTTAGATTCAAGAATGAGTAATCATGTAAACTGGTTCACAGCTGATGGGTGGAGTTCACCATTGATTAAAGAGAAAACTACTGAGCTTGGGCTACTGAGAAAACTACAGTAGCCCAAGTCTGCCCTGAGAGTGTAAGGTATATGGTAGGAACACCTCATATTCAGGGGTGAAATCCAGCAGGTTTTGACAGGTTCTGGAGAACCCGGTAGTGGAAATTTTGAGCAGTTTGGAAAACCAGCAAATACCACTTCTGGCTGGCCCCAGAGTGGGGTGGGAATAGGGATTTTGCAGTATCCTTCCCCTACCACGCCTACCAAGCCACACCACGCACACCAAGTACCACAGAACCAGTAGTAAAAAAAAATTGGATTTCACCACTGCTCATATTTCTTTTGCCATTATGTAGATGGACAATCGGGTTTAGTATTTGTTACAATACCTTTCATTTTAAGTTGCAGTCCTATCCTTACCAGGAAGTAAGCACCATCAAATATGGTAAATCTCATTACTCACTAGGCATGTGTAGCATTCTGCTCCAAATCAATAAAGTCTGTAATTTAAAACCTTTGGAAGGTTTATATCTGATTTATAGCCTGAATCTTCATGTGGTTTACAGATGATGATATTTCACAAAGAACCCCTTCCCCCAAGCACACACCCCAATTAAATGCCTGGGCTTGCCTGTTGTTTGGCTCCTTGCTTATTTGTGGCTAGGTGACATTTCTGGTGCCTCCCTGCCTTGCCAGGAAATTATTTATTAATGCTGTGGCCTGTAACCTAAATAAAGCCAAAGATGAACCCTTATTTCCTAAGGCTGCAGCAGGTACATTTAAGCATGACAGTAATCTTTCAAAGAGATATACTATAATATGGCATTATTCTATTTGGCGCAGTGGTTAGAATGCCGTATTGTAAACTAATTCTGCTGATTGCCAGCAGTTCAGCAGTGCAAATCTCACCGGTTCAAGGTTGACTCAGCCTTCCATCCTTCTGAAGTGGGTAAAATGAGGACTGATATTGTTGAGGGCAATATGCTGATTCTGTAAATCACTTAGAGAATGTTGTAAAGCACTATGAAGTGGTATATAAAACTAAGTGCTGCTGCTAGTTAGGCTTCTCTCTTTTGGGATATTTCATACTGCTACTTCTCTCTCTCTCCCGCTCTCAATTTCTGATAGCTTTTTCCAGGTTAGCTAGCATCCCATCCTAATGGAACATTTTGAGTCTTCTCTGGATTGTTTTGGGTTTCTTCCTAAATTTCTTAATACAACTTCAGGATTTCAGAAGACAACTTCCATAATTCTGGGCTGCTTTATTCAGACTTGCCAAGAACGACAGACCATGTCAATATAATAATCTAAAACATTTGGAGTATATTAAGACTGCTGCCTTGCCTCCATTCCCTTGATGATTATATGCCACTAAGTCAATATTACTTTCAAGTGACCACATAGATGATCTGCCCCCAGTCTGGTTCTTCATGTCTTTCAATAGTGTACCTATCACCATTGTAATTGAGACTATCCACTTTGGTGTTAATTGTCCTCATCTTTTCTTTTTTTTCATCTTGCAGTATAGATCCAGAGTATAGATCGCCTAATGTATCTAAAATATGGTAATCTGAACCTGATTATTTATGCCTTGAGTGAGAACAACTCTGGGTTCATTTTTTTAATGATCCATATGTTAGTTTTTATGGTTCTTCTTGGTATTCTCTGGAACTTGACCATAGAGAACTTCGCACAGAGACCACCCCATAGTTCAAAAGCATCAATACTCTTTCTAGTTTGCTTCTATACTACTTTTTTTTCCTGTAAAGTCTCTTGTTCCCTCTTGGAATTTTTTAAAAAACTTCTTTAAAGCACATTTGTTGAAATACCATTTTTGTGGGCATGGAAAGATCCTCACTGCCTCACTCTGTCTTTTTGTTCAGCTGCTCAGTGCTCCGTCAGTGCACCAATTGGAGGGTATGGAAAATAGTATTCTTACCCTTGCAACATTTGTTTTGGGAAATTAATCAGGCCAAGTTTGCGTATGTGTCAAAGTTTTAATTATTATTTTTAATTCCTTGCAAGATGCACAGATGTGTGTGTGTCTAACACATATACATATGCATATACAAATATGCACACACACACACATACGAGATAGCAGCTACATAAATTAGAATGAGAAAGAAAAAAAGAAAGAAAGAAGGAAAGAAGGAAAAGAAAAGGAATTGTCTTTAGAGTTCTGAAAAGTTAGGGCAGTTTTGGAGAAATGATCAAATGTACAAATGTTGGTAGAAAGATAGTAGGTAAAATGTGTGATATGTTAAGTAGTTATTTAGGTATGTAAGTGGTAAGTATGAAACCTAAATTCGAAGAGAGTGGACTTCAACAGGCTAAGAGAAAAAGTAGGAGGAATTCTATTCATTCCATGAATAGAGATCCTAAAGAAAAAGAATGATTCAAGAGAGTAATTATAAAAATATGAAATTATATTTTTTTTTATTATAAAAATGGTAATTAAGAACCAAATACAAGCAACACCAAACAGGGAAAAAATGGACAGACATCTTGGTTGCACCAAATTTCCCTTGACAAACAGAACAAACATTTTCAGATACTGTTTCTGAAACATATTTGAAACAAAAAGGACAAGTTTAAAAAATGGGAAAGGAGTATATAACAAAGGATATTATATCAAGAATAACCTGAATCTGCAAGGATGTCAGGAAGGTGAAGCCTCAGCATGGGTTGAGACTGGCTATGAATACCAGAAATAACAACAAAAAAAAGAGAGAAAGAGAGGAAAAGGAAAGGAAACAGTTGACCTGGTTGGCAAAGTTGGAATGATGGTCGTGGGTAACTTTTTTTTACTGAGGTACAGTTGGTTATTTGGGAGAGCCTTATTTCTCTATTGACAGAAGGTATTAATGGAAGTACTTACAGTACTCAGGGCTACAGTGATGGAAAACTATGAGAGACAAATGATAAACGTAGTGCATGAATCATTCTTGCATATTCAACCTTCATCTTTCTCTCTCATGTTTTTCTCCCTTCCTCTGCTGGAGATACACTGGGCAACTGCTAGGTTGCAGCTTCAAAGAGTTTCTTAGTCTAGGCCTAGACTAAAAATTCTTAGCAATGAAACAGGCCATGGCAGAGAGGAGAAATATGATGCACAAAAATTTAGAGGCGGCATAATTTCAGATTTCATCCATTGAAGGCAAAGAGATCACCAAAGACTCTTCTTTGAATGTGGCTGTCATGTAATCTCCACAACATTGTTGTCCAACCTTCTGGCTTGTTTGGGCCACATTGAGTGAAAAGGAATTGTCTTGGGACACATATAAAATACCCTGTTTTCCCTAAAATAAGATATCCCCTGATAATAAGCCCAATCGGGCTTTTGCGCGCATGGCAATAAGGCCAAGCACTTATTTCAGGGTTCAAAAAAAATATAAGACAGGGTCTTATTTTTGGGAAAACACAGTATATAATATAGTTAATGCATATAAATAACAAACTTCCTTTATCTTTTAATACAGAGGTGTCAAACTTGCGTTGTCACAACATCACATGACATATCGCGACTTTCCCCCCTTTGCTAAACCGGGGGTGGGAGTGGCCAGCGCGTGACACATCCAGCCTGCAGGCCACAAGTTTGACACCTGTTTTAATATTTTTATTATCTAGGGGGGCTGCATTACTGTCTAGGGGCTGCATGTGGCCCATAGGCTGCAGGTTGGACATGCCTGCTCTACAAGGATGATGGATCTCCACGACTGCAGCTTTGGTTTTACATGGCATGTGATCCTACTGAGGCTTCTGGTGGATAAATATCTTTTTTTCAGTAATGATCAAATCACTGCTTGATGGACAAGGGTACTATTCTTCATCCTTTGTCTGAATGTGACTTCTACTTCAGTCATAATGGTAACATGTGTATATGTCTAGATTTGCTGCCTTTGATTCTTCTTATTCCTGTCTACTTCCTGAACCTGTCCCTATAGTTTTCAAGTTAGCAAGATTTTAGAATTGAGTTGCCCTTGCCTTTTTCCTAGGGCTGAGGGTGAACGACTGGCCTAAAGTCACCCAGCTGGTTTTGTGCCTGAAAGGGAACTAGAACTCAGGGTCTCCTGGTTTCTTGCCTGGCACCTTAACCATTGCACCAGACTGGCCCTCTGAACTGCATGTAGCATCTGGAACTCTTTTGTCTCTTGAAATAGTAGGTTTTGATGCATTAAATTCTTCCTTAGACAGTGAGATGGGCAATGTTTAAACTTGCAGTTCACTTTTGAATATAATGTGCACCTGCACTCAGTCTTCTCTCTGTTTTCTCTTGGTCAATTCTCAATTTTAGGGTGATTTTCCAGTTCCTAGGTGCAATACCAATGAGTCAACAATCACAGTGCTCTTTCCTGTTGCTGTATTTGACATGTCACTTGCTTGCAAAGTGTAGAAGCCATGGCAATTATGATTCAGAATCCAACTTGCTGGCTTTTCTGCAAGGAGTCCATGAAAAAGCTATTGTCTCTTTAGTCCATTCCTAACTCCAACTTGGTACACAGAGCTTTTATTGTTAGCATTCTTTTAGCAACCTGGCCTAGTGGGAGCAACATTAAAAGACAACGGAGATGAAAAATAACCAAATGGAAACAAAAGCTGATATTAGGCATTTTGAGAGGTATGAAGAAGGCAGAGGGAGACCAATACCAGAGTTGCACTAAAAACAATTTGTTCTGCTGATTATTGCATGTAGCTGGAAGATTAAACAATTTCTCATCTATAATGAACTGTATTTGTCCTGGGTGGCAATAAAAATATCAAAAATAATATTTAGGACTAGTATGTATCATAAATAGTAACCCATTAATACTATTTCCACATAGCTACTCTGTCTAAAGTATTAACTGGTTGTTGTTTTTTTAAAAAATACAGCTCTTCCATATTAATATTAATCAAATACTTAGCAAAGTAAGATGACAAATAAAGACCTGTTGTGATAAAAATGAATTCTTGTGCATTTTAATTTGCAAAATAAAGGCCACTACATTAATAAGACTTAATTGTATCATGAAATATTTAACTAATATTTTCTTAGTCTTTACAAATTAGCCACATAAAGCAACACATAAGGCCTTATCCTGAACATTGTAGGCAATTCATACCATGATTTCTCCCAATGCATTCAATGCCCAGATGCAACTACGGTTGAAAACATACTGATATTTTTAAATTCCTTTTCAACTCTCCATTAAATGCACTAGCTTGGGTGTTAATTACAGAACAATTTCTTCCAGTAGCACTTTGGTGTTTTTTTTTTCCTTTGTTTTTGTCACTAAGAAATTAAAAAGCTTTAAATATATTATTGCAACATAGATTATTTTTGCATACATTTTTGCTGCACCTTTAGATGAGACTCAGTAGTGAACAAGGAGTTCTGATTTGTAATATATGTTCACGATAGCTCAAAGATCATAATGCTTTCACTGATATATTTGACTATATTGATTAGTTAAATGGACAGTGTGAACCCTTCATGTAAACAATTATAGATCCAGAAACAAGTATTTCTGAAAATTATGTTTCTTCCCTTTTCAGTTGCATTCAGCTGGCCTTTAAAGTTTCAGATATTCCCAAGAAGATGAGTCTTACCAGTCTTGTCAGAGTCCAGCCCCAGACAACAAAAGCTGACTGATTCATCACACAGCACATCTCTCTTTGACAAAGTCCCCAGCTCAGAGACTCAAAGAACTTAGAAATCACACAGATGGACTTCACTTGATGTCCAACTGGAGTTAACAGCAGTATTGATTCCAAGTATCCCAAGCCAGAAATAGCTCATCTGCAGCTGCCTTCAATATGACCTCACTTTTTTATAGTGCAAAAGGCACAATCCAGATCTTAATTCCTAAAAGACGCTCTCTCAGAATCAGGGAAGATTTGCCAGCCACACAACTGAGTTGTCCTATCTTATGCCTTCATTCTGTAACAAATAAGTAAGTATGCAGTAGTTACAGCAGAAAAGACACAGTGCTCCAGATGACCAAACAAATAAGCATAGTACTACCAGCAGGACATCTGCTGTACCTGATGAAAATTAGGAAGAACTGGGAAGCATCTTTCAAACCTGACCCAAGGGCCTTTAAATTGTATGCTGTGGTAGAGGGAGAAGACAGCCTAGAAAATAGCATGACACCGAGTCCTAAGAACAGGGCTGGTGGGATATACAGGCTGCTGAGGCACCCACTAATGAACAGTATAGTAAATCTAGGAAGGGATAAATCAGTTTGCAAGGCCCAAGGATTCCAGTGTCTTTATATTAATGTGCAGAGTTTAGAGTACAAACAGCGATAACTAGAAGTCCTAATGCAGGAAAGCCGTTACAATTTTGCAGATATTATTGAACCCTGGTGGGATGAAATTTATGAGTGGAATGCAAAGGTTGAAAGGTCTAGTTGGTTAACTTGGGGGGACGACGACTGTGAGTTCTAGTTCTCCATGAGGCCCCTTAATTTCTTGGTAATTGGACCATTTAAAGATTGTGTTAGGGAGCACACATTGAATGAGTTGATTCCATGTAGAGAAAGTAGTTCTGAAGGCACTCTGGAGCCAACTCGTATTGGACTTTATAGGTTAGAAGTGGCAATTTGAATTGTATTTGGAAACCTCTTGACCTCCAGCACAGCTGTTACATGGTATCACTCTGACCATCCAGTCACTTAGTGAGATGGCAGTGTCTAAATTTGATAAATACACAATGATTCTAATTTGCCAGCAAATAGGCCACTATAAAATTGGCCAAAGTACCTCTGGTGTGACATCCACTTACCTATCTGAAAGCAACTGTGAGTTCAGGGGAAACCCCCTTTAGGGGGAATGCCATCCAGTCTAGAGATATAACTGGGGCTAATAGAGCACCCTTCTCAGCAAACATCAATTTGGGTTCAGCAAGAGACTTTTTTGTCCTGTCCACACCCAAGAGCCTTCAGACACCACCCATGTTTTCCCTTGAGTTATTTATAAAAATAATAAAGGCGGGATATAAACAAACAAATAAATAGGTAGGTAGTTATGTTGCTGTTAGTTGGATACAGAACTGATTGAACAAGCATAGCCAAAATGTCAGTGACTCTGTATTAAGCTATCTCCAAGGAAGCTGTTAATCAGTTCCCTTGTGTGTCTAAGTTTGATGAGGGCTGAATGGGAACATAAAAACATAAGCATTATCCCTGCTGGATTAGAGCTCTGGCCAATCTATTTTAGCAGTCTTTTCTTATAGTGGCCAAACAGCGGCACAATAAAGTCCAGCAGATGGCCTTCAGACCAGAGGAAGTCACATTTTTTAAAAATTTGATTTATATGCCGCCCTTCTCCGAAGACTCAGGGCAGCTTACAATGTGTTAAGCAATAGCCTTCATACTTGTGTATATTATACAAAGTCAGCTTATTGCCCTCACAAACTGGGTCCTCAATTTACCTACCTTAGAAAGGATGGAAGGCTGAGTCAACCCTGAGCCTGGCGAGATTCGAACATGAGTAATTGCAGACAGCTGGATGTTTAATTAGGATGCTTTGTCTGCAGAGCTATCCAGGCTCACATTGCCATCAAGGCTAACTGCCATTGATCCACATGAGTACAAGCAAGGCAGAGGTTTGTAGATCAATGGGAAATCAGTTTCTGGGGTTTAGTTCAGTTTCCACTTCCTGTGCAAATTCAATTCATAGTTTAGTGGTGCTAAGGAAATCTCTGCATTCCAATGTGATTAGGAATGCATTTGCCCATTTATATTTCTGTAATATATTTTTATGTTATGTTTCTTGACCTGGCAGCAGTTATCTATGCCTTGATTATTTCCCAGCTTAACTGCTGCAATGCATTCTACACGAGGCTTCCTTAAGAATACCTAAATGCATTATTTAGGGAAAGCAAAAGCGTATTGTTTTAAGTAT
The DNA here is from genome assembly GCA_030761175.1 of Masticophis lateralis. NCBI lineage: Eukaryota > Metazoa > Chordata > Lepidosauria > Squamata > Colubridae > Masticophis > Masticophis lateralis. The sequence goes on from JAUDYJ010000001.1 coordinate 72,565,054, forward strand.
TCTGTGTTGAATTTAGTTGTTTTTTAAAATATTTTAATTTCTTAAATAGATTGGAACCCTCCCTAATTCAGTGCCTTTGTCTTCCAAGCTTGGTTCTCCAAAGTTGTTTGGACCCTCAGCACAATTCCACAGAAAGCAATATTTCTGTTTTTAAGAAAGAAATCAAGACTTCTTCTTTGGATGGGTCTTTGTAGTTCGAACAGGTTAATAGTTGTTACATTTTAGCATTTTAGCAATAGTTTAGCATTTTTTTAAAAAAACTATCTGCTTTTTTATTTTTATACTCGTGGCCTTGAGTCCCCTTCAGACAGAAAGACAGGGTAACATTTGTATAAATAATAGACCACAAAAAAGGAAAGGAAGGCAGGAGGCTGATTTTAAGCAGCAGCAGGACAGCCATCTGTCAGGAGTGCTTTCATTTAAATTTCTGACCTTGGGAGGAGATGGATTTGGTGGCCAACATAGCTTTAGCTCTATGATTCTTCAATGCTTTGAAAATAGAGAAATGTGACAGGGGAAAAAGCAGGAAAATATATTAACCAAATTTCAACTTTATTCAGGGAAAGATATTTGACCTGCACACCTGTTCTTTCCACCAGCCCAATCTAATATCTATTAGATATGTTGGATTACAACTCTCAGACTTTCCAAAGTCATTCAACTTGGAATTTTGGGTACTGCCAATATATTTAGAAATTATCTGGTTGGGGAAGGCTGGTTTCCGTGTGCTTTGAATGAACACTGCATATGAATGCACCTTTTGCAGTTAGGGGGGGAAATGATTGACATGCAAATCTTGAGACAGTTTGAAATAATAGAGTAGAACAGAAATCTCTAGTTTTCTCCATATCATTCCATAACCATATTTTCTTTTACAGATCTTGTGCTGTGCATATTAAAATAGATTGGACTACGTTGTGCAATGGCTATCAGTAGCCAGTGAATTGTTAAATAAAATGTAGCATAACATCCTAACTCTTCGGTTCAGCCATTCAGGAGATACACAGCTTTATAGATACACAACAGAGAACTTGACTGACATTTTTGCAGTCTTGCATGCAACAAATAAATTTTGCCAATATAGTTGTAGTTGTTTGTCCATTTGTTTTGGAAGGGTGAAGTTCAAAGTGATTGCAAGCTTCTGCCGATCATATTAAAGATGCTCATGATTTCAGATACTTTGACTGCAAATTGGGGGCTCCAGCTTTTGCTTTTCAAAGGCTTCAGCAGAAGTGACAACAACTATAGTTGCTCTGGCTGGGCATGACAGGCACTAATCATTATTCTGGTGGGGTGAGCAGACTCAAAGTTTCCCTGTCAGAAGATACATGTTCCTTTGGGCTTTATCCTTCTAACTTTTATCGCTGGCACTGTGACTTGAATAGCAATTTGGGTCTCTCAAGTGTAGCACAGCAGGCTCAATGTGCCAGCAGTGCGGTGCATGCCAAAGAAGGCAAGATTAGTATCTGTCTTATTCTGGCTAGAAACTACTTTTTTCTGCTCTTTCTTCTCCCTCCCTTTGTGGACTAAGACAATACGGATTCTTACTTATCGTATTTCACATGCATCGGGAGAGCAAAGTGTCAATCCAAACACGTTTGTAAGCATGTTGATTTTTTGTATTAAAATGGTATTAAAAACCTAGCTCATTCTTCTGCATGTAGATGCCTTGTGGATATGTTAAACTGAAAAGTTCCATCTTCCTGGATTAACCATCTTAATATGGATAGAGTAGCAATGAAAGCTACATATATAGTTTCAGCTGGAAATTAATGAGCTTTTCTCTATTTTCAATGGCAATGAGGTATACGGTATTCTGATAGATTGCTTAATATATTTATAATGATACACTTTGTTGCCTTTTGGGATGGCTTTGCTTATAGCCATGTCCAACACTTCTGTTGATAAGTAGATTGTCCTTAAGATGATGCACAGCAATCATGGCTGATCAGCTAGGACAGCACATGTAACTCAAAGGATAACTTTGGCCTCTCCCAATGCATGTGAGAGCCTAATAACTTTCAATGTAGAACAGAGGTTGGGAACCATGGCCTTTTGTGACTTGTGGACTTCAACTCCCAGAATTCCTGAGCCAGCATGGGCCATGATTCCCCACCCCTATTGTAGAACGTCAAACAAAGAAGCATCTAATCTATAACGTATCATCATCTTCATCATCCTTAAGCAATCCACTGAAAGGCCTATTCAGTGAAAATTACAGACTGTAATCTACAATGCTAGTTCCAGGCCAGTTGACAAATATACGTTTTTCAACTATCCAGTTCAGGGCTGAGACAGAGTGACTGGCCTAAAGTCACCCAGCCACCTTCAGTGCCTAAGGGAGATATATATCGTCTAAAGATATGGGTGTATATTGAAGACTGAAGTTAAATCTCTACTAACTTCTAAAGAAGTAGAAAACAATCAATTTTTTCAGAGTAGTGGGAAATAAATTATTATTACTTTCTAACCATATTATGATTGGTGACAGTGTACAGCTCTGAAAAACAAGTATTTAATAGCCAGATTGTAGTAAACATAGTTGATTGCTGAAAATGTCTAACCTTGTGTTAAGTTCACTTTACTGCAGACTTATAATTCACCAGTATGACTTGCACCTCTTCATTTCACTCCCTGTGATATAAATGACAATGTGATGGAGCCTGGGTACAAATGATGAATTTAGTTAATCTCATTCTTTAGTATCCCTTATAAATGGCTTTAAAATACTATAGTCCCTTTCATTTCTTGACCTTGCCTCCCTGCTTTGATGCAAGGGAGCTTTTACGCTAGTTTCTATAGCAACTGGCTCTATTATATTTAAGACAGTAGAAGAAAAGGATTCATGTGGATTCTTTTGACAACTCTGATGGTGTATTCTCCTCTTATTTTCTGCTGTAATTTGTTCCATTCCCAGTTGGTCTGACCCTGTCCTCCCTATATAGTGCCTTCAGTATGGGGATGGGGAAGCACATATTTCCGTATTCTTCCTGATCCTTCTTGAGATTTTTATGGGTAGAATGTTATGCCACAAAATCATTTAAGATGCTTATTAAAGCTGATTGTCCTGAAATAATTGCATGAGATGACTTTAAAGCAATTAATTCCATGTGGCATCCTTTTGAAAGGTGGTTATACAAGAAGTAACTTTTTTTTCCAGGCAAACATCCCATTTGATAGGTGCTGTTATCATATAGGTGGCTTGATCCTGGGGCAGCTTGGAGCAGGCCATCATGTTTGGGACTCCTTTCCAGGGAGAGGAAGAGATTGGGATCTTCCTTGAAAGGAGGGTCGAGGAGGAAAATGTGACCCAGAGAACTACAATGACCTGATAACTTACATATTGCTCTGTCTTACACATTGGCAAAAAAAAATCAGAACACAAACTGGGCGGGTACGACCTAACAGATGACCCTCACTCTGTCAAAAACCTTGGAGTACTCATCTCAAATGATCTAAGTGCCAAAGCTTACTATAACAGCATTGCTAAAAAAGCATTAAGAGTTGTTAACCTAATCTTGCATAGCTTCTTCTCCGGTAATATTGAACTGCAAACTAGGGCATACAAAACTTTTGCCAGACCAATTCTTGAATACAGTTCATCTGTCTGGAACCCGCACTGCATATTAGACATTAATACAATAGAACGAGTCCAGAGATATTTCATGAGAAGAGTCCTCCACTTCTCTGCTCGCAACAAAATACCTTATGCCACCAGACTTGAAATTTTGGGCTTAGACAACTTAGAACTTTGCCGTCTTCGGTCTGACCTAAGCATAGTACATAAAATCATCAGCTACAATTCCTACCAGCCAATGAATACTTCAGCTTCAACCACAACAATACATGAGCACACAATAGATACAAACTCATGGTAAACTGATCCAAATTAGACTGATCCAAATTAGACTGCAGAAAATACGGCTTCAGTAACAGAATTGTCAACGCCTGGAATGCACTACCTGACTCTGTGGTTTCTTCCCCAAACCCCCAAAACTTTAACCATAGACTGTCTACTGTAGACCTCACCCCATTCCTAAGAGGTGTCTAAGGGACGTGCATAAGCACACCAATGTGCCTACCGTCCCTGTCCTAATGTTTTCTTTTATTTGTATCCATTTCATGTATTTATAATTATGTTTATACTTGTATTTGTCATAAAATACATGCCTGATGAAAAATACAAAATAAAAATAATTTTTTTAAAAAAACTTAAATGTTAGCTTATATGACTTCTGAAAAAATAAGGAAAAGGGAATGATTCATGGCTTTGAGTGCAGTTCTCAGGCAAATCATTTATATGGATCATGTTCAGAGCTTGCCCAAACTTCAGCTCTCATCCTCCTACTCAACGGCTATGCTGGCTAGAGACTAGTGAAGTTCTAGTTCAGCCCCTTTGGTTGATACTAATTGGGGAATGCTATTCAAGGGCTCTGGTGGAATAAATGCAATTGGTGCAGGTCTCCTTATGAGATCCCACCCCTCCTCCCTCCCTCTCAGTTTGGTTCTGAAAGGATTGTCTAAGGGCCATCCTGCTTCATCCTATTCTGGGAAACTTCTGTGATGGGAATGTTGTACTTTCTCAGTGGCTGGGTTTACACAGTCACTGAATCACTCACAATGCAATGACATTTGAACCTGTTATATGCAAAGCCAGTGCATTGGGTTACTTTATGGTTCAGTGTATTTTGCAGACTCAAGAAGGTGGATAGTCATGGTTAAGCATGCCATGAATCAATTTCAGTGAACAATTTCTTTTAATAAAAGACACTGTCTATGTTCCTCTGTTCTTATAGAGGGAATCCCTTTTAGGTAGGCAAATACTCTTTGTTAAAGCATCTTGTAATATCTTGAAGATATACCCAAGGCAAAAAGTAAATGAATGCATTTAAAACTGATTTTAAGAAGCAATGATTCCAGTTCTGCATCATCATTAGCTTTCATAAGCAAACAAAATACCTTAGACAGGGAGGCATTCACCAATTCTTATGGTACCGAAACCAAGCAAAGTTCTTCCAGATGAACGTAACTTTTTGCCCAACCACCGTGCAGATCAACCAAAAGCTTTTTTATGACAATGAAAAGCAGTAAATATTAGATTGGCTTCTGCTAGTATGGAACTATGGCAGACACAGCTAAAAGCCTTGCAAAGGATGACCTGGGCATTAATGGGAAGCGTATCTCCATGGAGAGGAATAGGTCATTTGAAATCATCTCAATATGGGGTTGATGGGTGCAGAGAAAACATGATCTATGAGTTATCCCACTAGACGAGAGAGATTGCAACACCACTTATTTTGTCCTGGGTTAGAGGCAGATAGTTACACACAGAGGGCCATACTGAGCTCACTGTGGAAACATATGCAATGGTGGAAATAAATATGATCTGGAGAGGTAGACTCAACAAGAAGGATTAGCTTTCATGGAAGCTTTTGTTCTTGTGTTCTTCAGCAGACTCATTTGTCTGTTCCTCTGGGTCATCAGAAGAAACCCCATGAATCCTGAATTTTGCTTAACCTTTAAAATGCCTAAAGATTTCATGCCTTTGAAACCTGAATGTTGAGTGAAGGTCCTTCTATGTGATGAAGTCTGTGCTGGCTTTAGAATTAGAAATAGCAGGCTCTGCCTTCAGGTGGCCACAGTGGAAACACCTTCATTAAATATATTGCTTTCGATCTGCAATTATCTATATACTTTCCCAATGCTTTCAATTTTGAAATTCTCTCGAGGTGGACTCCTGAGGCAATGCCTCTCAAAATCTTGTGAGGAGGCAGTTGGCAGCTGGAGTGGTGCTTTGGAAGAAGAGAAGATCAGGTGCCAGTTCTTTCCCATAGATGTCCTGAGATATATATCCTTTTGTGACCTAAAGAGAGGTGATTGAATTAGCCTATCATTTTTAATCCATCTGAAAAGGAGCTATAAAATAAATGAGACAGAGAACTAACTTTGCAGTGCAGGAGATTCTAGAAATCAACAACTAAATATTTATTTCTGGTTCTGCAGGGTTCTGTAGCTTTCCCTCATTTATCATTCTTACTAAAGAAGTCTATTCAACTTACTGATTGCATTTCCCCGTGCCTTTTTAAATCCTCTTTCCTCCTAGGGTTTAAATGCACCTCATCTCATTTGCTTTACTCTCACTAAGCATAAAAATGCACTCTGATAATGGAATGTTGCGTATTCAAATGTTTAAATTCACCTGTACAGGTAACATCTAAAAATGATAAAACCACCATTGACTGATCCAGTGCCAAAGTATTGGAACAAAATGGTGCAGTGTTGCTTGTCAAATCAAGGTTGTGTTTTATATAAATCCATCATAGTTAGTCATGACCAACCTTTGGTGCAGCTTCCTTTCTTCCCGGACTGCTTGCTCTGAGGAAATTTTTAAAAGATGAAACTGGTAAAAGATGAAACTCATTTTTTAATAACTGGATATTTTACTTGAGGAGAATTACCAATATATTTTAGGTTTTGGCCCAAGAACAAGAGTGCTAGTTTGTTATGAATTCTTTGCATTGCACTCAGCCATAAAATTGGGAAACGGCAGCACATGGCTGAATATGTATAGCAGTGGTGGGTTCCTCCCGGTTCTCCCGAGCTGGTAGCGGTGATGATATGTTGTCACCGAACCGGTTCTGCCCCCCACCCATCCCGCACATTATTCTTACTTTTATTTGGCCCACCCCCAATCTATTGCTACCTCCTGAGTCCCAGCTGATGGCTAGAGGGAAAAAAACTGTTTAAACTCTTGCCACAGGACTTTAAAGGGCTGCCTTACAGCTGATCAGTGTTAAAAGAAAACAAATGAGTAGACCGGTGCCTGCAAAAATAAATGGGTAGACCAGTGCCTGCAAAAATACATGAGTAGATCAGTGCCTGCAAAAATACATGAGTAGACCAGTGCCTGCAAAAAATAAATGGGTAGATCGGTACAGCTCTGCAAGCAGTTAAAAGCCTGGTAGACCAGTACCTCTGCTAAATCCTAAATAATTGTCACATTACCATCAAGCCATGCCCACAAAATAAGCCACGCCCAAGAACCGGTAGTAAAAAAATTTAGAACCCACCCCTGATGTATAGGCTCCAAAATTAAGTAGGATAAGGCCTGTTAGCATTCAGATGAGAGACCACCAGACAATCCCAGGGCTGTAGTGTGTGTGTGTGTGTGTATACAAACTATATACTACTATAGTATTCTATATATACTATGTATACATACTATATATACATAATATATGCTACTAAAAAAAAGACTGCAGATTAACTTTAAATTCACTCAGCTAATTTAAAAAACAACAACAAACCTTCAGGTTTGAAATTTTTGGAATACTTGTATGCAGTTGTTTTGTTTGTTTGAATCATTTGGGTCAAAGCAGCACACCAAGATTTGAGTGTGCCAAATGCCTGATTTTATTCTGAGATCCTGAGCAATCCTTTCCATTTCCCAGACTCTCTTGAACCTTGCCCATTTCTGGTTTTTCATTCACGGAAGAGAAGAACTTATCACTGATTTCATGTATCATGTGAGAGGCGGTTCCCGGCCTATTTTCCAGGGATCCAAACAAACTACTGACATCATATGCTAACTATAGAGCTATTTTGGCTGTAGGTGAATAAATAATGTAGCTGTACTTGCAGAGGACTTTAGTGGCACAATTTATATTATAACTAGACTATCAGCCTTGAATTATCATTAGTCTCATTCTTGACTGCAAGAAGAAATCTTTGATGAATATTCAGAACCATTACCAAGGAAAGCTTTCAAGGAATAGCTCATTCTCCAGGTACAAACCAGAGTGAAGTGGCAGAGGACCAATAACCATAGTATGACATTTCTACATTTTTGTGTCAATAAGGCTTGTCCAATAAAAAAAAAGGTTGCATTTCTGTCAGCAGTCAGTTTTGAGTAGTCATGAGAAGACTTGTATGAGTTTTATATCTGGAGAGAGTTATGTTCTGGAATATAATAAAACTCTAGTCTAGGGTTGGCATTTCTTCACTCAAAAGAAGGTAAGAAAAAATATGTATATAATAGAGGGTGTATTTTCTTTTATTTATTTCAATCTAATTTATATAGTCACCCAGCTCCCAAGCAAGTGACTCTGAGCAGTACACAACATTTTTAATAGAACAAAATAGAATTCTTTATTGGCCAAGTGTGATTGGAGACACAAGGAATTTGTCTCCATTGCGTAAGATCTCAGTGTACATACAGACAAAAAGTGATAGGTCATAGATGATAAATCATAGTTACAATCATTAATCATAAGATACATTTTTTTTTGCTTTGGCTATTTTGTTCTATCTTTCTGCCTGTAGGCAAATAGTCTACTCTAAAATGAAAACTTTATCCTCACAACATTTAGATGAGGTAGGTTACATGGGCAGACAGTGATTGGTTTGAAGTGATCCATGTCTGCACTTCCCAGCCCCCGTCCAGCAATCTAACCAGATGTACTTGTTATTTTGAGCCTTTTAAAAAGGTAAATATTAGGACTATTCACAATGTTTAAAGGCTCAGGTTTTTCTCTTTACTATGGGAATATTACAATGTTCATTTACCTCCACTTCTCCAAACATCAGTAACTCTTCCCACAGGCCAATTTCCTGTTAATTTTTGGAAAGCTCTGCATTTCATAAAGCACTACCAAAATCAAACAAATAACAACAAATCCAACCAACCTCCCTCCCCTAAGGATTCACTTTATGATTCCCCATGTGTATGGTCTTCTACCATTCTATACTCAACAATGAAACTAGGTTCTACAAGACACAGTAGAATAAACAGAGAATTCTAAGGCATCTCCTGAATCCAACCTGGATTGTCTTGGTAATACAAAAGCTCAAGGGGTTCTATCCAGGGGACTTACTTTCCTTTTCTCCACACAGTAGCCACCCAATGAAATAGATTAGGTTGAAAGACAGTGGCCCAATCTCACCCAATAGTTTCCAGAGCTTATGGTGACCTTACACTTTATCCTGTTCTAACAATTAATCATTATGGTGTAGTAGTCGCAGAGTTTTAAGTTGAAAAGCTTGCTGCACTTGTTTTAATGACTATATTATGCTTTAATTATTATGGCATTATTCTTTAATAGCAGCTTTGAATATTGGCTGGATAAAAATAAAACACAAACATGTAATGTTCTAGGTTATAGATAAAGTTCAGTAAAATCATTTTACCTACCAGATACCAGAGCATTATTTATTTATTTGTTTGTTTGTTTGTTTGTTTGTTTGATTGATTTGTATGCTGCCCTTCTCCGAAGACTCAGGGCGGCTTACAATGCATTAAGCAATAGCCTTCATACTTTGGTATATACCTGCTTAGTAGGGCTTTCGGCCCTCCCTAAGTGGTGTTCTTTTTATACAAAGTCAGTTTATTGCCCCCACAATCCAGGTCCTCATTTTACCTACCTCGAAAGGATGGAAGGCTGAGTCAACCTTGAGCCTGGTGAGGTTTGAACTTGCAATAACTGCAGGCAACTGGCAACTAAGTGCTACTTTAACAGCACTTAGTCCACTGCGCCACCAGAGTACCAGCGTAAACAGATTGGAAACTGTTGCTGATCAAACTAACTGCAGACCTGCTGCTAGATTCCACACCGTTCATTCAGCAGTTCAATAGTTCCTGAAAAGAGAAGAAAATAACAGCTGAAGTAATTCTGTAGCACATCCACGTTATCTAATATTTATTTAATGTGATATTGCACAAACTGGAGAGAAAATATCAGTACTGCAGATCTACAAATATACAAACCATGTGAGTCCAGCAAGTCAATCAAATAATTTGTAGGGCCTGAATTAATAATGCCTGAAGTATAGAGCAACTGAAGGGTCACAGAGCTGCATTAGAATTTCCGTACAGACAGAAACAGACAGACAATTCAGCTTTGCCCCTGCAAACTGAAAGCACCTATTAGAATGGTGGTTTTGATTAAACCTGTTTCCTTTGATATCTTTCTGGGTTTTAGGGCCTTTGCTTGAAAATGTATTTATCAGAGTTTAGTCAACTAAGCAACAAAGAGGTATACTGTAGAGGTATAAGTAGCTGCATTGTGTGAGCTGCTGTTTATGTAATCACTTATGAATTCTAATGAGCTTTGATTTCAGCCAGGAACAATATCAGATTCATTTTTCTTGGTGGGCAGTGTTAAGTCGTGCGTTCAAGAAAGGACAGGACATGCAGTAAAGTCTAACACTTTTATTAGCTCCGTAAATCGCAATGGCAATCCTAGCCACGGCAGCTCCTTTTATAGAGAAGAGCCGCGGCTTCAGCCACTGACGGTCCTATGAATTTCCCGCTGTTGTCCCTGATTGGTCCGTTCAAATCTGCCATTCTATACTCAACAGGCAGAATAGGACTTCCAGCTCCAGCATTTCAGGGCAGCATTTCTGGAATCTAATTCACTTAGAAAATTCCAGATTGGGAAATATATATTTTATATAGATAGGTTTCTTCAATAATATGCAAGGTATCTTACAAAGAGTTTTCTTCGGAGAATGTTTAGAGACAATCAAGGGTTGTTTAAAAGGGAAAGTATGTTTTGGGAAGTATGAGTCACTTCAAATAATTGTCAGATCATTCCTGTGAAATGTGTTAAGAAAAATTCAGGGTGTATGTTCTCAGTAAGTGTCTATTGCCTATACTGCAGCAGGTTTACATAATTTTTTATTTGCATAACTAATTTTGTAACAATCTAATATGTCATTGCTTGGAAGTAAATCCTTCAATTCTCTTTGCTAAGATCATGTTGTAAATGCTATTCTCCATTGCAAAATCTTTATAAAAGAAAAATTTGGGATTCACTTACCATACTATGGCTAATGTAGTTTGTTTTGGGTTTTGTCTATTGCAGTGTGTAAAACTAGCTATCGTAGCTTGAAAGCTATAGTTGTTTTATGTAATCAGGTCAGGATAGCTTCTTTTGCCAACAATAGTTTACTGCAATGTATGAATCAGGGATAGATTCTACTTACCTTTACTACCGGTTTGCAACGGGGCAGCGCACACGCTTGCTTTGTTCGCACGCCTGCATGTTCTTCTGCGCATGCGCAGAAGCTTCTGCGCATGCGCACAAGCGTTCTGATGACATCGGGGTCGGTGGACAGAGCCTCCTGACGGTTTTACTACCGGTTCTATAGAACCGGTCCGAACCGGGGGCAATCCACCACTGCTATGAATCCAGTCATTAAAGAGCATATTTTCAACATTTCCATCTTGTTCCTTGGTCAGTCAGTAAGACAAGATCAAAATGTACCTCTTAAAGGTTGTAACAGTGTATATTGATTAGTGTCAGAACATGCAGTATGATATTCATTCTGACACTGCATCCAAATTCTACACATCTCCTAAAAAGGCAGAGCAGGACAAAAGAACAGCTTCCTTTGGAGTGGTGTTTTTCAGACATGGCAACTTCAAGATGTTTGAACTTCAAAACATGTCCACACATTTTAAATTTAATTTGAAAAAAAAATGTCTTTGGCGTTTGTAACTAGATGGAGAACTTCCTGGGTCAAATGCAGGGGTGGGCTGCTGAGGGTTCACAGGGGTTTGGGAGAACTTCTAGCTACGATTCTGCCCAGTTCGGAGAACACCCAAATCCCACTCCTGGCTGGCTCTGCCCACCCCACCCCTCCCCTCCCCTCTCAGGAGTCCCCATGAAGCCCGTTTTGCATGCAGGTAAGTGCAGGCTCAGGGAGGATGAAAAATGGGTCTACCAGAAGTTTGGGAAGACTGGAAACAGAAATGGAAATGGAGACCCGTTTCCGGCCTCCAGAGGGCCTCCGGAGCCTGGGGAGGCCATTTTTGCCTTCCCGGAGCTCGAGGAAAGCTCCAGAGCCTAGGAAGGGCAAACACACACACCCTGCCATGATGCAGGAGACCGACTAGGCCATGCCCACCATGGCCACGCCCACCCAGCAACCAAGCAGAGAACCCCTTGCTAAAATTTTTGAAGCCCACTCCTGGTCAAATGATGTCCTATTGGGCTCCAGGTTCCCACAGTCTGTTCTGCATCATGTAGTAGCTTTAATGGTTCAGGGATAGCGAAGCTATTTTTTGCAAAAGGGAAGAAGAAAAGAATTTTGCTGCAGCAGGTTGGCTCTTAGGATAAAAGCAACAAGACATTTTAAACAAGGAAATATTTAGCTTCATGCTAGAATTGGAAGACAAAGTCAGGAAATTCTGCAGGATAATAGTATACCTACCCTGGAAAGACTTATTCTCCCAAACCAGCAGATCATTTTTAAAAGCTTTATATAAAGGCTATCAGAATCAATACGTGTTTTCCATGATGTCACAGATCCTAGAAGTGGATGGAGGCCTCACCAATTATACAGTTGGTGTAGCATTTGGGGACATAAAGTGGGAGGAGGAGTTGGCCTTCCCAGAAACTGACTGGGTCTAATTCATGTGAGAACCTCTGCGTGGGAATCAGTTAAGCAAGTAGCCAACTTCCACCCTCGGCTGCTTGTCTGAGAGACTGCCATGGCTTACCTGTGTCCCTGTGAGCAAACATTTATTGCATTCCTAAATGCTTAACTGGCACATTATGCAACTGAAAGAACAAGTCAAGAAGTTGACTTAGCTGCCTCCGGGCTGTAGTGACTCAACTCAAATCAACACTGGGTTACCTGCTGTGATGAGTTCACATCATCACAGCCTGCCTTTGTTGTGGGACAATGCTGCAGCTGGGTTTGGTATGCTTTCTTGATTTGTCTTCTGACTTTTTTTTTTTTTAAAAATTGGGCATAAATATTTATGCTCCTTCTTTACTTCTCAGTATAATTTAGCCGTCTCTTTTCTTGCTGATTCTTTAACTGTAGTGGACAAAATAAAAGCGTTTTTCCAGTTCAGATTCTTGACAAGTTTCAAATCTGTGCAATTTTGCCAGTCTTCCCATTGGGAGAATAACTTAATAAAAACAATTTAGATAAACATGGTGATCTTTTTCTAATGCTAAGCCTTAGCCACAAACCTTTTCACTGGAAGAAAATGGCTGTTTCCAACCCCCCACCCCCATACATTTTAAAACTATATGTGTGAATAGTGTAAGAATACACACAGATGCTGAGGTTTTTATGGCAGTTCTATAAAGGTAGAGGAAAATGTTTGATCAAAAAGGTAAAATAATTGCAATTCTATTTTTACATAGTGTCCAGCAAATGTCAAGCATACTCAATCACAAGCAGAATTTGAGACTTTCTATAGTCCAGATGTGTTAGATATTAAACTTCGGTGACCAAATACCCGGCTGCTTGCATTGATGGAAGTTGAAATTTCCAAGTCTGAAGTTATATGAACTGTACTTTATTTATTAAATTTATTTGCTGCCCGTCTCATTTTGAACTGACTCTGGGCATCTTATAGCATTAAAAACATTAAAATCATAAGGAACATTTCTAAAATAATAAAAATGGAAATTACAGTTTTGTATCTCACATCACGAGAACAGAAATCTATGTTAATAGAACGGTGCATGCTCAGCATTGAGATAGAAATATCTACACAAACCAAACCAAAGCAAACCAGGTAATATTCTTAGAGATATTGGCACAGTCACCACTCTGAAGCCATAGTGGCAAAGACGCCAATATATCCTGTAGGCATAAAGGAAGATGGTGAAATTGGTTGTCCCATTGCTATAGCTCAATCATGTATAGAATGCAGAAATAGGCATGGAACTGAGAAATTTCCAAATAAACTAATGTTAAACATTATTCAGAATAAGCTACTAAAGACAGAACTGTTTCAAAGTAGTTTCATCTTTAGCAAAGCATTTCAATTTGCCTCCGGCCACCATCTAAAAGAAACATTGGGTCAGATGGTATCTACAAAGAAGAGAACAATTTCAATGCGGAAGCAAATGTCCTTGGAGCTCATGGTTTCAAACTGACTGTCAGTAGGTTTTTTTCCAGGGGTGAAATGTAAAATGTGTTACTACCGGTTCTGTGGGCGTGGCTTGGTGTGTGTGGGGGTAATGTGACTGGGTGGGCGTGGCCAACTTTTTTTAAAAAAACTTTTTAAAGCATTTTTTCTAATGCTTGGAAAAGCCTCTGGCGATCAGGCAACTCAGCTGGGATCATCAGAGACTTTTCAAAGCATTTTTTTACCACCTCTTCAGCCAAGAGGTTGCAGAAAAAAATGCTTTGAAAAGCCTCTGAGGATCCCAGCTGAGCCGCACAATCATCAGAAGCTTTTTTTTTTACTTTTAAAAGCATTTTTTCGTCGGAAGCGGTTGTAGAAAAAATGTTTTTAAAAGTAAAAAAAAAAAAGCCTCTGATGATCATATGACTCAGCTGAGCATGGGGGATTTTTGCTACCAGTTCTCCGAACACCCACCACCATCGCTACCGGATCGGGCGATCCGGTCCAAACAGGGAGCATTTCACCCCTGGTTTTTTCCTATTTCTTGGTACCTATTATTAGTTGAAAAGAAGAACGAGAAAAACATGAAGACATATAAATGCACATATGCCATTGGAATTGTTTCATGTACTCCTAGGGGAAAACATGTTCATGATCCTATAATAGAACAGAATAAAATAAAGAGTTGGATGGGACCTTGGAGGTCTTCTAGTCCAACCCCCTGCTTAGACAGGAAACTTAGTTTGGTGCTGCTAAAATCTAACTGGCAACTGCAGAATATACAGCATCGATGTGCAGGTAGTCCTTGACCTATTGCCACAATTGGGGCTAGAATTTCCATCTCTAAGTGATGGAATCACTTAGTCCGATTTCACAACTTTTTAAAATCATAGTTATTCAGTGAATCATATGGTCATTAAGCGAATACGGCTTCCTCATTGACTTGGCTTGTTGGAAGCTGCTTGGAAGATCACATATAGTGATTACATGACCCTGGGATGCTACAATCACCGTAAATACATAGCAGTTGCCAAGGGCCCAAATTTTGATTACATGACTATAGGGACGCTGCAATGGCTGTAAATGAGAGGACCGGACATAAGTTACTTTTTCATTGCTGTTGTAACTTTGAACGGTCATAACAAATGGTTGTAAATTGAGGATTACCTGGGATATAAGATAACAGCATACTGTATGTGCGTGCCCACAGCTCTGCTTGTCTTGATCAACCTGCCAAGCATCCAGTTCACGGACAAGATGGCCCCCTAGTTAGTGTTCTGCCAGTGCAGTGAAACTTCATTTGACTCACAGAGTCCTTGTATAGATAGAATCTGTAAAAAATTATTTCTAAAACTGAGATCAGTTGGAGAGGGGTACGTGTGCCACCCGGTGCATAAAATGCATGGAAGTGTGCACAAGCAGTGTCACATGATCCAATCTTTTAGCGAACTGGGAGGATTAGATTACCATTAGACAAGGTCTGTTTGTGCAATTTTTTTTCACATAAGGGATCTCTGGCTGTCCAAGGGGGAGGGAATCAGAGCAGTTCTGTTATTTTCTTCAGCTGCCTTCCATGGGGATAGAGAAACACAATCCCAGTTCTTTTTGCTTTGCTGTGCTCCTTCCTGCAGCTTTTCCACTGCCTTTCAGACTCTGTGCCGAATGCAGAGGGAATCTGCTTAGCCTTTACTTTCTCACATGGTTCAGATGTGCAGGGGTGTGATTGTAAACAAAGTTGTCAAATGCTCCAGAACTGTCTACTCCTCCTGTGTCTTGTTCCCATCATCCCAGGGGGGAGTTCCAGCAAGAGGGCGTAAGCAAACAAAACAAAACAAAACAGTAATCTGGAGCTTTGACAGTATTTTTTTTTTTTAAAAAACCCCAAAATGTTAATGATAGGTTATCTGACTACCCAAGGTTTGGATTCACTTAGTCTTTCTTAAGCACATCTGGTATTTTGTAACAATTTAAGTAGCAGGAGACATAGCCAGCGTTGCCTTGCAGAATGGAAACTCATCAGGGAAGCCAGTGTACTGCACAGCTCCACAGCTTTTTGTACTCTGGGCACCCGGCCAGTGTAGCTAAAATATGTGGATTGGCACTGAGTTCTTGCCACGCAAACACTTCTGGAAATTTCAGTGTTCAGGCCTGCCAAGTCCTTTATGCGTAACATGAGTTACTCTCTTCCTGAGCGGTTGTTTTTAAGCCTTTGCTTGTCTATACGGTTAAGAAGAAATACAATATCTTTGACTTAAATTTCCATTTCTCTGTTGCCAAGGTCACCGTTTCAGTGAATTAGTAGGAACTTCCCAAAGCATTTGTTTGAGTTACATGGAATAAAACATGTGGAAGAGACCTCTTATTTCCTGGAAATTTCTTGAAAGGAAGGCTGTCTGATTAAATTGAGATTGGTTGGCATCTGAAAATGGTAGTTGACTGGAAGACAATTGTTTCATGCTTTAAAAAGGCATATAAAGTAACGTGATTTATCTTGCGTTAAAATACCTCTGCTTGTCAAGCCAATGTCTTTGCAGCCACAAATGTGAAAGAAAGGTAATCATCTTGTCAACACAAAGGATAATTTGTTTCATCTGCCTGTTGTAAAAAAAAAGCCCTCCCCAAAAGCTGCTCCATATTTTTGAATATTGTGTGAATCACACAACTGCATACCTTTGTAGCATGGTGCTTAAGTGATTATACTGTAAAATCTGAAAATCTGGCAGTGGATGTCCTCAGATTTTTAGCATACTGAGAATATTTTTTTTTAGAACTGAGCTGAAATTGTGTCAGTACTGACATATAAATTAGTAAAATAATAGTAAGAAAAGACATCAAACTTTATTTGATTTTGATAACTTTTGTCTCAATAATTCACAGCAAACAGTTGTGCTTTTTTTTAAAAAATGGTTTTGATCCAGATTTATCTCAGGGGTGGGCAACTGTGGCCCTTTTACAACCTGTGGACTTCAACTCCCAGAATTCCTGAGCCGGCTGCCTCAGGAATTCTGGGAGTTGAAGTCCACAGGTTGTAAAAGGGTCACAGTTGCCCACCCCTGATTTAAGCTAAACATGCTTAAACTCCTCTAGAAGGGAGAAATTACACAGAAAAAGAGAGGATTGTGCTAGCCAAGTATAAAAAACATGATTTCAAGTTACATGGATATCCCATTTGTATATAATTTTTTTTAACCAAAAATTAAAAAGGAGTGGTACTTGTCCAGATTGATGTTAGTTTAATAAATTTCAGCATTCTGAACATTCACTGTTGGGATTATTTGCTTTGTGGATTTTTGTAGGAACAGCAGACTATGAAATGGCTGGATGGATCCTTTTCTACTATGGGTCAGCCTTTTCCCTCTCTCTCATACACATTATGTGATGTTTATGGCTGAACATGGTGAATAAACCACTCATAAATAAGAAATAGGAAGGATTGCAAAGGATTCCAAAAGGATTTAGAAGATGCATTTTTGTGTAAATGGCCTTGTGGACACTGCCCTTATCTGTGATGTTATCATATGGTCAATCCACAGAAAAACACAATAAGAATAATTGCTTACTAATAAAGGCAATTATTGTACTGAATACCCAGCAGTTCTCCCATTAGTAGTCTCTACGCACTTTCTTAGATAAACCACAGCAAAACCATTGGCTCTCATTTACATTTGCATGGACAGCCAATGTGGTATAGGTTGTCCACCCTCAACTATGACCCAGTTGTAATCCATCCTCAGCTATGGAAGCTCTATAGGTGACTTTGGGTCAGTTCTTTTCACTCAGCCCACCCAACCTTATAGGGTGGTTATTATGGCAATAAATAGGTTTAGTACTATGCTTAAATATAAGCATATCTAAATCAAAACATTGCATGTGAGTTTGATTTATTGTTTACTTTATTAGACTGTTCATCAGGGATCCTTCATCAAAAAAAAATGTCAAGAAGATGAGCTACAAAATACAATCTAAAACAACAAAACCGTGAAACAGCATTCACAGTGATACAAATATGGTAGGGAAGGCTAACAATATGTCTAGAAAAAACATTTGACTGGATGCCAAAACTATTGTAAGATCAGCATTGTTCTTCTACACAGAAAAAGATGTCATATTTTCGAGGCTGTTTGGGGCTATCAATACAACCTTGGAAGGGTGGAATTGTGGGGGGTAAAACACAAGGAAAGGAGAATGCAGATTTAGAGCAATTTGTCCCTTCATATTATAAACCAACACAAAGTCTCATTGTTTGAAATCTCAAGACATAAAATCCCATAAATGAGCAACCCCTCCAATGTCACTTTCCCTAACCTGTAGCTTTTCATCTGTATATTATATATTTACTTGTGTCCGCACACACATACACTGTAATCCTTCCATCAATAATGCAATAACTCATTTTCTTAAAAATAGTTTTCAAGTTCTGTGTCCCCATTCTAACTCCACTGCAGCTTGAATCCAGTGGGCTTCTTGGAAAAGATGCTTGTTGGATTCATATCAGAATCATCCCAGCAGCACCAACTTTCATCTATCTGTTGCTCATCTTTCTTTTCAACTGCCTAAAATTTCCTATCCAAAGTGATTATTTTGCTCATTTCTCTCTGTGTGAGATGTATAAAGAGGCGAGACTTTTACCGGCTTAGAGATAAGGAGGCTTTTCCTTATGCCTGCCAAGTTAGCAAAACTGTTCTCCATCCTAGATGCAGATTACAGACCACCCTTGTAGCATTTTTCTCTAACCTGTCATTGTTTAGATCTGCTTGGACTGCAATCCCTTAAATTCTCCAGGCAGCAGAATTGGAGGAGGGCTTCCCAATCGCCATGTTGGGTATGCTAACCCAAATGTGTGTTTTATGAAACAGGAAGCCAGGGTCTCTTACTAACAAACATCCATCTTGCTCTGAAGGATAGAGTTTACAGGATATCTTGTTAACATTCCAATCCCAAATTATTTCTTGGCCTTAAATGGGACTGAGCAATTTAATTTTACATAATGGTCCCTGCCAAGTTAAAGGTATTTGCAAAATACTTGCAAATTATTTTTATGAGTAAATCTTTAACTTAAGAATTAATTTGACTGTAGATAGAATAGGCGTCATTTCCTTCCAGGAAAAATGTTCTCAAGAGCATGAATGACATTAGGGGGTAAGGTGTCATACTCCCCCCCTTTTTTAAATCACTCTTCCCATAACTCTTGGACATAACACATAGTCCATCTGAGTTAAGCCAAGTCTTAAACATCAGTCTGGGCCTTTAGAATCAGGCATGGAGCTCTTTACACCATGTGACAGAGAAGATTCTGAAGAAGAGAAGGAAAAGGGTGCTGTCGTTGTTTAAGGCTTATGCTTGTGGTTGATTCATAATTCTTTAGAACAGGGGTCTCCAACCTTGGCAATTTTAAGCCTGGAGGACTTCAACTCCCAAAATTCTGGGAGTTGAAGTCTGCCAGGCTTAAGTTGCCAAGGTTGGATACATCTGCTTTAGAGCACCCACAAGCAGGTGAGCTTTAGAGACACCCCTGTTTTTCTCAGAAAGTCAGTTTACTCTGTATCAGTGATAAATTGAGGATGATGGAGGTAACCAGAGGACTCATATCTGGATCTCCCAGTTCCAGTCCCAATACCTTTTCCAAGACACCACATTCTTTTCCTTTCCAATTTGTCCAACCTGTCATATATATTGATTTACACTTTGCAGGAGTCATCCCTGGGGAAAAAAATCAGGGATGTCTACAAGTATCCTACAATATTCTTTTTCCATAGTATAGTAGTGTCTTGCAGATGTTACATTACTACTGTTCCCAGATATATTGTAAAGGTTGTTTCTGGTCCTTCTGTAGCCCACCGTTTACGGTAGAGAAAAGAGATGAGTCTTATAAATAGTAGTGATGCAGCAAATCAGTCCTAAAAAGAAATTAATTTGAGAGTATGCAAAAGCACTTATGGAACAGAGACCTTATATACTTTATTACTGATTTGCTGCATCACTAAAAATGAGATAAACTATCCAGTTTTAAATCTTTGCTTTTTAAAGCCAGTGGAACTATGATGAAAACCCTCAAGGAATATTATACAAATGCAAATCTAGGTTAAAGCCTAGGCAACTTTGTAGGTATATATTTTTGTATAATGAAGAGACAAATCAATGATGCAGTTCTCAACAAGGAGTTACTGCATGTTTCAGCTTTAGTGGCTGGGAAGACTTGCTTTATCATGCATTCAAGATCCAATGACCAAACTATGGAAAGCAATTCAGAAAGTGTCTTTGTTACCCAACAATCAGCAATATGGAAATGCTCCTAGGGAATTATTGTTATGTAGTCTAAGATACCAGGGATAGGAGTGAGAAACAACCATCTCCACCTCTCTACTTTTGGTCTAGCACAAAAGGCAGCACCTCAAAGGAGCAGACAACTAATTCAGCAAACTCTGACTCAGGGTGTCTCCAGACAGAGGGGCTTTGTTACTGTATCCTGTAGTAACCAGGTGTGCTGAATCAACATCCCTGCCTGCTCACACCTGCAAGGATTGGTGAGGATCACTGTTCTGAAAAATCCTAACAAGTCCAAGAGCTATCATTGGGAACTGGAAGCTGAAAAGTAGAAAGTGAAGGTTGGCTCCTAAACAGAATTTACATTGGAATTGTTAGTATTTCTTCAGAAGGAGCTACAAGTTCTACATTAGTATGCATTTCTTTTCCACTTTTAGTTAAATGCTTAGGGGTGTAGAGCAGCCTGCCATACTTGTTTCTTGAACTATAAGACATATAACTAGAACTCCAGGGGTCTGTGTGTCTTAGCTACTAGTAATTACAGGATTGTGAAGTCACCAAGTTGGGGGGTGGCTGGTATACATCATTAAACTCTATTATTCTATGTCTTAATTTAAAGTTGTATTTCTTGTTGCTTGAAGAATTTCATGTGGCATATAACTCATTTGTTGTGCTACCAGGTTTTCCTGGACTCAGATCCATGTCATTAAATATGTTTGACATCTACTGTAGTTTTAATGGTTTAGGATTAGAATATTTGAAGGAATGCCTTCTCCACATCCTTCTGCTGGCCTACGAAGGTCATCTTCAGGTTGTTTTTTCCCTGAATATCCTTATGTTCAGCTTTCTAGCTGAGGCTGAAAGACAGAATTTTTAAATTCTGGAAATTCTCTCCTCCACTTTTCTCTCTTTATTATCCTTTTGGAAATTAGTGACAGCTTTACTTTTAGGATGGGCTGGAGTTGAGTAATTTTCATTGGTCTTCTTTTTCTCTCAATATTCTCAATATTTTAAATGGTCATTACATTGCTTATGTTGTTTTTATGTTTGTTAGAAATTGGAAACATGTTTGCATTTGTTAAATTAGTTACACCAGAGCTAAGATGAAGATAACCAAGGAAACCAGGTATATGCTTAGTTGTACACCAAGGAGAGGAAATACGATTCATTGTACATATTATTCCATTCAATAAACATTATAGTTCAGAAATATCTGGAAAGCTTACAGGTTCTCCACCTGTTGACATGTAATTGGGTTCAGTTGAATTCAGTGAGACTTGCACAGGTGTTGATTTGAATAAGGTTGTGGCATGCTGGGAAGGTGTTTAATTTTGTGTCTCACTTTGATGAAAATGACTAGCAAATGCTGCAGTTTATTTATTTATTATTTATTAATTAGATTTATATACCACCCTTCTCCTTACGGACTCAGCTCTGCAAGAGATGCTTTCATGGCCACAAGCTGTTTTGGAGAGTTAGGGGCATAACAATAGATTTATCTTAAGGACTATGTTCATATATCAACATTGTGTGATGTATTTGATACAGTCCAAAAAGCCTGTTTTAGGTAGTCCTCAATTTACAACTACAATTAAGCCCAACAGTTTTGTTGCTAAGTGAGATATTTGTTAAGTGAGATTTGCCCCATTTTATGATCTTTCTTGCCACGGTTGTTAAGTGAATCAGTGCAGTTATTAAGCTAGTAACATGGTTGTTAAGTAAATCTGGCTTTCCCATTGACTCTGCTTGTCAGAAGGTCACAAACGATGACAATGCTGCTGCAACAGTCCTAAGTGTGAAAAATGATGTCACTTTTTTCAGTACTGTTGTAATTCTGAATGGTCACTAAATGAACTGTTGTAAGTAGAAGACTACCTGTATTGTGCTTTATAAGGCATACATATGTAACCTAATCACTCAGTATCCCTCACAGTCTCTTCCATTTGGCTGGAGACTGTTTCAATATAATACTTCCTTAATTGAACTGGGCTAAGCTACTGGTAAGCCAAGATGTTGTCACACAGATCAAAGTGCGAGAACTGACTTGTATTTAACAATTACTTCTTAGGTGAGATGTGTGGGTGTAAGAAGACATACCCTAAAGGGAGTGTCCATTTAATGTACTTAGTTGCCAGTGTTGACCTTTGTGTTAGCATTTATGTTTCACATGTCCACCCAGATTCCCACTGAGTCAGCTTTTTGGCACACCACACCAGTTATTCAAATGTTGAAGGTGGAACACCAGAAGGCTTTTTTAAAAAAGTGGCATCGTAGAGGTTTCTGGCATACGATAGCAAGCTTTACCATGGCTTGTTTGATGTCATTGAGAATATGCTTTTTTTTCCTGCATTTTGGGGATTTTAAACATTTGTTCGTTATAGTTTATACAATATACTTGGAAAGCACTGGGGGGACAATGCAAACAATTGCCATTTCTTATTTTCCTGTTAATGCTTGACTTCTGATTTTAACCTTTGTTAGAAATAAAATGCAAATTTGTATTCGTGTGATCATTTTAAACTCACTTTAGAATGATTGTCATTTTTATCTCTTATGTGCAGGTATCCAACAGGTTATACTTTCTTCCTGGCGCTATCAATGCAGGATATGTTATATTATTAAATGGATCCCTGCCATGAGCTGTTAAAGATACTGGAGAAAAGGAACAGGAGTTAGAAAATATAGTGTTACTATAAACCAGCAGGGTGATAATCCAATTCACCTATTGCATACTTTAATTAGTCCATGGCTTATATTATAGAGAATTGGAATAAACAACACAGGCTAATATGAAGAGTATCTGCATGAAAAGGACTTGTTGATACATGGGACTAGGATTGCTTGACTAAAATTACTTCTTGTTTTTAATTGACATCATCATCATCTTTTTCAAATAGTTTTTCTCTGAGGCATGCTGTAATATCAAAACGACACCAAACAAGGTGGAGGAGTTATGAGTAAGGAGCATTGCATGATAATATCTGAGTCATACTAATTGGATCATTTTGTATGTGAGAGAGAGACTAAGGCAATACACCCTGTAGGGCACTGACATGATATGTATTTTGTTTTCAATATTTTAATGCACACCCCTACCTGGAGGCAACTATGTCCCTGCTTAGAAACCTAGGCAGACTTGTTCACAACTTTCGTGTTTTCTCTGCACGGCAATCTAACTACATTGATTTGATTTTTACTTAAATCGTAGTTGCAAGCAGAAGTGTCTGCTCCTGCTTAGGATTTCTGTATTGGGAATAAATAGGAAGGTTTCCCATAGAACAATTCATGCAGCTTTGAGCTGAGGACCATGAACCTAGAGCTGTCAAGTAGAGAAATCAGGAATGTGGGAAGGATTATTTAGGAAACCTCTTGGACTGATTAGCTATTTGGTGACTGGGTTAAACTAAACTACTCTGGAGCCTGGACAATTTGCTCAGAAAGCAGTAAAAACTTGCATTCAAGGGCTTTTGAAGGCTTTAGAAGAGGACAGTGTTCAACAAGGAAAGGGATACCTGTATTACAAGGATATTTGATCAATTATATGCAAAATTGCAATGGAATACGCATTTAATATAACTGAATTATTTCACTGATCTGAATCACATCAGTCTAGATCTTTATCATCTGTCTATCTTCTAAAACAGAAGAGAACAATGAGAAGAGAGTAGACAGAAATAACTGAAGCATACAAATTTTAATTCATGGAACGGATAAATCTGTTTTGCATATTTATGATATGTATATAGATAGAGAAAATAGAAATTGATATTTTGTATTCCAGTGAAAGAAACCAGGTCCACTTTAGACTGTAGTAACAGACATATTGAATGGGAGCACTGCACAAAGCCTATGTCTAGAGTTAGCATTTATTGGTTAGGAATTCTTAATAAACGTGCACAGGAATAAGCTTTCATTGGGTAACCTGAGCTACTCAGCATGTGGTTTGTGGTTACCTGTGTCATTTCTAATGGAATATTAAACTTGCTTCCTAATTTGCTACCTGGTTTAAGAAAACTGGTAAGCAAGACATGCTGGTAACGTGAAAATCAATTACTCACTGACAGTTTTTATACCCAGCTGTGAAAGAATCTATGGAGGCTTGGCCTCTTTTGAAGGTTGCTGATGTAATTTATCTTGAATTAATATATAGGCATAAACATTGATATTCCTGGGGCCTCGGTTCTCATTTAGTCTACAGATCTTGTTTACGTGACTTGACACATATTCAGTACAGTAGTTAAAGAGTTCAGGAGTTTTTCTGGGGTCTGATGTGACAGAGTTAATCTGACATAAAAAAGCCATTTTCAAAATGCAAAAGAAAATCAAGACTAGAATAGCTTTCTTTCAACCTAGCAACCTCCAGATGATGGAACTGTAATTCATTTAATGCCCAAAATCATGGCCAATGAGTTTGGGAAAGCTGAACTATTGAATCATGCTGAATAATGATTTCCTTTTTGTCTTAAGAATCCAAAGGTTTGAATGGTTTGAAAGGTTTAAACTATTAAGATTCTTTCTTTTCAGTACACATATGATTAGTTTTCTGTGAGTTTTTTGGTATCTAAAATGAACAGTTAATTTTTGACTCTGCCAAAAGTTTCCTGCCCAGATGCTTAAATTAATATTATTTGGCATGGGACAAATGATAACACCGGGCTATCTTTTTTCAGTATTGCACTATTTCTGATGTCTGCCAAAAAGGTCAAAAGTTTTCAATTTGGTAAACATCTGGTTGAAATTTAATAACAAATGCCTACTACTCCTATTGCTCTAAGATCCTTTAAGGCTGTAAAATTTCATCTTTCTGCTTTGTCTTTTTTTTCTTGCACACAAAACATAATGTAATTCAAACAAAAGGGAGATGCCCAATGACTCCTTTATATAATTCCCAATAAGTCAATGATAGCCAACTGCTTTGAAGCTATATCACATATAGGAGATGGTCTGGTTGCTTAACTGTTACAAATTATTATAAGTACTATCCATGCAACCAAGGGGGTAAATGTCAGCTATAGGGTTTTGCAATTTGATGTAAACTAGTAATCAAGCAAGTTTGAACAATAACTATTCTGAGTTATGACACTACTAGATTTTTCTCCTTAAAAAAAATTCAGCTGAAGTATCAATCAACTGCATAGCCTACCTACCACATTTACTTTAATATTTTGATACAGATAGTCCTCAGTTAGCAACTGGCCATAAATGTGTGAAGTTATGATAGCCAAGGAATAGATGCTATAAAGATGGATTATAAAGTACCCCAATTGTTGTAAATGTCATATTGCCCCTCATAATCGTATGTCCACATATTGTGTAGTTGAGCTTTGTGATCTGTCATGGTGTTCTTCAGTCAAGTGATTGCAATTCATCATATTTTTGCCCGTTTTTGGCCCTTTTTGCGGGTTTCTGGCAAAAAACTCCCAAATGACTGTGTTGTTTGCTTAATGACTGTGGCATTCATTTAATGACCATGGCATTTGCTTAATGATTGCCGTGTTTGTTTACCGTCTGCTGTGAAAAGAGCCATAAAATTACTTCACAGTCACATGGATGCCTCAACTTATCACCATAACGACTTAAAATTGTAATTCCAGGCTCAATTACAGTCATAAGTTGAGGACTATCTATACCAGTGATGGTAACCTTTTTGCCATCACGTGCCAAAAGTAGGAGTTGCATGGGGGGTCACGGGTGCGTGTGCCCACATCCATAATTCAATGCGCCCGCCCTCCCGCGTATATATACGTGACCCCCCCAACTTCCCCCTGCTTTTGGCATATGATGGCCCGGTAGGCCCATTTTTCCCCCTCACCAGGCTCCAGAGGCTTTCTAGGAGCCTGAGGAGGGCAAAAACAGCCTTCTTCATCCCCCCAGAGGCCGGAAACAACCAGTTTCCTGACTTCCGGTGGGACCGGAAGGCTTGAAAATCAGTTGGCCAGTGTGCGCATGTGCGCTAGAGCTGAGTTAGGGCAACACTTGCGTGCCCACCAATATGGCTCTGCATGCCACCTGTGGCACCTATGCCAAAGGTTCACCATCACGGATCTATACGGTTCCAAAAGGTTAATAAAGAACAGTTCCATCACTGTCACTTAAAACATTCCCATTTATCTCCATGCTGTTCGGAAAAAATAAAGTACGGGAATGTGAGCTGTTAACAGAGCAAACTTTTACTTGCATGTAACATAATTTTTTAAAGATGAACACTGAAGCAGCAGAAATTCAATCACATCTTTTCTAATTAAAACCATACGTGGACAATACCAAAGTAATGGCCATGTACCATGGAATGTTATAGTTCTCATGTCATTCTAGTCATTCTAATCAGTATTGGCTTGTATAAAGCTTGATGAATAGTTATTAATTTGAGGAATGATGTTAAAACAGTGCAAAGATTACCTGATTAAAATATATTGTATTTTCCAGTTTTATGATGTTTGCTTTCTCCTGTTTCTGTGCCATCCTATCCAAGCACTCCCTTATTCTTGACTGCAAAGCCACAATATGACTTTCAGCTCTCCCAGGGATAAGGCTGTAAATGGAGCCTGGCATATTTTGCTCCACATGTTTGGATTGCAGGAACCGACATTCATCCATGCAAAAGCATTAGGCTAATTCCCTGCAAGCCTTATAGCTTCTCCTGATGCATTTTACATGATCATGGATGTCTTTAGTCCTGTCTGGCTTCTCTCTCTCTCTCTCTCTCTTTTTTGTCTTGTGAGAAAAAAACCCCCTCTCACTTCAGAATATTGATTGCAGCAGAGTGAGTTGCTGTGGTTGATAGTTAGCACTAACCCAGATCGAGCTCAGCATTACATCAGACATCAGGCGAGAGAAATTGGCAGCAGGCCAGCCTGTAAAAATGGAATGCACTTGCGTCACTGTTCCCTTGGTAACGTTTCTTGGAGTCTTGTCAGCTGTCCCCTGAGGTTGTTTCCTTAATATGTCAACAGACATTCCTAAATCTTTAATGCTAATAACTCTTTTTTCCCCTTCTCTTGAAACACTTTGGCAACAGATTTTGCAGCATGTCCCATAGCCACAAGTCTAATTTAAAAGCATATCAAGATTTAATGGCAGAGGCCTTGAAAATGTACATGTAAGCTAAAGGAAAGTGAATCATTGGCTTGAAGCGACAATGTCCTTGTAGAAAAGGTGCCTCAGATAAGAGTCTTTCAACATTGTAAGGTTAGAGAATAGAAATAATGGGTTTTATTTATTTTTTTTACCTTTTTCTTAAGAGCTGTATGTTCTACTTCATGTCAAAAATGCACATTAAACATAGTATCTTGAAAAATAGCACATCCGGTTTCTAAAATTGTGGTTACAGTGACCTCTAGCTTCCACAATAGAGTGAAATATTGAAGGTAAATTTCATGAAGCTTTACCTAAATATATTTTGTATAGTATGATCTCTCACTCCAATGCACACAAAATCAGAGCTATATAGTTAGCCACGTGCAATATAATTGCCCTGGTGATTGAATGAACAAAGGCCCACCATCTCATCTTATCTCCAATAATAATCTGTACCTGTTCAAAGGATGTTTGAATGACCTCTTTGATCCTGTCCATCCATTGTATCCACTGTTTTCCCTTTCTTCTTTCCTCAACCTTGCCAATTACAATTCTTTTTTCTAGTCCATCATGAGCTTACATCCTACGTTGAAAGTGTGCAAGTTTTGGCTTGCTGGCCATTACTTTGAGGGAGTAGCTAACTCTTTATTTGGCCTCCAAGGTGCCTGAGTGGTTCCTCTTGAATTTCATGGCATTCTTGCTAACCATTTCCAAATACATTATTTGAAACCCTATATCAATTTCCTTTTGCTCTCTCTCGGTGTATCTGTTTCACAGCTGCATATGTTAATACATAATTTCTTACAGAATGTACAAAATCTATTATTCCAGGAATGGGTTTATTTGTCCTCTGGACTACATCAATTCAACTATTCTAGGAATGGTTCCCTGGAAGTGAATCCTATGAACCTGAAGAGTTGATAGTGTTCTAGACCCTGTACTTCAGATAAAGCAGGGCTGCTAGATGTGGTTCTGACTTCCCTTCTTAATATGGGGAATCAACCAAGGCCCAGACTTGAGGAGTCAAAAAAGAATATCTACCTCCTTTTTCATCCAGGACTAAACTCCTAAAGAGATTTTGCTTGAACTGAAATCATAGATGGTTTGAGATTTAGGCATATTTTATTTTTTCAGCTTCTCTTTGCATTTTTTTCTCAGCCACTGAATTGAGGCTGCTATGGCAATCATTTAATCAGAACCCCCCTCCCCAATTCACCCATATAATGGCAACAACATCTAGAACCAAGTAATCAACTCATTTAAAGGAGGAAAGAGGTATAGCATTACAATATTCTTCCTATTCCTTTGCTCAGAATGTATGGCCTGCATTTGAAGGAAAGGCTTGTGATACTGAGAGTTGGTTTGCAGGCTATTTCCTTTTGGAATAAATGTGTTCATAAGAAATGTTACAGGGCTTATGCATTATGCAGGCAGCTTTGTCACACTGTCATACCCATGTTCTAGTACCAGTCTTGCAAGAAAAGCATCACTGCGCATAGAAGGGGTGAAAGAATCTTGAGAAACTGCAGAAAATTTTGGTGCCAAGATTAGGTTTACCTACCTGTTTAATAAAACAAACAGGAGACACGGTACTGTAAGAAGAGCTACTTAACCATTTTTTAAAATAAATAAATAAAATTTAAAACTTTGATTTTACAAAGCTATAAATGGACAAAGTATCCAGATAAATTTGAAATAACAATTTGAAATTAATTATAAAAAATCCTTTCCATGGGACAATGCTTTTGTTTATATATGTTTTTAAAAACGACACCACAGCAAACTAAAGACTTCAATTAAAGAAGAATACATAAACTTGACTAACTGTTACAGAATGGTGCTAAATATTCTAACAGTGGAAATACTGAAGAATATTTTTTAAAAATGGAATTAGTTGTCAACAGTGATTGTTATATAGAAGAAAATTAGGGAAAAAAAAGCATTAATCTAAGTCTTGGTTATATATAACAGTGTAAATAATTAAGCACATAAAATAGATGTGTAATGTGTAATGGAGGAAAAATAGGTGAAATGGAAAATAACCACCGATGTGCTATTTTCTCAGAAGTCAGTCGGTTGACTGAATTAATGTTAGTTAGTGAGATTTTTTTAGTTTTTTTCTCCTTCTTCTTTTATGTATGTTTGTTTGTTTTTTGGCTTCACGTTTTATATACATATACATATACATATACATATACATATACATATACATATACATATATGTTTTCTGAGGTTTTCGCGGGTGTTTGTATGTAGGTCTTTGGTTATTCGGGTAATCTCCCGCATAAAATTGGAAGTGTCTTGGCGAC
Organism: Masticophis lateralis; assembly: GCA_030761175.1. Classification (NCBI taxonomy): domain Eukaryota; kingdom Metazoa; phylum Chordata; class Lepidosauria; order Squamata; family Colubridae; genus Masticophis; species Masticophis lateralis. Next base: position 72,594,577 of record JAUDYJ010000001.1, read on the forward strand.
ATTTCGACTAAGTCTCATTCGTCATCTTCAGGCTGGTGTTCTCGGTTTCGTGCTTCCAGGAGCAAGGAGTCCAGGAGTCTTTGCTCCTGGAAGCACGAAGCCGAGAACACCAGCCTGAAGATGACGAATGAGACTTCGTCGAAATGTCGCCAAGACACTTCCAATTTTACGCGGGAGAAGACCCGAATAACCAAAGACCTACATATATATACGTATATATATGTGTGTGTGTGTGTGTGTGTGTGTGTGTACAGGTAATATCTCGGGTTTCTTCCTGTGTAATTGTAAACATATCTTTAGAAGGATAGTAGCGACATTTCAATGAAATCACATTCATCATCTTCTGGCTGATGTTCTCGGTTTGGTGCTTATGGGCAAACTGTGTGATCTTAACTGAGGTTTTCCTATGAAAAGAGGCAAAGGTGTATTCTGATTGGTTGACAGTGTTGTTTTATTCTGATTGGCTGATGACGTAGTTGTATTTTGATTGGGTGGAACCACTGTTGCTGGGTTATGGCTTGATGGATAAGTTATATTGGAAATGGTGGCAACACAGGCTTTTTGATGAACCTTTGATCTATGGTTTATATTTTGTGTTAAGATTTGTCTAACGAATCTTAATATATATATATATATATTAAAAAAACCAATGTCAACAGTGATATTTTCCTCTAGAGATAGACTGTGTCTAAAAGAAGTTATGGGAGAGGAAAAAGTTCTATCTGACAAGACATTGATTGAGTTGAAAGTGTACTCACAAATGACAGGCTACAAGAATGATATGGAAAAAGATGTTACACTTGACATCCAAAAGAAACCAACAGTTAATGTTTTAACAATTAAAAGGTTTATTGTATAATAATATAATTGTCTATATATTTATTTTTCTTCTGTAATATTATTATTCTGTAATAATAATAAACCAAGACAGTGGCTTGGATAATTTTTCTGAATTGGACTTACAAAAGAGGCTTGTTAAAACGTTGAATCATTTTGTGAGATGGGACAAAGAAATAATCAAGTTCTATGACATTTGAATTGACTAAAAATTAAGATTGTTAGAAATAAAAGGAAGGAATATAAAGTTGGCTCATTTGATCAAGGTGAGAATAGATATATTTTTATTTCTGATAGATCCTAATGAACTTTTGCTGATAGCAGGATTGAATTGACAAAGCTTTATGGATTTCTTTATAGTTATGAGATGGAATATAGAAAGAAGAGATTATTTGTTGTAATTTTAGAGGTGAAAAATTGTTCATACTTGTGAAGTTTATACTAAAATTGTTTATACTTGTTGCGATGAGGATTGGGAGTCACTCATTTATACATTTAATTTTTTTTAATACATTCTTTTTTACTTTCTATTCTGTATGTCTCCTATTTTTTTCTTTGCACATTTTACTCTAATTTTTTTAAAAATTTGTATTAGTTTTTAACTATTGTAATTATGGGGAAAGAAGAATGTTCTGTGTTTGGTTACTTTGTGCTGAACCTCACAGTTGACCACAATATATTGTTTATAAAGAATATCTATGTTTGGATCCTAGAACAGAGTATTTGTAGGTAAAAGTTCTTGAAAATGCTATTTGATATACTGTTTACTTTCAGAATTTGAAATTCTAAGAATAAATGGATGCTGGCTTTATTGAGAAGGGAGAGGAAAGAAAATTAGTTGTAATTTCTGCAAAGATTCCCTTGAGAAAAGTATTTTGTGCAGTGCTTCATGTGTGTTCCTGGATTGGCATGAATACATTTTGGGGATATTTCAAGACAACTAAGAAATTAGTGAGTAATAAAGAAATACTGTATATTCTAGGCTATTTTGTTTTACAGGGCTTAGTGGGTAAACTGGAATATCTCCTTTTGTCTTCTGATGCCCCCCCCCCTCCCCGTGAAATAATCATAGAGTAGGATTGGCATGAAACAATTCCTGCCCTCTTTCACAGCAAAATAATTTGCAATGGAATCATAAGGCCTGCAGTAACTAATCTTTGCAGAATCAGCAGATGTAAGTTTTCATGTTAGCCAAATGTGGGCAGTAGAACAGATGCTTCCAGTTTACATTCTATCCCTATTTCTATCCAAACTATTATTGTCAAGTTGTATGTATACCACTATTTACAATGGACTTTACTGTACCCTCTACTGAGATGACGACATTTAGAGCCAGAGTTCTCTACATACTTACTTGGGAATATGTCTTGGAATACTCACCAAATTCAAGACAATCTATCTTGTGTGGATTAATTTGCAAATGCTTTAGATTAGACCAGGGGTGAAATCCAGCAAGTTCTGCCAGGTTCTGGAGAACTGGTAGTGGAAATTTTGAGCAATTTGGAGAACCGGTAGTGGAAATTTTGAGTAGCTTAGAGAACCAGCAAATACCACCTCTGGCTGGCCCCAGAGCGGGGAGGGAATGGGAATTTTGCAGTATCCTTCTCCTGGAGTGGGATGGGAATGGAGATTTTGCAGTATGCTTCCCCTGCCACGCCCACCAAGCCACACCCATCAAGCCACACCAAACCCGCCCACCAAGCCACACCAACAGAACCAGTAGTAAAAAATAATTTGGATTTCACCACTGGATTAACATTGGGACATGGTTTATTCACTAACTTTTATATGACCTTTAGCAACTACGCTAACTGTAAAATCTAAGATTTTTTCTCCCTTTTCTAGCTGTTTTTGACTTTTTTTTACATCTGAGGTTTTATGAACTTGTTTCTGTACAATAGTCAAGATGTTGCTACAAAATAAAAATTTGTAGACATTTTCCAGCAAGAATATTTTTTTCCTGCAAGGGAGGGGTTGGGGTTTTTTTTTTTGGTAATTTTGACAAATTACACAGAAGCCTAACAAAAATCCTCTTAATTTAAAAGAAATGTTGGCCTAGTTTGCTATTTACCATTTTGTAATGATGCTTGATTTCCTGAATCATACCTTGATGAAATAAACATACTGGTAGTGGTTTGGAATCTATTATTAACCTATCCGTGGGGTTAGATAGTTCATGCTTGTGAATGCCATAATTGGGAAAATACCCCTGGAAAAAAAAACTTCTGCTTTTTATTCTGAGACAGACCTGCACTTGAAGTGAGACACCACTTGCATCCTATCTTGGTTTCTTCAAGAATACTTATCAGTTGTAGGGACTGGTGCAAAGCTAAGTTTGGGATAAAGCTTTTTGTAGTGTATGCTGTTGGGTTGGATTAGAATGTGCTGAGTCAGGGCATCTGGTCTCCTATATTAAAGCCATGTGGAAAGCCTTTTGTTCTTACCCCTTAGGCTTTAAAACCTGGCAATTAGTAGCTCTTGTTTCAACTTACTGACTAGTTGCAACCTGTTCTGGTATCAGGAATAGAGTCGAGGACAACATACCAAACAGATCAAATGCTAGACTAAGAAACATGCATCTCCATTTGGATCCGTCTTCCTTGAAAGAATGTCAAAGTTCACTCCTTTCTATTGGACATCTTTGTACAGCTAATATAGATTTAGACCATATGTTTTAAAAACATCAGATGGATATGATCATTTGAAAACATTACATTGCACAAATTAGAGCATTTATTAGACCAACTCAATATAAGTATTTCTGTCTCTCTGTGTATATATTGTTTCAAGCTTTCAAGATCTCCACTCCCACCTCCCCTCAGACAAAATAGTAAATAAAGACCAAAGAAGTATGGTCTTTGAATCTGCATTTTGTTGCAATCTTATTCTCGGAGGGTGTTACAGTAGACTTTAAATTCAGTTCTGTCTGATGCTGACTTCAGGTTGGAAGGGCTATTGGAATGAGGAAACAAGCCACTTCAAATTTTCAGACTTGAGAGTGATTTCTATAAAATCATAAGGAAAGTACTCACACAAGCTACATCTTGAATGATTATGCAGTTATATTTTGAAGCAGTTGTATAGTTCTCTTGATGGTTTGACATTTGGCCTCCGTACCCCTGACCCATCATTCTTGCTCATAGTGATTAATTCTATTAAATCTTTATATCCCAAGAGGCAAGGTGGAAAACTTGTCTTAATCAATCTCAGGGCCATGTGACTACATAGGCACAGCTATGCAGGAATTTTTTTGGTACCAAGCTTTACTACATTTTAATCCTTCCTTTATTTTTGGTCAGCTACAGATGGAATACATCCCTGATGATTTTGCCTCTTAATTTCCCCACAACAGCACTATGAGGTGGGTTGGGCTGACAGAGAGAGTGACTGGCTCTAAATCACCAAACTGGGTTTCCTGCCTAAGGGAGGACTAGAACTCATAGTTTTTCAGTTTCTAGCGCAGCACCAAATTGGTTTCTTTTTCTCTGAGGAAAGTGGCTTGTTACTTCCAATATGCTTTTCAATTTCCCAGCCTTGCCTCCAGCCCAGGGATTCCCTGCTCATCCCCCATCCAAGTATTAACCAGGCCCAACCCTGCTTAGCTTCTGTGCCAAGATGGTGCCACCTGTGAGGCAGCTGAGAGGCAGACTTTTGTAAAAATGCAAGAAATGCAATTTGAAAGAAATGAGTTGGCCTTTTTTTCTCTCTTTAAGTAGGGGCAGCTAACTTTAGGAAACTTTTATCAAGAGTTTGATAAAAGAAAGCAGTTATATAAATGTTTTAAATAAATCAATAAATAAACCAGTTGACTAGGAATATGAGGCTATGGTGAATGTTTCCCAAGCTCATTTTTGGATTATCCCCACAGAAGGGCCGCTTCTACCCCCAGAAATGAAAACGAGTAAGGCTTTCATCATGCAGTTGTGGCCTCCATCTTGCCTTTTTTTGACTCCTCCAGCAGATGCCCTTACCTGCTCTCACACTCATGCAAAGCCTTTAGCAGTAGTAGTTCTAAACTTACATGGCAGTATAAGTATTCATTCTTTGGCAGCAGAACCAACATTAATTTTAGCATAAGATAAACAAGATTTTAGCCTTGTTGATGATTTATTGCTCAGGAACTGTCTTCTCTTAAGGAAGCACTTTAGATACGTATCTTAAGCATTTTAAAATAATTCTATTCAGTTTATATCAGTAAACATAATTTCTTATTTCGAACATATTCTCGCATATTAGTGAATTTCAAATTCTTTTTTGAGCCACATTTTCCTCAAGGGGTCTCCAGCTGCAATTGGCTTCCAAAATTGGGGATGTAACCCAGTAAGGAGACCAGGCTGGGAAAAGTGTTTTGGAAATTGTCCCATATGTCTTTTTTTACCGTAATAGTTTAATATAAGTCCCTAACAGATATGGAAGAATAAAGAGCAAAAAATTAGAATAAAGCAAACTTTCTAGGATTGATTTTCTGATTATGAATATTAGAAGTTAATTTTCCCTCTTTAAAGTGTATTTTAAATATAATAGAAGGACTGCTTTTTATCTGCTGTGTACCAGCCTTGATAGTTTCCTTCTGCCACCTGCTGGGTATGAGCTATAATTTCAACCAAAATCTCAGTTGTATAAACTATATTTTTCCATTGTACTACTGGAAGAAATATCCTTCTGGGTTCAGCTCCAAGTGGGGAAAAGGACACTGGAAACATGGAAACTGTTTGGAAAGATGGTTTAATGGTGGACAGGATCACACGGCTTGAGTTCCTGAGCAGAAAAGGGCAGATACAGCAAGTCCCAGGGTTTTTATGCTCTCTCTGGCTTTGAATTTCCTGGGGCCCAGAAAGAGTATCCTGATTGGTTGTCAGACTCCCAGGAGGTGGGGGTCTTAGCTAGCCTGCTGGCTGATGTAATCTTCCCAGGTGCCATGTGGTGAGTTTCTGTCTAGATGGGTCCCATTGTCTTGCAGATAAGGTCCATTGACAAAGATTGTTTCTGCCTCTGGCCCATTAACAAAGAGTTGGGGGCAAGAAGATGGGAGCTGCTTTAAAACATGCTTTTCTATTTCTCATCCAGGGAAACATAATATTCTACCTTTTTAATATTTCCCAAAATATTTCATTCCTCTAGGAAAGGGGTGGGTGCTAACTTCCTACAGTACTACAATAATCATTGGTGGGGTATGGAGCATTATGTCAAGTGTAAGAAGTAGAAAGCTAAAGAAATTAAAGACAGTAGATGAAAGAAAAAGAAATCTAACTAAAACAACTTTACACCAGTACCTATTAATACGTAAAGGTAAAGGTTCCCCTCGCACATATGTGCTAGTCGTTCCCGACTCTAGGGGGCGGTGCTCATCTGTTTCAAAGCTGAAGAGCCAGCACTGTCTGAAGACATCTCCGTGGTCATGTGGCTGGCATGACTAAATGCCAAAGGCGCACGGAATACTGTTACCTTCCCACCAAAGGTGGTCCCTATTTTTCTACCTGCATTTTTTACGTGCTTTCGAACTGCTAGTTTGGGACAAGTAATGGGAGCTCACCCCATTATGCGGCACTAGGGATTCAAACCGCTGAACTGCTGATCTTTCCATCAACAAGCTCAGCGTCTTAGCCACTGAGCCACCACGTTCCTATCCATATCTTTCTCCCTTTGCGAACCAGCCTTGCTTTCACTATGTCTACCCTCTGATTTATACTTTTATTCTTTCTCTTTTACAACTTCACACCTGTCTTGTTTTAGTATCTTATCTATTCCATCAAGCTATGACTCTCTTTGTCTTCTTCTTCCTCTTGATTCATTCATTTTTTTCCTTGTAGTGAATATGTTTTATTATTTGGTCCTCATTCATTTTTTATATGATCAAACAACCTCAACATACCTTTCATATTGGTCATTCACTTTTATATTCAATCCATATTCATTCATCATCCACTCAATGTTTACTCTATTGCTTCTTGGTTTATCACCCACATTTCTCCAATAACCTCTTTCCAGTGCATTCCTCTTATTTTTCTGTTTCTTCTGACATACCCAAAGTGGGAATAGTCATTTTTCTTTCTTTCAATGAACATTCATTCCTTGCAAGAGGCCACATATTACCCATTATCTGTCCACCAGCATTCATACTTCTTAAAATCTCTATATCCCTTATTCCATCTTTACTACGTATTCTGCTAAGACATAAATCCATAAATATGCTCTAATTTTTCACTACGTATATATAATTTGCAGTCATTCACTTCATTTTCACTTTCAAACCCAAGTGCCCTGGCCTTTGACACATTAATTTTCAGAGCTGTACTTGTAATTGTATATAAACCATCTAACATTAATTTTGTTCCCAGCCAGCAATATAATGTACCAAACTGCAAACATGTTCTTGTCCTCACTTATCATTTCAAGCATTCTTTATAAAGTTTATCTCTCGCTGTTTATTGTATGCATGGATATCACATATCTTTGGTGTATTCCTTGCTCCTTGTGAACAATTTAAAATTCCATTTGTTCAGACATATGGTTTACTTCCATGATAAACCACTTAGTACATCCTGAACATAAACTTTTTCAACTCCTACCCTCAAAACGATGCTATGGAGCACTGCACACCAGAACAACTAGACACAAGAACAGTTTTTTTCCAAACGCCAACACTCTGCTAAACAAATAATTCCCTCAACACTGTCAAACGATCTACTAAGTCTGCACTACTATTAATCTCATCGCTCCCACCACCCATCTCCTTCCACTTATGACTGTAACTTTGTTGCTTGGATCCTTATAATTTATATTGATATTGTTTCCAGATTGCTTATTTGTACTCTATGACTATCATTAAGTGTTGTACCTTATGATTCTTGACACATGTATCTTTTCTTCTATGTACACTGAGAGCGTATGCACCAAGACAAATTCCTTGTGTGTCCAATCACACTTGACCAATAAAAAAATTCTATTCTATTCTACATTCAGCAATCAACTTTCAACTTCCTATTCCAACAAAACATTTCATAATTCAAGCCTCTTTATATTACCCAGTATTAACCGGGGCTCATGGAGCACACCCAAATTCCAATCCTCCAATTTTCTGGCAAACAGAATGTGATTTGTCTACGTCAAGGAATTGAAGTTAATCTACTCACCCTCAAATTATGCCTCATCTGTTCTGAGATAAAAACTAGACCTAGCGCATGGCTTCTCATGATCTGCAACAAGACCATGGTTGCCATGGTAACCATGAACTCACAAGCTGCTTTTGGATCTTTCCCCAAAGAAGACAAACTGTAATTCCCAACACTTTAAGCGTGGTAGGGAGGGGATCCAATGGCAAGCTTGGGCAGGGATGCAACTGTGCAGCTGAGCAGGATATTAGCCAATCTCATGAACAGGACCTCACATCTAGTTATTTGCAGAAGATGCCTCTGGCAGAACCTACTTAGCATCAGCTACCATTTTCTTCCCCTGCCTTAGGAATGTGAGCAATGCCAGAACTGAAATCTGAATGGACACATTTCCAAGAGGGGAACTGTGACCTATTTTTATTTATCAATTTGATGAATTTTGAAGAAGCCTTAAGTTGCATCAAAAACTTTTAGGAAAAATTATGAAAAAAATCGTCATTTTGAAGTTGAGAAAATTCAGAGTGAAGGAGTTTTCTCAAGGTTTCAGAGGGAGCAGTGACCCTTGTAAGAGCACCTGTTTTTGACTACACTGTTTTGCTTGTGCATGTATAAAGAGAATAAATAGAATAAAAACATCATAAATCTACAGTGCACTTTCATTCAAAGGAAGCCAATTTCATATGGTGCTACTACTCCCTGAATTTCCTACTATTTGAGAAATGGTATGAGAAAAAGCACTGTTTGAAAACCTATCTATAGAACAGGAGAAATAACTAAATGTTTTGCACCATTTATATATCTACACAGTGATATATCATAATCTCTGAACCTCTTATGAACATCAGCCATGAATAAGAGGAACTTACAACAGAACACAGACGATACACTTTGTTCAGATGTATATGCATATATACTGTATGTACCTGTCCTTACTCCTCAAGAGAGGCACCCTGTTCTCTAACTTTTGATAGTTATAGTATCTCTAACTTTTAGGAGACCATGTCAGCCAGCTACAAGACTAAAAAACCAGTTATCTTTTTAGTAAAAGGAATAAATCAAGACTATCTATGTTAACATAAGAATCAATGAGATGCTTCAAAATTCCTATGGGATATTTTTTCCACTCAATAAGCAAATATAATTGAATAGGATAATTTTACAGCTGACTCATATTTGAGGTTCTAAGCAACTCCTGTGCACTCGGGAGTAACAGTATAATTTGCTTTGGCTATATTATTAGACTCTGAAATTTTGTCTACTTACCAGATCAATAGCTATTCATTCTAATCATATGGCAGTCATACTATCTCCTATGGGTCGAACAGAAGATGACACTTCATTTCATTTCAGAGATGAGTCTATTAAAGAAAGGGGGAAAAAGCAATCGGTGAAACTACATCGCACTCTCTGTGTGTATGAGCTTACTGATAAATTTAGAACTGATCCTAAAGGAGTATGTTGAATCAAGTTTGATTGTAACTGTCTTCATGTTAGCAATGCATTCAGGAGTTGGAATATTTCACTTACAAGCTCCAGGCTTGTTCCACAATTGCCAATTCTGAGATGAAATCCAGAGGAATGTTAACAATTCATTCTGATTGTTGTGTACTTAGGATGTGTGTCTTATTTCCAATATCCATTATTTATCAGTATTGAGAATTATGGATATTTTATATACAAAGTGAGAGAATTCTACTAAATATAGGAAGAATAAATGTACACTTAATTTGCAGCTATACATTGTTGATACAGTATGTGTTGGAAGGTTGCATAAAGAATTCCTAATGATGCTTTTTTAATATTGATATGGATGAAGTGTCTTTTGAAGAGTCAAGGCAGTCATACCCTCTGGAGGGCTTAGTAGATTGGTTCTGAAGGCTTTCCCTGATTGTCTGCACATCATGCGCATCCACAGATAAAACTTCAAGGCTGATCTTGACATTACAGGGCATACAAAATGGTTGCCAAGTTATTGCTTATAACTGTATTTTTCAGAGTTTAAAATGGACCTTTTTCCCCACAAAAAAGAGGGTGAAAATCTGGATGCGTTTTATATTCCAAATGTAGCCCTGCCCAGCTTTTCAAATGAGGTTTCAGAGGCTGAAAAAAGCCTCAGAAATGAAGCTTCAGGAAAAAAGCCCCCAAACAGAGCTTCAGAGGCTTTTTTTTTCTGAAGCTCTGTTTCAGAGGCTTTCAGAGGCAAGGGAAAAAAAGCAGAGCTCACAACCAAGGAACTTATTGCTAAAATTCACCTCTGGGAACAACTGATTGGGGGTATTCCGGGAGGCTAATCCACCTGCCAATCAGCTTTTTTCTTATTTTCCTTCCCAAAACTAAGGTGCATCTTATACTCTGGTGCATCTTATACTCCAAAAAATATGGTATTTCCTTATCCTGTTCGTGATTGAGAAACAGGGACATGAGCAATGTATGGCAATCATGTCATATTTAATTTCCCATGTATTCTCGAGTGCAGTAGATGCATTAGGAAGTTGGCTGGTATTACCCATAGTCTGACATAATGTCTACTGTATCTTTTTCTTTTTGCTGACATTTCTTGTCTGAGGTAAGAAATATAGTAATACACCTGATAAAATATGCAATTTTTAAACATTTCAGTTAATGGACTCTGGTGAGTGATATACATGTTTATAAAATGGACATAAGGGAACGAAGAACGTGCTTTGATGGATACGTGCTCCGCATGAGTGAGCAACGTCCAGCAAAGACCACAATAAATTGGATACTACCAGATGATTGGAGAAAAAGGGGAAGGCCAAAGAAAACCTGGCACCAAACATTTCAGGAAGACCCAAAAAACATCAATCTAAAATGGAAGGATGTGAAGACTGTAGCTGTGGACTGAGAATTGTGGAGTACTCCAATATGCTTTAGCACAGGACATAAATAATAATTAAATGGAAATACAAGGGCTACTTGGCAAAGTTTACCTAAAAGACGTCACTCTAAAAAAGGCAAAGACTTTCATGACAAATACATAGTGTAAGAAAACTTCTCCCATATACAGATTCTTCAAAGATAACAATATGAAATTTTTATTTTAAAAGGCATTTCAGGTTATAGGCCATATATTTAAAAATACATTTAAATAGCCATAAATGCTTGAAAAGCTCAGATTTACAATTTATTACTGTGCATCTAGCTAGTTAGTTAATAGATTAATTCAAGATTGATCTGGCAGAAAATTGTAACCAGCACCTTGGATTGCATCCAGAATCCTAACTGCAGCTCGCAAAGCAAGGGGGCCATTATAGTATTGAGGCATGAGTAACTGTCTGAAGAAATAGCTAGGCTGCTCACTTGCAGGCTGACATTCTGTCTCCGTTACCCGTAAGACACTCTTATTTTTCCATTTATTCTAAGAAATAAACTCTCTGTTTAAGAACAGTAAGTTAGGAAAAAAGAGAAGTCTTGACAACAGCAACACCTACTGTTGTAAGAATGATACAGCATTTTATGATTCTGTTTTGTAACAAATTCTAAAAAGCGAGTCCCTTGGACTGCAAGGAGATCAAACCGGTCAGTCCTAGAGGAGATCAACCTTGACTGTTCTTTAGAAGGCCAGATCCTGAAGATGAAACTCAAATACTTTGGCAACCTGATGAGAAGGAAGGATTCACTGGAGAAGAGCCTAATGTTGGAAAAGATTGAGGGCAAAAGAAGAAGGGGACGACAGAGAAGGAGGTGGCTGGATGGAATCACTGAAGCAGTCGGTAGGAGCTTAAATGGATTCCAGAGAATGGTAGAGGACAGGAAGGCCTGGAGGAATGTTGTCCATGGGGTTGCAATGGGTTGGACACAACAAACAAAAATAAAAATGGGAGAACATAGTGGACCAGATGTTACCTACATTCAGTTCAATTGGGTTTCAGGATAGATTTCAAGAATGGAGATTGCAATAGTTGTAGTAGTCAATGACCTTTAGTAGCGCCAGAATGAGGGTTGCATGTCCATTCTGATGCTCCTTGAACTCTCAGCGGCTTTCAATGCTGGCAGTCATGGCTGATTGGACCAGTTCAGGAATTTAGTGGAAGGCACTGTTTTGCAAAGGTTTGTGCCAGGTTTCAATGTTGAGAAAAGGAGAGGTTGTGTCTGCAGCCCTCACTTGTGGGTGCTGCATGAGTCTCTATCTTTTGTTTAAAGTCTACATGAAACCACTGAGCCTACCAACAGTTTGGGCTGAGGTGTCATTCAGTATGCTGATGATATCCAATTGGGCTAACAAAGTTCTAACCAAGAGCCCAGAGATTACGAGGACCTGAATGGGAAAGAACACATTTGGGATCAGTTTTGCCATATATTAGTAACTTTGTTTGAGCTTCCTGCTTCTGGGGACATCATAGCTTTAATCTTTAATGGAATTATCTTGCCACATGCAAGACTGGTATGCAGTCTGGGGGTCCTTTTGGACTTATAGCTCCTACTCAAAACAGTTGGTGGCAGCTATGGCCAAGTGGGTCTTTGTACAGGTTTATGTGGTATGTCAGTTCCACCTATTTCCAAACCAGGGCATTCATTCATTCATTCAATCCCACCTTTATTATTTTACAAATAAAGTGGCAAAATATCCAACACACCTTTCTCTTCCTATTTTCCCCACAACTCTGTGAGTTGGGCTGAGAGAGAGTAACTGGCCCAAAGTCACCCAGATGGCTTTCATGGCTAAGGAGAGACTTGAACTCAGGTTCTCCCACTTTCTAGATTAGTGCCTTAACTGTAAAACCAAACTGGCTCTCTGTTTCCCCTTCATTGGACCACCGCAATGCACTACTCATGTCCCCATTGCTTTGCGGGCTGTACCTCCTGCCAGCTGTACCTGCTGCCAGCAATCCAAGGTGCTGGTTACAATTCTCTGCCAGATCAATCTTATAGTAATGTGTTATGAACTGGAAGGGGGTAATTAAATCTCACTGGCAGACCTCTTCTTCCAAGGACTCATAATTTTCTCGTTTCACCAATAAAGATATAAAAAAGAATGCACTGAGGAAGGAGCAATAGTAGAAGATAAATAGTCACGTAGAATCCCAAATCAAAGCAATACCGTATAACTTAAGTCAGTTCATAGGTTATCAAACAGTACTGGGGCATTTGAAAATAGTAAATAATTTGTACACATTTTTCTTGAAAAGAAACAAAACAATCAAAACCTTACCTTTTAATGAAAAAAGATGAACTTGCTTATTTCTCACTGCATCCAGAAGAAAAAAACTGCGTTCTTAGAGGTATATCTGCAATGTGAAAATGAGGATTCATTGACCCATTGTCTTTTTTTTTATTACGATTTGAGGACAGGCAAGGTTGATTTTTGAAGGAGACAGGGAAAACATGATTTTGATATTGTTCTCCCCTCCCAGTTCTCTCATGAAAGTCAGGAAAAATTAGAAAAGGATGTTTTTCTTGCCTGGGCTGCTGTGGGTATGAGAACACATATTATTCCTTGCCTTATATCAGGGTTCCCCAAACTAATTAATATCGACACTCAAGGGTCAACAGGGCTATCCAAAGGGTAAATAAATGACTTGAGGTCAAAAGGGGGTCAGTAAATATCTGGGACTCAACAGATGGTTGATAAATTATTGAAGGTCAGTTGGGCTTAATTAATCTTTTTGGGGCCTCCATAGAGCTCTACACAGTTTTTAGTCCTGAAGGTGAGCCAGCCAGTGGCAAGATAATTACCTGGGATTGGATAGTAAACCACAAGCAAAAGTGGCTTTGAGTTAATGTTCATGGCACTATCAGTTTAAGTAGTATTTATATGAAATTATTTTCATATAATGAAATTATATGAAATTATTTTCATATAATTTTCATATAATGAATATTTGTGGATTAATGAACGATCTGAACCTACATGAAGTTGAAGACCTGAAGTGTTTGGAACCCCTGCCTTTTATTAACTTAGCTTGCAAAACTCTAGGCAGATAGTAAATTGCTTTTGAAGTTCTTCCATCAAAGCTGCACCATGATGTCTCTTCCAACCTGAAGCCTGTAAATTCCTCCCTGCTTTTGCAATTTCCTTCTGGCTGTAGATTCACAGGTCCTCCTCCCCCTTTCCCCCTACATAGCAATTCCTTCCGCAGGGTGAAGATCAGGTCAAATGATCAGAGGTTTCTACAGGAAACTCATTCCCTTCCAGGTATCATTACTCCTCCTTTGAAAAGCAAACACTACAACACAGAGAACAATCAGGCTTTACTGTATACAGCATTCAACATACTTTGGCATCTCTCTGATAAAACTTGTTTCAAAAGATTTTCACACTACCCCCTTTCCAACAGCTTGGGAAAGAGGGGGTTATAACCATTCTTTAAAACTGTTTACTTTCTACCTACTTGCATATTTTTGGGTGTCAGTGCAAGTTCAAAGATTACTGCAAAAGGAATAAAGAGGAAAATGAAGGAAGAGAGGCATGAAGGGGGAAAAATGTGGAGAAAAGCTTGATTATGCAGACTGCATGTTAGGCAGCTTACAAATACTTATCAAAACAACTGTAATAACAATTGTAATATGTTAAAATCCATTTTTTGTTGAGACCTTCTGAAATTGCCTAAAGCCTTTATGTAAGTTTCCTTCCCTGGCCTTTCATTAATTTAAATCCTGTATCAGTCTTCTAGTTCTGTGGCCCCCAACCTTTGGGACACCAGGGACCGGTTCCATGGAGAGAGGGGGGTGGATTCATATGCTGCCTGCATCCCATGGATAGGGTTCACTTGTTTGCTTGGCCCAGTTTCTGGCATGCCATGGACTGGTGCTGGTCCATGGACCAGGGGTTGAAAACCCGTTTTAGCCAGTCTATGCATCTGTTGCAGTGATCTGCAGCTCACAAAAATGTATGCTTTTTAATAACAATGTTAGAAGATGTGCCACCAGACTCCTGACTATTCTGAAAAGAGAATGCTTGAAGATAGATTCTAAAGAAAATGTTCAGCTTGAATGTTGGATGGGTCTTCCACAACTGTTTTTTCCTTTTTTTTCCCTGGATAGCCTCAGTTTTGCAGAATATGAAGAAAAGCCAGCATTTTGGGCTACAGCTTGAGTATATTTTGCCCAATCAAGGAAAACGTCTACCTCTAATGTCTTAGATTGAGCCAACAAATTAGAAACTTATCTAATAGCTGAACACATCCTCCTAAAACATTTTACTTGTGTGATAAAAATGCAACTACTTTTTACCAATTATGTCATTATATAAAATGAAATACCGTATAAGCTACTTGAAAAATGAAGTATGGATTTTGTCTATTTGATTTTCTAGCAGGTCATTTTATAACAAACACAGTTTTGCTATATCAAAAATTGAGTTTTGTCAAAAGATCACGATATGGATAAATAGAAGAAAATATGTATTTTATTTCTCTAAAAAGATGTTGGAAATGCTTGAATGCTCACTTCATACCAAATAGATTGATTACAGAAGAAAAATAAAGTAACATGCATACAGTTAGGAGTAATTTAGATCCCCTAGAATGTTGTGAAGAAATTAAGCCAACTCAACAACCTTTCTCTTAAATTGCAAATATAGCTATATATTTGTGTAAAAACATGGTTAGAGTTCTTGAGCTGCATCTAAAGAATGTAAATGAACATTTTTATAGCAACCTATTCCTATGTGAACTTAACTCCACCACAGGATCTTAGTTTGCATACATTTTGCTTTTAGCACAAGGTTGTACTATCTTTACAGCAAAGGCACACATAAACTTAGTATCATCAAACGTTACCCAAATGTATGGGGTATTAGGATTCGCCCAAGGGCTGCGCAGCAATTAAGACAGGACCAAGGCAACTCCAACTGCAAGCAACCCTCATCGTAAGGTATCATAAGCAGGTTGATGAGTAAAATATCAACAAGAACTTCGCTTCTCATTGTAATGCAATGGTGATCTTGGAATCGGTTTATCAGCATTTATAAGCTAGCGGTTAAGTGTGCAACAAAGAGTGAACATTCGAATCTGGCAAGTTCTATGCAATTAATTCTTTTTGCCGGCTAAATCCTTATCTAGCCTAAAGGATTTCCTTTCCTCGGCTTAAGGTACCGGGCTTCACCTTCCCTAACCAAAATCCTTAACCTAGTCCTACTCTGCCTATAAATGTTATACGTACCTCATGCATTAGATAAATTAACGATACTGTGTGATACAAGAAGGGGAATGGCTTCACCAGCTGAATTCCTGTCTCACAACGGTCTAGTACAGCGAATGGAAAAAGCCTCGCCAAAACAAACCTAGCAAGCGCAGCTAAACCTATCACCAGGCTAGTCCTTCTCTATAGCCACCTTCAGCGCAAAGGCTGCTGGGGAAAAGTACGGGGCAGAGCAGGCCGCGTGCTAATTGTCTGTTAGGCCGCGTGCTCCCCTTCGCCATGGATGCGGTGCTGGCCGACGCGCTGCTCTCCCAGTGCCCCAGCTGGGGTGCGTGGCTGCAGGCGGTGTGCGGCGAAGAGGGTGCGCTCACACTCGAGCGAGCGGAGGCGCTGCGTTTCCTTTTGGAACGGGCGACACGTGTCGGGCCGCGCAACCGGGGCGAAGAGGCGCAACGGGCGGCCCGGGAGCTGGCGTTGCACCGCTGCCTCCCGGCGCTTCTCAGCGGGAGTGGCGTGCCGGCGGGTGAAAGCCCGGAGGGGTGGCGAAGATTCGTGACAGCCGCCGGTGGAGCGTTGCGTTCCTGCGTTTTGGTCTGCGGACCCCGCCTGGCTGAGCGGTTGGCCGGCGAAGTGCTGGAAACCTGCGCCGGGATTCAGGCTTCGCAAATGGAGGGCAACGTCGAGGTCCTGTGCGCAGCGGCGCCTTGGCTGGAGGATCCCGCGCTGCTCAGGCGAACAGTGGCGGTCGCCCTGAAGCTGCTGCGCGGAGAGGGAGAAGATGAGCGGGAAGAAGAGAAAGCGTTGCTGGTGGGCGGCAGGCTGTTGCCGGCGTTGGGAAGAAACGGCGCCGCCCTGAGTCTCATCTGGGAAGGCCTGGTGCTGTTACCCCTCGCCGACGCCCCGCGGGTGAACCGGACTCTACTCGTCCTGAGCGCCCTCTCCGACGTTCTGTTTCCCCGACTGGATGGTGTCATGGATGGCGAGGCAGCTTTACTGCTGGATGCGAGGCTTTCTTGCAACTTTTGGGAAGTGGTGCAAAAGGGACTGTCCGATAGCGATGCTTTGTGCAGGAAAAGAGCCCGGTATTTGTTGAAGAAAGCCGTCGATGCATCTGACAAAGTGGCCTTGGAGTGCAGGTGTAGCCTGGACGATGGCAATGGTATCTATCGGTTCTGAATGGCTATGCTAAACCCAAAGCCCGTTTTTGCAAACATTTAATAACTGAAATGATTGTGAGAAAAGGAACGCTCGTGCTGGCTTTCCAGCCCAAGGCCAGCTGGACAGGTTTTGGAAAGGCATAGTAAATTTCTTTAAATCTGGAATACTGTATTATTTAAATCTTGCAGGTGTCAGAAGGTACTTAACATTAGGTGACCATAAATGAGAAATCATTTATGATCAAACCATTCCTCCACAGTCATTCTACTCTGAAATGAATTCCATAAGCAGCTTGGTCAATTTTGCTAAATTTGGATAATTTTACAATTGACTAAATACTATGGTCGGGATCATTAGGAAAGAAACTGAAAAGATTGCATGACCCAAAATTGTAATGGCCTTATACAGTTCCGTGGCAGATATGTATCTGGAACATACACAATTCTGTTCACATTTTGCGGGGTGGGGGGTGGGGGGGGATGGGGATAATCATTCTGGAAACATTGCAGAAGATAGCAGTCAAAATGTTTTCCCTGTGTGAGAAGGATAGTATTTGAAACTCCTTACATAGTCTGGGAAAAAGTCTTTGGTGGGATATTAGTTGAGATGCGTAAAATCCTGGATAAGGAGGTCCAAATTGCTGGAACTATTTTTTAATCAAATATTGCTTTGAATAATAATAAAATCAATAGTAGGTATGCTAATAGAATGGATTCAGTCAAAGATGGAGGATATCAGTAAATGTAGTTGAGAAAACAATGGCAATATGCCTTTATGGATTTTACAAATTTTCTCAGATAAGGGCAAAAAGGATTTATAATATATATTATTTAAGAGAACAATTATTCTTTCCTGTCAGAGATCACATCACAAGACAATATGCAGAAATAGATTAATAGCTTTTTTAAAGGTTCCCATGATAAAAGAAGATGGATAGGACTATAAGGAGAGTGAGGACTACAGTATTGGTTCAATTAATTGCTAGTGAAGTTAATACTTCATTAAGAATGAACTTAGGTTTGCATTAAAAACAATGAATGGAAATGCTAGCCTAAGCTTCAAATAGAATGAGGTAAGCTGAAAATTGGTTAAGAACAAAAGAAAATTATAGTAGTACATCTTTTCATTGTCATTGTCATAGCCATTCCATGCCCTGTCAAACTACAATACATTGATCTAGGACTGTGATGGCGAATCTATGGCACAGGTGGCACGCGGAGCCATATCTGTGGGCAAACAAGCGTTGCCCTATCTCAGCTCCAGCGTGCATGCACACGCCGGCCAGCAGATTTTCAGGCCTTCCAGGCCCACCGGAAGTTAGGAAACGGGCTGTTTCCGGCCTCTGGAGGGGTGAGGAAGGCCGTTTTTGCCCTCCCCAGGCTCCAAGAAAGCCTCTGGAGCCTGGGGAGGGGGAAAATGGGCCTACTGGGCCTACCGTGCCATCGCATGCCAAAAGCGGGGGGAGCATGTGGGGGTTGTGCACATATACATGGGGGCGGGGCACATTGAATTATTGGTGTGGGCACATGCGCACGTGACCCCCTCCCCGCACTCCCCCCGCTTTTGGTACACAACAGCAAAAAGGTTAGCCATCACAGATCTAAGAGAACCTGCTTCATATTTGTTCCTGTGGGATGCAACTTAGTTGGGAAATATGTAAGAGTAGTCTATGTGATGGATGCTGATAAAAAAGAATTACCTAGTGAATAACAAATGAAGTGCAAGAAAGCCTCCAATCTGCATAATGTGTGGCTATTTTATTGGGTTGAGATAGTAATAGTGTTTGAGAAGTCTATAATATTGGCAAAGAGGGGAAGGGAAGGAGGATGGACCCAATTGCAGTAGCAATAGGTATATCATTGGGAAATCTAAAGGGCCATGTTGGGAACAGATTGTCCAGGATAAAATCTATCTATTTGATTGTAAGAGTTGACAACAAATAAATTTAAATTTTTAATACTGGTAATTTTTTTATAAAATTTATCATTTTATGATAAATCATTGAGAATTCCAAAGAGAGAAAGAATTATGCTCTAACTGCATTATTTCTGGTTGCTGACTTGGACAACTTGTATTGAGAGACTTTATCTAGGATAGAGGTCTTCAAACTTGGCAGCTTTAAGACATGTGGACTTCAATTCCTATAATTCTTCATAGCTGGCTGGAAAATTGAAGTCCACAAGTCTTAAAGCTGCCAAGTTTGAAGACTTCTGATCTAGGATTATTTGAAGGGATCATTATTATTTTGTGTTATTGACATTAATTTAGGCATAAGAGTATTTCTGTATATTTGCTTAAAATACTAAAACATCTTATTTACTTATCTTATAGGATCTTGTTTGTTTTGGTGGTGTGCTGAAAAAAAAGATCAATTTACTCAGTTTTGGGAAAATTATATTTTAATAATGGAGACTTTGGAAGGAAATCAGGTAAATATACTTAATAAAAAGGATTGGTTTTGTTATAAACAAAATTTATTTACAGTATTTATTAAATTTATACTAAAATATGCGAGGGTATGATATAGTTGTAAGATACAAGAAGTAGGTGAAGGCAGGAATTGAGATGTCAGAACTATTTTATTGGTAAATGGATACATTAACATGTATAGAAGTTATTGCTTTACCTTCAGAGAACATGGATAGAATTTGAAAACTGAATGATTCAAACTTAGTAATTATTTTTTTTTCTTAAAATTTGTTGAAAGGACTTAAAAGCAGAATGACTTAAAATGTAAAGTACATAAAGAAAATCCTATGGGTGAATTACATAGAATATTTATGCTAAGATTTTCATGACCCCCATCACTTACTGTTATACAGGTCTTAAAAGATTGATAACTATCATGTTTCCCTGAAAATAAGACATCCCCTGATAATAAACCCAATTGGGCTTTTGAACGCATGCGCTAAAATAAGCCCCTCCCCCAAATAAGCCCTCCCCAAAAATATTTAAAAGCATGCGCAGCTGGTACATGCCATTTCCTCTGGTTAGGGTTAGGGAGACAGAGCTGGAAATCAGGTAAGACGGCAAGAGGAGCCCCGTTTTGCTCCATGCAGCCCAAAATAATAAGACCTCTCCAAAAATAAGGCCAAGCGCTTATTTCGGGTTCAAAAAAATATAAGACGGTCTTATTTTCGGAAAAACATGGTAGCTTTTAACTATGATTATACTTTTTATTTATAAAGCATGTTAATAAATTTCTGTTTTCCAATTTCAGATACATGTAATAAAGCCAGTTTTACCAAAGTTGAATAGCTTGTATGAACTTGCAATATCAGAAGAAAAGGGTAAGATTTTTTTGGTAAGATCTGTTAATGTTGTTCAGTATCAGCAAGTAAGTTTTTGAATTTATTTTCAGTTCTGCAAAATTTACTGGTGCTTGCTTATTCAGGACCTTTAGAAATATTTTTAGCCTTCATAGTTGGTAACAAACATATAAAAATGCAATCCCTTATAAGAAATCATTCAGTCTTGACGTTAGTTCATCTTGGTATTCCCCTGTCACAGATTACATTGTTGGTTGAGTGAAAAATAAAATCATTTTAATTAATTTGATATATATATCCCACCTTTCTATCCACAAGGCAATCATTCTGTATATTTATAGAATATACAAAACATTTGGTTCACAGTTAAGTGATCTGGCCCTCAGAGCCATGCTATGTTTTGAGATGGAAAAAGAAGATTGATGCTTATTTTTTCTTTTGCTTGGCCATTCTGCAAAATAGTTTTATTGCTTATGAGCATCTCCTTAAAGAAACTTAAGGATAGGATTTGGTATTGATTTAGCAAACCAGTGTGGACCTAGACACATTAGAGTTTTGGGGCAGGAATAGTCTCAAGGGCTGCTCAGAGATTTGCTGCTTGGATTTTCTGTTTCCTAATTTAGCATTTTTATCAATTGACCTAGTTTGATTGAAAGTAGATCTTGGACCATATCAGTACTTTCACCCTATCCACTAACCCTAACCCAGGACTATCAAACTCAATTTCATTGAGGGCTGCATCAGGGTTGTGTTTAACCTCAGGGGACCAGGGAGGGTGTGGCCAGTTTGACGTCACTTGTGTCGGGGGCCTAAGTGGTGGCCTAAGTGCTCTGCCAGTGGAAACGGGCTCCCTATCTCCGTTTTCAGCTGCGATGGCTTCCTGCAACCCTCTGCCAGTGAAAACGGAGCTTTGGAGGACTGCCTGTGGCGCTCCTGAGTGCCATTTTCACTGACAGAGGCATTGTGCGCCAGTCCTTTGCTGTTTCCAGAGCAGCCATGTGGGCTAGATCTAAGCACCCTGCGGGCCGGATCCGGCCCCTGGGCCTTGAGTTTGACACCCCAGCCCTAACCCATTCTCTATTATGTTGATATTGGAGGTCACTGTTTCACCATCAGCTGTGTACCCAAATAGAATATTAGTTTAAGAATATGCCTTGCTGTACATTTGAAGCCAACTTACAACTAAGCAATCTTTGACCATTTTGCAACTAACGATTTAATGTAACTTGTGATATCTGCCAATTATCACTGAGGTGAGATTGACAGACAGACAGTCCTCATTACTCCTATACTGGTAAAGTAATGATTAGCTGATCAGATGATGTTATATGTCATTTTTACTTCTTTAGTGAAATCCTGCAGAATAAAAACGTTTATTTTGTCCAATGCGAGCCCCAAGATTTCCTCAGCTGTCCTAGGAAAATGACTGTTAGCTAGGGAAGTTGGAGCTCTATCCTGTCTCCTCTAGTGTGACTTTTGAACTCTACATTCAATTATATTGCATCCAGAAGTTTTACTTAATAATAACCGCTACATTACATTGATAGATAGTAATCTCTCCATTTCTTTCTAGACCCAGTTAAAAGCATTCATCTTTTATCTTTAAAGTTTTGATTAGTTTAAATTCTGACTATCTAAGTAATTGGTTTTCTTGTGTAAACCACTACAATATTAAGGATGAGACAAGAGATCCTTTTCACATTTTTAACATTGTTTTTCTTTGTAGATTCATTGTGATGTTTCTTATAATTTCTAAAACTATATAAAATAATCAACTCTTACACATTGAATTATTTGTACTGACAGGCAATCAAGTGAAATAGCTTATGCAAAGTGTACATATATGTTTTTTAATAACAGGTTGTTGGATGTTCCATCCTTCATGGCATATGTGCATTTACAAAAGAATGTTTGAGAGTGAAAATAAGACATTGGCAAAGGAAAGTGTCATTCACTTTCTTGAAATCTGGCAAAGAAAGTGTCTTCCCTCATCACAAGGATTTTCAGAGGTAAGGTTTACTGCCTATCCATATAAGATACTTTTTATTAATCCTCTTAAGCAGGGATCGCCAACCCCCAAGCTGGGCCATGGGCTGTTTGGAACAGGGCATACAAGTGATGGGTGAGCGCGCGCATGCAGCTCCACTTGCATGAGCATTGGGCCAGCGTGTGTGTGAAGTTCCCATTTGTGTGAGTAGGATGCACCTGCGTGCCCACTGCTTGCACAAATGAAGCTGCTCATGCATGCTCACCCACCATTCACGTGGAACCCTCCCCTCTCTCACCCTCCATTGCCACCGCTACTGGTTCACACAGCTGGAAAGGTTGGGTACCACTGCTCTAAAGAAGGCCTAGGGACTATCCCCTTGGGACAAAATGTTTTAAGTCTTTCTATATAACTGCTTCATAATTCCTTTACTTATTTTTCAGAAGTTGAAGCTAGTGTTCTTGTATAATCTTATCTGAAGTATTTTTCGCACAATAAAACACACTTCCCCCCCTCAAAAAAGTGGGTGGAATTGTCTGTGCATCTTATAGAGCGACTATTGCTCTTATAGAGTGGGGGGGAGGAGGTTGGTGGCGGCTACCTGTCACCGCTACTGCCGTTCGCCACCCACATCAGCCTCCCAGAATACCACCGATCAGCTGTTCTAAACGGCAGGGATTGCCATTGCCATGACTGTCACAGCCAGTCACCGCTGCTGCCAATTGATGCTGATTGCTGAATGGTGGTGGTGATCGGTGGTGGCAGTGAACCGCGCATCGGTGGTGATAGATGGCGGCAGTGATAGGCAGAGGCGATCCCTGCCGCCTAGAATTGATCGGTGGTATTCCAGAAGCCTGATCCAGCTGCCAATCAACTGCTCAGCAGCGAAGATTCCAACGTTCCCTGGTGGCGGGAGCAGCTCAGCTCAGTTGACCGGTGGTGGGCGCAGCGGAGCAGAACCCTGATGAGCCATGTGCTGGGGTTGCAATAACGTGCTAAAGCTGACCAGGCTATTTGCTGCAAGGATGCTAGCCAGATGAATATCTGATGGGTGCTGGGAGGCAGAGGCAGATTTTTTTTTCCTCCTCTAAAGCTAATATGTGTCTTATGGTCTGGGGCATCTTATAGTGTGAAAAATATGGTAATTGTTCCCTGATTAACTGTACTATGCCTATATCTAAAAAGATATTTACTGCAGAACAAATAAACTGCAATTAATGTCTGTTTTATTTCTTTTAATGAAAATCTAATTTCTTTTGTTTAGTTCATTATTGGCCCTTTAATGGATGCTCTCTCAGAAAGTTCTCTTTATAGCAGGTAAATACATTGTTTAATGAAAAACTCAGTAAGAGAAGATAAGTTTTTTTTTTGTTTCAGCTTTTATTGCACTTTGGGGAAGAATTGATATTTGTATCTATCTTTAATAGCAGTTGAACTATAGTCAGAATAGGGAGGAGAAAAAAACAACACCCTCATTAATATTAGATGCACCTATATTTAACACAGTGAGAAAAGAAGTAAAAGAAACTCCAGAAAATAGCTCTCTTGGATGCCACTATTGCTAGTGAATTCATTTGACAGTGCAGAAGTAGCCACATTTAACTTTTCTGAGAAGTTAAGGGCCATAGTGGGTGCAATTGATGTAAAATGGTTAGGCTTATATCATGCAGGTTGAAGAGGGCTGGATTTCTTCTCTCTCTCTCCCTCTCTCCCTCTCCCTCTCCTCTCTCTCTCTTACACACATACATTTTGAGGGCCCTCTTTTTAAAACAATGCTATCCTCATTTTAAGATATAGGCTTCAGTTTTCGCGTACTTTCCTTCTCAACATATTTAATAATCAGAAATGGGTCCAAGGCAGTCAAAAACAAGTGAATCAGGAAATGAATTTGTTTATTCAGAAAATGGTTGTCTGTTCTTTGAGGATAGCTTATGTTTGGAATATTATCTGATTTAAATTGTATTTTTTTTTTCAGTCAAGAGAGATATCCAGGTATCATTGGGTGCAAAGAGGTTGTGAAAACTGGTATTACTGCTTGATCTTACCCCAGTAGCCTCCTATACATCCTCTCTTATGGGTGGAGGATCTTTCTGATTTAGCTAGATGTGATATGAGACAAAGAAGAGAACTCTCCTCTCTCCCATAGGCAGAACTCTCCCATCGGCAGCTTTAATGAATGGGAATTCTGCTCAGGCAAAATGTCTAATTTTGAGAAACTTTTCTCCTGCAGAACTCTCTGAGCTACAGTTTGCCCCATTCCTGCAAAGGAGATGAGTCTTTTTTTTTTTCTAAAGTTTGAGAATCTACTAGAATTTAATAGAGAATCTATTCGCCGTGATGGCGAACCAATGGCACGTGTGCCACCAGTGGCACGTGGAGCCATATCTGTGGGCATTCAAGTGTTGCCCTAGCTCAGCTCCAACGTGCATGTGCGCACCAGCCAGCTGATTTTCGGGCCTTCTGGGCCCACCAGAAGTCGGGAAATGAGCCGTTTCCAGCTTCTAGAAGGCCTCGGGGTGGGGGGTGGGGAAGGCCATTTTCACCCCCCAGGCTCCAGGAAAGCTTCTGGAGCCTGGGGAGAGCGAAAAATGGGCCTACCAGGCCCACCAGTAACCTTTTTGCCATTGCGTGCCAAAAGCGGGGGGGAGAGTTCAGGGGAGGTGTCACACGCTCATGCGTGGGGTGGCTGGGCGTGGGAGGCATTGAATTACGGGTGTAATCCCCCTGCATTCCCCCCGCTTTTGGTACGTGATGGCAAAAAGGTTAGCCATCACTGTACTGTGGAAAGGAGGATGCAGAGAAATCAGCTTTACACTCTCTTATTTCACAATCAGACCAAATGTTTTAGTTATTTATCAGCATGAAACGTATCTCTGTTTAAGGCTTTGATAATCTGCAAATTTATTCGATAACCCAATAAAACATAATAAAATTAAATTGTAGCCTTGGCACTGAATTTCTTTAAATTATCTCTTTGCTTTAATTTAACAGGGTATCAGGTCAGATTATGGGCACTTGTCCACCATTAGGAATAATTCTGCAGAATTTCATGGCAACTTTCTTCACAAGCCTTCCAGAAAGTGAAAAAAGTATGTGTAGTTAATGGCATTATTTTGGAATAGCATAAATGTCAGTTCTCTGCTTCAGGATAATTTATTATTACTAGTGGCTTTTATTTTTATTTGCATTACAAAGCAGATATGAATTTGATGATGATGATGATGTGGGAATTGGTGCATGGTTTGTCTAGCGATATCACTAGGTCTCTGGGGCAGGCACAGACCCATAATGCAGAAGATTTTATTGGCATGTACCAAAAATGGCATTAGAGAGGCAGTGACCTTTTGAAAGAGAAAAATTAACCCCAAATCACTTGCTGAATTTCATGAATGTGGTTACTGTGTTAAATTGTTTCTTTCCATAGTAATGGGGCTCAGAATCTGGGGATGATAGGGAAAGTGCACAAGTGATACCGTGTTTCCCTGAAAATAAGACCCTCATATATTTTTTTAAACCTGAAATAAGAGCTTGGCCTTATTGCCATGTGCTCAAAATCCCGATTGGGTTTATTATCAGGGGATGTCTTATTTTGGGGGAAATGGTATTAAACACTCATAAAGTTGGAACAAGTAAAACAGCATACTGTTGTCTAGCCTTGCCCTATCTTATTTTACAACCTCCTCTCTCTCAGTTATCCTGTGTATTTATACCCCAGGTCAAAAACAAAAATCTGTTTCTTGGGCTAGGATTAAATAGATCTATAGATCTGGGGATTACAATCTAAATTGTGATTGAGAAAATATATTTATTCCTATTTACTATTGAACTTAGGTTTATTTTTATTATACTTCATTAAATATATAAATTGGAGAGAAAAATAGGAAGTGACATATTGCAAAGGATAAAAGGAAAAAATAAAAAAAATAGCTTCCTATTTTATTTAATACAGTTACAAATAAAATGTACATTAATCTTTTGATCTGATATTGCGGTATTACATAGTACTTCTATAATCATATTCTAATTGTCAAATACCAAAATTAATGTAGCATTTCTTTTGATCTCAAGCAAAAAGTCCATTAGTAGCTTCCATATAGAACCAAAGCTAGATAACACTCTATCTTCAATATAATAACAATGCTATTTTCCTTCTCTTTAAAGGGAGCTTTTTGTTACAATTTATTCAGAAGATGAGCAATAGGCACTGGTGCGCTATTCCTGTTTTGTTTCTCTCCATGGCATTGGCACATATACCACAGTGTAGAGCACTGGATAGCAAAGGGCTCCTTGCATTAAGGTGATGTTCTCAATTTTGTTTCTGTGAATTTTCTGTATCCTCAGTTCATTGTTTGACTTTTCAAAACATGTATTTGATCCATTTACAGAAACGTTCTGCAGTGTACTATGATCACACATCAGATTCTTCTACGAGGAGCTGCTCAGTGCTTTCTTCTTAAAGCAGCTATACACTTAATAGATACAGTAAGTATTATATTTTTAAACAAATGTTTGCTTTAATGTACTGAAGGAAAAAATAAAGCAGAAAGAGTCAAAAGCATGTGACATTGTAATATGAATAAGAATAGTTTTTAAATGGTATTAAATGTTGTCTATATAGAATAACAAACATCTTTTTTTGTAGTAAGTATTCCAATCCTGATAGGGTTTTTTTGTATTTTAGGAAAGGCAATTTGTAACGTACACTTAATTGTTTTCTAGTGCTTTCATGGATAAAACCTTCTCCTTTAAAAATGCAAGAGTCCCAACTTGTTAGATTTCTTGTTGAAAACCCAAACGGAAATATTTCTCCTATTTAAATTATCTTCCCAGCCATTATTTTTTTTAGAAAACAGATAAGTCAGCTTTCAGATTTGTATTTATCTTGCATTAAAAACAACAACTGCATGACTACATTATTATGTCTAAGGCAGGGGTCCCTGACCCCTGGGCCTTGGCCCACTACCAGATTGTAGACTATTTGGAACCAGGCTGTGGGAGTGATGGGTCGGTGCATGCATGTGCGCACAGCTAAACATGTGCAAGCAGTGGGCCAGTGCATGTGTACACATACAGGCAGTTCAACTTGCGCAAGTTGAGCTGTGTGCATGCACATGCACACCGGCCTGCCGCTCGCACAAGTTGAGATACGCATGCACCTGCTGCTCGTGGTTTGGTTCCCCACTCTCCCCTGCCCCCCAGCCAGGCCACCAAGTTGCAAAGGTTGGGGACCGCTGGTCTAAGATACATTAGTGCAAGTTACCAAGAAACAGTACACTTCAATTTGTTTTTCCTGATATAAAATATGTCAGGAATTAAGGTGGCCTTATTAAGCCAAATTTATTTACACCATAAATGCATCAGGATTGTTATAACCTGGGCTCAAGAAAGCTAATCTGATTGCTGTTTTATTTGTATTTGTTTTTTAAAAATAATTGCAATTTGCTATTCTATGTGACCATGCAACAAAGAATTGTGCTCAAAAATATATTAGCAGTTTGCATGTTGAAATTTAATGTTCATGATAGAAAATACGCTTTTGTGTATTTCCTTTTTGAAAGTGGCTGTGGAGATTAAGTTGGTTCTTGAACAATTTTGTCTGAAATGCATCATCAAATATAGTTCTAATATTCTAATACATTCTTGGGTTACACTTCATTTCATAATATAAATAAAAGAAATAGCAAATGGACAAGTAAAGCAAAACACTTTTTTCAGCAACAAAAGGACAACTTTTTAAGAGCGACAAAAGGTTGGTTTTTATAACAGAGGCACTTAATAAACATTTCTATTAATTTAAAAAGAATATGATATTATGATAATATGATAATTTTATATTGAGTTTTGGAGCAAAATGTTGTACTAAAATCTTCTATCTCTTCTTTATAAAATGCCACAAAAATTATTTATAAATTTAAGTTGGATTGCCTTTTTAAAAAGATAAGATTAATTTAAGCTCATTACTAAATAAGGCTTTGGTAAAACACTATGTTGTCAAACGTGGTTAGAACTGGTATTCGAAGAAAAATATGGCAATGGCAAAAAATGAAAAAAGGCAATGCCTCATACTGAAAAGAAAGGAGATATACAATATGGAAATATTTTATCTGTTAAAGTAACACTTAACCCAATATTTACTTTCCAGTATTGTAATAAATCCTGATTACATTTCTTTAGGAAAAAGTATCACTCTCAGATATTTCAAACTTCATTACATATCTGAAACCAGAGGAGTCACTCGGAAGAAGAACTGCTTTGTGGAGAATGGTGAGAAAAATGCAATCTATTACATAACCGAGCAATAACTGTTTTCTTTGCTGATTGCTAATCTCATGATGAAGGATTATATAATATCAGCACTGATCAGAAGCCCATATACATAGCACATCTCCCCCCATGTTCGCCCATTTGACTGGGAGATGTACCCATAATGCTAGGTTTATAATATCAAATTTGCAAACTTACAGTAATTGAATTCAGGTTGAATCAGCATTCCTGCCCATGCTAACTGTCTTGTCTATGATTTAACATTATTCTGCCCTCCCACTGAAGTTAACATACTACTATATAGTTGCATTTACTGGTTTATAGAAAGATAATACAAGAGATAAAAATGGTGTTTAATTTTTGTTTTGCTCAGCTTTGTGATTGGTTGCATGTAAATGACAAGTACTTTCAAAAGACTTTAAACTGCGAAATCCCACAAGATAAAACAGCATTAAGTGTTTATGTGCAGCTTGTTGTGGAGGACTATCTTAAAACATCTCTTACCAATTGTAAGTATCATGTAAATAATAATGTTAAAGTAGGGCCACATTTATAAAATAGTTGATTCCTAATGTAGAATGCATTCGCCATTGGGGTTATTACAAATTTTCAAGAAAGATAATTTTATATAAGAGAAAAATATGTTTACCACTACTTGCTTAATAAGTAGTTAGAATACTCAAAAAGTGGAACTAATTTCTCATTGGGCAGCCGTGGTCAGTTGCTCACCTTGAAAAAAAAATCATTAAATTTGGATATTAAATTTTATGTTTGCAAAATTGAAATAGAAATTTCTTGCAGCTTCTACACACAACACTTTTATTTTGAGCCAGACTGATAATTTTTGTCGTGACATTGTAAATTTTAAAATATACTTGTACCTGCATGCTGTCTAACATTTCATAATCATAATCATAAGTTTATTTTCAAGCATGTGTAAGATAACAGGTAAAAGTATCAACATAATTTGAATACATGAAAAGAGTAAGTAAAAAAGAATGTTAGGACAGGGATGGTAGGCACGTTGGTGCACTTATGCACACCTCTTCAGACCTCTTAGGAATGGGGTGAGGTCAACAGTAGACAGTTTAAGGTTAAAGTTTTGGGTGTTTGGGGAAGAAACTACAGAGTCAGGTAGTGCATTCCAGGTATTGACCACTCTGTTACTGAAGTCCTATTTTCTGCAATCAAGTTTGGAATGGTTTACCTTGAGTTTGTATCTATTATTTGCTGAAGTAGTCATTGACAGGAAGGACATTGTGAACATTCGAAAGGTTTTTTCCCCCCTGCATAACAGCAGAAGATTGTCTTCCAGACTGGTTTGATGCTAAACGGGTTGCTACAATGATTCTTCTAGCTGCAGATGTGGAAGAGATAAGGCACACATATATGTAAGTATAAGATTATTCCATTAGATGCAAAATAGGTTAACAAGGACCAATCTCGTCAGAACTCAGGGAGGCTTTCTAAATTACTAATATTGGGGTTTTTTGGGGAAATATTTAAGGATTTGTCCTCTCCTTCTGATAATTAATTGTAACATATTCTTAAAATAATAGTCTGGTTTAAATATTCAGTCTGTCTCTTTTTTTCCATTCTCTTTCTACAAATAATGCTCCTCACTCAGAATCGAAACATGCCAAAACTAGTGTCTTATGGTGTTAACACCTCTCAAGATAATAAAATATAGGTTGCAGTGATTTTTCCTATTTGTTGCTGTTTGGAAGATATAGGTGTGACTTCAGTGCTATATGACACCTTCTGTTTTAGAAAAAGGTGCTTTATTTTCCAGAAGTCAGTATAAGACTGTCATTCCCTTTTTACTGTTTATTTTGTTTAGTGACAACAGCAGCACCGAACGGATTGGCCTGAAGGCTCTGTTAAATCCACTGCTGGATGTGTTGCTGAAACTTGGCACTAATCCCTATATCTCATCACTGAAAATTGATAAAAGCCTACAACTGCTATTGAAGATAATGCAGACTTGTTCAATCAAAACTTCTAGACCAGAAGTTGGTTAGTGGTAACTTCAGTATGTTAACTTTATTATTCTTGATCCTCTAATTAAAATAACAACATAAAGTTTATGAAAATTACTTTATCCTATTTGAATAGATAGGCTGACTGAACATTTTGATCAAATAACTTGGATTCCATCATCAAATCTTTGCCGTTAGTAATAAAGATGAAGTAACACAATCACTTTCGTAGTGATCTGAACAGCCATTCCAAAGACATTCCAGCACCATAAGGCATGAATTGGGGTCTGAGGCTTAATATGCAAAACTTTTTGAATCTACAATTTTCTATTCCTACAGAAAGGCAAACTGTTGATGCACAAATTTATGGTATTCCAAAAAACTAGATCATTTATTGAACCTCATTTATTCATCTCTTTCAGGTTCAGCCTCTCTTATCTAAGTACCATATTTTTCAGACTATAAGAGCCACTGGACTATAAGACACACCTAGATTTAGAGGAAGAAAACAAGAAAAAAAATGGTTTTTGGCCTCTGCCGGTCCCGTTTTTGCCCTCCCTGACCCCCAGGAGCACTTTGCAGGCCAAATACAGGCCCATTTTTGGCCTTCTGAACCTTCCACATGTCCCATTTTTGCTAAAAGCACACCTGTTTTTGGCCTGCAGAGTGCTTCTGGGGGCCAGGGAGAGTGAAAACACGGCACACGGAGGCTTCTGGAGCCCAAAAACGGGCCCGTATTCAGTCTCTCAGACGCACCTAAACTTTCACCCACTTAAGGTGGGGAAGTGCGCCTTATACTCCAAAAAATATGGTAATTCCTTATTTTCACTCATCAAGACAGACCAATTTTCTCTTTACTTTCTCTCTTCTTTGCTGTTTTTTTAAAAGACTCATTCATTTATTCATTCTTTGTACATCTCACTCTAGGCTCAGACTCTTCCCTCTCATCCTTCTGGAGTTTTGCCATTACCATTCTATCCTATCTTGTCATGACTATGGAGATTCTCAATCATCTAGGTCTCAAAGGTGCTTTTTCAAAAGAAGGATGAGAGGGAAGAGTCTAAGCACACTTCCCAGACAAGCATTCCATAAAGCTGTTTTGCATTATCTCTGAATTATCACAACTGTTAAAATAAGTAAGAATAAAAAGATGGTTTAAATATACCATGTTTCCCTGAAAATAAGACATCCCCTGATAATAAGCTCAATCAGGCTTTTGAGGGCATGCATTAAAATAAGCCTCCCCCGAAAATAAATCCTACCTGAAAATATTTAAATGCAGAGCTGGAAATCAGGTAAGATGGCAAGAGGAGCCCCATCTTGTTTCACATGTCCCAAACTAAGGCCAAGCACTTATTTCGGGGTTAAAAAATATAAGACAGGGTCTTATTTTTGGGGAAACATGGTATATTTTATTTAATCGTTTAAAAATACCCAGTTGGGGATCTAAAGTTCTAATATAATTTTTCTTCTAATGGGAAGAAGCATTATTCTTAGCTCCATTCTTTGTAGAAGGAGGACAGATCAGAAGACTCAGAGAGGGGAAGGACAAAGGAATTCTACTTTCTAGTTTTTATTTATTATAAAACTCTCAGGAAAAAAAAAGAACTTTCATTTTAGTTTCTGCTTACCTAATTGTATGTTTTAGCTGTTTCAGTGGTAAAATGATGTAAATCCAATTTGTATATAGCTTTTGAAGCAAAAATGTACTCTAAATGTTTTAATGTAATGATTCTTTATATAGATGAAATAATAGTATTTCTCCAGAAGTCAGTTATGCTCGCCGCTGAAAGTATTTTGGATTTTCTCCTCAGAAGACTTACTGCAAATGAACTAAATATTGTAAGTATTTAGTGCAGAAACCAGTCTGGCAAACACCTGTAGTAAGTTGTATTCTGAAATGAACTTATTTGGAATATTTTAAAAGTCCCCAATCATTTATAGCAGGTAGCAGTTTTAAAATCTTTCTTCTCTGTAAATAGTTATAAAAGTATTATACATCCAAATATAATAATTAATGTATATTGATTTATATATTTCATAATAAGCCCTGGCTGATTAGCTATTATGTGGAAATGTTATGTAATAATATCTCCAGATGTTAATTTAAGGAAATTGTTGGTTATATATAGTCTGTTCAAATATATTTCTTGCTTGCATATCTGTGCATATATCATGAAAAATGAATGCTCGGCTTGTGTCTCATTGCAACTTAGAAAATCCAGTAAAATACAGAGAGTCTTTTCTGTGCTAAAAAGTGCTAGTTGTTATACAAAGTGGCAAAGTGTTTTGGAAATAGAAAGGCATTACAATATTACAAGACCGCAGCTGCCAATCAGTTAGAGAGTTTAAAGAAAAATCCTCTTTGGAATGCATAAATTAACTTGTTTAGACAATTGTGTCAGTATATTGTGTGTTACATGCAGATTTTTGCTTTTTTTTTTTTTTTTGTTATTGCAAAGATAAGTAACATACTTTTTTCATTTTAGATGTCACATCTGGAACACTGTAATTTATATCTGCAAGTATTGTCAGAACTAATGAATTTCTGTTCAGCCAGTGGATGGAGAAAAGGACCATTTCTCTGCACTTTTGTCTCATCTTTAATAAATACTTCTCTCTACAATCTGCAGGAGATAAATGATGACGAGGTATTGTTGAGCTTACAATGGCCTATAGTTAAGAATGACCCAAAGCTTGCATCTATTGTATTTTCCCCGTTGATGCTGGGGGAGATGCTACCACATCTGCATTATTTATTAGTTTAGTATCTGTCCCAATGTCAGATAATAAACCCTACACAATGTTTGCTAACTAGAAAAAAGTTTGCCACACATAGGGCTTCAATTTAGTAGGCTCACCTCCCCCCCCCCCACATCCCACTTGCCAGATTAAGAAAACTAGGAGTTTAACTTTTTGTTTATCAGAGAAGGAAATGTTAGGTAAAGCTAAAGGTTCCCCTGCACATGCATGCAAGCTCATCTCAGTTTCTAAGCCAAAGAGCCAGCGCTGTCCGAAGACGTCTCTGTGGTCATGTGGCCGGTATGACTCGACGCCAAAGGCGCACAGAGCACTGTTACCTTCCCATCAAAGTGGTCCCTATTTTTCTACTTGCATTTTTTTCATGCTTTCGAACTGCTAGGTTGGCAGAAGCTGGGACACGTAACAGGAGCTCACTCAGTTACGCAGCACTAGGGATTAGAACCGCTGAACTGCTGACCTTCTGATCAACAAGCTCAGCGTATTAGCCACTGAGCCACCGCGACCCCAAGGAAATGTTACCTCTGTTCAAATTAGTACATTTGTTACTGTGTTCAAATTAGGACATATTTTAAAGTTTTTTTTAAAACAACAACACAACAGACCATTGTATTTACACCTTTTAGGACATAAAACTTGAAGAACAGATTCAGAAGGTAGTAAGTTTGGCAGCATTAAGGGTTGTTTGTGAAATTATGGATCAGAAGCCAGACCTTCAACTTCAGTTTCTACCAGCTGTTGACTCCCTTAAAATGGCTATTTTCAGCACCCAACTTAACCATGTATTAAAGAAGCCTAACAACATGGAACAAAATAGGTACATATATTGCTCAACATTTTTTTTCTACTGAAATATTTTACTATTACATTAGTAATACTCTACCTTTTAATGTCTACTTTAAAAATCAAAATATTTTATAGATGTTTTTATGATTTTCTAATTATTGGTGTCTAGCTATTATTTATTTTAGGGCTTAATTAAAACCTGAGAAAACTTACGTATGTTCTTCTAAATATATATTTCTAAAATTTACATTGTAATCTGATTTTTCTTTTTACAGTTCAGTTGAAGAAGCAGCATCTCATGAAGGATGGGGGAAAATTGTAGCACGTTACATACATGATCAGTGGGTTTGTCTTCATTTTGTTCTCAACAATTATCAAAATCTTTCCAAGGACAAACATTTAGAACAACATTTTTATGATGTTCAGGACTACAAAAGAATGTTACAGTCTGCACTAGAAGCAATAACAATTCTTCCTTCTGACCATGTTTTACCAGTTTTTCACTGCATGAAAATATTTGTTTCCAAGGTAATTCCTACAAAACAATGCGGGATTTTATTATGTATTTTAAATTTGGTCTTGTCTTGAACTAAATGTGATTTCTGCTTGCCTTTAGCTTATGGAATCTTCTGAATCTCTCTGCATAGAAGCTTTTGAAATGTCATGGAAAATAATATTTTCTCTTAGCAACACACAACTGATATTTTGGCCTAATTTAAAAGCTTTTATTCAACTTGTGTTTGATCCTGAAATTCTTGTTACCGCAGCCAAGTTCAAGAGTGAAGCATACTTAAAGATAAAAGAGGTGAAATATTTAAAACTGCTGTTGTGTCTTGTATATTTTTAATTACTGAATTCAGATGAACCTCTGTAGACTAAAATTGAAACATGGAAGCATCTTTTGCTTCTCTTTTCCTGAGCTTTAGGAAGCCTCTGATTTAAAAATGCTTTTGGGGAAATCATTCAATGTCAGCCAAGCAGATTTCCATTCAAATAATTGGACTTCTCTTCTACCTTTTAATTCAACTTTTACAGATGTGCACTAGAGAAGGGGTTCCTAGCCTCCAGGCTGCAGCCCACAACCGGGCCATGGCCTATTCGAAACTGGGCTGCATGAGTGGCAGGCTGGCTCACATGCCTGTGCAGCTCAACTTGTACGAGAAGTGGGCAGGCGCATGTGCACACACGCAACTCAGCTTGCACAAGTTGAGTATGTGCAACTCAACTTGTGCAAGCTGAGTTGCATGTGTGTGTGCACATGTGCTCTGCCCGCTGCTCATGCGGCCGTGTTCCCCCCCCCCCCCCCCGGGCCGCCTAGCCACAAAGGTTGGGAACTGCTGCACTACAGGTTACTCAACATCAGAGAACTAGTTTAGAGGAGGTCTGGATAACAACAAGAGAGAAAGGAAATCGTGTTTGACTATTTCATATCTACATGAAATACAATTTATGTGTTTTATTTTGTTCTACAGTCAATTACATTTTCCTCCCTTCTCTCAGATTGTATTTCAAATGATTGAACTTTCATCTACAAAGACTGGAATCTTTAATGTTCTAGTAAGCCATTGCTGTCAATCTTGGCTGTTTCCTCCTGGTGAAATAACTACTGTGGAAAACGCCTTTTCAAATGCCGGCAACTACATTGAACTCCTTATTGAGGCTTGTTTGTTTGGAACTATTTTCAGGCGTGATCAAAGGTAAAAACCAGAGCAAAATAAAAACCACACTATGCATGCTTGTTTCTCACCTTTATGCTGTTACATACTCAGCAGACTCCTGCCATTCTCGGGAATAAAATATCCTAACACATTGTATTTGTTTTGCTGTGAAGTTATGGTGATTGATAGCATAATCAATAATAAATTATTAAGTTAACACTATTTTAATTTCCTTTTTGTGTTCATTTTTAAATGTAAATTAATTTCAAGACTCGTTCAGGAAGTGTACGCTTTTGTTGAAAATCTTGGAGATCAATGTGCAGCAAATGTCGTTACAGAAAGGTCAGTATCAACTTATTTTATAATAGTATATGTATGTATGTATGTATGTATGTATGTATGTATGTATGTATATAGTATTTTCATACAATTTGATATCACTTCTTTCCCAATATTTTTTTGCTCACATTTAATTTTAATATGGGGTTCTAATTGATTAAACTTAAGCCAAATATTGTACATTTATGAAAACTGATATAGCACATTCTGTCACTAAGTCTACTTACTGAAAATTCTAAATTCAGACAACTATGGTATGAAAGTTAAATATGTTTAATTCTAGACTGCTAAGAGCTCACCATGAAAAGTGTGAGGCAGTTATAATTGCTTTCTAGCTTTTTGAACACTAACTTCAGTATCAAAAAAGCTGCTCAGTCATTTCCATGAATTCTAAGGACTCAAAGAGACTTCACAGGGAAAAAGTAGTCAAAATCAAAATACGTAGATATGCTGGATTCCTTTGAATTCAGCTAAGATAGGTTTGATAGGATCAAGATTTTAGACCTTGACTTTATGACTTGGTTAATCATGGATGGAATGCTGAACTAAGCAGATTTTTTTAGTTTTGTCTTGACTAAAAAGGATATTGAAGTTTATTTATTCATTGGCATCTTTTGTTTCAATCTTAGTATGGAGACAGTCTGTCTTTTTTGTCTTCATAAAGAAATATAATTAACTGGTATTAAAAATAGTGAATGTGTAAAAGAATATCAGTCATTAATATAAAATGCTTCAAACTTTTGTTTGTACTATGGATATTTTATCCTATTTTCCCCACAACAACCACCTTTTGAGGTGGGATGGGCTGAGAGAGAGAAACTGGCTCAAAGTCACCCAGCTGCTTTTCATGGCTAAGGCAGAATTCAAACTCAGTCCCACTTTGTAGCCTGGAACCTCAACCACTAGACCAAACCGGCTCTCCATAAATACATGGGAATGAAGGGAATGAGTTTTCATGAGATCTTAGTAAACCATATGTAAGTGTGTACGTGGTTGCTGAATAAATTTAAAAGTATAAGACTTAATTCAGAAAGCATAAAAGTTAATTCTGATATATATTTACCATAATATATTACAGTAAGAACAGAGATGATCATTATGTGCGAGTTTGTGCTATCAAATTTATCTGCTTGCTGGATGAATCAAACGAGCAGCACAAGAAATTTATAGGAGATTTTGTCATGAAACTACTTGATAAAGTAAGAATATGCTTATAGTGCTCTCTCTATTAAAAACAGTTGTATGAACAGGAATGTTGTTGAATTGCCATTTCCCTAATTGCCAATCACCCCTCCTTCTGCTTCTTAAAATAGGGGTGAAGAGTAGGCTTTAGGTGGACTGGGAGGCAGATATCACCTTTGGGTGATCTTTCCTTGATTCCCAGACATTTTGCATAGTTCCTCCTCTTCAGAAAGAAGAGTTTGGCCCTGCATGACTGCAGAATCAAGAGGAAGGTAGAACCTCTGTAAGATGAGTAGCATCTTGGTTTGGCAGAGAGACAATAAGAAAAAGCTGCTTGATGGGGGAGTTGTTTCTCAGATACTACTAGGAGAGGGTCTGTCACGAAACATGGCTATGGAAACTAGTACTAGAAAGCCTCCCTTTGATCTTTAGCAGAAGAGGAAATTCAGTCCCAGTCTACAGTCTTCTGTTTCCTTAGCCACCCTATGTTCATCATCATGCCCTACCAGTGGGCCTCATCCTTTGACTCCAAGCTGGCAGCCTCAGCCTGCCTTTGTTCCATATTCGACCAATTATTCCTCTTCGTTGCCTTTGGTTTTCTGATATTTAGAGAAGGTACTTACTGATTTCCCCCAAAGTCTGCTGGGTTGCCTCATCCCAGTGTTCCTGGGAGGAATGAGCAATAGTATATAATACCAGCAAGAACGCTCAATGCATGAAGGTCATCCCAGTCACCTACTTAAAGGAAGCAGGCACTTTTATTGGGCAGCAATGATATAGGAAGATGCCGGGGGCAGATGATCACTTTAGCAAAGTCATCCGTTCATATTGGATGGGAGAAGGCAACGGTAAATCATTCCCTGTTTTTTACCAAGAAAACCATATGGTTAGAAAATATAAAGTGATTGACAATATAGTGCTGGATGTTAAGTCCTCAGGTCGGATGGCATCGTAGTCCATAGATCAAGTTGCCAGTGTTGGGAAACGGTGATCTAGAAAAGCTGCTATCCCACTTTTTTATGCAGCTAAAGCAGTAAGTTATGTTTAGTTTTGCCAGGAAAATCGGTGGGCAAACCTTAAGAAAGAGTGAAGATAGGAAGCAAAGTATTGGATCATCTGCTGTATCTAAAGCTGTGATGGCGAACCTATGGCACGCATGCCAGAGGTGGCACGCAGCGCCCTCTCTGATGGCACGTGAGCCGTTGCCCCAATTCAGTTCTGCTGCACATGTACACGCGCCTCCCACTGGCTAGGTCTCTGTTGCGCATGCGTGGGGGTGTGTGCAGGGGGACCTGCGTATGCATGCGTGGGGGACGGGGTGCATGCGCAGGGCCCGCACTTGCATTGCATTTTGGAGGTTTGGGCTTGCGTGCTTTGGGCACTCGGTCTGGAAAAGGTTAGCCATCATTGGTCTAAAACCTGCTATTGACCACAATGGGAATCTTTTCCTTTTCCTTTATTCCCCCTCCTTGACCTCATTGGAAAAGAAAATGGGAGCATGAGCCCTTAATCTTGCCTTGCTCTGTCTTTAGAGCACTTCATATTGGCTCTTATGCAGATGGAAAGAACAACACTGGAGCAACTCTGTGTTTCTGGGCACATACTTACATGTGCGCATGCACACAGAGCCAGTTTGGGGATGATGGCATGGTAATTCCTGCCTAGTAGTCTATCTGATGTGGGTTTTTGTCCAAAATAACTTTTGGTAAAGCAAAGCTTCAGAAAAAGAAGTCACCCCCCATTGCACGTTTTATAGTTTGCATGCTGTTTTAATAACATCATAAAATAAAGGACGATTTTAACTTTTGTTATTAACTACTTCAGTCAATTCTTTTCATACAAGACTACGTGAGATGTTTTACAGCATTTGTTGTTTGACTGAAATTAGAAGTATTCATATTTATATTCTTTGCAGGGTGAATTAATGTCCAAATCAAAAGTCCGCTATTATGTGAACTCCTTACAACATAGAATTGAAAATCGCCTGTGGCAGACATTGCTAGTTCTGTTTCCAAAACTTGATGAGGTATGACTCACTTCAAACTTGTGGTTATTAAAATAGTGTTACCATTTATACCATGGATATGTAGTACTATTATGTATCTAAGACTGTTCTGTGATTTCTTCTGAAGATAAATGCATGTCGTACCTATTGTTTCATAAATAGTTATGTTGCCATCTGAAATTAAGATCAGGAGATCTTCTTCCAATCAATTGTATAATCCTACTTGTAGAACTCTTCCCTTCCTCATGTTCTACACGGAGGGTGATCATAATCTTCAACTGTTTTATTGATTTGCATTAATTTGTTAGACTTACATCCCACCTTTCATCCTGGATCTCAAAGTAGGATACATAACATTCCCTCCTTCAATTTTTCCCTGCAATAACCCTGCAGGGTAAATTGGAATAAGATAATGACTAGCACAAAATCACCCAGTGTGTTTCCATGGTTGAGGGTAGATTTGAATCAGAGTTTCCTTGGCCCTAATACACATTATAACCACCCCAGAGTGAATTCCGGCTCACTCATTTTGTTTTAAAAAGTATTAGGCCTTTCTATATTTCATTGTGATTTGTCTTCTGATTATTGGCTGCGTTATAATGTACAATAATGACCTACCTGTTCTATTCAATTGGAAGTTATGTTCTCATACGTAACGATTTTGCTTTAATGAAGGGAAGGCCAAACTTCAAGCTTCTGCGGAAATGGCTGCTAGTTTGTAATTTTTGGTAAGATAGAATCATAATGATTAAAGGCATGAGAAATAATGTGACAATTTCACTCAGTTGAATTTACCTTTTTACTTAGCAGTTTGGAATACTGTTTTGTTCAACAGAAACAACAAAAAATGTGTGAGCCTCTGCTTAGAATGACAGTGATCTTTTGTGGAGAAGAAACTTACATTTAGATTGTATAATTATAGTGGATATAGTGCAAGATACTGCTAGAAAAATATCACTTTTTAAATATCTGTGTCATCTAGAGAGAGAGAAAATATCGAGGAAAGCAACTGTACATGGGGAAACTCGTATAATACGTTGGTTAAGATATTGACTAGGCATAAGGAGATCCTGGTTCTGGATGAGCCAACATAGTTCAACAGACTTCACATGATGGTGGTTATCAGAAAATTAGTAGAAGGCAATGCTTGGGACTTAATTTTATCTATTTATTTATTTGTCACATTTACGTATCTATCCATCTCACATAGTGACATTAATCTTAAACTCCTGAAAGAAAAGCAGGATATCAATTTAATAAATAAAATATGATGGCGTCATCTGTAAATTAGAACTGATTTGGTTCCTGATATTTTATTTAGGATCTTTTATCAAGAATCGTTGACAGGATTCTTCAAGCTGGACATAATAATAATCAAGCATCAGTAAAGTATTTAATAGAGTGGAATATAATTCTGATTTTACACAAGTTTCCTCATTATCTTCAAAAATTCTGGAATTGCTTTAATTATGTAAGTAACTACGTATTTAGGTATGAGTGAAGTACAAATAAAGAAGGGATTGTTTTTATAAAAATTGCATTCAAGGTTGTTAGAAAATATACTCCATTGATTTACAATTATTATTATTATTATTGAAAATATATGCTGCATCAGAATAACAGTAGTTAGGATTCAGTATTAGGAAGTCAAGAATGATTCTTATTAGGCTCAACATATTTTTACAAATTGAGAAATAATTGAGATTAATACAGGACTTATTTTTCAGGATGAAGATCAATTTAAAACTAGCATTTGCACATTTTTAGCAGTCCTGTCACATTTTGACATAATTCTCCAGAATACAGCTGAAAAAGTAAGTGCTTTTGTTGAAATTTAAAAAGTTGGTTATAGAAAATAAATCCTGTTATCTGCTCTTGGTACTATCCAGATGAGACTATTATTGTACATTTATATGAAGTTTTCCTTGAACATCTTTAAACTCATTAAAGATCTGTTTGGCCTCAATATCTAATCTGGTATCCTGTTTCCTTCAGGGACCAAATAACATAGGAAGTTTCCCTGTGCCAGTCAGTAAGTTTGATAAACAACTGGTATAGAGTTAGCATAGTGCCATCATGGATAGCACCAAGACAACCAAATCCTTTACTAATTTGTATAATTAATTTAATTAATAAAGCTTCAAAGCTCTAATTCATTGCCTCTTAATACATCTATTATATCTGTGCTGATGTAAACAAATTATTTCCTTTGGCCAATAGAAAACATGATATATATTAAACGATATGAAGCATTTAACTTTGTTGTGTGAATCCAACATTTAATGGGGAATTTCCCTTTCCCCAGACATTATCATATATCCTAGTACCACAAGTACTTAGGATTTTTAAAGAGAATATTAATGTATTCAATTTTTACAGGGCTAGTTCATCTAGATTCATGGCAGTTTATATGAATTTTATTTTTTTTGTATCTTCCTACTTTGCTGAGTAAAGTCAAAGATTAAAGTATGTTTCTCTCTCTCTTTAGATACCAGCCTTGAAGAAAGCGCTAATTGTTGTTCTACAGTGGTGCTTCCATCACAATTTTAGTATTCGGCTTTATGCTTTGATTGCACTTAAAAAAATTTGGGGAATGTGCAAAGCATCACATGTGAACGATTTTGATACTTTAACTTCAGTTATTGAGTGTAGTCTAAATCAAGTGGAACTCATGCATGGCACAGGGTTAGTAGTGCATGTTTTAATTTAAAATATGGCTCTTTTTGTTGTCATGAAATGATAAAAAGACTTTTTAGTTGATTCCTAGAAAGGTTTGAGGAGCAATTTGGTATTACTTTAATGATAATCTCTCGTCTCAAAGACATCCAAAGAAATTACAGAGCAATCATAAACAAGATTTTAGAATTAAGTCCCATAGAGGGCACTGTATCTCAACTCTGAGGAATTGTATTTACCTTATATCTGCCTTTGGATTTTGAATTCCTTAGGATGCTCGCAGCCCTTAAATATGTTACGTTTCATCTTTTGTGACCTTCTGACAAGCAAAGTCAATGGGGAAGCCAAATTCACTTAACAATCATGCTACTAACTTAATAACTGCAGTGATTCGTTTAATGACTGTGGCAAAATTAACTGTCTTGCTTATCAATAGAAATTTTGCATTCAGTTGTGATCATAAGTCTACCTGTACCCATAATGGAATTGATATCATAACAGAGAATTGAGCCACAGTAACCCCAATATAATGATTAATTCTTGTGCATTTGTACCAAATTTATTTTTTATAGACCTATTCTTTTTTGTACCTACTGGTGACAAACTACATGCTGTTTTCTAAACTTTTAAATACTGTAAACCTTTACATACTGTCAATACATTTTATATCATTGTGGGACTGTGATTAACAATCAAAAATTATTCCACATAATTATTCCACATAAGAAACTAAACTGTAATCCATCAGTCTATCAATCTACTTTTAAACAGGAATTGTCTATATAGAATGTTTCCTGTTACATCACATCTTAATGCCTTTTTAAAAAAATCATCTGCAGGAATGCTAAGAAGAATTGGCAGCGCATCCAGAAACATTTTTTCTTTGAATATTTTCATCCACTTAAGGATTACTGTCTTGAGGTAAGGACAGAATTCAGCATTTTAAAATATTTTTTTCTGCCTATCTTTGTATCTGCTTTACTAAGGAATAGTGTTGT
This sequence comes from Masticophis lateralis, assembly GCA_030761175.1. Taxonomy (NCBI): domain Eukaryota; kingdom Metazoa; phylum Chordata; class Lepidosauria; order Squamata; family Colubridae; genus Masticophis; species Masticophis lateralis. The sequence continues at coordinate 72,637,690 of JAUDYJ010000001.1, forward strand.
AAGAGTTTTCAATATATTTCAGACAGACACAGCTTTAAATAATCCCAAAGTGTCATAAAACACAGCAGATTTGGTAGGATTCCTTCCATGGATGAATGGATTCCTTAATCCATTATTTATTGAGTAATCATATTAAATAAATATTCAAATTAGATGAAACATTTTAATCTATTTCATCAAAATCATATTTTAAATTAACTCAGATTTTTCAAATTCAAATGTATGAATTTCAAATCCCCAACATATTGGTTTGGGAGTTCTTGAAGTCCGCACCTTAAACTTGCCAAGTTTGCTATGGGCAAAAAATGGGAATAATTCTGTTTAAGCCTTTGTAAACCATTTAGAAGAAACAATAGGACACAGATAAGATTTTTTAAAAATCTAAAAATAAACAAGCATTATCTGATATAAAAAAACCTGCAGCAATTATTAATAGCAAAGTAAATGTTTATATCTATTATACATGATGCCATATTTTTTACTGAATAAGCTGTTATGTGCTGCTTCAATTCAAGCTGATTTGTGTTATTTTTATAAAAACATCAAAACTTTGTTTCACCAATATGCTTATTTTGCAGAATAAGCAAAAGCCACCTAAGCCATCCCTATTTAAAAATAAGCCCCACCGGATTCACTTGTATGCATTCTCAAAATAAATGAATATTGTATTTAGAAATATTATAGCTTAAGACTTGCTTTCCAGATGTTGGAAATCCTGAATGATTCTATCTTGATTTTAGAGGATTAATCAGATATTTTATGTTTTCCAAGTCATCTTCTGCAGCCATAAGAGCTAGAAACTGGATTTAACCAAGCAAAATTCAATATGCAGAATACTGTACTTGTGTGAAGCTATATTATACTGTGTATGCTGTGAGCTGTGGAAAGTGAAAAGTAATTATTTGCCTATTTTAAAACTTTCATTTTCAGGTTAAATATGCCTACCTTAAAAGTGAAGGGCACCCGGAAGCTCCAACTGGTCCAGAATGCGGCCGCGTGAATAATTATGGGAGCAACATGGTGCTCACATGTAACACCTCTTCTACGTGAGCTGCACTGGCTTCCGGTGGCCTTCCGAGTGCGCTTCAAGGTGTTGGTTCTTACCTTTAAAGTGCTCCATGGCTTAGGATCTGAGTACTTACGAGACCACCTGCTGCAACTGATAACCTCCCACCAACCAATTCGCTCTCACAGAGTAGGCCTACTCATAGTACAATCATTAAAACAATGTCGTCTAGTAGTTCCAAGGGAGAGAGCCTTCTCTGTGGGGGCACCTACTCTTTGGAACAAAATACCCCCTGGAATACGAATAATCCCAGATCTTCGCACTTTCCGACGTGCCCCAAAGACCTTTCTGTTTCAACAAGCAGGGCTAGCATAAGCATCTAAATTCTGTGCCAAGGTCTTAGCAGATACACTAAGTTGACTTAATTTATTACTTACTGTTTATAAAAAAAAAATATTATATGTACCGTATTTTCCGGCGTATAAGACTGGGCGTATAAAACGACCCTCCTCAGAGCCATTTAAGGCTTGTCAGAGCCTTATGGGCTGGTCTGCCTGGTTACAGGAGAATGAGACCCGGCGTATAAGACGACCCCCGACTTTTGAGAAGATTTTTGTGTGTTAGAAAGTAGTCTTATACGCAGCAAAATACAGTATATGAAATCCTATTCTGTTCACTGCCCTGAGTCCTTCGGGAGAAGGGCGGTATAGAAATTCAATAAATAAATAAATAAATAAATAAAATATGCCTTCCTGCCTTTAAAACCAATTGGAATTCAAGCATATTTAATCATCAGTTTGACAGAAGCTGATCTTTACATATAGAATATACAGCTACTTGGAAGCAAGACAAGCAGCATTGGTTGGCTTTTGCTGAAAATATGTTACATTCAAGTGGAAGTTGATATTTCACAATATTATTTTTTAGACAATATTTTACACGCTGCCACGCCTTTCAGAAACTCCTGAAGAGGAATGGATCTCTCTCTCTAAATTTATGGCATTCAGAGATATTCCACTGAGTTCAACATTTCCATCCTGCCATTCTCAAACTACACTTCTTGACCTTAAGCCAAATGACTGGACTCAGCAAGATATCGGTAATGATAATAGTGATCATCAAAAGCTAAACAGCATTAGGAAATAATTTGTGGTGGTTGAATAGTTATACATATTTTATAAAGACTCTAAAATATATATATTTAAGAGCATAATTACTGAGCATGCAACTATATTTGTCCTAAGTACTTAAGTTCTAGAATGCTGAGATTCTTAAAGAGATTATTTCATTTAGCTAATTATGTAATTTCTCTCAGGATTGAATTTAGCTGAGCCCAATAATGAAAGACGGTGGATGAATGTTCAGAAAAAAATTATCCCTTGCAAAACCAGTGCTCCTGATTTGGATCTGGAGCTTATATTTCAAGATCGTGCCACTAAACTTGGAAAATCAAACAGGAAATTGATTGTGGTTGCTTCACTCATTGATAAACCCACCAATTTAGGAGGTAAACATTTACTCATTTTAAACTATTTATAGGTTTTGTTTTGTTTTTACATTGCATGCCTTATATTTACAAAGTAACAAACCTAGTTTAGCTTAGAAAACAAATTGAGGATTTAAAAAGAGGAAATAGGTTCTTATAGTTTAATTCTCAAACTCTTTACACAAAAATGCCTTTTGTTTTCTTAATTGTGTTAATACCTATGTTAGGCTATTTTAAGGAATAGTTGTCCTATGCAATGTGCATCTTAGATTTTAAAGATTAAGTTTAAAGGTTATTATCTTTATTTTATTTATTTATTGTGCCTTCAAGGCAATTGATTCCTGGCAACTGCCTGGACACTTTTTTTTTTAAATTAGATTTATATGCCGCCCTTCTCCGGCGACTCAGGGCGGCTTACAATGCGTTAAACAATAGCCTTCATACTTTTGTATATTTTATACAAAGTCATCTTATTGCCCCCACAAACTGGGTCCTCAATTTACCTACCTTAGAAAAGATGGAAGGTTGAGTCAACCTTGAGTTTGGGGAGATTTGAACTTGCAATAATTGCAGACAGCTGAATGTTAATAACAGGCTTTTAGTCTGTAGTTCTTTTGGCAAGATTTGCTATTGTTGCCTTCTTTGTAGAGATGAGAATGACTGATCCAGGGTCACCCAGACTAAGTAGGATTAGAACTCATGGCCTCCCAGTTTCTAGCCCGATGTTTTACGCACCACACCACACAGACTGTCATTGCATGTTGCAGCCTCAGTTTGTATCTTCTTCCCTGGTACTTATGTGCACCATTCAGTTGAGGAAATCAATTGAAAGAGCTCTGTTTTATTTCTAGGCTTGTGTCGAACATGTGAAATCTTCGGTGTTTCTGCTTTAACAGTTAGCAACCTCCATTATATAAATGACAAGCAATTCCAGCATCTCAGCGTGTCTGCTGAACAATGGCTTTCTGTTATTGAAGTGAGTAAAGTAAACCTTCCCTGTTCTGTCACAGACATGCAAGTAAATTGGTACACAATCTCTTCCTGATTTTCATGTAGTTGACACTATAAATTGATCTGCATTAATTTTATGGCATTATATATTAACTGCAAAATTTAAAAGGACAGTCCAACTTCAGCATTATTATTTCTTTGATTTCAGTAGAATTATAATTGTGGGTTTTTCATATATAGTCAATTCTAGCAGACAAGGGGAGGAAAGAGTGAGCCTCGCTTTGGGGCTTTGTTTGGGCAGCTCTTCTGAATCAGACACCAAATTAACTAACATATTTAGTTACTGGTGAAATGCTATGAATGGCACCAAGCTGAGGACTTGTTTACCATTCTTGAACTGGGCCAGCATTTTGATCCGTCCAATCAAAATGAAAAGGTTTCCATCTACATAGTATTAGCCAGGATAGATATCTTGATTAGTGCGCTAATGTAAAATGCACACTTCCAAACCCTAATACTAATCTCATTTTTCAAAAATTTACAGGTAAAGCCATTTCAGCTTATTGAATATTTGGAACAGAAGAAAACTGAAGGCTATTCTATAATAGGGGTGGAGCAAACAGCCAAAAGTTGCAATTTAATGGAATATTTCTTTCCAGAGAAATCCCTGTTGTTATTAGGGTAACAAAAAAATATAATTCTAATAAAATTTTCAAATGTATTTTGGGTAGAGAATACTGACAACCATTCAGAAAATAAGGAGTTTTGCCTATACACTGCAGAACCTTCCCTTAGAGAGCTACATTCCCTAGTGATTTATGTATTAGGCAGCCCCATACTGATAGTAGATAGGTTGAAAATTGTACTATCTCTGCAGTACAAATATGCACCAAAGACAAATTCCTTGTGCGTCCAGTCACACGGCCAATAAAGAATTTGATTTGATTCGATAAAATGCAGGAGAATAAAACTGGGCCACTTAATTTGGTGGATACTTGATTATACCTTGCACAAGTTCTAAAAAAAAAGTGTTTTGAGTCCAAATCACATTATTCTCAGTGATAGTTCACTAATTGCTACAGTAATTGCTATCTATACTAAAGTACAAAAGACTGCCTGCTTTATTGTTAGTATTTATTGATTTTTGTCCATGGCCCGGACCTCCAATAAAAAGTCCAATAGTATTTTGGAGTAGGGGGGTAGAAATGAAAATATACAAATGTTATTGATCTTTCTAGCTCAATATTATCAGCAATTTTACAGTATTCAAAGGAGATATGGTTTTAGAAATATTGGCATTTGAACTTGATTTTTTTCCACTACATGTGAAGTCTGTGTTCTGCCATTGAGCAATCTACTATTTCTGCTGATGTAATACATTTTTTGTTTCTTTCTTAAATCAGAAATGAACATGAGGGAATCCCAGCAAATGTAATTCAGCATCTGGACACTTGTGTAGAAATTCCTCAGCAAGGAGTTATTCGTTCCCTTAATGTCCATGTAAGTGGTGCTCTGCTCATTTGGGAATATACAAGACAGCAGATGGCCAAGGAAAAAGAACAAAGACAAAATGTTTAATTTTTGTTGAAGCTGATAATTCGATGGTGCTTTAAATTCCCTGAAATGACTATAGCTACAATTATGTCTTTTGTATATCTTCATTTTAAACAAAATGTTAATTTTTTAGACCATGACAGTATTAAAATTGTTTTTAATGCAGTTTTCAGTGCTAGTGAATTCTGATTATATTGCTGTAAACACTACTTCTTGATAGTTCTGAAAGTGGTGGTAAATAATTACTCATTGCAACACAATTGGGTGCAGTGTAATTTCTGCAACTCCAGAGCTGTCAAAAAATTAATAGAGCAACCTCTATGCTGTTGCTGGACTCTATAACTATAAATTTACTCCATTAACTTTTTTCATTATGGAGAAAATCTATTTGCATCGTCACTAATGAATAAAAAATGGACATTATCAAGATGCTGCAAACAGCAATATAGCAACTCACCATTTGACAATTCTTGTGTCTTTCTTGTTGCACTTGGTAATGACCATGCAGTTTTCTGGCACTGGTTTTGGGGATATTTTTTTAAAACATATACTCAAGTATTTTTGGTGTTTTCCAAATCCAGCATTAACTCAAATTGATCAGTTTCTAAAAACTGTATATGTCTACAAATTTCAATTCAACATATTAAACAAAGTGATCTCCCGTACACCTGGATCATCCAAAATGAAATATTTAAGGGTGTTACTGTTGATAATTAAAAAAATTCTTCTTCAAGATGTAATTTATACAAAGGACCACTGAAATACACTAGACGTTACTTTACCGGTACATTGGAGGAAACTTTTGGAAGAGTGCATTTGCAGTGAAAACATCATACAAGGATTTGAATTTATACAGTTCATTTATTTTGATTTTATTGATGGTGTAGTCTTTTAGTGGTGAAAGGTAAGCATATTTTCCTAAGTGCCTCTTCTCTCCAATAAGCATTTCAAATAACACAAGCTGGAGCTTTCAGACCAGGATGAGATTTATAAACAAGAACAGGTCTTAAAATTTATAGGACATTTCTGGTGCCAACATTTATGTTCTTCAATTATGCTGTTTTTTGCAACTTCCCTTGTGTACAGTATTGTAAAAGTTCTCTAGCTGCTATGACTTCTCTGTTTTCTCTGAAGGCAGAAATTGTCCTGATTCCATTTGTGCCTTATATTGTAAATAATCTCTTCTTTTGTTAAAGTATTTAACCTGTTTTGAATAAAATCACTTGGTTAGCAAGTCAACCAGCTCAGTAAAAGTCTAAAGTAATAAAAGTACAAAAAAGATTACACCCATCATGACATTTTAGATTTAATTTAATGCCTCTATTATTGATCTATCTTCAAAAACTAATGTTCCCCACATCATATTTTTTTAGAAAAATAATATGGAACTACATACTTCTTTCGTTACATATAAAGGACGGGGGGGGGGGGGGGAGCCATATCACTGTGCACAAAACTTATGGAGCGAACAGCTCTGAAACCTAGGAAGAGACATCGTTGCTTTAATATTTTAAAGAAAGGTACTTCCTACATGCTCCTAGGTGTTGCAGAGCAAGGTTTTGCACAATTCTTGTAGCTATGTAGAAAGTAGTTAGCTTAGTAATGATTTATGAATTGGCTACAAATTACAAGTGGTTCCTCTATCTCAAATTACAGGCAGATAGTTTTGAAATAAGATTTTGCGTTAATTATAAGAAGCCTTCCCATGGAAAATGCTTTTAATTCTTTTTAAAAAAGCATGATACAATGGGAAATTGAAGGCTGGACACTAGGGGAAAATAGAAGGAACTAAAGATTATACTTAAATGAGAAGAACACTTAAATTCAATTTACAAATGAATTTAAGTGTTCTTCTCATTTAAGTATAATCTTTAGTTCTATTTTTACCTAAAAGTAACTTTTGGGTCCATTATTCAAAAATTCTCTTCAATGTGGCCAATATTAAAAATATTTTGCTTAATTCTGTATTTGTAAATTACAGACTAAAGCAAAATATTTTAATATTGGCCACATTGAAGAGAATTTTTGAATAATGGACCCCAAAGTTACTTTTAGGAGTGCCTGTATCTATAGACCATGTTTAAAAGACATTAATGGAAGATGAATAAGTTTCACCTGTGAAGACAGACTAATCTGACAGTGAAGTTAAAAATAATAGGCTGCAAAAATGGTATTGGAAAAGATGCTATACTGGACATACAAAAGAAGTTGGCTAATGTTTTAATAATTAAAAGAGCTGTATGAATAAACCAAGAAACTCTTCTGGATAATTTACTTATATTGGATTTACAAAAAGAGGTTTGTTAATACCTTTAAGAATTTTGTGAGAAGGAGCCAGTGAAGCTCTAGGATATTACTTTAAGGGACTAAAGATCAAATTTGTTAAAAGAAAAATGAAGTAATAAAAATGTGGCTTATTTGCGGAGGTTAAAAAAAAGATACATTATTTCTGATAATCCTTAATGGACTTCTGCTGATGTGAACTTTCAAGACTTTTAAGGATTTGCTTATAGATGAGAGATGGCATATGGGAAGAAGAACCTTTTTTTAAAAATATATTTACTATAATATATTTCATTTTTTTCTATTTTTCTTTTCTGCACCTTCTATTCCCCCCTCCCCACTACAATTGTAATTTTTTAATATTTATTGAAAAAATGCACTTGACAAATGCATAAAAGGCCATCTTCCAGGAGCAAAATAAACAAAAAATATTCCCAAAATTCTAATTAAGCATGTGCTAACAAATATGACTAAAGAACTCTTCACTGTATCTTGACTGTGAACATGTGAAACCCAAGCTAAGATCTCTATACTGCAAATTCTCTTTTTGAGACATTAGGAAAGTCCTTGTTTATGTCCATTAAAGAGGTGGGGGACAGGAGGCAATACTAGTCATATTTTCTGGGCAGCCCCTCAAGCTCAAGAAAAATATGCAACTTCTATAAGGAGCTGCTGATAGGTACAGCCCACTTCAGATCCAAATGATGCATATCTCCACTCTTGATAAAGAAATATCATGTCAGGTATGTGTGTATAAAAATGAATAAAAATAGTTACTTACCCACTGCTTTGGGCATACATTTTCAAAAGAGCACTTCAATTTGTCACATTTTGATATATCTTTCGTATTTTCATCTAAGCATTTCCAATAAAAATCTCGGGCATCCCAGCAGGCTTTCCTTTCTTTCATAGATGGCGCTGACATTTCTGAAACTCCTAAAAAAGAATTAAAGATGAAATAATTCTTTATTTTTGTGTGTGTAATTCTCTTAAGTTACAACCCACAAAAACCTTGGAAGCTAGTCTTCAATTCTAGGTGTGCTTATTTCAAATATGTACCTGCATGTTGTAAAAGTCTTCCGCAAGCCAGGGTGTTCTTGTAGTTTACTTACCTCTGAAGATGCAAAGTTTTTCAGCCAAAGATGGAAAAAAGATTATTATAAAGCTAACCTAGCATTAACCCTGGCCCATTTTTTCTTCAAGGAGCAAAAGAGCTAAGCCATTTTATTTTCTTAACAACTGTCAAGCGCCAGGGAAATCAGGAGATCCAGGCAGTTCAAATGGGTATTAAAATTTATTGCAAGCTTAAACTCTACAAGAATCTAAACTACTAACGGTCAAAGCAATTTGGTGGTAGATAAAGGAATTCAAGATGGGCTGGATTTCGATCTCTTGTGGGCACAAAGGGACTGATGATGTGTTTGACCCTCTCTCTGTCTCAACCTGGTCATCTACAATACTATAGTAGTAATTTGCCAAACAGTTTCAAACCTGAGCCTCCGAAGTTTTAATCCAATAATTCTACCCATCATACCACTTTGGTTCCGATTGTTTAATTACTAAACATCAAAATCTATAGGTGAGTACAAGGCTAAAAACAGTGAACATAAAGAAATGATGCATGAATAAGCATATGACATTAGGTGGTCATTTAAGGAGATTACGGTAAATGTACACATATCTTTCCTAATCTCTTTTACAACTCACTGAATCATTACCACTATACTCCAAGTATACATGATAATAAGGGGAAACTTTCAGAAGGCAATCATGTAATTATGTCAGCTATATTGACAGAAAAAATATGTGTTCCTCCATATAAAGAGATTAAACTCTGAAAAAGGAAATATATAACTCTTGGGGGGGGAAACTTGAGGGTGTCAATCATATACTTGCATTCAATTGGACTTCTGAATGGGGCAGCATTTAAATTTTACTTGACAAAGCAGGTATGTGTTCACAGATGGAACAAGAAAGTTAATTAATGCCATAAATCTGTCATCTAAATGGGGCTATTAACAGAATTTTAAAAAATGATACAAGCCCATTTGAAAAAGTCTTGCACATGCATTTCAACAGAAAAAGGTCCAGAGTACCTATGTGGTGCATATGGTCACTGTGGTCTAAACTCTGAAGTACCTGGAATACTACCTTGTAGACCTCTGATATATTCAAAGCACAGCAACAAATGGATTATTGCTACTTCAAATGCCATCAGTCCATCCCAGATATGGGTTACTTGAGAGCTTTTAATCATTTTCTATATTTCACATTTCCTCCAGGTGAGAGTTTTGCATTTACAAAACTGCCTGCTGCCTCCGATAGCCTCCCATCGGCTGGTACGCTCTCACAGGGAGGGCCTCCTCAGGGTGCCCTCGGTCAAATTATGTCGACTGGCAACCCCCAGGAGGAGAGCCTTCTTTGTGAGGGCTCCCGCCCTTTGGAACGAATTGCCCCCGGATATTCGTAGGATCCCTGACCTTCGCGCCTTTCGCCGGGCCCTGAAGACCCTATTGTTCCAGCAAGTTGGTCTGACGGTATGAGGATTTTTAATGGTTTTTTAGTTTGGGGTTTTTAATATTTGTCCAAACTACTGAATTAGTTTTAAATTGTTTTAACTTTTGTATCGATGTTTTTTATTATTGGCTGTACACCGCCCTGAGTTCCTCAGGAGAAGGGCGGTATAAAAGGGGTGTGTGTGTGTGTGTGTACACACACACACACACACACACACAACACACACACATATATATATGTAGGTCTTTGGTTATTCGGGTCTTCTCCCACGTAAAATTGGAAGTGTCTTGGCGACGTTTCAACGAAGTCTCATTCGTCATCTTCAGGCTGGTATTCTCAGCTTCGTGCTCCTGGAAGCACCAGCCTGAAGATGACGAATATATATATGCATGCAGGTAAAAGCTTTTACCTATAAAAATAACCGACTAACAGTACTGCCCCAGCTCCCGAGACGTGTACGAGACATTCGGAGGAAATATGACTTTTTGACAACATGGCTGAGGAAGCAAGGGATACGTTATCGTTGGCTTCTACCGGAAGGCTTAATGTTTACCTGGCAAGAACAGAGGCTACGATTGGAATCCGTACAGGAAGCGCAAGACTTCGCGGAAGCCTATATTAATTTAAGTGACCAAGAGAGTGAAGGTGGTAACCTAGGTAAGAATCAAGAAGAGGTAACCCAAGAAACAACAACTACAGAGCATAATGGACATGACAAAGGCACAGCCCAATCTGGAGAAGAAGGAGGAACAATTTTCCAAATCGAGACTAGATCTCAAAAGCTCAAGAATGGAGGTAAGTAGAGGTATGATGAGGTGCTTAACCTGTTTTCTGTTAACATCAATGGCCTGAATGCTCCCACTAAGAGGAAAAAGGTCTGGGCTAAACTTCAAAAAGATAACTATGATATTATATGTTTACAGGAGGCCCACATAAGGAAAGACCACTCTAAGATTTTAACTTATCCTAAACTGGGGAAGTTGTATGTATCCTTGGCCGACCAGAAGAAGAGGGGAGTTGTTGTTTACGATCGGAGAGGCCTGGTGAAACGTCAAATATATGCAGATATAGAGGGTAGGATACTCATGTTAGAGATTAGTATTGACCAAAAAAAAGTATTGTTAGTAAATATATATGCCCCTAATGTTAACCAAATGGGTTTCTTTAAAGATTTGTATAAGAAAATTAATGAATTAAATTACGAGCATGTATGTATAGTAGGTGACTTCAACGTGATTACTGATACTTCAATTGATTATGATCCAGGAAAGGGTTCTCCTAAATATAAAAAAGGGCATAGGAAGGTACTCCCTAAAACATGGGATAACCTAAGAACAGAAATAGGGTTAAGAGACGTATGGCGAGATTTCCATCCTATGCAAAAGCACTTCACATATTTCTCTCCCAGGCACAGATCGTGGTCTAGGATAGATATGGTTTGGTCAACCTCAGAACTGAAAGAAAGCATAAATTCGGTTGAAATAGGGACAAATATATGGGCAGACCACCACCCCCTGGTAATAAAATGGAAAGGGTCCACTAGAAGAGCGAGATGGTCTATGAGGGCTGAGATCATGAAAGACGAGGGATTTATAAATATGATTAAAAAAGAATTAGATCACTTCTTTACTGAAAATAAGAGAGAAGATACTTCCCTTCAAAATACTTGGGATACTGTTAAAGCAGTAGTTAGAGGATTGGTAATAAAATATACAGCTACCAAATGGAGAAAGGAGAAGGCCAAACGGATTGAGTTAATGGCTGAACTGGAGAAAGCTGAGGGAGAGCTGCGTTTAAATCCAGATTATAATTTGATTAAAGAGAAAATTGACTTGATTAGGCATGAGTTATCTACTCTAGATCAAAACGATTTCGCGAATAAAATTCGGAAATGTCGACAAAATCAATTTGAGCATGCTAATAAGCCGGGCCGGTGGTTGTCATATAGATTAAGAAAAGAGGCAGAATCTAGAAAGATTGAATTTTTACAGGATTCTATGGGAAATTTGGCAGGTACTACAGAGCAAAAAGCAAAGGTGGCCCAAGATTTTTATACCTCCCTATATAGCCAGGAAATTTATCAGGAAGATAAACTAAAGAGTTATCTCCAGAATCTACAATTGGAGATGATTCCGGATCACTGTAAAGAAATTTTAAATGCAGAAATCACAGTTGGGGAAATAGCAGTAGCTATAAACAAGCTAATGGCAAAACTCCGGGACCAGATGGGATTCCTAGTGAATTTTATAAAGGAGTCTTTGACTCACTTAGTTTGTATATTAAAGATTTATTTAATGAGGTTTTACTACACTCTAAAATACCCCAGTCCTGGACGGAAGCCTACATTTCCCTAATTCCAAAACCCGAAACAGACAAAACTCTGATCCAGAACTATAGACCAATCTCGCTCCTGAATGTGGACTATAAGATTTTTGCAACAATACTAGCTGAGAGACTCCGGGTGTTTCTGTCCCAATTTATCCACCAAGACCAGAATGGTTTCTTACCTCATAGGCATCTAAGAGATAACGTAAGGGTGGTATTGAATGCCTTAGAATATTATGAGACACACTCTGATAAACCAATGGTAATAATCTTTTTGGATGCCCAAAAGGCTTTTGACAGAGTCAGCTGGAATTTTATAACACAACAATTGGAAGTGATGGGTTTTGGGCCTCAATTTACAAGGGCATTACAAGCCATTTATTCTAAACAGTCGGCAAGGCTACTGCTTAATGGATCAGTATCAGATGAGATACAGATTTATAAAGGTACCAGACAAGGATGCCCTCTTTCACTGCCGCTATTTATTTTAACACCTGAACCACTTCTTAAGACAATTAGACAGGATTCGGAAATTAAGGGCTTAAAAGTTAAAGGGGAAGAATATAAACTCCAAGCATTTGCCGATGATTTGGTTTTCATATTAGAAGATCCCCTTATTACGGGACCAAAATTACTTACTAAATTAGATGAATATGGGGAGGTAGCGGGGTTAAAAATTAATAAAGATAAAACCAAAATGTTAACAAAAAATTTGTCAGGTGCCCAAAAGGAACAGATCCAAAATATTATGGGGATTAACTGTGTCAAAAAACTTAAATATTTAGGTATTTGGCTTACAAACAGAAGTTCTTCTATTAAAGAACTCAATTATTCTAAATTATTAACAGACACAGCAAATGATGTGGAGAGATGGCGGTGCATTCAGATCTCATTTTTGGGTAGAATTGCCGCGATAAAAGCCCATGTTTTACCGAAATGGATCTTTTTATTTCAAACAGCCCCTGCAAGATTGGAAATTTTTTTTTTAGGAAATTAGACCAAATTCTAAGTAAATTTATTTGGCAGAGTAAAAAGCCCCGTATAAAGAGAAAAATGTTGCAAGAACACAAAACAAGAGGTGGCTTGGGGCTCCCAATGTGGGAGCTTTATTACCTAGCCTCATCCCTGGTTTGGATAAAAGATTGGGTGATTCTCTCAAGAAAGCGCATTCTAACAATTGAAGGATACGATTTGCAGCAGGGATGGCATTCTTTTTTGTGGTCTCAAAAAGACAAAAAATTCAAATACTTTACAAATCATTATATTAGAGGAATTTTAATAAGGGTCTGGGAAATGGTGAAGAAGCAAGTTTACACACAGATCCCTAAATTGGTGTCTCCGTTAGAGGCAGTGACCCTTCCGACTGCACAACACAAAGAGGAACTGGGTTTATGGTGACTTGTTGGATGAAATCGGGAGACTTAGACCTAGAGCCGATCTCCAAACTAGAGGATTAGACATAGATTGGTGGTCCTATGCGAAAATTCAAACTAGATTCGCTAGGGATAAACAGGAACCTGGTATTTCCCTTCATTTACAAACTTTTGACAAGCTTCTCCTAGGTGACCAAAGGAAATTTATCTCTAACGTTTACAACTTCCTCTTGTCCAATTTTATGGCGGAGGAGATTGTAAAGGACTCGATGATTGCCTGGGGGAGAAATATAGGAACAACAATTCAGCTTGATGCATGGCGAAATGTATGAACAAAACTATGAAACTGACCCTTTCTTCCCCTTTCAAAGAAAACTTCTATAAAATGATCTACCGTTGGTATCTCCCCCCCACCAGAATTGCTAAGATGTCTCCAGGGTCCTCTGATAGATTTTGGAAATGTGGGTCGGCCAAGGGTACTTTCTTCCACCAGTGGTGGACCTGTCCGTCAACTAGACGCTATTGGAGGAAAATAAAACAGTGGCTGTTGGAAATAACAGGTGTGAGCTTTCCCCTTTATCCAGACCTCTACTTGCTTGGAATAAGACCTGACTATATTGATAACAAAGATTGGTATATATTTGTCCATGTCTCAACAGCGGCGAGAATGGCATTTGCCCAACTGTGGAAAGATGTAGATACGCCTCCCGACCATCTGATAATAAACAATATATATATATGCATGCATATATATATGCATGCACCACAGAGGTTGAATTTGAGTCTTAGGCTACTCCACTGCCATGTCCAATTTGTGTTAGATCATTACAACTCATTTAAAACACATTATTTGGCTATTAATTCCGGAGCCAAACTTGCGCACTGTGATTCAGCGAACCCGAAAATAACAGCAGTACAGGTAGTCCTCAACTTACAACAGTTCATTTAGTGACTGTTCAAAGTTACAACGGCATTGAAAAAAGTGACTTATGACTGTTTTTTCACAGTTACCGCCTTTGCAGCATCCCCATGATCACGTGATCAAAATTCAGATGCTTTGCAACTGGTTCATACTTATGACCGTTGCGGCGTCCCAAGGTCACGGGATCACCTTTTGCCGCCACCTGTTGAGCCAGATTCACTTACTAACTTATCAAGTGCAGTGATTTGCTTAACAACCCCGCCAAGAAAAGTTGTAAAATGGGGCAAAACTCACTTAACCAATGTCTCTCTTAACGAATGTTGGACTCTGTTGTGGTTGTAAGTCGAGGACTACCTGTAATCACCACACACACACACACACAAATACCCCTTCGATTCTGGTAGGCTTTGTACTCTAGAGGTCCTTCTCCTAGCTCTCTGCTTCCGTTTCCCTAGAAATGCGACCTATCTGCAAAGGAAGAGAGGAAGGCGGGATCGTCCCGTGAACGGTCTCGAAGCGCCAAGCTACTTACCACTTGCGGCTGCACCGGGATGTGAAGCTGGTTACAAACAACTCCTTCGCCACTATCAGAAAAAGCAGCCAAGTAATGGGAGCACGCCTTTCCCACACCCCCCCTCCGCCAAAAAGCCAAAAGCTGGCCGTGGGAAACAAGGTGCACGCCCCCTGCACAGGGTTCAAGTGGGAACGGTTGAATAAAAAGTAAAAAAATCTCCAAGTCTTCCCGACTTCGCGCTCGACGAAGAACGAGCGCCAATGCAACGGGGGCCTTTCGAAGAAAATGAGAGAAAGAAAAGAAAAAGCACCTTTGAGGCGAGCGCCAATGCAATCACGTCCCCCGTACAAAAGGGGGCTGGCTGCAGCCCGCTCGCCCTTCCGACGCTCTCCTTCGGAGGTCCTGTTAATATTTACCTGGCGCACTTCCGGAACAGCTACATCCCCGGATGTTCGTTTCTATCAGAGGTCTTCAAATTTGGCCGCTTTAAGACTTGTGGACTCCAACTCCCAGAATTCTCCAGCCAGCTATGCTGCCTGGAGAATTCTGGGAGTTGAAGTCCACAAATCTTAAAGCGGCCAAGTTTGAGGGCCCCTGGTCTCTTATCAACCACACCGGAAGTGGATATGCTATTCGTTCAACCGGGCGGCTATGTAAAGAGCCTGGGGAAGGAGGGGGGAAGTGGGAAGAGAAAAGAACGTGCGGGGGATACCTAGTACGCATGCGCACTTGGCCCGAGCGACCTTTAGCTAGGAAATTGCCTGGTTCTCTTTTGTACAGGTAGGAAGGCAGAAAGTTTCCGTTGGGAAGTCTATAAAGCTTCTCATTCATTCGGGTCATGGTTGTCCCAAAGTTGCTTTTTTCAGGAAGAAACTGGACTTTCGTAAAAGTTTTTTCTTTCGAGGACGTTTTGCTTCTCAGCCAAGAGGCTTCTTCAGCTCTGAAAGGACATTTGGGGAATGGAAGGACGCCTCTGCTATTCCTTACAGCTGTCTGCAAGGAATATAAATCCTTCCATTCCCCACTATCGAAAACCCAAGAGTGCTTTTTAAAACTTGCTTTTTAAAATTTAAAATAAGCCTTTTTTTCCCCCAAGCTTATTTATTAAGGTTTATATCGTGGGTCAACTTGACTGTGGGCAGGAATATAAACCAAAGAACAAAAATACAAAAGTGAAATAAATAATACCAGCTAAAGATATAAACAAGAAAAATGTACCTGAGTAGAGATTAATCTGTCTGCCTGAGGATATGTTGTCAGTTTTTTGATGACATTATTACTGCTACTTTCATTCTGTGTTGATGGTATTATTGTTGATCTGCCTAATCATTTTGATAAATTTTCCTTTATTGTATGATACATATAGTTATATTGCAAACTGCTTGTTCTTCAAAGTCCTGATTATTGTGCTGAATTATATGGATTATGATGAGGTGTCGTGTTGAGCTAAAAGATTGAGAACATTTTTCATTCATCTGAAAATATAAATGAAATATTTTATTATCTCCTCTATACCTTCCCTCTGAGCCTTAAGAATCCAGTGTTCAACATAACACAAATAAGATATACCTTTATATAAAAGACTATGTTTTAACATAAATATGTGTCTTGACATTAGGATTAGTAAGAGTGACCTGACTAGAAGCTAGAATAGAGGTAGAAATAAGAATTAGGGGGTATATTAGTAGTTATAATTTCTAAATGAAAAATAAGTAATAATTAGATAGAAAAATGAGAGATTGAAAGATGATATTACTATGTATGTTCAAGATCATTGACATTAGAATGGAACATTGAAATATTGAATAACTACTTTAAAATAATCAAGTACATTAATATTAGGACTATATAAGTTTAATTAATGTAACAATTGACTGTTATTTGTATTAATGTGAATCATACCCAGAGGCCACTCTGTTCATGTATTGATGTTGCTATGTTTAAAAATAAAAATCCAATAAACCTTGAAAAAAAATAACACAAATAAGATTCCCCCTCATTTTATATTCATTTAGAACTCAGACATATTTCTGGGAATAAACTGGATGAAAACAGTACCACTGCTCCCATGTCATCCAGTAAACCTCATTGATAAGTGAGAATTTGAACCTCAGATTCCTTGCTCCGACCCTTAGCATTTTGTTTTTTTTAAGAACTGAAAAAGAACTGAAAAAAATGCTGGTGAAGTCTGAGAAGAAACTCTCCTCTTTCTTCATTTTTTTTTTTTTTGGCTAAATATTGTTGAATAAGTCTGATGACATGGCTCATTTGTGCGCATAATAATAATCCAAAGGTATTAGTGAATTTTATAGTTCTTCGGCATCCAGGAAACTATGGCAAGTTTCAGTTTTTATGATTTCTAAGATATTTAGTATTGCGTTTTCTCTTTTTAAAAATTGACTGTAGCTAAACAGTGGGATGCAAGCTTTGCATTTAGAGGACCTGTCTTCACTCTGGCATTGTCAGCTAAAAGGATTGTGTAGTGGATGATGGGAAAGATGTTTTGTTTGAGACAATGTATTTGGAAAGGAGGGAGATCTGAGGAACATTTACTCCAATCAGTAATGTAGCGACTAGCTGTTTTTTATTCAAAATAAAGACAGTTGGCTGATCCACTAACTCTTGAGCAAAAATTAGAACTAATATATGAAAATTATAAAAGCTTATTTTGGCTAAAACAGGAGAAATGACTTAACAAAGAGATCTGTTCTACTGGAAAGAACTGCCTTGGACAAGAGGTAGTTGTTGATTTTGTTTTACTGGAAATATTTAAGATATGACCATTTCTTAAGCACACTATTTGGACTCTGCATTGAGAATCCTGTAATAACAATGGTTTGGACTAGATGACCTAAGAAATCCCTCACAATACTGTTATTTGCTGTCATCCTGCCATAGATGAAAGATCTATAGATAGGTCAATAAATATGACCTCATATCTTTAATCATTCTTGTTCCTGAAATATTTGGTTATATATAACCTTTTAATGATACTACCACCATTCTGTTCTATTATGAGGAAAACTTTCTAAAATATTTATAGATGTAATACCGTTTTTCCCCGAAAATAAGACCCTGTCTTTTATTTTTTTGAACCCTAAAATAAAGCATTTGGCCTTATTGCCATGCGCTCAAAAGCCCAATTGGGCTTATTATCAAGGGATGTCTTATTTTGGGGAAAACAGGGTATATAGATAAATATCTAATTTTCTTCCAATATAATCAATGGGATGTTAAATGGTTAATTTTGGTTCAATTGTGCTCAGCATATAAAATCCTTAATAATCGGATTCTAAAACTCTAAAATCAATGACTAAAAATGAAAAAAAGTATGCAGTGATTTATGTTATTATATAAACTATTTGTGAATTTGGTAAAAATTTCTTCAATTGCCCAGGTCAGCTGAAAGGTCTGTACTTGAATTATCCAAATTATATTCTTCTAAAAGTTGATGTTTTTAATAGTGATTAATGATTTCCATATACAATAATGATAGTGATTAATGATTTCCATATACAATAATGATAGTATCACCTTATTTTTAACATAATCAGGAATCTTGAATCAAATGTACTCTACAATTTTTCCCCTTACCAAATCTGATGTTATTCAAGATTTAATATGTAAATTGATTATCTGTATACAGCTACATTGTTCAGGATTTTTCATCTAAAGGGAGAAGTTTAATTCTTAATATTTTGCACTTATTTATTTTCTTCACATGAGCTGATAAAGGAAACAAATTTCAAGTATAGAGGGATAATAAAGAATTTGATACATATTAATGGGAAAGAAACCATAAAAAATTCCAAGCATAGGAACATTTGAGGTAGATGTCACTAAGCTGTAATAGCATCAAATTGCTTTTAAGATTTTTGTCAAAATCACTAAACAAAGATGTGCTCATCTCCAGTTCTAACATAACTTGTTTAAAAATCCAAAAACTATACTTAAAACATTATGTTAAGCAGGATGAGAAAATTACTATAACCCAGAGAAAACCTTTGACAGTCTTAGTACTTGTTTTTCCACTTTTTATTACACATTTTTATGCAGGTTTTTTTTTAATAAAAGTAATGTAACTCACTATAAAACAGAAATGCAAGCAAAAGCCATTGACTTGATATGAAGTTGCAGTAGTTTTTATTCGTTTTGTCAAGCAGATAATTGAATCTGAAATTGATTCAGTAAAAAGTTTAGAAGTGCCACCTCCATCTGACCCAAAAATGCCAAGGAGACAGCACACACTATTGGGTTATGGCAACATTTAAAAATAATGTTTTCCATTTTGAATGCAGCAATGTAAACTTTGAAAAGAGTAAACTGTCACCATTGCCTATTTCTTTGCACATACCACATCATCTATCACAGATAGAAATCCAAACGCAAACCAAATTGTACAAGTAAACAGCATGGTGCTTACCAGTTTTGTAAAAAGTTTTAGGTTTGATATAAGTATCTTGATGTCCTTAAAAAAAATAGCAATGAATAAAAGCAAATGCAATTCACTTATATTTTCAATATTGTACACATTTTTTTCCAAACAGCTGCAAGCTTTGTTGTTTGTTTTTAAGCATGGTTCTTGGATGTACGGCATGATTCTTCCCTCACAGAAATACAGGTCAGGAGCGTCTCCAGATCTGTGCAAGTGGGAAGTAAATCTGGCCGCAACAGAAGACATAGTAGTCCTCAAATAGTCTGCCCTCCCAGTAATCAGCAGCTTGAAGTAGGCACTCCTTGATTTCTTTGTGAATTTCAAAAGCACTGTGTCTATGGAACACATTCTTCATGTTGAAAAATCGATACAAGCAACTTGCAAGGTTTCCTATTTCTATACAGACAATGGACTAGAATTCTTTAGAAGGCACTGTATTTTCCTTTGCATGATATTAAGCGCAGACTGCAATCATGCACACTTAAGTTTGTTCCCCCTGAGAACTTTCTTTGCACAAGCTCCACTGAGGCAGACAGTGTATGTGTGCAAAAATAACACACCGCACAAAGTATCCTGTATTCTTGCACTGTTCCCATTCACATTAGTGGGGTTTTCAAGAGTAATGCCTGGGTGATGGCACTTTGGTACTCTTGATAGTTACACCCACATGCTTCAGTGCAAACCTAACATTTTTACTTTCTTTTAATCTGGCACCAAGTGCACTTATCTTCACAAAACACTTTCCCACCCTCCCACCCCTTCTTCCCAAAAAATAGTTTATTTTGGTTCATTTGCAAATGTTTCATGTGCAGCTCTCATAAAAAATAAGCTTATGACATAAGCATATTTGTTTTTCATATATGTGTTTGTATATTTATATATATATATATATATATGTTTGTGTGTGTGCATGCACACACGCATAAATCACAGTGTGCAATGTATTATTCAGTACATAATGTTCAAAATGTATGCCCTCCATCTCATGGTTATCAATAAAATCATATATGCAAATATCATTACTTTATACGTTACATTCATTTAAAAAGATTTTCATGTTTTGGAGAGGTTCTCCCAAAGTGAAAGGTTGAATGTGAAACAGTGCAATTTAGTGATGCTGAAACTTGATGCCTTGGACTCTATTATTATCAAAACTGTACATCTGTATATATTTACTATATTGAACATGTGTGCTTTGCAAGAAAAAAGCTATGATTTAAAATATACAATATTAAGGAATGTTCATAAAATAATATTAATGTGTGAAAGATGACATGGAGGGGCGCGTTCTTCTACTTTTATTTTGCAATCCTGAAACAATGTCTCCGTTTCCTTCTGGAATTTCTTCCTTCTTTCGTACTTTGAGGCGGGTAAGGAGTTTTATTAACCACTCATCCCACTCCTCTGGTAGAAGCAGCAGGAGGAAGCCCAAGCCAATTATGACAATGGCAATTACACGGACACTGTTGAAGACGATATCACTCGAGTAGTGATCAACAACTGCATAAAATATTGAACAAATAACATTAAAGATGGAATAAAACATATTGAAGTAGTACATATGCAATAGCAAAAGATTTGGATTTCATTTTCACAAACCAAAAGCCTATAAATGCAGCCAAGTCATATGAAGCTGAACATTACTAGTGGAATCCGGCTTTTATCAACTGACTGAGGTGACTGACTTCTCTTCTTTGAAAAGTCTATTAAGTTGCCATGTGAAGGCTACCAGACTACTGACGCTCTACATTCCACTTGGGTTAGTTCTGAGCTAGTTTCACCTTGCATCAAAGTGCCCTTGTTCTGCAGACAACACAAATAATGCTTTAAAGATTGTCATTTTTTAAAAAATTTGTTACATTTTTTTGTTGCCCATTTTCCCTATAAAGTGAGTCTGGGCAGCTTACAGATAAGATTTATCATTGCTCTTAAGATTGTTGTCCACCAACTCTCCTGCTATATAAAAGAAGGGCACTAGTGCAGACTGATATATATATATTTTTAGAAGTCTTACATTTCTTTTATTGAAAAAGTTTTACAATACAAAAATTTTTCATGTTCACCCCCCCTCCCCAATCCCCCCTTCCCGACCCCTCCCATCCTCCTTCAACCCCAACCCCTTCCCTCCCCATCCCCCCGTGACTTCCGCTACAAATTTTAAAAAACAAGATTTAGAACAAGAGAAAAAGAAAAAAGTTATTAAATATTCAAATTCTAAATTAAACAAATTTCGAAAGAGGAAGAGAAAGAGAAAGAAGGAAAGGAAGAAAAAAAAGTAAAAAAAGAACAGACAAACAAAAGAAACCCTATAACTATAACCAGAAAGTAAAACAGTAGACCTATAAATATTAATATATTTCTAAAATAAACAATGTTATAATAAAGAAAACCATTAATAACCATTATAATTTTATCCCAACTACACCCCTTAACTAAAAAGCAAAAAACATAAAACATAAAAAATATATATGCATATATAATTATAATCATACAATTATGTCATAAGAAAAAAAGTTATCTTTTGTTTAATTCGTTTTTCAGTCTCCTTAATCCAAATTTCAGTCTTCTCTTCGTCTTGATTGAAGTTAAATATATTTCCTCACATAAATCCAATTTCGATAAGCTTCATCTTCCCGCTGCCCCCATCAGCAAAGTAAAACATTTCTCCACACAACCCCCCGAGTGACTTTATGTAAATAATATCCAACCACAAAGGTATTCACACCTCTAGGTAGAATCATTCAAACTAGCTTATACTGTACCTAAAAATAGGCTTTCGCAGCTCCTCTTAACATTCAAGCCTTGAAGAAAAGAAAAAAAAAACAAACTAGGAACCGCATTCCCAGATGTTCCTTTAAAACTCTTTCAAATCCTGCCACCCTTTGCAATTCATTCCTTCGGGTTGTAAGATGTTTTCAATTTCATTGTCTTCTCCTAAATGATGAATTCCACAAAAAGATGTATAATAGGGTAACCAGTGATCGCTGCTAATATTGCAGCAATCTATCAACACTCAGGATATTAAGTCCAATCCAGGATAAACTTCATGGTAAAATTTTTATAATCCATTTTGATATATAAGTTTAATGTCAGTCCAACTCAGGATGAACTTTTAACAAATTGTTATACATCTCCAAAATTTTAACAGCTATATACCATAGCTAATCTTCAAAATAAACTTCTTAAATAATTTTTATAATCCATTTTTTCCAAATCTTTCAATGCTTTCTGTTACAGTATCAAACGATTCACGATACTCCTTAAATTTATCATCTGTGGTTTCCAGTCGGATTTCCTCATTAACTTCTAGTTCCTGTCGATTAGCATCACCCCCCATTTCTTGAGGAGTACTGGACCTCTGCTGCTGGTCATCTCGAAGTGTAACTTTGTTTTTTGAATCTTCCTCCAGCAGTTCAAGGTCCTGTGTTCCCCCTCCAAGGTCACTGGGATGCTCAATTTTCTCATCAGAAAAATCCATAGTAGAATCCTCTGGAAAACCACCTGATTCTCCTTTTTCTTTTAACACACTTTGAATTTCTTCTTTCTGTTCGCATTTTGTAGACTCTCTTTTTTGTTTTTTATTCTTGGAATATTCCGGGGCTCCCTTAAAAATATTTTGATAAAAATATTCTGCTTTTTCAATGGTATTCAGACAATGTCTCACACCATGATATCTAAAAATTATACCAACTGGTAAATCCCATCTAAATGGGATATTACTTCTCTTCAATTCCTTGACCAAAAAAGCAAACTCTTTTCTGTCCTTTAAAACCTTCGGTGGTAACTCTTTAAAAATACTAATTTGTGTGCCTGCTACCTGCACTCTGTCAGAATAGGACTTTTGTAAAATATCATCTCTCAGTCTTTTATCAGTAAAATAAACAACAACATCTCTAGGCAAATTCCTTTGTTTAGCCACACGTGAGTTGACTCTGTAAACTTTCTCTATAGAACCCAAAATTAGTTCATCTTCTAGCTTTAATAATTCTGCAAAGGCCTTTGCACAAATTGTTCTTAAATTTTCTCTCTTGTTTTCTCTTAAAGCTCTTAATCTAATTGCAGATTCCATAGCTTTAATTTGAAGCATAATAACATCATTCTGTATGTTCTGATTTTTGGCCTCAGCTTCCAGATGTTTCCCTTGTAATTCTTGTATCTGGGATTCAAATTTACTACTAATCTCAGTCACTTTCTTCCCCATTGCAACCACCGCATTTGAAAGATCTGAAGCTACTTGGGCAATGGTTTGACTTAACTGGTCATATTTCCCAGAAACCAACTCCTCAAGATCCTTCTGTGATCCTTTTATCTTATCAACAACACTCTCGAGAGACCTTGTTATTAAATCTTTTAAGTCCACCTCTGTAAGTTTCTGCAGATGAGACATTTCAGCTTTGTTCAGCTGACTCATGGGGGAGCCCCCCCTTCCTTTAGGTTTAGGAGTCATCTTTACTTTTCAAAAAGACAAAAAAAAATTCTTCTTACTTCGATAAAAAAAGAAAAAGTAGAAAAAATCTATTTAAATCAACCTTTGTTTCTTTAAATTCTTTTCTATAGCAAAATATTTCTTTTAAAGTCTTTCAGCACTAAGCTCTACTTTCAGTTTCCGCTCTCAATTTTCTTTCAAGCAGAGCCAGTCACCATCTTAAAACACTTTCACTCTTCATCTTCTCCTTCCCCCTTCCTTTCCTTCCTCCTCCAAAAAATCAGTAAAAAAAAAAAAATTCCATACTTGCATTACACTTGTCTTCTTCCTTTTCCAATTTGTTCCAGTTATCAGTTCAGTCGTGGTGTTGCTCCCGATGTCTGGCTCCGCTAATTAACTAATTAGCGGAGGTCCCTCTTGGCGCGGAGCATACTCTGGGGGTGGATAGGAAGCCATCGCTCTGAGCCTTCCCCAGGACAAAGGAGAGATTCCTGGGGCGACTCAGGGGGCTCAACCTCACCCCCAGAAGCTCTCCCCGCTCTTTAAAATAAAGAGCGGGTTTTTCGAGCCGCCTGCCTGTTGTGCGGCGGCTCTTAACGCACCAGGAAGCCGGCGGTCATGAAGAGACCGACGACGACGAGGGAGGCGCCACCGGAAGTCCTGATTTTTGTTGTGATCTTGCTCTTCATAACCAAGTAGGATCTCTGAGTAGGAACTGTATACTTGCCATAACTTCCAATCTATAGTAATTCCTTATCTGGCAGCTTCTGGAAATTGCTGGTGGATGTGACTGGTAATCATACCACTTGTCATTATGGCAATTATTACCAACAAAGTTTAAGATGCGAAATTGAGCAAGTAAGTCTATAGACTGAGCAAATTTTAAAAACTTAACAAGTATGCCTCCTCCTTTGAAGTAGCAGCAGAGAATCTATACTTTAGAAACACTACCTTTCCAGACAAATTGACTTTCTATTCAGAGTGCTAATCTTATTTTTAGAGAGTAATGTTCTAATGTTCTTTAAAGTGCTCTTTAAGATTATCAAACACACATTTTGAATGAGATCAAACACTACTTCGCAAGAGCACACAAAAATATATGAACCTCTAATTTGTGCTTCCAAAAATGCCACAATGGAAATGGTTGTCGTGATGTAGGCAGCTTCCTAGAAAGCTAGATGACACAACCATCCAACAGCACATCTAGATGTCACCAAGGGAAGAATTTTGTAACCAGAAGCAGCCAATAGGAACTGGCCAGATACACAGCAAAGGAAAAGAAGATAAATTATTTTATTAAACATTTGATTCATAAACAAAATATGAATATTTTGACATTATGAAGTAGGAAATTACTACTTCAAATCATCTCTTTCCAAACTCCACATGAGAAAAATCACTAAGGGATTTTCCTGTTGTTTGTCTCCTGAAACAAATGGGTGATGTTCTAAGATTCAATACTGTATCGAGAGAAAAACTGCAAATAATCTTGAAATCAATATTTTAGACAAATTAACCTTTACTGTAAAGGTTAATGCTATAAAAGGCTAATGTTACGAAATTGAAAGTAGTAAGCATTTGCTAAAATAAAGCTCTGGTTATTTAAATACAATGTATTCTACTTTACATATAAAACATGCACGTCTTGATTTATATATCATTTGTTAATCAGCGTGTACATGCATGTCTATATGATTTAAAAAGAAGTATACTTACTAGCATTTACAGGTACGCTTAGTACAATCCCGAGAGATATCAAGGTAGGATATGTAATAGCAATCCCAAAATTTAATATAATATTGAATGCTGAAATAAGAAATAACATTTTCCATTTTAGAATTACTTTTATTTTGGTACTAAATCTGCTTTTTACAGCTTTAACCAGTTTATTTTAAGCAGCCACATTTAGATTGATATGAACCTTTGCAAATAAAATCAAAATACAGTATTTCTGAAACTGCCATGCCAAGGACACACTTGGATTCACTGCCAGATACACACTGAAGGACTGCTCTTACTTATTTTATTCAAACCTGTACATTCTGTCTTCCCAAAATAAATTTACTTCCGAAAGCATTCAAACTGCATGTATTTATGGTGAAAATAGTTTTTAATTGACTAATTTGTCTATTTTATAATGTACCCATAATGTATACCTACCTTGTTGCTGCACTTAATCCTTTTATATGGATAGAAGAATATTGAGGAATTACACAATAGTTTTACATAAGCAGTATTCATAAAGATTAAATAATGGAGTTTCATTTCAGTCAAAAGGAAATATTCTACACAGCACTTGCTTGCATTTTAAAGGCCACTAACATAGATAATTTTAGAACTACTTTCATCTTGCTTACCAATACATTATGAGAACCATTATGTTGTCATTGAAAGTTTTTGTGTAAGTCATTGCACCAGAGCGCATGGCTGATGGGAATCAAACTTTTCTAATCAGTGATGTTAGAATTAAATATTCCTAAAGTTGAAAGAAGTCTTCCTTGATAATACCAAGTCTAACCCCCTGCTCAATTTAAGAATTCACATTAAAAAATTCTGACAAATATTAGTTTCAGCCTGTCCAGTGGAGGGTAGCCAAGGAGGTGTTGTGATTATTTGTTCCACTTTCAAACCATTAGTTACTATTAAGACCTTTTTTCTAGCATTCTGTGAGAATCTTCTTTCTTGCAACTTGTCCATTCCATGTTCTACTACTACATTCGTGTCTGAAGCACATATTAACACGCTTCCAGGTTGAAAGGATTAGCTGGTGACATAACCGTTGCCCAGGGGAAGCCCAAGGGGGCTCCTTGCATGTCTATCTTATTTTCGCACCAAAGTGGTACCTGTTTATTTACTTGCATTCATATCCTTTCAAACTACTTGGTGGGCAGGAGCTAGGGCAAATTGATGGGAGATCATTCTATCATGTGACTCACCCTTGGGTTTCAAACTGCTAAACTGTCAACCCTTTAGTGGTCTTTTGACTCAGCATCCTAACAATATTAGCCACCATGGCCCTGTCCTACATTCTTGGAACAAATGAAAAGAGGCTCCGATTTTCTTCTGTGTGACAACCTGTCAGGTGCCTGAAGGGTGTAGTATATTTTCCTTCAAATGTATTTTCTCAAGGCTAAGGTCTAATTCTATCTAATAATGTATTAAATGCAAATTTAAAAGGATATAATAGTTACCAATACAACATATTGCATTCATTATTATATATTTTATTCACCAAATTACTATCGGTGTGACAGGTTAACATTTTACTTTTCTTTTAGATAAAACACTTGCAGCAGTCTTTAAAATGTCAGGTTTAGAACAACCATATTAGTCAAATTATGGAGGATAAAATTACAACGATTGTTAGATATGATGGCAATATACTAAACTTAGTTTTGGAAGCAATGTACTTCTCAATAGCTACTAGGCAACATGAAAAATCATTGTTAATATTTTAGGAATAGTGGCATCATTTTAAACAAAAAACCCTCAGATTGCATAGGATTAGATTAAATTAGATTTGATTAAGTAGGTTTTAAGCATAATCTGCAGTCTCTTTTTCTTAAGACTATCCAATGTAATTGTTTACAAGGATGCTGCCATTATAATTAAGCAACATTTACTTACTCAATAATAGGACTGAAAATCCACAAATGCTTCCCCAAGGAATGGCATCAAAAGAACTCCAGTATTCAACTTTGGTAAAGTAAAGGATGACAGGAATACAGGTAACAAAAAGGATATTGAAAACAGCTAACACTGACAAAAATAAGGCAGCTTCTCCATATTTAGCACTACCCAGGAGAAGCTTAAATAAAACCTGTAACAGAAAGAGAAAAACAATTTGAAAAGTATAAACTATTGTGCAGGATCTGCTTTTTGGATCATTGAACGCCAGCCACTTGGTCCAAAAAGCAGACCCAATGCAGCTTGTTTCACTGAAATAAATCCCACTTCACCTTTAGAAAGAAATTGAGCGGCTCACCTAATGAACTTAATTGAACAACCTTTACCAATATTTACCTGTATACAGGGGTGAAATCTTCTTACCTTCCCTAGCGGTTCGGAAGTCCCTCTGCGCATGCGCAAAGCCTTCTGCACATGTGCAGAGAGTCAAAAACAGGTTACTTCCTGGTTAAAAATAGGAAGTAATGACATCCGGATGAGTGGGCGGAACCTCATGCTGTCACCGCTACTGGTTTGCCCAAACTGATGCAAACCGGTAGCATTTCACCACTGCCTATATATCCCCTTGCTAATGATAGGCCCACTTGGCAAAGACTAATCGTTGCAATCACAGACTTTTTCACATAATAGGCGTATATTATGGATCTCTATATGAGAGCAGAGCTTAAATGCTTGTATGACAAAGAAAAACTTGCTGGCACTGGCATTTGTAGTTCGCTGTGTTACACAAATAGCAGAGGACCAAAATAAAGTAATATGGACCCTGCAGCAATGTTAGCACTATAACATCCTGTTTCTTTATATAGAACTTTAAACAGAGAGTATCAAAGTGGCTCTGACTAACTGCAGGTGAAGACCCTGCTTTGAACATTTTCCAGATCACCAATGTCTTCCCATAAGACATAAGAATAACAACCTGATTCAACTACCTCTAGTCTATGTGAAATTTTAGTTCTGTAGAAGCTCTTTGAAAACATGACTCTTTACAGGATGAACTGAACTGAAAATAGAACGTGGACACATTTGATCATGCAAATGTTTGGCTGTATACCCAAAATTCAAACCCGTAGATTAATGAACCGTAAGACTACTCCTACTATACTTACCTTGTAAAGAGCTGACGTTGACGCAGATCCCACAACAAGTGCTATTCCAATAACTGAATGACTGTGGAATCCATCTGCATAAGTCATCATAACTATCCCTGCAATAGCAAGTATAGCAGCGACAATCTGTTTTGGATACACAGAAGCAAAATGTTAATGGGCTCTAAAGTCCCCCTAGCCTAGCCCCTGGTAACACCGAAGACACCTTTAAACTGTGTTTTTTCCTAAGACTTTAGGCTGCACTAAGAATTTTTTTCATAAGCCTAACTCAGATGAGTACATTCTAGATATATTTTACATCCTTTGGAGAGATTAAACCAAAGGCTCTAAAGACCAAAAAAAAAAATAGCAGGAGTTTCATTTTATATATCAACATATATTACTGAGATATTAGTTTGTGAACAGTTGTGTATATTATCAGATCTATATATTTGAGGCACTGAACCCTCAAAAAGGGTACCTGGAGTAGGATTGTTAGAAAAAGTAATACAAAACAATACATTAAATATGCTGATTTCACTGAAATGTAGTGATTCTTCATTTCTTCTTAAGGTTATAAACATTTATCTCTTCATGTCATATCTCATCCCTTATCTGTAGACAAATCGATAAAGCATCTTTTCATACAGAATTGCCAGAAATAATAACATATCTTGTTTTAACCTTGCTCAAATAAGCCAACTTTATATTCCTTCTTTTTACTTCTAATAGATAATAGTCTACAGTTCATTCAAATAGTATTGTAGGATTTGATTTCTCATCATTTCTTCTTTATCCAATTGTACAGAATTCTTCAAGGGCTTAACAAGACCCTTTTGTAAATCCAATAAGAAAATATCCAGGTAAATATCTTTGTTTGTCATTTGTTTTAAATTTTAAAAAGTCAGCCAATTTCTTTTTAGATTGAACAAAATATAATCTCTCTTAGCCTGCCATTTGTAAATCCAATACTATATTTATCTTGTCAGATAAAATTTGTTCTACACTTGTCATTTTGTCTATAATAATTTCTGGATATCTATAGAAGCACACATTGCCGATATTGCTGCCAATTTCTCAAAGGTCTCCTTTAGTATTTTCATTGTTATAATGTTTTGCAACATTTTACAATTTTGAAAGTTTTCCTCTGCCTAAAACGTTAGTCTTTACTACTGTTCAGTTTTTAAAATCATGAAATTGCTAACAATTGCTTTGTTGTGTCTTGTAAAAATGAAAACGGAATCTATTTCCCATCAGAAGTTGTTTGTTCTTTATACTTAATTCCAAACTTACTGTAAAAGTTAAATATTCCAATTTTTGTCCATTTATAATTTTCTAGGGTCAAATTCTTATTTAACTTTTTGCTCTTTATTTCAGATTCTTTAAATTCTTTAATTTATGATTAAAATTTCTTTTATTCATTATTAAAGGCAGATTCACTCAGCATTTTCAAACTTGTAATTCTGAAGGTGTCTAATAGCTTAGAGATATTTAATGAGCAATTTTAAAAAGCCATTAGAAAGTGTGGCTATGTGAACTTGTGTCCTTGAAACTTCTTTGCTGTGTTTGCAAGCAAATTGACTAATCCAATCGTCTCTCAGCTCCCAAACCCATGGAAAAACCTCTATCTTGCAGTCTGTCTGTGCAGTATTGATCACAGTAGTATCACAAAAAAGCTGCAATGTGTGTAACTATTTGACTTTGAACCCCCTAATGTAAGTAGTAGGCGGCATAAAAAATCCTTATATTTTCTGAGTTTACAAATTAAATAACATTACTTTTTTAAAAGGCAAATAGTTTTCCTTTTGGCCTTCTAAGTCAAACAGATCAAAGTAAATGTGAACTCACTTTGTTCTTTATTAAAAAAATATTTGTACAAATGTTGGTAAATATTTTAAATAGCTAGTGAGGCATTAAAGTCTGAAAGTTCTCCTTATCACTTCGGCTCACTTGAAGGAGCTTCCTCTCACTATTGCTGTAACTTGGCCGATAAAGAATTACAGCTCTTAGAACAGCAATGTGCTATTCAACTGAAAGAATTTTTTTACATTCATACACCCTAAAGTCGGTGAGAGGACAAGTGAGGCAAATATCAAAATGTGCAATGCAATACTGTGATGTGACTCTGCTGTTATGTGCTTGCATGCAACATAGCAAGACAAATATTAAAGGGCATAGCTTAAATTGTGATGTCACAATGCGTGTTCTGTAATTTTGCCATCATCATAATTAAGAATGAATGCCAATCCACTGAAGCAGCACCCAGAATTTTTTTTTTAAAATGGAGAAACAATTGGAAACCAATCATGAAAATGTATAAAACTTAAAGGAAAGGACAGTTCATGATGTTTGGTTAATTAGCCAGAGGCCTCATGATAATAGAAAATGATATTATTTTATTATTTTCAACATTGATAGCTTTTTAATAATAGTAAGTCCTTAGGCTGACACTCAGTATAAGCTCAAACAAAACGTTAGAAGAAAAAAAAATATGATGTAGCAAATTACTTGAAAAGAAAACTAAGATACAGTCCAACTGATTTAACAGGCTAAGACATGATAAAAATTAGAGGGCTAAAAAATGGCTCTTGTGGGAGGCACTCTGATTAGGATCTTGAGGTTATATATTTCTACTTATAAAGAGAGAGGATCTTTTTGTTATTGTTATTTAAAACTCTGAAGAGCTTTAAAGTTCAAAACCTGTTTGCATTCATTCAGAAGAAGCCAGCAGAGTCAAGGGAACAATAATATTTCATATTTATATTATTTGCTTTCATTGAGCTATTTCAAAGATACAAATCTGACATGTTCTGAGTGTGCAATTAATATTCGTCAAGTATTGCACTAAGCCTTCTGTAGATAAACTCTTTTAATATGTCAGATCATTATCAGGACTGAAATTCATAAGACCTCCAACCTGATCTTATTTATTTAAACAAGCTCTTAAAACCTGACTCTTCCTCCAGGCCTTGGGATAGAGTGGGGATGATGGATTTGTTACCATTTATGTTATTTTTCCAGATGCTTGTTGTTTGTATTGTATTGTTTGTATACTGTATACTGCCCACAGTTGTGATGCATCATCCAAAATTATTTCAGAAAAAAGATACGTTTCAAGATGGAAAATTAACTAACTTTTAAAGAAAGCCAAACCTAAGAAACAATGATAATATAGCAATAATTTTAAGAACAACCTTAAAGTATAACATGAAACCAGTTTTTAATGCACAATATGAAATAATTTATACTACTCTGCTATAAATGTTTAAGCAGAAGTTGTATTCTGGTACCAATGCTGGTGATGAGAGAAAAAAGAGAGTTGATTAAGCACTTACCCTCACTCCCATGAATCTGTCCCTGAGAACAATCCACGAAAGCAAGAACACAAAAGCTTTGTTGCAACAGAACAATACGGAAACATCCGTAGTGTTTATTTTTTTTATTGCATGTAAGTACAGGTAGTTCGTGAGTGTCCAAAGAACACCAAAAGGTGCTGCCTTGGTAAAAAATGCCTTCAGTGTCAAGCCGTTGTCTCCAAAAAACCGACAACACTCCCTAAAAGAAGAAAAAAACAGATCCTTAGGAAGTACATCAAGAATCTGTAGCATCTTAAAGATTGACCTATTCTGCATCAACTGCATTGTTCACCATCAATGGATCAGATCAAACACTGAGTGAAAAACTTTCAGTCATGGAAACTTTTCTGGGTGTTTTTATTGTTTTAGAATTTTAGAATTGTAAACCATCCAGAGTCACTTGGTTGAGTTGGGCAGCTATAGGGATTGAATGAATTAATAAGTAAAAACTGACTTTGGAACAATTACTCTCTCTCAGATCAACCTATTGAACAGGGTGTCTTTGCAGAGTAAAATAGGAGGAGAGAACACTACACACATACTCCCTTCAGCCCCTGAATCAGATTATAAATCTAATCCTAATGCAGCTTTATAGCTAAAATCTAAGGCCTAAATCAAAACCTAAAAGCTAGTTATAAATCAGTCTAATCTAATAAATCAGTCAATTTTAAAATAAACTTGTATTTTTAACTATAAGCATTTTTGGTACAAGAACAAATTTTGAACCATTAAATTTCTGATTACTCCCAAAGAAAAGGGAAAGCAGGTGACAGTGTCCTTTGAAATCATCATCCTTTCCCACATGTGCACACATGTGCATACATGTGCATAAACACAACACACACACAATTTAATCCTCTATCTTCACTTGCCTGTACCAACAAAATGCTCAGAGTTCAAAGAAAACAACCAGTATGAACAATGCCATGTATTTCAAATCTTGCTGTTTTTATCCAGCCTATACATAGCATGTATTAACTCGAAGGACAACTTGTCTGAGTCTAGAAAAGATTTAAGAAGATAATGAAATTGTCTTTTTTTTTAAAATCTACAAATATAATTTAAGATTTTTCAAAAAGCATTCATCTGAGTGCTTCATTGGTTTTTAGGTAAAAATACCAAAAGCAATTCAGAAGACTCTAGAGACTATCATCTTATCCCATTCGATAATGAATTTATGCCCACAGAGCAAATTTCATTAAGAAATAATTAGAATGAGATACAATAATATAATAGTTTGTGGCAATAAACAAGCCTCATATTGACCGATACAAAGTTAATTCTTAGTTTTTAAATTCTTTCTATTAAAGAGGGAAAAGAACCATTCTGCATTGAAGTAGAAGAGAGAGAGAGACAAGGCAAGTTTATGAACATAAAGCATGCTTGTATCTTCCATTTTGAAATCGAGATCAAATCAATCAACCCAAACCTGTTCAATTTTGTTTTTGTAGTAATCAAGAGTTTGTGCTAATGAAGACAGGAAAGGGAATTGGTCGCGATTGTAAAGGGATGCTTGTGGATGGATATACAAGATCTGGTGGCATGGGCTCCGATTGATACCCGTGACCAGGAAGGCCCTCTATCCACAACCTTTTCCACCCAATTTGCAACTTCTGTGAAGAGCCATTATGAATACAGAAACCATTTTACTCCAAAGAATTTCTCTCTTCATTGTCAGGAAGGTGTGAGGGAAGTCCTGTTTCCTGCAGTTGCCAGGCCTGCTGGGGGAATCATGTGCTAAATGGCACAGTGGTTAAAGTGCAGTACTGCAGGCTACTTCTGCTGCTTGCTGGCTGCCTGCAATTTGGCAGTTCAAATCTCACCAGGCTCAAGGTTGACTCAGCCTTCCATCCGTCTGAGGTGGGTAAAATGAGGACCCAAATTGTTGAGGGCAATATGCTGACTCTGTAAACTGCTTAGAGAGAGCTGTAAAGTACTGTGAAGCTGTATATAAATCTAAGTGCTATTGCTATTGCTAAAGTATAGGTCACTTTTCCAGAGTGACTAATGATTTTATGGAGATTCACAGTCATCCAGGTCGTGGAATTACATTTCAATTATATACATGTAATCCTCATGTAGAGACTGCCCTTGTTTAGTGATTGTTCGCAGTTACAACAGTAATAAAAAAGAAACTTTGCAACCAGTCCTCAAATTTATGACTTTCGCAGCTCTATAAAGCAAAGGAAAGCTGAGTTTCAGTTTCACTTAATGACCTTCACTTCACTTAATGTCCAAGTTGCTGATTTGAATTGTGGTCTCTTAAATGAGGTTTACCTGTATAACAAAATCAGACTCCTGCAGAAAAACTGAAGAGAAGAAAATAAAAAGGAGAAAGAATGAGCAATTGCTTTCTGGAGAAATTATTTCAGTGAGGATCTCATTGAATCTCTGGATCACTGGATCTCACAGGATCTTATACTAGCACAAATCTAAGCCCTTAAAATAATGAAGTAACAAAATCTGTACTGCAATGACCTTCACTGATCCCAGCTTGCTATCCAGATTCAGTAGATACGAGCTGGCCCTCAACTGTCTAACCTTTGTTATGGCGTGATTTGCAGCAGCTTCCTAAAAGGGAAACCAGCACCCAAAAGATACAGACAGATACCTCTTGTAAAGGCCCACCTCTCCTGCTTCGTTTTTTGACATTTCTCTGCTCATTACTGGGATAGTCAGCACCTTCTCCGTAAATCAGCTACTTCTTTCTAAATATTTCAGTGTGTAAATCTTTTGAAAGGGAACTTCACCACATTCATTACAGCAGTACGTTTTCCTTACAGAAGATGATAATGCAATTTACAACATGAGTACCTTCAAATAAAAAGGCCAATTGGCTGATATTTGTTGCTCTCTTTTTCCATTTTATATTAATTATTGAATCAGTCTGTGAAAAACAGAACCACAAATCCCATCTTAGAACACATCAGCAGCATAAACCACCTCAAAATTAACAAAACATCCAATTAGTTTAACTGCATATTATGCTGCCTTTTAAAAAATATCATCTTAAGTGAATGCAAATGAATAAAACAAACATTAAGGGCCTACCAGATGACCATGCTTATAAATGAGAAATATATTTTAATATACTACTGAAATGGAGGCATTATTTTAATCAATAAATATACTTATTCAGCACTTATTTGTCCTATCTGCTTTTAAAGCTATCTAAACAGCAAACCATAGAATATATTTGTAATATAGATGGACAAATTTCTCCTCAAGAGATCATGATATCGAGAGACAGCAAACATATCTAATATATTTTCTTCCTCCTAGTGTCTCCACAACAACTCTGTGAGGTGAACTGGGCTGAGAGAGACCCAGCCGGCTTTTATGGCTAAGGTGGGACTAGAGTTCACGGTCTCTCTCTTTCTAACCACTAGCCACCAAACTGGCTCTCTTTATCATTCCCATTAACAAGACCAATAATCAGTGATGATATACATGTTTGCCTATTGCAGTTGCAAAATAAATGATAAATGGCAGTAGTAAAATTTCCCAAAATATTTAAGTTTATACCAAAGCAGGTAAAATATTGAAAGCTAGCTATATTCTGGTGGACCTAGGATTTGCAAGCAAGGAAATGCCTTTCCAGATGTTGACAAAATATGGTAACATTTTT
Source organism: Masticophis lateralis (assembly GCA_030761175.1). NCBI lineage: Eukaryota > Metazoa > Chordata > Lepidosauria > Squamata > Colubridae > Masticophis > Masticophis lateralis. The sequence goes on from JAUDYJ010000001.1 coordinate 72,673,238, forward strand.
AATCATTGCTCATGTTGGATAAGGTAGCTGGAAGCTGAAGTTCAATAAAGTTGAAGGGACATAAATTGCTTGGTGCTGTAAGTTCAGGCAAAAATTGTGCTGTGTTATATGTACATTTTTGGATTTGAATGCTGCAAGGTATTTTTCCTTGGAGCCATGCAAAAAGTCATCCTTTCAGACACATTAATTCAGATTCACATTTCTTTTTAATATTTTACTTCTTTTCCTTGGGGGGCTATCTCTTCCGTAGTGGCTTGAATCATTAGGCAAAAAAGCAATTGAATAAGCACAAAAACAGAAATTATTGTTTCAAAACCTTCAAAATGTTGATATTTTGAGAGCACTTCTACTTTGCCTATATAAGCCTGATTAGGTTTCAAAGAAACCTTTCACAGCCATGCAAGTTGTTGATGACTTCTGGTTAGTCATGAACCACAGTTTGAGAACTCCTGCATTAACCCCTAAAACTAAAAAGCTTGGAATGAAGCAAGAAAACATACAGCAGAGCCACTGGTTTTTAACTTCAATCTCCTGTTTTCTGAAATTTATCAATCTTAATAGGACTCCAATACAAATCCTATAAGAATCAGTTCCATAAATCTTCCAGTGAAACACTGTTGTCCAGAGCAATATTTCTCAATGCATGTGATCAGAATAAAATACATAAGCAACTTTGAGGGGAGGATTGCTCCTGAATTCAAGTGTCCAATGTTTAGATAGAGCCCAGAAACAAACTATTCATCTACCGTTTCTTTCTGATCAACCCAAGATGCTATGAACTCTTTATGTAGCCAGGTTTCACGTGTCTTTATGATAAGCCTTACCATAAAGATTTCGTATTAATTTGAAAATTGAATCTTGTCATATTGTGGAAGGGATATTTTTCCATCGTTATGTGCATATTATATACCATATAATGGTTATATGGTACCACCACTGCTTTTCTCTTCAAGTTCTGCATTTGACCTTGCTAACTTTAATTCAATATAAAACATCTGCCAATGGATGTGAACAGACTTCCAAGCATCTTGTAAATTATCTAGACAAGTCTCCCATTTATACATGGAAACTTGCAGCAGCACCAATAAAAGGACATTCTTGTTGCCACATTTTCATTTTATAGAATATCAACTCTATAGATGAACTATAAAAAGTATATAATATATCTAAACTGTATCTAATCCATGTCTAGTTTAAACACAAAGGTGTGTAAAAAAGTCAAAACAGGTCTTCAAGGGGAAAATTATAACAGGGCACCTACCATTGTGAATTAAATAACGTATTTCTACTAAAACTAAATGACTACCGGTATCTTTAAATGGGCATCAGGTAAAATAAATTCATGTAACTCTTCTGATGTCTGTGGCAATTAGAGGGAAGATATTTTATCTTATAGCTTATCTTTTGCCATAAAGAAAAAGAGAGTTAAATTATTTATTATTGTTTTAATTAGCTCAATTACAAATGAACAACAGCAACAAAAAGCGTAAGAGATGTTCACTTAGAGAGATTTCACTTATTTTTAATAGCAATGTGTAATATAAATTCTGCCTTGTCCTTATCTTCCATCTATTCCCTTCCAATATTTGGGCCAATAATTTACAGCAGGGGTAAAATGCTCCCAGTTCGGCAGCGGTAGAGGCGGGTAGTTCGGAGAACCGGTAGCAAAAATCCCTGCTCGCCCCCTCCCCACTTGCCTAGCTGAGCTGCACCATCATCAGAAGCTTTTTTTTTTTTTACTTTTAAAAGCATTTTTTCTACAACATCTACAACAGCTTTTAAAAGTTAAAAAAAAGCCTCTGATGATGGTGCAGCTCAGCTGGGATCGTCAAAGGCTTTTAAAAGCATTTTTTCTACAACCTGTTCAGAGCAAAGAGGTTGTAAAAAAATGCTTTCAAAAGGCTCTGAGGATCCCAGCTGAGTTGCCTGATTGGCAGAGGCTTTTTTTCTTTTAAATGCCTCTGCTGATCAGGCAACTCAGCTTGGATCATCAGAGGCATTTAAAAGAAAAAAAGCCTTTTTTTCTTTTAAATGCCTCTGATTATCCAAGCTGAGTTGCCTGATCAGCAGAGGCTTTTTATCTTTTAAATGCCTCTGATGATCCAAGCTGAGTTGCCTAACCAGCAGAGGCTTTTTTTCTTTTAAATGCCTCTGACAATCCAAGCTGAGTTGCCTGATCATCAGAGGCATTTAAAAGAAAAAAAGCCTCTGCCGACCAGGCAACACAGCTGGGATCGTCAGAGCCTTTTGAAAGCATTTTTTACAACCTCTTCGCCAAAGAGGTTGTAGAAAAAATGGTTTTAAAAGTAAAAAAAAAAAAAATTAACCAAGCTCACCCAGTCCCATTACCACCCCCCCCAACCAAGCCATGCCCACAAAGTAACAAATTTTAGTTCTTACCACTGATTTACAGTCCTTATTTTTTACCAAATGAAACAGAAGAAGGAAAGAAGGAACGAAGAAGGAAATAAGTGACAACACAGCAAAATATGACAACTCCCTCTTACCCATATCTTTGTTGGGGAGATTGTTTTTCAGCTGACTTACAAACATGTCCAATGTAATACAAAGGAAAGAATAAAAAGTTCCAGTTTGTTGCAAACCACGTCAAAGTGAAGGGTGCATCAAATTTCTTAAAGGTCAGTTTTGCTAGCTGGGTTGAACCTGACCAGGAAGAGCAGACGCCAAGTACCACTACTACTCCCCAGAAGATTTTCTTAAGATGGACCATGGAGCATGTCTGGCAACATGGGCTCCCTCTTCCACCAGCTTCCATCCCAGCTTGTGTCTGAGCTTCTGCTGGTGTTGTGCAATCATGGGAGCGCTCATCCCCTGAGAAAAAGCAAAAGAAAGAGACTCAATGATGTATATTCTGCACCCTTTTATTTTCAAAGCAGCAAGCCTGAAGTGGCATCATATGTGGATCTCAGCTTTAAATTCACAATTAAAGGAAAATAATTGAGTATCCTTATGCAATAGAATATTGCCAAGGGACTTTACTGAACTTTATTAACTCAGATTTTGTTTCCCTTTGTACAACTAAGTATTTATGGGCTCAAGCCCAATACCGTGCTGCTTAAAAATCTATTATATTCCTAGTCACAAAAATGAGCAAGTTGCATACACACATTTAAAAAATATTTTACTCTGTGTCTACTTTTATGCCAAGTGTTAAATCAAACAATAAAAGTGTTTACAGTGCTGAAGTCATGTGACACACAATACCACATGGATCACTTTACTATGAAAATGTTCTTGAGCACGATCATTTTTCTGTTCTCACATTGGAAAGAATAAAGGACAATGGCAGCGAAAGCACACTATGCCATTTGGGGAAGCAATAGATGACTTCAAAATGAGCAATAGATGACTTCAAAATGTATTTGCACCTAATTATACACTACAAAACATAGCATAAACATACACCCGTATTACAATTATGGTATGGTATTTGCATTCTTTTACAAGGGGGGGTCAAACTTGCTTTGTCACAGCATCGTCACATGATGTATCATGACTTTTTTCCCTTCACTAAACTGGGCATGGGCATGGCCACTACATGACGCATCTGGCCCTCAGGCCACAAGTTTGACACCCCTGTTTTAAGAATCGTTGAGGCCATTTGGAGATTTATCTGTGTCCTCAGGGTCACTTATATAGTGCACTGGAGTCTTCTTGGAATTGCTGAAATGACTGTTGTAGTCTGGAGATAGATTACGTTGTATCCCTCTCTATTGAGAGAGAGTTGTTCAATTGTGACATAGATGGCCTCTTTGACCGCTCGTTCAAACCAGCAGTCCTCTATGTCCAAAATGTGGATTTTGTTTTCTTTAAAAGAATGGCCTTTGTCTCTTAAATGCAGATGGACTGCTGAAACTTGACCTGATGGGTTTATTCTCCTATGTTGTGCCATGCATTTATGAAATGGTTGTTTTGTTTCCCCAATGTACAGATCTGCTAGTGAGACATATGCAGATCTGCACATTGGAGAAACAAAGCAACCATTTCATAAAGATGAGTAATGTAAGCCTTGTTTACTTACATTGACTCAGAATTTTGTGCCCAATATCTATTGAGCAGATATTAGCAGATGTATGGTCTAAACAACAGATTTCATGATGTTTTACCAGCAACTATGAACCTTGGTTGCCTCTCTGTCATTGCTTTACCCTATTTCCTTGAACCTGTGCTATGCTGGACTCTGGACTGAACATTGTAGCTCCTGTTCTGTCCTTGCCCTGTTCTGTGTCTTCCCATCCTGTTCTCCATCTTTCCCAAAACGGGTGTGCATCTGCATTGCTGGCTGTTTGCCTGCTTATTTAATTGGCTGAAATACTCCTCCTCAGTTAACAGTTTATGATGTGTTTGTTCAGCCTTGAACAGGACATTTTTAACTTTAGGTAGTCAAATGCTCCAAACAGTTATAAGTGAATGCAATATGACATGAAGTACTAATAATATCACAAACAGTGGCTTAAATATACCCAATTAAAATGCTGTGGGGGAGAGTTATCTATAATGAACAGATTTATGGCTCAAAGAGACTAAGGCTGAACACAATTACAAAAAAATGAGTTTGCACAAAACACATTAGACATCATACACAAAAGTTATTAGATACAATTACTAGAAATAAGCAGATGCAGCCTTAGAAAATAAAGCACAAACTCCAGACAGTGCATCCTAACTTATTGATCCATCTTACTCTTGGATTCAGTGTTTATTGAATACTTCTCACTGATTTCCAATTTTTAATCAGAAGCTTAGGAGCAATTCATCCTAATTCCTTTATCTACATCAATAACACCAGCACTTACATAGATTTACATATTGCCCCATAGTTCTTGAAAGCACTTTCTGGATGTGTGAGTGTTACAATATTTTGTATATTACCCCCAATCTGGGTTCTCATTTTAATGACCTTGGAAGGATGGAATGCTGAGTCAACCTTGAGCTGATCAGGATCGAACTCCAGACTGTGGGCAGGGTTTGCCTACAATACTGCATTCTAACCACTGCATCACTGGGACTTCTTGATCTTACTTCTGAGCTCCCTCTATCAACTTTATTCTGTAGACAAACTAATATAGTTCTATTTATCATGAATCAAGACAGACCTGGAGAATCACCTTGTGCTTTTCAGTGTTGGCTTTATCTCAGTTGACTTTTGAAGGTCTCTGGACCTCAATCCAGGACTTTTCTCCCCTCCATTCTTCCATTTCCACCAATCTTTAATCTCCCCCAATCTAGTTTTTAAAAAATGGTAAGGCTAGGAAAACTTTTGATTCTGTTCAGGAAAAGCCTCTTATTTCCCCTTTTCTTTCTTAAGGCTATGATTCCAAAATGACTTAAGTTTTGTTCTCACTTGTCAAAAGGGAAATGCTGAGAATCATTCTATAGTATACGTGTTATCAGGCTTAGTTTACTTAGAAAGCAAAGATGTTGCTCCCTATCTGGCTTTCTGGAAGTGTGAGGGCAGCTAGTTTCAGTTGCCTGTGTGCAGAGGATGATGGAGTGAATGAGCTTACCAGTGTTACACTTATGGTTACTTTATGGAGCCATCAATGAAGCAATAAGATTGGGAAAAGAGTTGCAGATTCACCTATAACTTAGAAATAGGTAGCAATAAAAGCTTGTCTGGTAACCCAACATCTTCCATTCGTGCTGTACTTTTATTTAAAACTCTGTTTTTAAAAGTAATTATTTCTTATAACATTAGTATTCTTAAATTGCTCTAACAAAGAACTTTTCCTTCTGTTCAATCATGTCTGATTCTTGGAGACTGCCTGAAGAAGTCCTTGCACTTTTTTGCAAGAAGTCCTTGCAAGGTTTTTTTTAGAAGTGGTTTGCCATTGCCTTCTCCTTACGGCTGAGACAAAGTAATAGCAGCAGGTAACAGAATAACAGAGTTGGAAGAGGCCTGGGAGGTCTTCTAATCCAACCCCGTTCATTTCAGACAAAAGGTTGTCCAATTTCTTTTTAAAAACCTGCAGTGTTGAAGCACTGAAGGCAAATAGTTCCACTGATTAATTGTTCTAATTGTCAGGAAGTTTCCCATTGATTCCAGTTGCTTCTAGTCCTTCTTGTCACTAGACAGATCCAATTCCTACAACCGTCCTTCATGTGTTCCAGTGCCCTAATCAGCTTTGATGCTCTTCTCTGCACTCATTTTAGACTAGAGTGAATGGACCGGGGTCCCCCAGCTGGTTTTGTGCCTAATACAGGACTAGAACTCAGTCACAGGTTTCTAGCCTGATGCCTTAACCATGGCACCAAATTGGCTCTCAACAAAATATATATCTCAACAAAAATATCCCAACAATGATATTGCCCTATTATAAATCACTTTTCTGAGGGCAAATTCACTAACATTTTATATATGCAAGCTGGATGAAAATTTCAGAGAAACAAATTTTGTTGTTAAGTGGATAGCTAAGACGCTAAGCTTGTCGATCAGAAGGTTGGCAGTTCAGTGGTTCGAATCTCTAGTGCCAAAGGGTGAGCTCCCGCTAAATGTCCCAGCTTCTGCCAACCTAGCAGTTCGAAAGCACGTAAAAATGCAAGTAGAAAACTAGGGACCACTTTGGTTGGAAGGTAACAGTGCTCCATGCACCTTCGGCATTGAGTCATGCTGGCCACATGACCACAGAAATGTCTTCGGATAGCCCTGATTCTTCGGCTTAGAAATGGAGATGAGCACCACCTCTAGAACTGGAAAACGACTAGCAGACATGTGCCGGTGTGTGGGGGGGCGGAACCTTTACTTTTAAAGCTACTTATTCAACCCATTAATTTACAAGTGAAAAATGCTTTTCAAAGACCTTAAAGAATAGATAGCCCAAAGAAGAAGTTTGGTTATCACCAGAATCTACTTCCTTAAAAGAAACCGGATTAAAAGAAATTATACTTGACACTGAAAATATTTACTTTCTGCAACACATATTAATTCTTTGTATACTAAAATATAAGTCATTTTCATTTTACAATGAAATTAAAATTACAAACAATTAAGAATATAAGATATTGAAGAACAGGAGTATTGAATCACGCACCTAAAAACGTTCATTTTCATTTTGTATTTTAAAAAAACCCTTGGAGTTCTGTGTCTTAAGTATGGATATAAATGCATGTGAAATTAAATTGAGTTTTTTCTGCAGAGGGAAGTTATAGTGCCCATCATTCATGTCCTTGTTACTTTGAGGCTGGGTTACTGCAATATGTTAGGACTGTCTTTGATGTCTATCTGGAAACTTCAGATGGTGCAGAATATGATAGCCTGCATACTGACAAATAAGGGCTGTTCCAGCAGCTTTGCTCCTTTGCTGGTACTAGACAGGATGCCCCATGAACTAAATCAAAGGGTTGACTTATAAAGCCCTACATGGCTTACATCGATGTTTCCTATGTGGCCATATTCTCCAAATCTAGTCAGCCCATCCTGTGAGATTAACCTGGAAACGATATTTTGGGCTCCCTCCATTCAGGAATTTAGAGAGGTAAGGTTGGAAGGCACATCACCCCTATGATATATTCTATGGGAGGTCCAGGAGTCCCTTATACTTCTGGAGATTTAGGTGATGAAGACTGCTATTTTATTCTGCCTTCATGGCTTGACTTGCTGTTTTCCTGTTAAATTTTAATATTTTAAATGTTTTAATAATTAATACCTGGTTTATGTTTTAGGATGGTTATCATTTTTGGGTGAGCTACCTGGAGTCTAAAGAGTCAAGTGCAATTCCAGAGTTGTCACAGTTGGCCAGCTTAAAAATTTGAAACATAAATATAAATGTATAAATATTACATGTAAAATACATAAATTACAATGTAAACAAAAAATAATAATACAAATCCTATTAGAAGATAATTGCTGAAATAGAAGATAGATTCATTTTTAATGGTCAAGGGATCTGGCAATGGATGTTAATAACAAGGCAGAAAATGGATGGAAAATGTTTTGCTTTCCAGATGTTGTTGGATTAGAAATCTGTGCATGTCTTATGAATTATAGTCCAATTTGGGGGTGGGGGAATGCAGTTAAACCTCACCTGATCTACATTTTAGAGAATTATATTACATGTCTTTAGTCAGAGTCTCTTTACAGCATCATTTTTAACTACATTTTTAAATAAATTGGAGTAAATTTTTATTTAATTTAATAAAAAGATTTATTTCATAACCCTTTTTCAGATTTTTGAATTTCCTTCTGAGTTAGCATAGGGATCCTTAGGAACGTTATGTATTTCCTGTATGTTTGTTGATGCTATCACTTTTGTTTTATTCTATAACATACAGTCACCTTTAATGACTGGCATAATGAGTAGCGTATATAGTTTTTATAAAAACAAAACACAGAGAAAATACTGAGAAAACTAACTGCGTTTTCTAGAACATATTCACTTATATGCAGTGCAGCAACATCCTATGTAACTGTATCATAAACTAAGCATGCCTAGATGTTTCATTACAGACAAAAGAATTTTAAAAGTGTTTCCAAAAGATAGTGCAAAATGTGTTTTGAAGAATCCAGGACAGACTAGATTGGAAACATTATTTATCCTGCATCTGAAGTGACTATTTCATCCTCGTTTCAGTCTGGCAACAAACAAACAGGGCAAAAGAAAAAGAGTATATGCCAGGGGTGAAATCCAGCAGATTCTGACAGGATCTGGAGAACCGGTAGTGGAAATTTTCAGTAGTTTGGGGAACCGGTAATGGAAATTTTGTGTAGTTCAGAGAACCAGCAAATACCACCTCTGGCTGGCCCCAGAGTGGGGAGGGAATGGGAATTTTGCAGTATCCTTCCCCTGGAGTGGGGTCGAAATGGAGATTTTTGCAGTATCCTTCCCCTGTCATGCCCACAAAGCCACGCCCACCAAGCCACACCATGCTCAGTAAGCCACGCCCACAGAACTGGTAATAAAAAAAAAGAATTTCACCACTGCTATATTCCCATTCTAAAAAGCTATACTTTGTGGGCCTAACCTTTGCAGGAGCCATATCACATGTCAAAAACCATGTGACATGTAAAATGTAGAATCCTTTGTATCAAGGCTAAAGTCTAGTGATTGCAGGCACATCATTTTCCCAGCAATAATATGTGAGAGTCTTGTCAGTCTTCGGGAATGTTAAAATTTCCCAATCTAAGCTATAGATCTGAGATTTCCTGTGACCTTCTATCTAAATATTAACAAAATCTGACCTTGCCAGGTTTTCCCCAAATAGTCAGGTTATTTAGTGGAGATGGAAATTAGATTTGTAGACTAATGTTTATATACGTGAGATGCTGTTATACATTCTAACCTCTCAACGACTATGGAAAACCCCATCTCTAAAAGCAACAGTTGCATACCAGAATGCAGGAAATTCTTATCTTTTATTAACAAGATTACAGAATAAGAAAAGATGTCTTAAGGCTGGGATGCATAATGCTAATCAATGGAAAACATTTTGACTGTCCCCATGTCTCTAGTCCAAATAAAAATGACTTCATGAAAGCAAAGGAAAGAGCAACCAGTTGAAATTGTTAAGTTTTTGTCACATCTTCCTGCAAAACCTATTCCACAATTTATGTTGGGCCAAGAAAGCAAGCAACAAAAATGCCTCCATACATATTAAAATATGTCTTCTCATGTGTGGTTCTTCTGCATTTCCACCCAACAATAAAACACATACAGTATATGATCTGAAATATTTGACTAACACAAGACATGGATGATGAAGTGGTGGCTATGATTCATTTGATGTTATATATTTGCTTGATGAACCTAAATGTTTACCCCTTCCCCTGAAAACAAGTGGAATCCTCCCAGAATAGCATAATTCTGAATAGTTCCATGTAGGAACAGTGATGGTTCAGAGCAATGGATTCCTTCCCCAACCTAGTACCCTCCAAATTACTCATGCTGGCTGACATTTGAGAATTGTACTGTAAATCTAGAAGGCTGCAGCACAACATATCTCTAAGTAAATCAGCCCAGAGTGGAGCATCACTTTTCTTCTTTTAATTCAAAGTCTCAGAACAATTAATCAGTGGAACAACTTGCCTCCAGAAGTTGTGAATGTTCCAACACTGGACGTTTTTAAGAAGATGTTGGATAGCCATTTGTCTGAAGTGGTGCAGGTTTCCTGCCTAAGCAGGGGGTTGGACTAGAAGACCTCCAAGGTCCCTTCCAACTCTGTTATTCTATTCTAATCTGTTTTCCTCATTTTTAGATGTCCAGCAAGCACCATTATTATTAAATCCCGAACACAATTATTTTCCCTCCCATCAATGTCTTCTCTGTTCAACCATGAGATTTTAATCCCTTTGCCTCTTTCATAGCCACCCTATCCCGCCGGCAGGTGGTTTCTATCAACCAGCAAAACCAACCCATTGCAAACTTATTCTTTGGAATCCAGCACCACAACGCCACTCGTCCCCATCTCTCTCTCTCTCTCTCTCTCTCTCTCTCTCTCTCTCTCTGTATGGCCTTTTCCTACCGGCTCTTCTTTCTAAACTCCCCATGCTCCCCGAGCTGCCGGCTGCCTTTTGGGCACCCGTTCAATTCAGTTGTTCCTCAGGTCCCGAAAGAACATCTCCTCGACGGCTGCTGCAACCCGGCTTGGTTTAAGGCGCTCCTCTCGGGCAACGGCGGCGACCACCTCCCTCCGAAGCGCGGCGAATGTGGGCTGCCAACGGGGACGGCCTGCCTCGAGTCCCGTCAACCGGGCAATGACCTTAGCGGTCTTCACCGAGCACGTCGGTCCACATCCCTCCTTTAAAACGGCAGCGAGAGTTGGCGGGCCCTAAAGTGTTTCCAGAAGTCTCCCTTCCCTCCCGAGAACGAGAGCGGGAGACCGGGGCTTGCGGGTGGGAGGGTGTGGGAAGAAAAGAAGGGGCATCTCCCTGAGGAGGAATGCGGAGTTCTTCCCCGAGAGGCGCTTCCAAGTGGATACCCGCCAAATTACCTCATCCACCTACCCCCACAGCCTAATGCGGAGCCTTTACCCATCTTCCAGCCAGCTGCCTTCCTCCTCCTCCTCCTCCTCCAATGCGCCAGGTTCGCGCCACCCTCACCAGCTTGTTTATACCAGGGAAGCCCCTGCGCTTGAACAGACAACTTACGGCGGGCCGGAGAGCGAGGGGCGCCTGGCCGGGTCCAGTCCCTTGAGGAGGGCGAGTCAGACGACCCCCGAAAAGGTGACTTTCACCTCCCCGGGACAGCGGAGCCGCATTGGCGAAAGCTTCCCTTAAAGGAAACCAAGTCAAGCATGCCCTAATTGCCCCCCCCCCCACCCAACACCTCCTTAGCAAGAGGAGAAAAGGGAGGAGGGGAACTGCAGCAGGCAACCCAGAAGGCCATCCGACTTCCCCGGGGCAACCTCTCTCTCTTATACCACGCCCGTCCCGGAGAACCAGGGCAGGTGCAGCCCGGTCGCCCACCCGCTCCGAGTTTGCTTTCGCCCCCGCGGCGGGCCGCTCCCTCGCCATTTGGCGACGGTAGTGCCTTTGCCACCCTTCCCAGGCAGGTTTTTCTGTCCCGGGGGGGAAAAAAACCAAACCTGCCCGGAATCTTGGCTGGCTGGGCGCGTTTACCTTCCACTTTGGTGAGAGTAAGAACCGGGCTGTTGCAGGCGCTAAGAGGGGCTACTCTGGCCGAGTGTTTCTTCATGATGAGCCCTTCTGCCAGTAAGAGCCCTTCCGTCGATCGCCTACATCCTGAAGCCGGTGGCGGCTGAGCGCTGGGCTCCCCCTTCCCGTTAAGAGACACCAGCCCGCCTTGGCGGCTGCCAGCCTGCCTCACTCGCGCACCTTCCGCTGCCCCTGCAGCTCTTCGCCGCCTCCTAGCTCGCACGCTCTCTCCCTCTGCTGCAAACAAAACGTCACGGAGCCAATCCACGCCCCTTCGCCGGCTGCTGGCATCCTGGGGTCTTCCGTGGGAGCGAAGGAAGCCCTCAAAATATAATTAAAAAACAAACACCCCACACACAAAACCACACTTCCTCTGCCCCGCGAGGGCTTGGAACCCACTTCCCCGCCGGACCAGAAAGAGAACGGCGAGCTTCTCAAAAGCCATGGGTGGGGGGGGGGGGAGCGCGAAGCTGAGATTTCGCTTCATCCGTCAACTCATGGAGCTTTACATTTCACAGAGCTCTGCAGTATATGAGTCATATTCGCTAAAGGTTACCCCGAAGGCACAAAACTGTACCGTTGCCATTTGGCAAACTGCATTTCATTAAATAAATAAATAAATAAATAAATAAAGCTACACCTTTTGGTGTTTGGTCTCTATATTTTGTTCTACTTCTGGTAATCCTATAGCCACAGTACCGGAAAGAGCCAAGTGCTGACTCATACTCAATTCGTAATCCACTCTTGTTCCCAGACTTTTTGTTTTTCTTTGCAATATCGTTATCAAGGCAGGTATTTCCCATTTCTGTGGCTCTGATTCATTTCCCAAGTAAAGTAGTTTTGCATTTGTCCCTCTTAAATTTAAGTGTGGTGTTGTCAAACCATTTGTCTAATGTAGGGAGATGTTTCTGGATTTTACAACTGCCTTCCCAGGGTATTTGCTCTCTCACTTGATTTTGTATCTGCTGAAAACCCTGTCTCAAATTCTGTTGAAAACTCAAAACATTAATAAAATGCTGATGCATATAAGACCCAGAACTCAACCATCCAGAATTTACAGAATTCCTCCAATCTGATGAGGAATCATAGAGGAACACTTGTATATTTTTTTTTTGTTCTGTCTGTGATTCTATTTAACTCTCAGCCAATCCAACCCACATTTAACTATTGGCTAATAAGAACGTCATGGGGGAATGATCTTCTCATGTGTGTTTCTTCTGTATTTCCACCCAATAATAAAACACATACAGTATATGATCTGAAATATTTGACTAACACAAGACATGGATGATGAAGTGGTGGCTATGATATATTTGATGTTATATATTTGCTTGATGAACCTAAATGTTTACCCCTTTCCCTGAAAACAAGTGGAATCCTCCCAGAATAGCATAATTCTGAATAGTCCCATGTAGGAACAGTGATGGTTCAGAGCAATGGATTGCATTCATTTCATTTAGGGTTTCATTCACCCTAAATCTACAAACAAGGTAGCTTAAAGTCATCTAAAGCTGTTCCAGGCTTAAAGCAAGGTTTTGCCCTCTTCCCAACTTAACTGTTGCCTCTACACAATCTGAGATGCTTTATCATCACTGACAGTATGGTTAAAGATGCAGTCAGGAGCTTGGATCCGCTTGGCTACAATTGGCCACTTAAGGCAGCTGTAGGGTTGCCTCCAACTCATTCAATCAATCAATGTGTATATCTCCCATAGCTATTTTGCTTTGGGGTGCAGGAGGAACTATGCTTCTGCAGGGATGGCAGTACTCCCTTGAGGTAGCCTTGAGAAAGCTTTGAGAGAGCTCTGGTTCTGTTTAAATCAGAAAAAAGAGATGGATTCTACTAGCTATGCCTTGCTGGTTCTCTACTAGCAAGCATATTTCAGATTTTCCATTGGTTGCCAACAAATCATTTTGGATTACTTACTTTTCATTATGATGGGAGAGGGCATCCTTTTGCCTATTCTTAGACAACTTTAGTTGCTGCTGACCACAGCCACTTGCTGTCAGCATTGCCAATCCTTAGTTTAGCATGAAACTCATTACCAGTCACTCCCTCCTACTTTACCCTAATTTGAAGCGTTAATACCACTTTATAATGCCTTGGTAAGGCCACACTTGGAATACTGCATCCCGTTTTGGTCACCACGATATAAAAAAGATATGGAGACTCTAGAAAGTGCAGGGAACAGCAATGAAGATGATTAGGGGACTGGAGGCTGAAACATATAAAGAATGCTTGTTGGACCTGAGTATAATTTAGGGTTAGAGTTTAATGTCTAGTTTAATGAAAAGAAGGACTAGGGGAGACATGATAGCAGTGTTCCAATATCTCAGAGGCTGCCACAAAGAAGAGGGAGTCAAGCAATTCATCAAAGCACCTGAGGGTAGAACAAGCAATGGATGGAAATCAAGGAGAGAAGCAACCTAGAACTAATAAGAAATTTCATGACAGTTAGAACAATTAATCAGTGGAACTATTTGCCTCCAGAAGTTGGGAATGCTCCAACACTGAAAGTTTTTACAAAGAGATTGGATAACCATTTGTCTGAAGTTGTGTAGGGTTTCCTGCCTAAGCAGGGGGTTGGACTAGAAGACCTCCAAGGTCCCTTTCAACTCTGTTATTCTGTATCGTTCTGTACCCTATGCTCTTCTTTCATGCTTATAACCCAACAGGTAGGGATATAAAGAAGAGAACATCTCTGGAATCTGCTCCCCAGAATCCATGCTATAATCCATTAGTTAGTTGGGCGATTTATAAACACCAAACTAGCTTTTTTTTGAAAGGACATTAAATTCATGTTTAAAAAAAGTCTAGATGACAGGGTGATATCTATTACATGGAGAAGTATGAGGGAGTTTTACTGATGCACTGAAGGAGCACTATAAGGCTTCACTCCATGTTTCTGCCTCCTCTGGGCTATTTCTGAATACAGGAACACTGAACCAGTTCTCAGAATTACCATATTTTTCAGAGTGTAAGATGCACCTTCCACCCCCCAAAAGGGAGTGAAAATTAGGCATAGTCTAATTAGCACAAGTTGATTGGATCGCACTCCCAACTCTCAGCTGTTTTGCGCAGGGCTCTGCTGCTTGCTGCAATGAGGTAAATTGCTGGAGCAGATTTTTTTTTCCTTTGCTAATCAAGCTATGCTGAAAACGAAACTGAAAGTAAAGCAGGCTGTTTGTTGCAAGGTGGCAAAATTGCTCAGAGGCAGAGGGAAACTTCTTTTTCTTCTTTTCCTCACCCAAAAAGGTAGGTGTGTCTTATACTCCGGTGCGTCTTATACTCTGAAAGATACAGTAGCCCACCAGACAGGTCACAGGCATGGGTGCACCTCTGCACCTGCAACTTGCTATTTAGACCATGTGACAAGTGGCCAAACCCATCATTTAAAATATCGTCTATGTTTGTCAAACTATCCCACTACACCTTAAAGAGAGCAATTGGTGATTGTCTTTCCTGGCAGAAGGCAGGACCAAAAATAAAGCTACCAGTAGGAGAATGCACTCTCCTTGTCTTGCATTAAAACTGAATACTCGATTATGGATGCAGAACAGGAGCTGGCAATTGGAGCAGCAAATTTGGCACGCTTTTCTATGGCTGCAGAACTAGTGGGCTGCACATTTATTATGCTTACTGGCTATGCTCTGTGAATTTTTGCTTCTTATTCTGAAGTTATCAGAAAAAACCACCCCTTTTTGCTGTTCTTGGAATTCTTTTTACCAATGTTTAGAATTCTCTTTACCAATCTTAGCTCATTTTGAACTTTATCTTTCCTAAAACCAACCCTGCAGATCCATGCTATCTGTAAATTCTCTTCTTTGGTGGTGACCTTTTCTCATCTCCTATATACAGCTTCTTTTGCTTCTATATCTCTATCGTGTTTCTTAAGCTGTCATGTTGAATTCTGCTACAAGCTACATTCCAGCAGTGTGGAATATCTTATACATCTCTTGCTTCTGACCATCATTCTTATTCAATGGCCTTCTCATTTGTTGGAATGACATCCATATAAAAGTTTGTTTACTTCTTCTGTCAGATCCTATTGTAGCACCTCTTTTATTGCATCTGATAAATCTTCATCTTCTTTCCAAAGTTACTTCCTGCATCCTTTGATATTTTTTTCTAAAGTTTCATTATAAACTGTATTTTCTGCAAATATATATTATTCTGGGCTATTTTTCAAGCTGAAATACTAATATGCCATGCACACACCAAGGGTTGCAACTGAAGAGGCCCACCCAGGTATCTTCATTTCTGTTTCTTGACAGACACTGACTGACAGACTACACTGACTATTAATACTACAGAAAATTATCTGAACTTGCATAAACAAACCCTTAAAATCTGGCTACTCCCCAAACCTTGTCTAAAGATGGGGGGGGGATGGGGGCAGACCACTTATGGGATGATTAGCCTGTTAGGGTTTGTGTTATTTTTACACACATTTTTATGTGTTGCTTTAAATTGTTTTGCATTCAGAGTTGTGATAGAATTGGGTAACCCAAAATCAATCAATCAAATATTCTTGTTCCTCTACAGCAGGGCTGTCAAACTCCTGGCCCACGGGCCTGATGCGTCACATGCTGGCCATACCCACATCCGGTTTAGTGAAGGGGAAAAAAATCCTGATATGTCATGTGATGCTGCCATGATGACATGAGTTTGACGCCTCTGCTCTACAGGGTATCAGATTAGCTAAAGTAAGGAAATACTCTACTAGTAGCCAATACTCTAGTAGTGTGAAGGAGTCAGTTAGGACTCTTTCACACAGCCTGCTTATCCCAGTCTGAAGACACCTACTATCCCAGGCTGAGGACATGAATGGTCAGTCTTCAATCTATCCCGAGGCCCACTGTGAAGGCAGGTTCTGCCTAGCTTTCCATGCTACACTTCAAAATGCTCTTCCATTCCTGTTGGCATAAGTCTTGCTAAACCATTTGTTATCTTTCCCATTTCTCTTGATATGAGTGCAGAAGAAACAAAACGAGAAGAGGAAATTGATAATTTACATTGCAAATCTCCATAAAATAGGAAGACTGATAAAAGAAGATCTGCAGGTGTTTTGCTGACATTAATTTGTCCCAAGAGGAGTTCCCCATCCTATCTCTTTCTTCGCATTGGCTCTTTGTGTGGACAGAACTCCATCTTAATTTTTCCCCAAGGAAAAATAGGGGTCTGCATTATGCCTAGCACTTTTTTAAGCTAACATGCTTTTTATGTTAACAGCACTTTGGTGTTAAAGTATGGAAGAGCTTTTAGAAGAAAAAATGGCCAGAGACAATCTCATTATGCTCCACAGACAAACTCTCATAACACTCCCCCTATTTCTTCAGTCTTAATCATATCCACTTTGCTACCTCTTTAGCATTTGAACTGCAAGAATGAGACATATTTTTTGCTGTGCAAATCATGGATTTTCCTAAAAAAAAAAATCTTAGAAAAAAGCCAAAGTTAACAGCCTGGGACTCTCCCCTGAATTTACTCCTCTCCCCACCACACCCTGGGCAGTCCCAGGGGAATTGGAAAGTTTGAAGGCTTTTAATTCCCCCAATACTTCGGGAAACAAATAAACAATAAGGAAACCCTGACTCAACCTATTTTATTTACTAAACAGTAAAAGGCTATCACAGTGATTAATGGAAGAAAGTTAATGAAAAATAATAATTAGGGAAGTTAGATTTACAGTTAGAGTTATAGATACTTTAGCTGTGTGCCTAAATTTTCACAATCTGAGGCTCCAGAGGTCCTGCATACATTTAAAAAATATGAATTAACTAAATCTAATGTATAAAATAGACAAGCATCCCAAAGCTCACCACAGGCCATAGCGCCATTAAAATCAAACAGACAGCAGGGCTTTCCTAAATGTCACGAGAAGTGGGCCAACTGTACTTTTTGGGGCATTATGTTCCAAAGTATGGGTCCTTTGTGTTATTCCCAAAAACGACTGTTCTCAACCAAATCTTTTGGACCTCCAGTGGGGGAGACCTTCTCAATAGGTCTTCTCTCTGTGATTGATCCTAACTTGACAAGACAGTCCATGATATGTCCCAGTGCTTTATAGGTACTAACAAGCACTTTTATATATCAGATTTATTTCAAAATTATCCTGTTTTTCAATTTTATCAACATCAGGTTTTTTTATTAACAACAGTGAATTTCATAATGTAGACCATAGAGAATTCTTTTGACTTGCCTCTCCATCCACATGAAACCAGTTCAATGGCTGAGAGTTGACAAATGTCACCAAAACCACCTTAGGAATCTGGCACACAAGCATTCTTCCCAAAAGTGTGCAACTCTAACCTTATTGGCAGTCAATGTAACAATTGCACTAAAAGGCTTGGAGGTTGGACCAGAAGACATCCAACCCTATTATTCTATGTCTTTCTGTGTCTTCAAGCATGTGATACAGTAGACTAACCATTTGGTAATCATGACATGAGTTACTATTGCAGAAGCCTACTGATGATGGTTTTCAGAATGCCTACCAGTGGTGAAATTCAAATTTTTTTTGCTACCGGTTCTGTGGGCGTGGCTTGGTGGGCATGGTGTGGCTTAGTGGGTGTGGCTTGGTGTGCACGGCAGGGGAAGGATACTGCAAAATCTCCGTTCCCACCCCACTCTGGGGCCAGCCAGAGGTGGTATTTGTCGGTTCTCCGAACTATTCAAAATTTCCGCTACCAATTCTCCAGAACCTGCTGGATTTCACCCCTGATGCCTACTCAGCATATCAAGATGGCTCCATTTGTAGTATATCTTTTAATCTTTCTTATTTTAGAAAAAATATTACTTTTATCATAACTAATAGTGATTTTCTTGTTTTATTTGCTGGGCTATGATTGAATAAAATTGTTTGATTGAAGTATATCTCCTCACAAGAGACTTCAAATTAGTATTTTCCTTTTTAGGAAGTAACACATTGTATAAAAAGTGTCTAGCACTATGGCTATGTCAGGTTTCCCCCTCTTCCCTCCCCCCCCCAAAACACGAAGTTTTTCATTTGCAGGTATCAGGCAAAGTTCAATAGAAAGCTGAACTGCCTCATTATCACACTCTTAGAGTAGGCTTATTTTAGTGCTATCAAAATGAGAACTAGCTGTTAAGAGTCTGGTGATTTCAATTCTCCAGGAATGTTAAGGGGATATATTCTCCCAAAAATTCTTCTATTATTTATTATCATCAGGTTTTGAACAGTGAACTTCATAATCTAACATATATCTTTTTTTCTTGGAAACTATTTTATTGTTGCACTAATCCCAAGATTCATCTGTCTTCAGAATGAACTGTTTCCTAAATATTTTATTTTCATTATTCTCAAGGACATATCAATATTGTCATTAATTTTGTTCTATTTCATTTCTGCTTCTGGTATCCATTTCCATTTTCCCCTTGTATTCTCTATTTTACCAAGCTTCTCCCAGCCAACTTGTTGGCCAACTTAAACGTTTTCCTAGCTCCACCTTTCATGTTCATAATATTTGGAAAAAATACAGTATGCTTTTCTTTGATAACTTTTGCAAGTTATCCTTTAGCCATGGAATTAATCAGCAAAATCAGCAAAATCTCATAGTACAAAATGTACTATCCCTGGCTATCTCTGACCAATAATTTCCATTTGTTCTGATATCTGGATAATAAAGGAAGATTTTCTTCCATATAAATATACTTTAATGTACATATTTTATAGGATCTCTGCTGTTTAACTAAATTTAGGCTTTTATATATTTTATAGAATGTATTTTATAGTTATATTTTATAGAAATTGATTTGATGAAATAAAAATCTATAATTTTTATACACTTTCAAGCAGCAAATGTTCTGAAGATCTCTAATGTACATTTCCCCATGCAAACGAGCTCTGCTGAACTTCTTTTTATATTTTACTTCCCAGTAGTGGTTAAAGGTTCAAGATCTAATTATTTATGTCTAGAACAAGGGCTAAAAAGAACTATCAGCAGATAATCTTCTTTGTAAGAAACATGCTGATAGTTTCTAGAGCTTAGATGAAGCAATAAAATATTTTTATATTTTCCTTTAAAACATTTCTTAAGCTTCTAAAAACAGTAATTCAGTACGGTTTACAGTATAAGCGAACAGCCAAAGTTATCGAAGATGAAGGAGATTCTGAAGAGTTTATAGAGCCCATCTTTGCTTAAACAATCATAGCAGAGAAACCCCTTATATATGGGGTTTTATGTTGCACCAGCAGCAACCCTGCAGCAGGGTAAAGAAATTTCCGTATTTATATGGAATCTCATGTATACAAATCTATCCCTAACTTAATCTACCCCAAAACTAACTAGTTAAAATGTAAGCAGTCAGAAAAAATCTGGTAGCACCTTTTTCAACTAGCATAAGTTATTAAAAGACACAAACATTTGTGGTGCATCTGATTAAATGAGCCACAACTCATGGAAGATTGTGCCTAGTAATAAAATCTTTTAGTCAGAAAATATGCTGCCAGGTTCCTCCTGACTTTTTTTTTCTGCCACACACTAATATCGTTCTGCTCCTCTTATGTTTATAGAAAATGTATTAATTGATCTAAAAAAATAAAAAATTAATTGATTTTAAAAATCCTTACAAATTATATTGATTGTTTTCTAATATGATTTGATTGCTTATTTGTACCCTATGACTATCATTAAGTGTTGTACCTTATGATTCTTGAGGAACATATCTTTTATTTTATGTACACTGAGAGCATATGCACCAAAGACAAATTCCTTGTGTGTCCAAACACACTTGGCCAACAAAATTCTACTCTACTCTACTCTACCCTACCCTACCCTACCCTACCCTACCCTATTCTATTCTAGTCTAGTCTAGTCTAGTCTAGTCTAGTCTAGTCTAGTTTAGTCTATTCTAGTCTAAAAAGACATCTCGAATAAGTGACATTTATCTATCTGTGTTCCCAAAGTACAGAGATTGAAACATGAAACAGTCTACTCAACTGAAGGAGAAAATGCACTACATATAAATGTATTACAAAAAGCACCCTCCCCCTCCAAAAAAAAAAAGAAAGTCCACTACCTTGGATCTATTTTTATGTTTAAATTCTTCCCAAAATTTACAGGTAGCCCTCCACTTACAACTACAATGGAACTCAAAATGTCTGTTGCTAAGCAAGACAGTTGTTGTGAGTTTTGCACCATTTTATGACCTTTCTTGCTACAGTTGTTAAGTGAATCACTGCAGATGTTAAATGAATCTGGCTTTCTTATTGACTTTGCTTGTCAGAAGGTCGCAAAAGGTAATCCCATGACCTACTGCAACCGTCATAAACCATCATTTCTGTGCCCAAGCCTTTGAATTTTGATCACATGACCATTGGTATGCCCCAATGCTCGTAAGTGTGAAAAATGGTCATAAGTCACTTTTTTCAGTGCTGTTGTACTTACTAAATGCTCACTAAATGAATGGTTGTAAGTCGAGGACTACCAGATATTTTTACTCAGATTTTAATTGGCATCCTATAGAGGAAAAAAAACCAATTGAGAGTGGAACAATTGTGAGCCCACATAACCTGGATTGACTACATTGTCTCACTCTCTGATGTTTCTTGACTCATTAATCCACCTTTCAAAGCATTTTTTTTCACATAATACACATAAATTCTATGTAGCTTGTTGCCCAAAAATGGTTCTTATAGCCAGAGCATCCACCTGGAATCTTCCAGAACAGAGATAAAGTATATAATTGGCTGTCTTCCAGTTTAGATATAGTCATATTTCAGCAGATATAATTGCTGAGATAATTGCGATTCCATTAAGTGTTTGACTTTTCTCTGAGGAAAAATGGTTTATTATATTTGAACAACAAAATAGGAAAGTAGTGAGCTACCGTTTCTTCTGTTTAAGTAAATAAAGTCCAGAGACAGTTTTGCATTAAACAAGCTTAATGGTTTCATTCAACTGGAGTTCCCCTGATAGCTAAAGATTGTTTAACAACAGCTAAAAAAAAGTTAAAAACAGCAAAAGAATTAAGTCGGCTGTAGTCAACACATTAGAGAAATTGGAGTTGGTCAGAAAATGAATTTCCAGGACTTCTCTTTCATGCATGCAATAGCTGAATTAGTTGCCATTACTGGATCACTATATATTCACAATAATGGAAGAAAAATATCATTGTGAACGTATAGCGATCATCCCATTAACGTAGATGATATACCCAAATGTCTGGAGAAGGAGACTTCAGTCTCCCTTTCCATAAACCCTTCAGGAGAACCTCTCAGAGGCTGCAGAGAAATGATATTCCTTGACATGATTTCGGAAGACTGCTGTTTTTCCCTCTGTGGCATTGAGGCAAAGCAGCAAAATAAATACTTTTGAGAAAGAAGAGCAAGCTGTAAAAGTTGGCTGCTCTTTGTGTAGAACAGGTACACTAAATGAATGAATGAATCAATCAATCAATCTGAAGAAAAGGAAATTGTATAAGCTCAAGCATATTACAAACAATGCTTTCTAATAGTCCCCAGTTTATGTCAGCAATTGGGACCAGAATTTCTGTCACTAAGCAATGCAGTCATAAAGCACAACTGCATTGCTAAGAGACACCAATCCCCACAATCCTAGTGGCTAGAAAACTCTGAGGATAATAAATAATAAATTATTTATTAATTAGTAATTAATAAATAATTAATAAATAATAATCATTTATTCAGTGCCATCAGTGGTGGGTTGCCCCTGGTTCCGACCAGTTAGCAAGAACCGACAGGAGGTTCCGCCCACTGACCCCGACATCATCAGAAGCTTCTGCGCAGAAGCGCGCGAATGAAGCAAGTGCATGCACATGGCCCTGTTACGAACCGGTAGTAAAGGTAAGTACAACCCACCCCTGAGTGCCATCATAACTTCGAACGATTGCTGAACTAATGGTCCTAAGTTGAGGACTACCTGAATGTTGATCCTGTAAGGATTGCTTAGAGCAGGGCTGTTGCGGCCTATGGGCCAGATGCATCATGTGCTGGCTACACCCACACCTGGTTTAGCGAAAGAAAAAAAAAGTCCCGATATGTCACATGATGCCGTCATGACAATGCGAGTTTGACTCCCCAGCTTAGAGAAACACACAGTTCTGCTTCTTACTATCTTCCATAAGCAATGTAGATATTCTTCTGGGTATCCACATATACAATGTGGATTTTGTCACCATAGCAGTGACTCTTAGAATACTAGTTTACAGTCTCATCTTTGAAGAACAAACTTGTGAACAAGGAAGTGAACAAAGTTTTTGAGACTGTTAGCCTGCCCACCACATCCTTCATGAGTGGTGAAGGCCTCTTGAGATGTGTCTACTTGGACATAATTGAATAATAAGATTTTGAAAATAAAATAGTGTTTTGGCCCTAAGTAAAGCCCTAAGTTAGCACTTAACCACAATTTAAATGAAAATACTACTTTTGAAAAGCAGAGATTTGAACACTGATACATTTTGAGTTCTGAGCCTTTCACTTTCCTTCCTCCAATGTGTCTATGGAGATTCTCAGTTATCCACGTCATGGTTGTCCCAAAGGTGCTTTTTTCAAGACTCCATTACCCACCATCCAGTCAGAGCCGAAGAAGCTTCTTGGATGAGAAGCAAAATGTCTTCAAAGAAAAACCAGAAAGTCCAGTTGACTCTTGAAAAAAGCACCTTTGGGATTTCCTCCAATATGTTATTCAAATAAATGAATATTAAATATGAAAATGAAATCTCCTTTATGCAGGATCAAAATGAAAGCATGCTAAGCAAGTAATCCCACTGCCATCAGAAATGATCAAGACCTTCCTTAGGTTTTGCTCAATAAGCACAAAAATGCCAGATTGCACAATACCTTCTGATGTCTAATGGCTAACAATTCTTATGATAAATTCTGGTAATTAACAGGTATTCTTCTTCTGATGGTGTCATCTGTAGAGTCACCTGGTAGAACCTACTGGAGATGTCATGTGTTGATGGGGAGCAGAGTGCAATCAGCATCCTTTCTTGGACACTGCAGAGGCTGGAAGGCACATGCCAAGCCTGGCCACCAGCTTCATCTATGCCACTGGTGATCCATGAGAAAATTTTGGTGGTCCGCAGAAAAATTATTTGCATTTTTTATATTGCACTAAATACTATTCATCTTTTTTAAAAATTCATATTAATGGTCCGTGGGATTTAAAGTTATGAATTTAGTGGTCCCTGAGGTCCAAAATACTGGTGACCCCTGATCTATGCTACTCAGGAAAGAACTATATGGTCTTCTGAAGGCATTCTCTCCACTTGTTCAAGTCAAGTTGCCCTCCCCATGACCCCCTTAGCATGAACAACAATGTGAAAGTTGTAGGTTTGGTCCATCATGCACCTGCTGGGAAGGGTTGTTCTGTTTTTATTGTTTTTAATTGGCTGCTGTGAGCCACCTAGCAACACTATGTGAGATAGCAGCCATATACATTCTTCAAATAAGCAAAGCCCAAGTCCCCTGCCCAAGATAAATAGATTGGAAAGCATAGAAATAATGTAAGAAAAGCAACAATTGAGTATTTTGATTATGATGATCAGTGCAAAAATGAGGTCAATCTCTCTCTGTCGTTTCACGTTATTTATCTTGATAAATTGAAGACCTTCAGAGTATTTCATTAGCAGCATATCATCTATCTTTTTAAATTAATCGTTGTGTAATTAATGAGTCCAATATTTACCTAAGAATCAAAATTAAAAATCTTATTAACTAAAACTACAGAACACATTTATAAAAGTCAGTATTTAGCAACACACACACACACGAACATTACCACGTTTAGTGACATTTGCAACCCATGAGTAATTTTGTAATTGTAATTCTATCAATCTATGGAAGGTTCTCTGGATGCAGATTAGATATTAGCAGCTGCCTTTCAAGGAGAACACAAAACTCAATCTTGTTTATTTCTACAGGCCTCCAAAATAAGATGATCTGATTACAATATAATTAGTAGAATCGATAGCATTATTTTTAGAGTTTTTTATTTCAGGTTTACAACTTAAATTAGAAAAATCTAGTGTAATCCACATCAAAGCCTGCTCTTTTTGGTTTATGCAGAATCTGTACACTCCTGGCATAATATATCATTTGGTCTAGTACATGCATGACTCACATGAATACTAAATAATTCACAGTGGATTTTTATCAGAATATTGTTTTGCTGCTCTATATAAGGGGAAAGAACATCCTAGATTTTTCAGGCTTGGCTTTCCCTAAAACTTGATGAAGATATAAAAGTGACTTATTGGGATTTTAGAGACTAAAACTCAGCCTTAACAAGTGTCATTAATTATCTGGATCAGTCTTAAATGCAAGATTTCTCATAATAAAGATAGACATCAGCCTTGAGATGTCTATTTTTCCAGGCTTTGCTTCATAATTCTTTGTTGATGTTGCAATACACTTATGAACCACCTATCAAACAGGTGAGGGATTTCTGAACTCTTCAGCTAATTAACCTCTTCATGAAATTTTAGATTGTTCATTGACCCACAAAACACTTATTATATGAAAATAATTTAATAAATATTACTTTAATAGTATTCTTCTTCTTCTTCTTCTTCTTCTTCTTCTTCTTCTTCTTCTTCTTCTTCTTCTTCTTCTTCTTCTTCTTCTTCTTCTTCTCTTCTCCTCCTCCTCCTCCTCCTCCTCCTCCTTCCCCCTCCCCAGTAGTTGGGAAGGACTCAATAAGTAAATAAAAATTCCAAGTTCAGTCTAAACGTATAGCTGACTGTGCAACAAACCTTCATAATATTCCCCTTTAGAAGTCTCATCAACTCTTGAGAATCAATGTTGATCATTTTAGACAATCCTGATATAGGCGGTAAATTTTTATGGTTTCTTTAACAGAGATTAAATCAGGAATGTTACTAACTCTTCACAAATAACCCTTCCTGACCCACAATATTAGGACAAATAAGGAAAAGCAGCATCTGTGTATGAGAAATAAAAATGCAAAATAATTAATTATGGTTTCACAAACCTAAAGAAAGAACGTATTCCAAGGACTATCACTTGAATGACATGTTGCAATATTTTGGTTTTATATCCATATTACACATTTAAAGCACAGAGTCCAGACAAAATTCCAGGGCTGTAAAGCAGTTTGTATTCAAAAGATCTTGGTATAAGTATAAGAAGATGCTCATGAAGCACCTATTTCCTAATTCTTTCTTAGGGAATCAGTCTGAATCTTCATGGAAATTAAATGAAGATAATGCACCTGAGGAAACATAGATGTAGGCTGTAAACTAAGCTAACCAAGGTTCTGACCCCAGAGACAGGTTCAGATAAATTAAGAACAAAGGAAAGCAAGCTATCTAGTTGAAAGAAAAAAAAACACACCTCAACTAATTAATCAAAGTGGTAGTCAGGACTATTTAAAAGAAACAACAGTTCTGTGGCAAACTAAATTCTAATTCCTTATCTTTGCGTGTATGTATGCTGTTATGGCATTACCTGGAACCTGACTATTCTTGAATCTCCATATTCTCTGGACTTTTTTGCAAAAAGAACATCTTGTTCTTATTCACTTTGCAGAAAGCTCAGAGTTTTCAGTGTGTTTTGGTTTATTTCAGTTAGGTTTTACAATTGCAACAATAACTTTGAGTTTCTATTAAAAGCTGGCTCTGAAAACATCCTTAAAGATGTGTTTCCTCCCATAACTGCACAGATATCCTCTGCAAAATTAGTGGGGTTCCAGGAAAAGATAATTTTATTTGAAAAAATTGCAGACAGAGGCTT
The DNA here is from genome assembly GCA_030761175.1 of Masticophis lateralis. Lineage (NCBI taxonomy): Eukaryota > Metazoa > Chordata > Lepidosauria > Squamata > Colubridae > Masticophis > Masticophis lateralis. The sequence continues at coordinate 72,699,589 of JAUDYJ010000001.1, forward strand.
CATGTATTCCTCCCTCCCCAGGCCCCAGATTTTGTCTTCAGATTAATGCACTACAATGCCCTAATGATTTGCCTACTAAAATATAGTATACACTAAATATTGGTACCACAGATTTTGATGTATAAATACCACCAATTTACATAATTTTGAAAAGATTTGGAAAAGACATTAAAACAAAACAAAAATTTTGTGCCTATAGAAAGTATAGCCGGGAGGAAAGGGTTTAGAAATAACGTTCTTGTGGTGCCATCTTGTGTTCAAAACATAACATAATAGCAACACTACCCAACTTTTCAAATGGAGAGATTAATGATAGTATACATCATCATACCTATTGATAATGAATTGTTTAGACTATCTTGGCTATTTTTTTTTTTACCGTGCACCTGGAGTGGTGTGACTGGTAGGCATCTCCAGTTGGGACGGTGCATTGATTGGACCATGTGATGGACATGGATAGAGACCTGCACTTTCTTTTGGGTGGGGAAAACCTGGAAGCTTTCAGATTCAGGTTTACCCAGATGTGCCAATATGACATCTCTAATAAAATGGAACTTTGAGGAACTTCTAGCCTCGGAGTCTTCTTTCATTGAGGGTGTTACTTGGAACCCTGACATCAGCACTGCTCCAAATCTATCTTGGGCCCTGAAACTAAGCAGGATCAGGTTGAAGGTTGAAACTCTATCTCAACCTTCTCCAACTTGGATACTATCCAGATGCATGGATTTCAACCCCTAGAACTTTCATCAATGGCAATAAGAGTTGGGAAACCTGGCAATTAATAATATCTACATGTCTGGAGACCAACTAAGGCTGACATCCAGCTCTTACTAAATTACAGTACATCATATTTTGAATGGCTTTGTTGCTTTTCATCATTGCTCTATGTTTTACATGAACTGAAAGGAACATGATTACTTTAAAAATAGAGTCTTTTTGTATGTGAAGATCTTGGTGTCCTGCTAACTGCAGCAGAAACATATTTAATTCACTCTTTTTAAAGAACTATCCTGATGATGTCACCATCACATCTCCAGCCCATTGCAGAGCCAGTATATATTTGCATTCAGGTCTTCCCATTTTTGATGTAGCACCTTCCTTTCTCTTCTGACAGGTCTTCTTGCCATATGATCTATGACACTTCAATATTGGTGATGGCATTGGGAATTGTCCAGCTCTTGTTAGACAATTCAGGCTACTCTGAGCTTTCTCCAGCTGCTGAGATCTTCTCTCCATGGCCAATCCTCCTTGAAATGGATATCTGGGTTCCACATCTACTTATATAATACCTGACTGGTGTTTCCTATTACAAGAAGTAGCATATACTGGTATTTAAACAACAATACCCAAAATTTCTTGATAGAATTCTAGCTCCTGAATGTTTGCATATATGCTCATGCTTGGATGCCTTTGGTACATGTATACATTGAGTAGAAATGCAGGTCGGATTAAATGAGAAACTACAAGCTGGGATTTCGTTTCCTTTGCTCCCCAAATTTAAAGGAGCTAAGAATAGGAGAGGTATTTCCAAAAGTTGCTTCTATGCATGCTTGTTCAGAATCAAGGAAACAGGGGCAGACTTATTTCCACAAAAGTGCACTTTGCTTTCTGAAAATTTACATCCATGCCTCAATCACTGCATCATTTGGCTGCTGTAGTAGCCATTGTTTGAATCTGGAGGTGGGGGGTGGGGGGGCTACATATACTTTTTTTCTGGGAAATCAGCGAACAAGTCCTAGGCTGTTCTCCCCACTGCTTTGCACTTTCAGAGCTGTAGATGGGTAAGGTATGAGAGGAGTTCATTTCAGCTGACATATTCTTGAATCATTCATATAAAAGGAAGTTTCTGTAACAACACATTTTCTATGTACTTCACACTGAGCTTCCCCTCTACCTCTTTCCCACTTTTGTATGTTTAATTTACGATTTTACTTATTCAAATGAAAAGGGAGGGAAGGAAGCTATTGCTACAGCTACAGAAGAAAAAAAAAACCTGGCATAAGATAGATCTCATTCAAGAAACTCTGATTATTCCAGAGGCTTCTTATGCAATATAAAGTGACAGCATAAATTAAAGAAAGAGCAGGCCCTTTAAAATAAGGACAACTTTCTTGAGAGTAAAACTCTCAGTGCAGTAATATCACAAATGCAGGAGACTTGTAAAAAAACCTCCAGGGCTAGCTCGCTAAGGTTAAGGCAGTTACTGAAGAAACTACAGAGGTGACCTCATTTCATTTCTAAAATATAGCAAATGATCTTTCACACTCTTTGTTGTTACTGTTGCACGACACACTTTCAGGAAAACTGAAAGTTCTTATTATTCTTTCCAATAAAACACTGGACTGAAATTGGGTAGAGAGTATGGTACTTTGTCTATCAGCAAAACCTGAAGATGGATTGCAATGGGACATAATTTGGTGAGAGAGGACAGGATGTTTAAAGAAAGGTTCTGATTGAATATAATCAGATCCAGCTTGGATCTATGGAGAAAAACATTCCAAAAAATGTTTCTCTCAGAGATGCAGCTTTGAGAAATGGAACTATGCAATGTCTCAAAATGTTGTGTACTCTTCAATCTAAGCATTCATTCATTCATTCATTCATTCACTCACTCACTCACTCACTCACTTATTCATTCATTCCAAGTACTTTTCTTTCTCCTTTCCACTCACATCACTCATGTCATGCACCATATATGCATGTGTGGTTATACACACATGCACAGAGGTGCCTCATATTATTTTTTATAAAGGAAAAAAAATATTATATAGATGCCTTGTTCTATATGCTTTCCCTACCTTGTTAATAATATCAATTCCCCTCACCTCTGGGTTCTGAAACATTTTACTAACTGTTTGAAATAAGATGAAAAGAATTGATAGATCGATGGATCACAAAAATTACAAGCAGATTCAGAGACAGAAAAATAAAAAACTCTGGCAGGCATGATTTAAATTCCTTGTTTCAACATGTTTCATTATGCAGTCTTGCTTTTGCTTCAAGTCCCATTTTTACAGTAATTGGAATGCCTTCTGGTTATGGCAGCTGAAAACTAAGATTTCCTGCCAATTTGAAGTAGAAAACATGGGCAAACTGTAGCGTAAGCCCTTAAAATTCCGTCAGTACATCATAGTAAAAACAAAACCCACTAAACCCTCACTCTCCCATCCCCAAGCTCTTTCAATTGATTTACCCATTGTGAGGAGCTCAATTCTCTTAGAAATGTCAATTTTGATGACCTAATGATTATCCACTGCTGTAATAAGGCAAATGCTGTTTCGATAGTTAGGAAGAAAAATATTTTAAAAATGACGTAGGGTAGAGAGAGCCACTAGCTTAAGTCAAATACCATGTATTTACTGTTAAAGCAATCTGGTGAAGCTGGGATGAATGAAATCTCTGTCTGAGACTTTACAAAGCTTCTGCCAGCTAGAACAGACACTGTAAGACAGTGCCAGGAGACAGTTTAATTAACAACTACAATATAAATTGTTAAACTCTGCTTTATACTAATGAACACATTAGACAGAATTTAATATCTCATAATTCAGTAATTATAAACTGTTTCCTCTGAACTCCAGTGGATGAAGATGGTAATAATTCTTGACACATCAAAAGCTTTTACCAATTCTGTTGATAGTACTTAGAAACATGTCCAGCAACAGGTGTACATCTATCATTGGCTAGAGAGCATATTAGAGATAGAGCCATATTGGACTCATAGTAAAGGCACCAGGCTAGAAACAGGGAGACCATGAGTTCAATTTCTGCCATAGGCGCAAAGCCAGCTGGATAATCTTGGGCCAATCACTCAATCTCAGGCCTAAGAAGCAGGTAATGGCAAGCCACTTCTGACATCTTGCCAAAAAAAATTGTCAGGATTCAACAATGACCTGAAAGTACATGGAAGGAAGGAAGGAAGGAAGGAAGGAAGGAAGGAAGGAAGGAAGGAAGAAGGAAGGAAGGAAGGAAGGAAGGAAGGAAGGAAGGAAATTAAATTTCAAGTTTGAATCTCATTTTATAAATTAGGTCTCTATACTGTTTCACTGTTTCAAATTAGTGAAAATTTAAATCAGGTAGAAATTTTGGAAAGGTATTCAACAATTTTGTAATCATTTCATAAACCTGAGGAATAGGAAAGTTAATCAGTTGGATATAATGTGAATAGAAAGAAATATTGCTCCTGTCTCATAGTGTTACGATTCAAGCTCTTTCATTTAAACTAAATGCAGGGAGATTCGAGATCAAAGAAGGAAATACTTTTTCTCACAGCTCTTACTGTGATTGCAGAATTCATAACAGCAGTTGGGCCAGTACTGTAGCAGCTAATTTGGATGGATGGATGGATTTTAAAAGTGGCTAAATTGGTTCATGGAGGAACAGATTCTTAATGAGTACTAATATCAAAGATAATTTACTACCTTTTGAATTAAAGCAGAATGTCATAAATGCTAGTCATTTCAAGCATCAATAAATTAAAAAAAGCTATTGCCCTTCACTCCAGACTCATGGGCTTCTCAAATTCATCTGATAGCCAATATGGAACACAAAATGCTGAATTAGATGAATCTAGAAGAAAAAATAAAAAAGAAGCCTTTTGTTATTATGGCCTCAGTATCTTCTGTCTCCTGGATATGATGAATTCTATTCAAATTAAATATGCCTTGGAGGTTTGAAGGAGGGGCGTCAAAAAGATTTCTGAAATCTGGATTACTTTCCATGTTGTGGACTCAATGACTCAAACTTGATACAAATAAATACTCATTTATTATTTTACATAATAACATAAAATAAACTGTGATGCCTGAGAAGCAATTGAATTCAAGCAATTCCTTGCTGTATTTCCCCCACCATTTTAGTTACTTTGACTATCCAGATATATTTTTGTAAGAAAGCTATTACACAGAAAAGAAGGTCATGATTGTGTCGGAAATTCTCCTGCATAGATCTATTGAAATAATGAATGAATGCTACAGAATAACACAGGAAATATTCTTCTCACTACTTTTTTTTTTTTTTTGGTAAATGAAAGAATGCCCTGAGGGGACCTATCTGCTTAATTGTATTCAAGTTGTTGAGGATTTGAATTGTGGATAATAAGCTTTTCTTTGGGGATGATTTAGTTAATCAATTAGTAATCATCTCCTGTTAACTCTGCAAGAATAATGGATGATCAGCATTTTTTACTTCATAGAGCTATGTGGTGTGATTTGGCTTTTTGTAGCTTGAATGACTGCTCACACACTGTTGTGATTTCTTTCATTGTATTGACCTGTACTGATACAGTTAGCACCAAGATACACTCAAGTATTTGCATTGTAAGTGTATTTTCAATCTATGTACAAATATCATATGCTAATGTTTACAAATGATACTGTATTGATTTTGTGTCATCAAGTTTTTGTGACCACATAGGTCATATTCTCCTACATAATTTATCCCTAATCTGACCCTTTAGATCTTCCAACAGGGTATCTGTCACCAATATAATCAACTTCATCCATCTTGCCATTGGTTCTCTTTATTCTACTTTCCCAGCATTACAGGCTTCTCAAAACAGCTAGATAGGTCTTTACATAATGAGTCCAAAATATGGTCATTTGATTTCAGTCATTTGTGCCTGAGTTGATTTGTTCTACAATACACAGTTCAAAAAATGTTAATATTCTTTCTATCCTCTTTCTTCGAAGTCCAACTTCTGCTTCCATAGAGTATCACAGATAAAGCTTAGCCTTTATATTTCTGATCTTTGTCAGGACAGACACACCATAGCATCTGAATATTCTTTCTAAGACCTTCATTGCTATCCTACCCAGTTCTAGTCTGTGACTTGTTTGTTTGTTTGTTTGTTTTACTGCTGGGTCCTTTATTGTTGATCGTCATATTTAAGAAGCAAGCTCTATCCACCACTTCAATATCTTTATTGTCAAAATAGATGGAGAGATAGATGCTATTGTATAAAATTTTGGACCACCCTTTTTTCCATGAAAGAAACCTAAAATGGGGATAAGAAAGAGGAATTTTTTTTTTTTATTAACCCAGGCAGGAACAGCACTCAAAAAATGGACTCTTACAAGTGAGCTCTTTAGCCTTAATTAGTGGCTATGGATTATTGGGGCAAAAAGACAAGATAATTTGCAGGAGGAAGAGATCCATTAAGGAGTTACTTTTATCATGGACCGATTTGGAATGACTGTCTGTTGGAAAGTTACAAAACTTTGAAATTTCTTTAAATTCAGGAGTGGAGGAGAATATGCTGGGAATCAGCGAGAGGAGTCGAGGATAATATGCTGGAAAATAACTAATTTAGTTGTGAACCAGCTAAATAATAGATTTAGGAGTAATGGAGAATAACCTGGAAATCAGCCAAAATAAAATAGATTGGGAATTAGATAAAATTATGGATGGAAACATGGAATGAATGATAATGTGAAATGATTCTGAAGTGATTTTATGTAAAATGAGAAGTGTATTTCATGACAAGATTAAGGAAATTAGATGTAAATCAATAGAGGTTAAAATACAGATTTGATGAAATGGGTCTTAAGATTAAGGAATATATATGGAATTCTGATTGATAAAATGAAAAAAAATTTAGAATGGTGTTTATTTGGAAATGAAAGATTGTGTATAAAAAGGAGCTGTGTTTATTTGTGATTTAAGATTTATGGTGATACAATAGAATGCCAAATGTTTAGAATAAGATGTTAGATTGTATGATAAAAAATTGGTGATTTGATGTTTTTTCTTTTTCTTTTTAAAGATGTAAATGGATGAAATTTGAAATCAAATTGGTTAAAGAAGTGTGGGCAATTGTACTTATCTAAACCAGACCAAACCTTAGCTCTTAAAAGATGTATTTTATGTTTAAGATGTTTAAAAACAAATAAAATATTTTAAAAAAGAAAAAGGAAAGGGACTTTTTAGAATACAAATACTACTAATATTTAAAATGTGAATATTACTAATAAAAAGACTTCTCTGAGCAATTTCATTTTCTTTCAAGGAATAAGAAAAAAAGCTGATGGCCAGGTGGATTGGCCTCCTGAAATACCCCCAATTAGCTGTTCCCAGAGATGAATTTTAGCAACAGGTTCCTTGGTTGTGAGCTCTGTGCCTTACCTTTTTTCCTGCCTCTGATAGCCTCTGAAACAGAGCTTCAGAAAAAAAGCCTCTGAAGCTGTTTGGGAGCTTCTTTTCTGAAGCTTCGTTTCTGATGCTTTTTTCAGCCTCTGAAACCTCCATTTGAGAAGCTGGGCGGGGCTACATTTCGAGTATAAGATGCACCCAGATTTTCACCCTCCTTTTGGGGGGAGAAAGGTGCGTCTTATACTCCAAAAAATATGGTAGGTAATATCATCAGTGTACTAATGACATCACCTAGTTTGGTTAATGAAACTTCTGCAAGAAAACAACCAAGCTCAGAGAGTATCAAAGAGCCCTCAATTAAATCTGAGCAGTCAATGACATGACCAGGTTCTATTAAGCAAAGTGATATAGAAAAAATGATTAATTTACGCTGTAATGTTTTTCATAATGGTGCCAAGCCTGAAACTAGTGAGGGGCCATGGGAGTTTGCTGGTGAAGTAAGTTAGAGATGATGTGTATATGTTATAAAGACTTGAAGAGGTCTGGAAGGTCTTCAGCTATCCTCTGAGTTGTAAGATGGTGCTTTGAAGGTTCACAATGACTGCAAAAGATAGCTCCAGGGTGACCTCCAGATAGTTTGGTAGCCTGCAACAGATTGAGAACGGGACAGGACTCTGCAATTGAATAATTGAAAGAGCTAGTGGCAGGGCAATGTCAGTGCTGCCAATCAGTTCGATGTTGAGTTAGAGGCATAGACAATCAGCTGTTGAAGATCAATCAATGACTGGTGGCAATAGAGTAGCAACGATTTCCAACTAAGTGGCCTTGGCAGTGAGCCCAGTGGAGACTGAGCTCCCTACTGAGAGGTTATGATGGTGATCTAGGGATGTCTGACCTCCATGCTCTGGAAGGTGCAGGCACTTGGATGATAGTGAGGAATAACTGTTGGAGTAGGATGGAGCCAGTCAGCACATATGTGGAAAGATTAGTTTGAGTCCTGTGGTTGCTCCAAGGCTTGTCAAGCCACCTTGTCTTTTGCATATGGTGGCTCAACTCGGAGAGAAAACAGAGCATGCCATGTGTTCCATATCTAATGCCAGTATGTCTCTGTACTTTTTTTCATTTATAATAGCCCAAGATCTGGATGTGAAAAGGAACAGACTTTTTAGCAGCAGAGTAGATGTCAGCGGATAGTGTGAGGGACTGGGTCCTGCTCTCCCTGAAAATGAGGAGAGAAAGGAAGGGCAGTGGTAGTCTTTGGTTTGCTTCAATTTTGGAGCTGTTTGAGAGTGTCGTTCATCCTTCTGGCTGTACAATAACAGCAGGTAGGAACCTAGAGTGTTGGCTGTGGTGGGGGCTAAGGGATTGCTGAGTCCCAAGCAGAAGTAAACTAGCAAATCAAATTAGCTAACTATTTTTTTTATTGCTGTATGAAATCAGTGTACAGGTTTAAGCCTTTGTGTGGGTAGAACTTACTCATTAGTCTTGGAATGCTTACTCAAAGAGGGGGGTGGGGATAGGGCTCTTTCCATAATACCATATCATGAGCCGCGGTGGTGCAGTGGTTAGAATGCAGTACTGCAGCCTACTTCTGCTGATCACTGGCTGCCAGCAGTTTTGCAGATCGAATCTCACCAGGCTCACGGTTGACTCAGCCTTCCATCTTTCTGAGGTCGAGGACCCAGATTATTGGGGGCAATATGCTGACTCTGTAAACTGCTTAGAGAAGGCTGTAAAGCACTGTGAAGTGGTATATAAGTCTAAGTGCTATTGCTATAGTGATTAAGGGGGGTGGGAACTTCTTCTCAAGCCCATCTGTTAGTTGGATTCTCTGATTTCAGAACAGAACAAGGCCTAGGAAAGTTAGTGTACCTGGGGCAAGGTGAAGGTAGTAACATCATGGTAGTGATGGGCAGTAGTAGATATGATGGGAGCAAACTGCTCTTGGGAAATGCATCCTTTGTGTTTCACACCAGTTCTGCATTTTTCTCCTAAGCTGTGCTTCAATGCCCATTCATTGTACCTTCAATGGCCCTGTTTTCAGTTCTTGCTATTGATTGCCAGGTGGGCCAGTAATAAGGCCCCCTCTCACCCAGGACCTAATAACAGATAAGGAGAGACTTGGGTGGCTCCTCTCTGATCAGTCTGGGTAGAAGAGGGAGACGGGAGGGAAAAAAACTGATCAAACTTTCAAGACTCTGCTACTCTTATCTGCCTTCCGACACTGATAAGGATATGAGAACCCAAAAGAACCATTATCATTCCTTTGCACAAATGCTAACCATACAAATGGTTTTGGAAGATATTTTATGGATATTAGGACCAGTGGTGGGTTGTTCCCGGTTCATTCCGGTTATACAGAACTGGTAGTAAAACCAGCGGGAGGCTCCACCCACCCACCACGATGTCATCATGGGTGATCTGCACATGTGCAAAAGCTTTTGTGCATGTGCAGAAAGGCATATGCAGTCCCGTTGAGAACCGATAGTAAAGGTAAGTAGAACCCACCCCTGACTAGGACTTAAACATGGATAATCAATACTGTACTTCCAAGTGTTTTTTTTTTTAATGTAGTGGCATCATGGCTTCAAAATCTAAGGGACTGGTTTAGACAAAATTTAACAGCATTTTTTTGTGCGGCTGTTGTGAAAAATAGGATCACCAACATCTGATGATGGATATGGCACAAGAAGAAGAAGAAGCATCTAACTGCAAAATAAAAATTATGTATGACCCATTGCCCTCTCAAATCAATCTGAGGTTCACATCTGTGAATGACATTGCTTCCTCTGCTCCTCTCCTGAGAACTGAAATCAATGGGAATGGAAAGGGGACACTGTATAAACCAACCTTCCCTGAGAGATCGGCTCAGCAGTTCTCTTGGCCCTAATTCAATAGTCAAGATAGATTATTCCAAAGGAAGCTGAGGTTATGCTATATTGATTGGCAATGTTTGATGATGGTAATAATATAGATATTGTTTTTATTTTTCATATGTATTCGTTCTATCTGTACTATGTTTTATGCTCTCATCACTGTAAACTGTCAGGAGTCTTTAGAACTTCAAGGTTATACAAACAAATGCATAAGAAAGATGAAATAATAATTCCTGCCTCACTGGATCCAGCCAGCATTTCTCAATATTCAATTCAATCTTTTCATAATCACTTATAATGTGTAAATTGGGTGCAAAGGCTCTAAGAAAATACCCTGTAAAATCTCTCAACTGCTTAGTTAATGCTTCAATAAATTTTTGATAAGGAATAAGAATGACAAAACCTTTAAAAATTCTTTCAGATTTATAAATTGTTGCCTTGCCATAGCCTGTTGAAAAGAGCATTCAATTTTGGCATATTTACAATATGTCACAAAAGCAGCCTGCTATATGCAACACTCTCTTTTCATAGCCTACTGCGATATTCATATTCAACGCAGATAATCACCCAGGAACAGATTAAAAAAAAGACAGAGAATTTCATTCAAAAAGGCAGACCTATAATTTTCTGTTAACCTAAAGAATGAAATAATTTTATTTATCCAACTTTTTTGTAATTATTGCTTTCCCGCTTAATAGTCTTTTCCCACCAACTGTTACTTGTTCTGTATAAAAACACTTCAGCAGGTGGCAGCATCTAACTGACTTTGGCTTTTCACAGAAGCTAAAGAAGGTTGACTGTTTCCATTCCATATCCAGGCCTGAATTTAGATCGGCAGGAATATAAATAATCCACCCCCTGTAGAATCCTCTGAATTTCATTCCTCATTCTCTTCTTAGTAAACTTGCTCAGAATGGAAAGGTTGACAATTGGACAGATTATCTAACAGTATCAGGATTTTGAGATGGCATCTGCAAGAGAAAACTCACTACCACCTCTTTCCAAGCAGGGAAAATTCATCAGAAAGGCACTGGCACCAGGGGTGAAATGCTCCTGGTTCGGACCGGATTGCGCGATCCGGTAGTGATGGCGGCGGGTGGTTCGGAGAACTGGTAGCCAGAATCCCTGCCCCTCCCCCATGCCCAGCTGAGTCACACGATCATCAGAGGCTTTTTAAAAATTATTTTTAAAAGCATTTTTTCTACAACTACTTTGGCCAAAAAAATGCTTTTAAAAATAAAATAAAAAAGCCTCTGATGATTGCGCAGCTCAACTGGGATCGTCAGAGCCTTTTAAAATCATTTTTTCTACAACCTCTTGAGGTTGTAAAAAAAATGCTTTTAAAAGACCCTGCTGATCCCAGCTGAGTTGCTTGATCGTCAGAGCCTTTTAAAAGCATTTTTTTACAACCTCTTTGACTGATGAGGTTGTAGAAAAAATGCTTTTAAAAGTAAAATGTCATGGGCTCAGACCCATGTTGGCCACATCATTCACTCTTTAATCTTTGCCCTGGTTTTCATCTCTCTCCCCAGTTTCCAGCAGGTCACTACTCACAATGTGGACCGAACTTTCCTATATAGGTCACTTTTCCCATAGCCATCTAATTCAAAATAAGAGCCCTAGGCTAACCACCAAAGAGGGAAGCTCTGTTTCTACCTCTGTTCATTCCTTGCTGCCTCCACTGTTGTCCAAGGATGAACTGTCACATTCTAATCTAATTGGTCTAATCAATTATATTTTCCTCTTTCTTCCTGTTCACTCCAATTTCCTATCAGCCAATCCTTTTCTGTTTAATAACTTCCAACTCTCCCTTAATCTTCTTTTCTTCTAGAACACATTCCACTCAATATCCATTGCCTGGACTCCCAATCTTATCTTGCACGCTCAAACTTACATCATGATCAAAAGATATTTCCTCCATGGTAAAACTAAGGAAACGTTAACTTCACCTTCTTCCATTATCAAATGCATTCACTTATCAAATCTTATTTTAAAAAAATCAAAGTCTAATAATTGCAACTGAAATAATAAATTGAGATATTTTAGGGTAGGTTATGTAGTTAAACTCATGCTAGACATGGAGGTTTGTTTATTTGTTTGTTTAGGAGTAAACGTACCATGATTTTACCTGTTAGATGTTAGTGGCAGAGCACACGTTTTTATGCAGAAGCTTGCACAATGAATGCAAAATAAGAAAAAAAACCCAGAAAAAACAGAAAGTATGCCAGAGAATTAATCGCTGGAATAACTAATATTGTTTTGGACCAAAAAGTAGTCTAACTCTCTAAAGTATTCAAAATTTATCTAGGATAAAGTACACAGAGAATGCAGAATTATTCATGAATTATTTCTGGTCATCTTAAAACCCAGTGTTGTACCTAAGGGGATCTTAACATTTCAGCCACTAGAGAAAACTGACATTAGCTTGAATAAATTTACATCAGGTATTTTGCTTTCCAGCAGAAAGTTGACTAGCTGATTTAAGGTCAGATAATAATAATATATAAAATGAGATTTTTTTTTGAAATTGAAATATAGAAAGTTCCTTTTCAGAATGTATTATAAATATATTAACAATCATATACACGTTAACTAACATGATCAACAGTCTTATCGTCTTTCATTTAGCCTTTGTAACGTAAAATGAATATTTAATAACCTATTTATATGAATAGATTTATATATTGTAAAATGTTATTTATAATTTTATAATTCATCAACACTCTATCCCCAGTGACAGCTCTGCACACAATCTGTACCTGAGAGTTTTAAAGAATAGTTCACAATCATGATAAATTAATCTGGGATCTGAACAAACATGGAAGTTATAAAGCCTGTCATTTCCAACTCTCTAACTTTCAAACCGAGCTCATATATTATTCTGCCTACTACCTATTGGGTAGAAGATAGTTTTGCACAATGGAAGGCATATACAAAGAATCAAACTTTAAAATTAGTACTATAGTATGTTTGAAGCTACCACTTATGTCCTAGCCTACCCAGCCATGCCCACTTGGCCGCAGGTTGACTACATTCCGGCACTGGGTGACCGCCATGAAGTTTTTGTAGATCAGCAAGCAATAGAACTCCAGCAACAGAGCTGCGCCTCCCACCAGTGCCTCCGCCACCTCCAAGGCTGACTCACTGGCCGGTCTCACCCACTGGCCCCACAGCCCACGAGCGCTTCCTTTTCACCAGAGATGCCAGCCCCCATGGACTCATCACCTCCTGTGTGCGTGACCAGGGGGAACGCCCAGCTACGGTGGGTGGGCCAATGCCAAGGTGGTGGGGGCCATCCCCTCGCTGTCTCCAGGGTAACCCCGCAGACCAGATCTAACCACATCATGGACCAGATTTGGCTTGCAGGCCTTGAGTTTGACATGTCTGTACTAGGGGCATGTAGTACAAGTTCCTCTATTATGAAGAGTAAGCAAAACCAATGTATGTTAAATTTCACCACTAGTTTTCATTAATTTCACATGTGAAGAGCGTGTAGCAGCAGTTCCATTCACTCTCTGCTAATGCCCTAAACTTTTCTATCTTATTAAAACTAACCAAATATATTTTATCAGTCTTTCTTTTTGATAATACCGGTAGTATTTAAAATATATTTATATTGTGTGACATATAACTCAAACTACTTTGAGGCAGTGTAGAGTTAGCATTCCTCTCAGGAAGATGGGTGGTTTAGAAATATGAAACATAAATAAACAAATCTCTTCCTGTTTTAAATAGTTAGTAATAGATAGTATTCCCCTTTCCCTCAAAGTCCAGCTATGATGCCTTTTTGTGGTGGTGGAAATGTTGGGAGGGTATGCCAAGAGCTATATTCTCACTAGGGCCACCCAAGGTGTGAAGGTCATCCTAGCTGCCCAGCTAAAAAAAGCAGGTATTTGCAACAAGCAGCAAAGATACAACAAGATGCTAGAGACAGGCAATTGCTTTAGTGATAATGGCAAAGACATCAATTCATACTGCATGAAAGAAGAGAATGACAAAACCACTAATGTATTTTTACAAAAAAAAAAAAAAAAAAACCCACATGGATAGCAATCCATCCATCCATCCATCAATCAATCAATCCATAGCATTTATATATTTCAAATTCTGTTGATAATCGCTCTCCTTGCCCATCTGCACAGATTCTGTTGTTTGTTGTTTTTCTTAATTACTTCCCTAAAATCCTTCATTCTGTCCAGAAGGATTCCCAAGGCAAAATCATTACGCGGTTAAGCCATCTGTTTCCACTGCCACTTTCATATTAGATAAATGCCATGTGTTGCTGAATGAAACGAGAGCGTTCACCTCTGTTTTCCTTAGTAAGAAATTATTAAATAAAATCTGCAATATTTTTGATGATACACCTCGGTTTAGGCATGATGAAAAAAGGCCTACAGTTATATTCCTGCAAATGAATCCTGCAGCAACATTTTGTGCTGAATTCGTCCTCTTCAAAGTACAGACAGCCATTCACTCTATTTCACCATTTTAAACTACAAATGTTTACTCCATTATTTTGGCTTGGAATGCTTCTTGGCATTGCATGCCCACTGATCATGCTCTGCCCCAATAGGATTTTGAAGTATTTTAGGGTTTTTCTTCTAAAGATGTATTTTAGTACTCCTGTAAATTCTCTTTTCCTAACCCTATATTTCTCTCTTGTGCATTGATGGGACCATTTTAGCTGCAGAGAAAAGCAGCTTTTTATTAATACAGATAGTCCTCGACTTACAACAATTCATTTAGTGAGAATTCAGAGTTACAATGCCACTGAAAAAAGTGACTTATGATTATTTTTCACACTTATGATGATGATTTCTACTTCAATTTATCTACTCACTTGGGAGTGAGTAGATACAATAGCGTTAGGTACAGATCCATGCCTTTTTCCTGTTGAAGGAAGGTTAGCAAAGTTACTCAACTTATTTATTAGACATTTTGGGGCTATTTTTAAATATTTTAAGCCAGAATTCCTCAACCTTTCTGGGGGGGGGGGGACAGAGGGCATGGGCACGTGTGTTTGTGTAAGTACTTGCAGTGTTCACGGCAACGCTCATGGAAGTGCGATCGCAAGCACTTGTAATGAAGCTCATGCGAGTGGGATGGGTGCCCACAATGACACTCGCTAGAGTGGGGCCACAAGTGCCTGCAACAAGGCTTGCATGAGTGGGACCATGAGTGAGGCTGCGACCACCCACAATGACACTTGTGAGAGTTGGGTTGTGACTGCCCGCAATGCTTGCAGTGATGCTTACACAAGTGGAGCTGGGTGCATACAGATGCACACGAACCAGCCAGCCACTCACGTAACCCGGTAATGATTAGGCCATGGCCCAGGAGTGGGCTGTGGCCCACAGGTTAAGGACCCCTATTCTAAGCTATATCAGCTTCAGGCTCATACTTGCTCATGACAGCCAATTGTTAAATATTCAGAAATTTTACAAACTGATTGAGTACAGAGATGAACCGGGATTCCTTGCACACTAATCAGCTGTTTGGGAGCTCACAGCAAGTTGTGGTCATGGAGCCAGGAGTTAAATACATTTATTAGCAGACCACTGATCGGCCTGAAGACAAAGCAAAGCCAAGAAGCCCCTCCCACTTGAAAAGAAAACATAATAGTAGCAAAAAGATATATAACCAAATCTATAGTGAACACAATAGCCATAAAAATGATGCAAAGTGCCCTTGTACTGCGAAGGCTTTTCTGCATATAGCTGCAGGTGCCTGATTTCTCGGCATAAACCAATAAGCTCTCCTAAGAAACCCATTCCCACATTTCATTACCTTCCTCCACATTGGTCATGGAAATGATTTAATGCTCTGTCCACACCACTGTTTCCACACTAACCAATGGTCTTTTTTTTTTTTTTTTTTGACTGCTCCTCCTTGGCAAGCACCAGCTGTTTTCCATTTGTGGACAGGATATGTGGTTTCTATTCATAGAAACTTTGTATGAATTCAGAAAACAGAGGTTGACTGCCCTTGTACTGGACACCTTCCTTCTAGTGCATCCTTTGGTGGACTGGTAAAAGAAAGGAAAACAGCACCTTTTCCTTGGCTGAGGAGGAGAAAGAGCCAGAACTCTTGACATCTCACCTGTGAACAGTTTTGTCAGTGTGTTACGAAAGAATAAAGCAAACATTATATTTTACTTGTCTGAAAAGAAGAAAAAGGACCAACCGTCGCTGATTGGAGGAGAGGGGGCAATCCCATCCCATCACACATTCCACTCCGCAGTTGTGGTGGAAATGTTTGCCCATGATTACTGAAATGCAACAGACAAACCAGACTATGCCACTTGTACTGAAACAAGTCAGAAAAAATATTGCTTTTGGCATATCACTGGGAAAGGCAGATGGAGACAGGCAGATGGAAAGGCAGTCAGGTGCATGAGGGGAACACGCTCCATGCGCAGGCCAAGGGCAAGACCCACAAGGGGGCTGAGGAGAAGAAGGCCAGCGGTGATCTGCTCTCCAACTGCAATCCAAAACAGACAGTGGGATGGAGTAAGTACGTCCAGCAGTCCACATCATGTTCCTCCCCTGTCTCCGTTTGCTTCTTGGAAGGCTAGCCGGGTGCTGGCAATGGGCTCCAGAGCCACAGTGTGTGCCAGCTGAGGGGATGGCAGGCTGCATCTATAGCTGGAAACCATTCCCCCCGCACACAACGGGTGGTGAGCGTACGGTGGCCAACAGGTTTCCTGCTGTAGCTGTCCCGCCCTCTGTCTCACCTCACCTCATCCTGGAGGATGAACCTCCTGCCCACCGCCCCACCCACCAGAGACCCCTGGATTCCCTCCCCAACCCTCCCCAACCTGTCCAAACCCACAGGCACCACCTCTGTGAGCGACGTCAAGTGGGTCATCCCCTCTCCATGCTCAGTCGGTTTCAACCACCCTAGCCATGCTCCTTTCCCAGCCACGTACCTCCCCAACAGTCTGAGGGACCATGAATTGGCCCCCTGTTTAAAAAGTTTGAGGACCCCTGATTTAAGGCAATCTCTTGGGGGAATTTTAGAGCCATTACTATAGCCCTTTTCCTCCAGAGTAGCAGAGGAAAAAGACACAAATTCTGGCATAAGGTTCCAGACCTCAAAGTTAGCTACCCAGCTAGAAGTTAAAATTTGATTTTAGGACTGATTTCTGGATCTTCTCTCTACTCAGACACAGGAAAAGCTTCCCTTTTCCAAGAAGCACCTTTAGAATTGCTTTAACATTCATTTAAAATAAGATATAGAGTTTGGGATCAACTAAAGGGGGGATCATATACTGAAGTTGGTAGAGGTAATAACAAGAAACAGTTACAAGAACAATATCAATTTTAATCAAGTAATGAATACACAGAGAGACAAACACCCACACAAATACCTTACCTGCTTGCTCTGATAGAAATCTCAGCATCATTTGTTGAGATTTATGAATAACCATTTCTTCAAATCAATAAGAGTTTTCTAAATCATAATATCATAGCCTTGATATTTTTGCCTTTGAGCAGGCACCAGAAATAGATTAATAATATTTGGGAGGTACATCTCACCTTAGGGCCTTCAGTTGATAATTCTCTAAACTAGGATACTAATTTCATCATAAGAGAGGAAGTTGGATAGATATGTAAGCTATTTTGGCACTGTTATCTTCTTTGCAGATGGATCCATATTCTTATATGTTATCCTTTATCAGGCATATCAAAACACTTTGGTAAGTAACTCATTGAAATATTTCCCTTCCAACTTGCTGACAAACCAATACAAACATAAATCACTTTTTTAGACTGGAAAGAGAAAACAGTTTAATAGAATTGCTGTGTCAAAGACATATTGGCTGAAGTATATGCTAATTCCTTTTTCCTTCACTGCCATGATTGGTTAGACAATCCTTGGAAGTACAACAAAATACTGCTAATCTGTTCACTAGAGAATGAGGCAGAGAACAACCATACAAATTTCATATCTTTATTTATGAAAAAAAGCTTGTATTCAGCCTCTATTCTATACCCTCTCATTGTCACCTCAAAACTCCAATAATTTTGGATTCTAAAGTCATTTCTTTCAACCTACATATGGTCATTTCTAAAGTGAAAACAAATCATTCTGAGAGATATGATTGTATGCAATTAATTCATGTGTGAGCCTCCACTATTTCCAATAGTGCTTACTCTCATGTAGCTATGCATGTGCTCAGTCTACATGCTGTCTTTCAGTACAATCCTATATATATGTCCATAAAGAAATAAATCCCAGGAAAATACATTAGAGGATATATTTTTGTTCAATAGTACATAATGCAGTACTACAGCAACAGAGTCCATCATGGGAGGTTAAGGAGGAGGCATTGTTTTTGATGCCGCAAAGCAGTCTAAAAGAAATTTGGGCTCTCATTAATTGAAGAAATTCAAGAGACCCAACAAAAAAGGAAGACGTGTTATGGTGGCGAGTGATTCTTTATTAAGGAGAACTGAGGAAACTCTAGGCAGACATGGTACAATGTTGCAGAAAGCCTATGGACTCTAAGCTGGTACAAATCCACCAACCTCTTCTCCATGAAGGGACAAATCTCCTAAATCAGGGGTGTCAAACACACGGCCCATGGGCCGGATGCATCATGTGCTGGCCACGCCCAGTTTAGCGAAGGGGGAAAAAGTCATGATATGTTATGCAATGACATCATTACGACGCGAGTTTGACACCCCTGTCCTAAATGGAGCGGCCTTTGAAGGAATTCTGGAAACCAAAAGCCTTGGCAGGCAGCTGAACAAACTGAGAGCAAAAATATTATATTTTTTAATAAATTCTTTCAATGGAAGATGATGATACAAGAACAGAAAACAGGACCCTGAAATTCAACAATTGACTACACAAATGGTATAACTCAGTGGTGGAATTCAAATTTTTTTACTACCGGTTCTGTGGGCATGGCTTGGTGGATGTGGCAGGGGAAGGATACTGCAAAATCTCCATTCCCACCCCATTCCAGGGGATGGATACTGCAAAATCCCCATTCCTCCCCATTCCTGACAGAAGGATATTGCAAAATCTCTATCCCCACCCCATTCTGGGGCCAGTCAGACGTGACATTTGCTGAACTACTCAAAATTTCTGTTACCGGTTTTCCAGAACCTGTCAGAACCTGCTGACTATCACCCCTGGTATAACTGAGAATGGATTGAATTCTATGACAATGGTTTAGAGCGCTGACTTCATTCCTAGGCAGTGATGAAACTGTATCCTTTTCAGTGGTGATGCTTCTCACAAAAACTGGGAAACACCTCACCCATTTCAAAAGGAGAACATTAAACCAGAAGGAAAGGGCATGGTGGAAACAGTCTAGAATGCACTCAAGAACGGGTGCCAAGGAAGCAGGATAGGCTATATATTATAGGCTATAATATATATTTTTCCCATTTCTTTCTACCAGCAACTGGTAAATCATGAGGACAGCCCCATGATAAAATGAGTTTGACTAAGTGGAGACCATTACCTGTTCTGAAGTGGAATAAGCTCATCAATAACAGCATTATTGATATAACAGTGGGGAACATTATTTAAAGCAGGCTGCAGTTTTCAGTCACCAATGGGAAAGCATGCTTTCCATCAAACATGCTACGACTGGCAGCTTGTTAATAATCAAATTTAAGATATACTTTTTCAGTCAATGGGGAAGGGAGCAAGAACAAGTTGATAAGATGATTAATGGCATCTCTAAATTATTCTGAGATAATCACAGACTAAGTTATGCTACCTAATTGGGAATTCTGACTTTATGATATATAAAATCAAACCATTATTATGGAATTTAAATATTTTAATATATTAACAAAAATAATGTTGGGGATATTAATTATAATTAAACTGAAATTTTTAAATTAAAATTTGTTACTAAGTTTTACTTCTCCATTTCTAATATTTACTCTAACTCTGGGGGATTTTTTGTTTTTGTTTTTAGATTTTTTCAAGAGATTTAAGAGATTAAGTGGAAGTGCTTTCATTTCTTGTAACAGCAAGGATATATTTCATGGTGAACAGTGTGGCAAAACATCATTTTGTCTCTCTCTCTCTCTCTCTCTCTCTCTCTCTCTCTCTCTCTCTTCTAGTAACCTAATTAAATAAGTAAAGCAAGTCGAACAGTATTTCATGAATTTGTTCATTGTTAAAGGGTCCTTATACATGCCTTCAGATGCTAACACAATGACATGTATATCAGAGACATTTTGCCACTTTGGCATTCCCTATTACATGTACAGAAACCAAACAGATGGGCAATTATATCATATTTCAACACTGGTGATTGGGACAGCCTCCTCCAGCCCGTTTGGGAGCAGTTACCTAACTTAGGAGATGCAGCGCAGATTGTCTAGATGACTAAATTCTGTCCTTTAATGGAAAGGACCAATTAGGAGCTGCTGGTATTTTCTTCACACTAGCCAACATCTGTCACTTGAAGTGACAATTCACCTCTGCCAAATGTAGGGCTGAAATTAGAACCAAATATCATTAAGATGGTAATTATATTTTTTAAGTGCCTTAAAAGTATTTCCATGCATATGTATACTATATATTTACCCATTTGGCCTTTCAGAACAAACAATGTTATACAAAGTGTTGAAAAAAGACAGTGATAACTAAATCTATTTTAGAACATTATTCACTATAACTTTCCATACTTACTACTGTAAATTGTAAATCATTGTTATCTAATATTCTACACTGATTAACTGATTAACTACACTGATTAACACAATGTGTTTTTTTCTTTAAACTTTTAATTAGTCTTTTTTTTTTTTAGAATGTCATCAACTCTATCAGGTCCATAATTTCCTTCCTTCCTTCCTTCCTTCTTTCCTTCCCTCCCTCCCTCCCTCCCTCCCTCCCTCCCTCCCTCCCTCCCTCCGCTTTGTACTTCAAACTTAATTCACTCTCTCTACAAGACCAAATGAGTCACTTCCATTTTGGTATATTGTCCACATTCATCCAGTAGCCATTCATTCTTGTGTCTGTATCTTCTTGTTTTAATATAGATACCTCTTTACCCCATTCTCCCTGCATTCAACTTTCATGTTTTTCTGACATATCCAACTCTCACCTTTGTACAATAAAGTAGAGCATGCTGTTAGATTAAACATTTTAAATGCTTTTGGGAAACATTTACTTCTTGAAATAACCCATAAACTACTCATTACCTTTCCATTCACATCTGTACATATTGGAACTTTTCTGTCCACTAACTCATTTTCACTTCCATTTTTCTGCCAATTACATACAACTTGCAATCTTTCATTCCATTTCCCCTGTCAGACATAGTTACCATGATATTCAATAAATTGAACTGCGTATTCCTCATTGAATCATACAATCTAAGATCCACTACAAATCATTCTGGTTCTCAGCCAATAAACAAAGCAAACAGAAGTACCTTCTGCTTATAAATATACATGCATAGTCATATTTTTAAACCAACAAGCCTCTAACACCACGGGATATAAAACATATATGTTTATCCTTAAATATATTAAAACACATAGTGTAGTCTTAACTTCTGCTCAATGAAGAGCCATTCATTAAGCATTTCATTTATTCATTCATGTTTTACTTCACTCATATACCACTCCTAATGTAAGTTTACCACTTCTGATATATTTATGCAAAATTTCCATAATTCATGTCTATTCACTTAATTGTATATCTATTCTAAATCAACATGTGTACAATGCGCTTTTTTCACATTCACATTTTTTAATTGCCTGATTTAGACTAAAAAATTGACTGGCATATCCCCTGTCCATTCTAGAATTTCACTGCCCTTTCCAAACTTTAATAGTTGTCATCGTCAGATTATCTTTTGTTAAAAGGAAAAAGCTACTCCACTAAAACACGACAAGAAACTGAATAGTAGAAATACGAGTTTGATTTTCTATCTATGCAGTGATCACTGAACCTTAGACGAAGTGAACTGAGAGCCACAAGGTCAGTGAAGATTATATAGAAACAGAGAAAAAAATATTAATCCATATTGCTTAATTAATTACATAATATTGCCTGCAATATTACCTCACTAAATGAGGCATATACACTGGATCTTGAGGCTGATCCTTAGCTTTATGTTTCCCTTTGTGTAACCCACATAGAAGGGAAGCTGGACCTTTTGTTTTTACCTGACTGAATATTCCATTTATTGTGATAAGGTGGCCCTACTTCATTTTTCCCCTTGCTTGGCAGATTTAGTCTCCCATTTTACATTCGTTATTTGCCTTAGGGTCAACTGTGGTTTAGATGCAGCTTCAGAAAGCATTCTTCATTTCTGCTTGTTACATGGGTGACTATACTGTATTAATATTAAAACAGAAAGGATCAATTTGCTGTGGTAGTTGAGAATAAAATTCAAATAACTGAATCCCACACTTTAAATCAGACTCCTGTCAAATGCCTTCTGGATAAAGTAATTCCTCAGACATAAATTGTAGTGGCCAAGGGATGGACTTGAGAGACTGATGGAAGAACCTTTATCAAGACAATGGTCAGACAGAAGAGACTTGAGCTGGGGCAAAACTATAACCTGAGAAAATACAGATGGTCTTCAACTTATAATCACAATGGAGCCCAAAATTTAAATTGCTAAGTGAAACATTTGTTAAGTGAGTTTTGCTCCATTTTACAACCTTTCTTGCCACAGTTGTTAAGTGAATAACTGTGACTGTTAAGATAGTAACACAGCTGTTAAGTGAATTTGGGTTCCCCATTGACTTTCCTTGTCCGAAGGTCACAAAAGGTGATCACATGACCTTGGAATATTGCAAACGTCATAAATATGAGTCAGTTGCCAAGTTTCTGAATTTTGATCCTGTCACCAATGGTTGTAAGTGTGAAAAATAGTCTGCAATGGTTGTAAGTGTGAAAAATGGTCATAAGTCACTTTTTTCACTGCCATTGTAACTGTGAACAGTCACTAAACAAACTTTTGTAAATCAAGGATTACCTGTATTTCAGACAAGACCTTCCCTAGTTTTCATAAAGGCAAAGGGAGGGAGAGCGGAATCACATTCAGACTTGCAGGTTTCTGTTACTATATTTGTACAATAAAAGTAATATTGGCCTGCATGATTTTGGTTTCCTAGTCTTATCTATCTTGAGCAGTGGTTCTCAACCTTCCTAATACCATGACCCTTTAATACAGTTCCTCATGTTGTGGTGACCCCCCAACCATAAAATTATTCCTAAAACCATTGAAAATATGTGTTGTCTTAGGTTACTCCTGTGAAAGGGTCGTTCAACCCTCAAAGGGGTCGCGACCCATAGGTTGAGAACCACTGATCTTGAGGAACCAACATTAATTTGCATTTACTTTTGTGACCTTCTTGATACAATCTTTACAGCAAACTTAAACAAACCACCCTATATATATAGCATATCTATATTTTAACATTAAAATCACTCATTTTCTCTGCCTCTTTTAATTTTCACTGCTCTATATTCTCCATGACTACGTTCTTTGCAACTATCTAGTTCTTTCTAATCACATTTTTGTAGAGAGTTAGGAAGACAAACTTGACAGAAATATGCAAGAATCGTTACTGAGACAACAGGAGAATTAAATATTTTTTAATCCTGAGAAAGAAAGTAACATTTGGTAGCAGTTCAGGAAGATACCTCCCAGTTTTACCAGAGTATAAGAAGAAGGAGGAATTATAACACAAACAAAATTTGTAAGATTCTGTTATGACAGTTTATCTCAATAAAAGTAGTTTTTGCCTTCTTCTAGAATTGATTTCCTGGTCTGCTCTACTCAAATGGGGCTGACAATTATGCAATGTCCATCTCTTGTCTTCCATATTGCAGTAATTATTTTTTCTCTTTCACAGCTTGATAGTTCGACCATGCATTTTCCCATTAGGATATGCCACAAGTTTCTGTGACATTAACATCATTCTTTTCACTCCGTTTCAAGTGTCTTTTCCACACCCTCTTTCTCAAGGTTCACTTCACTAATGTTCTTAAATCCATCACATACAATAAGATAATTCATGTTTTTAGATTATTTTCTTTGTTGAATCTGAATTGACTTATACTTTAAAATATATATTTGAAATAGAGATTTTAAAAAGCAATCATTGATCCTGGTTTTTTTAATCTGTAAATGGTGATTTTTTTTCTAAAGCTCCACTATCTCAGTCTATTCCATTATCTAATACAGAGGTGCGGGACAATGGCCCCTTTATGACCTGTGGGCTTCAACTCCCAGAATTCTGGGAATTGAAGTCCACAAGTCATAAAAGGGTCATCATTCCCCACCCCTGATCTAATAGAATAACTTTTTTCTCTGATCACAGTCATCAAGATATCTATTTTTTTTCCAGGACTTATCCCTGCTTCTTTCATTATCTTTCAGTGGAGCCTATAAATATCTACTTTTATACAAGCTCACAAAAACTTGATGACATCAATGAATCCTTTATGACATTCAGTTTAATCCTTTCATATGTAGTGCTACCCTGAAAGGGCCGCTACAGTCTGGATCCTTCTGTCCCTTTCTCCAGGCAATTAGATTCTTCCCCCACTCTGGCCTGGCATCTCAATGTCCCTCGTTCTGTCCTTCACTCTGGCCATTAGCCTGCTCTGATCGCTCACATGTGCACCTCTGCTCACCCTGCTAAGCTTCCCTCCACCATCCTCTGACACTCTGGTGCCCTCTCTGATCTCTGGCTCGCTCACTTGCCTGGATCAGCTCACCTCTGCTGTATTAGGCTAGTTGTACCCCAAGCATATTCATGCTACTCTCCAAAGCCAAGATGTATAATCTAAAGATTATTTTGCATGTCACTCAGTAGTGGGATTCAAATCCTGTTGCTACTGGTTTGCTTGTGGGTGCGTGGGTGCGACACTTCTGCACATGCACAGAGACATCTGGGTGGGTGGGCAGAGGCTCCCGCCGCTGCTACCAGTTCGCCTGATCTGGGGTGAACTGGTAGCAACTCATCACTGATGTCACTGCCTGTATCCCAACAACAAGGAGGTACAGGCCATGTACAGAGAGATACTTAGAAGAAATGTGGAAGAAGAATGTTTATTTCATTTTTTACTATGTTTTTTTAAATGTGACAAAAGATATGGCAACAAGGATTATGTGTTCTTCCAATTAGGTTCACTAAGGTACAAAGGAGAAGAATCGTTTCAGGGAAGGCATTAATCTTAAAGTCAGAATCTGTAAGCTAATTTAGCAAACAAGATGGCAAATAAAGAAAATGCTGTCTAGACACAATGTTAATGCTGTATTTGAAAAAAGCAAAAATGAAAACAGACATCAACAACAGACCCTCAACTGAGATGACTTGCCCATTATTTAAACAAAGGTGGGGAATTATGGCCCGTTTATGACTTGTGGATTTCAACTCCCAGAATTCCTGAGAATTCCGGGAGTTGAAATCAGAATTCCCTACCTCTGATTTAAAGAATCAAGGAAGAGATGTGGTCAAAGATACAATTAAAAAAAAAAAAAGAAAATGAGGAAGAGTAGCTGATGTTCTGGAACAAATCCAGAATACTAAGGAATCCAAAAGAAAGTAAAGATTCAAAGGCAGCAGCTTGTACGCAATGATCCATTGAACTATAGAAAGAAAAGAAAATGAAAACGAAAAGCTTAAGTAACATGCAGCTGTTAGGTTTGTATTAACTTTAAACTGCCTATTTCCTTACTTCAAAAGAAAACAAGACCCAATTATGGCTCATTAAAAGACACGGTGGTCAATAAGTAGATTGATTTTTTTCACTCTAATTGTCTGCTGGAATAATTTTGACACTTTTCTTCGCAGGTGGAAATTACACTGGAACTGGGGCAAGTTTGAAACAACATCTGGTAACCACAGAGATTGTATAGATTTATTTTACAGTTGTTTTATTCTTTTGTTGTAATGATGGTAGTAAAAGCTAATCCATCAACAAGAGACAAATAATAACAATATCAAGTAAAAGTATACAAGTCAAAGTTTAATTAAACCCCAAATAAAAAATGTCTTTACTGAACAGTAGAAAGAATAAAGGGGTTGTGGAGGACGTGGGGAACTCTATGTTTTAGGCATAGAAAAAAATATTTCTTCCACCTCTCAGCCAGCCATCTTTCTACCCCAGTTTGAACATAATGCTACTATTTTGCAATGGAGTTTGATTCCTATTTAGATTAGATCCTTTGATACCACCACCTCAAATGATTTAGGAATCTAAAAGTAGTAACCAGCTTTTTGAACTGCAAGCAGATATCGGAAGGAAAAGATCAAAGAAAGTTCCTGAATAAGTCTAAGTAGAAGTTCTCAAAAGCTGCTAAGAAAAATTACAATGCTTGTCAGTTACAACTTCTGCCATTAATTGGATTTATATCCTGCCTTTGCCAATGAAAAATGAAACTAAAATCGGTTAATAATAGAGAATAGAATACTGAATGTATCTCTTAAATATCTATGTGTTCATTTATTCATTCATTTTAGTTGGTGTATAACTGATTTTCATTTATACATTAGCTATAGCTTTAACTGTAAAAGGTGAAATTGCCTTCATTCCCTCTTCTACTATAAATATTCCAAAGTAGCATTGCAATATATGTTCCATAAAAATTGTTTTGAAAATACAATTTTGAGATACAGAATGAGAGGGGGGGGGGGAGGGACAAGACACAGGACAGACACAGAGTTGGGAGTGTGAAAATAGTGCACTGAGTGCCTCCCATCTTCAGAAAATATAGTGTCTTCTAGACATACTGAAATGTTCCTGGCTCCTTAAGTGTTCAGTATTTGCTGTGATCATAATCTAAGTATCCTCTAAAATAAAAAAAATAAGTAAACTCTTCTTAATATTTAGCTCAGCTCCTGGTGACCTGATGGATATTATCTTGTACTTGATAAAAGTAACAGTAGAAAAATGGGTTACCCCTGCTGCTTTTCAAGATTTCTTTTCATTTCCTGACTAGTCCCCTGATTTGATATTTCCCAGAAGTCTCCTAGCCAAGTAATAACTAGGACTGACCTGCTTAGCTTCTGCCAAGATGCTGCCACTGTGAGCTCCCTGCGTGAGTGCGTAGAAAGCTCAAACTTGAGTTTGTTGGGAGAGTTCAACTGAAGAGAGAGAAAAAGCAGAAGTTTGAGGAAGAAGAGGAGAAAGGAAGAACCAAGGAAAGGGGAAGATTGCTGACTAGAGTGTTGCTGGTTGCCTATGGGGTGATTGGAATACTGCTGGTTGCTGGCCTAGCTGAGGCAGTTTTGGAAACATACAGTAGCATGAAATTGGCTCCCCAGAGACTCAGCTCACCTAAGTAGCAAACTGGAAGAGTAAAGAAGAAATTGGCAAGGGAGGTACTTTTTGCTATTGCTCTTTGATTTTCATCAAAAGAAAAAGAGACAGAGGGAATCACTCTTATGATTTGCAGGGTGTTTGTCATATTTTCTTGTTTCCCAGAACAATTTAAACTATACATGGTATAACTGCAGGCTTCCTAGGCCTAGAGACAAAGTGAAGATTACCAGGGAAAATAGAAATTTCTTAAATCAGACCTACAAAGAACTTGCTGAGGGACAACAACTCTAGAAAACCACCCAGAACAGATTTAGAATTGGGGAAATATGACAGAAAAGGCCAAGCATGTCAACAAGAACTCTTATACTATAAAGTTGCAGAATATATTTGATTCTAAGGCCTCTCTGTTGAAGATATCTTTGGAGCCCTGGATTAAAAGGAGTTGCCACAGATTGCAGGGACTGAAAAGGGGACTCTGTAGGTTCTGTGAAGAGAAGGAATTATGCCTCTGCCCTCAAGAGAAGAAAGTATTTTTTTGGTGGGGATCAAATATTTTTTACTGAGAAGGACTTAAGAAACAATCTGTCATTCAGATGTTCTGTCAAAGGAAGTGTCCTGTCTTTCTAGGATATGAAGGGAAGACTCCCAAGACTAAAGACCCCATTCTACTGATTCATATGGAAACAGGTAAAAGCTAGACATGAGAATGACATAGCTTCAGACACATGTTGTGTTTTCTCCAGTCCTCCTGTTGACACCTGTGACTGCACAAAAGAGAATATGAATACAGGTTATGCAAATGGTTTTGAATTTTGGAGACATATTTCCAAGATGAATGGCTCTTAGAAACCATCTCACTAATCTGAATCCAGTGGAGAAGTATGAATGTACAAAAAAGAATGAGTACCATACATAGGCTGGAATTAGGATAGGGAGAAGTATGGAGGATAGTGATAATGATAATGTAAATAACTCAAATTGCACGACTCAAGGATTTCAACATTTCTACAAACATCGGGAACAAACAGGAAGAACTAGAAGTGATAATGTCAGAAGGCAAATAAGATTTACCAGGTATTACAGCAACCTGTTGGGCTGAAACTCATCAGTATAAGACATAAACAATATATTCACATGACAAATCCCATCAAACTTTACTTCTTGGGGAACTCTCATCTTTTGATTTGAATTAAAATAATTAAAAAAGCAATGTAATTTTCATATAAATTAGATTTGACTGTGTTCATATTTTACTTATTTGAAATCCTATATTTTTTTATAAGCAACTCAAGGCAGTGAACATATCCAATACATCCTCCTCCTCCTATTTTCCCCACAATAACCCTGTGAGGTGAGCTGGGCTGAGAGAGAGACTGACTGGCATTTCTTATTACAACATTAGACTCAAACTTTGAATCTAACTGTTATCAATAAAGGGAAATTGCAGTTTTGATGGGGTGAGGATAAAAGACCCTAGTGTATTTCTGGACACAAGTTCCAATGCAACTTGTCAACATATTCACCCAAAGTCATCTGTATATTTTCAGTATGGTCTAAAGTCCTTGTGTAACTCCTATTAGAATTCTCAGAATAGATAGATAGATAGATAGATAGATAGATAGATAGATAGATAGATAGATAGATAGATGGATAGATGGATGGATGGATGATGGATAGATAGATAGATAGATAGATAGATAGATAGATAGATAGATAGATAGATAGATAGGTAGATAGATAGAGCCATGTTTCTGTCTGTAGAAGTCACCTCTGTTGGTATAGGAATATTAAGACCACTTCACAGGTTCAGCAGGAAGACCACAAATAACCACACACCTAGGGTAAAGGATTTAGGAATTGGAACATTTATATCCCAGTAACTCTCTGCCCATTCACCTAACGAGCCAATCCAGGTTAGGTGAGAAATGAAATGTCTTTGTAGAACGTATGTAAGAGTTACCTTATAGGAGAGATGGGCAGCATCAAAAATAAATGGATGGATGGATAGATAAATAAATAGACAGACAGATCGAGAGATCCACTAACTAACTTGCTCAGCCTGAGAAAGCTACCTGGAGAAACAACAAAATACTTTGAATCAAGAAGAAAAGAGGTCCAGGTGCCATGACCCAACTTCCGGGATTCCAAGAATATGTTGTATATGAACTGTGGTGAGCAACTTCTAATACAACAATAACATAGCAATATTTTAAATAAATGCTGATAAATCCTCAGGGGCCTTCAGAAGCTCGGGGATTAGATTTACATTGCAGTTAAAATTCAGAGATTACAAAGATTATTTTGCAAAGGAATTGGGAGGTACAAACAGTTGCTGTATGCTATTTTGACGTGTTCATCCCTAAAAGCATATTGCAAAGCCTAAATCCCTCCTATAAACCTGTGCCTTTTTAACCTAAAATCCCTGAAAGCAGTGTGCTGCATTTTCTGCCAATTGTTAAATCTGATTTAATTCTTTCGGTATTTGTAATATTGTCACTTTATGAGCAATATTTTTGTTTTTGAATTAGAATGCGAAATACATTGATTACCTCTTAAAACAATATGATCAACGGAGTATCTTGCAAAACGAATTTGTATTTAACATTTATTTTATTGCAGTATAGCACTGAAAATACTCATATTAAAACTTTTATTTTTAGTATGAAATAAATAATAAGACTTGAAACAAATAACAATTTGGTTTAGTTAATATTTTTAAATCAAAGCCCATTTCGTTCACTCTTTCCACATTAGGTTCACATATAAAGTAGGGTTGGTTTGATGGAAATAAATTCCTTACTCCAGTTCTCTGTCTAAAAGGCAGTAATTCCAGAGCCATATCTGTAGGTTAGGAAAAAAATAAAAATCCTATAAGGTGGCAATGGCAAATTTCTTTCCTATCACAGTCAAGGAATTACATAGACTTGTCTATAATGTCTTCAAAGTTGAGCTATAGCTAAGGAATAAGCTAAAGGTAAAGGTTCCCCTCGCACATACATGCTAGTCGTTCCCAACTCTAGGGGGCAGTGCTCATCTCTGTTTCTAAGCCAAAGAGCCAGAGCTGTCTGGTGACGATTCCATGTTCAGGTGGCCAGCATGACTAAACCTAAGAAATAAACAGTGCTAAAAATACTGTTTCTCATTTTTTAAATTAAGTTAAAGTAATCAATGAAAGAAAAAAAAATACACAGACTAGTGTTAGAAAATAAATACAACTTCAAAATGGATATGTTTTATCATTAAAAAGAGAAGACACCTGGAAATTAAATTATATAAGACCAGCTCCAAAAACGTTGATCACATTGCTCAAAGTTTTCATCCTACCGCTCTGTTAAATGAAAAAGGCAAAGAAGACAAAGGCAAATATTGATAATCCCCAATGTTTGATATATTCATGATTCTGAAAGCTGGTGATATAGCCAAAAGAATATGTACTTCTTTAATGTACAACAATTGATCCAAAGTTCTATTAGATCTAAATAAAATGTAATATGGTAATCTGGGATATGGTTTAATATCCCAACTCTTGAGTTAGTTCTCTAACAACAGTGTGATTATAATAAACCTCTACTGAATATTCCAGGAGGTATCCAAAATACACAGATAAATTGTTTTTGTTGTATTAACTGTATGACAATAGAAAACCAATTTTACATTGTTTAAAACCACCTTCTATTTGTTTACCAAGTCTATAACATTCAACCCCATTATTCCACGAATCACACAAATCACCAATCTGAATTTCATCAAATTCCTTTAACTTTTTATGGAGACCAGTTACTGGCCATAAATAATTCCTCAGAAACTTCTAAATGCTGTGGTTCAAATCAACTAAAGAAAAATGCTTAAATTGAAAATACTGTCAAAAAGTAAATCAAACTTATAGCAAATGAATTCTGCTGTTGTTTTAAAAATATCTTCCTCTGAGACTAAGTTGATTCAAAGTAAATAATATTGCAAGGAATCCTGTTATGAGAAGAAGAAAAAATAGTTCCAAATTGGTGATTGTGCCATAGGTTTTTGTGGGTAAATGACTTCCAAATTTACATCTGCAACTCAATATTTTCCATAGTCCTTGAAGCACTAAATGCATTGAAATCACACAAACAGTTTTGTAATACATGCTAGGATTCCAGTGGAGTCAGATCATAATGGAGTTAGTGGTCATAAAGGACACAAATTACAGACTGGGGGTAATTAGAAATGGGATACACAACAAATGGGATGCTGTAATTCCCCTATACAAATTTATGATGTGGCCACATCTAGAATACTTCTGTGCAGCTCTGATTGTCATTTTTCAAGAGGGTCATTGTGGAGCTGGAGTGGTGGGAATAAAAAGAGGGAGGCAACCAAGCAAGCCTACCTTCAATTTGGGGAAACGTTGCAACAGTGAAGCTGCTTACGTTAGAGAACAATGCATACAAGGAGATAGACATACGTACAGAAAGGATAATGTTTATAACAAAAGGCTGGTGGTTCAAATCTTATGACTTGATTGCAGCAGCCTAACTTTATAAAATGTAACAAATAAGTGATACAAAAATACATTACATAGCATTGGGATGCTATGGTGGAATCATATAATGGCAATGTCAAGCAAGAAGTAACACATTTGAAAATATGTTGTTGTCCTGCTTGAAACTCTTTCAAGAACTCAGAGACCAAGTGATATGAAAGATCATTTATGTCCTAAATGTATCTGGACCTCTATAGTGGCACAAGTCTCAGCAGATAGCAGTCCCTAACTGATCTTGTCTGGACCTGCAAGTTAAGTAAAGTCAAAGGCTGTAAACTGGAATGGGAGATTGGGCATTGATTTACCTGAATGCTCCTTCTGGTTGTCCTGGAGACAGCGGTCAGGATTGGGTATTCCAGCTTCGATATGCAGGATTGAGTCAGGAGATTGAGAAGCTCCGCCCACCTTCTCTCTGCTTCCCAGTTTTCTTATGAAATACGATAGTGCTGACTGATACGCTGAGCTGAGAAGATAGAACGGAAAGCCGCAGGAACCACCTGACCAGCGAGGGCCAAAAAACAGGGAGGGGCTGACCGCTGTCTCCAGGACAACCAGAAGGAGCATTCAGGTAAGTCAATGCCCATTCTCGTTGTCCCTGGAGCCAGCAGTCAGGATTGGGACATGCCAAAGCATAACCTACAGGGAGGGACCCGCCCGAGCCGGGGAAGGTGGGGCATGGATCACCTGCTGCAGGAGCCTACGGCCAAAGGAAGCCTCCGCAGAGGCGAAACGGTCAAGACGGTAGTGACGGATGAAAGGAGTAGGGGATTGCCAGGCGGCAGCCCTGCACACCTCTTCTAAGGATGCCTGAGTAGCCCAGGCCGCGGAAGTGGCCGCACTACGTGTAGAATGGGCAGTGACATGACGGGGCACCGGGAGTGACTGACTTTCATATGCCCTGGATTAAGGCCATGGTGGCCTTAATCCAGCGGCCTATGGTAGAGGCAGATACCTTCCGGCCCAGAGAAGCTGGCAGGAAGGAAACGAGGAGAGACTCTGAATGTCTGAAGGGGGAGGTTCTTCGCAAGTAGATGCGAAGAGCTCTCCGAACATCTAAGGAGTGCCAAACCCGTTCCCTCGGATGGGAAGGGTGAGGGCAGAAATCAGGGAGGACTAGATCCAGAGACCTGTGGTAAGGGGAATTGACCTTGGGGAGGAAGGTGGGGTCCAACCTAAGAACTACTCTATCAGGATAGAAAACACACAGGTCTTCCCTCATGGACAAGGCGGCCAATTCCGAGACTCTCCTGGCAAAGGTGATGGGCAAGAGGAAAGCCACCTTGTAAGTCAGAAACCTTAGCCCAGTTTCACGCAGGGGTTCAAAGGGAGGCTTGGTGAGGGAGTCTAGCACCCTGGGGAGGTCCCAGGAGGGATAACGATGGACAGGGGGTGGGCGAATGTTGGAAGCCCCTCTGAGAAACTGTCTAATGAGAGGCCTGGAAGAGAGGGGTCGCCTAGCCCCGCAACAGAGGATAGAAGACAGAGCGGCCACTTGCCTACGAAGGGTGTTGGGGGCCAAGCCCACCTCCAGACAATTTTGGAGGAATATCAGGACGTGCTCTGTAGATGCAGAGGCGGGGGAAACGGAGTTCTCGTTGCACCATGAAGAGAAGGTCCGCCAGGTGGAGTTGTAGATTCGTGTGGTGGAAGGTCTACGAGACGCCTGAATAGTGGAGATCACCGAAGGAGGAAGCCGACGGTCGGTCAGCAGTCGCCGCTCAACCTCCAGACGGTTAGTTGTAGCCACTCTGCGTCTGGATGTAGAATGGACCCTTGACGAAGTATCACCTTGGCTGCCGGGAGCCGCCATGGAGGCCGCACAGACAGGGACATCAGGTCGGCGAACCAGGGACGTCAAGGCCAGTGAGGGGCGATGAGGATCAGCTCTGCTCTCTCCAGGATCAGCTTCCGAATGACCTTGGCCATCAAGGGCAGGGGGGGGGAAGGCGTAGAGCAGACCGGGAGGCCAAATGCTGTGGAGAGCATCCACGGCCTCCGCCTCCGGTTCCGGAAACCTGGAGAAGAACCTCTGTACCTGGCGATTGGCCCTGGTCGCGAAGAGATCCACTAAGGGAACCCCCAGGAGAGCTGTGATTTCCTGGAATAGGACTGAATCTAGGGACCACTCCCCGGGGTCTAGGGTCGAGCGACTCAACCAATCCGCTTGTGCATTGTCCACCCCGGATATGTGAACCGCTTGGATGGACCTCACATTGGCCTCGGCCCAGGTGGCCAAGCCCTGAGCTTCCCTCATGAGGTGGCTGGAACGGGTACCCCCTAGATGATTTATGTGTGCCTTGGCTGCCACATTGTCTGTCCTGACAAGAACGTGTTTGTCCTGAACCTTGTCCTTGAATGCTCGAAGGGCTAAATGAATGGCTCGGAGTTCCAACCAATTTATATTGTGCGATAGATCGGTCCTGGACCAGCGGCCCTGAGCTAGGGAGGAGGACAAGAGAGCCCCCCAGCCATGGAGGCTGGCGTCTGGGTTATGATCACCCTCCGGGACACATGGAACTCCCTCCCCTGAAGCACTGCTGGGGAGATCCACCACTTGAGAGACTGGAGAACTTCGCCTGGAAGGGGAACAACCCGGGCGGAGGAGCCTAATCGCTGCTTCTGGAACGGAAGGAGGAACCACTGCAGGGGTCTGCAGTGAAGATGAGCCCAGGGGACAATGCCTATGCAAGACACCATCTTTCCCAGGAGATGGGCGAGTGAGGCCAGGGAGGAGCCCCTCCCTGCCTTCACTGACCTGACCAGAGACCGCAGACTGGTCAGGCGGTCCTGAGAAAGATAGACCCTGCAGACAGCCGTGTCTATGATGGAGCCCAGATGGTGAATGCGGGTGGTCGGAACCAGGTGGCTCTTGGCCCAGTTGACTGAAAACCCGTGGCTCTCCAGAACTTGGACAGTGGAAGCCAAGTCCTGGAGCGCTAGCTGTTCCGAGACAGACTGGATGAGGAGATCGTCCAGGTAGAACTGCATCCTCACCGGGAGAGTCCGGAGGTGGGCCGCCAGAGCGGCCATCAATTTTGTAAACACATGAGGGGCCGAGGAGAGACCGAATGGGAGAGCCCGGTATTGGTAATGGCTGTTCGCAAAGCAAAACCTGAGGAACCGCTGGTGTTCTGGGAGGATGGGAACGTGGAGGTATGCCTCCGTCAGGTCGATTGACATGAGGTAATCCCCCCGCCTGATGCCCTCCAGGATGGATTGGAGGGACTGCATCTTGAACCGCCGGTAAACAATCCGGCGGTTCAAGGCCTTGAGGTCCAGAATTGCTCTCCATCCCCCCGAAGACTTCTGGATGACAAACAGGTGAGAATAAAAGCCGAGTCCGAGCTGTCCCAGAGGGACAGGCTCGATAGCTTGAATCTCTAAGAGGTGACCTATGGCGGATTCCATGAGAAGTCTCGAGGTTTTGTTCCGGGAGATGGGGCAGCGAAGGAACCTGTCTGGGGGAATGGAGGTAAATTCGAGAGAGAGGCCAAACCTGATAGTCTCTCTCACCCAAGCGTCCGATGAGGTAGCCTCCTATTGGCTGGCGAAGAACGCCAGGCGGCCACCAATGGGAAGCGGACCCAGACCGTCAGCGGGGCCTACGGGGACCCCTCCCCCTGTTGCCTCGAAAGGGCCGACGGGAAAACCCCCTGGACGAGGACGGGCCCGGGCGGTCCAGAGGCAGGGACTGTCTGGGAGGGGGAAAACGTGTTCTGCGGCTTCCAGAATAGGAAGCGACAGGGTTCCTGAAGGGGTGAAAGGAGGAACGGGATCTGAAATCAGAACGCCGGGACAAGGCCGGAAGAACTCAGTGCTTGTCTTTAGACTCCACAAGGAGAGGCTCTAAGGAGGCTCCAAAAAGGTTAGGGCCAGCAAAAGGAGAGGATGCTAAGCGCCATTTAGATTTAGCATCCGCTTGCCACTGGCGTAGCCAGAGCAGCCTGCGGGCACTTAAGTACGAACCAATGGCCTTGGCAGCGAAGCGGGAAGAATTTAAAGTAGCGTCCGCTGAAAATTCTAAGGCCGCAATGATTTTACTGATACCTTGTTGGGCTCGCAAATCTGATACGGGGAGCCTCGCCTGCAATTGCCTAAGCCATAGAAGTGTGGCCCTGTTAAAGAAGGAGGCCGCCATGGAAGCTTTGACCGACCAGGCAGTGGCCTGATGGGATCTTACCAAGGAATGCTCCATGCGCCTGTCCTCTGGGCGGAGGCTCTCTTCCGGGGGTCCCGTAAGGTTAGAGGAAGATGACAATTCTGCCACTGGCTGATCTATGGAAGGTATCTGCAAAAGAGAAGACAACTCGGGCGCCAAATTATAAATTCTCTTATCCAACCCATTAGGGCAAGGGCCCAAAGCCGGGAGAAACCACTGTCATAAAAGAACCTCTCTAAAAAGTTTAGGGCCAGGAATTTCCTCCGTTTCCACAGTAGGGACCTCAAAGAGAGGGACAGAGGCTGAAGCGGAAGGGGCCCCTTCCAGCTGAAGTGATGGGGCAGGGGGGCTAATCCCTAGGCCCGTGGTGATCTTAGCCTTGTGTAACAAGGAACGGAACAATTGTGGCTTGAAGAGACCCACAAAGGCCGGCTGGTCTGGTCCCAGGTCTTCATCCTCTGACATTTCCTGATCCAGAGGGTCAGGCATAGAGATGGAATCGCCTATAGAGCGATCCGGTGAACAAGTTCCGTGGGACCTAGCTTCAGTGAGATCCTCCTGCAGGCATTCCCCTTCAGAGAGAACAGAGCCCTCTACATCTACCAGGGACTGAGATTGACTAGAACCCCATGAAGAAGTTCGGTGACGGAGTTCCTGCCTAATACCCATCCTTATAGCCTCCCGGATATAAGAAGCCAGGTCAGCGGGCACAGGGGCACCTGCTTCCCCAAGGGGCTGAGTAGGAGGAGGGGGGGGAGGAGGAGTGGGAGGAGGAGGAGGAGAAGGGGGAGGGGGGGCCAAGGAAGAGACAGCCAAGGTAGGGGGATCCTCAACAGGATTCCCACCAGGGGTGGGGTGGGGATCAGATTGGGTCCCAAAAAGAGTCTCATCAACCCTCTCGAGCACCTTGGGGGAGAGGCCTTCCCTATCTGGTGAGAGGGTCGGAGAAATAGTTTTGTTGGCAGCCGGGCGCTCCAAAGGAGCAGCAACAGGCTCAGGGAGATCAGATCTTGAGGAAGGCTGGGGGCTGAGAGACACCCCTTCTTGAAATGAAACAGACTTGAGAGCCTTTTGGATGGCCTTTTCCATGGCCAGTTGTCTCCTTTGTTCCTCCTTAGAAAGAGGCTTAGGCTGAGAGGCCTTAGAGGCCTTGGAAGTATGGTGAGTCTTTCTGCTTCTCTTTGCAGGGACAGGATCAGCCTCCTTAGATGATTCCCTGGGGCTCCGAAGGGAAGAGGACCTTCTGGATGCCATAAAGAGGCTTCAATCAAAGGTGAAGAGGCCTGCAAAAAGCCTACAATTAAGGGAACCCGAATTAATTATCTCCACCATGTTCAAACAAACAACACCCTCCTAAGGTGTGCAGAAAGGCCCCCCCCTCCAAAGGAAAAACCTTGCCAGGGAGGAGGAATGGAGGATCCTGGGCCCTGTAGACCAAGGGCCAGAGCAGCCACGAGGAGGCCACCCAAGGCCTGGAAGGGCTTGCGCAGGAAACAAGGGGCCAGAGAACCAAGGGCAAAAAATGCCCAAAAAGGCTTGTCTCCACTGCCAGGGGAGGCTTAAAGGCCTACAAGAATGGTAGCCAGCAACTAAGGGCCTAGGAGGCCACGAGGTTGAAAACAAAATGGCCGCCGGAACATTCAAAATGGCAGCCGGGAGGATTCGCATCCAGAGCCCGGCCAGGAGGAGGACTCCCAACCTCCCAAAATTAGCCAGATGAAAGGGCAGGGGCTGAGAACCCTAGAGCCCCCCCCCCTGACGCCAGAAAGGTCCCAGATACAGACCTGAAGAGCTGGGAGAAGCAGTGGTAATGGCTGTTCGCTGGCAAAGGAGGCTTGAAATGGCAGTGGAGGGAGGTTCTGGCTGGCGGGGCCCCATCCAGCACAATCCTCCTAGCTGGAGCTCTTGTGAGCTAAAGAAGCTCTTTAGAAGCAATGTGAGGCCAGGCTCAACCAGCTGGGAACCTACAGCCTCACAGCAGCGGATTCGGGAGCGAACCCCTTCGCGCTGCTATAATCACCAGCAAAAGCTGGGAAATTCAAAAAGGCAAGCAAAGTCTTGCTGGAGCTCAGCTCAGCGTGTCCTGCTCGATCGATTGGGTCAGGAAACTGGGAAGCAGAGAGAAGGTGGGCGGAGCTTCTCAATCTCCTGACTCAATCCTGCATATCGAAGCTGGAATACCCAATCCTGACTGCTGGCTCCAGGGACAACGAGAATAGGAAAAAAAAACATCCTAGAAGAATGCCAAACTACTTCTATATTGTTGCCAAGAAAATGCATGAATATGTCCAGGAAACCATCACAAGTCAAGGTTCACTTGAGACTTTTTTTGTGATAAAAAGCTATGTATGTTAGTGACTTTATATAAAAATTGTGGGGAATGAGGGATTGAAACTTTGATACAATAATAACTTATCAAAACAAAGAGGAATCATCTGCTAGACTTAGATATCATTACACTAGTAAGATTCATTTTTTGATATCTCTGCTAAAGGCACTTAGGGAAATATGAATTTATCATCCTTACCTAATGTATTCTGGATTTGGGGAGTTGTCTGTGAATAAATGTGTGCATCAAGGGATTGTAAGGGAAATAAATTTGGATGAAAGAGCATTTGAACGACAATTCACACAATGAATAATCATTTTGTACTTTAGATAAAAAGCAGAATGAAGTTTGTATTTTCTGCTGCAGTTGCCAAGCAACTATAGGACTTGGAGATGTACAAAATATTTTAGTTGGAATCATTCCAATTTTCAACATGTTGAAGGTGTATCTACATGAATGTTTTTTTTCTTGAGATAGGAATAATTAAATATTAAGTTATTTGAATACAATTACTGAATTGTTGAAATGGCTGTTGGACTGAAAATGTTGCTGATGATATTACAGCTAAACTGGCTTTGTTTAATTAATCAAATTTTGGCTTAATATGCTGACATGTGAGTGAACTTTATGCTCATGCATACAATTATTCTCTTTTTATAAGCCACAATAATAATTCCATAAGTGCTTGATTAATCATAGTTTCTTGTCAACTCTGAATTGGGTAACATTGTATG
Organism: Masticophis lateralis; assembly: GCA_030761175.1. Lineage (NCBI taxonomy): Eukaryota > Metazoa > Chordata > Lepidosauria > Squamata > Colubridae > Masticophis > Masticophis lateralis. Next base: position 72,738,566 of record JAUDYJ010000001.1, read on the forward strand.
CTGTACTAGAATATGAAACAGCCAGGATCTTAAATCAATTTTAAAGTGGGCTTTATGATTCTGGCTTGTACCAAAAATCTATAATTTGCCAGTTCACTAATAATTGAAAACTGAAGGTCTCTCAGCTTGTTGCCCTCGGTAAAGAAACAACAACAACAAAATAGTATGAGGCTGAAACATAGCACATATGAAGTCAGTTTATAAACCCTAGTGCTAGAAATTTGGAATGTACCATAAAGTTATTCATGGGAGGAAGGGGGATAGCAAAATATGCATTACAACATTGCATTTGTTTGTGATATTGTGATACAAGGAGGAAAAGCTGAGATTTGACATCATGACACACACCATTTTCGCATTATTGCAGTTTGTGCCAGACTTCTACGGAACCATAAAGACTCCCTTGGGAGATTATCTTGAATAAATTAAAGTGATCGTTTTCCATTTTCACAAATATTAAGTTGTAGTACGCAATGAATTCATTTCAAGAATTCAGTTTATAGAAATATTGATACATGAATAAAATGATTTATTAGATTGTCTGCATCTGAAATAACATAATTTCAGAAATGACACTTCGGTTTACTTATAAAACGGCAGTAGAAACCCTCATCCAGGTAAATTTAATGCATCCTCCCAAAATCCTTAAGGAAAGATAGAATATCATGCTCATATCTCCAGTAAAAGAATTATTATCAATGGTATCTACTTCTTACAGATGAAATCAAGTTTACAAATTGAGAAAAAATATGAAGTTCTTGCTCAGAAACATAGAAAGGGATACAATAACAGGGAGGATTTTCAGGACTAATTTTCACAGACATTTAAACCAAAAATAACTATCAAGATTTAAAGACAAGTTCTTGTAAGATCTGTACATGAGTAGAATACCAGTGAAGATGATAGGTTCTTTATCTCTGGAAGTTTTTAAGAAGAGTCTGGATAGCCAAACTGTTGTAAGTGGCTTCCCTGGACAGCAGAAAGAATTAGATTAGATCACCCTAACACTACCTTCCAATTCTACAGTTCAATGATTCTATTATTTGTTTTTCCTCTAGAAAAGAGACATAATTTATTTTATCCTGTATCTATACTTCCTTATTTCAGTGAAATAAGAAGGCTAGGGTATCAACACATCTTTTCAGCAGCAACAGCCATCGCTTTCCTTTACAGCAATGCAAAGGAGAGAGAGGAAAAATATAGCAAAAAGCTTCCATCAGTGGAAGATTGAACAGCCAGCATTCCAAAAGAAATCAGTAAAAGAACACAGTATATATTATCCTATATTCAAAGGTAAAGTGTATTCTAACTCTTGGTGATTTCATGAATTTTCCTTGGCAACCATAAGGAATACTTGGCCATTATCACCACTGCCCCCCTCTCTTTTCCAGTTTTATTGTTATGAGTTGAGTGTAGCAGTTCCTGATGGACTGATAGTTTTTGTCACACAGAGCTGATAAAGACTGTCCATCAGGAACTGTTGTAAACCTACCTCCTCGTTTTCCACATATTTGCACACATGTTGAGATTTTAATTTCATTCAGCCTTTGTAAGGTTGCCATGTTTTCCAAAGAGATGGGCAGTGAAGACAAGGGATCAAAGGGTTCAAAATATACCCCAAGGCAAAGTTTGACTTTGATTAAATATTATAGCAAGGCAAACATACAATAATCTGTTCTGAATAATCATGAATATAAACTGAGAAACAATATCCTAATAATTTCTTTCTAAAATAGATTTCACCCAGGATTATGAATTTCCAAAATCTTCCTTCTGGAGAAAGCACCACAGATTGTTTTCTATACCAAAATGTTACTTCCATCGGTCAAATTCAGAAATACATTTTTAAATATCTTTATGCACAGAACTGAGTTTTCAAATATGATTAAAAGTGCATGAAATCAACATCAGAAAATAAATATATAATATTATCAACAGAAAAGACCCAACAAAAATAATGATGTGGTATTTCATTTATCCATGAAAGAGAAATATCCAAGACCATTTGGATGAAACCAAAACAAAACAGGATCATTGATTTGGACAGAATCTGTGAAAATGATTTTGGAATTTAACAGCTGTGTTTCCTTCATCGATCTGAGTACATAAAATTGGTGTCTAAAAATGAGGGGATTGGGAGAAGCTTTGAAGGAAGTAAATACTTTCAAAATGGAAGAAAAAAGGCATATGGGGTGAAGAAATGGAAGAAAAAAGGCATATATACTGTATATCTGCATATAAAAGAATTGATGTGATTATAAATGTACTTGTTAATAAATGGAAAGCAAATCCAAAGATGAGCAATTAAAAGTAACACTATATATCTTAGAAATAAGAAGTTGCATTGCAATATTGAACTGAAATATTTGTTTAGCCAAAGTCTAAGTTGCTGCAATCTTAAAGCTTGTAAATTAAAACATATTTGAAGATACAAGAGTATCAGTAACAAAGCAATCTGTCAAATAAACATTAGTTAAAGAATAAATAGTACATTATTTTCTTTGCCAAAAGTTTAACTCTTTAAATGTTTTATTCCTTCGGTTTAAGCTGCAGTCAATGGATGCATAGAACAGTACATAGTTTCTAAATTCCTGAATTTATAAGCCCATCCTAATATAACCATAAATATGTGACTGAATTGTTTCTTCTCATTTTCATCATTTAAAAAACATACTGTTTTTTTATTATGCTTTTAGTTTTAGACTTATTTGTTCCTTTGACAAATCTTTGCTAAAGATTTCAGGTGTAGCATTATAAGTGAAAGACAAATAAATGAATACATAAACAAACAAGTAAGTGATTAGAAATGAGAAATAAGGAAAAATGATAGTTACCTATATCCATCCATTCCCAGATGTCTTTAAAATATTATTTCTTCTCATTACATTTAACAGTTTAAACAGTTGGGAGGAGAAGAGAAGATAAAGGATTGGAGAGTTTAATAAGCATCAAAGAATTTGTCAAAGGTATATCCTCCTTATTAGGTGTCATGCTTGGGATCCATGATCTCCAAGCAATAAAATGCTTATTTGAATTTTAGAATTAAATACTAAAGTTGCAGTTGGAGCGTGTGCTTTGAAAACAAAGCAAACCTAAGAGTATATTCCCAATAGCAAATCCAGTTTTGCAATAAACGAAAGTGAACAAGCAATGTTGCTTACCCAAACGTGGGTTTGTTTGAATACCTCTTACAAGAGCTTTACATTTTTATTATCCTGACTTACAAGACACAGAAACAAATAATTCTTAATAAATCTACAATGAGTTTAATTATGGAAAACAAGACTAAGAAAAGAATAAACAAAGGACTGATTGATTATGTGCCATCAAGTACCGTCACTCGCATGCCTTCTCTAACATCAATATTCAAAAGCATTAATAGCACTTAGACTTATATACTACTTCACAGCACTTTACAGCCCTCTCTAAGTGGTTTACAGAGTCAGCATATTGCCCCCAACAATCTGGGTCCTCATTTTACTGACTTTGGAAAGATGGAAGGTTGAGTCAGCCTTGAGCAGGTTAGGATTAATACTCTTTCTATCTTGCGTCTTCAAAATCTAACTTATACTTACATAGAATGCTACAGGAAAAAAAAAACCGCTTGTCTCCAAAATTCTGATCTTTGTATAGACACATCGTGGCATCTGAATATCTTTTCCAAGCTTTTTATTGCAACTGTACCAAGTTCTAGTCTATGCTGTAGTTCTTTATGATAGTCAATCTAGAAACTCGAAGTTAGCCACCATTTCAATATCTCCTTGTCAGCTTGATAGGAGATTGCTGCACCTGTTGTCACTGCTTTCATTGTGCTCCTGTGCCTTCATTATGAAAGCTTGTATATCATTGCATTTTTAGCTATCAAGATAATATTAGCAGCATGTTACTTTCTCCAATTTTAAAACCACACTCATTTTCTGCCAAGTAGATTCAGTTTCTTCAAGACCTTATACTAAAGAACTATTGTGATGGTATGACTATTATTGCTTTCCAAAAAAAAAGCATTGACATTGCTATAGAAAAATATTAAAAACTAAGATTCTACCCATAAGCATTAGTTGTTACTATATTTTTGTAGTACAGTTCGCACTCCAGACAGTCCTTGTAGAACTGTTTTACAAAGCATGTTTAGCTTCAAAACGTTTCAATTCCATTCCATCTTTGAACATTATTCATTCTGCATACACTAATCAAATTTTCTCTTTTATTTATCCCTTCTTGCTCAAGAACTGCAGTTAATTTAATACTTCTGCATTATTGTTGTTGTTGTCAGTCACAAAGTCATATCTGACCCATTGCGACCCCATGGACAACGTTCCTCTAGGCCTTTCTATCTTCTACCATTTAAGCTCACGCCGACTGTTTCAGTGACTCTATCCAGCCACCTCATTCTCTGTCATCCCCTTCTTTTGCCCTCAATTGTTCCCAGCGTTAGGCTCTTCTCCAGTGAGTCCTTCCTTCTCATTAGGTGGTCAAAGTATTTGAGTTTCATCTTCAGGATCTGGCCTTCTAAAAAGCAGTCAGGGTTGATTTCCTCTAGGACTGACCAGTTTGATCACCTTGCAGTCCAAGGGACCCACAGGAGTCTACTCCAGCACCATAGTTCAAAGGCCTCAATTCTTTGGCGCTCAGCCTTCCTTATGGTCCAACTTTCACAGCCATACATTGCAATTGGAAAAACCATAGCCTCGACTATACACACTTTTGTTGGCAGGGTGATATTTTTGCTTTTTAGTATGCTGTCTAGATTTACCATAGCTTTCCTCCCCAGGAGTAATTTCTTGGCTGTAGTCCCCATCTGCGATGATCTTGGAGCCCAGGAAAATAAAATATGTCACTACCTCTATTTCTTCCCCATCTATTTGCCAGGAATTTGCCATGATCTTAGTTTTCTTAATGTTGAAGCCAACTTTCAAGCCAATCTTTGCACTTTCCTCCTTCACCCACATAAAGAGGCTCTTTAGTTCCTCTTCACTTTCTGCCATTAGAATGGTACAATATCTGAGGTTGTTGATCTTTCTCCTGGCAATCTTAATTTCAACTTTTTATTCATCTAGCCCTGCCTTTCTCATGATGTGCTCTGCATATAAGTTAAATAGGCAGGGTGACAGTATACAGCCTTGCCGGACTCCTTTCTCAATTTTGAACCAATCAGTGGTTCCGTGTCCAGTTCTCACTGTTGCATCTTGACCTGCATATAGGTTTCTCAAATAAGATGTTCTGGTACTCCCAATTGTGTGGATCACAATTTGTTGTGATCCACACAATCTTCTGCATTAGGAAGGCATATTAGGACAATACAATCAGTTCCTAGTTTATTATACTGTAGTTTACTATTCCAAATTCTTATACAGTATCCATAATTTGTGAAGCATCTCCCTTAACATTTTTCATATTCTTACTAGTTGTTTATAGTAGTCACATTTGATATACTTTTTCCTAATATAAGTCAAGCAAATAAAGAAGAAAGTCAGCAATGTCAGATGTTATATCTTTCATTATATCTGTGTTATAATTAGCTTTGTACAAGGTGACAACAATTCAACTTGAAAAGCTTCACAAAGCAGAATCAATGTGATTTTCTTTATTGAGGCAAGGTGATTTGCTTCAATGAAATCCTGGGCATGACCTCTGTCTCTTATCCATCAGTTTCTGCATGTTATATTTTTGATGAATATTGCTGGAGAATCTGTAGAAAAGAGTGGCTTCATAAGCAGAGCATATCCAGGCAACAGAACGGCTTCTGTTCACTCTTAAATAAGCAGCCTTGAAAATTCCGTATAGTGTTACTTATCCTAGACTCTCTACATGTGCACTTAGATTCATCATGAAAAAAAGACTGCTTTACTCCACTCTTCTTTCTATACAGATATCAGACTGCATTTTAAGCAAGGAGGTATATTGTGATGGAGAGAATGACTGCTAAAGAAAACAACATATATGCTAATAGGTTTGGTCTTTGGATCAAGGTATTAATCAGTGATGTGGTTTAAGTAAGTGTTCCTTTATGTTTGGGAAATTCAAGACATTTAGAACATTTGCACTGGATGCATTTCTGTTAATCCCTTTGAATCAGTGTTGACATGGTGATTTCCTGGGCTAGTCCCTGCAGTTTTCTTTGCAATGTTTTCTGAAAGTCATTGTCTTTTTTCTAGGAATGAAGGAAAATGACTGGCCCACAGTTAATCAACTAGGTTTACATGTAAGGCCAGGCTAGAACTCACAACTTCCAGGTTTCTATGCTTTAACCTGTTTACACATCCTGTGGATTGCACGTCATATGAACTAACTCACTCGAAAAGTCAGTCATGCTGGGAGTGATCAGCTGAAAAAGGAGAAGGGTCACCCTAGCACCATTGGCTGGACATTATAAAGCAGCAGCCCCCAATCTTTTGGGTATCAGGAGCTGGTTCTGTGAAGAGAAGTTTTTCCGTGACTGGAGGGGGCATGGTTTTGTGTGCTGCCTGCATCTTGTGGATGGGGCTTAATTTGTTTGTATGGCCCAGTTGCTGGTATTGGTCCACAAACCAGGGGTTGGAGACCCCTGTATAAAGGATGACACTGGGATGACCATAGTGGTTCTAAAGGATGTGGTTCAAGGCAGAGTGGCATGGAGAATGTGGATCCATAGAATGGCCCAGGGTCGGACACAACTGAATGGCTGATGACTTTAACCTCTACACCAGATTAGTTCTTGTATAAATACCAGCACAAATCTTCAGGAGAGACTTCACAGTAATCAATTCCTTGATTACATGAGGCAACTTGTTGCTTCATGAAGCAACAAGTTGCCTCAGTGAAAAGCAGCCGCCATACACTACAACCTCCTCTGGCACTTACAAAAACAAGCTTTCTAGTTTTGTGTTATATTTGTATTATGTCAATAGCTCATCAATCAGCCTGACTACACAGAACGCTTTAATTATAGAAACCTGAGGATAATTTAAATAGCAAAGGATTACTTTTTCTCTGTTACAAGTGGTCAGATTTGAACATACCCTGTCACAAGCGCTTTGTGACAACCGAAGGCATACAGTAGTTGTTTAAGTGGCAAAATTAGGCAAGTTACTGATTTCATTTTCAGGCTTATAAAACAATCAAATAATATTTTATTAGTAGCTATCTAACAGCTAAGCAAGTCAGATTCTTTTCCTCTACTCTCTCTTTCTCCCCACTCCCCCTCTCTCACTCTCACATGCACATATACTGTACAACCCAGCCTTTGTGATAACCAATATGAAAGCAGTAATAAAACAAAGCTTGATTTTTGTGTCTCTGTCCAAGCATTTTAAAGTTAACTATCTCTTTATTGAATATGAATGCCACCTATAATGTTGACTAAATTTATGCTTTGCTTTTTTAAAGATTCCTTTCCTGCTTAGAGTTAAGTAAGGGGGTAACTATGCTGCTGGTAAGGCACAGTTATCTTTAGTCTCTTATTTCAACTTCTTACCATTGGAAAAGGGAAAAAAAATCTTTTGCCTTGGAATCCTCTTGGGTTCAAAAAGGACATTGAAAGATTGGAGTAAGTCCAGAGTAGATAGTGAAAGGTTTGGAAATCAGGTCCTATGAGAAAAGTTTAAAAACCTAGGTATATTTAGCTTGAAAGCTACAGCCTGTGAGAAAATGGCTTATCTCTACTTCTTCCAGATGCTGCTATCAACCCCAAAGACCAGCGTGAACGTTTTAGTGGCACATGACAGGAGAACAGAGAGTTCTGGGCTATGACACGCTGTCACATCTCACTCCAATTATTGATATTGTTCAATTGCCTGAGATTTTAAAAATTAGAAGAAAATTATGGTGAGGGGGAAAACATTTTGCTATCATATTTTAAAGGACCCGGATATGTACTATTTTCCACTTTCTTATCACTAAGCATTGCAGGGAGTCTTCTTTATGAATTTATTATAAAGATTATGCATTGAATAAATAGCATGCACTCTGCATTAAGCAGTAACAAGACACCAACTTACTTGAATGTAACTTGATTGCATCCATATATATTGGTAGGTTTTTTATTTTGTTTTTACTATTCTCTCTTCCTTCAGTGTTTGTGTTTTTTAAAATGAGGATTTGATTGGAATGCTTTTGACATTATTAACAATTGCACTGAGAAGTCTGAAAAGCCTTCTTCTCTCTATGGTGCCAGATCAGCATTGCAAGGAAGGCTCCCCCCCACCCCTATTTTTTATAGCAATAAATCTAATCAGAGGTTCATGCTGGCAGACCTACATTCCATGACCTTTTCCCCAAGTTAAGTCATTTGAAAGCTGTGAGACAAAGAAGCATGGAAGGTAGCCCCTCCACAGGGAAATATATATATTAATTTCTTTTCCAGAAAAAAACAAAAAAACATTTTGACAACTAAAAATAAACGAGATGCATGGAATATAGTTTAACAAGGATTTAAATTGGGAAAAAAAAAGACTCTGCTGATGATATGCATTTCTGAGTCCAAACAAAAATGAAGAATTTAGCTAGAACTTAAAACATGGTTTGCCTAACTAGTGTTTAGTCAACAAAACACAACTTGCTGAGTTCATACAATGTGCAAAGTCATTCCCCATGTTGGCAAACCACAACAGTTGGGTTTACACAGCAAATGAAGCCAAAACTAAATAAACCTTGTTACATCTTATTGCAGAATATGAGCACTTTATGTGTGAGAATCTATACTATTTATATCTAAACTGCCTCATTTCCCATCCATTTCTGATTACGTGTGCTCAATCTGTTGATTTTAAAAAGATTTAAACACATCAAAAGTTTCTTGAGAGTTCAAGGATGACCAACAACAAATATCATCTGGCAAAATATTTTTCCAAAACCTTGAGAAAAATTGGATTTGCTTTAAATATATGAACACCTTCAACGATAGCTGCATGCTTTTATAATAGTGGTGTATACAATAGTACTATAGTTAAAATATCTGCTAGAGACCATTAAGACAAATGAAACTACATTAATTTTGCATTAAAGGCATGGACAAGTTACTTAATTACTTAAAAGCTTTCTCAATTGTTCAACAATAGGCAGTATGAACATCCATTTTAGAATATATTATTCAAAAAAAATTATTCAATAAGTTTTAGGGCATGTTGCATCAAGCACTAGGACTGGCATAGATATGAATGTATTCATGTACCCTTAGGATGTACCCTATCCTAAGACTCTACAATCCACAAAGAAAAAGTCAAGATGGCTCCCATTAGTTAATTTTATTGTTAAGAAGGAAAGAGATTAGTATATAGAAATTGGAATAAGATCTGGAAGAGTTGACCGCTCCTTTGAAGACCTAGGAGAAGCACTTTCTTCATAGCTGCACCCATCCTGTAGAACAGCCTGTCTCATGACGTTTGTAAGGCTTAATCCTATTAGGCATCAGAAAGCTTATATAACCCTTTTCTCAGTCCCTGGAGTGGGATGGGGAGACCTGCTCCTTGACAGTAGTGAGAAATATTTTTCCATTGTTTTTGTCCACAATGTAGAGTATGTGTTGCTTTTGTTCTGGTACTGCTTGATTTTAGCTATTATTTACTATTTTCAACCCTAAAGTGTAAGCCATCTAAGTCATTCATGATTGAGGTGACATACAAGTTGACAAAAAAATCCCAATCGAATTCATTAATACAGAGACTCTGAAAGTCATTTGAATCTCTTTTCCTCCAAAATGCAAGGCCAAAGGGCTAAACTACCCTTTTTCATAATAGGACTGGCCCTGTAATAGCCATTTTCTCATTATTAATTGTATTTTGAGATACTCCATTTCTTGATTTCCAATCCCTTAATTTGTTTATCCTTCTAAATTATTCTCATTAATACCTCTAAGGTTAATAGGAACGGTAATGGCGATAACAGGCACTCTCATACCTTTCCTCATACCTTTCTGAATTTTGAAACTTTGGGTTCGTTCCCTAGAGAAGGATAAACAAATTAAGGGATTGGAAATCAAGAAGGAAGTTTATAAATTGCAAGCTTTTGCAGATGATCTTGTATTTATCATAGAAGAACCATTGCAATCTGGTTTGAGGCTTATGGAGGTACTGGAAGAATATGAGGAAGTAGCTGGATTGAGGGTAAACAAGGAAAAAACCAAAATGATAGTTAAAAATATGTCTAAAATACAGAAAGATGATTTGACCGAGAGAATAAACATTCAGATAGCGAAAAAAGTGAAATATCTAGGAATACAGCTAACAACAAGATGTATAACAATTAAAGAGGACAACTACAATAAATTAAGTGATCAAATTAAGGCAGATCTGGAGAGATGGAAAAATTTGCAACTTTCTCTTATGGGGAGAATTGCAACAATAAAAATGAATATCTTACAAAAATACTTTTCCTATTTCAAAACATACCCATAAGATTAGAGAAGGAATGTTTTGGAAATTTGGACACAATAATATCCAAATTTACTTGGCAAGGGAATAGACCTAGAATTAAATTAAAATTACTACAAGAATCCAAAGAAAGACGAAGGTTTGGCTTGCCTGATTGGGAAAGATATTATCAACCTGCTATACTCACATGGGTGAGAAACTGGATAAACTTAAAAAACAGGAGGTTACTAACATTGGAAGGGCATGATGTGCAAATAGGATGGCATGCTTTTTTGTGGGATGGTAGACAAAGGGCCCACGGATACTTCCGAAGGCATCATGTCAGTCGAGCTCTCCTTGAGGTTTGGACAAAAGTTAAACAACAAAACTTATATGGAAATCCCAGCCTGGCTCTCTACGCTGGAGGTGTTGGTACATCCAAATGTCATTAATTTTGGAAAAGTAGTTACATGTAAGGATATATTAAATGAAAAAGGAAAATTAAGATCTAGAAAAGAAGAAACAGAATTGGAGTGGTGGGAATACCTACAGATACAATCACGCTATATGAAAGATAGAAAAGAAGGCGGTATTATGAAAGAATTAATGATGCTAGATAAAATTTTATTAGGAACGGATGAAAAGGTGATAAAGAAAACCTATCAATATCTACTAGAATATGAAATGGCGGAAGAGCAAGTGAAGGAAACTATGATAGTGTGGGCCAAAAGCTTTGGTTACAATATTGAACTGGATAAATGGCAAGATTTATGGGAGAGAAATAAGAAATTAACATTAGCCACCATGTACAAAGAAAACCTATGTTTTATAGGTGGCATCTTCTACCTACAAGGTTAATAAAAATGAACAAGAATCTATCACCGCAGTGTTGGAAATGTAACTCAGCGCTAGGATCATTTTATCATATGTGGCAGTCATGTACGAAAGCCAAGGAATTTTGGCATCAGATAAAGACATGGTTGGAAGAGATGCTAGATCAAAATATAGATTTGAAACCAGAACTATTCCTATTAGGAATTATAAAAGAGAAATATAGTAAAGAATTGATATATTTAATGCTGCATGTTATAACAGCATGAAGATCAGTGTATGCGCAAAATTGGAAAAATAAGGATACCCTCTCTGAAAAAGAGATAATAAAGAAAATAATGGCCTGTGCAGAAATGGACAGACTAACACTAAAACTTAAAAATAAAGGTGAGACAGAGTATTATGAAATTTGGAACAAAATGTACCAATAGTTGGAAATGAGGAAAAGGAGTCAAAACAGAAAATATTGAGGATTCGTAGAACTGAAACTGGACAATACTTAGACAAATGTTCAAAAGAGAATAAGGGATATGTTTATAATATCAAAGTAATAATGTATGATGAGTGGGAATTTATCTGTAGTTAAGTTAAAATATGTATGGAAATGACAAAGCCAGGATGGTCGCACTGTGTTCATTGTTTTAATGTTTATTTAATAAAAAATTAATTTTAAAAAAAGAGATATTCCATTTCTTTCCCAAATCCAGATTCAGCCCTGAGATCTCTTAAACTCCACAAAGTCTGCCTGGAAATGGGTCTAGTTAGTAATCCATTTATGGCTTGGCAAACTGAATTGTGCAGATTGTGAAAACATGGGAGTCTGAATTATCTCCCTTAATTAAACTAATGAGCAAAGGCTCTAACAAATTAAAAGCAAACTACAGCTCTCTCTTCTGTGGTTTTTTTTTTTTAAACGGGGCAAAATCAGAGCCCTGCACTTGTATATCATGTTACACTTGGCTCTGATACAGATGACTCATCAGTGGCATTTACAAATGGAAGAACTAGCAGGTGAGTACAAGAGCTTTCACTGCTAAGTATGTTTTGTGGAAGGATCCAGGAGATGAGTACAAGGAAGCTTATTCTTAGCAATATATTTATTTATTTATTTATTTATTTATTTATTTATTTATTTATTTATTATTTATTTATTTATTATTTATTTATTTATTTATTTGACTTATATACCGCCCTTCTCCTGACGGACTCAGGGCGGTGAACAGCCGACTAAAAAACCAATACATAAAAGTTAAAATCATACTAAAAACAAATATAAATTAGGCTGAAAATTTAAAACAGAATATATATTAAAATAGATCAATCAACTCTAAAAATTTTTTTTAAAATAGAAGGGATCAGGCAAGTCCGGCAAGTTGGAAAAGATATGATACATAAGCATGGTAATTGTTGCAGGTGGAAATGGTCATATATTAAAAATGATGACCATCTAAAAGTACCAAAGAAATATCCAACAAGCACTGTTCACCAGATGCGCTGGACTGTTGCATACCAACACAGCCTTCTCCAAAACAGGTACCTCAAAACCTCAAAATCCAGAATATCATTTTGTCTTTCAGTCTGAAATGTGATTTTCCTACAAATTGTTAAATTTTGAATTCAATAAATTTAACACCATTCATTCTGAGTTTTCCTCTTAAGTTTGTTTTTCTTGCAGATTCTTTCAAAGTTTCACAGAATCCTCCTGGACAGCATGGTTGTGTCATGGAAGATAAAGACTGCAGAAGGCACCTAGCACAAATAGCATAATAAAGTGAGATATAGACATGTATCCTCCCATAATATTAGAAATATAAATGAACAATAACATTCTCAGAATTCCAAATTTGTCCATTAGGCCTAGTAATTATACGTTATGTATAAATACGCACGCACACATTCCTCCCACTTACATGAAAAGCTAAATGCAGAGATATTTATTTTGAAAGATAATTTCTTCAAACACAATAAAATTTAAGTGATTAAAAATACTTTTAAGACAGCAAATACAATGTTAAAATACATAATCAACACCTCAGAATAGAAATATTAAATTTAAAACATGAAAAAAATGAAGAGAAAGCAAAAAAGAACAAGCTGTTCCCCACAATTTTTGTTAAAAAGACCGTAATTAAGAGGATTATCTCTTCATTATCTGCCACAAATGCTGAAAAGTCACTTTGACCTGCAGAATTTATGGGAGAAAAATATTATTCATGCTGCTTTCTTCCATACAGACGATCAAGAAGATCTATGATGGAAAACATAATCACTCGGTGAACTAAGCATCTGTCCTGGGCCTTAGATAATTAATAAGGAAAAAGTCTATCAATATTTTTCAGCATACTAACTAAATGGAACTTTGTCAACAGTCAACAACACTGTTGCTTGTTCCCCAAGACTAGTAGAATACTACTCCTGGGGAACAACCAATCAAGGTACCTACAGTACCCTGAATGTAGATTTTCCAGAATGATCTCAATGATCAGCTTGAGAAACAGGATGCTGGACAGTAATGGGATTCAAATCCCGTCACTACCGTTTCGCTCGTGGATGCACTCGCATGCATGCACAACACTTCTGTGCATGCACAGAAGTTTTTGTGCATACGTAAAGACATCCAGACGGGTGGGCGGAGCCTCCTGCCACCACTATTGGTTCACTCGATCCGGGGCAAACCGATAGCAACTCACCACTGATGCTGGACCTGACAGACTACAACAATGGGACCTTCAAAATATTTCTCCAAGTATTTTTAGAGTCAAACTTTCATCAAGAGATGTAACATCCCTCTGCACCAATAAAAGTTTTTAATTGGGTTATTCCTTGAGTTTGAGTTAAATTAAAGGGGAAAAAACCCCTACCACTGTCAACTACACTAAGGTCCTTGCAATTTTATACAGGACCTGTGATTTAAAATAGTTTTTCCAATTAAGTTTTTCTTACACAAGCTGGATATGGTACATTAAGTTTTGTTTCCTCATCTAGTTGCTTTAATTTAGCCTTTATATATGGCAGCAGTGAAGAATTAAATTTAATATGCAGATGTTGTGAAATATAACAAGAAAGCCTATTCATGTATATATGCTCCTCCTTCTCTGACTACTTTTTCTTTAATCCTAAGAAGACGACTCAGTTCTGTGCCCCATATTTTGCATTAAATATGTCCAAGTTCAATCCCTGGAATATTCTATTGCAAGGGTGTCAAACTCAATCCTGTTGGGATTTTGTTTGACCTTGGGGGGGGGGGGCAAGACAGGCATGGCCTGGTTGTCGCAGCTGACTGGGTGGGCGTGGCCGGGCCCGGGATGGCAGAGGCCAGTCCTTCACCCTGTAGGGGCCGGATCTGGTCTGAAGGCCATGTTTGACACCCCTGTTCTACTGGATCAACCAACAAACAATGATAGAGATTTTTGCCTAAATCTGCCTAAATGTTGAACAACTGATAAAAGTCAGAATAAGTACCATTGATCCAAAGGAACAGAGGAAATCTCCCAATCTGTGCCTTCAAAATATCTTCTACTTATAATTTATACAAGTCCAAAATCTTGAAGCCTGAGAATTGTACAAGTTATAAACCATATAGTACAAGAAAATAGCAGCAAGTTGGAGAAGTCCAAACTAAGATTCCATGGAAAATATAAGGTACCCTCCTATAATTCCTGTGTTCTTCAGTTCCATAATATGTATGGATAAAATTTTTTATCATGCAGTCTCCTGACAATCTGGACAAGGACTGAAAGGGACAGGGGCTAGATGGATAATGTCGACCAATCCAGATTACAGAGCAGAAAGATACCACATTGGATTGGTGTCAATGATACACTGAACCTAAGTGTACAAGTCATCAAAAACAGAATTACCAAATGTATCTTTAAGCCAAATATCAACAAGAACTCATTGTTTAACCAATAATAAGAGCTGGAAGATGATAGGAAAGAGACAACAAACTCTTCTCTATGCCTAGCAAGAGGCTGTGGCCTCAATCCTGGATTTAAGGGCTGAGTTATTTCATGCAGGAGTAAGTGGTACAGCATTAGTTTTTTGGAACCTGTACCTGTCCATGGTACTGAAAAATATGTCCCTTATTGCTCCTATAGTTTCTAAGTCTTAAATCAGAAGTGCATCGTGTTTTATGGTGGAAGAATGTATTTCATGTTTGCTTAATACCTGTTAATCCAGAGAAAGAATGAAATATACCTGGGTCCATACATCAGAATCCCCGAAAACATACTATAATAAGAGAGTAATCCTTCATTTTTACCTGGTATTTTTTTGACGCACATTCCTTTCTACTTCCATTTTAGTCTAGCTCATGGGTGTCAAACTCAAGACCTGGGGGCCAGATCCGGTCCACAGGGTAATTAGATCCAGGGCCACACTGGAAAGAGGGAAGGATTGGCCCGGGGTGCCTCTGCCAGTGAAAACAGACTCCCGAGCTTTGTTTTTGGCTGGGATGGCGTCCTGCAATCCTCTGCCAGCAAAAACAGAGCTTGGGAGGCCCGTCCTGAGCTCCGTCTTTGCTGGCAAAGGGTTGCAGGTGGCAATTCCAGCTGAAAACGGAGCTCAGGAGCCCATTTTTTGCTGGCAGAGCACTCAGGCTACCACAGGCACTCCTTGTGAGTGGGTGACGTCAAGCTGACCATGCCCACTCTGGCCCCCTGTGGTCAAACACAAACCTGATGCAGCCTTCAATGAAATTGAGTTTGACACCCCTGGTCTAGCTACATTAAAATGACCCATTTTAAATACAACATAGAAATAGTATTTAGCTTGAGGGACATAAAGAAGACAGCTAGCACTAGCACGCTCTAAGATCTCAGGTAAATGAATCCACAGAACTATGAAAACAGATTAAAGTTTTCATATTTCAAATAGATTCTAAAAGGCATTTAATAGTTTTACTAAGTGAAATTTCTCATTTTTCACTCTCATTTCCTTTGGAAAATTGAGAGGTGGAAAATCTAACAGAATAAAAGGATATTGTCTTTATTATTATTATTATTTTTAAATTTGATTCATATGCTGCCCTTCTCTGGAGACTCAGGGCGGCTTACAATGCATTAAGCAATAGCCTTCATACTTCTGTATATTTTATACAAAGTCAGCTTATTGCCCCCACAAACTGGGTCCTCAATTTACCTACCTTAGAAGGGATGGAAGGCTGAATCAACCTTGAGCCTGGTGAGATTCGAATTTACAGTAATTGCAGACAGCTGGTGTTAATCACAATGCTTTTAGTCTGCTGAGCTATCCAGGCTCCTTATTGTTGCTATTACTGCTTTGGCTCTATTAATACTTACATTCAAAGATCTACAGATACAGCTTTGTGTACAAAGCTTTAATACTGCAGAGGGGAAATTCTAAAGGAATCTTTATACAGTAATATAAAACCTTTCACTGGTTTTTAAAATCAGACTATGGCTATCAATGATTTTTAGCAAGAAAAATTCAAGTGTATCTGTTTGTAATTTTATCCTCCTATTATGAGCTGTGAAACAAGAACTGTCTTAGCACTGAATAAGAACAGGTAATGTTACCCATCTTGTATAAGAAAACCATGTAGAAATTGAATGCAGTGCCCAATTGCTGGATTTTTTTTTCACCTTGGAATTACATTGGAACAAGAAATCTGTCAATCCTTTAATATCGGGCACAATTCTCTCTGAGAAACGAAAAAATTGTTCTATCAGAATGGAACACAACTAATGTGAATAATCCATGACTTGACTATCAACTATTTTATTTTATTTCTCCTATTAACCATGTATTAATATATTCTTGAGTATATTAATATATTAACATAATTCTTCAATTGTTGCCTTGAATATATTAAGTTCCAGTGGTGCAAATTACATCTTATACTTCAATAGGTGAACTCAGTGTCATACCTAATACTTAAGCTATAAATTTATTCCTCTCCTTCCCTGTCCCCTCTCCCCCAGCATGGTGGGCTAGGCTAAAATAGATAAACAGGCTCACTATCACTCACTTCAATGGCTGAGGATGGAATTCACCTTAATTTGTATTCCATATTGGCTCTGCAATCTTCTCTTGGATCAGGTAATAAGTAATGATAGAAATCATGCTAAATAGAAATTACCATAATATAACGCATGCCCTATATGATTGTTCTAAAATGAATCCAAATCTAAATTTCAGAGATTAAAACATTACAGATAGTCCTTGACTTACAACAGTTCATTTAGTGACCATTCAAAGTTACAACAGCACTGAAAAAATGACTTAGGACCATTTTTCAGAGTTACAACCTTCGCAGCATCCCCATGATCGTGTGATCAAAATTCAGATGTTTGGCAATTTGTTCATATTTATGACCATTGCTGTGTCTCAAGGTCATCCCCTTTCTGCAACCTTCTGACAAACAAAATCAATGGGGAAGCCAGATTCACTTAACAACCAATTCACTTATTAACTTATTAACTTATTAACTTATCAACTGCAGTGATTCACTTAACAATTGAGGCAAGAAAAGGCCATAAAATGGGCCAAATATTTCACTTTACAACAGAAATCTTAGGCTCAATTGTGGTCATAAGTCAAGAACTACTTTTCTTAAAGAAAAGCCAAGGTAACATATATAATACTATACGGCTTCCTCTACAGTAATTTTTCCCCACTATAATCCTGTGATGTAAATTGAAGAAAACTGACTGGTCCGAAACTCCCTAGATATGAATTACACATTGGAGGTGCAATAAGACTTAGAAAAAGGAATTTAGCACAGAACATTTGCAATCAGACAGAAAGATAGGAAATTTATTTCCACCTGTCATATTTAACTAGAAGGTTTGGTTCATCGCAGCTGATGGATGTTAAATGGATGTTAAATGGATGATCAAATGGGGATCACACAATCCCAGGTTATATAAATCTGCCTTAGTATTATGTGTGAATTTAGCCTTTGCCCTTGCTGTAAATGCTCTCCCAGGGGGACCTGATTATGTGAACTTTGCCCTTTACTCTGATTTTTCTTTGGCTAATAAAACTCATAAAATGAATTGCACTGAGATCCTTAATTTGCAATGTCTTAACAACCATGTATGAAGAAGAAAACAAAAAGATTGTATCATATCAATATAAATGTCCTATATTAACCCTAATACTATTTTCTTTAACCAAAGGAAGATGAGGCTTTCCCCATAAATAATTACCTTTGAAGTGCATTATATTTCCTGAATAGTTATCTCCCTGAGATAGAAGATATCATAAAAACAAGGGATATCCAAGGAAATACAGCCTCCTTTATGAGGGCTTCATGTGCTTTTCTTGAGCTCCACATCCAACAAAGCAGACCTGGAAACGGCTTTTGCTATTTCCTCTCTCTCATTGCAAGTCCTCCGGCTTGCATTCTCTGCACATGGATGTCTCTGGGGAAAATCTACCAAACTTTTATCCCATATAAAACCTTATCATGGCAGAGGAAATCAGGACCTGGTAGAATTAATTCCTCCCCCCTGATAACTATTTGAGAGGATTTGCAACCTTATTTAGTGACTGTGTATGTTTTTCCCTCTATGTTCTTTCTCTGCAATTTTATTTCCGTATAGAAATACAGGCTCTGTCAAAATGCCTCAAGGCTGCACTTCTCATAATTCTCTTCTTATGACATGGTGACACCTGAAAAGCCAGTCATAGTGTGCCATGGAAACTGCCTATCCAATTACTAGTTGTGTATTTGCTTCTGTTATAAATAGTTCTTTTTGATGGCCAATTATTTATCTTGGTACCGCAAATGAATCTAGGTAGCTATGTCCTGCATTACTACAGAAGAAAAACCTTATTAATCAAAGTTTATAATGAACTACTTCACCACTATCAGAGGCAGCTGACCACTGTAAATAACCATTGCTTTCTTGATCAGGTAACTTGCAGTTGGATTTTGCAAGGCTTAGGATAGCATATTAAGCTTCGAAAACCCCTTAAAGTCCAATTTTCTATTTCAGGTGCCTATTTTATCACCTACAATAGAGGATTTCATCAAAATAATGGACTGGAGGATTTGGAGTACAGCCTACACATAGAGATGTAATTAAATGAGAGGTTTGCCATGAAATCCAGTGAATATACTCCCTGGACAGCATAATGGCCATGTAATATACCCATTTTGAAGATAAAATTTGGCAGCAATAAGGTAAATATATTATTCTTGTAACTTCAATATGGTACAATTATAATCCAACAGGGGCCCGAGAAATGGAATCCAAAGCAGGTGAAAGGTGATTGGGTGATTTCAGATAATAAGATTGGCCTAAACTGTCTCATTGTTGCATCATATAAGAATAAAATGGGGCAATCCTGATGCTTCTTTGAAAAGAAGACTAAAATATTCTTTAAAAAAACAATACAGAACCCCAGAAAATCACAGGCTATAATATGGAATCCATTTTTTTAAAAAGCACTAAACTCTTATCCTGCCTCAAGTAAAATCATAATAGTTTCCTGATTTTCCCTCTCTTCTGCAGTCATGTCCCTATATTAATATACAAATATGCAATAAGGAGAACACTAATATATTATAAATAAATCTAGTACTTTATTTCTGTAAGATATGATGCCAAGACTGAAATATGCTTTACGTTTTACCTCAGTCAATGGAAGCTTATGATTAATCAAAGATAATTCATACAGCATTATTTCTTTTTAATTTAAAGCTTAGATTTAATCTTACTGATCAAAAATTGCACCTACTACGTATGGTGTGTGTGTTTTTAATTTAACTGGCACAAATACTTAGCCTGCAAAAGTATTCTACCCCTTGCTGCTCTTTGTTATTTCCTCTTGAACTCAATCACAATTACACTTGCTTCTAAATTTCCTGGATAAACGGAAAATTTTAATTTGAAATTGCAGAACAATTGATCTTATTAAAGTTGGTAATTAGGAAACATGAACCAAAAGCTCTTGGTCTGATATTTATGACCTCTGCAGAATGAAAACAGCTACAGCATTCTTAATACAATGCTGAAAAATACTGGTCCTGGATTACATTATTTCACAGGGCCATGAGGCAACTCTTCCCTTGTTTCCCAGCTCTGAAATGCTTAGAAAGAGCTTAAGGAGATATCTAGTGCTGCAACAGATCTTATGCCATCAACATAAAACAAATATTACTGTAGTGCAGGTCATTATCTTATTTGCTTCTATAATTCCTCCGTGCCAGTTCTGACTCACTACTGACACTAAGATCAGGACCTAACACATCATTAGCTTAGCCCCACTGCCAGGCAAACTAGTTCTTTCAAGATCTATACAGCACTCTGCATTTTACACTAGAGACAAAAGACTTGTATACAAAGTCTTCCCTTTTCTTAATCACATCTTTATTCCCTTTTGTATTTAACCACACATCGTGTCTTCTTCATTAGCCACCTCCTACTCCAGCCTTTGCTCTTTTGCCTAGTTATTTCCCAGCAGACACATACAGCTTTTTCACTGACTGTCATGGACTTACTTGATATTCAGTGCTTTTACTAATTTATTTATTAAGAGTACAATTCTGTGCAAGCTTCTTCAAGAGCATCTTTCACTGTAGGCAGTGGATATTTTCTGCAGCTAAATATCACTTGCTTCCTCTATTTAATATATACAGAATACAATAAAAAGAATTCATTATTTGAGCACTGAAGACAGACTGCCACCTTCAACATACAAATCAATCAATTTTAATAGAGATCTCAGCTCTTAGTATTAGACTTATTTTTATAAATGCTTTCTGCTACGCTATTATCGGCATACAGAGATTGCTTGCTGTGCCCTGATACATAGAATTTTAAATCCCTTCTTTTTTATTGATGTAATGAAGATAGTGCCACTGTAGCAAATCTTTTTCAGGAATTTTTGTCTTTGTTTTTGCTGAAGATACTTCTCGCTCCCCTTAAGGCTATGTAGAAATGTGACACAATAAATGGAATCTTCCTTCCTAGCATGCTCATTAAAAGATATAGATACTTTCACATACAAAATGCCAATCTATTCCAATAAAATTTACAGCATTTCAAAGACGTTCAGAATGGGATTAGCCAGGATTCAGTGAATATTGCTGACAGAAAATATAACTAGACTTGCTTTGTGATATAGATGCTAATTTTGATGAGCCTTAATTTATTCAATACTATTTTCTCTTGGGTGCAGCTGAATAAAAAATATTCTAAGAGCACAATTGCATCAATGTTTACTATTTATTTATATGCAATCCTTCCTTTTAAAAGAACCAGGAGTGCACAAAATCATGAAAGTACATTGCTGTATAGTAATTGAAACATTCACATAGAATCTAAGTGGAAATACCTACACCTAAATACAAAATAAATAAAGCCTGCACATACAAACTTGTATAAACACTGACAGCAAATAGTAATGTAAGAAACATTTTATTTCAAGGACAATGTATTACTTCATGCAACATATTATCTCAGAGATATCCAGATGAATAAAATATATCTTGGATGGAATTTATAAGTGGGGTGCCATCACTGAGAAAGCTCAATTTAAAAAACCTCGAAGAAAAAAACCTGTTTTTCAAACTTGGCAATTTTAAAACCTGCAACTGGGGAATTCTAAGAGACAAAATCCACATGTTTAAAGCTACCAGTTTAAAGGTTAAAGGTGAGAAAAGCTATGTCCCAAAGGTGCTTTTTCAAGAGGCAACTGGACTTTCTTGTTTTTCTTTGAAGACATTTTGCTTCTTATCCAAGAAACTTCTTCAGCTCTAACTGGATATGGAAGGATTTAAACTCCTTGCAGACAGCTAGTGATTTGTATGCTTTTAGAAACAAAGGCCACTCTTTTGAAGACAGCAAAATCTACATTTTGGACAGAGAGGACTGCTGGTTTGAAACATGTCCAAAATGTGGGCTTTGTTATCTTCAAAAGAGTGGCCTTTGTCTCTAAAAGAATGCAAATGACCAGCTGTCTGCAAGGAATATA
Source organism: Masticophis lateralis (assembly GCA_030761175.1). NCBI lineage: Eukaryota > Metazoa > Chordata > Lepidosauria > Squamata > Colubridae > Masticophis > Masticophis lateralis. Next base: position 72,760,669 of record JAUDYJ010000001.1, read on the forward strand.
TTTCCTTCCGTTCCCAACCATCCAGTCAGAGCTGAAGAAGCTTCTTGGATGAGAAGCAAAATGTTTTCAAAGAGAAAAAAAGAAAGCCCACTTGCCTTTGAAAAAAGCACCTTTGGGATAACCATGACCTGGATGACTGAGAATCTCCATTGACATTTGGCATAGGACCATACACACAAGCGGGACCATAAACAGAGCCAGTACTAACACTAACCAACAGACAGTACTGGGGATGGATTGAAGTTCCTCTCATGGGAAATAGCACTGACCAACATTTTCTCTGGGATACCGGTAGATTGATTGTAGAATAAATCAGTTTAGCTTTCCAAGATGGGTGAAAATCTCATCACACTGTGGGAACACACAAGAGAGATACTGATTCAAGATTTTCACACCCTTTTTGTATGGGGACAAGGCCTGCATCACTGACAGTATTGTTCTTTGTAGGATTCCTGGAATAAAAATAGGATGACTGCTCTCAAAATAGAACACCAGGAATGTAAATATATTTATCCCATGTTTTGTTTTCTCAGTCCTTTTGTCAAAACATCCATTGTTGTTGTTTTCCAGCTAAATAATTTAATGGGAAAATGGGGGGAAGGAAACATGTTTCTCTCCTAAAATGGATAGCTTTCGTCTAGTTTGCTCTGCCCTTTATTAAATATCACATTCTTATGTAGAAACTGTAAGAGTTTACAAGGGGAGCTGACTGGAAGCTCAAATGACATTTTTAAAAAACTTTTAGTGGAAGTCATGGATATTACCTGAATGAATAACAATAAGAATTCTTGAGCTCTAATATCATTGCATTAACTTTCATCACAAATTTTCTGGCTGCCACGATTTTTGCTGCCTTCCTTCCCTAAAGCCAAACATTCTGTTTTTGAATATAATGATTGATTATGTGCATCAAGTCATTGTTGACCCTTAGTGACCACACTGATAGATTTTTCCTCATGAGTTTTTGAATATAAGCCTTCCACAAAAAAGCCATTATCATCTTTTTACACCCTAGCCTCCTGGTGTTAATAATACATAATAAAATAACACATTAAATACCGAACAGCTCGCTGATCTTTCATAACTATCAAAATCTGATGCTTGAGGCAGCTATCCTCCTCCCTCTAATTATACTGCTTGTCCTATTGCTTAATGAATGTACAGAGTGTTAACATTATATTTCTTGACCTTAAAAGTTCAATCTGATGCATGCCTATTTTGAAGTAAATCCCAATTAGTTCAATGAGGCTTATCTCAAATCTTGCAACAGAAAATTGCAAACCTCTCATTTGGTTCTCTGTCCTACAGCTAGCACTGCAGGACTGCAGATTGTCCTGTAATTACATCTTTTTCCTGTGCATATTTTATATTTGGAAAAATGTAAAGAAATAAGTGATTCATTGAATTAAAAGAGCTTAAAGGTGAATATAATTAAGTGTGAATTGTGGTAAACTCAGGTATTATATGCAAAGATGTAATGACATTTGTTTTCCTACAGACATTTTAAAAATAAATGCTTTTGTGGCTTATTAAAGTGAAGAAATATATAAAAGTTCACATTGTATATGTTATACAGCAGAAAAAGTGACTTTAATTTAACTATACATAACTGCAGCAATTTCAATAAATCACCCAAGGATCAATCTTTACAACCGTAATTATTCTAAGTCCATTCCAAATGCTTGTCAGTTCAATCCATTTCCAAGACCCAGTTTGTTTCCTCAAATATTATGAAACTTTACATGGCTTATTAAATTTCTATTGCTCTGCAATAATTTTATTGATAACTAAAAAAAATTTCCCAAGCCCACATGTGTCAGAAAGTTTTGAGCAGTTAAACAAAACAATGAAAGTACCCTATGACAACTTTTAGTACTTTTTTCTGAAGTGCATGGTAATGTGCTTGGCATTTGAAGGAAAATAATATACATATGTATTAATGAATAATTATAACACTTCCTATCTTTAATACTTATAACATTCTTCATTGAACCAATTAACAGAGTAAGCTGATAAGAAATTTCAGTAAAACAGAGAAAAAAGGGCCCCAAAAAACCACTTTCACCCAAATTCCTTTCCATTTTCCGCAACCTGGGATTATTTTAGCAAATGAGAGAAAAAAGTACTATATACATATACATATACACATACACACACACAATTTAAAGCCAAGAATGAAATGTAGTGACAGGAACAGCACAGCTACTATCTCCTCTGGAAGACTAAATAATACACATCCCACTGAATCAACATTTGACACTTTTTCCTATGCAATACCCTTGCTAAAAGTAGGAAAGAGATAAGTTTTTTTAAAAAAAAAATTCCTCAAGAGAAATTTGAAAAAGTCACACAAGGATATGGCAATATAAAATAGGAATGGTAAGAGCTATTATGGGGAATAAAGATTCATTGGATTATGCTTAAGCAAAAAAAATATTGTCAAATCCCCAACATCTTTGTGTCATTACTACAAAGCTTGCATATCTTTCTTCATTTTCATTTCTTCAGATATTTTTCTCTGGTCTGTTCTGCTCTTTGTATAGTTAGATAGCTATAATGAAATGCAATGGTGATATGAGAGCAAATTTTCAGTACAGAAAAAGATTAAAAAACACATTATTGTATCAAGCTGGTATTTTGATTGAAAGGAAAACAGAGTGACAAAATGAACCATTCAGGTGATTTATTACTGAAACTGAATTTTGGTGTTATTGTTGTTGTTACTACTACTGCAATTCCTAGTTTTAAAAAATTAATTGGATATGAGCACAGCTTCAATGCTGACAAACTAGGTACTGCCTCTGACAAATAACAATTTTATGAATATAACAAATTTATTATTCATGGATTTCACACATTCTTTTTTAACCAAGAAGCTGCTTTTTTCACCCTAAGAAAACACTAGTGCATTCAAACTCTGGTTTTTTTTATTAAATTTTTTTTATTTCATAATCAACATACAAACAAGGTATATAAACACAATATAGTCAATCATCAGAATATCTCTAATACATCAAAACCTGGGGAAAAAAGTTTTTTTGATTCCCCCCCACCTCCCCCCTCCTATCCCAATCCCTACCCCCCTCTCCCGACTTCCCAGAGCAAATACAGGGTAAAACATTTAATAAACACTAACAAAAAACCCACACGCTAACTATCTATAGATTTATCTCTCTCTTGCACTTTAACTCTCCTTATTCATAACTAAATATGACTAAATATTCTTGCTTGAAGGTAATTAATCCCAGTTGATTCTTATCCATTCTTCAGCGATAAGCAAATCTTCATTATACCAATCAGAACCTAGTAACAATTAATCATCGCATCTTACACCCTTACAAATATTACCACAGTGAAAAAGAAAAAGAAAGAAAAATACTTCAACTAATCTCCAATAAAATATATTGTTAATCTAATCCATCAATTTAAAAGAAAAAAAGAAAACCTTATACTTTCCATCCTAAAAAGCTTATATTAAACATAAATTTGTCCACCTTATTCTCTTCAAATCCACTAAATAACATTAATGTAATTTAAAAGCCTTAATTATATATTGAGAGATCTATTGACCTTAATTTTAACCTACAAAAAAATTCTTTTTAATCCATCCAAACATAAGTAAAAATTTAACCAATAACCTATAACAATTGAAATATAACATTGCTTAAAATAACTTTCCAAAGTAAATCACATCCCTAAATATAAGTAAATCATTCATTTTCACTCCAATATAACTTTTCAGAACAAAACAAATCATATCCTGCATACAAATATAGTAATTCTTTTTCACCAGTGTTGTCCTGCCTGACAAGGAGGCGTATAAATCTTCCACCTCCATTTTCCCCTGTCCTTTTTATGAGCCTTCTTCTTCCGTCTTATTCCTCCATCTTTTTTTTATTTTTTCAACTCTTGAGTATTCAACTGTAATTTTTGAATCTTGCAATCTTGTGCAGGTCGCAAAATAATTTCTTTTGGAAAACACGCCTCTTTAATTAAGATTAAAAGTCCATTTTTATAAAGAAATTGTAATGTTCCATTTCGAATCCTCCTTCGTATCTTAAAGGTCCCAATGCCTCCTGGCACTTTTCCTTTCATCTGTGTCAAGACCTCTGGATAGATCTCTCTCCATATCTCCTGGTTAATCTCCTTCAAGTCTGTCAGCTTTCCATTTTTAATTTGATAGACATCCATTCCATTTTCTACAGGCACTTTTATCTGGGTTACCTCTTCCTTAAGCATCTCAGTATTATTTGAAAACTGAGATACCAATACATTGTCTCCCCTTGCATCTTTATTACAAATTTGAGTAGAGATCTTGTCAAAATGCCCTTCCAATCTTTCCATTAATGAGGTGGTAAATGATTCTAGCCTTTCTTCCAAAAGATCCACTGTCAGTATTTGTACAATTGCTGAAGTATGTGATAGGAAACCTTCATCCCCTTCAAAAATCTTTACCACCACCATTTCCCCAAAAAAAAAAAAAAAACTTTCCAGAAGCTTCTCAACAAAATCAGTAAAATTCTATTTCTCAGTCTCTAGCAAATCATAGTCAAAAAGACCTATTTTCTTGAGCTGCAAACCTTAATTTCCACTTCATTCAGCAAAGCTTCAAAGTACTGACAGCTGTAACAACTTTAACAAGCGCAAACTAGCTTTAACAATCACTTTCTTCTTTAGCTTCCATTCTCTATCAGCGCCATTTTGAATCTCTTAGAAACTTTCACTCGGGTCTGGAAGGAAGTATTATTTTGCAGAGTTAAAGAAAAGTAAAATACTTGCAAAAAGTTCTCCTGTGTTGTTCTGCCTGCGTTAAAACCAATCCTTGGAGTCAGTTGGTTTGCAGGGGTGGTCGCGGCGCCTTGTTCTCTCAGTGACAGAATCTTCCCGGATCTGGAGCTGCTTTCAGGCGCTTGGGGAGCCCTCACCCTCTGCACCCCCAGGATTAATCCTGGAGGTTTTGGGGGGCTCTACCTATGCCTGTGCACTCATCTCCCCCTCTTCGCCCGAGGGGGAAGTTCCGAGCCGCCAAAACAGCTGGTTTTCACTGTTTGGCGACTTTACAAATCACAGGAGTCGGAGCTCCCAAAAGAGCTGCTGCGGCGCCGGCAGTGCCACCGGAAGTCTCATTCAAACTCTGTTGTAATGGCCATTGGCCAAGCATCACTTTGGAATGTCATATTCTGTAAATAGATAAAGATAGATCTAAAGGCAGCCACTGTATAGCCAATGTCTGCAAGCTTCAAGGAGGGAAGAGGCAGGGCCAGTAATCCAAAACTATTTCCATGCTCTATTCTCTAAATTCACTTGATAATTCCCCAGATTCTACATCTTTATTTTATTAAAACTGTAATGTCTGTCATCAATTGGATTAACTAAAACCACACTTCACCCTAAATGAAGAGACGCAGTGGCACAGTGGTTAGAATGCAGTACTGCAGGCTACTTCTGCTGCCTGCTGGCTGCCTGCAATTTAGCAGTTTGAATCTCACAGTCTCAAATTCGACTCAGCCTTCCATCCTTTCAAGGTCGATAAAATGATAAAACGAGGACCCAAATTGTTGGAGGCAATAGCCTAACTCTGTAAAACTGCTTAGAGAATAGAATAGAATAGAATTCTTTATTGGCCAAGTGTGATTGGACACATAAGGAATTTGTCTTGGTGCATATTCTTTCAGTGTATTCAGTGTATATTCTTTCAATCTTAAGGATACCAATAATAAGGTTACAGTCATACAGTCATAAGTGGGAGGAGATGGGTGATAGGAACAATGAGAAGATTAATAGTAATGCAGACTTAGTAACTAGTTTGACAGTGTTGAGGGAATTATTTGTTTAGCAGAGTAATGGCATTCAGGGGAAAACTGTTCTTGCATCTAGTTGTCTTGGTGTGCATTGCTCTATAGCGTCGTTTTGAGGGTAGGAGTTGAAACAATTTATGTCCAGGATGCGAGGGGTCTATAAATATTTTCACAGCCCTCTTTTTGACTCGTGCAGTACACAGGCCCTCAATGGAAGGCAGGTTGGTAGTAATTGTTTTTTCTGCAGTTCTAATTATCCTCTGAAGTCTGTGTCTGTCTTGCTGAGTTGCAGAACCAAACCAGACAGAACCAGAGAGGGCTGTAAAGTACTGTGAAGTGGTATATAAATCTAAGTGCTATTGCTAAATATTTCATCTGTAAGCTTCAGCATTGTCCTATAACTACAGTTCAGAAATATGTTTTTGACCTTTTCCAAGAAAATGCATTTAGGACTTACTTTCCATATATACTAGCACAGTTCCTTGCTTTCTAAGATGTATTCCATATCATTAAACTGCTTCTGAATGTCTACATAATCTGCAACGCTCACATCCCCAAATAGATAAGAAGCAGCCACCTACAGGCTACCTTCCAACAGGTGGCAGGTGGGAAAACTGCTTGCTTCCTAGGCTGTTTGTTTCTGTCCTGTGCAATCTAAAATTTTAGTACAAAATACTTCAGAATTGTTGATCTAAATATAACAGTATAGTCTGTATTTCAATAAATATTGTTAAAAGTATTTCCGTAAATGAGTATATAACAGCTTGCCAGATATTGATATGCAGCCATGTAACAGTGTTTCAGATTTTCAGATTTACTTGTTGGACAATTGATCAAATTAAAGTTTTGCAAATATGCAAATTACCATTAGAAATGTATAAATAATAACTGATAGGGATAGAAGGTATTTTAATTTCTTTATTTGATTTCTGTATCTGCCTGTCTCAAGTGACTCTGGACAGTGTACATCATAAAAACAATTAAAACAGCACAAAATAAATATATATAGTTGCTGAGTAAAACTATTGCCAAATATATTAATATAGCCAAGAAACAAGGCCCTTAGCACACAAAATGCCAAAAGAGTTGGGGTTATCCTAATCTCTAAAGACAGAAGGTTCCAGAAGGCAGGGACTATGACAGAGAAAGCATGTCACCATATATTCCTTTATGGAATATATATGGAATTATAATTATGGAATATTAATGTAAAGAATTACCAAAGCAATATTTTTATTAGGACCTAATTACACAAAGTTGGGAAATCTATGTGCCAACTTTATTTTTTGTAATAATCTATCCATTAATACTTTAAGGTTCCCATTTTAAATATTTTTACTTCTAAAACTTACTAACAAGTTCTACTTCCCAGTAAAAAGACCCTAACATATTAAGTGATATGCTTTATTGAATTTCCATTTATCTTTTAGTAAATTGGTAATGCTGAGAGACTTATTCTGGAAGCATCATTTCATTTGGTTGATAATACCGATTTTTAAAAATCTGTCAAAGTCTGACCAATGCAGGAGGCAGATGGCTGACATCTATAAAAAGATTTATATGTTGTCAAATAAAAAATTAAATTTCATGTCCTACTTACAATAATCTAATTGGTCAGTGTGGAGACAGAATGCTAATACTTGATAAGTCTTCCAGTCTGAGCCAAAATGGCTCTACTTTCAGTATTTGTTTTCATTAAGGTTTAAGTAAGTGTTTAAAAAATTGCACCAGAACATGATGAGCAAATATATTTCTAATCTACAGTTAATACTGTGCTTAGCACCATAAGTTGTAAGCAGTTATTTCAAAATATCAGCTACCGCTATATTTTTTCTTTTTGTATTGAAAGGAATACTCCACTGATAATGTTGATTCTGATGTTCTTATTTCACCCAGTTAATAATCAATATGATCTTCTTTCTTTTTTTTTCTTTCTGAATGATCTTTGCCTAATTTCACATGTTTGTATTTGACTCTGGTTTACTCTGATTTTATTCAGTGTTGATAATATATGTTAATACTTAGGGAGTTGACTTCGGGTTACCTGTATAAAATGCAATAAATAAATACTCTGTATAAATGGATTTTACCAAGAATTACTGCACTAAGAACAAAATGAAATTTGATAAATTAATTATCAATTATGTATGATGTATCTCAATGTTATGACTCATTTTTTATAAAACAATTGAGTTCAATGCGACTCTTCCTCAAATCCCACAAATACAAGAAGACTGAAAAACTGTTGTGAAAAATTCCCATTGCAATTAAGCTTTGGTTACCTTCATTTTCAAGGCCAAATTAAACATGCTGGCAATCTGGAATCATGCGGTAAACATGCCACTGACATGACCTTTCTTATTACATCAAGACAAGCCACAGTTGCTCAACATGAAGTCAATTGGACGATTAGTCATTATGTCAGAACAACACATTAACATTCTGTTTCTGAAGCTGCCCTTCTCATAATGACCAATCTAGCAGAAGTCAATTAAAATATTTATCTCAATGGGAGTAACAGGGCTATTCATATTGCAAGATATCATTCATTTTAAAGATGAAAGAACAAAGCATGGAAGATAGTAATTACTACAGATATATGCAGCAATCTAGTTATTTTTGCTAACAAAGCAAAAAATGCCAACACATTACCAAAGAAATATATTCTCTCCAGTGTCTCTCAGTTAACATTTCTAATGAACTGCAGATGCTTATGAATAATTCCAAAAATCTGCTCAGGATGTACCCAACTTCTCTCTTTTGTATAAATGCTTTCCTTACACAATTATCCAAAAATTTATTAATGAACAATCATAAAGATATATCCTCACCCTAAGGTATCCTCACCCATACTCCAGGAAACTTTATAATATGAACATTATTAGAACTATATTGATATAGATATATTTTAGCATATAAAGAATTGTATAGTATGATTTCATTATCAAAATCATGCCATTTACAAATTCATATTTTATGATTAAAATAGCTGCTGCTGAATGTAATCAAGAATATATATTCTATTACTGGGAGGATATTCCTTGAATTTCTGAATATTTTTTACAATAGAAAATAGACCTTTAAAACATTAATACAGTTTTGCTTATTATGAATGTTTATTTTCTCTTTTAAAAAAATTGAAAGCACACAATAAACAAATCTTGCATCATGTAATATAAAATAAAACCTGAATATTTAGGGAGAGGAAATATATAATATTGATTAAACATTATTTACAATATTAGCGAGATGCAGAGATATAAATTTAATAATAAACAAAGAAACAAATAATAAAATAAATAAATAACATTCTTTAATATTTTTTCATTTTTTTCTCAAAGCACAAAGTCCTTCTAGACAGAGTTATATGTTTTAATAAGGTTAAGATTTCTGCAGAAATGCATAACAGTGCAACAGTGATCCCTAAACTAGCCTCTTCCAAAGTTTCACTGAACTGACAGGCTTATTTTGGAATTAGCTTGTCACCTTTATCCTACTTTTAATCACTAAAACTTTTCCAAAGTGGGATTTTTTTCAACTTGAAAGTTAAGATTAACCAGTGCAGTTGCCATTGTTATTACTGTACAAAATTAGCAACGATTAGTTAGAAAACAGAAACCATCTGGGAGAAAAGAACAGAAAGTGGGCTTTTAGGAAGTTGAATTTAGTGATCAGGAAGCTGTAACAACCATAGACCTCTAAAACCTCTATGCCAGAGACTGCCAAAGAACCTGCATTCTTGTTGCTGAAGGCACTACCAATATGGCGTACATTAGGCATGAAGCAATGGAGAAAGATAGCCAGGCTTCAGCAATCCAAATAGGACCAGTGAAACTGAGGAATTGAGTCAGCAGATAATCATAGTCAAAATGGCATTTTTCCTGGGACCTGTCCAAGGTCCTGAAGGATCCATTTTTTATTATTCCTTTCTGATCTATGCTTTTTCCCCTCATTTGGCACTCTACTCTGATGAACCATCTATTCGCCTTCTTTCAGCATTCACCTTGGGCTCACTTATATCCAAACTGTGCAATGAATGAATATGAATACACACACACACACACACACACACACACACACACACACAGCCCTAGTTGAGTGAAATCACATCCACTACATTCTGGGCCTTTTTTTCCCCTCTGGCAGCCGTCAGGCCCCATGCTGCCCATTGGGAGACTTAAATAGATCTATTTCTGGCTTGTTAGCCATCATCAGTAAGCCACACCCACATCTTATGTATCCTCCCTGTAAAGATACAATATGTATTTTCTTACTTTTCGTAGGATTTATGTGTGTTTTTCTTTTAGCCAGGTTTTTCCTACGTAACCAGAATGTAGTGGGCAATGTTTTGGCAGAATCACATCTGCCATCATCAGGCTTGTGCAAGGGTCTTTTGCAGCAACAAATGATGATGGCAGACGTTGCCAAAGTGCTCTCAATCTTACACGGGAGAAGACCCGAATACACCAAGACTTGCATACCTGTACCCATGAAAATTGGGGCAGCTGACTATTTACACAAGTGTTGAGCACCTCTGCATAGAACAAAGTACCGTAGCTATCAATTTTATAAAAGCATGGACAATTGTTTCTGTCTCTTTACTTTAGAAAATGATAAAATAGCTGTTTTTTTCCAATGAATATAGTGGTTGGCAGCAGTAATTAAGAATACATCCCAATACTCTAAGCTCTTTCAAGACTCAAAAGACTCTCTAAAATGCAGTTCTAATAGATTACCAGTGGGCATTCTTCTAACAATCCCAATAGTCGTAATTTATAACTTTCATACCTTTTGAAGCCTATTACACCCAACAGATACATGTTTAGGAGAGAACATCTGCTATTGGATTAAGATAGGAACACAGAGTTTAGACAGACAGAACTGTATTTTGCTCACTGACCAATAAAAATGCAATCAATAAAATGAACAATTTAAAATCATTCCCTAAGAACAAGAACTATTAGCAATCATTTGTGGGCAAAGCTTCACATAATGTAGAAAAAAGGGACTACTTTAAGAGAAATAAATTTATCTTAATTATTTAACAGATAATGCAGATAAAAGCTATCAGGGTGCCCTGGAAGTTTAAGTCAAAGAGGGATAATCAACTGGTGGTGAGTGTCCCTGCAGATTTGGCAATAGAGAAGAACATGGATTGGGGTTTCTGTGGCACAGAGATCAGTGTCTACATGATATTAATAATAGCAACATTTTTAGATAACCTCAACCAATGTAGGTATTATATTGCAAACTTCTTGCAAACTACAAGTCATTTTCCAAAGATTTGAATATTTCAAATATTTAAATTGAATAAAACCCTCAACATGAACATTTCTTCATTTGACAGAATAGGACACTGCATAAGTAGATGGGAAATTATGGGATGCAAAATAGGCAAACTAGTCTCCTGGGGAACTCTCTCCTGAACCAACAGGTGAGGAAATGAAAATAAAAACACAGGCAACAATTCTGGATGTTGTGTACCATCTGTAATGCAGAGGCATACAACCACAAAGTTGGATTTGGGTATCTTTCTTAGCCAAGTCTCAGAACTGGAAAATTGCATTCAGAATATATATGCTAGAGTAGACACACAAACACACACACACACACCAACATACTGCATGCGACATCAGCACTCTGTGATAACAGAGAAATGTTTCTGTGAAACTTTGGAAATATGAAGAAAAAATATTTTTTTAAGCATACTATTATATTTAAAATACCAAGTATCTAATTCATTCCCACAAATTTGTGCTTAATTAACTTGAATTCACAATGCATTTTAAAAATTCAATTATTTCAATTTGGGTACTAAAATAGACAAAAGTTCTATGTTGATCTCTAATTAATATAATCAATATAAAAGTACTAATAGCTCATTTTCTGTAGATTAATTCAACATATGCTGCATCCAAAGAGGAAAACAGCTCATTAAATCATCCAGCTGTAAAAACATTTCACTGAATTATCAAATATCAGTTCCTTGAATTAATGATGCAAACTTCAGTCATTATTTCATTTAACATTCCTCCTTCCCTCCCTCCCTCCCCTCTCCCTCCTTCTCTCTCCCTCTCTTTTCAATGGCTTTATACTACAGTGGCCTTTTGCAAAATTCTTATTTGCGCCCAGCTTGAATTTAAGCTGAAATCTCTCCTTCAGTCTGAAATTTTATATATAATAATCATATTTCCTTAACCATCAGAAAGTTTAGCTGGACATATCTGTATCCTGATATTCTCACAATGGTGCAGGTTTCTCCATCAGCTTCCTGGAGGATGGAAACATGTGTACAAAAGTATGGCACACACAGAGGAATCAGCCTGGCAGAAAGCAATTGTGAGGAAAAGATGAGCTGCAAATCAGCTCAAGGAGAGTAAACTGCCAGCATTATGGCCTAGGGGAGGTTTCACAGGGTTAATTCCAACTATCAACTTAAACCTTTCTCTCCGCCTGTCAGGAGACAGCCCACCTAAAGTTGAAGAGAGAGAGGGAGGGAGGGAGGGAGGGAGGGAGGGAGAGAGAGAGAGAGAGAGAGAGAAGCTGAGGGAAGGGTGGATGTTGCTGTGAAAGAGGAAGACAGAAACAAGACACTTACTTTTATAGCTGGTAGCCCAAGGCTGATAGCCATAATAGCCTGTAATCCGCAGGATCCTTTCCTCGATGGATGTGAGTCCTACGGAAGCGCTAGTGAGGTCTTCCACCGACCTCCATTTCAAGTCCTCTTTGATCGCCTCATCCACCACCAGATATTTGAGCTGCCGGAGTTGGGGGCTGATGTCTGACAGCCTCCTGGGGCTGACATCAGGCGACCTCCTCATGCCACTAGAAAGGAAAGAGCAGCAGCAGCAGTGGGTTGAAGAAAAGAAAGGGAACAGCCAAAGCAGCCCGGGAAGCAATCAATGCAAGCTTTCTTGGGAATATTCTATCAGGAAGGGGAAAAAATAATAAAAAAAATAAAATAAAGGTCTGCCAAAGATAGGCAGTTGGATTTGGGAAACTGAGGAAGGCTACTCGGCACCCCAAAGCGATGCTCTCTTAGCACAGCTTTTCCCATCAGGTGCTCTGCAGGCATGCTGGACAACAACACCACCATATCATCCCCAGAAGAAGCTGTAATCCGACCCTCCTGTCTCAGCCGATGGTTCAAGAGACCCGGCAGCCCCTCCGGGACACACACACAAACGTCCTTCAGCGGTGCCCCCTTCGACGAGCCCGCTAGAAGAGCCCCGGGATACCTCAGCGCATCCCGAGTCGCGGCGCGGGAGACGAAGGGTTCGCCTGGAGCTTTCCCGGTTAGCGCGGCAGAGGGTGGGGGCGCTAACCGGGAAAGCTCCAGGCGAACTTGCAAACCCTCCCGGCACACCATTCCTTCCCTCCGCCTCTCCGTCGTTCTTGGCGCCCAGAAAGGAGGAACCGGGAGAAGGAGAGCAACTTTGCTCCCACCGGCCCGCTTCGCGCTCTCCCGGGGCTTGAGGCGTCCCGACCCCGCCTGGGCTCCCTGGCTGAGGCAGCGGACAACGGAGATGAGTGAGCGCCCGAAGCGGAGCGGGGGGAGTGGGGGAATCTTTCTTTCCCGCTCCTCCGCGCCGCCACCCCAGCCCTCCTCCCGCCGTCGCCGGCACTCACATCGCCATGCTCTTGCCCCTCGCCGTGGCGCTGGGAAACTCGCGGATCCCCATGGGGAAGAGCAGCGGCGGAGTGGGAGCTCCCAGACTTCTCGGAAGGGGCAGCCGACCCGGGCTGGCCGACTCGACACGGACCGAGAAAGAAAAGCTGCGAGAGAGGCGCGGCGTGAAGTGACCGGGAAGAGGGACGTCGCTTGTGCTGGCCACGGCGGCGGCAAAGGAGTTGCAAAGCGCCCGGCCGAAAAAAAAGAAAGAAAAAAGAAAAGAAAAGAAAAAAAGCGGGGACAAAACGGCCGGAGACTGTCTGCCTCCACGCCGGGGTCTCCCGGTGCACCACACGGGCGAGGCGAGGCGTTGGTGCCTGGCTGCAACCTGCTGTTGCTGCTGCTGCTGTTGCTGTTGCTGCGCGTAGAGGAGACGGAGAGCTGGTGGAGGAAAGAAAACGCCCGCCGACCTCCTCGCAGGCAACTCCGCTCGCTTGCTCGCCTGCCCGCTCTCTCTCTCTCTTGCGCTCGGTCGTTTTTCTCTCTCGCCACAAGGGGAGCCCGCTTTTCCCCTCCTCCGCCTTCCTCCTCTTCGTGAAATGAGCGCGGCGGCCGATAGGGGGAGCCCGGGAACGTTTGTGCAGAAAGGCAAGGGAGAAGAAGGCGAAAATAGCCCCCCCCCCTTTTTTTTTTGGCAGGAACCGTTCAGGAGTTTTGCAGGTTGGATCTCGCATCTTCTTCCCCTCCACCCCACCCTACCCCCGCTCGTAAAGTAGAAAATGATGTATTTAGTTAGTGATTCCTAGAAGTCTTTCTGACAGTGTTTTTTCCCGAGACAGCAAAAACTTGTTCCGCTGACTGGTGTGGATGAAGTCATGATGTGATCTATTGGATCGCTGGATACGGCCCCCCTCCATACTGTAGATCGGTCTTCCCCGGCGCGAAAAAGGACTGCAAGCTTTGGCGCAGGAATGGGCAGCGTGGAGCACAGGGGCCAGCCATCTTGCAGCCTCTAACCCCGTTTCTTACATCGCCCGGAGCGCCGTCTGACTGTAGCGCTGTACCACAACTCTCTCCCGATTTTAGGTGTAAAGTGGAGACACGCTCCACATGGTTTTTGAAAGAGTAAAGCAGAAGACGAAAACTGAGTGAAAGCAACAACCACCGGAAAAAAAGGATGTCCTGGCTGTGCCCATAGGTATGACACAGCTCATCACTTCTCTCCATCCTATGCAGTCCAGAGCCGTTCACTGAAGATGCTTTGCAGCCCAAAGCCTTTGCCAGACAGAAAGCCCAAGGTTATGGTCTTTGCTATCAAGCACAAAGGCAATGGACCAGCCCAGAACTGCTTCCTTTATCTGCCTGTTTTATGAAAATCTAAATGGAAGGGGGGGCGGGGAGAGCTCCTTTTTTCCCTGACCTTGGGATCTTTCTATTTTTGATTCTCCTACCTGACACGCAAAGAAGGCAAAGCCAGAGGCAGCTGAGCCAAACCAAAGGCAACAAGCGGCAGTTGCAGATGTGCCATAAGGCCAGCAAGTATTGCCGTATAGGACGTAACCTTGCTAGATTTTATGGCATGCAAGCTGGCAAGATTGAACTGAAGAGGAGAGTTATTTATTTCAGGTCTTTGTCATTGCAATGGGACTTGGGCAGGAGAACAACCCCGAGAGAGTCTACCGGTATTCACTATGGAATGATTGTGAGGATGATGATCATCGTGCATTTTGAATTTGGCACCCAAATCCAGTCAAATGCACAGCATTGTGGTTTATTTTTGCACGCTCGAGTTAAAACCAAGCAATTCTGATACCCCTGTTTTGAACCCCATCCATATATCTTGTCTGCAGAGGAACGTTTTTACGTGTTATCTAAAGGAAAGACCATTTGCTGCTCAGTAGGAAGGATCCCTGACTAGCATATGCCTAATATGTCAGACAATTGCTGCACTCCTACTTCTAACCATTTTAAGGTTTGGCTAGAGAATAATGCAAATAAAGCAACTGCTCTGCAAAGGAGGAGCCAAGTAATCCAACCACCATCATTTTAACATGGCTAGTCTCATATGCATTCTGCTTGCATATAAACATGGAGACTTTGGCGTCCACGTAATGATTTACATCCCTTGCTGCTTGGGGATCAGCAAAAGCAGAAAGACACTACTCTGGTTGAGGCAATAAAGTTCATATAATAACATATTGAGATGCTATTCATGGAAGGACATCTTAAAAGTGAGAATGACCCTAGAGCGTCATTGTGCCCTGTCTTTCTCTCTAATAACCAGCTATGCATTAAGTACAGCATCTTCTGCAGTTCTCTTTCAGCAGAAGCTTCTGAATGAACGGCGGTCCTGAGCTTAAGAGAGGTTTGTGCCCTCCTCCTGATTCATGGGATGTCAGAATAAATGACAGCGTTGTGATGAGGACAAAAGCAATATGAAACGAGGACTTAAAGAGTATTGAAGGCCCAGAAAATGCAGCTGCCTTTTTAATGTTCTCTCTTGTATCCTGCTTATAAAAACAAGAACATGTACACTCGGTTAATTTGAGATCTTTATTAAGTTGCATCTATTTGCATTCAGATATCCCATTAATAAAACTCCTTTATTAAGGGTCAGAATCTATCCAGTCCTAACTTGGATGCTAGGGTATCAGAAAAGGCAAGACAAGATTCATACACGTATCATATCTCAGGCCCAAACTGCCTTGTGTATGAAATTAAAGTTAGCATAATGGATCCTGAATTGTTCTCTTGCGATGAATACGTTATCTCTCTTCAAATCTCGCAGGCAGCTTAAGACATACGATTCCAATGTTGCCTCATAATCCAAAATCAGTTTATTGTTTTAAAGCGAGGGCAAGCTAAAGGGCCTGAGTGCAGCACAACAGAAACACAAATGAACAAGAAGACTAAAAGAGCTGTAAACTGTCAGCTGCTCTAAGAGCCCTGATGCATCATTCCAGTTAGAGTTGGGAATCTTTAAAGCAGGGGTCTCCAACCTTGGCAACTTTACGACTTGTGGACTTCAACTCCCAGAGTGCTGGCTGAGGAATTCTGGGAGTTGAAGTCCACAAGTCGTAAAGTTGCCAAGGTTGGAGACCCCTGCTCTAAGGTACATTTCCAGGCCAGCCTGACTCATTTGGTTTACAGGGCTTGCCTCTTACTAGGAAAAACTTTTATGTTCTGTGAGAAAGGAGCATAATCCCCTCTGTTTAGCTCACGACCTCTCTTCTCAAATCTAAGGCTTTCTGAGCAAACTTATTTTCAAAGTCTAGTTACATATCTACAGTACTAATTTCCCCATTATTTTAATCCAACTGTATTCAGAATGAAGAATCAGCTGAATTACTAATTTCATGGACAGTGGTTTTAAAGCAATAAACGTAATGGATTACCACTATATTTTGCTGGCAACAACACTTTTGTGTCACCTAACTTATAATATCTTATATACGAAGCTAATGGAATAGGCTAGTAATTTATAATTTAACTGCCCATGGATATTGTTTAAAGTGCTGGTTTTCAAACAGGAAGGGAAGAAAACAAGCAGCCACAATATATAGACCTTCTCAATAATTTATTGGAAGAAACCCTGCTTATCTTCGCTTACCACAGCCTGCTCTAGCCTGTGCCCTCCAGGTTTGTTAGACATCAACTCCCATCAACTGCAGCCATCATGATGAATGATGAGGTTTATGAGACTTGAAATCCGAGACAGGATTAGAATGGAAAAGTTGATGCTAGCACCTGGGCAACATTGATTTGTTCTTTTGTACTTTTCTCTGGTCTTATTTAATAGGCTCCTCTTTAGGGGGCCCCGTTTTCATTTATAGAGCATGCATTTTCAGCTGATTGGAGTAAGCTGGAATTGAATTCCCTAAGAACTCAAAGGGAGAACTTCAATATTTGTGAACTTTTAAAATAGTCCTTTTCAGTCTGGAGCCCTACTACTAGAATACTCTTGGAAGCTGCAGTTTCACAAATCAAGAAGCTTCCAGGTTAGAGAAGGATATTCCTAAGCAGATAGATACCTGAAAAAGTTACATTGCTATTCATCCACTGTTTCCCCCATTATTTCTTTCATGAGTTATTGGGAGGGAATTAACTCTACAGTAGTGAAGTAAATGTTACCTTTTTGTCATGTCTGATGAGGGCCCCAGAGATTTTTATATTCTATAACCATGTGGGACTATGGGAAATCTGCCTTACATTGATTTGAACTATTCAGAATAATAGAATAAGAGACTTTGGAGAACTTGCAGTCCAACTCGCTTCACAGGCAGGAAACCCTATTACATTTCAGACTAGAGGCTGTCCAGTCTCTTCTTAAAAACCCCTAGTGTAGGAGGAACCACAACTTCTGAAAGTAAGTTGTTCCACTGAATAATTGTTCCAACTATCAGGACATTTGTTCTTAGTTCTTCTCTCCTTCGTTAGTTTCCATTCATTGCTTCTTGTCTTGCCTTCAGGTGTTTTGTAGAATAGGTTGACTCCGTCTTCTTAGATATAGGAACACTGCTATCACTGCTTCTTAGATATAGGAACACTACTCCTATTCATCTAACCTAGAACTGTGTAACTGGCAATGGCTCTCTTATGTTTAAAGTAGAGGTTTCTGGAGCCCTCTGAAACTTCAATCTATATCTTATTGCCTGTTGTTACTCTGACTCATAAAAGTTATTATTATTAAATTTTCACCAGTTGTTAGAGCTTTGCTTTGGTCGGAAAAACTTCTCTTTTTGAGCAGAATGTTTACTACCAAGTGTGATATAGAATTTGGCTTGCTGTATTATTCCCCCTGCTGTTAAGATATATTTTTTTCCATGGGAAATATTTGAGTTGTAAAGTGGATTAAAATATTCAGATATATAAATGCACATAAAAAGCACTTCTGCTCTTTCTGCTCACCAGTCCTTTCCAATAAATTTGTAGCTAACCTGTTCTCTTTATTTCTGCCTTAAAAGACTAAACACAACATGATGGTAGCTGAACTTCTGAAAAATGGGAAAAAATAAAACAGCTGAGAAAATCCCTGAGGCAGGAATAGGCCACTCATTAGCTCTATGAAATTATCACATTTCAAAAATGAAGCCATTCTTTGTTGGGTTTTAAAATACACCCCAGTTAAACCATGAATAAATTAATGCAGGTCCCAGAAAACTGACATCATAAGAATGAACAGGTCCAAAGCTGATAATGAACTCTTAGAATTTTGGAGTTGAAAAATATCATTTAAATCCTGGAGCTCAACCCTTTCCTCACTACTAGGAATCCAGATTAAATCATCCCAAACAGATTGATGCCTTCCCAAAAATATCCAACAAAGGGGATCACCACCCCCCTGGGCTGTTAAAATTGCAAACTCCATGCAGAGAAGATAGCACATTTAACATTACCTCAGAAAATTTTGCACTTACTATATCACCATGGATACCTGCTGGGGGGTAACATATAAAGAGGACCAATTATGTTTAAATTAGCCACAATTCTGATATTCCTATAATTCACTTTTTTAAAAAATCCTTTGTACCTACCATGAAGTGGATCTATATAGTCAGATATTTTCTAGCCATTGTGTGTGTGTGTAGGGGAGAATCAAGTTTCCTCCTACTTTTGAATGCTAATGGCCAATAAATGAAGTCATAGAAATAATTTATATTTCTTATTGTGTATTCACTATTGATTGATGATTTATGATCCAAAAAAGAATGAATGTAATCAAGAATTATAATAGAGCTGTAATTGGGCAGAGTATCTATTCATTCTTAACATTTTTTACAGGCTTGTTTTGGAATCAGAGGTGGGAAATACACTGTTATGCTTTTGAGGGTTAAGTGGATTATAAAGGTAATAAGTAAGCAAATAAAGACATTAGTATATTTTCAATGTCTTCACCTCAAAGCTGCTACAAGGCTTCCAAAAATAACCCAAACACACACTTAAGTTTGTAACAGAGTGCATCATCATCATTTAGAAACCTAAGACATCATTTTGAGAGGACATGCATCGGTCCAAGCTATAAACAGGTGAGCAGCTTTCTTCCCAGGTTGGTATCAGTCCACTGCGAAACTAGTATTGGCAACATTTGTTTCTTCTGGTGATTTTTGTATATTGTTTTCTTGATTAAATATTCTCATACTGAGTGGATCCTGTTGTCTGACAAATGAATGCCAAAATAGTTCATTAACATGCTTGGCACTGAGCTGGATTGGTAACAGCATGGGCTGTGCATACGCAGAACGCTTCAAGTCACATTTTTAAAGATCAAATCAGGAGCAGATGACCTTCAGAGTGAACTTTAATTCTAAACTATCCTGTAGTATTTTCCTCCTATTTATTCTGATGATGTTAAGCAGGCAGAACAAAAGAATCAGGATGGTTCATAATTTTGATTATTACTTGGAGCGTTTACATTTTGTTGCATTTTAGCCCATTAAAAATCAAACTACAAATTAAAGAAAAGCAACGTAAAAATCCTTTCATACTTAGTAACACATTTCATGTACATTAAAAACTATCTTAAACTTGTAAGCTGTGTATGCTAATACTAATTACTCTATTAAATAATATAAACATGAATGTTAGGATGGATTTCTGTATGTCTGCCCATTCAACCAAGAAATATTTCCTGCTGGAAAGATCTCAAAAAATATTGATTTCTTAAAGCTGACAATATCAATGCACACATAATAATCATTTAGAAGTATTTTCATAGGATTGAATTTGGTTCAGAATCAGATACTATGTCTGAGTCTAACATTGGACCAATATCGCCTTGCACATAGAACTTTCTCTCTACACTTGCAGCCACTTTCACCCTCAGACTCTGTTATAATGAGTTTTGGAGTTTCAGAGAAAACTTTTGGAGGAGGGCAGTCATTACTTCACCCCTACCAACCTTGTCCTGCACCTCCTTTTCTGCTGACAGAGGACTGTCATTGGATTCCATCGTTTGCAACACATTATACAGACACTTCCTACTTAATGCATGATGTACAGAAAATAATGCAGGATAAAGTGAGAACCTCAATGCAGTTGTTGAAAGATGAGCAACTGGAAGCAAGTACTGTCAGTTTCATTTCCCTTGCCTACCTTACTTTTTGAAAAACTATGGTGATTCTCAGAATCAATGTGACATAGTCTTCCCTATTGTGTTGCCCTGAGGATATGTTGGCTTACTGATTCCATCAGCTGCAGCCAGCATGAGCAACGAAGAGGTTGTAAGAGATGGTAGGAGCTGTAATTAAAAGATCTGAAGGGCATTCGGTTGAAAAAGGCTGATAGAGCAATGGAAGAATTAAGGCTTGATTATTTGCACACAAATATGATTCACTTAACAACTGGAACAAAAAAGATTGTAAAATGAGACAAAAGTCAAAACTCATTGCTTAGTAATGAAAATTTTGGGCTCAGTTGTGATCGTAAGTTGAGGACTACCTGTAATAAGGAAATGTTGCAGAGACTAGACTTGCACATTGTACCAAGTCATGATTTGTTCAACAATATAATTATGGGGTGAGTTCACATAACAAACCACATTTTATAAATCATAGTGGTTGGGTTCACAGAACACTGTAAACCACAAACAAATAAATCACAGTACACCTCAATGTAGTTTAGGAATCCAGCTGTAGCATCTTTCTCACTTCTTCAGAACATTTACACAACATTAGCTATGTTATTTCTTAAACTTGATCCAACCTAAATTTGGGGGAGAAGGATTGCCTGAATGGGATTGTCATTAGTAATGGTTTCAGTTGACAATGAAACATACTTACCTGTCATTTGCAAATATACAACTCTTAGGAGTTACCTAAACCACTGTGTTTTTTTCCTCTTGACATCCCATAAGCATGTACTGATCCCCCACGTCTCTGAGTCTTTGATTAATGAAACTTTAGTTACATCCCTCATCTCTACCTTCCATGCAAAAATCATAAGTCTTTTATTACATTCCAAGATCCTAGCATTTATGAAGGTAAATGCCACCTGAAACCATTGCAGCATAGTCCTACACCAGATAAAGTGGCATGCAGGGGATTGATGCCGTGCCTTCTTTTTGGGTGAAAGCACAAGTTGCTGAATCTCTCTGGAGAGAAGCATAGCTGAGGCTCCTTTGCAATGGCTGATGTGATCTCAATAAGAATAACCTCCCACCAACCAATACGCTCTCACAGAGTAGGCCTACTCATAGTACCATCATTAAAACAATGTTATCTAGTAGTTCCAAGGGAGAAAGCCTTCTCTGTGGGGGCACCTACGCTTTGGAACAAAATACCACCTGGAATACGAATAATCCCAGATCTTCGCACTTTCCGACGTGCCCTGAAGACCTTTCTATTTCAACAAGCAGGGCTAGCATAAACATCTAAATTCTATGCCAAGGTCTTAGTAGATACACCAAGTTGACTCAATTTACTGTTTATAAAATATATTTATATGTATATGAAATCTTAATCTGTTCACCGCCCTGAGTCCTTTGGGAGAAGGGCGGTATAGAAATTCAATAAATAAATAAATAAATAAATAAATAAATAAATAAATAAAATAATTTGTTGGGAGACAAATCAATAATTCTTTCCAATGGGAAGATACTTTTTCCTTAAAGCTTCAATTAATGAGCAGAACCTTCCTGATAAAAGTTGGACACATGAGGACTCAAATGTCTATGGAGATTCTCAATCATTCAGGTCATGCTGGTCCCAAAGGTACTTTTTTGAAAAGCAGCTGGACTTTCTTGGTTTTTTCCTTGAAAATGTTTTGTTCCTCATCCAAGAAATGAAGACGCTTCTTGGATGATAATTGAAACATTTTCAAGGAAAAACAACAACAAGAAAATCAAGTTGCCTTTCAGAAAAGCACATTTTGGGCAATCAGGATTGAAAGGAAAAGTGAGTTTCTGCAGTTTCCAATTTCCCAGCATTGATCAGAAATCAACTTAATGGTCCAATTTAGGTGACATTGAAAAAACAATTGGGGCCAATGCTGATCCCCCAAAGGTACAAAACACCAATCTAAAAATATCCTAGATTTACACTAAAAAGTTATGAAGTTTTACCAAAGCATTTAATATTTTTAAAGTACACTATATTCTCATTTCAGTAGTGCTGTAGAAACTAAAAAGGAGATCCTATAGCTCAGCCTCTTGATCATTTGTCTAGTAACTCTAGTTGGATCTTTGTCTGGAGGCTTCAAACACCATTGCTCTCATGACAAACCATAGATAACTGGTGCCCGGATTTTCCTTACTATTAATGCTGAATCTTAAATTCTGTAGGGACAGTTGAAGGAGGAGACCTTGGATCCAGCAGGACATGATAGATAGAACAGTCTATGACTAGTGTAAGAATGTCTTCTCTGATTCTTTTGCTGATCTTTAAACACAGCTGGGTCTACAGGCCAATGCCATCTTTTTATCAGTACAAAGTACAAAACCTATCTGTGTTTTATAAGATGGCTATATTATAAGATGCATATTTAAAAGATAGGACCCATGAAGTTTTTGTTTGGGACTGGAAGAAATGGGTGGACTATGTGCAGAATAAATATCAAACTAAGAAGTATCAGTTAGTATTTGATTGAAGATATAGGGACTAGTTGTTTGGGTATAGGTATTTGAGGGATGTATCAAGGGGGTTTAATTAATATGGTTAATTAATATAGATAATTAGTTTTACTATATTTACTATATTGATATTTAGAAAAAGTGGGTTGATTATGTGCAGAATAAATACCAAATTAAGAATCTTCAGTTAGCTTTTTGATAGAGGTTGAAGAAATATAGAATTATTTTTATTGTTATTATCATGCTAAATATATATATTATATTGTTGTTTAGATAATTATTAACTTGATATAAACTTATATATTTTGGTTATACTGCTGTCTTGAACAAAAAGAAGGGTAAAATTTTATGTTTGAGTTAGGTTTAATGGGGCATTTATAAATTTTATATGTTTAAGTTTTTCTTTTATTTGTAGAGAATTTTGGATTTATCTTATTTTTGTTAAAACTTATGATATATATTGTGGATCTCACCTATATCTAATGTTTAATAATGATTGATATATACTTATGTTTTGCATGTAATGGAAGTCGGGGGGGAGGGTTGGGGGGAAAGGGGGGGAGGGGGGAAAATGTGGGGTTAAAATTGTATTATAAAACTTTTTCAATAAAAAAAAAAAGATGGCTATATTTCCTTCCTTTATAATATACATGCTTTATATCAGGGGTGAAATTCAACAGGTTCTGACAGGTTCTGAAGAACCGGTAGTGGAAATTTTGAGTAGTTTGAAGAACTGGCAAATATCACTTTTGGCTGGCCCCAGAGTGGGGTGAGAATGGGAATTTTGCAGTATCCTTCCCCTGGAGTGGGGTGGGAATGGAGATTTTGCAGTATCCTTTCCCTGCCACACCCACCAAGCCATGCCCACCAAGCCACACCATGCCCACCAAGCCACACCCACAGAACTGGTAGTAAAAAAATTTGAATTCCACCATTGCTTTATATACATGCTAGGAACATAAATCTACAAAATGTTCCTGGAACCCATGGCTAACTGGACAATTCTGCCATTTGATCCCATGTATTTAAATAGGCAAACACTCTTCATACTTTATGCCATTTAAAACTAAACAAATATCCATGCAGTCTATCTGCTTGCTGTTTAATACATTAATAATGGAAAGCTTAAGCTCATATCCCTACTCATTGGTGAAGCTCTGTGGGTGGGCACATCTGTTTCTCATAGCCTATGGCTCATAATAAATGTATGAGGTCAGTTAAAGGTCAAATTTGGCATGCCATTAAATGAAGCATTGTATTTAATATACATATTTTTAACATGCAAATAATAGTCACTGTATGTAAAAAAAAAAAGAAACCATAATTATCAGGAGTTGAGCAGATGGAAAGGGTTGATGAACTCCTTTGAAGTCTTTTTTTTTGCATTTAATTAGAGGAAATCTAATTAGTGCCAATTGGCTTGGGATTATAGGATGATATCCAAGCCATTCAGAGGGCACTGAGTTGGGTAAAACTATTTTAAATTGTTTGATTACTTGTTTAATCTGCAGGTTCTATATCCATAAACGCTGTTCTTCTTCAACCCCAAGGATTTATACGGAAAATACCCATGACTTTTAAACAAGGCCATTATCCGGTTAAAGAAATCTTTGTTAATTAACCACTCATGCATCTAAATATAAATTAATAATTATAAATATGTATTTAATTTCTCTAAAGTCATCATATACTATGTTACTATTGTGCTATTATAGTGTTTACATTAGTACAGGTCTGCTTACATTAGTACCGGTCATGCAAGCATAATAGACAACTGTACATTTCATTTTGATTCCAGTTGTCAGGTCTAAATCGTGCCAGTTGATGGTTCAGTCCACCTTCCTCACCTCTCTTATCTTACTCCACCCTTTCTTTCTCTTTTCTGACCAACTAATACGGTAACAGGATACAAATAGACGATAGTTGGACTCAGAAAATATGTAACAGGATGCTGAGAATAAATATTGATTGAAAATATATATGATGAAACTATATGGAGAATACAATTATACATTTCATATCACTTTCCACATGCAACATTTATGTCACTTGGGTATTATCACCACACTGCTGGGATCTCATAAACAAAACATCCAAGCTGATTTTCTTCTGGCTCCGCTAGAGTGCAATTCAAATCTAATACGTTTTGTGCTACTGAAGCATCTTAAAGCTTAATGACAGACCATTTTGCTATCAGCAAGGATTCCCATCTAGCGTCGCCCTGCCTAAACTTGGAAGCCTTGAACAGTTCTACCAGCAAATTGACCTTTCATGCTTCTGGTCAATTTCTAGACAATTTCATGATCCCTGTAAAAGATAAAACAAAAGCTTGATTTCATTTCAGCAGAGGAGACTAGTTTCAGTTTCTCTGCACAGACTCAGAAGCTGCAGACTAAGACACACCCTAGCTCCAATCTGTCTCAGCTCCCAAACATCCCTCATTGGCTTACTTAGTTGCTGTGCCTATACATTGGCTGACCTTGTTATACCATGTCCTATTCCAGTTGATGAATATACTCTGACAATTTCCCCTTTGTTGTCTCTGTTCAGAATTGTTTTCCATCTGTCATGACTGTATAGTTACTAACTGTCTCATGATAAATCAGACTTTATTTTCTTTTTAAAGTACTTCTAGAACTGTTTTCTATTAATGGTATTTAATAGCTCTATTTATTATGAATTTATTGAAATTTTATGGAAGTTTTTTTTTTAGTTTTATACATATAAGCTACCTAGAATAGTATGAGTAGGTGGCGTTCTCTCTCTCTCTCTCTCTCTCTCCTCTCCTCTCCTCTCTTTTCTTCTCTCTCTTCTGTCTGTCTATCTATCTATCTATCTATCTATCTATCTATCTATCTATCTATCTATCTATCATTTATCTATCTCTACAGTATTTATCTATCTCTATTTAGGGCTTTCAGATCCAGGCTGCAAAAAATCAGGCAAAGACAAGATGAACATAGGATCAGGCAAAGATGAGACAGGTGTGATGACCTGGGACAAGGCATGGAGGCAACACAGCCAGCTGATAGTTCAAACTCCCCTTTATTGGTCCAACTTTTTCCAAAGCGCTCCCATGTTTATGGCAAGCTCCAGAGCAAAAGTGCTCACACACACCTCCATCAGCCTCTGGCTGTGAGTAGTCCAGCAAAACACTGTTAGCACAACAGCTTCAAGGCAAGAAAACCAGTGAAGCAAAGGAACAAGGCAATGAGTCCATAAAGCAAAGGAATAAGGCAGCAATAAGGCAAGAAGTCCAGTGAACTGCAGACCTTGGTAACGGCACACAAAACTCCATGAATTCAGTGCTTGTTCCCAACAAGCGCCACTCCCCACAGCACCTCCTTAAGTCTCAGTTCCCAGGTTTGCCTTGTGAAGAGCAGGGTGAGAGCAGGGTGCTCTCCTCTTGAGTTGTCAGGTCAGCTTGCACTGTTCCCACCTCCTTTCCACTCTCTGTGCTTGGGGATCAGGAGGTGGTGGTCCTTGCTGGTCATCTGAGTTTTGTCACTCTTCATCTTCACTGCCTGCCCTCTCTCAGTCATCCTGCTCCTGTTCCTCCCTGCTGGCCCTAGCCCGAGGGACCTGGGGCTGCATTGCCCTGCTCCTCACCACATTCCTTTGAAGCCAATTAGACCATGCCCTTGACCTCAGCTCCAGCTTGTCCTCCTCCACAGACTCAGGCTCCGACAGGGCCATGACAACAGGCATAAGGCATAGGATCTACTTGAGGGACCCCACTTTTCCCAAGAACATCTGTCCATCCCACATGCTCCTTCAGAAAGGGCATGCTCCAGCTTCCTTGTCATAAAGGTGCTTTTTCCAAAAGGTCAATGGATTTTTGTGGTGTTTGTTGGTTGAAACATTTTGTTTCTCATCCAAGAAGCTTATTTTAGTTCTTTAGAAGACCTGGATAATTGGGAATCTCCATAGACATACGTCCAGATTCCTTATATTAAATCTTGTTTTCTTGTGGGTCTTAGGAAGCAGGACTTTTTGGTGGCTGTCCCTTTTGTCTGGAATAATCTCCCACTCCTCATTCTTCAATATACGACCTACCTCACCTCTGCTTGCTTTTAGAAAAGCTTTTAATACCTAATTCTTTCCCCAGGCATTAGAAGCCAGCTGAGTGAGTGTTCCCCCCCTGAGGTTGTTTTGTTGTGTGCTTGATTGCCATTTACCTTTTATATTTATATATTGTCCATTGTTATGTGGTTGTGTTTTGTTTTTCTTGTTTTTTAATTTATTTCATGTTTTTGCTAAAAGCTGTTCAAAACTCATCCAGTTTGGTGACCCTATTTATTAATTAAATGTATATGCCACCCATCTAACTATCTAGAGGGCCCTGGACATCTTACAGTGCCATAAAATCATAAATATTAAAGCATTGAAGTTAATAGCAATTAAAGACCAGAAACCAAGACTACAAACAGTACAGGACTGGCTTGAACCCCAGGTCAACCAGTACAGCCAGGTTTTAAGCCCCTCCAGAAGGCCAAAAAGATAGTGGCGGATCTCACCTCTGGCAAGAAAGATTTATAAATAAATAAGATGTATTAATCTTAAAAATAGATTTTGGGAGAACAAAACCCAAAACACTGAAATATAATGGATTGCCAACTATGCCTTTTGGGCTACCAGCAAGTAGTAAATGGATGAAGAATAGCAATTCCATTCTACAAATGTAAACATTGATAACAGTAAAAAAATCATTGAAATGTTACAAATTAACTTTTTTCTTTTTTAAAAAAGTTTTTAACAAATCATTTTTTAAAAATAGTTGGATCTGATGGCTTGTCCCAAAAGATTACAACTGCAATGTCAGCCAGCTTTAGGAAGTACTTTTGGTTGAAAGATAATTTTCACATTGAATGTATAGATAGAGATAATAATTTGAAACCCAGCACTATAGCCACTGTGTGCCCCAATAGACTAGGAAAGCTCTGAGGGAATTACAAGAATTTATTTGATGTTGTTTAGCTTCTCTATGAAAATAATGGGATAATAGTTATGCAAGCTTACATTTAATGGAAAGTAATGATACTCAATTTAAATCCATCTTCTCCCCCATGCCAATATTTTTAGCAGACACAGAGGACTATTCTAAGCATTTGCAGACTGCTTTGATAATCATCAAAAAAATTAATCTGAAACTGTGAATCAGAAGTGGGAAACATTCCTATCTGCAAATTTTGCTGTCTTAGAAAGTCATAGAACTTCTAACAGGACAGGCCAATAAAGATATTTGTTGGTCTTACATCGAACCACAGAAATGTTGTTTTCTGAGAATATATATTATCAAGTGACTCATAAAAGACTATACACTGAACTACTCTTATATATTTAAGTGCAATCTTTAAATATATTTTTCAGAAGTAAGAGTCATTATGTTCAATGGAATTACTCTAGAAAACTGGACATAGGATTGTAGTCTTAGACCAGCTTTCCTCATTTCTTTCAGCTGTGTAGAACTTCAAGAATTCTCAGCAATAAACATTTATATAAGATCTTTTGAACTAAAAATTCACACATCTGGAGCGTGACTAAATTAGGGAAGGCTGCCTTGGAATGTGCTTGTACACCTTGCTGATCCATGTTATTTGCTTGTTTTTTTGGCTTAACATGACATTCAGACCCATAAGTTGACTTTATCTATAAACCAGACCATCATGGATTATTCAACAAACCATGGTTTAAAATCCTGGCTTAACCTCATGTGTACAAATACAGCTAGACTGTTTTGAATCCTGCTCTCATGAAACCCTTAGTACTTCTGGAGAAAAGGCAAGAACATCTGATTTTGCAAGAGCAACCAAAACCATCTGGCAGCTTGAGGATATCTCAAGACCAACTGAAAAAAATGCAAGTAGCGTAAAGAGACCTGTGAAATACTTTGCTCCTAGCTCTAGGTCATGTGCAGGATTTATGCTGCATCATTTAATTTCTCAATTAGGTAACATTAAATTACTTCTCAGCATTAGCTCTCAAGCCATCCTGGGGGCATTTCTAGTCCATGCCCTTTTCCTGTGGGAATTACATTTCTCTTAGCATTTTACTACTTGGGAGTTTACTAGTTGGAAGATGGACATCTTTCCTTTCAAACTATAGCAGGCATACACTGAAAGGCTGAAGGAAGCAGACAAGACAAAATTTTTTATTCTGCAATTATTGTTTTGTATACTAGCCTTATCAAGATCCGTTTTCTACACAGAGGCAAAGTGGGTATCTCCCTCTCTCTTGCTTTGGAAACAGAGCTTACTACTATTTCAACTCTGCTTCTTCTGATGGGCCAATAGGGAGGTCAAAGAGAGAAAGAAAGAATGAAGTCAAAGAAGAAGAGAGATAAGTGAATGATGTGTTAGTTGCTGCAAAGTTTCACAAAGCCCAATAGGGCTTTTCTCGCTTTTTGGTTAATATATGGATAAGCTAGGTGTCCTGTCTCTTCTAGGTGCATAAAGTGTAGAAGAAAGACTTTATGCACATCCAATATTTTATTTTCTTAGAGTAGAATGTATACTGAGGCATATCAGTTTTTTTCCTGAATGACATCACTCTTTTAACAACTAATTCCCACAACACTGTCAAATAATTTGCTAAGATTATATTACTATTATTCTTCTCTTCCTTACTAGTATCTATCTCTTCCCACTTGTTACTATAACCATGTTGCTTGTATTTTTCAATTATACTGTTATTTGTTTCCTAGTACGATTTGATAGCTTATTAGTAATCTTGACTCTCACTATGTGTTGTATCCTTTTATTCTTGACGAATGTATATTCTCCTTATGTACACTGAGAACATATACACCTAAGACAAATTCCTTGTTAATTACACTTGGCCAATAAAGAATTGAATTCTATTCTATTCTATTCTATTCTATTCTATTCTATTCTATTCTATTCTATTCTATTCTATTCTATTCTATTCTATTCTATTCTATTCTATTCTATTCTATTCCATTCCATTCCATTCCATTCCATTCCATTCCATTCCATTCCATTCCATTCCATTCCATTGGTGTAATCTTACACTCAAGAGAGTCTTAGTTCTTTCTAGAAATATTTTCTGCACATCCTCCTGATAAAGAATATGACTAAGGTAAAAGGCTAATAAAAGAGGATACAGAGGGATATATACTTGTTGTCTGGTGGACCAGGTCACAATGCAGAGGCAGGCTTATTTTGTACCTCTTAGGCTAGGAATTTCACCCACGATGCTGAGTCTGCACAGGTAATTATTACCTGGAGACCAGAGATAGTCATGAGATCCAATTGGTTCAAAAAAGAATACAACTAACTGCTGGATGATGTCCTTTCTCTCCTTTGGCAAGCTGAGCCTTCTTTCTCTGTTTAGAATTGTGCCTATGCTGGTTGAAGGATGCTCTTTTTTTCTGGATTAAGAAGCTCAGTTAGGGAGGTATATATATTTAGGAATGAAGATGAGCTACAATGGTCTTTACCATCACCTTGGTGAATTTTTTGGGTGAGGCTATGAATCACTCCGTCCGCAAAGCGGATGGAGTGATTCATAATGTGTATTTGGTGTTCTAACTTCCTGTATGATTGACAATAAAGGTTTGATTTGATTTGATAGCTGGATAGGGATAAGTGGTTGTTCTGTAGGTCAAAGAAAGGGCATCTTTTTATGGTGATAGTTTATGATGGATTTGATCACAAAATGGCAGTTGAAGTCCAGATAGCTTACTATTCCTTCTTCCTCATGGCCATAATCGCAAAGTATATAGATTATTGCGTGGTCTGGGAGATAGGATAAAATAATTTTGAAAGGCATCTAAAATATAGTGTAACTCTCATGATCGCTCACATATTACTTACCTACCAGTTGCATTGTAATATAATGTATTTTACATAAGGCTGCCCTTGAAGATCATCTAGAAACTACCACTGGTACAAAATGCAATAGTGTGAATACTACTGCATTTTGGAAGCATTTCAATACTTCCAGATATCACAGCTGCATTGGTTGCTAGTAGGCACAAAATGTTGGTGATAATTTATAAAGCATTTCATGGTACATGAATGGGGTAATCCAATTGTTTCTGCCCATAACTACAATATTAAAGTGAGTTGGCATGCTTTGGGGCCCAACAATTAAACAACGCCAGGAGGGTGTATGGAACCAGGAGAGATGCCTTCTGTTTCTGAGCCTGCCCTTTGGAACAGAAACCATCCCTCTCCCCCACTCCCAATTTGTCCTGCCGTGATTATACTGGCTTTTAGGAAAGCACTTAAGGCCAAGTTCTTTCCACAGTCTTTGGACTGGGATAGCATGTGATGCCACTAATCAGCATGTAAGCTAGTTATGAAGGGAGATGCCTAAATTATATGCAAAAGGGGTGAGTGGGGACCAAGTGTTCCTCCTTCACTTAATGACATGTCCTATCCCCTGGAATGGCAGTCTGGGCCTTCTTCTTTGTGATGAGATTCTGGAAGAGAAGCCACTGAGAAGTAGAGAAGAGGAACATCATCACTTTCCCCATCTAACTCCCTGCCCGCATTATGAGTTGTCCCAGCTGAAAGGGTCAGGTTTGTATTTTCTACCTATTAGAGTAGAAGATATTTATTATAATAAGTCCATTCCATAGCACTATAAAATGTTTTAGGCCCAGTACTCTTCAATATCTTCATCAATGACTTGGACGAGGGGATAGAGAAAAACCAAATGCACAGGTACAGTATAGGTGGTACCTTGCTCAATAGTAGTAACTGTAAGAAGGATCTTGGAGTCCTAATGGACGATCACTTAAATATGAGCCAGCAGTGTGCGGCAGCTTCCAAAAAAAGCCGACACAGTTCTAGGCTGCATTAACGGAGGGATAGAATCAAGAAGTGCTAATAACACTTTATAATAATTGTTTTAAAAAATACGCATTTTCTTTTGTGGGTAGACTATGATGGCTGAGTAGACTAAGAAATACCACAGTGTCTAAAATTTAACAGTATTAAAGAAAAGAAGGAATGTTCGTTAAAGTTGATTTGTCACTTAATAGTTGGAGACAAAGGAAAGTTTGATTGGAGTCTCGGAGGAATCTGCCTGGGAGACACAAGCTTGTCTCAGCATGAACCAGTGCTAGAAACATGTGAGCCAAATCACCCACAAATGTTCTATTTACACAAGCTGGAACCAAGGAATATAGGTTTGTTGAAATGGAGCAGCTGCATTTCCGTTTTTATAAAAGAGAGGGAGAGTGTGTGTCTGTAATACTTCATCCTGCACACTTTCATCATAATTCATTAGTCTGCAGGATTGTTTGTGTTGTTATTACCGGGTGAAATGGGTTGAGGGGAACAGAATGAACTAAAACCTGAGATTGATTTCCCCATCACAGCATGTTTCCTTGAAACCCCAGAACTGTCATTTAGGGAAAAGCTGCCAATCAGAATGCCAGTAGCCCCAAGTTTGATTAGGAATACGAAGAATCTTCTATAGATTGAAATTACCAGATTTTTCAAATATCTCTAAAACTAAGGTTGAAAGTAACACTCACACTTATATAACACCAGCTATATAGATTGCAGATGAGGACTAAAAATAATTTTCTTGTGCCCCCCACTCCACCCCGAACGCTGTCCTAGTCTGGCACTTCATCATGTTTATGCTATTGCTAGAAAGTGGTGCCATGTTTGGCTAGCTTGACTGCTGCCATCTTGAGGCGGGAGACACACAAAAAGTGCAGAATAAGCAGTAGGCGTAATAATACATTTTTTTTTTTAAGGGAAAATTCTTCCCCTGTCAAAATACTGTAGGTATACTCTTTGTTTAACAATCACTCGTTTGCTGACCATTTGAAGTTATGACAGCACTGAACGAATGATGCTTACAATTGATCCTAGAATTTCTGGACACTTGCATCTGACTTGCACTCATGATGGTTTCAGAGTCCCACAGTCATGTGACTGCCATTTCTGACCTTCCTGGCTGGTTTCTCACAAGTTAAGTCAATAGGGAAGCCAGCAGGAAAGACTACAAGTCGCTCTGGTAAGTTACTCACACTCTCCCCCACCTGGCAGCAGCCACCCCTGGCCCCAACGTGCTGTCACTGTGCCTCCAGGGGGCCTGCACCGCCTCCCCTGCCAAGAAATAGCCACTTTCCTGCCTGCCTGTCTGCTTGCAAGCCGCTAATGACCTGAAATCCTCACTTAATGATAGCAGTAAGGAATGCTGGGAGCACCATTGATAATTAATGCAGTCATATGACATTGTGCTTTAAAATTTCATGACTTAAGCAACAGAAATTCCAATGCCCATTGTTAACTGAGGGCAACCCGTGCACATTACAAATTAAACAGAAGCGACCAAATACAAATTTTCAGTTCAACTCTGCACATCTAGTTTTTAACTAAGTTACTAAATTAGCTGGGACAATCTTTGTATCCAGCACCAAGGCATTTTTGACCAGAATATTTTATCCCATCCTCTTTAACCACTGAGAGTTATCAGTATTTTTCATGAGATCTATA
This sequence comes from Masticophis lateralis, assembly GCA_030761175.1. Taxonomy (NCBI): domain Eukaryota; kingdom Metazoa; phylum Chordata; class Lepidosauria; order Squamata; family Colubridae; genus Masticophis; species Masticophis lateralis. The sequence goes on from JAUDYJ010000001.1 coordinate 72,794,125, forward strand.
TTTGATTAGAGCCATCTAAATTAAATCTTAAAATGTCAGGATTGCTGTGAAATATGTATGTATGTATGTATGTATGTATGTATGTATGTATGTATGTATATATATATGTCTGGTTATTCGGGTCTTCTCCCGCGTAAAATTGGAAGTATCTTGGCGACGTTTCGACGAAGTCTCATTCGTCATCTTCAGGCTGGTGTTCTCGGCTTCGTGCATATATATATTTTATATATTTTATATATATATTTTATATATATATAAAATAGTTGTTGAGAATATCAGGCCTTGTTTTAAAAATATTAAACATTAACTAGTGCTGGGAAAGGGGTTTGTTTGAAATGCTATTATACTTCAGTAGGTTTTATACATCAGCCTGACATTTCAGAATTTGAAGCAACAGCACCACATCAATTGTTCCTGCAAGGATTTCAGTGATTGCCAACCTTGGTGTTTATAAAAGGGTTGCAAATGTCAGGAGGTGGTTGCATCACAGTCATATCCCCCAGCAGATATTCCTAACCTTTTGGGGCCAATTGAGAACACTGAAATTTTGAAGCTTATCATGTTAGCAATTTTAACTGAGGCAGAACTTAATTTAAAATCCTCCACCATGTGAATAGATAGTATAGTAATTTCCTATGTATCCCTAATGATTACAAATTGTCACTCCAGCAGCTGCTCATAAACCATGGAAAATCCATAAAGATTACTTTGCCTTTCTTTCTTTCTTTTTTTTTTTTTTTTACAATTCATGACCGTACAAAGTTGATGAGAAATAATGTGACTGATTTAGCTGGTGATATGTGTTTCTATAAATGGGCCAAGCAGGATCAAAAGATGGGGCATACCAAAGGGATGGGGTGGGGTTTAATGAATTTAATTGTGGTACGTCTTGACATGAGGATAGGGAGAAATTAAACTTGGAAGCTGTGATACTGAATGAAATTCATATAATGAAGTTGACATCTAAAGGGAGAATGTTAATATGCATTAACATCTTTGTGCCAGGCAGACAACAAGTAAATTGGAAAACCTGGAACAGGTATTAACGGATACATTATTTCCAAGTGTGGATTTAATTATTTGCAGGGATTTAAATGCTTATTGAACTTAAAACATAAAGAGGTCTTTTGGAAATGGAGGTCATTTTTCCTCTAGATCACATGTCACACGCTAAGATGCGGATTAGAATTACCCTATTCAATGTTCAAATTATGAATGGTCAATTTTGCATCCTTCTTAGTGGGATCCGTCTGGAGGTTCTCATACATCAGTCAGCCACAGACTGGTAACTGTTGTTGATTACATATTTATATTCCCTCATTGATCCTAGTGGTACAGTGTTTCGACATTATAGATTAACCAGAGAGTCATCACTTACTATTGGCTTAGTCTTACTGTGCAGAGGAAATGATGTAGTACAAGAGAATCACAATACAGAAGGCAGTAGGACAAATCAGAAATGATTAAAGTAGACATTCCCCCTTGGCTGAAAGTGTAAGATCAGTGCTATTTAGTTTGACAGTACTACAGTAGAGGGTCATGCTCATTCAAAATCCAGAAAATATGAACAGTATATATACATGGAAGTGGTCAGCAATCTTCTACCCCTGGTGTAAACCTTGTCAAGGAGAAAGGACTGCAACCAGAGTCTTGAGATTAACATTAACCACAAATGTTGACATGAAAAAGGCACTGACTGGATTACTCAGACAAATTAAGAAGGATAAATCATCAGATAGGGTAGAGGCAGCAAAGGATAAATGCCAGAAGTATCAAACAGTTATATGGAGGAGGAAACAAGAGTATTATAAAAGCCAGTGGGAGGAATTAAGAATGTCATGCTTACAAAATAATGGTATAAAATTCTAGGAATTAGTTTCCCAAATTTAATTTCCCAAATTTAATTTCTAATATTTATAAATAAATATTAGAATCACATGCATAGATAGTAAATAGAAAAAAGGGAGAAAAATGGATATATAAGAAATGAAAACTGATGTGGAAATGTTGGAAAGAAGACAATTGTAAAAATTTCATTTGTTGTTTTAAAAAAATTGTTCAATAAAAATAAAAATAAAAAAAAGAACGTCATGCTTACAAAATGATGGTATAAAATTCTAGGAATTAGTTTCCCAAGGCTAAAGAGAAATAAAAATGATAACTGAAGCAGAGATTTCACCTGAATCTTAGAAATCTTTTTTAAAACAAATTTGAGGATATTAGAATATAAAATAAACAGTTAATGGGCATGGATATATTAAAGACATCACTAAAATGGATCCTAGATTACTGATACTGAAATTAAAAGACAGCCAGCAAAGCCTAGGAGAGTATGTGATACCACTAGAAATTTTTAAGGTATTTCCTGAATGGTGGACATCTATGCTCACCTCCCTGATTACTTATATTAATGCCATTGACTGAACTCCTGTTGACTGGAAAAAACAATGTGGTGAAGCTAATATTTTAAACAAATATTTTTAAAAGGCAATTCCACAATCCCTACTAACTTTTGCCTCATAGATTTGATTGACAATGATATAAGTTGTATATACATAATATTTTAAACAGATTGAATGATTAGGCAGAAACTAAGCACATAACAGAAAAACAGATAGGCCAGTATTTTACTTTCAACACCTGATCCACAAATCAAAGAATGTCCCTCAAAATGCTCATATGCAGCATTCATAATTTTATCATCTAGCTATAATGCAATGAATAGAGGAGGATTATGGGAGTTTTTAGACATTGATATAAATTACCTAATATACATGTATAAATTATACAAAGACACCCACATGCAAATACAAATAAATCAGAGTGGCACCTAAAAAGGTAAATTAAACAATAAAAGTTATCTGCCAGGGTACATATTGGCTCCTTTCCTTTTTAACTTTTATACCAACAACATCGTAGAACAGTTTAATAATTCTTCTTTTTATTTCCCATCCATTGGAAGTAGAAAAATCTCTGTATTACTGTATGTTGATATTGTGGTACTTCCGTTGACAACATTAATTGGAATCTAAAACTCTTTGTGGAATTTGCACTTATTCTGGGATCTGGGATCTTTATCCTACAATTAGTCTAAAACCATGATAATAATTTTTGCCAAAAAGCTGAAGAGACATAGATGGACCCTGGATGGGAAGAGATAGAATGATACCATTCAAGTATGTGGGCATCCATTTTACTGAAAGATCTGTTATGGAAAATACAAATAGTACATCAAGGACAATGACTATGAGATCAATCATTTCTTTTTTTTTATTCAAAAGGAGGAGGATTAGTACAGCCTGCTCTCAAGATCTTCCAGAGGATAACAATCTCACAATTTACACATGGGCCTCCAATTTGGGATTGAAGCAGGGTGGGCTCCTGGGTGTTTGGCAAGGTTTGGGTGATCCTCTAGCTAAGGTTTGCCAGGGTTTGGCGAACCCCCAAATGCCACCCCTAGCTGGCCACGCCCACCCTACCGCCCCTCCCACCCTGCCCCTCCCAGGAGTCTCCACACGGCACATTCATCAATCCAGGTAAGTGCAGGGGCTGCGTGGAGGGTCTGGAAGGGCAAAAAATGGGCTTACTGGAGGCTCCAGAAGTCTGGAAATGGGCCTGTTTCTGGCCTCCAGAGGGCCTTTGGACCCCAGGGGAAGCTGTTTTCGCCCACCCAGAGGCTCGAAGAAAGCTACCGGAGCCTGGAGAGGGTAAAAAATGGACTTCCTGGAAGTTCCAGAAGTTTGCAAACGGGCCTGTTTCTGGCCTCCAGAGAGGAAGCTGTTTTTGCTTTCCTGGTAGTTTGAGGAAAGCCTCTAGTTCCAATATGACTGCTTGTGTGTTGCATATAGGCTTGGCCATTCCACTGAATTGAATGAGAATATCTACATAAATTGGTTCTGCCTGAGGGTGAATTCATTCTGAAGATCAACAATATTATCCTACTACTGACTCCTCATTACAGTATTGTGATACTACATATAAGTGGAAAGCAGAGGCCTCATCCTGTCACAAAATGAATGCTACATCTTACATTTCCCATGAAATCATCCCTTTACATTTTTAACACTGAACTCGAACATTTAAGATAAAGCTCAATTTCTCATTTTCCCTTCTCCCAAATTTTCCTTATTTGGGCTAACAAAGTTATCTCTAAATCTTCAAATATTAGTCTTTCACCATCTGTTTTTGGTTCCAGCTGCCATTCTGAGCCAAACTGGCCACTCTTAAAAGACCTCCGCTGTATATATTACAGTATAGTGAAAACCACATACCTCCTTGTCTCACTCCATTCCCTATTCTTCTAACTGCGGGTTCCCCAAATTCAATTCTTGCAGCAGCATCTTATTCATTGTAAAGACTTCTCATTTCTGGAATTAACAATCAGTTCTATATTGATTAGAGTGTTATACTGTGAAATGGACCAAAATAATTGCAGTAGTTAGCTTCCTAACTTGCATTTGTATTGGCTGACATCCAAATTGTAGTTGGCTCTCTTCAGAGATAAGAAATTATCTGATGAAACTGATAACAGATGCTACACATCCAAATACAAACTCTTATTAGCTTGCTAATTCATCCAATATTATCTAGGTATAGTCATAAGTTAGAATGGACCACCTCCAAATAGCCAAACATTTTCTTAGTTTCACAGCTTTTAGTTACAAATATGTGGTCACATCCAAGTGCAGGTGAAACGTATTTAGATATCTTCTGGCATCCTCCTGTCATAATGATGATGAAGATGATGTTATCTATTCAGTCATGTCCGACTCTTGGCGATTCTATGGGTCAGGTCTCTCCACATCTTCTGATCTTGCACTATTTCTTTGAGTTGTTCTAAGTTCTGGCTGGTGTTAGTTTTGATAATGTCCAGCCACCAGGTTCTTTGATGGCCTGGTTTCCTTTTACTGCTAACTCTTCCAAACATCATTGCTTTCTCCAGTGAATTCCCTAGCACGACATGGCCAAAATAAGTGAGACACAGTTTTATGATCTTGCCTTCCAGTGACATGTTGGTGTTATGTGTTCCAGTCATGCTAGAATGTATTCTTCTCCTCCCTACTTTGTTTCCTGAGATGTTTATGATTCCTGTTCTATTATGGATGTGGGACAGAATTCTCTAGAGATACATTTCATTTTCAAACCTAATGGGCAATTTCACCTAGTATGAAATACAGGGTCTACCAAGAAAGATATGATGGTCTTCTTTCTCCAACACATGCATTCCATTTTCTAATTAACTGAAGATAATAAAACTATAAATATGCACCATTTTAGCAATTGTAGCCTTCCTAACATTAAGAGCAATTTTTACTGAGATAATGTTAGCTTTCTTTCACTAATAATAACCGTGCAAGTTAAGAATACAAAAGACATGGTAGAATAAAGAGAAAGGCCGATTCTAGTCTATCTTATACATGTGCAAATGAAAGAGAGCAATAAGCATCTGGAAACTCTGTTTCCAGCAGAGCTTTAATTACCATTTGAATCAGGTAAGTACAAACTAAAAATGAGCATGACACTAATTATATGCCGATAAGGAACAAAAGATATTTCACAGTTCCATAAAATATTGCACATGATTTCTGAGGCTAATTCACAGAAAGAGCAGATAAGGTTGAAAAATTGTCATTGGATGATACCATTTTAATCGGGGGGGGGGGGGGGAATCTGTATCAAATCTAATGGACAATTTCACCTAGTATGAAAAATGGGGTCTACCAAGAAAGACAAGACCATCTCATTTCTGTTCCATACCAACACATCCATTCCACTGAATAGCCTTTAATCATCCAAGCAATTGTCAACTAGAAAACAAGATGTCTGAAAAACTCTTATGCTGAATTTATGTCACAAACCAGCCTCTTCTCTCAAGATTCTGTACAGATTCTCAGTCATCCAGGCCATGGTTGTCTCAAAGGTGCTTTTTCAGGACAACCATGAGACAACCATGACCTGTATGATGAGAAGTTCTACAGACTTTTAGTTATACAATTTGGGATGAAGACCCTTTGAATGGTGTGTGAGTAGGAATGGATTTCTAGAGGGAAAAAATTGCAGACTACAGGAACCAGGAGCACTACTCAGGTGACCCTGAGGACACAGATAAACCTCCAAGTGCTTCAATGACTCTCTGAAAGAATCCAGATTATCAACTGTCTGCAAGGAATATAAATCCTTCCATTCCCCACTAACCTGTCAGAGCTGAAGAAGCTTCTTGGATGAGAAGTAAAACATCTAAGTCAAAGTCCAGTTGCCTCCTGAAAAAGCTCCTTTAGGATTTCTCTCAAGATGTTTTGGGTTTCAGCCCCCATGAACCACAGACAGCTGTGATAATTTAGAAAAGCAGGGATTATATTGATGAGAGTGACCTTTTGTTGGGGAGGAAGGGAAGCATGTTTTTTTGTTTTTTTTAAATTTGATTTATATGCTGCTCTTCTCCAGAGACTCAGGGCGGCTTACAATGCATTAAACAATAGCCTTCATACTTTTGTATATTTATACTAAGTCAGCTTATTGCCCCCACAAACTGGGTCCTCAATTTACCTACCTTAGAAAGGATGGAAGGCTGAGTCAACCTTGAGCCTGGGGATTCGAACTAGCAGTAATTGCAGACAGCTGGGTTTTAATTATAATGCTTAGTCTGCTGAGCTATCCAGGCTCCCTGGATATAGGTTTTAATGTTTTACTCCTAGCCCTAGTATCAGTTTGGCTAAGATGGAAAACAAGTAAAGTTCAAGCTGTCTCCCATTTCTAACAATAAAGCAATTTCAAATTCACAATCAGAGATGAAAAATTGATCCAACCCAGAATTGAATCTTTCTTCAATTGTCCAGCTAGTGTCAACAGAAACCCCAGTGGCAGAATCAAAATTATTCCTGTCTCAAATTACCATCCTGAAGGAACTGCTTTATGGTACTACGTGGGCTTTGGGAGAAAAAATGCATTCCTTGGAGAAAATGATGGAAATTGCTCCAGCATACTCTATTTGATGTCTACCCATTAGGATCTTGATTTACAGTATAAGTAGGACAACAGATACCTGTCCTGTTTCAGGCTTCAAATTCACACACACTGAGAGATGCAAGGTGAGAATAGCAATTTACTCAAGGCTGAGCAGAGAACAGCAGACAAGGGAAGGATTGTAAATCAACCAATCTTACGGAAAGAAAGCTCGCCTGGGTGGTTTTGCTTGCAACAGGAGTAGGCAGAAAAGAAGTTAAAATCCAATCAAAATTCAGAGAGCCGGGTCAGGTTTGTCAATCAATCCAAGATCAAAGTTTCATGAGCAAAATTCACAGGAATGACATACCCGAGCAGGTAATCAGGTAGTTGTTTCCAATGGAGAAACAAAGATCAGGACTGCTTCTTAAATCAGGTGGCAGCCAATTATTATCAATTAAAATAGTTTCTTTGTTATACAGCAAGAGGCCTCATTGAGCATCTTTGTTCTGCTCACCACTCTATTCATGGAGAGTAAGTACTCTCCATGGAATCAGTACTCTCCACTAGGAATCAGCTAAGGATACTTAAACACAGGCACCATCAGACATAATAAGGCATTTGACTGCTCCAGCTGTCTGATGTTGCCTGTGTTTAAGTACCCTTAGGGGATTCCTGGTTTAGTGTTTCTTGAAGCTGATACTCTACAGGTTGAAGCAGCTTTGGCAAAATCTGAGTCCAAAGCCATGACACTACCAAGATTGCAAACTTTGGAGTGAGAAAATCAACAGTTAATTATTTTCCATGATGCTTCTAGACATTTAAAAGGCAAAGAATGATCTCATTCCTAAGAGAAGGCAGCTACATGCCAAACATATATTAATTTCTCTAGGAAGCTGAAATCCAATTTAGCAATGCTCATGGAGTAATATTAGAATGTCAATACTGCATGTAATAATACATGGGATATTATAGATACAAAATTACAGTCGGTTAACCAACTTGGATTTTATTAAGAGACAGCTTTACATCTAATATTTTGATTATCTTTAGGATTTGTATTCATTCAACAGCATTGCTTAGAAACTTGAGAGTACAATTTAATTCAAGTCAACAAGAACATTTATTCACATAATGAATAATCTATATATTGGGGTGCATGGTACCATCTTTTCTTTAGAATAATTTAGAACCCAGGTCTTCGAATGCTGAATTACTAGTCTTCTGAAAAAGACTAGTATAGGACAAGTTTATACTGAATTCATCTGTTTACCTGCATGCCACAAACTTCCCTATTCAATACTAATTATAGCTATTGAAGAGTGGGGATTCTACACAAACTCTTTTAAACTAGTATTCTAAACATATTTCATATGTTCAGATTTATAGCTAAAAATATTTCCAAACTGGAATTGATTTTCAAGTGGATTGCTACATTTATAACTAATATTTCTTTTGTGGTGTTCAAGGAATTTACATAAGGTATCCTGTGCAGTACAAAATCCAGAGAATCCTCTAAAGATGGCCAGTATTGGTCACACTTTAAAAATCCATGCAAAATCCACACATGGATTTTGATTCGTGCAAAATGTTTACACACATTCTACTAGGCGCCTGTTCTTGCAGAATGCATGTGCTTAGAAGAGAAACAACAAATACACACAATATTGTATATTCATTCTGAGACACCCATCATGCTTTTCCTGATTTTGGGGGATCAGGGTTATGGAAGGTGCAGCTAAGGAATAAGAAACAGTGATAAATCAGTTAAAGATCTAAGAAAAATATAAAGCAACTCCAGATGGAATCCTATTGATCTCAGCTACTTATCATGGCTCTGGCCCTTCAAAGCTTTTGACATGACTCTCTTTAGTAAAAAAAGCTGTAGTTTAGCTTACTGGTCAAGCCTCTGCCACATGAAATATTCTTTGCTAGCAGAAAAGCTACAGTGGTACCAGCTAGTTGTGGTGTATTTGGTATGCCATGCACAACCATAGTGTAGCTTAATCTCAAGGATGCCCAGTTTATTCTATATAAAACAAGATCTCTTGCAAGATGGCATAGGGTTAAAAACATTCCACCGACTAAAAACTGTCAGTAGTGGAGTAGCCTATACACAGGATGCAGAAGTGAAATAAAGGGCGAGCTATGAATATAGAACAGATAAGTTGCAGATTTAATCATATACTCATCTGGTATTAGCTGCTTTTGATGCTATTGACAGCTAAATGGGACTAGCTTTTTCCAGAAAGTGGAATTTAACAAGTCATCTGGCAATGATGTGGAGGGGATCAATACTCTGAGATGAAGGATATAGTTGCCATTAAGGGATTTAATTGCTTCACTGGGGAATGAAAGGTTCAAAAAAAAACAAAACCCAAAAACAAAACAAAACCACAAAACATAAAGGAAAATTAATCTTGACAGATTATCTTTACTGAAAGGCAGCAATAGAATATTTGGTTTCAAGGCTCAGAAATTTCTTGCATAGTGTCTTGTGAGAGACATCTGTCAGTAAAAGCAACCTCCAGGTGCCAAACGAATCTGAATATGTGAAGGGCAACTAATTGACTGTAATCTTCTGTCAATTTGGCATCTGTCTTACAATTTTGCCTTCAGGAATTTTAGCGTATGTTTCTAACATCCTCAAAGAAGCCAAAGAAGCTGGATTTTTGGCAGGATTATCCAGAGATGGGGTGTGTGTCAAAAGAGCCAAGGTGGCAACTACAACTATATGATTGAAACTATGTTGCTTTTTATATGTGCAATGATTTATTTATTTATTTATTTTATTTATTCAATTTATATGCCGCCCCTCTCAGAAGACCCAGGGCGGCTCACAATACACTCAAAAAATCACTATAAAAACACTTAAAAATTAAAAACATTAAAGACATTAAAACCCATTCACACCATTCATGGCCAGCTCTCGTCAGATTGCAAAGCGAGATCAATGGCCCCAGGCCAGGCCAGAAAAGCCAGGTCTTCACTGCTTTTCGGAAGGCCAGTAGGGTGGGGATGGTCCAGACCTCAGGAGGTAACTGGTTCCAGAGAGCTGGGGCAGCCACAGAGAAGGCCCTCCCCCGTGGGCCCGCCAGCCGGCATTGTTTAGCTGATGGCATCCAGAGGAGACCGACTCTGTGGGATTTTACTGGTCTCTGGGAGCTACGCGGTAGAAGGCGGTCTCGAAGATAACCTGGCCCTGAACCATGTAGGGCTTTAAAAGTAATAACCAACACCTTAAATTGGACCGGAGACCAATAGGGAGCCAGTGCAGCTCGCAGAGAATTGGTGTAATGTGGGTGTACCTAGGTGCACCCATGACAGCTTGCAAGGCTGCGTTCTGGACCAACTGTAGTCTCTGAACACTTTTCAAGGCTAGCCCCATGTAGACTGTGTTGCAATAATCTAACCGTGAAGTGACAAGGGCATGAGTGCCTGTGAGGAGAGCCTCCTGATCCAAGTAGGGTCGCAATTGGTGCACCAGGAGAGCCTGTGCAAAGGCCCCCCTAGCCACAGCTGTCAGATGTTGCTCTAATCTTAGCTGTGAGTCTAGGAGGACACCCAAATTGTGAGCCTGTTCTGAGGGGGACAATTTCTCCCCCCCCCCGAACCAAGGATGGACAATTGACATAGTCTTTAGGAGGCAATACCCACAGCCACTTGGTCTTGTCTAGATTAACTCTGAGCCTGTTGACTCCCATCCAGACCCTCACAGCCTCCTGGCACCAGCACATCACATCCACCGCATCACTGAATTGACGTGGGGTAGAGATATACAGCTGAGTATCATCAGTGTATTGCTGATACCTCACCCCGTATCATTGGATGATCTCACCCAGTGGCTTCATGTAGATGTTAAATAGGAGGGGAGAGAGGACCGCAAATGAGGGGCCTAGGGGTCGACCTCTGTCCTCCTACCAACACTGACTGTGACCGACTAGAGAGATAGGAGGAGAACCACCGTAACATGGTGCCTCCCACTCCCAGCTCCCTTAGTTGTCCCAGAAGGATACCATGATCAATGGTATCGAAAGCCTCTGAGAGGTCAAGTAGCACCAAGATGGAGGAATGACCCCCCATCTCGGGCTTACCAGAGATCATCCATCAGCATGACCAAAGCAGTTTCCATGCTGTAGCCAGGCCTGAAGCTAGACTGAAAAGGGTCTAGATAATCCGTTTCCTCCAATGACCACAGGAGCTGATGTGCCACCACTTTCTCTACAACCTTTCCCACAAAGGGTAGGTTGGAGACTGGATGAAAGTTCTTTAATTCTTCTGGATCCAGGGAAGACTTCTTGAGGAGGGGTCTTACAACATGTCAAAAATGCATGGCTTTGACTGTATGATTATGGCTGCCATCTTGACTTTTGTGACCCCTCCCCCCATTTCTGTGGAAACCTCAGATTATTCTGGGTAGAGAAAGCGCTCACGGATGTGTGCACACCTACAGACTCACTCTTTACAGGTAGTCCCCAATTTACTATCACAATTGAGCCCAACATTAACATTTATATTGGTAAGTGAGAAATTTGTTGAGTGAATCACTGCAGTTGTTAAATTAGTAGCATGATTGTTAAGTGAACCTGGTTTTCCCTTTGACCTGTCTTGTCAGAAGGTTGCAAAAGGTGATCACATGACCCGGGGACCAGTGGTGAAATCTGAACCAGTTTGCTACTGGTTCGCTGGCTGTGCATGTGCGCTGCGTGCCAAGCGCACACTGCATACACACATGCACACCAAACACGCACCGCATGCGCATACACAGTGCGCACCAAACACATGCTGCATGTGTATACACAATGCGCACCAAACACGTGCTGGGCATTTAAAAAGCTACCATCGGGCGAACTGGTAGTTTAAAAAGGCTACGATTTGATGATCAGCTGTGCCGCGCAGTTTAGCTTTGCTAGAAAGCAGGATTTCCTGCTTTCTGGTGAAGCTTAACCTCGCTGCACAGTTGATCCCCCACTCGCTGTTCTACTTACCTTCCCAAGACTCCTTTTGGTGCATGGTGCGTGCGCAAAAGAAGCAAATAAACTGAAATTGTCTCTTGATTGTGGAGGGGAAGGAGACAGATAACAAAAACCAAAACAGGTTGTTGTCTTTTCCTTGGTGAGAAAAGACTGATGTGTACAATAAAGGATTGTGTTTGTGTTAGAAAGTGCTGCTCTCAGTAGAAAAAAAAAGTAGAACTTAGAAGCACTGAGTCAGCTCATAGCAAGTTCACCTATATTCTAATCCAATTTTTCAGTCTGGCTGTAAATGTGATGCTATCGTTTACATTGCTTTTTGTAATTCCTGTGTAATATTTGCAAGGGTGTATAACCTGTAACCTTGTGGGCTACACACAACTCTTGTGCATTTTATTTGGCAAGAAGCCCAGTGAGCACTCTAGTTACGGCAATAAAAGTTGCTTTGTTACAGCCATCCCCATACACTTTAATTCCTTATTTAAGTGAGCACTTTTCCTGCTAGAGCTTGGTGTAGTTGTCAGGATCAAAAAGTCAAGAGACAGAATACTACACCTCCCTGTCATTTGCAGTCTTTGCTTTGCCCTTTTTCTTTCCCATCGGGAACCCATTTGGGGATATTTGATTGGGATTTAATTTAAGGGAAGCTTTTAAGAGGCTCAGTAGGAGTGAGTCCGAGACTCAGTGGGTGGAAGTTCAAGTGAGCTGTGACCCTGAACAGCAGTCACTAGTTCCTGGCAAGAGCAAATAATGGAGAGTGAACTCAAGTTGCTTAAGAAAGGGGATGTTGGAGTGACAATTGTTGTTGGCTATTTGTTTCAACTGTTTCTCACTGAATTGTGGTATTTCTCTTAATAAATTCGTGGCTATACACCAAAATTGGATATCTCTTCCACTCTGCCACCCTCACTTGCAGAGTTGGGAGAGATACTTCCTCGACCTCCACACCATGAAAAGCAAGAGGGGAAAAATATCTGGTTTCTAGTTTCTTACAGAGCTGGAGAGAGGTTGTAAGTGGGCATAAGCAAGAAGCTTTCTCCCTGTGTTTGTGTCTATATAACAGCAATAGCAATAGCACTTAAACTTATATACTGCTTCACAGTGCTTTACAGCCCTCTCTAAGCAGTTTACAGAGTCAGCATATTTGCCTCCTGACAATCTGAATCCTCATTTTACCTACTTCAGAAGGCTGGAAGGATGGGTCAACCTTGAGTCGGTCAGGATCAAACTCTTAGCTATGGGCAGAGTCAGCCTGCAATACTGCATTCTAACCATGGTGCTATCATGGCTCTTTATAAACTTTCCATTGCTTACCAACGCTGCCTGTGAGGTTTCCTAGCTGCAACTGACCAGAGGTGAGTGATTATTTCTGGACAATCTCTCCATTTAGAAAGCAATAAGGATTGATGACCATGTATGCTCCAGTGGACTGTGTCTGTTGGGTGAGCATATGATGTTCAGATGTTTGGTAGACATAGTGACTAATGCAGGGAGTGCGTCATAAGAGTTAATGTTGCAAGGACAAGGCAGATAGGAAAATGGGACAAGCAGGCTGCAAAAGAACAGAGAAACTATATTTGAAGGGTTGCCCAGAACATGAAAAATGAATGCTTCATAAGCAATCCATAGTGCCAGGTAGACTGAGGTTTACACCTGTGCGACCCTTCAGTTTAAAAGTTATAGAACACCTAAAGGGGAACATAATAACTCAGTGGGGAGCAAAATGCCAATTGCCTTTGAAAAATGGGAACATATTGTGATTACAAAGAAACAGTAGCCCCAAATTAGTGACCTCCATAGTAGTTCTGATAAAGAAAAGGAGCTTAGGAAAGAGGAGGAGGAGAAGATTTGAGTACTTACAGAGCAAATGTGCTTATATCCTCCAAAAATCTCCTCTTTTATAAAATATCTAACCTTGCCTAAATCATCAGTTTCACTAATGGAAGATCTCCCTGGAGAAGAGGATGTTTTGGACTTGTGTGTCATAGCCTCATTTCTCTCTCTTCCCCCATCATATCAATGGTCAAGGGATGCAAAATATTGGCAGCGGTTTATTTGGAGAAGAAGGAGGAGAAGGAGGATAATGAAAAGCTGAAAGGGGAGAGAGGGCCTAATACTTCCAAAGGAAAATGGACCTCCCTCCAAAGCATTATTCTCCAGTCATAGAGGACCTCCATGGACCCTCTGCATTATAATCAAAACCTATGAGACAAGTTCGCAACTCTGGAATTCAGGAGAAACTATGCATGTGCATGTTCCATATATTTTCCCAAGGTCAATAAATATAAACAACCAAGCTTGGGAAATTTCATCAGGAATTAGACAATGCCTTTCAGGCAGATTGCCTGACATGGGCAAATGTCAATCAGTGGTTATGTTGCATAATGAATCCTGGGCATTATAAATTATTCATAATCTTGGGTATTATTGAAGCAACTACAAAGGGAAACAGCTTGGCCAGTTTAGAAGCCTGCCATGGAGGCTGAGTTTAACCAAGCTAATTGCTAATGGCAGTAAAAAATTTGCACCAGATAAAATCAGATTCATATCAGTACTCTGCTTACTGCAGAAAAGAAGTGAGCACCTAGGAAATGAATACAGACTTTCGTCAAATATTCAGAGAGTATATACTGTAGCAGCTAGATACTAGTATGAGCCATGGTGGCGCAGTGGTTAGAATACAGTAGTGTAGGCTAATTCTGTTGATTACCGACTGCCAGCAATAGTTCAGCAGTTCGAGTCTCACCAGCTCAAGGTTGACTCAGCCTTCCATCCTTCCAAGGTCAGTAAAATGAGGAGCCAGATTGTTGGGGGCAATAAGCTGACTATGTAAACCGCTTAGAGAGGACTGGAAAGCACTGTGAAGCAGTATATAAGTCTAAGTGCTATCGCTACACCCATGGCACTGTTGCATGTAAGCAAAGCTCTCACCCTCTAGCTCCAAAGAATATTTACTCCTATAGCTAGTACCAGTGTTGCAAATTGTGGTACTAACCATCATTCTCCAAAGCAGCTCATTCTCTGATTGGTTGTCTGTGACTAGCTTGAATTACAACCAGGACCTCCACACAATTTTTAGCAATAAAGAGTTCTTTAAGGATCTACTAGTTCCTAGCAGAACCTCCCAAGGACAATAAACAAAGGTTTCTACTGTGCATAGAAGCAGCAGCAGCATATAACTGAGATGAAATAATAGCCTTGTTGAATAGCACCCATCTTCCCAACTACACGTCTGCTAAAAAGGAATGAAGGGAGGAAGTTTAGACAGAATCAGCTTGTGATTAAAAAATGCTGACTCTGAACTGCATTTTCAGAATTTGTGGAAATGCAGTGCAGTTCACAATCCAAATCTTTTAAAGCAGAGATTTAATAAGAAGATACTGAACACTTGGCAATTACATAAAATACAGGTAGTCCTTGACTTACAACAGTGTTTCGTAAAGTTATGGCACTGAAAAAAGTAATTTATCAGCGCTTTTCACACTTATGACCGTTGCAGCATCCCTATGATCATGTGATCAGATGCTGGCAACTGACTCATATTCATGACAGTTGAAGTGTTCCGGGGTCATGTTTGGGGATCTATCAAAACAAGTCAATGGGAAAGCCAGATTCATTTAATAACCATGTTACCGATTTAACATCTGCATACATTAACAACGGATTCGCTTAACAAGAAAGGTCTTAAAATGGGGAAAAATTCACTTAATGTCTCATTTAACAACAAAAAATTTGGGTTCAGTTATGCCTGTAAGTTGAGGACAACCTGGATAATATTTAAATTGTGGAGGGAGTCCAGATGAGATACAGTTGGATAAAGAGTCTTATACTTATACACTGTTAGGGGCTAAGCAACTAGAACAGTGTTTCTCAACCTTGATAGCTTGAAGATGGGTGGACTTCAACTCCCAGAATCCCCCAGCCAGCGCTGCTGGCTGGGGGATTCTGGGAGTTGAAGTCCACCCATTTTCAAGCTACCAAGGTTGAGAAACACTGAACTAGAGGGAAAAAAATCCAGATCTGGCCACCCTCTTAACAGCTGGCAAACTGTATTTTATTTTACCTATACATTATCAACGCATGAACAGTGTGTCATACATTCTAATACAAATAAAACTAGTAAATTTAATAATAGTTATTACATTCAACCAAGTTATATATTTCTAACAACAATACACACTTATATGAAGTTGTGGTCTATCATTATTTAATTATTCCATGTTTTAATATATTGCTCAAATACCACTCACCATATTATTTGATCATACATAATAATACCGCCATTCCATTTCTAAGCTTCCCTCTTGTTATTGGAGGTGCAGGAGTTCTGAACTATCAGAATTAGAAATAGATTTCAGGAGATACAAGCTAGCAAAGAACATGACAAATCCAATTTCTCGGCAATTAAGGCTTACAGAATAGCTTCCACCTTCTTTGGATCAAATTTATTCCTTCGACTGGATGTGCCCTAATATAACAAGCACTTCAAAACTAAAGTAACATTTGCTTTTGTTCTGTATCTGTCCTGTGCATGGAGTCCCTGAACAATTACCCTCTGTCTCTTTCAAGCTATTCCACAGCTTCTATTTGGTGAGCAATATCCATATATCAGACAACATCAGGAAGCCACTATATATAAAAAAAAATCCAATGCATTTTGATAAGCCTCAGGGACGCTCAACAGTCTAAATACAATTTTACAGAACGTCTAACAACACACTACATACCGGGAACAGAAGTTGTCAAATTGTGAGATATTGGTGCCAGATTTTGCCAAAAACCTTTTAGTGACATCTGATGTAGCAATAATGCATATATCTTATAAGGCATGGAAAATATTGTTTATTATTGAAATAGGATGCTCCTCCCACATTGTTTACCATACTCAGATCAATACAAAAATGAATTTCATGAAGATCTTTTTTTGGTACATTCATCACTAAGATGGTTCACTAAATTCATTCCTGTCTGTATTTCTATAACTCAATTTTTCGGCATTTTGTCTAACTCTTAAATTCATTTCCCATGGCATAAGATGTACATGTCAGATATCTATAGAGATGTTGCTCATTGATGCAATTTGGCAATTTTTTTATTGAGCACATTCATTATCTGGCTGTCACAGTTACTTCAATTTCGGATCCCACCTTTGTTTTGGGGTTCTTTTTTTTTTTTTTTTTTTACAAAATTCTTAATGTAGATTCCAGAGGAACTCATAACTTAAAACTCATCATGACATAACAGTTTTAACAGGTTCTGTGCTATTCTTCAGGTTGTCTCTCTTGCTTACACCTCTCTTAAGACCTTCCTTTTCCTTCCTGGCTGCAGTGAATCCTGGGTTTGCAATTCTGCAGCTATGTGGCTAACAAGCAATTGGTTATCCACCCCAGCCTAAATGGCATTCCCTGTGTATTCTTATGTCAAAGGACAAACAAGCAGAATGGCTTCCCTAAACTGATGACTTCCAGATGCATTGAAGACAGCAACTTATTTGGCCTTGGTGGTTATAGTTCAGATAAATCCAAATAGCACAGGCAGAGGAATATGGTAATATGCTAGCATTACATTTGCTTTTTAGAAATGTCACTCCTCTTCTCTGAACTAGACTAGCATAGTGATGTAAGTTGAGCTGTGAAGGTGGATGGTCTCTAAATTTGATAAATCGTGATAATAAGTGCCAAGAAGGAACTCCCCAGTATTTCACCTGTAAACAGGACAGAGCAATTATTAGAGCAAGCAAAACTGGGGTTTTAAAAATCTGGATGACTTTGCTGCCATCTAGGGCACATCTAGATGATTGTGTTTAAGTTCTACTGCACCAGTCTTTGAGTGGCAGAAAAGTAAGCTGGCTTGAAATTTGCTGGCCCAACAATTCAACTCTATTCTGTAATGAAGTACTGCCTTACAGTTTTAGTGTAGGATGCTTAAGGCAAGTGATCGGTGGATTTTTATGGCTTCATTTCTCCTCCCATTGACTATCACCTGCCTAGAGGACGGAAAACCCCATCAACTGATTTTCTTAATAAGTGATAAGATGGGGCTGGTCAAAAATAGACAGTTGGAAGTTTAACCATTTGTCAAGGTTCCTGATTGACAGGACATGGGCACAGAGGTCCTTCCGGTACATCAGAAACGTTCCTTTTTCACTCCACACATCTGTTCTATCCTTGAAACCCATTACCTGGGTTGAGTTCTGTTTCCAATGAGCCCTAGATATGTGTTCAAATATAGCTTTAACAGATTATTCTCAGGCAACTGAAAGTTCAGGAGGCTATCATGGAAGTCAGTCAGCTGCAAGCTTTCCTGTTGTCAGTGAAGAGACCTTCCTCCTTACCAGTTCACAGGAAAATGATTACAAAGAAAACCAGTAAGCCTCTGGCTAAATGTATATGGAAATATACTGGTACTAAATTGAAAACATTCTGTGGCTGGGATGCTTTTTTAACCCTATGCCTTTCACCGAGAGGTGGGTTTCAGCAGGTTCTGACCAGTTCTGGAGAATTGGTAGTGGAAATTTTGAATAGTTTGGAGAACCGGTAGTAAAAATTCTGACTGGCCCCGCCCCCATCTATTCTCTGCCTCCCAAGTCCTGCTGATTGGAAGGAAATGGGGATTTTGCAGTAACCTTCCCCTGGAGTGGGGTGGGAATGGAGATTTTGCAGTATCCTTCCCCTGCCACACCCACCAAGCCACGCCCACCATGCCATGCCATGCCCACCAAGCCAAACCCACAGAACCAGTAGTAAAAAATTTTTGTAACCCACCACTGCTTTCACCTCAATAAATGTTATGGAGGAGACGGTTAGAATTGTGCTTGGAAAAGCATCACTTTTAATCAAAGGCCAGCTGCCAAACAACTTGACAAAGCACAAGTGTGATGAAGGGGTTGCGAGGAGGGTTTTTCAAGTAACTCATGCTCTGGCTACCTTGTCCATTGATTACTGCCATGTGCTCTTATTTTTTAAAAAATGGCCTTAGAAACTACTTAGAAGCTCCAGGTAGTCCACAATGTAGTGGCATGGGCAATAATGGGTATGACAAAGTATGACACTAATAGGTTACTAGTATGCTTCTGAATGCAATGCAAAGTTTCTGCCTGGCCTAGACAATTGGGCAGATTCCATCATTCGTACTCATACATTAACTTGATTTTAATCATGATCCATACCTTTAAAGTGCCATAAGGCATTTGAATATTTTTTTATTTATTTATTTATTTATTTAAATTTATATACCGCCCTTCTCCTAGTGGACTCAGGGCGGTGTACAGCCAAGAATAAAAAACACTCCAATACAAAATTTAAAATATTAATAAAAGAATTAAATAATTTTGGCCCAATAAATTTAAAAACCCAATAAGCAATTAAAATTTAAAACCCATAAAACTTTAAGCTTAAAAAAGAGAGGGGGGGGGGGTTACGCCAGCCCAGCTTGACGAAATAAAAAAGTTTTTAGGGCACGGCGGAAAGCCCGGAGATCGGGTATCGTACGGATCTCCGGGGGCAAATCGTTCCAGAGGGCTGGTGCTGCCACAGAGAAGGCTCTCCCCCTGGGTGTCGCCAGCCGACATTGTCTGGCCGACGGCACCCCGAGGAGTCCCTCTCTGTGGGAGCGAACTGGCCGGTGGGAGGCTATTGGTGGCAGAAGGCGGTCCCGCAAGTACCCAGGCCCTATGCCATGGAGCGCTTTAAAGGTGGTCACTAACACCTTGAAGCGCACCCGGAAGACCACCGGAAGCCAATGCAGCTCACGCAGGAGAGGTGTCACATGGGAGCGCCCCCTTGCTCCCATAATCCCCCGCGCGGCCGCATTCTGCACCAGTTGGAGCCTCCGGGTGCACCTCAAGGGGAGCCCCATGTAGAGAGCATTGCAGTAGTCCAGGCGGGAAATGACGAGTGCCTGAGTGACTGTGCGTACGGAATCCCGATCTAGATAGGGACACAACTGGCGTATCAGGCGAGCCTGATAAAAAGCCCCCCTGGCCACGGCCGTCACATGCTCCTCCAAAGACAGCCGTGCATCCAGGAGGACGCCCAAGTTGCGAGCCCTATCCGTGGGGGCCAATGACTCGCCCCCAATGGTCAGTGATGGAGTCAACTGGCCATATCGGGATGCCGGAAGCCACAGCCACTCGGTCTTGGAGGGGTTGAGTTGGAGCCTGTTGCCCCCCATCCAGATCCGCACGGCCTCCAGGCATCGGGACATCACTTCCACGGCATCGTTGGGGTGGCCTGGGGTGGAGAAGTACAGCTGAGTGTCATCAGCGTACTGATGGAACTTCACCCCAAAGCCACGGATGATCTCGCCCAGCGGCTTCACATAGATGTTGAACAGAAGGGGCGAAAGGACCGACCCTTGCGGCACTCCACAAGAGAGACGCCTCGGGGTCGACCTCTGCCCCCCTGCCAACACCGTCTGCGACCGGTCGGAGAGATAGGAGGAGAACCACCGCAAAACGGTGCCCCCCACTCCCAACCCCTCCAGCCGGCGCAGCATGATACCATGGTCGATGGTATCAAAAGCCGCTGAGAGATCTAACAGGACCAGGATAGAGGAGCAACCCCTATCCCGAGCCCTCCAGAGATCATCCACCAACGCGACCAATGCCGTTTCCGTGCTGTACCCGGGCCTGAAGCCGGACTGGAGCGGATCCAGATAGACAGCTTCATCCAGATACCCAGGAAGCTGATGCGCCACCACACTCTCAACAACCTTCGCCAAGAAGGGAAGGTTGGAGACTGGACGATAATTAGCCAAAATAGCTGGGTCCAGAGAAGGCTTCTTGAGGAGGGGCCTCACCACCGCCTCTTTCAAGGCAACTGGCAAGACACCCTCACTCAAAGAAGCATTAATAATCCTCTGGAGCCAGCCTCGTGTAACCTCCTGGGAGGCCAGCACCAACCAGGAGGGACACGGGTCCAATAAACATGTGGTCGCGTTCAGCCGCCTGAGTATTCTGTCCACGTCCTCGGGAGCAACAGGATCAAACTCCTCCCAGATGACATCCTCAAGACCGGCCTCCATCATCCCACCTGTATCTACCCAGTTGGAGACCAGACCATCCCGAATCTGAGTGATTTTATCGTGCAGAAACTGAACAAAATCCTCAGCACGACCCTGCAAGGGGTCCTCCCGCGCTCCCGGATGGAGGAGGGAGCGGGTCACCCTGAACAGGGCGGCTGGGCGGTTATCTGCCGATGCAATAAGAGCGGAAAAATGGTTACATTTTGCCGCTTTTATCGCCACTAGGTAAGTCTTAATATGAGCTCTTACCAGTGTTCGGTCGGACTCGGAATGGCTGGACCTCCAACTGCTCTCTAGGCGTCTTTTCCGGCGCTTCATCTCCCTAAGCTCCTCAGAGAACCAAGGAGCCAGGTAAGCTCGGCGACGGGTCAGAGGCCGCAAAGGCACGACTCGGTCTAAAGCATCAGCGGCCGCCCTATCCCAGGCGGCCACCAACCCTTCAGCCGAGCCATGTGTCAGATCCTCAGGAAATGGCCCAAGCTCCGTCTGGAACCTCTCCGGGTCCATCAGGCGCCTGGGGCGGAACCATCTAATCTGTTCCGCCTCCCTGCAGCGGGGTATGGCGGTTAGAAAGTCGAGCCTAAGAAGGGAATGATCTGACCATGACAAGGGCTCAATCACTATCTCCCCTAATTCAAGATCATTTATCCACTGACCAGAGACAAAAATCAAGTCCAGAGTGTGTCCTCCCGTGTGAGTGGGTTCATGAATTAATTGGGTCAGGTCCATGGCCGTCATGGAAGCCATGAACTCCCGAGCCAACTCAGACGCCTCGCCGACAGATGGCAGGTTGAAATCCCCCATGACCATAAGCCTGGGGGTCTCAACCGCCACCTCGGCAACCACGCTTAGCAGCTCGGGCAGGGCAGCCGACACGTGGCAGGGAGCCAGGTACGCAATCAGCAAACCCATCTGCCTCCCATGTCCCCACTTCACAAGGAGAGACTCACATCCAGCTATCTGAGGTACAGTGGCCTCCCTAGGGACAAGACTTTCCTTTACCAGAACCGCCACCCCCCCACCCCTCCCCTGGGACCTTGGCCGATGGAATGCAAAGAAACCCGGTGGGCACATCTCTACGAGGGGGACCCCCCCCTCCGGGCCCAACCAGGTTTCCGTAATACCTACCAGGTCCGCACCCCCCTCCTGGGCAAGATCACAAATGAGGGGGGCTTTATTTACCACGGACCTGGCATTGCACAACATCAGCCGAAGGCCCAGGGCCTGAGAATCTGAACAACCCGGGGAGCGAGAAAGGCATTGGGGGCCTTTCTACATCGAAAGATGCGCATTCAGAGATGGTATTCAGCCAGTTCGGATCGGTTCACTCAAACTGGTAGCGGAAATCTCTCTATGCCGTCCTATTTAGGCACATTTTTGAGGTGCATGCACGGAAGGCGCGCAAATGAGCAAAGCGCATACACGGAAGGCCTACGCATGCATGGAAGTGGCGCGTGCTCACATTTGCAATCCAGTAGGGAAAGTAAGTGAATACCACCTCTGGGCGCATTGAATAAGCACTTGTAGGAAGCATGCAGATAGGCTTCCTCTTGCTTATATCTGTAGAAGAAGAACTGTTTTTTATTGCAGGCATATCCAGCTAAAGTGCTGACTGTGGCATATTTGCAGACAGGAAAACTTTCATAGCAACCATGCTGAGTCTTCTGAAGAAGACAGCTCTTTTCATAGTTCAGGAAGGAAATTTTTTTGCTCATACAATCAGCTTCATAAAATGTCCTTTTCAGTTGCTTTGCATATATATTTTAGTACACTATTTGCTAGTCAGTGCTAAAAGGTGTTTAATTTAGGGTTGCTTTCTATATTTCATCTCTCGTTTTATTGTTTTTCTCTCCTGTTTTCCTCCAAACTGTACCAATGCCACAAACAGTATATAAACCTTGTTAGGACCTTGATAAAGGAACTGCTTATCTTTGAGGGGACCACAAAAGTGCCTTGTTGATTTTGCTGCCCAGAATTCCTGAAGAAACATGCCTCTTCCTTCTTTCATGATAATTCTGAATAGTTCTCCTTCTACATCTCCCAGTTCCTAAAGCAAAACCTCACTATTCCCAGTCATGCCCTTTCCCCTTCCATTTCTTCTAGTTTCTCTTAAGACATAACATATTGAATTAATTAAGGAGCCACAAGACTCTTTTCTGTGATTTAGAACTATGTTATCCAATCTAAAATGGCATATTATAAACAATAAAAATTGTTTATATCTATTGCAGATTAGATGGCACCAGTTTCACATGTCATCATGACATTGTTCTGTTATATTAGTGTTAGCTGCAACATAATCAAATTTTACTTTGATGTGTGTATGGAAAAGACTGGTGGGAGCAATGCAATGTCCTTTTCTTGTCAGAAAGAAAGAAAAGAAGGAAGGAAGGAAAAACATTGACTATATCACTGTATCTAAAACTTTCATAGAAAGTAAATTTAATCAATGACTATTTTTGTCCCAACTGATTTAGAGAATGTTTTTGTCATAACCCAAACCAACTCTAGAAGGAATAAGGAAGATAAATGACTATGGAGTAAAGATACAATTCCCTTGGTCTTAACTATCATGCATGTAGGCTGTAAAATGAATTTGCAATTATCCCAATAGATCCAAACATTTTTCATATCCATAAATAGGATAGTAACCTTGTGGCCTTTGATTACTTGAGGGAAAAATACTTGATAAAATGTATAAGAGATAGGTGATCAATACACACAAGATGGAGTGTTAGTTTTAAAAAATGAACACAACATATTGCCACTAGCAAAGTTGAATGCAGAAAACCAATCTATGAAGAGACATATCAGACCAATACTGAAAATGAAAATACGTGTACTTTTTAAAAAATATGTGAATTATTTTTTAAAAAATTAAAAATATCCTGTTCAGTCAGTTTGAAGGCTGGTCATATCCAGCATTTTGTTTATCAGACTTACCTGTCCAATACAACTGTTAACTATGAAGCTTATATAGCTACCTTCCCCCTTATCTGTATCATTTCCCAGCTGTTCTGCTGTCACCCGCAAATGTGTCCTGGCATGCTGACGAGCAGATTTTGAGGGCAGGTTAAAACAAAACCCTTCCTAACAGTAAGAGCAGTCTGACACAGACCCAATTACCCAGAGAAATGAAAATCTGTCATTCTCTATATATGTTCAAGTGAGGGCTAGAGAGACATCTGTCTTAGATGCTTTCACTGAGCAAGAGGTTAGCCAGCTACCCCTCCCGACTCTGTCAATTGATATAATTGGAACTCTAATTATATTCAGAATAACTGTGTTTTGAGCAAGTCTCAGTTATGTGCTGTCATACTCAGGTCTGTAACTGAGATCTCCAGGTCCTACTATGTACTTGAAAAGTAATATGGTCATAATTTCTCAAAACTGATCACAATTTTTGCATTAATTTGGAATTGTTTTGTGTCACAAAACCCCAGCTGTATACTATTACATGGTATAATATTACCATGAGTTTCATCTTTCATTCATATATTGCAAGCTTTGAGCCTCCAGGAGATTCCAAGAATAGCCACTGTATTTGCAAAAGCTCAGTTCAAGTAAGAACGTATCATGTGAGTTGTGTCATGGGATAAGCTGAGTGAGAAATGTCATTGTTCAGGGAAATTCTACATTGATCATCACTACGGCAAGATCACAAAGATTTCATGGACGAGACAGGAAGATCAATCAGAAACAAAAAGGAGTGTAGAAAGGAGAATGAAACCAGGAACAGATACACAGTTAGCTCTTGTAGTACTGATGTGGACACAATGCGATCAGTGAATAGAGTAAGAACAGATGGGCTTTCAATAGCAAATGTGCACCTTGCCCCCACAAGCTACAGCATTCATCTATAAAGCAAAGTTATTTTGCAGAGGACAAATAAACTTGTCTGATAATAGTGGTTTGGAAGGTGGGAAAAACATTTGCTATTAATTTCTACTTCCATGTTTCAGAATTTAGCTCTGATTGTTTTTGTGTATAATGAAAAATGGTTGGTTTCTAGGCTACTTTATGAAGACTTGGGTGCTTCCTGAACTTTATATATGAACTAGGTCAATGGTGGGTTGTCCCCAGTTTGCACCGGTTCTATAGAACTGGTAGTAAAAATGGCGGGAGGCTCTGCCCACCGACCCCGATGTCATCAGAACGCTTCTGCACATGTGAAGCATTTACTACTGAATGTGTTTACTACAGAACGCTTCTGCGCATGCAAAGTGTTTACTACCAAACCGGTAGTAAAGATAAGTAGAACCCCCCCTGAACTAGATCATTCCTTAACCGAAACTCTCTTCAGTTCTTTGTTTAAGAAAACATGAATGGCCTTCAAGAGCATGCAAATAAAGTTCCATCCACTTGATGGTGCCAAATGCACCATGCTCCTGAGCAGATATAAAATTGGCCTGAGGCCAAAGTAGGATGGCTACTTTGGCCTCAGGCCAAACATACAAGAATTGAAGGCTGAAAATTGTAGGTGTTAGCAACCAGTCCTCTTAATTTTTTGTGTAATCTCTCAGAAACTTTGTCTCATCTCACAAAAGTTGTATATATTATGATTAAATCTATATAAAGTGCAGTTTTAAAACTATTTTAAGTAGTTGTGCTTGTTGTATATCTCTCCCTTTGGGTTTCAATAGGACAGGGCTCTCATAACAAGGCCAAGGACCTCAGGTATATTTTATAACATAAGAAGGATCATAATGGTGAGGGTAGTTCTTCCCCTATCCAGTCAGTCTAATACATAAACATGAAAATAGGCTTTCCAACAAGACAGAACTGAGGTAATATAACCTGACTATGGTAGTTTAGGTAAGGATTGTTATTTCTAGGTCAAGTTACAATCGTTTCAATTCAGTAGTTTAGATAAGGTGCAATTAGTGAATTAATGACTGATAACATATAACGAAGGAATGAACCATTAATAGCAATAGCACTTAGACACCGCTTCACAATGCTTTACAACACTTTCTAAGCAGTTTACAGAATCAGCATCTTGCCCCCAACAATTTGGATCCTCATTAATGATGGAAAACACTCGGTGGTGCTGTTGATTGATTTGCAGGGAGCTCAGGTTGTTCCTGAGCAGATTTGAAATTAGGTCTGGAAATGCCTGTAGTATTCCCAATGCCGGTTTTTCCGGACAGGATTATAATTGAATTTCCAACTGATATTGGGGGTGGTGGGGGGTGGGGGGAGGTGTTCCCTGGTTGCTGCTTCCACAGATACTATGAAATGAAGCTGTGAACTTGATATACTGCAGAGGAAGCACAAGCTTGTTCGAAACAGTAGGTCTAGAAAAGCAGATGCTTTGGTACTGCTGAAAACATTGAAATAATTAGCTTCATTCCTTTCAACTCAGTCCTATTTTATGATGGGGATAGCATGTAACAAGGAGGAGAAAATGACTAAATGCAGCAATATTGAATTTCAAATGAAGGGAAAGCAAATAAGAACACGAGTTGGTAACAGCAGAATGAAATGTAAACTGTCAGTAGAGCCTAAGCCAATCAGCAAATCATTGGTTAATTATCCAACAGTTAACGTAAGTTTTTGATTCTAAGCTATTGTAAACAACAGGCTGACAACAGACAAGAAGCAAGCAGAAAGCTTTGGGAAGAGCCTATTGCAAAGAAGAAAGAGAAAAAAATATTGATATCCAAGAGAAATGAATTTGTAAATCAAGCCAGTAAATGTAGAACACATTTTGAGTATATGGTAGTGTTAGAATAGAAGATGATTTCTCCATTAACCAGGATCTAGTCGACCTTTCAAAGAAAAACAGCAGAGAATGTCATTCACGTACTTAAAGTCATTGGGTCTGAGCAGAGAATATTAGTTTTCTGGAGTATCTATTGAGTGATGATCAGATAACAACACTAGTAGCTTCTATATTAGGTTCAACAGAGATAATGCCCAGGGCTATGTTGTTCTTTTATATTTCAAAAAACAAAGTGGAAAAATCCCCATATAATTATTCAGTGAAAAACCGTGAAGAGCTAGAAAATGTATTGCAGAAATACTTGCTTATATCTCCTATGATTCTCTAGGCGTAGGTGAGAGTAAAAAAGTATTTTAGCACAGCTACAATACATTTGGTTATGAACATAAAAGCCCATGTACTTCATTTGGAGATATTCTTCAGATAGGGTTATTATTATTCAGGCTGCTTCAATCATAGCTGCAACTCTAAGCAGCTTAGAGAGTATAGATAATTAAAATTAAAACAACAACACAAGAACAACAGATGAGACAAATAATATTGTTGAGATCCGCATTATAACCAATTACACACCACATAAAACATAGGTCAAAAAGCTGGATCACAAATTACTCTTTCCTGGGGCCTGGTGAAGAAGCCAGGTTATCATGCCTTTTTGAAAATGGAACAGGATTGAAGCCATGTAGACTTCAAGGTAAAGACTATTTCATCTTTAATTAGACAGTTCCAAACCTAATTTATTGGAGAGAGGTTTGGGAGACATGTATTACTGACCCCAGTGGTGGGTTGCCCCTGGTTGCGAACCGGTAGTAAAACCGGTGGGAGGCCCCACCCACCGCCACAGATGTCGTCATCGGTGATCTGCACATGCCTTTTTGAAAATGGAACAGGGTTGAAGCCATGTAGACTTCAAGGTGAAGACTATTTCATCTTTAATTAGACATTTCCAAACCTAATTTATTGGAGAGAGGTTTGGGAGACATGTATTACTGACCCCAGTGGTGGGTTGCCCCTGGTTGCGAACCGGTAGTAAAACCGGTGGGAGGCCCCGCCCACCGCCACAGATGTCGTCATCGGTGATCTGCACATGCACAGAAGCATTCAGTCCCATTGTGAGCCGGTAGTAAAGGTAAGTAGAACCAGTGGTGGGATTCAAGTAATTTAACAACCGGTTCTCTGCCCTAATGATTTCTTCCAACAGCCAGTTTGCCAAACTGCTCAGAAAGTTAACAACCAGTTCTCCCGAAGTGGTGTGAACTGGCTGAATCCCACCACTGAGTAGAACCCACCCCTGACTGAGCTCAAATGTTCTTTAGATTCTATGAGCAGGCAGCGATAGTTGCTGCATACAATACCTTCCCTCTGAAGGTTCTCCAAGAACCTTTGTTCTGGCCCCGTTCCCAGGAATACCCCCCCCCTCAGACAGTCAGAGTCTAATGAACTGGCAGGCAACCAAGTAAGCTGATAACAAAGCTTGGCAGCAATCCCCGCAGCTGCTTGCCAACGTCTTTATTAATAGTTCAGTCAAATACACACCACCAAAATGTCCAGAGCTGAGACGCAGGGCCGATTCGAAACCGGGATCCATGAATCTTTGTTTTGTTCATCACAAAGATACCGGCTGCAATCCCTCTCTTTTATAGCCTGTGAGGTGTGGTCCACCAGCTAATCACGACCACGCCTTTTCCTCTGCTGGGCTCTCCTGTCTCTCCGATGCTGGCGAGGATCCAACCAAAACTCAATCCCCTCATCAATGTCCTCCTGTGGCTGTGGGGACGAGCTTGGCTCTGGGCCTATCTCCTGCTCTTCAGTGTCTTCCGGAGGCATTGCCAGAGAGGAGAGTCCTGGAGAAGGAGGCCTTGCCAATTCCTCTCCCTCACTCTCAGAGTCCTCCCCTGCTGATGACGCAGGCTCAGGCAACGGAGCCACAACAACCTTCTCTTTGAAGGTTCTACAAGAACCTCGACATTCTTTTCTATTGTCCTGCATATCCCAAAAATGCAAACCCTTAATCCAGAAAGACTAAGAGCATCTGCAAAGTCTACAGCAAGCCACACTGGTGCTTAGTGAGTGGGGGGCGGGGGGAGACAAATGGAACGTTTCAAACAATAAAGGAATACATGTAAAATAATTACCTCTTCCTACTCTTTTCTCTACTTCTCTTCCATTGACTGATCTTTTCTCCAAAGAACTTAGGATGGTGTAGATAAAATTAACGGAGAGAGAAAAATAGTGGCAATGGTTTCGCATGGGCAAGGTGAGGACAACTTCTGTTTAAATAAACTGTAGTACATTCATGTGAACAAGATGGAAAAAGGAAAATCCATGTTATATTAGGAAGTTTTCAAAAGTAGTTAGCAAAAGAAGTGCAAATATAGTGTCCTTTAGCAGTGGTGGAATTCAAATTTTTACTACTGGTTCTGTGGACATGGCTTGGTGGGCATGATGTGACTTGGTGGGCATGGCAGGGGAAGGATACAGGAAAATCTCCATTCCCACCCCACTCTGGGGCCAGCCAGAGGTGGTATATGTTGGTTCTCTGAACTACTCAAAATTTCGGCTACCAGTTCTCCAGAACCTGTCAGAACCTGCTGAATAGCACCCCTGCTTTAAAGGCTCTAACTGAGGCTGCAGCAAGAATGGCAAAGTCCCTGATCACCCAGTTCATCTATTCTCTGGAGACTACTGCCTTGTCAACTCCTCACAAACAGTAACCATATACAATTCTTTATTGGCCAAGTACGGTTGGAATTTACACAAGGAATTTGCCTCCGGTGCATAAGCTCTTGGTGTACATGCAAACAACAAAATGATAGGTCATTAATCATAGTTACTTAATATACAAACAACAAGTGGTAAATAAGATACCAATAGGAGACGATAGTAGGAAAGATGAGAAATGTGAAGATGAGAAGGAAAACAGCAGTACAACCTATTACATGGGTAAATATCTTTACACCTAAGACAGTGTACAACATAGGCAATCTCCCATCTTCTCTTTCTCAAGAGAGGGTCAAAGGAACCAATCAAAGGAATCACAGCTTCGCCTGGTGCGCCAGTTGCGCCCTTTCCTGGATCGAGATGACCTTCGCACAGTCACTCATGCCCTGGTTACTTCCCGCTTGGATTACTGCAATTCCCTCTACATGGGCCTGCCCCTGAGATGCACCCGGAGACTCCAGCTGATCCAGAATGCAGCCGCACGGGTTGTTACAGGAGCCCCTCGTTACTCCCATATAACACCCCTCCTGCGTCAGCTGCACTGGTTACCAGTGGTTCTCCGGGTCCGCTTCAAGGTACTAGTTCTCACCTATAAGGCCCTACATGATTTAGGTCCAGGATATTTACAGGACCTTCTCCTGCCTGCTTCCCACCGTCCTGTTCACTCACATAGGGCTGCTCTCCTCAGGGTCCCAACGGCGAGCCAATGTCATCTAGCGGTGCCCAGGGATAGGGCATTCTCTGTGGGTGCTCCCACTCTCTGAAATGAATTACCTACCGAGCTCTGGACGGCTCCTGATCTCTGCTCCTTTCGTCAGGAGCTGAAGACTTGGCTGTTCAAGCAAATAGGCTGACTCTGATTCTGGGTTTATTATTTATCATTAATTAGTTATTTGATTTAAAGTGTGATTTTATTGTACATGTTTCTTAACTTGTATTCGCCGCCCTGAGTCCTTCGGGAGAAGGGCGACATATAAATAAATAAATAAATAAATAAATAAATAAATAAATAAATAAATAAATAAATAAATAAATAAATAAATAAATAAATAAACCTGTCGACGCCTAGTTCTTAGCCATAGTCATCTGCTTCACTTTTCATAGAGCCATCTTCAATCCACCATGTTGCTGAGGAAGTCATAACAAAATGAATCTTCATGAAGTAGCAGCAAAAGTTCCTGATGCATATCACACACACACACACACACACACACACACACACACACACACACACATCAAAGTCAAGGCAGATGTGACAAATTAAAAGAGGCTGCTGCCACTAGAGACCTTCTTTTAGCAATCCTTCATCTAACAATCAGTTTCCCTGGAAGTGAAACTCTGCTGAGGGCAGTTTTTGGTGTTGTTAGCCTTACTGGATAGACCAGACAGGAAACATAACCAGAAAATCTAATTCTACTTTATTGTAAATGTAGATTAACAAAATCTTGCAAATCTAAAAGTAAATTTCTCCCACCATCACCAGCCTTAGAGACTTTTTGTCATGAGCTGTTTCATATCTGTCCATCTAAAAGAGGCATGGTGGCACAGTGGTTAGAATGCAGTATTGTAGGCTAATCCTGCTGACTGCCAGAGTTTGATCCTGACCAGCTCAAGGTTGACTCAGCCTTCCATCCTTCCAAGGTTGGTAAAATGAGGACCCAAATTGTTGGGGCAAAATGCTGACTCTGTAAACTCCTTAGAAAAGTCTGTAAAGCACTGTGAAGTGGTATATAAGTCTGAGGGCTATTGCTATTCCCTAGGCAGCATCTCTTCATCCTGTCTCCCAAGATCTTTTCCACACATCATTACAGGTGTCTCTCACTATGCCCATTTAACACAGCTGCTCCGTGAGCTGCATGGCTCCTAGTAGTCTCCTGAGTGTAATGCAAAGTTGCTAGTTGTCACCTATGAAGCCTACAAGGAATAGTGGAAGGCTATTTGTGAGATCATGTTTCTTCCATTGTTTCTACCCTCTCCATTAGATTCAGCAAAGGGCATGTTTTGAGTCTCAACAAACAATATCATTTTGTTGGACCAAGACATGGTGCCTAAACTATGACAGTACATTAGGCATCATAAACTGTTATTCGTAACTGTTGTGTTTTTAATCTTCCTATGATGCCCAGAGTCACTGCTGTGAATTGGGTGGCCACAAAAATCGTTCAAATAAAACAAATTCATAAATAATGCTTTTTTTTAAGGTGAATAAATTTAAATTGTACATAGCTTCAATATTTCTTCTGAATAAGAAATTACATGAAGTGTACAGCTGTTTTCACTCTCTTGAGTTGCCAGCTGGCAAGACAAATGGGAACAGCCTGCTCTCTTTTTTTAATTCAACATCTCTTTACACCCTACAAACAATTCCTGCTTATTTCTATACACTGGGGAAGATAATCTAAAATCATAAGGCTACAGAGCCCCCTAGCCCAAATCTTAGATGTTGCTTCCAAAGTCCCTCCAAAAGTTAATGTTGGATTGTTGTTTTAATTTGATAGAAGAGAGAAGGTATTATCAGGGTATCTCCATTGTCCCCTTCCATTCAATCATGTCCAATTAGTTGTATTTAAATGAATTTAAAGGGCAGTCCTTTTAAATTCTAAAACATTCGGAAACAAAGCATGGTCCTTATCAAAGGAAAATGGCGTTCTATTATTGCAGATAAAAAAAAGAGTTAGGAAAACCAATAACAGATCTCAGCTGAGAATTGGCTTGTTTGTTTAATTTAAAACTTGGCAGTGCCAGGGCAAATTCATTTTTCCTCAGGAGAAGTCAGTACATAGGGGAAATTGAGGTTGCAAAGTATGCTTATCCTCAGGTTGGAAAACTCCACCCAAGAATTACCTCCAGCCATAAAGATGCAAGAAGTATCAACTATTTGATTCATTTGCAAGAGGGATTCCCCTCTTGGAAATGTGCCTTCCATGAGGTTTCAGTTTCTGTAGCAGGAAGAGCTCAGGAGAGGGGAGGAGGAGGGATGTCATCATCTGTGAATCATTACATGCTTCACTCTGCAGATATTGGGCAAAAGGGAACCATTGGGATTGCTGTTGGTATGCTCCCCTGCCTGAATTGCTGGATTCTGTTGTTGGGTTGGTGATAGTCTCCACTGCTGTTGATCCTTTGGGGTTTGCAATCAGCCACCCAGTAATGCTGTGTTCTGATACAACTGTATTCTTCCTAGCAACCATAGATCTAATTGGTGACCCAACACATATGGTTTTTGTCTCAGGCAGTTGAGATGTGGTATAACACTGGAGGGCATTAACTTCAATCTATTGCCCTGGACAGATCAGCCCCCAGGTCCCTTCCACCTCATTGGAGTCACTCCTCCCTGCAGGGAGATGAGACTGTTCAATGGGTCTGCCTCAAGGATTTGAGGGACAGAGTTGGGTTCCAGAGAGAGGGAGCTTGGGGTTTTGCCTAACAGTGTGATGGGTGGTTCAACTGAGGCCCTGAGTGCTGCCTGGAATAGGATAGTGCTGAGCAGGGGAAGGTTTTACTTACTTTTACTACCAGTTCGCAATGGGACTGTGCAGATCATCCAAGAGCCTCCCGCCGCTTTTACTACCGGTTCATAAGAACTGAACAGAACCAGGAGCAACCCACCACTGGTGCTAAAGTCTTGGACTGAATTGCTCCTATGCAGCTTTGCACCAAACCCAGGCTATACCTTGGTTTACCAAGAAGCTCCAGGAGATGCAGCGATGCCTGGAGTCCTGCTGGAGGAAGACTTGAAGCAAATCTGACCAGACACAGGTAAGAGCCCATGTTAGGGATTTGTCATGATGGCAGTGAAATGTCAATGTTTCTCTGCTCTTATTATGCCCACTGATAGTCACCCAACAGCTCTGTTTAAAATGATCTGGTCTCTATTTGGCAGGGAGAGACCCTTACTAGATCCAGGTTTGTTTTGGGTTATGAAAATGGCTAAGGAGGACCCTAAGGATTGGTCCTATGCTTAGTATTTGATGACCAGCCTTGGAAGAAATGGTGGTGCACCGCTTCCTCAAGAAGCCATCCCTGAATCCTTTGATAACTTTTGACCAATCTCCAAATTTCTCTTTCTTGGAAAGGCTGCTAAACCCCCCTTTTTTAAGAAGGGGTTCAGCCTGGAATTTCATACTTAAACAGCTTCAGTCATGCCTGTTGATGACCATAGAAGAGGCTGGGATGTCAGTGATACATTTATCCTTGTGCTCCTTGATTTTTCAGCAGCTTTCTATACTGTTAATCATGGTATCCTTCTGAACTGGCTCTGTGGGTGGGGAATGAGATATCATTTTATAATGATTCTCTTCTGTTCTCTGGGATTTGCAGAGATTATTCCCTAGATTCCCTCCTTGGTGGAGTGCTAAAAGTCCTTTCCTTTTCAACATGTGCAATACATAAAACTTCTGGGTGAGATCATCCACCCGTTTGAGGTTCAGCATCATTTATGTGCTGATAATACCCAGTTATATCACTTGAGGGTAATCAAGTAAGGCTAACAAAGTTCTCTCCTGGTGCCTGGAGGCTGTGTGCATTTGGATGGGGACAAACTGCCTCTAACTCAACCCTACCAAGACTGAATGGCTGTGGGTGTTTGGACCACCCAGATCTGGAGATATTATAACTTTAATTTTGAACAGGATAGCACTTCCCCATGAAAGGGCGGTGCACAATTTTTGGGTCTTCCTAGATTCAGAGTTCCTACTTGATGCAGCAGAATAGATATTCAGTCTATTGGGAAATAATCCTGGCATTTTGTACCAGTGGCAGCTGGAGCACATCAGTCTGCTAGAATGATATT
The DNA here is from genome assembly GCA_030761175.1 of Masticophis lateralis. NCBI lineage: Eukaryota > Metazoa > Chordata > Lepidosauria > Squamata > Colubridae > Masticophis > Masticophis lateralis. Next base: position 72,828,302 of record JAUDYJ010000001.1, read on the forward strand.
TATAGTATGTGCTGAATAGCAAAAGCAGCACCACTGCATGGTATGTAATGTAACTTTATGTCCAAATGTATTGTGCACATGCAGGACTATTGTTCTCACAAACGTTTGTCATCAGAATCTTTAGCGGGGGCATTTTGTCCAGGAAGTCCTTCCTATCTTCTATTACAGTGCAGCAATTAAAAGTCTGTGATGAACTATAATGTGATTATAGTTTGCTACTGTAAAATGTCTCTAATTTGTCAACCAACTATCTCTAGAGTCCAATATTTGTATAAATTTGTGACCAATTTTAAATACTTGGAACTTCAAAAGTGGAAACCTCTTCTCTGTGCTTAAATACCCAAGCCTATTATTTGTAGTTGTTGTGCTGGCTTATTCCAGTTACAACTCCTCTAAAAGACTTTCTTATAGTCCCCTTGGTAGAGGTTTTATGGGTCCATGTATTGGGCACTAAGGAACGAATATGAGTAAAGCCAAGTTTATATTTACACTAAATACACATGGGGCTGGAAAACTTGGCTCACGTACAAATAGGCTGTGCTACTAATCAGATCTAAGCAAGGATGAAAGGAATTTAAATTAATGATCTTGTTTCAAAATACACTTCTCATTTGTTCGCTTTATGTAATTTGTCCCTCAAAAGTTCCTTAATTCCTTTGGAGACCTCCAAGAATTAAGCCGCTTCTTATCTGACCAAATCCATCGTTCCTCGCTTCAGTCTTGCTCAAAAGGGCTGTTAAAATATTCAGGCAGCAATCTTACACATTCTAGATGTGCTGAATTACAAAAACTCAGCCACAGCACCCAAGAAATTGCAAAAATTAAAAAGGTCTTTCCTGTTAAAATGAGTAAGGTGAAAATAGCATCAAAAAATAAGATTATAATAAGGAAATTGCAAAACAATTCAAAAATTGAGGTTACAGGGTGTTTTTTTTTAAGCATAGAAAAGAGAAAAAAACTCTAACCCTCTCCAAGATACTGAATACCAAGTTATACTCCTGAACAAAGGTCAGATACCTGGGCTTAATTATTTATATAACAACAATCAGCACATTGAGGGATGCTTCATCCATTCCTGTCTTATTTATTCTCCTGGAATGTGACTTGGATTAACAAGATGATTCCCCCTTTTGACCTTTATAAAACCTGCTGTGGAATACAATTCCACTGGCAATGCACCAGCGATCAAAAGACATTATCTGTTGGACATAGAGCAAATATATTGTTCCTGTCCTAAGTCCTTGCTAGGTCTAGAAAGTCTAAAGGAGATAGAAATACTTTTATTAGCCATCAAAAATGCCATCCTATTCTTTTGCTAGAAGAAAAAGTGGTGGCTATGGCTAGGAAGACTTTTGCTCAGCTTCACCAAGTGCCACAAAAGGAGCCTTGCCTAGTAGAACAGGATTCCCCCGAGAACACTCACTGATGCTTTTGCCATCTCTCATTTAGATTACTGCAATTTGTCATAGGTGGCCACGAAGATCACTCAGAAATTGTCCATTGTTCAGCAGCCCACTTGCTTCCAATCAGTCTTACCCTATTATACTCTTGCAGAATAGGTTTATTGGTTACCCGAAATGATAACATTATCCCATTCTGCCCAGTCTGTCAGAGAATGCCTGATCAGGGTCTCTAACTCCAAAGATGATGCGAGAAGGGGCCCAAAGGTGGTTATTACTTATAGGGACTTCCTTCCTTACCTTCTGAGATAACAATGGCCCCACCCTATGACCTTCTGGAAAGTTGTAAAGACCTGGCTTTTTCCTGGAAGTCCTTGGAGTTTTATAACTATGGATGACACCTTGCCCCCAAATAATGGATAATTTCTTCCAATGGTTTCATGCAGATGTTGAATAGAATAGAAAGAGAAGAGACTTCTGGTTTGGCGTAATGATGAGACAGTCAGGGAAATAGTGGGCTCTGATGAGTCCCGCGAAAACCCCAGCTGCCAAACTGCTGCCGATGGGTCTTTGGACTGGAATCATCCTGCAGGGACAGAGAAGAAAGAGGGGTGCCTCGAACGACCAAGAGGAACAGGCAAGTTCCTCGGAGATCAGAGGGAATCCTCTGTGACTTGGCAGCGGGCAGCTGCCACAAAGCTGGGACAACCGGGCTAAGAAATGTGCAGGAGGAAAGTGGATTGAAACGGAGCTCTTTGAAGCCGGGTGAGTAACAACCAACCCAGGCTTGTAACAATGCTTAGAGCAATATTTTTAACCATAAGATCCCTAGCCTTAAAACAATGGTGTACAACAAAGGGGCAATGGAAAGTTTAAAATGTAACTTTAAAGAGACAAAGACCCAATACAACTAATTTTTGAACCGAACCAATTGAAAAATTAAATTTTGAGACATGGTGAAAAGACTGGATAGAGTTTTAAAAATTGAGCTGGACTTTAAAAAAGAAGAAGATTTGATATTTTTTAAAATTAAAAGAAGAAGAGTAATCAGGTTGGACTGTTATATAATTGAAACAAAATGGATACTTGCATGACTAATGGAAATTGTGGATTGTAGAGAAACACCTTCTGGTTTAAAAAGGAACATTGTAACCTGTTTTTTTTGTTATGGAAAATTGTGAACTCTATAGATAATAGCCGTAGGATTTTGTGGAGGAGGGTTTCTTTTCCCCTTTGTCTGCAGGCAGCTTGACTTGGGTGAAAAGAAAAGGAAAAGTATAACAGAATTCTCATAATTGGTAATAACAACTTAAAAAACTGGCACAGGAATAAGAGAAGGATTTGGCACAGGAACAAAAGAAGGGAAAACTTGATATATTTTATCCAGAATAAAAGCAAGAAAAATAATTAAAATGATACCTGCAGGACAAAATTTGAAGACTTTGAAAATGAAATGAATATGAAAAAATAAGGTATACACAGCTGGGAAAAGGAAAAGAAGATTAAAACAAATGTGATTAAAAATGGAAAAACAATGTATAGGTGGATAATAATAATAAAAAGGAGGTTCTTATTGATAAATATGGATGAATAGGAATATGAGAAGAATATGTGATAGATATATAAAATTGAAATACAGATGGGAATTAGAATATAAGAGAAATAAATTATGTTAAAAGAGATTCATAAATGCATACAAAGATGTATTTGAAGTAAGAACTATGTCTCAGTGCTAAATTGTTATAATAAAGATAATATTAATATGATTAACTGGGAATAAGTAATGTATAGATGGATGGTAACAATAAAAGATGATTATGCTGGGATTAACAGTAAAATTAAGATGATTATGATGGGATTAACAGTAAAAATAAAATGATTATGCTGGGATTAACAGCAAAAAAACAAACATGATTATGCTGGGTATGACAGCATAAACAATGAGGATCATGCTGGGATTAACAGTAAAAATGATGTGATGATGCTGATTATGTAACTATAAATGAAATGATTATGTTTTTTAACAGAAAAAATAAAGATAAAAAACCAGCAAAAATAAAGGCGCTAGCGAGTGAAGCAATCTCTGTGGTTTGCCTACTTTTCTCATTGCTTCTCTCTCCAAAGATCAGTTGTGCTTTAGAAAGCTGTTTTTTGTCCCCAAGCAGGGGATAAAAACCAGCAAACTAATGTGCTGCAGCTGACTAGGCTAAGGACGCTAGCCATATGAATACCTGGTAGGCAGATCCCCCCCCCCAATTTTCCTCCCCAAAAACTAAGCTGTGTCTTATACTCGGAAAAATGCAGTAGGTAGAAGCAGAACCATTGTAAAATGATATCCACCAACATCAAGGTTCAAAATCTCTCTCCCTAGGTTCTTCAGAATCTGGCTTTTAGTTTCAAAGCATCATCATTCTTATCTTTCTAAGTATAGACAAATGAACGATGGCATCTGCATATCTTTCCCAAGCTTATTTATTGCTACTGTACCTAGTGCTAGTCTATGGTGTATTTCTTGACTGCTGCATCCTTATGGTCAATTGTTGATCCTAAAAGGCAAAAGCCACCCACTACACTACCTCAGTGTCTTCATTGTTAATACTAAAGCTGGTTGCTGCACCTGTCATGAGTTTGATATTTTTTATATATATATTTAATCTTAGTTCCATTTATTTTTCACGGTAATCCTCGACTTTAATTCCAAGAGCTTTGCATTTCCATCTATCAGAGTATTTTCATCAGCACAGCACAGGTTATTGATGTGTCTTCCTCTAAGATTAAAACCCTGCTCATCTTCTTCTTCCAATCCAGCTTTGCTCAATATATAGACTTCATAAACAAGAGGAGAATATGTATCCATGGCTCATGCTTTTGTCAACCCGGAGCCTTTTTTTTTTTTTTTGCTGTCAGCTTTGTCAAATCAGCTTCCTGATTTGCAGATAGGTTTCACATAAGGATAATGAGATTGACTGGGTTTCCATTTCATTCCTATTGATGCCAATATTGAATACAATTCTAGAGGTTATTGGGCAGTCAGTATGTAAACAATTGAATAAGACTGTATTGTATGGCAGGCTTCAACATATATTTATGAAAAATAAATCATGCCAAACTAACCTATTTGTTTGCTTATTTATTTATTTATTTATTATTAATTTTATTTCTATACTGCCCTTCTCCCGTAGGACTCAGGGCGGTGTACAGCCAAGATAAAAACACAAAACACACAAACATCCTAAAATCACAATTTAAAATTATTAAACCATTTGGCCCAATTAAATAAAACCCAGAATTTAAAATAACAAATTAAAAAACATTTAAATGTTCAGCCCCGCCTGTTGGAACATCAGGGTCTTGAGGGCACGGCAGAAAGTACAAAAGTCGGGGATGTTACTATCTCTGGGGGCAATTCGTTCCAAATGGCTGGAGCCCTCACAGAGAAAGCCCTCCCCTGGGGGTCGCCAGTCGGCATAACTTGACTGACAGCACCCTGAGGAGTCCCTCTCTGTGAGAGCGAACTGGTCGGTGGGAGGCTATTGGTGGCAGAAGGTGGTCTCGTAGATACCCAGGTCCTAAGCCATGGAGCGCTTTAAAGGTGGTAACCAACACCTTGAATCACATCCGGAAGACCACTGGGAACCAATGCAGCCCGCACAGGAGAGGTGTTACATGGGTGCAATGAGTTTTAGATAGTGTGACCAATTTATGTGACTATGGGATGTCAAGAGGGTCAAAGAATACTCCAGATTATAAACCATTTGACAAGGACCCCCATAAGAGTCTACTGCAGAATGACAGAATGTGGGCTGGACTATGCTACCATTAAATAGATACAGAGTTGGTTAGAGCCAATAATTGTCAATAGCTCAGAATCTGAAGCAGGTCTGTGCTGTTTAACATATTTGTAAGAGACTTGGACCAAGGTTTAAAAAATAATATTATCAAATGTAAACATGACACAATCTAGGGGAAATAGCAAACATTATCAAAGTTCAGAATAACCATCTGCCAAGATAAATTTGAACAGGAACAAATGCAAACATTTGATACCAATAGTATACTAAGGCCACTTCCACAACCGGGTAATATCAAACAATATTAGGAACAAATGCAAACATTTGATACCAATATTCAAAGCTTAAGTATACTGCGCAGTATATGAAATATAGATCTAGGTATCTGGATGGATCACAAACTCGGCGTGAGTCAACAGCATGAGGCAGTTGTAAAAAAATGTAGACTGTAGCAATAGCAACAGCACTTAGTCTTATATCCTGCTTCACAGTACTTAAAACCCTCTCTAAGCGATTTACGGAGTCAGCATATTGCCCCCAACAAGCTGGGTTTCCATTTTACTGACCTTGGAAAGATGGAAAGCTGAGTCAACCTGGAGCTGGTGAGACTTGAACTGCCGAACTGCTGGCAGCCGGCAGTCAGCAGAATTAGCTTGCAATACTGCATTCTAACCAATGCCCCACCATGGCATAGGCAAAAATATATCAGTTTCAAGTTCAAGAGTTGTGGTTTCCCTCTGTTTTGCATTACTCAGACTACACCTAGAATATTGCCCAAAATTCTGGGCATGACATTTCAAAATAGCTCAAGAAGAGAACCTGGGAAGACACTTATAAAGAAACACTTATGAGGAACAGTTGGAGGCATTGAATATGATTTATATAATAAAGAGAAAACAATGGAGAAACAGGATCATAGTCATCAGGTATCTGAAGAGAGCTGTCGTGTAGAAAATTAGAATTGTTTCCAGGACAAGAATTAACGGGGTAAAATTACAAGGAAATAAATTTTGATTGAATACCAAGTGCAGGAGATTAAATAGAAGTTGGCCATCTGTTGAGGCCAGATGGTTTTCTGTTGGGGATACCCTTGACAAAGAATTGGACTAGATCAGTGATGGTGAACCCTTTTGGCACAGAGTGCCCAAACCAGAAGGTACGCATGTGCACTAGAAACTGAGGACCAGGTGGCCAGCACATATGCGCACCTCGGAAACCCAATGATCAGCTGGCTGGCGCACATGTGTGCGTTGGAAACCTGACAACCAGCTGGCTGAGTTGGGGCAATGGCACGCATGCCCACAGAGATGCGTGCCATAGGGTCACCATCATGGGACTAAATTATCTACAAGGATTTCCGACCCTTGTAGAATGTTACTATACATAGTAATATTATATTCTATTACTATGAGGAACTGGCATCTGAGGAGCTTTTTATTTTATGAACTTATTTTCCTTTGTCCTTTCATAGAAAAGCCTTAGAGTTATTCTTCATATCCCTGCAATATTTAAAATGTCAGCAAGATTTCCAAGAGACACGTTCATGCATTCTGTCAGCGTTCCAACTAACTCCTCATCGCAGTTCAGAACTCCGAGACAAAGTCCATCAAAGTAAGATTTTATTAGAGAAGTCATATTGGCACATCTGGGGAAAATCCGAATCTGAAATCCTATGTATTCCCACACCCACACTAAAACTCATACCCTGTCTAGTCCACATGACATTCACATCATATGCCCCAATCAATTCCCTGTCTCACCTGCTGCCAAACTTCCTTCACTCCCCTTCAGGTACCAGCAGCCCGATCTTGATCTGATGTGAAAAAATGTTGTTGATTTACTCCCTTCGCTACTCTCCCGTTCCCACTGTGGCAGCCCTGTAAAGTCTGACCAAAGATGGATCCAAGGCTGACACATTCATTATTAACTCAACTTACAACCTCTTCACGTGGAACTTTACTCAATGGCATATGGCCAGATGGACTGTCAACAGCAGTTAAGATAGTTCCACCCTGTCATTAGAGCAATTAGTGCAATCTTTGTCAATCAGAGACTTCTAGGTGTGCCACCTTTCAGCTTTGTATTTCTCAGCCATCACTCTTGCTGGGAATTGCAGTTTAATATATCAGAAGGAAATCAGGTTGGGGAATACTGCTCTAGTGTAATGGTAGTTCTTGAGCCATGACCATTTGGTCAGTGACTGTTCAAAGTTACGATGGTGTTGAATAAATAGTGGTTTTCTCCAGCCTTTGGAATTCTGGCCATGCCAGCATTACTTGATCCTGATCTGAGCACTTGGCAACCAATTCACACTTATGACCAGTTTTAGGCCCTGCAATCACATGATCACCATTTGCAACCTTCCTTGCTGGTTTCCCCAGAAAGTCAATGGGGAAGCTGGCAGAGAATGTTAGCAAGTCACTGGAGTAAATTTCCTTCATCTGTATACCTTCCCCCAAGCTCCTTTGTGTTTGCACATTCCAGCTATTCATACACCTTCGTATACCTTCCCTGATTTGTATCATTCCTGACCAGGGGTGGAATCTAAAAATTTTCCCTATCGGTTCTGTGGGCGTGGCTTGGTAGTGGAGGTGTCCTGTGACTGAGTGGGTGTGGCCAACTTGATGTCCCACGCAGTCACAAGACCCCCTCCCACCAAGCCACGTCCACAGAACCCAGTAGGGAAAATTTTTAAATTTCTATTCTGCCGACGTGTCCTTACCTTTCTCCTGCAGCTCCGCCCACCCACCCCATTCCCCGGAGTCGGGGAATGCACCATTCCCCAACTCCTACTGCTCACCTTTCTCCCACAGCTGGCTATCAGGGAAGGCAAGCGCCCAAAAGATACTTGAGTCACTCACTCTTCTTCTTGAATGAGCCACTCTGGTCCACGCGCTGGCTGCGCAAGCACACACCCAATCTGCCACTGAATTAAATAAATGGTATGCTCATTCAAGAAGGAGAATGAATGACTCCAGTAATTTTTGAGTGCTTGCCTTCCCTGACAGCCAGCCGTGGGAGAAAGGTGAGCAGTAGGATACATCCTCTCACCATTCCTAATCCTCACTGCATCCTTGCCACACCTCTCACACATACCCTCCACGTGGCAAAGGGTGAGCAGGCAGGCCGGCAAGGCCAGAGTTGGGAATGGTGCATTCCCCGACTCTGGGGAATGGGGCAGGTGGGTGGAGCCTCCAGCTGCCATTGCTACCGGTTCTCTGAACCACCGGCCATCATCGTTACCTACTCACCCAAGCCTGTCCGAAGCGGGAGCATTTCACCCCTGTTCCTGACCCTTACTTTATGTCTTTCACACCCTCTCACCATTCCTAATCCTCATTGCATCCTTGCCACACCTCTCACACATACCCTCCACTCCTTCCTCACTCTTGCCTCAATCCCTCCCCCATATTTCCATGCAACCTCTTGTTCCCTTTCTCACTCAGCAGCAGCCACTTACCTGCCTGCTGTCCTGGGACTTGCAACTTCCTACTGGTTTCCCCACTGACTTTGTTTGTGGAAAGCCAGCAGAATTTGCCTCGCCTAACGACTGTGGGATTTACCAGTAGTTAATGATGGCAACCAGTACTGTAGGGATTGCTGTTGCTAAGCAATGTGCTTGTGTTTTACAGCTGCATAGTTTAGGAATGGAAATTCCAGTCTCAATTGCTCTTTTAAGTTGAGGTCTACCTGTACTGTAGACAACTGAAGAAAGGACCTTGGAAAAGATATCCAGAGGCCGTTAGGAAACATCAGGTGTAGAGGAAACATGGAACTTTACAAAAAAAACCCCAACAATAATAAAAAAGAATTTGCTTACTGAACTGTTGTTATTCTTAACTATTTTAAATTTATTTTTTAGTTTAGCTTCTTCCTTTCTTAGTCTCCCCAGAGTTCTCAGCAACTGGTGAGGAGGAAGCATACCTGCAAACCTGTCTCAAATGGTTAATAGGAGCTGGGCAAATCCCTGTGTATTATCATCAACTGTATTATCAACAAAGCAACCTAAGTGATGACCTTGGCAAAAACTCTGCTCTTTATAGGATGGATTACTTGAATGAATTATTGTAAAAAGTAATTTAGGATCCAATCTAGGTTGGTCATTGGGGCCAGAATGGCACCGGTCACTGATCCTGGTGACTGATCTAGGTTGGATCCTGCAACATTATACTGGGACACATATATTCACCTTCAATCGTAAAAGTAGTTTAAGATTTTCAAATTTAAAAACAATTTAAGAATTCATTGTTTTGACTGCAATTGTTCAGCCTTTTTTAAAAAAAATAGCATTCTTATTAAGTAAATAGATAGGTCAATACATTTGGGGAGATTATTTGTAAGCATCAAACACAATAAGAATAAATGATATGTGTGTATATAATAAATTATAAAAAAGCAAAGGTTCTTTTATTGTTCACTGTATTTGTTGTGCTGTGTATTCATTATAATTGTAGTGCAAAAGAAAGCAAACATGTTTGAGACATGCAAGGTATGTTAAACTCTAAAAAAGGTTTATATAGATTATGAAATATGGGCAATCCTAATCCCACTGGAAAAAAACCCCAGAAAAATGGACTTTCTCATTGACTTCATTTATTATTCATCATTATCCCACTCTTCCTTGACCTTTCCTCCTCTAGTTAATTATGGCTTTCGGCTATTAAAAAATTGATCTTCTTCGAGCTGTTCAAACACTTAGGTTTGCATCACCCTGATGGAATTCTTTAAAAAATGTTCTAAGAAATTCTCATGTGCAGATGGAGGTAAAAAGAAAGGCAATACTGTAGCCAAAATCTATGAAGGATTTAATGCAGTTAAACTCAGTGGTATGTTATCTTCTTGAATACTTCTGACTAATCCAGAGCATGCTTTTCGATTTCAGGAGCATGTTGCTTATTTTTTAGCACAGTATTTCTCATTTTTCTTTAAGCAACCATTAGTATCTATATACTAGTGTATACTAGTGTATACTAGTATGTGTGTGTGTATATATAGTGTATGTATATATATTTATATTTTATATATATATATATGTGTGTGTGTGTGTGCGTGCGTGTATGTGTGTGTGTGCGTGTATGTGTATATGTGTATATGTATATGTATGTATGTATGTGTATATATATATATATATATATATATGTATGTATGTATGTATGTATGTATGTATGTATGTATGTAGGTCTTTGGTTATTCGGGTCTTCTCCCGCGTAGAATTGGAAGTATCTTGGCGACGTTTCGACAAAGTCTCATTCGTCATCTTCAGGCTGGTGTTCTCGGCTTCGTTCTTCCAAGATACTTCCAATTCTACGCGGGAGAAGATCCGAATAACCAAAGACCTACATACAAACACCCGCGAAAACCTCAGAAAACAAATATATATATATATATATATATATATATATATATATATATATATATATATGTATATGTATATGTATATGTATATGTATATGTATATGTATATGTATATGTATATGTATATATATATATATATATATATATATGTTTTCTGAGGTTTGTATGTAGGTCTTTGGTTATTCGGGTTTTCTCCTGCGTAAAATTGGAAGTGTCTTGGCGACGATGAAGTCTCATTCATCATCTTCAGGCTGGTGTTTTCGGCTTTGTGTTTCTAGAAGCAATGTGTGATCTCAGCTGTTTCTTCCTTTTAACTGCTAGTGGGGGTGTGAACTGATTGGGTGAGAGCTTGGCTGTGTTCTGGTTGGGTGGAGGTGTGTTCTGATTGACTGGGGGCTTGGCTGTGCTCTGATTGGATGGAGGGTTGGCCCCCATCCAATCAGAGCACAGCCAGCCCTCCATCCAATCAGAGCACAGCCAAGCCCCCAACTAATCAGAACACACCTCCACCCAACCAGAACACAGCCAAGCTCCCACCCAATCAGTTCACACCCCAACTAGCAGTTAAAAGGAAGAAACAGCTGAGATCACACATTGCTTCTAGAAGCACGAAGCTGAAAACACCAGCCTGAAGATGACAAATGAGACTGTGTCGAAACGTCGCCAAGACACTTCCAATTTTACGTGGGAGAAAATCCGAATAACCAAAGACCTACACACACACACACACACACACTGTGTGTGTGTGTGTGTGTGTGTGTGTGTGTATAGTGTATATATATGTAGTATATATATACTTCTCTTTAGCCAGGTTCTTCCTATGTAAATCAAGATTTTTATGCAGCCCTAGTTCAGTGAAATCACAATCCACTAGTTTCTAGGCTTTTTTCCCAGCAGCCAGCAAACCCTGTGTTGCTCACTGGGAGACTAAGATAGATCTATTTCGGTCTTATAAGCCCGAAATATATATAGTATATATACTATATACTAGTAGCTAAGACATTGAGCTTGTTGATCGACAGCTCGGCAGTTCAGTGGTTCAAATCCCTAGTGCCATGTAACGGGGTGAGCTCCCATTACATGTCCCAGCTCCTGCCATCCTAGCAGTTCGAAAGCACATAAAAAATGCAAGTAGAAAAATAGGGACCACCTTTGATGTGAAGGTAAAAGCGTTCCGTGCGCCTTTGCCGGCCACATGACCACGGAGACATTTTTGGATGGCTCTTTGGCTTTGAAACAGAGATGAACACCGCCCCCTAGAGTTGGGAACGATTAGTACATGTGTGCGAGGGGAACCTTTACCTTTAGTATCTATATAACAGTTGAGATTAATAATCAATTGGCATTAATACCCCACACAGAGCAGCACACATTCTGCTAGAGAGAAGTTCCCTGAAGATGGGCTCCAGCACAAGTCCACAAAAACTCGAAGATAAAACCTCTAGTTTCAGTAATCAACCCAGATTGGATCCTGCATTAATAATCCAGATAAAATGCCTATTGTATTAAAACATGTAGCCCATGTAATAAATTATTAAGGATTATTGGGGCATTGTAGGATATGAACAGGTTGAGCCCAAGGGCAGGGTCAAATAAGTCATCAGTTGGAAATTGCTGCATTCCCACAAGAGACCTAAGTCCAACCCCCTGTAACTCTTATCTAATGCCAAATTGCCTTGACCATTAGTAGATCAGATTCTTGTCTATAGGTAGCATGAAATAAACTTGCAGTACTTTTGAATGTTGTCCTGGCTCCTGAAAAGCTTAGCCCTTTCTTGAAATATTCACTGGATAGGTGAAGCAGATATTAGAAGAGCTAGTTACTCCATTGAGCCAGCTACATGAGGAGAAAAAAAAGATGGCAGAGATGGAACATAAGCTTATGTAAAGCTATCACTTGGAGTTCTTTGCAAAAGGCCTGAGTGAATAAGCTCAGTTTCCATAGTTTCCCCTTCGTGGTTGTGATGCCTTCAGCCATCATTTCAATTTATAGCTGTCACCTTAGCTTCAGATTAGTTTCAGCAACACACGATACTATTCCCATTTAGACAGGCCAATTTGCTGCAGAGTAATCTCTCCTTTTCCTACCCTATAATCTTGAGACTAGCATCAATATGTTGATGCCATGCATTATTGTTCCTCTGACTTCAAAAGGAGTATCTTACACTGCTGCAGACTTGGAACTTATTAGCATAAGTTAATAATGAAAATGAAAATTAAGCATTTCAGCTCTGCTTTGAAGAAATATACAAAATATTATCCGAGTGCCTGTCTATGGTTATTACCATAATCTCATTTATTTACAGTATGTTAGGTCACTTTGAGAACATTAGCAAGATCAGTAAATAAAGGGTTAGACTGAGCAATGCTTATCTAATCTAGATAAATTCTCCATTCTAAATTTCTGCTGTAACAAATGCTTACCACTGTATGCTTTATGATTTTCAAGTCATGCGTTCACCACCCACAAAATCCAATCACTATATGCGTGTGTATTTTGGCTACAAAAAAAGGTCATGCCTTTCCTTCATAAATATCTCTCCTCTTGTTGGCTATGAAGAAAGTTCTTTTATGTTACTTTACCCAGGAATCCATCAACAGCTGAACAACTGCACAAGAGTATGGTAAAAGAACTGTGTTCATTGCTTAAAACAATAAACAAATGGTGTACATGTGGTTTCCAGAAAACAAATTAGCATAGAAAATCAGGGGGTGAAGCTACACAAGAAAAGGCTATTGATTAAAGGGAAGCAATTATGGCCGTCTTGAAAATTATTAGCTACTTGCCTAGAGTAATTTCTCAGGGGTCATGTTTTGACATTTTTTGCTGATGGTTCCAGCACAAATTGGCAACATGTCTTGGACCAGTATTTCATCTTAAGATTTAATTAATTAACTCCCTAAAATATACAACTGAGTCAGAGGGCCCCTATAATTACCAGTGCACTTTTGCTCTAAGGCAGTGATGGCTAACCTTTTTGCCATCACGTGCCAAAAGTGGGGGGAGTGCGGGGGGTGGTCGTGCGCACGCATGCCCACACCCATAATTCTATGTGCCCTGCCCCCATGCATGTGCTCACGACCCCCCCCCCCCGTGCTTCCCTGCCTTTGGCACAATGGGCCCAATAGGCCTGTTTTTCACTCTCTCTGGGTCCCAGAGCTTTTCTAGGAGCCTGGGGTGGGTGAAAATGGCCTTTCCCACCCCCTGGAGGCCCTCTGGGGGCTGGAAGCAGCCCGTTGGCTGACTCCTGGTGGTCCCAGAAGGCCTGAAAATCAGCTGGCAGAGCTGAGCTTGGGTGCCCACTGATAAGACTCTGTGTACCACCTGTGGCACTCATGCCATAGGTTTGCCATCACGGCTCTAAGGTAGCAACAATTTTCTTTTGGAAATGACAAATAAAGAACTCTTAGCACTACAGTATGAAGAGACTAATAGAATACATTTAAACACTGCTAGTAGTCTAAATCTCACATAAATATTGTTAATTTTCTGAATAGCAGTGGGACCAATTCACATGTTTTTATAGAAAATTAAATTAAAGACATTTTTTCTAGTCTGAAGAGCACTCCAGAAGCTACTTATTTATTTATTTAAAACATTTATATAGCTGCCCATCTTTCAACCAACTCTGGATGGCTCCCAATCAAAATTAAATGCCGTATAAAATCAATGAAAATTCAACCAACTAAACCATTAAAAAGGACAAAAGCCAATCAATTCTCACATGTGATCATCTAATCTTAATGCTTGGAGGGAAAGCCAGGTCCTTTAAAGGCTTATAAAAGACTAAAAGGGTGGAGGCCTGCTGAACAACAGGGGACAAGGTGTTCCATAGGACAGGCACCACCATAGAAAATCCATGCTTCCTAGCTCCCATCAGATGACAATATTTAGGGGAAGGGAATTGTTGAAACACTTCTATGTTTTTTGTGCATTTAATTTTTCCTCTGAAAGAAAGTATTTGTCCTTGCTTGATGTCTGCAATCCTGTAGGCTACTGGCCAATTACAGAATATACAATGCCATGAGGGTGAGATGTCATGTATATGCACAATTAAATGTCCCATCCTTCCCTCTGCTAGAGATGGGAAAAGATTGGTCCTATTAATACAAAGCAGGGGTATTAAAGAAAGGAAGAATGGGAAGAATGAATGGTCAAGAAGTAGCTGGCCCAAGGCTAGAAGAGAGCAAAGGTGACCACCTTCCCACAGTTTTTGATTCAAGGTTCAAGGTTTGGGCACTAGGACAGCAGTCCAGTCACCCTGATGGGACTAATCAATCCACTTGAGCTTATGAAATTGGAATTTCAAGGCAATATTTGTTTTAATTTAAAAAAAGTGGAGCTGCAACTCTAGGAGAAAGAAAAAGGGGCGAAATGAAGGAGAGGCTAAATAGCAGAATAATAATAGCAGAAGGACTCCCTATGTCTATAACCAGTAGGCAGGCATGGGGGATGGGACACTATGCATGTGGTCTACAAAAAGTCTTGGGGTTTTAGTGTGACTTTTCCCTGGTCTACAGATAGTGTGCTTGCAAAGTTCCTGACATCTTTTGTATCATGCTTTTGCTGCCATGTTTGTTTCATGTGTTTCTAAACAATTTTAAATTGCTTATTTGACATCATAAGTCACTCAGAGTCTTCTGAAGCAAACTGCCATAATAATTTTGATTAAATAAATATGGTTAGCTGTTATTTAAGACCATGGCTTAGAACAGTCATTGTACATGCATGCCTTTGAGTCAGTTTAACTCTTAGAGGCTGCCTGGACAAGTCCCTGCAGTTTTCTTGGCAATATTTCAGAAGAGGTTTTCCCTTGACTCTTTCCTAGGACTGAGAGTGAGCGACTGGCCCTACTGGCTTAGTATCTAAGGCAGGACTAGAATTCATGGCCTTCTGGTTTTTAGCCAGGTGCCTTAACCACTATACCAAATTGGCTTATAAAAATGTCATAAGAAAGTGCCAAAAGGAAATTTAGGATTTTATAATAGAAAGCAGGTGATTTTGCCACCCACTAAGTGAAAGGGTGTGCTGTATACTAATTGGTCCAAATGCACAAGAGCCAATATAGTCAAAGAAATAATTGATCCAGCTGTTTGACTAGCTCTACAATAATCTTTCTAAAGGAATCTATGAGTCCTGCCTCAGCTTAAGCCTCCAAGAAATAACCATCTGTAACTCCATTTGTTGAGAAAGGTATAGTTTACTAGATATAGTAAACTATACTAGACAGTGGTGGGTTTCAAAAAATTTTTACTACCGGTTCTGTGGGTGTGGCTTAGTGGGCGTGGCAGGGGAAGGATACTGTAAAATCTCCATTACCACCTCACTCCAGGGGAAGGTTACTGCAAAATCCCCATTTCCTCCCAATCAGCTGGGACTTAGGAGGCAGAGAATAGATGGGGGTGGGGACAGTCAGATTTTTTACTACCGGTTCTCTGAACTACTCAAAATTTCCACCACCAGTTCTCCAGAACTGGTCAGAACCTGCTGAAACCCACCTCTGATACAAGATATAGTTTACTAGTTTACTAGTGCTCAAGTGAAATACAGTAGTGCAAAGCCAGAACTGACGTTCGCATGCCAAAATCTTCAAATCTAACCTCCCTTCCCTTAGGTGCCTCCCTATGCTGCCCCACCAATGCCCCCCCCCCCATATAAGAGCCATAATGGCACAGTGGTTAGAGTGTAGTATTCCGAGCTACTTCTGCTGATCATTGGCTGCCAGCAGTTTGGCAGATTGAATCTCACCAGGCTCAAGGTTGACTCAGCCTTCCATCCTTCTGAGATTGGTAAAATGAGGACCCAGATTGTTGGGGACAATATGCTGACTCTGTAAACTACTTAGAGAAGGCTCTAAAGCACTATGAAGCGGTATATAAGTCTAAGTGCTATTGCTATCCAATCAAATTCATTTCAGAACAGTTGCTTTGATATGCAATTATATTCCATTCCTAGATGGTCAACCTTGAAATCACATCTCAGGGAAATACAGTGAACTTTTCATTTTCCTTGAATCCTTCTCCCTGCCATCCGTTCCCCCTAGAGGTCATGGCAGTCTGGCACTGAGTGATCACAAAAAGCAAGCATGAAGTGGCAGCTGACAGGACCAAAGAACATAGAGTAGAGTAGGCATGACAGTTTAGAAGCTGACATATATAGAGAGACCTCAAAGCATTCCTGAGGTGGAAGAAATTCTACCAGTTAATCTAGGAGCTACGCTACACTACGTCTAACTGCTGCTAGAACACATCAGCACCATCCAACTGGTCACCAGAGGGCAAACATTGATAATCTGCCAAGTAGCCGAACCATGAGATAATTTAAAAAAAAGTGAATGAAATTAAATATATTTTTTTTCCCAATTTAGCAAGAACTATAAAATACTCTTTGAAAAGCATGATTGTTTTCTGCAGGTTTTGCTTTTCCTGGCAAAAGTATGTTGCTGTTACTTAGATACTTGAAGCACACCAAATCAATTGTCTAAGCATAAATTAATTGTGCTTTGAATGATGCTCTCTGCATACCTATTTTTCACAGTTTTACTTACCTTTTTTTGGTCTTTTTTCAGTAGTCTGATATGGATGTTTCATTAAAAGAAATGAATAGACCCACAGTGAAAGGATGGCTAATAAACACACTTCTGTTCCGTTGTTCTATTTGGCAGGAAAAGTGAAGGCTCCTTGAACTCCGTGAGATTATGCAATATTTGCTGCCATCAGGTAGCTCTGAATTATTATGAATACTCTGTGTTTTTTCAGTAGCCTGTTGGGGTTATGCAGCCTGTTCATAGCTGACTCCAATTCTTTTGAAAGAATGATTTCAGAAGGTAATGCTTGAAGGATTCTATTCTATATGATGGAGGCATTCTATTCAATGCCTCCATCATATTTAATATATACACTATGGTTTTGCAAAGCTTCAAAGGTGCATACAAAGCAACACACCACACTTCTAAAAGTGAAGAAATAATAACAATTTTACTTTAAGTAGTTCCAAGCTGTTTTAACAGTTCCAGTAGATACTAATCACCAATTGGAAACACCCATAAGGTGTGATATAAATTGCTTTTGATAAAACAAATATATCACCTTTGCCTCATCTATCCCTAGTACATAGATTAATGGGAGTGGCCAGCCATTACGTTTGGGGGAAAAAGTCACCTGTAGACTGATTAACTCTAATTTAATTTCTCCACTTAAATTTTAGAAAAATGTCAGTTTCTAATGGAGCGTTTGATACCGGTTGTAAATAAATCCAGACATATAAATTATTTGTGCAAGAAAAGCAAATTATGTCCCCTCCTCTTTGAAGAATCAGATTCACAATAACTTCCAGTCTTATGGTTTCAATCTGAAACCAAAAAAATCAGTGGTATACAGTGTATTCAGTATTCAGACCCACTTCACTTTTGATATGCTATTGCCTGATTCTATAGTTGTTGGAATCCATTTTTTTCTCATTAATCTATCCTCATACCCCATAATGACAAAGTGAAAACAGAATTTTAGAAATGTCTGTAAATGTATTAAAAAGAAGAAGAAAACCCTGAAATATCACATTGGCATAAGTATTCAGACCCTTTGCAACAACACATGAAATTTAGCTCTGGTGCCTCCCATTTCTCTTGATCGTTGCTGACGTGTTTCTACACTTTGAATGGAGTCAACCTGTGGTAAATTAAATTGATTGGACATGATTTGGAAAGGCACACACTTCTCTGTAGAAGGCCTCACAGCTGACAATGCATACTGTAGAGAGCAAAAGCCATGAGGTCAAAGGAACTGCTTGCAGAGCTCAAGAGTCAGGATTTTTGCAAGGAACAGATCTGGGGAAGGTTACACTAAAAATTAAGTTGCACTGAAGGTTCCTAAGAGCACAATATCAGGGTTCCGAGTAACACCCCCAACCAAGTAAGACTCTGAGGCAATCAGTTCTTTAAAGATTCATTTTATTAGAGATGTCATATTGGCACATCTGGGAAAATCCAAATCTGAAAGCTCCTGGGTTTTCCCCACTCCAAAGCAAGTTGAAGACCCTTCCCCTACACCCACATGCCAATCACATGGTCCAATCAATCCACTGGCCCAACTGGAGATGCCTCCCATCACACCACTCCAGGTGCAGGCTGAACATCCTTGACTCTCAGAGAAAAGAATGTTGTTATGGCTAAATAACTCTACCAACTCCATACAACCCCCGTCCCACTTCCCCACAGCACTAACTAACATTGTGTGTCAGCCCTGGAGGCCACCAAAAGATGGCCTCCAGAGCTGACACACAATGCCCTCCGTAATTCTCAAATGGAAGATGTTTGGTACAACCAGGACTCTTCTAACCATCTCTGCATCCTCACATGATTGTGATCTGGGCACTTGGCAACATTTATGATATTTGCAGCATCCCAGGGTCGTATAATAAGTTGTAGCCTTTCCTGCTGGCTTCCCACAAGCAAAAGTGATGGTGAAGCCATCAGGGAAGGTTGCAAATCACTCAAGTAAGTCTCCTGTGCCCAGCAGCCACCTTATGATCATACTGTGCTGCATCTTCGAACGCCCTCTTACACCCAGCTGCAGCAACCCCAAGTCTCTCTGCACTAACACTGCTTCTCCCCAGCCATTCGTGCATCCATACCAAGATTTACCACCATGGCTCTCCAGCCATTTGCAAACCCTCACCCATCCAAACCTGGTTGCCATTTGCTCACCAACTCTGAGCTTTGCTGTATTCCTGCTGCAGCTCCCTGGCAACCTGCACACCCTCATATACTCTCTTGTAGGCCAAAATGAGGCAGAGCCTGGGTGAGGAGTCAACCCTAGTGTTGTTACATTCCCACAAGTGATCCAAGTCCCCACCCCATTTGAATTCTGTTAATGCATATCTAGTGCCAATTTAGTGCTGACTGTTAGCTGACTAGATTCTTGTGTATAGGCATGAGCAATACATCAGCTTAACTGGAACTTAATGTGCAGTCCTGATTCTTCACATTTGACCTCTCCCCTGTCAGACATAAGCCACTAACATCCTACCAATTTGCTTGTCTGCCACCTGGAACTTCTTGCTGGCTTCCCCTCTGATTTTGATGGTTGGAAGCCAGCAGGATCCCTTAATGACCTGCAAATCTTGCTTAATGATAGCAACAGGGACTGCAGGGATTGCTGTCACTAAGCAATGCGGCCATGTCACATTGCAATTTATGACCACATCAGTTAGCAATGGAAATTCGGGTCCCAATTACCATCATTAATTGAAAACAGCCTATAGTCAATAGTGCATTTCCCAGCTCAGACTAGCACGTTAACTGTGCCCATGTGAGACCTGATCATAAATTCACAGGTTGAAATTCCTGTTTCAATTATCTTAATGTAGGCTATGTGGGACTGCCTATGAAAAGCTTTTGAGAGATTTCCTCAATTGGTCACAAATAATATAGCTAAACTATTAACTAGGACTAGTTACAAGAAAAGTTTTAGCTTTATAGAGTTTTAGATCATGTGTCCTTTAAAATGTTATGTAAAGTATTGCATTCATATAAATAAAGCTGTCTGGATTTTAAGATTTAGAAAACACTTTTTAAAACCCCACCATAATCCGAGGTCCTTTCAGTAGGAATATGAGCATGTTCTCATTTTTCTGAGCCTCAGGAACTTATTCTTTTGTGAAAAAGCAATGCTTTTCTACTAAGGCAGGCTTTTGATGTTTAATGGAAGCTTTTCCTGAAGTCAGTTTTAACTGATGGGTGATAAATATATATGTCAGCTTAAATGTTAACTACTTTTTTTCTCTAAATAACTACAACCATGATAATTATGATAGTAATCCTTTGAACGACTCAATAGGTGGATAAAAATGCCAAATCCAGTTCAAACACCTGACTGACAATGCAAGTAGCCCTAATGAAAACATCAAGATCTGAAAATAGAAATCAAAACATTATGGTCTACATCAGCCACAGTGGTCCCAATGGTTATGGAAGCAACACTAAGTGCCTTGGATAGCACTTATAAAACCTGTGCACTGAGAATGTTTTCATCAGTTACAAAAGGCCCTATTGTTTGCATCCACACATGTACTACACCAATACATTACAGTACAAAACCTTAAATTCTTTGGAAAACCTGGATGCGAATGAAGGCCGACACTAAATAAAGAACTGGTATCTGTGATTTCACACTGTTATGTATAATATGATAATAATGATATACTATTTTGCATTCCACTCTATTGAACATAGAGTGATCTCTGTGTTCTAAGTCCAGTTTCAGATATGCCCTGAAGAAGCTAGTGGTAGTGGCAACAGTAGTGGTAATATATATCCTGTCTCATGTGACAAGTAAAATTACAGTTAAATATTAGAATGTCAAAAAGAGAGAGAGAGAGAATTGGAACCATACATGATTTATTTTAAAAGTCTGAAATGCTAATTGTTAAGAATAATAATTCCTTATCTCTACAGTTTTTTCTACAGTATTCCTCTTCTAACTAAGCTTTATTATGTTCTCTGACTTAAAAAATAAAACAAAACAAAAAGTCCTTGTGCAATTACGCAACTACACGTGTTTCCAGGCAACAACTGTCAATAAAATCTGAATTCTGTAGTACAGTACAGTGAAGGATGTTGCAGCATTCAAGCTACTTGGAAATACTGTCACAAATAAGAGTAGGCTGTCATATTAAAACAAAACAAAACAAAAAAGGAATGTTAACATTGCAGGCATAATGATTTACCCTTCCACATTCATTTGATCAGAATTTAAGTCATTATTTTTAGTGCCATAGTTTGAATGATTCATAAAAAAAATCTATGAGGAAAAGAACCTTTAAAATTTCAAATCTGATACTTCATTTCTAGCTATCTACATGATGTGTGCAATATATAAATATATTTATGTACATAAATAACAGTTGAACTGTACAATCGAAACTAACATAAATGGTACAAAAATATTGGCTTCGGTGAGCATGCACTACACTAAGCTTCAAATCAAATTAAATAAGAAGCATCTCTGAGTTGTGGTTTCTTAAAAATAAATTTCAGTTTACATAGATTTGAAGCAGATTTATCAAGAAAGTCAAATTCCCTAGTAAAGATACAAAATCTATTAATAAACATTAAATTCATGTACAGTGCTTTTAGGTGATAAGAGCTTTCAAGTATTTTTTTCTCTTTTCATCATTACTTCAATATTCAGCTTGATTATTATTTCACTGAATAAATAAGATCTTAGCTCTAAAATTGCTTGGCTATGAATAGTTTGAAAATCACAGCCAGTCTGCTAAAACTGGAGCCCGAAGTGAAGATGAAAATGCTAAGGAAAATGGCTGTCCGCTGTAATATGCCTTCAGTTCTGTATGCTGGTGTTCATGAGTCCCTGTTCCTAGAACCCACTCAAATCCGATGCATAACACCCTTTTGTTATATTTAAGGCTAGAAGGAAAACACCCAGAGATCACATTCAGGCTTAGTAAAGTCTTCATCTAGAATATATTTTAGGCAGGGGTGAACTGCTCCCGGTTCAGACCGGATCGGGTGATCCAGTAGCAATTGTGGCAGGTGGCTCAGAGAACCGGTAGCGATGGTGGCTTGAGGCTCCGCCCACCAACCCAGGTGTCCTTACTTCCTGGTTTTAACCAGAAAGTAATGTTTTTTAATCCTCTACACATGTGCAAGTTTTGCACATGCGCAGAGGATCTAAGCGCACACATGCCCCGTGCACGCACTTCCGAACCAGTAAGGAAGGTGTAGATTTCACTCCTGATTTTAAGGTAAAATTACTTGATGTAGGCTTGGTGTGCAGCAAATGTAACACTAAACAACTTTCTGTCACACATAAAGCACCTTTGTCCAAACTCCCCTCTCCAGGCTGTACAGAATAGAGGTGATCGGTCAGTGTAGGACAAAACACTGAGGAGAGATATTTCAGAATGGCTGTTTGTCTGCCTTATTCATACCGAGACAAACCTAAATGTTTTCAGAGCTTAGAGTGACTGAGACAACGCATAACAGATAGAATACACTTGGTTCTCACTTTTTGGTTCTGTAGCGATAATTGCACTGCTACATACCTCAGTGCCTGCCATCTGGAAGATTATTCCTATTTTCTAAGAGCTACCGTGGCTACCATATTCTCTTATGCGGAAAACATGAAGATTTACTAATTCAGTGCTTTCCAAAGATTTGTTGCCACCCATGAAACTGGCGTAAGAAGGTCTGATCTTTGGGAAAAAGCTAAGTATTTTGTTGATTTTAGAGTGGAAAAGGAGAAGAGACTAGAACAGGGATAGTCTTATCTTGTAAACTGTGTATACATCATGAATCCTGAGGTTCTCAACTGCACACTAGTTTCAGTCAACATTCCCAGTACGTAGAGCCAGCAACAAAAATGCCTCTATTTGGCCCATAAATTGTAAAAGATCCCAAAGCACTATGAATATATGAATCGTATAGCATAGCATTCCTGCTTCTATAGTTACATTAATAGTACTAGTTCTAACTGCAAGAATGTTAAGTGCACTGTTGTTGATACTGGAATGGAAGCCCTTGGTTAATTGTTTATAAAGTCATCAGAGTTAACTGCAGGTTGAGGAGTCACGAATGGCTCATCTACTTTCTGGTCTTCCTTCATGGATGCTGCCTGGTCTGAAATTGAAGAGAAGGACAGTTGGTCATGTTCTGTAATGTGCATCTGGTCTTCTTCCTTGTTTTTTTTCACGTAGAATATTTTCCTAAATTTTTTGAGTTCGTGAAGTTCACAGAAAGTTTCTAGAACAACCAGCATTGCGATGAGGCCCAGCAACAGGTAACCTAGGAAAGAATTATCAGTTGATGAACTAAGAACTGACTGAATGTCAATAGTAGTGCAAATCTCCACCGTGAAAAGGATTAATTGCTAATCCAGAAGCTCTTAATGCCCATGCCATGCACAGTCCTTCCACATATTCCATTAAATCTCCCACATTCTGAAAGACTTAAATCAAACAATAGGACTCTTAAGCAGAATTATACACCATCTTGTTTACTGACTAACATAATTATCAAACATATAAAGAAGGCTTGAACAGCTCTCATCCATAGTGGGATCTGACTAACCATGTAATTTGGCTCTCTCTCTCTCTCTGCAGTTATATAATATAAAAGGTTATCAAGAAGAAATATGCCTTTTTCTTGGTAGAGTGTTAGTTTACTACTCACATGTAATTCCTATTTTATATAGCTCTCTGAATTTTTGGTTGTAACCTTCTCCTGGAACGTAGTCGCCAAGGCCGATGGTGCTGAGAGAAATGAAGCAAAAATAAAATGATTCCAGAAAGTTCCAATCATCTTCCAGGACAGAAAATATTATTGCTGGGATAAAGAAAAAGCATGAGACGGTCACAAAGCCCAAAATCACTGCATGGGTGATGGCCACAATTTGCTTCGAAAAGCCCCAGTGGATGTGGAAATACAGTACAGGCCGCCTGGTGACATAAACTATGACACGCTGGACCACTGCTGTCAGGAAGAGCAGGGTGAAGGGGATCCCAATAACTGAATAGATGATGCAAAAGGCCTTTCCTCCATCTGACAAAGGCACAGTGTGACCATAACCTGTAACACAAGCAGAAAGACAGAAGTGAGGTTTAGAGATTTATGTGTGGAGGAAAGCTGTTAAGTCTGAATGCACTCTGAGAGAACGGATTTAAGATGGTAGAGTAGTTACCTCAACCTGAGGTTGAAGTGCGGAAAAGGTTTACATTTTACATCATTGTCTGTACTTCATTAAAGATCATTCACATGTACCACAGAACAAAAAGCAAAGAGAAAGAAAAGCTGTATTTTGAAATTTGGAAAACATCTTGTAATTTGTTCATTAAACTCCTAACTACAGAATTTTGGTGCAAGAAAATTGAGAGCAAATTTATCTTGAGTTTCTAAACAAAACCTTTATATTAGAAGAAATGGGAGGGAGAGACATTTGAAACTGAAGAATATTTGCCACATCAATGGAGGGGGGGGGGAGAATGGAGAAAAGCACTTGCAAATACTATCCCTCTTTTTCTTTTAATATAAATTTTTATTCAATTTTTAAAGAAACACTAAATCTAATGCCAACTAATACATGAATTAAGGTAAAGAAAGAGAGAAATGAAAAAGAAAAGACAAAAATTTAGAAAGAAAAGAATAGGAATAGAAAAAAAGCTTCCAATTTCTTTTGCAGTAAACGTAAGCATGGATATTTGCTTGCTTGCTCATTGCTTACTGTATGATTACAATAAAAAAAAACCTCACTTTTTTCTTTTTTCTTTTTTTCTAATCATCAAAACTACAAGCCATTTTTCTGTTTCATGAAAAAAGTCTGTAAAGGGTTTCCAGTCAGCTATAAATGTAGATATTGTCTTTTTCTTTAATCAAAAAGTTAATCTAACCAGCTCTGCAAATTCCATCATCTTAACCAGCCATTCCTTTCTTGTGGGAAGTGTTGAACCTTTCCACTTTTGACCATTTAGCAATCTTGCCACACACGTCATTTTTCTAGTTAACTGTCCATTAGTTCCCAAAGAAAAGCCTATTGTTTTAATTGTACTTTAGTCCTGAATTAATGTGTATTCAATCTTTATAGCTCTTTTACACATCCACTAAACATGATAGAATGTCCCTTTATCATTCACATTTCCAACAGAGATTCAAAGTATCTTTATAAAGGTAGTCCTCAACCTCTGACCATAATGGAGCCTGCCCATTATGGTCAAATGTTATAATGGTTGTTAAGCAAGATCGCCTTGCTCAAAGACCCCATCTCCTGCTTTCTCTGATGTGGTTATTACATGACTGTGTGGGTTAAGTAGAACATGGGGTACCTCAGGGATGGGGAAGCTTAGTGCAGGACCAGACCCGTCTGCCTCAGGTCCTTCCCCACCTCCGAGAAACGTCACATTCTCTTCCCACCATCAGGTTCCCCACAACCTTGGGACTACTTTCCCCCCACCAACAGGGTCCCTGTTTTCTCCCCTCCCTCTGACATGCTAATATACCAGAGAGAAATTAACAGTTTCTTTTATCCAAATTACAAATTATGATAGAGAAATATTAGCTCGCTCCTACTCCCTAAAAATGTAGTTCCAGACTTATATTTCTTGTTCAGCTTATAATATATAGTTTATAAGTTATCATGCAGAATCAATTTCTGAGTTGGGTGATCATATAAATCTTTGAAATAAAACTGTTCAAATAAAATCAACTTAGAATTAATTACATGCACTCCAACCACAATATATTAATTTGTTTCTAAATATCCAAATGCTGAATATAAAAACTGGAAACTGATGTAAGTTTTGCAATGTCAAGCTGATTTTCTAAAATTACAGACCAACTGGGAAAGAAACAACCAAAAAGTTTCTGCCCAGTAAAAACTAATAAGCAACACAGAAGACGTAGTCAGGTTTGAAGGCTACTTTAAGTTCTCTTGGTAGGAAACTCATAGCCTCACTTGTTTAACCTGCCAAGCAATGAACTATCAATAAATATTACTAAGGTGAGGCAACTATTTGCAAACTAGGGCTGTCTCCTAGCACAACGGTTAAAACAACAAAAAGGATAAAAAGAAATTTACACAAAGGATGAAATGTTCCAGTTTGGGTTGGGTGTATAGAACTTTCCATTAGTTAAAAGTGTTGAGTACTTCTTTTAAGCACTTGCCTGCTATGTCATGATTTTTAAAAAAATTTTTAAAGCCTGTAGGTAATTCTTGAAAATGCTGTTGGATCTCAACCATTTGCATTAGGCGCCGATTCTAGTTATGCTTCTAGTGGACTACAAAACATGCATGGCTTTGTTAATAGGACTCTAATTAAAATAGCATTTATTTTGCCAAGAATAGAATATTCAGGAACATGGAGAGTTCAAAGTTTCTTTGAAGCAAGAAAATCAGTTTAATGCTATGCTTTTTCATCTTCAGCTGTGGCATTTACAACTGTGCATCAATTTTTAATGCTCACCCTCATTAATCCAAACTGTTGAAAACCATGGTTTATTCCTAAAATGCCATAACAATCATCAGCTTTAAAACTAATGCCTTTTTAGGGCCTTGCTTGACTTGTCTTCTGATGAAGGGTAATTAAGAGCCAAGGATATCTAGGGATAATAGTCTTGCAGGAGGTGAAGCCAATGCCTCTGGCTGAGGTAAATACAGTATTCCCTTCCTGCACCCAATAACAGTGTCTCAGATATGAACTTCAATCCTCCAGTCCTAAACAGAACCAACAACAGAAGGTTTAGCTCTTCAGGTCAGCCAGACTGGCCAAAAAGTGGGTCAGCAGAAGAGAGAGTCTAACAGTGCTTCAGCTGGGCATTTGGGCAGAGGCCCGGTTTGGCTCATTTATTCACTTCACTCTGTACAAAGACAATTTTGTAAACCTCAGTTCTGCTGCCTTTACCTTGCTGCGTTGTATTATCTCTGGAGTTCCAGATTCCACCTCTTTCTGTTTCATGTTCTTTTTTTAATTGATTGCTTGTTTATTGGATTCCTGGACTCTCTTGGCCCAGGCCAAGATACGAAAATGTGAGATAGACAGCATCACCATCAGATGCATTCATAATTGGCTGACCAACTGCACTCAAGGTGTAGTCCTCAATGGAACTAGATCTACATGGAGGGAAGCGTGCAGTGGGGCACTTCAAGGTTCTGTCTTAGGCCCATATTCATAAATGATTTAGATGAGGGAATAATAGGGGAACTTAACAAATGTCATCAAGCTGGGGGGGAATAGTTAACACTTTAGAAGATAGGCTCAAGATCCAAAAAGATATTGACAGACTCAAACACAGAATATTATCCAGCAAAATACAATTCGGTGGTTAGAAAAGTAAGATTTTACATCCAGCTTGCTCCCTGGCTGGCTAGCAGCACAAGAAATGCTTGCTGCGTGATGCACCTGTGCAGAATCATGACTCAACCTGGGAGGAACCAATGTCAGGAGCAATTAATCCAGCCCAGGCTTCTAACAGTAGTATATGGCACTTGTCAGTAGCACATGAGCAGTAGAATTTGCACTATAGCTTGACAGTAAAATACATTGATATCCAGTGATAT
Source organism: Masticophis lateralis (assembly GCA_030761175.1). Classification (NCBI taxonomy): domain Eukaryota; kingdom Metazoa; phylum Chordata; class Lepidosauria; order Squamata; family Colubridae; genus Masticophis; species Masticophis lateralis. Next base: position 72,855,915 of record JAUDYJ010000001.1, read on the forward strand.
ATTGATATCCAGTAATAAATTGATTCAGTAAATATATCCAGTGATATATTGATATCCAGTAATAAATCAAATCTCTAACAGGTCTGAAAGAAATTCTAAAACCTGGGAAAGTTATTTCTTCCTGTGAAACAAGCAGCAGAAATCCTGCTGGAAATAAAATGAATCAAAATATGTAGAAAAATAAGAGAGAAATAAAAAAAAGCAGGGGGTTTACATATTTTCTCCTATAACCAGGACTTCTTTGATTTACTGTATGAAAAAAAATAACATCAAAGCTGTAGTGCCTTAAGACAAAATAGGGGGAAGGTGAAACTAGGCAAGAGGACCTCAATTTGTTCAGGAATCAATGGCGACTTTTGCAGGAGCCACTACTGTGAGTGCAGAGGTTGCCAAAGGGTAGCCTCAGTACCTTAGTTCCTCTGGGAAAAAGGTAGCCCCTGACTTATAATTGCAATAGAGCCTGGAATTACAGCTGTAAGTCAAGACATCATGTGACTGGACCTGTTTTTCCAGCATTTTTGCAAGTCTTAAGAGAATGCTGTGGTCATGAAATGTATCCATTTTTACCCAACGACAGGGATTGGGTTTTTTTGCCAGAAACTAGAAATAAACACCAGTAAAGTTACCTGGTAATTACTTAATATTTATAATATTAATGATAATGCAAGTTCACAGGATTAATCCATCTCCTTGTTTATTTGGTTGTCCAACTCAAAATAATATGGCTCTGGGTGGTGTACAAGAAAAGTAGCCAATGACACTCCCCACTTCCCACCTCTATACAACAGAAAGTTGCTCATGGTGCCTCAATTTGTAACTCTTTAAATCAGGAGTGTCAAACTCAAGGCCCAGGGGCCGGATCCGGCCTGTGGGGTGCTTAGATCTGGCCCACAGGGCCACCCTGGAAACAGCAAAGGACCGGCCCATGGTGCCTCTGCCAGCAAAAATGGGCTTCTGAGCTCCATTTTTGGCTGCGACTGCCTCCTGCAATCCTCTGCCAGTGAAAACTGAGCTCAGGAGGACCACATGCTGCCCTCCGAGCTCTGTTTTCACTGGCAGAGGGTTGCAGGAGGCTGTCGCAGCCAAAAATGGAGCTCAGAAGCCCATTTTCGCTGGCAGAGTGCTCAGGCCATCACAGGCGCCCCCAACACAAGTGACGTCGAGCTGGCCATGGCCACCCTGGCCACAGCCATCATGGCCCTCCCATGGTCAAACACAGCCCTAATGCGGCCCTCAATGAAATTGAGTTTGACACCCCTGCTTTAAATCAACCACATCTTTTCCCAGGATCCTGTGGCTGTCCTCCGCAGCTTCAGTATGATTCTGGGAAAGCTGCAGATAGATACTACAATATGTGCATGATCGTGTGTGAACCAAAGGAATTTTTCCCTTCAGATCCAAAGTGTTGCACAGCCATGTAATTATAGAAAATTCAGTTTTTGCCCTCTGGCCAGCAGGTTTGTGAATGGATCAGTGCTTGAAACTGATATTATAGATCCTTCACTTTAAATACAGCTGCTGTTATGTTGATTACCTGAGTTATTAAGACTCTAATTGCATAATTTTCTTAATCCATCCAGCAGTCAATATAATTTTCTTGTTCGCAGTGATGTTATTAGTGAGGGATCTCTCACTCCTCATTTTTAATTTATATTATAATATTAATTTATACTGTATTGCAATATTGCTGTTCAGTTTTAAAACTATGGTAAAAGAATAAATACAGATTTTTTAAATGGTTTACATATTGGTTAATAGTCAACAATTCTTATCCACAATGTCTGGATTCAGGTCTTCTTCTGAATTTCATTTTTTTACAGAAGAACATTTACTTGAATCTAGCTAATCCTTCCGCAAAATAGCCTTTTTAATTTCTAAGGCTGGCTAGATCCATTAATGTTGTAATACTCAGAAAATTTAGTTGTAAGTTAGACCATTGACATATTTCTGAGGAAACACTCATAACTCATGTGCTGCATGAGTTCCAATATACGTCAACATCATGTTATTTTTATTGATTTTATCCTTGCCATGAAGAGTTTGAGAAAATAGCACATCTGATGCCTCCAGTACTATTACATCACTTAGTACTAACTTGACTAACAATCTTACCACAGCAAGAAACATTATGGTCATATTTAGGAATTCATATGACTCAGACTTCCTGGACAGAGGTAATACAAACAGGAAAAATACCCTTTGAATTATGTGTCACATAAAAAACTTGAAGCAGATGGCAGATATGAAACTGCCATTCAGTAAGAAACTGATTAGAAGATGAAAAAAATTCAGTTAGCTTAATTATTAAATTTGTGCAGCTTCTTTATATATGAGCATGAGAAAAGCTGCTTTAAGTTCATCTATATTTACTGCTGCTAGATGTTCCAAGTACTGGCTTAAACCAGCAGGAGGCTGGTTTAAGTTAACTGACATTTAATCTTCACACATGGTGTTGTAAATGGGAATTAAAGTTTACGTATTTGAATTGATGCTATAACAGATGGCAGGGCTGGCAACTATGGCTAATCTCAAGAAAGATTAGTACCTTTATGAGAGGCTACCACGAAATTGCAGTAACTTAGACATGTAGTATTGTTCCAAATGATCCTTATCATCTTGAGTCACATCTCTCCTCAACTAGAGATGCCCAAACTTTAAAACATGCCACAAGTTGATACAATTAAGAAAGTGCTTAGAATGGGGTTAACAACAACTGCAGTTCATGTGATGTTTGTCTCATTGCCATTACATTTCATGAAAAGTTATAAAGTCTGGGCACCATCTGTATTAACAAATTGGAACAATTTCAAAAAGGAGAAGTGCGGATAACGAGGAGACTATACGCTATATCCTATTAAAAGAGCCTGAAAGAACTGAAAAGGTTCAGTGTGAGATAAAATACTGATGGGGAACATGGTAGCATTTTTCAAATATCTGAAATGATATGGAGTACCTCTTCCCATATTAGTATACCCATGAATTAAACATCAGTATGGAAATTAAAGCTTATGCTCTATAATTTTATAGCACTAGACACCGAATGAGGGATTCAGTAACAGGGAAGTGAATTCTTATAGAACATCAGGAAAAAAATTATAATGAACAGAGGTCTTTGACAATAGAAGAAATTAAATTAGAATAGAGCTGGAAGGGACCTTGGAGGTCTTCAGGTCCAAACCCTTGCTCAAGTAGGGGCAATACTACTTATTGCCCCTACTACCGTTTCAGATAAGTGGATCTTCAGTCTCTTCTTAAAGGGCTCCAATGATGAAGAACCCACAACTTCTGACAGCAAGTCAGGTTCTGGTTAATTGTCCTCTGGTTAATTGTCCTCACAGCCAGGAAGTTTCTCCTTAATTCCAGGTTGCATCTCTCCTTGATTAGTTTCCATCCATTGTTTCTTGTCTTGCTTTCTGGAGCTTTGAAAAATAAATTGACCCCACTCTTTCTTGTGGCAAATACTAGAATACTGCTATCATGTCATCCCTAGTCCTTCTTTTCTCTAGATTAGCCATACCAAATTCCTACAATTGTCTCCGGGCCCTTAATCATCTTAGTTGCTCTTCTCTACACTTTTTCCAAAGTCTCAACATCTTTTTTGTAACATGGCGAACAAAACTGGATGGAGTACTCCAGGTGTGGTTTTATTACTGAGATGGGGTTTCCTTCATTGGGAAATTGAGGCTAGGTAGTCATATCCTGGAATTCCTGAACTGAGTAATTGACTCAAAGGTCCTTTCCAGTTTTGGAGTTCTGTGAAGTCAATAAACTAAAGCACTACATCAATCATTTCAAATGAAATCTTATACACAATAACAACAATAATCAGCCTCTTTCAAAAATGAATGTAATTTGCCTGCTTGTGAAATAATTTATTGTGTCTGTAGTGTGAAAAGCCTTTCTAAACACACTTCCACTGAATATTTCATAAAAGTTGTAAAATGCTCATGCAAACAAACAAAAGAAGAGTCTCTGAATTCTTTAGACTGCAGTGAAAATATATCCTTGGTATATCTTTCTTTAAACATTTCTAAATTGCCTTTATTATTGTCAATAGTTATTTGGCAGCAGAGGGATATAAGTGTAATAAATAAATTAAATAATGAAACCACATTTCCAAGTACAATTGGATATAACAGAATATCATTCCACACAGTTAGTAAACTAAAATAAACCAACTAGAATCCTAAGAAACAGTATTAAGCTGTAAATGCCTGGGCTGTACTTCCTGAGAATGCTCAAGAAGATAAATCTATCTCAGCATCTACTTCTGTCCTACTATCGCAGCACCATTGAGAGTGTCCTGATATATGGCATTCTTGCATTGTATGGGAGCAGCTCTGTAGCAGACAAAAAGGCTCTACAGAGAATCATTAAAACTGCCCAGAATATCATTGGGCTCCAGCTACCAGCCATGGACGACATCTTCAAATCTTGCTGTTTGAGGAAGTTGCATAACATTCTCAGAGACTCTTCCCATCCTGCTTACAATCTTTTTGGACTGTTGCCTTCCAGCAGAAGATACAGAACAATTAAAACTCGGATCACACATTTTCTGAATAGTTTTTATCCCAGAGCTATAATTGCACTCAACAATGAACTAAAGAGCCACCATCAGTGAGCTGTTGGGCAGCATTACTTGGTCTGTTGTGTGGATGTTTGGGTGGTTTAGGGGTGGGGAATTTGTGGTGGGTGGTGGGCTGTTTGGGGATTTTTATGTGTGTTGGACCTGGTCTTTGGGTGTTAAGTGAATTTTGTTGTATGGGTATGCTGTGTATATATGTACAATGACAATAAAGTTATTATTATTAAAAAGCATAAGAAGCTTTTTAATCTGGCAATAAAATAATGTAATGTTGGTCAAGTTCTCTCAGGCATTCTGGAGCTGAAAAGGCTCTCTTCTTTATGCCTCTCTTATGATGCTTTAATTTATGGTTACACTAATATGGGAAGAGGCACTCCTTATATTGGTGACTCAAACTTGTAAGTGATTTAAACCCAACACCATCTCCTTAAACCGAGAAAAGAGAGATGTTCAGCTTTAAATTGACACTTTATCTTAATGAATCTGAGGTAAAACTGGAATAAAAAACCTCCCCTCCCCCTGGCGAGCAGCAGAATGGACCTGCTATATCCGTGATGGTGAACCTATGGCATGTGTGCCAGAGGTGGCATGCAGCACCCTCTCTGATGGCATGCGAACCGTCGCCCCAGTTCTGCTCCGCTGTGCATGTGCACGTGCTTCCCGCTGGCCAGCTGGTCTTCAGGTCTCTGCTGCGCATGCACGGGAGGTGGGGCACATGTATGGGGCCTGTGTACATGGTGGGGGAGTGGTGCACATACAGGGGCTGGGGTGCATGTGTGGGGGGTGGGGCGCATACATGGGGGCCACTCGCACATTGCATTTTGGGGGTTTGGGCGCACGTGTGTGCGCTTTGGGCACTCGGTCCAGAAAACGTTAGCTATCACTGCTATATTGTTGGTCTCAACAGCAGAAGTGGCTCTATACCATGAGGAATGCACAAGCAGAACCCACTTTCTTCAAAGTAGGGCTAATGGTTAAAAAGAAGTGACTCACCTGAATGCCTTCAGAAATAGACTGTGCCTCCTTCGCTATCTGAAGGATCACAATTTGCACATTCCAAGTTCAGAAAGGGACGTTATATAAATTGATAGACAATGCCAGCCAGAAGTTCCACTGTAGAATTTAGCATTATATAATACTTTGGATCACCTTTATTGGCATACCATAATATGACATATTACATATACTAATCCTACCTGCAAAATCTACCTAACCTAATAATTTTATTAGGTTTTAGATTTTAACTTTTATTGTGGCTTGTGCATTTATTATTGTGAGCTGCCCTGGATCCATTGGGAGATAGGGTGGCATATAGGCCAAATAATAAATAAATAATAAATAAATAAATAAATCATCAAAGCTCAGCTTTTCTTGTAAGGGATAGCTAACAGCCTGCAAATCATCTATGGATAGATGGATTCTCACAGTCATCAAGGAAACTCCTTGGAAGTTACCTATCTATAACATTACTTCAGCTCATTATCCTCTATCTAGTCCATTGCTGAATATTTATTATTTTTAATTAAAAAGAGCTAGCAGATTAAGCATTGCTTTTAGAGTTTACTTATAACTACAGTCAGTACAACTATATAAGTCACTGCAATAAAAAAGTAGTTATCTGTCACATTTAATTACATGATTTGAAAATTTGAATTCCCACATTTATAAACTATAATTCCTATTATCAGTAGGAATGCAATGGAGAATGCGAGTTTCTTTTTAAGATTGTTCCTTTTAGAACATCAAACGTCTTGCTAAATGAAATTTGAAAGTCAATTATTCTCAATTGAGATATTTTTGTATCATGGTTTCTTTTTCTTTTTTTTAAAGCATCTCTCTCATGTTCATGAAAAGAAAGCTTGTTAAAATATTTCAAAGGCTCCCTTTTCTGCACATTTAATTAATGTGCTGATTACAACTTACCCTATTCCTTTTGAAACAGTATTATTAACATTCCTGTTTTGTAGAAGTGATATTTCTCTTTTTAAATATCTGTTGAAGGTAATTCTATATATAATAATTCTAGTAAGTTGTTTCTTAATTTCATTTTTTTTTCTTTTACTATTTTAAACTTTAGCCATTTTTATTACTGTTTTTTTCTTCCTTCTGTTCAATTGTGTCTGATTCTAGGAGACTGCCTGGACAGATCCTGCAGTTTTTTTGTCAAGGCTTCTCAGTATTGGTTTGCCATTGCCTCCTTTCTAGGGCTGAGAGAAAGTAACTGGCACAAAGTCAGCTAGCTGATTTTTACCAAGGTGGGATTAGAAATCACCTTTCTCAGTTTCTAGCCTGATGCCTTAGTCACTACACCAAACTGGTTGTTGTATTAAATAAACGTTAAAAAGAACATAAAGCTGTGAAACTATCAATCAATGAGTCTGAAAACTATGTATAAAACAGCATCATAGGTACACCAAATGGAACATAACCATCATCCTTCACTTGTCTGTTGCAAGAAAAGCCACTGAATTCCTTTTTTTACTTAGTTTGCTGAAATCTAACCCAGTTGTAAACGTTATAGCTGGGACGGGATGGGAAGGGAAGCTTCTACTGCAGGGGTGTCAAACTCAAGGCCCCTGGGGTGCTTAAATCTGGCCCGCAGGGCTACCCTGGAAACAATAAAGGATTGCCTGCCCAGCCCAACCAGGCACTGATCTACAACCTGGTGGTGGCTATTTTCGTTGGCAGAGTGCTGCAGGAGGCTTTTGCAGCCAACAATGGAGCTCGTGCCCCTCCAGCGCTCCATTTTTGCTGGCAAGTGCTAGCAAAACAAACTTGCTTGCCCTCTGCTGCCTAGGCCTCTGGGCAGCCTGCACCGCCATCCAGGAATCCTCCTTGTAGCCTGAGAGGGACAGCGAGGCTTCTCTGGAGTATAAGACTTTAGCGCTCTCCCTGGACTCGCCTTCCTCCGCTGGAGACAGTGGATCCCCCCAGCCTCACCCGTACCACCACAGGCACCCCCGACACAAGGGACATTGAGCTGGCCATGCCCACCCTGGCCACATCCACTGGCTTTCCAAGGTCAAACACAACTCTGATGCTGTCCTCAATGAAATCGAGTTTGACACCCCTGTTCTAGTGCATGAACAAATTTCACTCATATCACATAAGATCCAGAGACTTTCTATGCGAATAATTTATAGTTCTCTCCAGCCACAAATCTCTGATGCTAGTGGACTATATAGCACCACAATGATGTGAAACTGTCAAAGATTGATGTGCAAATGTTCTAAGATTAGCTTATATCATTTTGGACTACAAGAAGCCTAGGCTCTTGATTCACAATTTTGAGTTTGTAGAACAGTTCAACAAATTATTTTGTCATTGTCATCATCATCTACAGCAATGGCAAATCCAGGTGGTTCAATGCTCTTTTGAGGGGACTTTGAGTTAGAGTTGATTCCTAGTGGTTGCTTGTACAAATCCTTGTAGTTATCTTGGCAAGATTTTGGAAGTAGTGTCTCACTGCCTGCTTCCTGAGCTGTATGCCTGGCTCAAGGTCACCCAGCTGGCTTTGTGCCCAAGGCAGGTCTAGAATTTATGGTCTCCCAGTTTCTAGCCTGGTGCTTTAATCACCTCACCAATGAGTATTAACTGTGATCGTCATAGTTAAAATTCAAAAATGATTGGGAAGAAGCATATTAGGTGGTTCATGAGATATGCTGTTTATAGCAAGCTTGAAGAAAAGATGCCGCTGCTTTAATAATTTTAGTTGTTTGTGCAAAGTCTGAATTTTATGTCTTTTTTCGAGCACACACAATCCTAATAAAAACATAGACTCGGTCCATCAAAAAAAAAAATGACCTTTCAAAAGGACACATAATACCATGGCAATTTTCAGAATTAAAAGTTAGCCTTGAAAGCAATGCTTAATACAAAAGTCTCATTATCATTCATGTCTTCCAAATCGATCAGAATACAGGACATGATACCATATTGACAGTACTTCATACCACCGTTATGCAATTTCAACTGCTGAGACAGCAAGACCTCTAAACAATTTAAGGGCAATATATCCTATCCATAAAAGGGTCTTTATTTAGAACTAAGGAAAAAATGCATTAAAGTACTTCATACTTAACTGGAAGGTTTAGAAACTTTAGATAACATACATTTTGGTACACAATAAATTAGCTGCAGAGACAGAAGCTAAATGATGAATTAGTTATGGATGTGCTTTCCCTTCCTCGGTCGTAAGTGAGCAATCGTTTTTTCCATTGTATCAGGAAATACAATACCATCTTGTCCTTACCACATTATTCAAATGGGAAAGAGAAACACAAAAAGAAAGTGGCATCCTCTCAACCTTCTCTTTAGCAGTGGGATGTGCTTCCTGCATTTGAAAAGACATGAACAACTTCTTCATTTTCAAGTTCTACTGGTTTAAAGGGGCATTTTAACTAGAGATACCCCAATGGCTTCTCTGTTGCTACCTGTAATGTTTGCCACATTTCTCTAGGCAAACCATAGTGACTGACAAGTCTGATGGCTATTGAACTGGTCAATGATAATAATATTAATGATGGACGGATGCATTCTATAAGGTCATGTTTACCAGACATGCTACTACAGATATGATTCATTATCAAAGCAGCAAAACAACATTCTCACTAATCAGAATTTCATTCTTTAAAAAATAACTATTGCAGGACATGTATAGACTAATAATTTACAATGTCAAGGTATCATGAACGTTAAGCTATGGCTTCTTTTAAGCTCAGACTGTTAAAAAAGGTAGATTGGCCTGGCTTGATAAAAACTATTATAGCCAGAAGTCATAAACTGGGTTGACATATGATACATTTTTCAGCAGAAGCAGACACACCCAGCATTTAATATCTCTTCAGCCAATCACTTTTTCCCAGCCTAACCTCACAAGAATGTCGATGTGGAGAAAAGTAGGAAGAAGGCTGTGTGCCCCTGCTTGAACTCCTGAATGAAAAGTGGAATATAAGTATAATAAATGTATATCTAATAATAAATATATAAGTATTTGGATTCAAACAACAAAGTGAAAGCGTCAAAGCTAAGCAGTTTACATGATTTAGCACCACAAGTGACTTCAGTCTAAAAGTGAATGTATATTATCCATTTATAGAAATAGGTTCTCACTGGGAATATGTAAAACTGTTTATGATCCTACACGCAAGTTAAACAAAAATCCATTGTAATAGCATTGGTGAAAAGGCATGTTCTCAAACTGTGCACCTGTATACATTTATCGTTTTTAAAACTAGATAGTTTTGACAGGCATAGTACTTAGACTGTACAATAAAATTCAACTGAAATGTAATGTATGAACCCAACTAAGATGCTTTCTTTCTTGGGCTGGCTTCTTTCTTATATTGCAAGCAGGAACCCGTCCCAGCGGGTACTGACCCAGGGAAGAGGTACTGGCCCTATTAACTGGAGGAAAGGGATGGGAGCCCAGGATGACATGATGGGAAAAAGACAACTTTGCAGTTGGATTACCACTTCACAAAAGATATGAGTACCTTGCCTCCAAGTTCTCTATTTTGTAATGCTGTTCTGAAAATGTTAGTTCTATACACAAGAAACCAAAAGGAGCAAAGGACTGGAAGGAAAAGTGGAAATGCCTGAAGGCGATAAAGGGGAAAAAGGGAAAGAGGGGTCCTTGGTGCTCCTGAGCTTGCTTGTTTTTTGCAGAGGTTTCCTTACCTAAACTAGGTAACATCATCAATTCTAGTAAGGAGTGCGGTTTGCTGTCAGTTTGTATTCTAATCTAGAATATAAACTAAGAGTTTCTAGAATGTAAACTGACAGCAAACTGCCTTCCTTACCAGAATCAAAGACCCCTCATTTCAACCCAGAGTTATAAATATTCTCATTTATAAGAGGGAAAGACCCTGACTATAATCACAGATCTCCCTCAACCAGGTCAAGATTTAGTGGCTGCATTTGTACCCCATATCTGCAATTCTTGAGTAACAAAGCATCAACCCTGGTTACGGTTTCTTCGTGGGACATTTTTGTTTAGGACAGCCCGTTTTGCTATTTTATGGTTCAATGCGTTGAACGACTCCAGATCCCTATTATTTCAATAAGCGTGTTAAGCGTGTTGCCTGTGAAGGCAGACACTTTCTTGGCAAACCGAACAGCCGCAATGCAATCCCACAAGAAACATTCCTCGGCCTCTGCCTTCTACATTTGTCCTTGCCGGGGGGAAAGGGGTGCGTGGGAGGGGGGGAGGGGAGGAGAGAAGCCGCCACTTTCTCCCACCGTTGCGGACTCAAGCTTTCCGCGCGGCTTGGCAGGCCCGGGGCTGGCCTAGGAATGCAAAGGCCAGACCAGGCCAGGCCCGGGTTAAGGCCCGCACCGCCGCCGCCACCTGCTTACCTGTGGTGGAGAGCACCGTGCTGGCGAAGAAAAGCGCCGAGGTGAAGTCCCAATTCCAGCTGCCCGAAGCGTTGCTCAGCACCGAGACGCCGTAGTTGCTGGCCTGCAGGACGCGCGCCAAGAAGCTCTCGAGCTGCTGCTCCGAGAGGCACTCGTGCTCCTCCACGAAGCGCTGCTTCAGTTTGCGCAGCTCCTGGCGCAGGAGGTCTTCGTAGGGCAGCTCGACCGACGAGAAGACCACGGCGCCGAAGACCAGGTAGAGCAGGTAGCCCAGCACCAGCAAGCCGAAGCACCAGGCGGAGCGGTGCCTCTCCACGCACGAGCTGCCCGCTAGCGACTGCAGCATCTTCCCCCGCCAGCGCCGCGCACTCCTTCCGAGCGCCAGCCCGCCACCGCTGCTGCCCTGCCCGGAGCCCGTGGAAGACCCGTGTCCCTGAGTGACCCGGGCGGCTCAGCGCAGGAGCCTGGGGCCTCGAGGCGCGCTGGGGGATGGGGGGCAACCCACGGAGTGTGGCCCGGAAGGCTCTCGCGGCTGGCTGGGGCCCACGCGATCTCAGCCCTCCCAGAACAGAGATCCCTCTCTCCTCGTCTCGGACCAGGCTCTTTTCCTGGTTCCTTCTTTCGGTGACTTTCAATATCAAAAATCCCCGATGATGTGGCGCTCACGTGGCCAGCTCAGGTAACCGGCAATGGGACGCGCGTCACCAGAAGCTGCTGAACTGGTTCCAGCGGAGGAGCTTGGTAACCAAGTGAGAAGGAGAAAAAAAAAGAGCAAAACCCCAAAACGCGCGCAGGCAGGGGCGGAAGAAAAAAAATAAAATAAATCCACGAACGATCCCGGATCGGGCAAAAGTGGAGAGATTCTTCCATTCATCGGTCTGCCTCTTGGATTATTCCATGGTTTTTAAATTAGGAATCTCGAGATTCGCCCCGAAATCCCCACAGGACTGTATCGGTTTCGGATTCCGAGGCTGTTCAAGCTGGTGCAGCATTGAGGCGTGAGCCTGGGGAGCGTCTCAGCGTTAATGGCCAAGAGCTAACCCGATGGTCATCATCCCTTATTGTCTCACTATAGCAAAAAAAGACTCCAGTGGGAACTTCCGTAGAATGTTTTGGATGAATGAAAACGGCACGTTCGCTTCCAATAAATGAGAGAAAGTGCTTTTCAACCTCAGCAACTTTAAACTTCCAGAATTCCCCAGCCAGCATGAAATCCTCACCGCTTAAAGTTGCTGAGGTTGAAAAATTCTGAATTAGAGACTTCAGGTTGTGGGTTCTGTTGAACAGAATTGCACACAAACATCGAGAGAGGGAGCGCAGCAGTGACTCTTACGTGGTTAGCTGCTGTGAAAAGAGGCACAAGGAAAGGAGTGGTGAATTCTGGCTATCCTGCTATGCTGCCTATGGTAATAGTTATGTTCTGTTTATGAAGGTAGCTGAGTAGGCTAATATGGTGATGATATGACTAAGTGTTGTTGCCTCCTCCCTTCAGTTAGCGCTACTCTTATTTATAGCTGCACTGTGGGTGTGAATGGATTGGAGAAACTTGATACAGTATAGTGCCCTAATGTACAGTTCAGGTTTTTTTTGTATTATACATTATTCAGTTTAGCACTGAAGAGTCATTAAGTCCACCCATTGCACCAGAGCCAAAGCTATCCCTTTTCCCAGCTCTCTTACTTGACACAAAATCCCCTATTTTGATGCCTTCCAAAGCCTACCCTGCTTGTCACTGATAAAGGAAGTATTGATTTTGGACAGCTTTACATTTCCATCTTTTAAAACAAGATGGAAGTAGCAATAGCAATAAGACTTGTATACCGCTTCATAGTGCTTTTACAGCCCTCTCTAAGTGGTTTACAGAGTCGGCATATTGCCCCCAACAATCTGGCTCCTCATTTTATCCACTTTGGAAAGATGGAAGACTTGAATCAACCTTGAGCCTGGGGAGATTTGAATTGCTGAACTGAAGCTAGCAGGCAGCTGAAGTAGCCTGCAGTACTGCACTCTAAGCATTGCGCCACCTCGGCTCTTTAAAGTAAATTAAAGTACCAGTAAGTCTGTTTAGCTTTTGCTAAGCTGAATATATCTATTTTGCCTTAACCATCTCCAAAATACAAAAATGAAAGAATGAATGAATAAACGCATGAATGAATGAAATGAAATTGGTCCCTCCTTCTCCAGAAGTACAAGGTACTGCAGCTCTCAAAAACTAAAAAGGAAAAAGCATGCTACTCAGCCATTAAAAGGCTCCCTACTCCAGTTGTAGAAAAATAGAAGACAGGAAGGAGGTGTTAGCTGCCCTACTGCATTGCTAAGTGACCTTTAGGAAATAAAATACTAGAAAAAAATTAACAGTCTTCATTCCTGTTACGCACCGCAGAGCCGTTCTTAAATCAACAAAAAACATGACTGGTATGACATTTTCTATACCTACTTCTAATCCCTAAACTGTCTGTGTTGCAACTGTTGTGAGCTAACCCGGGAGTTTGCCACTTATTAAAGGCAATGTAACTGTTTTTTTTTTCCCTCTGGCTTTGCCACCATACCAATAATATCATTCTGAGAATGCATTTTTAAAATCCTGATTGAATTACAGCATTCTGTTTATTTGTTTGCTCTTTAAAACATCGTGAATGCAGATACAAATGGGACAAAAAGAAGAGAAATGTTGGTTTTGTGCTTCACATCTGAGAGAATAAATACAACTATTTAAAAAACTGTCTTCTCCCTGGTTTTCATATCCGTGCTGTAAAGTTATCTAGATTTATAACTTTTGCACATTGCAGAAAGATGGGCAAATAAAAAATCAGATAATTTATGTTTACAAAGAGGAGACCAAGTGTTTTTGGGATGTCTGCACTAAAGCAAGAGGGGGGAAGTGATGACAGATAAATGACAACATCATCATGCAAATGCCGTGACATGTACTTGCACCAAACATTAGGAGGATGATATCATTATGTGCATATGTACATGTTATTACTTTGACATCATTGTGGTTTGCTGCAGGTGCCATGCAAGCAACAAGGACAAGGCTTTATTTTTATTTTGGTTCAAATTATTTTGAGGAAAAGCTATGGCAACTATGAAAAACATGAGGAAATTTCAGGTTTAAAGCTTGAGAATGATAAAACTTGGTCAGGATAAAATATGGTCAGGGAATACATACTTTTTCTGATATTCTAAATCTCCAGGACCATTTTAATTGCATCCTGGCACACTGAAGAAACTTCCTCATGGTCTGGCTGAACCTTTACTTATTGTTTATTATTTATTCAGTCCGGCTGAGTCATGTTGGCAAAAGTTATCCATGTGTAAGTTCTGTGTGTGTGTGTGTGTGTGTGTGTGTGAGAGAGAGAGAGAGAGAGGGGGGGTGGGCTTGGTGGGCATGGTGTGGCTTGGGCATGGCTTGGTGGGCATGGCAGGGGAAGGATACTGCAAAATCCCCATTCCCTCCCCACTCCTGGGGAAAGGATATTGCAAAATCTGGGGCCAGCCAGAGGTAGTATTTGCTGGTTCTCCAAATTACTCAAAATTTCCACTACTGGTTCTATCAGAACCTGCTGGATTTCACCCCTGGAATGGGGGCAGGGAGCAGGAGCCAAAGATGTTATACTGTAAGAAAATGTGCCAGAATAACATGTACTTTTTGGGGTACCAAGAGACCAATTGACCATAAGGCTCTGTAGATCCACCTTCTTTCCCAAAATGATTTTAAAATCAAGTAGTTTCAAAATCTCTGTATTTCTTTCTATGAACTTGGCATGCTTCGTCCCTTGTAAAAGTTCCAGCTTATCTACATATCTCATTACGTTCTTGCTGACTTCAGCAACCCCTAAGAAAATGGAAGTATTTCTATGAAGTATTGAATCAGAATCATCCTAGCTGTAGAGTCCCTTGGACATGACCAATTATAGAATTCTGCGTTGGCCTTCTAAACTGGATTGCATGTTCTTTGCAGTCCCAATTTTTCCTGTTTTATCAACAATATTTGGTTGAATTTATGATTCTATGTTACACCTCACTCATTTTATGTTCAAATGCTAGAGAAAGATGGTGAAACAAAATCAGTCATGTTGGAAACTCCTTGACATCTTTATTTTCCCTGTCAAATATAGATTTTTAATCTGCAAAATAGACCTTTAAAACTTCTAAGACTTCAATTTATACCAACTTCATAGACTTGATTTATATAAGAAAAACAACATGTATATGTCTTATATACATATACAAATACATGTCTGTGTGTGTGTGCGCGCGCATGTGTGTAAGAGAGAGTCTCTAAAAGATTTATTAGTTTTACTATTACTTTCTTGTGTTTTCTCCTATTTATGCTTTGTATCTGATGCAATATAACTGGGTGGAATGTGGGCGAGGTATAGAGCAGCCAACTCACTTTGCTAATGTTTAAGCAAGGAATCAAATTAATTTTTGATAAATAATTTAAAATAGGTTATAAAAAGATTGAGTTAATATTGCAGGTTATCTTTGGGCTGTTAATCCCTGCCTTTCCGGGTACTAAACAAACTCGTGACAGATAAAGGTTTTCCTTGGGCCAGGCCTCTGAACTTCCCTTAGGCTTGTCACGCCCATAGTACAGTTCCTTCTTTCCTCAGTTTCCCTTTTCACTCCAGAACAGAAAGTGGGAGGATCTGCTATGCAATGCTATTCTGTACTTGGATTGACTAATCAGGTTACCTTTGTGTATGTGTCTGAACCTGGCTTCCCTTCATGACTGTATCACGTATATGTGTACTGGGAAGCACAGTGTGGGCTACATGCTCTGCTTCACATGACCAGGAGAAAGTGGCTGGGGGGAGGGGCTTAGAATGGAGCAGTCAGAATTAGATGCACTGGAGGACTCTGAAGGTATTAGAGAAGAAGTGAATCCTGTTCTGTTCAGTTTTTAGTTTTATCTCTACTGCAGGCAGAGATATGGACAAAGTCCTAAACTCCTTTACATCATTTCTTTCCAACATTCTGGTGGGCTTGAAAGAATAAAAATATTGATTCATATGTACAGGCACTCCTCGACTTACCAAGTTAGTTTAGTGATTGTTTGAAGTTACAATCGCAAGGAGAAAGTAGAAAAATTGACTTACCGTATTTTCCGGCGTATAAGATGACTGGGCGTATAAGACGACCCCCAACTTTTCCTGTAAAAATATAGGGTTTGGGCTATACTTGCTGTATAAGACAACCCCTCTTCCAACGCACACCAAATAAAAATTAAAAAACATCAACTGGCTCACCCACAATGTAAAAGCAGCTGTGCTAGACCCAAAATGGCCCCTGCAATAAGCAGGAACCTCACACAGCCACAAAAAGCCCCAAAAAACAACTTTTACATTGTGGGTTTACACACACACACAGCTTTGTGAGATTTTGTGTGTTTGTGTAGTTAGAGTGAAACACTACAGAAACACACTAAATCTCAGAAAGTTGCACAAATTTTATTTTTATTATTATTGTTTTTATTATTATTATTATTATTTTTATATAAAAGCTAAATTTAAAACTTCCTAGCCTAAAACTTAGACCTAGCCTTTAAATGGCTAGGTCTAAAAAAGAACAACTAAAAAACCCCTTAATTAACTATTTTTTTTAAAGCTCCCAAAGGGGGAAAAAAACTTACCAACTAGAACAGGGGTCTCCAACCTTGGCAACTTTAAGACTTGTAGACTTCAACTCCCAGAATTCCTCAGCCAGCTTTGCTTTGCTGGCTGAGTAATTCTGGGAGTTGAAGTCCACAACTCCCTGCCTGCTTGATTGCAGGCAGGGAGATTTAGTTGCTTGCTGATGCAATAGATTACAGGCAAGGCAAGGCAAGCGTTGCGGCTAGCAGCTAAGGTAAGCAAGCTGGAGGGGGGTGGATTTTTGCTACCTACCAATTAGGAGGCAAAAATTAGCAGCTGGGATGGCCAGCGTTGTGTAAAAGGAAAGTTTTTCCCTTTTACACAGTGCTTGGCCATCCAAGCTCTGGTGATCCCAGCTGAGTTGCCTGCTAATCTCATCTGGGATGGCCAACGTTGTGTAAAAGGAACGTTTTTCCCTTTTACAGGGGGCTTGCGTGTAACTCAGCTGATTAGCGGCAATTCAGCTTGGCTCCTTAGAGCCATTTAAGGCTCCTCAAAGCCTTTTGGGCTGGTCTGCCTGGTTACAGGAGACCGACACCCAGCGTATAAGACGACCCCCAACTTTTGAGAAGATTTTTGTGTGTTAGAAAGTCGTCTTATACGCCGGAAAATATGGTATGTCCATTTTTCACAGCTACGACCTTTTTAGCAACCCCATGATCATGTGATCAAAATTCAGACGCTGGACAGCTGACTGGTTCAGATTTATGATGATTGCAGTGTCCCGGGGTGCGTGTGTGTCATATGAGCCCCTTCTGTGACTTTTTGACAAGCAAAGCCAATGGGGAAGTCAGATTCATTTAACAACTGGGTTGCTAACTTAAGAACTGCAGTGATTCACTTAACTGTGGCAAGAAAGGTCATAAAATGGAACAAAACTCACTTAACAAATGTCTCACTTAACCACAGAAATTTTGGGCTCGGTTGTGGTCATAAATCAAGGACTACCTATATTACAATCTAATAGCACCATGTGTATCCCCAGCTCTATTGAATAGACTGTTGTGGATAATAAATTACGCCTCTTGTAAAATAGAATTGTATTTTAAATGTCTCTGTGTCAGTTCAAAAGAAGTGTAATCTATGGCCATGAAATGTATATGACTGGTATGGAATTCAACTTAATATATTATGTACAGGATGTGTGACACAGGATTAATAAAATTATTTCTAAAACCGAACAAGTAAATGGCTCAGAAAGCATCTGCATTGAAGTAAATATTTAGAATTAATAACTAGTATATTTTTTAATCTGTAGAATTATCCTTAACTGTATTGATAATAAATCTTTATTATAGGTCTTATGGAAGACTTCCTCTTACCTGTGAAAGGCTAGTCAAATATATAATTTTGGAAAGCTTAAGGACTATTGAATGACAAAACAAACTGTCCCGTGAGAATATATGGTTGCAAAGTATGAATTAGCTTTTGAGTACAGTAATTAAGGAATCACTTGGGCAGAGATATCTGGAATATAAAAAGCTGAGGAAGCAGAGATGAAAATAACTGATCTATGAAAAAAAATTCAGCTGATTTTTGTGGACAGTATTGTGGCTCTTGCTAGAGAGAAGTGGGAATACTCTCAAACCCTGATTTTAATTATGTGAACACCAGTACAGTATTTTTTTAAAAGTTTGCAGCCAATGTGGAAAAATTATGCAGTAAATGCCAAAAATGACACAAAATGCTGGTGTCTGCCAAGTAAAATGTTTCACTTTCACACTCACATTTTCCATTCCCCAGTGTATCAAAAGCGGGTTGGAAATGATCTGTGACCACCTAGGCTTGAGCAGAAGAACACATGGGCATATCACTGCCCAAACAGCAAACAGTTGCACATTTTGCTGCAGGAAAATTCTATCCTCCTTCCCCACATAAAAGGGAAATAAAACAGAAACATAACCGGAGCTGGGCATTTTGCATGAGGCCATGGAGAAAGTAAACCTGAAAAAATCTTCTCAATTTGTTCACTTTGACTGGGCCACTATTGAAGAACAAAACTTGGCAATCCCCTTACAGCAGTGGTGAAATCTAATTTTTTTTTACCACTGGTTCTGTGGGCGTGGCTTGGTGGGCGTGGTGTGGCTTGGTGGGCGTGGTGTGGCTTGGTGGATGTGGCTTGGAGGGCTGGTAGGGAAAGGATATTGCAAAATCTCCATTCCCACCCCACTCTGGGGCAGCCAGAGGTGGTATTTGCCAATTCTCCAAATTACTTAAAATTTCCGCTACTAGTTCTCCAGGACCTGTCAGAACCTGCTGGATTTCATCCTTGCCTTACAGGCCTTGGTGGATCCATTGAAACTCAGGATCCAGGAGACACCAAGCGAGAACTCTTTCTAATGGGGAAATGGCTCCATAAATCTCCCAGTCTTCCAGATAACAATCTGCTTCAGAGTAGCTCAGGTAAGGTGACCCGTTAGCAGAACAGTCTCATTTGCATTACAATAGCACTTAGACTGATAGGGTGTTTCACAGCCTTCTCTAAGTGGTTTACAGAGTCAGAATATTGTCCCCAACAATTTGGGTCCTCATTTTACCCATCTCGGAAGGATGAGTCAACCTTGAGCCTGGTGAGATTTGAACTGCCAAAAAGCAGGCAGCAGGCAGCAGAAGTAGCCTGCAGTACTGCACGCTAACCACTGCACCACCTTGGCTCATATTAGGGTCCAAGCTGAATTTGTGACATTTATTTATTTATTTATTTATTTATTTATTTATTTATTTATTTATTTATTTATTTATTTAAATTTGTATACCGCCCTTCTCCTACTGGACTCAGGGCTGTGCACAGCCAAGAATAAAAAACATCCCAGTTCAAAAGTTAAAATTATTAAAAGAATTATACGAATTTTGGCCCAAAATTTAAAACCTCCCGACTAAAAACCATTTACAATTAAAAATATCTAGGGGGAGGCGTGTTACGCCAGCCCAGCTTGATGAAACAGAAAAGTTTTTAGGGCACGGCGAAAAGCCCGGAGATCTGGTATCCTCCGTATCTCCGGGGGGAGGTCGTTCCAGAGGGCAGGTGCTGCCACAGAGAAAAACTGACCCTGAGTTTTTTCATTTCTTTATAACAACATAGAACTTCAAGGTGGAGAGAGGAGGAAGGGAAAGAAGAATGCAGTGGAGTAAAATGACTGACAGAAAGATCTATTTTCTAATCCAGATATTAAATCATCCAGCATTTCTCCCCAGGGAAAGAACTGACAGCACCTGTGATGCAGAATGCCTCCATATGCTTCAGCCTTTGGGATCTTCCTGCCTTCTTCTCCAATTTCTTTCTCTTTTCAAGTTCACCAGTCCTCTTCATTAACAGATGGACCTACAGTACAGCTTAATAAATCCTTCCAAATTATAAAGAGTTCCTTTATAGAGAGACTTGCCACTGATCTCTCTGAAATTCAGTGTGCTATATCTCCAGCACAGGATCAACAATGCCTGAATGTTTCACTTAATATTGTTCCAAACGAAGTGACTGATGCTTTTAAAAAAAGAATTTAAATGAATCTCATACCCAAGCACTTTTCTTTCTTTCTTTTTTTTCTTGAATTTGGGCACAGTTTCTGCCCCCAGTTTTTAATAAAAGAGGATTTATCCTTTATCGTAATAAGCAGAGCAGCTTTAGGCAAAGGCTGAGGAAGTATGGCATAGGGCACCAAAGCTTGAGGTCTCCAGTGCTGCTCCTCCTTCTGAAACTGTCCAAAGATGCAAATCTTTTCATCAGCCAGAAGTGTCATCATCAGTCATTGTGGGCTAGGGGTGCCATAAATGCTTGAGCTGGCACTGAGCAGTAAGGTGTCAATCACACAGGAGATATAGACTGCGTGGACTAACTCATGGCAAAGAAGAGTTAGGAGTTTAAATTTAGAAAAACAGAATCTATAAAACAAGAAATGTGTGGCCTGGAGCAGAAGTCAGAACACTACATATAAAGTGAACAAATTGTGAGAGGTTCAGCAAGCCAATACTGTGTAACAAACGATTTGCTGTGGTTTTCCTTTTCTATCTTTAATGCAGCTCTAGGCTGTTTAATGTTTCTCATAAACATTTCACATTTCTTTGTGTGGCATGGTGGGAGGCTGCTCGCTGTCAAGTAGTCTTTGGGAAGAAGATGTGAAAGTAAAGCATTCTTTAAATTTGGGCTGGAAAGAACAATCAGAAATATATTGAAGAAAATGGGCTGTTGGCCAGGTGTAAAAACAGAGTGATTTGTTGGTTTGGTTTAACATGTAATGTGAACCCAGCTATTCTGGCTTATAAAATATCTTTCATCATTTAGCATTATGTGTAAACCAGGCTATTTTTGCCCATTCAAAAAAAATGACAATAGTTTGTCGAAAGTTAGCACCCTCCCCTCTTCTAGAAGAATGAAATATTTTAGGAAATATTAAAAAGGCAGAATATTATATTTCCCTGGATGAGAAATGGAGAAACGTGTTTTTTTTTTTTTAGAGGCAGGAAGCAGACTCACTCTTAATACACCCCACAATTCTTAATAGCCCA
Organism: Masticophis lateralis; assembly: GCA_030761175.1. Classification (NCBI taxonomy): domain Eukaryota; kingdom Metazoa; phylum Chordata; class Lepidosauria; order Squamata; family Colubridae; genus Masticophis; species Masticophis lateralis. The sequence goes on from JAUDYJ010000001.1 coordinate 72,876,999, forward strand.
CAGCAGATATCAGCACTTAAGAAATAAAGAGATAAATACCTCTATGTCAGGCTTGGAAGTCATATTAGGCCGGAAGCTCCAATGCTGCCACCTTCTCATGTGTGGGAAAGTAGGAGGGGGGATTAAGGAGAGGGGTTGTTAGTAGATATAATAGCATTCTTCCTGTTGGTCAAGGTCAAGGCGATCCAGCATCTGGAGAAAGAGTGGTCAGGGGGCTGGATCGAGATGGAACGGAGGTTGATTGGAGCAGGTGACCGACTGGGGGGAAAAGGGGGATGGTTTTGGGAGCTTTGATTTACTGAAGGAAAACCCAGGCTTTTCAGATTTGGGTTTTCCCAGATGTGCCAGTTGTTTGCCTACTTTAGTAAAGAGAACTTTGGAAAATGCTCGCTTCTACGTCTTTACTTGGAGTTGGGGTTTTTCTGGAATGCTGACACTTTATTCATAAGCAAATTACCTGCAGCAAGATCTGAACAAAGGTAGGGTTAGCCCTCAGCCACAATAGGAATTGCTCAACAATCCCCTTCATTGCATCAGCCCAAACTTCAACCAAACGAAGCTCAAACAAACTCTTAGGTTTTGTACATGGTACTATGGGAGTCTGACAACAGCCAATAGAATACATGTTCTTACACAGAATAGGAAGCTCAAGTTCAAAGCCCAAGAGAAGGCATAAAACTCCCTCATTCTCAACTCCATGTGGGCAGCTACCCAGAACCATGTGCTTGGTGGTTCTGTTCATCATTAAATCATCTTTCCAATCAGCCTCTGTATTTCCAGTGTCTTTCTCCCAGCTTGAACCAGATGGTTCAAAACTGAACCAGATGGATATTTCTTCCAACAATAGAAATAAACTACACTTTAGAATTTCAGGTATGAGTTCACCTATAAAAATAAACAATATACTAAGAACCCCAATCTTCTCTCTTCACCCCCTGATAGACTCATGGTCATTCACAGGTCATATTTAAACCACCTTAAATTGTCCACATATATACTGGAATCAATTAGTTTTGCTTCCTTAGGTCATCAGTACTCAATCCTAGTGTCAAGCTGTTCAAAATCTACATTTTGCCGTCCATTATTTTGGAGGTGAGGCAAAGTGACCTCTTGTGAGTATAACCAGAGATGTGTTTTGTTGAAACACAGGAATGTGCCTCTTTTTATTTTATTTTATCACTAATTTCCAATGCTACCATTTCTTTTTTTAAAACATTTGTCATTCAATTAGTACTAGCTTTCCTGAATTTCTTTTACCTCCATCCTTTCCCACTTCCAATTTTTGAAATCAATTTAGCAAAGAAAGCAAAGTTCCACTGTTTTTTTCAGAGAAGAAAGGAATACAGGTAGTTATCAGTTAATGACTGATCATTTAGTGACCATTTGAAGTTATGACACTCCCAAAAGTTACTTTCAACCCAACGTTGAAGTAGCGATGGTCACAAAGTCTTTCTCTCCAGGTCTCACATTTGCAGCATGTGGTCATATGACTGTGGTCACATGACTGTGGATTTTAGTGGTCTTTGCTGGCTTTTTGCATTTACCTGCAAAAAGTGCCCATTGGATAAAACAGATTTGCTTTATGACTATGTTGTTCACTTAACAACTGCCGCAAAAAGGGTTGTAAAATTGGGCACAATCACATAATGATCCAGTTAACAGCCACAACAATTTACAACCATAAGCCTGGCCTCAGTTATAGTCGTAAATCGAGGACTACTTTTATATTTGTGCCACACCGTATTTCACAGCATCAAATGGTGGCAGTGTAGATGAAGCATCCCCACCAGTGGTGGGACCGGTTCTATAGAACCGTTAGTAAAACCAGCAGGAGGCTCCGCCCACTGACCCTGACATCATCAGGAAGCTTCTGCGCATGCAGCCCTGTTGCGAACTGGTAGTAAAGGTAAGTAGAACCCACCCCTGACTCCCCACTGAAGTTCTGTTTTGAAAATGTATCATTTCCTGTTTTGGTTTCAACTCCCATTCCCTCAAGTGAGCCCAGCTCTTTAGGGCCTTATCAGTTATCCAATGAGAGCAGGATCTGTGGCTGGTTAAACTATCTGAATTAGAATCCAGTTGGTGTTCCTTGGTTAATTTAAATATTGACACACAATTATTAATTGAACAACTTTTACTAAAGGTTTCTTTATTTTCCATATATTTTTATCTTGCAAGGTGCTCACAGATAAGGTGTGAGAAGAGTGGTTAGCAAACTAGCCTACATGAATCAAACGGAGAGACAAAATGGCAGTGTGGTATACCAAGAACAAACTTACTACATTTGCATTGCAGTGTCTCAACTGGTGTTGGTGAGCAGGTAAAAGAGGAGGCCTGCAAAGCTAGAGGAGAAAATCCATCAGTATGTATCTGTAAATCTGAACAACACAGTATGGCAAGAAATCACAATGGGTTAAAGCAGTGGTGAAATTCAGATTTTTTTACTAACCGGTTCTGTGGGAGTGGCTTGGTGGGTGTGGTGTGGCTTGGTGGGTGTGGCAGAGGAAGGTTACTGCAAAATCTCCATTCCCTCCCCACTCCTGGGGGAAGAATATTGCAAAATCTCCATTCCCACCCCACTCTGGGGCCAGCCAGAGATAGTATTTGAGTATTCTCTGAACTACTCAAAATTTCTGCTACCGGTTCTCCAGAACCTGTCAGTACCTGCTGGATTTCACCCCTGGATTAAAGGCAGGAGAGGGTTTGGAGATGTAGGCAGAGGCACCAAAGAAAGGGCAGAGAGCGGTTTAATTCAATAGTGGGGAACTGGCCATTTCAGAATGTCTTTTCGTTAAATACAAGGAAGTCCTTAGGGTTGGTATGAACATTTTCCAGTTTTGCTTCATTATACAAGTTCAGCATTGTTCAAACTACCTGTTATTCCTTCCTGTGGTGCAGGGAACAAGGCTTTAATTGCTGTTATTCAGAGCTCCTAGCTTGCACTTTGTGATAAATAAAACCATTTTCACTCCTGAGTCCATCTTATCCATAACCTTTTCTGCTATTTCTATGAGTGATAAGGTCATAGTATGGTGTTACTGTCTGTTTCTTTAGTATGAACTATCTTTTCTCTGAATCACTTTGTACTGAGAGCCAGTGAGCAGCTGGAACATTTATTTAGATGAAAAGGCATCAGAGTGGGAATTGAGAGGAATTTAACTGTTGCTAGCTCATTTCTTATTAGTACCGAGAATGCAGTTCTCTCTGGGTGCATCTCATCGAGGTGAAAATTAAATGGCTTATGACTTCAGATGTGATAGCACAATACATTTTATATTCTTCATTCTTCCAAATTCCAGAAATAAAAATTACATTATAAAATACGGGACGAGTAGAAAAATTGGGCTAACCCAGATTCTCATGCAATTGAAGACATGAACATTATTAGAATGTTTTTTCAACATTCCTGGCGAGGATTTTTCATTTTTTTGTTATCTGCTCATTCTATGATAGATGCATAGTAAAATCATCAGAGAATATCCAGTGCAAAGCCAATCACAAAGGATCCTCAGATAAAGAATTAAAAAAAAAACTTGGTGCAATGTGAAAGTCCGACAAACATTTAATTGAACTATAAAGCCATCAAATACCATCCAAACAAGATTTAACTCTCACTGAAGCCAAGAAATGCTTCAGAAACATTTAAGTTCTAACAGCTGAAAAATTCTAAGCCCTGAATATTTAATTACTGGAGTTGCTAGATGCTTCTGTATCTTTGAAAAAAAAAATCTTCAGTCCATCTTCCTAACTTTCATTCTAATTATGTACTTATTCAGTTTAATACAGATTGCTGATTAGATGGAGAACATCTTATGCATTTGACTGAATGTACTTCAGTTCTGCTCACTCACTGAATCTTTAAGATCAGGAACACAGACAGTGGGCCTAATCATGATTTTTGTATAGCATATGTCATATGAACTCTAGTTTCATGTTTTTTTCTTCCCCATCAGATAACTATCATGTAACCATATGAGTCAAGCTTTCAAAATGTGTTGCTGTGGCAACCTAGGAATGGTTTATTCCTCACACTTCCTTCAATAACTAAAAAAAAGCCTTTTGCCTTATTCTTGTTTAATTGGGAATAAGTCTGAATCACATATTCATATTCTTGTGGCATAGAAAAATGGCTTTCAGATATGAGTTGTGAAACAAATTCAGTACAGGTCCTCAGGTATGTTCTGAGAAGTATCCATTAAAAAATACAGTGACTGAAGTAATCATAGTCACCTGATTTTCAGCTTCAGGGACAGGACATACGTTGGTCAGCTGATAGGTAGTTATGCATTTGGAGCTGGATCCCAGAGTAAAAGTCCAGGTCTTGAAAATCCATGATAGATCTCCAAATAGAAAACATGAAAGGGTGAGTTCGGCTTCAACTCACAAGTCTGTTATCAATATCTGAGCAAATAATATCATTAAGACTGATATTGCTCACCACATCATCTTTTATCCTGTACAGCAGGAATGTCAATCTATGGATCCCATATGAACTTCACAGCATCCTTTAATGGCCCTCAGAACATCCCTAGAGGAAGCAAAACTATGTTTGGTTTATTTTCTTTCAAACTTTGGGAGTGTTGGAAGAAACTTAGACAAAATGGATTCTTTGAACTTTTCAGAGGATTAAGGACACTTTTCAGATCAGGAGATGACATTGGTTGCACTTATTAATGTCCTGTGATGGAGCCGGGATGGGAAAAGTATGGATATCCTGCTCGATCTCTCAACGGCTTTCAGTATCACTGATCATGGTATCATTCAGGAATGGCTGTGGGACTAGGAGTAGGGAGTGGTGGAGTATAGTGCTGTTGCAGTGGTTCTTTTTTCCATTGCAGGTCCCACTTGATGTTGCTTGGAGGAGAGAGGTCAAACCTGAAGTCACCAATCTGTGGGGTGCCTCTCCACTCCTATTTAATATCTGCATGAGATCACTAAGGAAAGTCTTCTATTAGTTTGAATTCAAGTTATTATCAGTGAGTACATTTTGATTCCTAGCTGACCACACAATACTATCAAATCTTTTCTTAATACCTGGATTTGGTAAAAATTTGGATGTGGAAGAACAGGTCACACTTAATCCTAGTAAGAAATGGCTGTAAGGTTTTGGTCTTCACAATGCCAGGAACTTTTCATCTTTGACTCTGAAAGGGATGGCACTGTGCTGTTTGTGAATGTTGCATCATCTAGAAGCATTCTCAATTTCTGCTCCAGGAATAAGTGGCCACCGTAGCCAGGAACTTAGATTTATATACCTCTTCATAGTAGTTTTCAGCTCTCTCTAATCAGTTTTACAGAGTCAGCATATTGCCCCCAACAACCTGGGTCCTCATCTTATTGATTTTGGAAAAATGGAAGGCTGAGTCAACCTTGAGCCAGTCAGGATTGAACTCCTGGCAGTGAGCAGTGAGTTAGCCTGCAATACTTCATTCTAACCACTGCGCCACCATGATTATCTGAATTAGAGGTCCCCCCTTCACTTACATTTTGTTTATCTTGTGGTTGGAAGATTGCAATGTGCTGTATCTGGGACTGCTCTTAAACAGCACCTAGAATCTACAGCTAATCCGGAAAGTGGTGGCACAAGCAATGATGTCTGAGCCACACTATCCCCATTTAATACTTCTGCTTTGTGAGCTGTATTGATTACCAGTTGACTTCTAAGTACAATTCAAGTTGCTGGTTATTGCTCATAAAGCCCTAAATGGCATTGATGCTCCCTGTCTGAAAACTGGTTGTCTCCTCTAAAATCTGTCTATCCTGTGCATTGTGACAGTTGAGGACATTACAATATTAGAAAGCTAGGCAGTTTCTATATTGGATCTAAGGTTTGGAGGAGAGCGTTCTGGAAACTGTCCTCCATTTTAGCAGAAACAAGCAAGCAGAATAAAGTAATGTTCTAAAAAAGGTCTTTATTGAAACAAGCAGAATTCTTTTTAATCTTGTAAAAAATAAAACAAGCATATATAGAGAGCAACTTTCTAAGGAAGGAGCAACTGTCTAAAGCTCACTAATTCACTACAGAAACATGATGCTTTACTATCCTTGTTGCTAGGAAACTCTTTGCACTTACTAATGTAACTCTTTGTTTCCAGGCTTTCAATAATCTTCTAGTAGTGCCATTCTAAAACTCAATTGATCAGGGGCTTCTGCAGAATCATGGAATCATAGGGCTGGAAGGGAACTCAGAGGTCTTAATCCAACATCCTGCTCAAGACAGGAGCCTTATACTACTATTCTAGTCAAATTTTACGAGAAGAGTCCTCCATTCCTCTACCCGCAATAAAATACCTTATGTCACCAGACTTCAAATTTTGGGCTTAGACAACTTAGAACTACGGCGACTTTGGTCTGATCTAAGTGTAATACATAAAATTATCTGCCACAATGTCCTACCTGTCAATTACTACTTCAGCTTCAACCACAACAATACACAAGCAGATAATAGATACAAACTCAAGGTAAACCACTCCAAACTTGATTGCAGAAAATACAACTTCAGCAACAGAATGGTCTATGCCTGGAATGCACTATGAGACTCTGTAGTTTCTTCCCCAAACCCCCATAACTTTATCCTTAAACTGTCCTCACCCCATTCCTAAGAGGTCCATAAGGGATGTGCAAAAGAGCACCAGTGTGCCTACCATCCCTGTCCTAATATTCCTTTTTACTGTTACTCTTTTCATGTATTCAAATTATGTTTATACTTTTACCTGTTATCTTATATATGCTTGATAAATAAATAAATAAATAAATAAATAAATAAATAAATAAATAAGTAAAATAAATAAAATGATTGTCCAGTCTATCCTTGACTCAACTCCGGTAATGGAGACAGAATATCACAATGTAGCTCTCACCCTTCTATATATGCATCAGTGTTGCATTGATGCTTTAAAGGTGGAGGCTTGCAACCCAATTCCCTCTTGACCATTTTGAACTGCAGTACTGATGCAACTTTAAAATGACTTTAAAATGAGAAAAGAAGTGAGTTTTTGATATGTTTCCTATAGATTCTACTTCTTGGTGTTTTGCATACCACGATGGAAATTCGCCCTCCAACAGACTGCTTTTCCTTCTCACTGCAGCTCATGTACTGACTGCCTTCTGGCATCAGGAATTAGATATTCAGAGGGAGAGAAGAGGATACACGAGAGTTCTTTGTCCTCTTTCTTATTACTTCTGCCACTCAACCATCAGCTGTTCTAGCTACAGAGGATATTTAGTCTGAAGATCAATTCAGCCACAATCAGTGAGGTACCCACTGCACTGATCGCTGATAACTTTTAAGATCATATCCTGTACAGTCCTCAGAATCATTAGCAGCTCCATTTTGTCTAGAATATATTTAATCTTTGTCAGTCCTTTGCAGGCCAGTCACAAAAGAAAATGCATTCATTTTATAACTGCAAAATTAGGGAAACAGCAGCCATAGGATACAGAATAGAGAATAACAGAGTTGGAAGGGAAGTTCTAATCCAACTTCTCCCTCAAGCAGGAGATTTTATACCTTTCTGGACAAATGGCTCTCCAATCTCTTTTTAAAAGCCTCCAGTGATGCAGTAGCCACAACTTCTGGAAGCAAGCAGTTCTACTGGTTAATTGTTCTTAACAACACTATAGAACACTGTACACCAGAACAACTAGACACAAGAACACTTTTTTCCCGAATGCCATCACTCTGCTAAACAAATAATTCCCTCAACACTGTCGAACTATTTACTAAGACTGCATTACTATTAATCTTCTCATAGTTCCAAACATCCATCTCCGTCCACTTATGACTGTATGGCTGTAATTTTGTGGCTTGTATCCTTACGATTTATATTGATATTGTTTCCTGATTGCTTATTTGTACCTTATGTCTGTCATTAAGTGTTGTACCTTATAATTCTTGACAAATGTATATCTTTTCTTTTTATGTACACTGAGAGCATATGCACCAAGACAAATTCCTTGTGTGTCCAATCACACTTGGCCTATAAAAAATTCTATTCTATTCTATTCTATTCTATTCTATTCTATTCTATTCTATTCTATTCTATTCTATTCTATTCTATTCTATTCTATTCTATTCTATTCTATTCTATTCTTCTCACTATCAAAAAAATTCTCTTTAGTGCCAGGTTGTTTCCAATGTACTATCACTTAGCCCAGCCCAAAGTTTCTCAAATTTGGCAATTTTAAGTATGGCGGGGGAATTCTGAGTGTTGAAGTCATACATTTTAAAGTTACCACATTTGAGAACCACTGGACCTCTCTCCATGCACGACAGGATGTTACCTACTGTCTGAGTTTGCCAGTGCTTCTTTTCTGCTTAGCTGGACACAGTTCAAACAAACAACTGCCTGCATCTCTCTATTACCTCTATCAAGATTTATGGGCACATTAAAGATTCAAATACTTTAATGGAAATAATTATGGAAGATGGAGGCTTGTAAATTGGAGCCAGGAATTAAGATAACCTGGTTACACATTTTAGTTCTATCATAACATTATGCTTAACTTCCCAATGACTTGGATATCCTGGAATAGCAGGATATAGTTTTTTGAAATATGAATGTATACCTTCAGCTGGTAATGCATGCAATCTTAGGAAGACATTGGTGATATTCAAGAAAAACTGGTTTGATGTACAGCCGATAGAAACTTCTAATACAGAATGAGCCAATTAAATATTAATAGGAGCAGAAGCTTAAGCTACAGTATTATTGGCATTCTATACACTAAAAATAGAAATACAGTAAGCAAAAGCAGAAATAAAGTTAACGATTTTTTTAAATAGATGCTTTTATCATTAAAAAAAAAAATCCTAGCCAGAGATTACAATTCAGCAGCACTTTATTGCCAAGCTCAATAATGAAAGCAATTTCTATTTCAGTCTCTCCCTCCCCCTCTCTTTTGGCCTTGGAAAAGAGGAAAAAGCAATCTACTGTGAATTTACCACTGTGAAAACAACTGAAAAGGTAAGATTGATAGGCTTAGTTTTTGAAATAAGAAAAGGCTCCCCAGATTCCAGATTAAAATGCACTCGAATAGTCCAGTTTACACGGTATTTTACAACAGGCTAATGACAAAAATACCAGGAACAATTATAGCATAGCGTGAAATAAGAGCAAATCAGTAAATGTATATGGTAGTAAAATAGAATTGGAACTTCTAGGACAAGTAGCAATAGAGAAGGGAAACTAATCCTAAAGAATCCCTTTCCTAGACCAGGAATGGGCATACCATGGCTTGATCATGGATCCTCATAGTGTGTTATTGAAATGAGGTAACACGATTCTAAATTCAGCGGCAGAATTTTTCATTTTAAGAAACAAAACATAGAAAGTGAAGTCAGTGAATAAAGCTGGTCTCTCAATTATATGGAAAACCCATAAGACCTTCTTGGTGATAACATAGAAATGGTTTGCCATTGGCTTTTCTGGACTGGTGATCCAATCTAACATACAGGTCTGGGATCTTGGTTGCCCCTCATCCAGACTATTAATCAGATCAGACGCTGCTTAGCTTTTCAGTATTGTCAGTCCCACTTGGCTAAGCCAACTATGGGTGATACCCATAGTATCAACTATATTATATTCTGCATCTATTTCTTACCTGTTCTGTTGGTTGTTGAATGAGTCTTTGTGCATTTAACATGCAAAGGGAATTCCTCCTTCTCCTTCTCCTTCTCCTTCTCCTTCTCCTTCTCCTTCTCCTTCTCCTTCTCCTTCTCCTTCTCCTTCTCCTTCTTCTTCTTCTTCTTTTTCTTCCTCTCCTTCTTCTTTTCCTTCCCCTTCTCCTCTCATTTCAAAATAAAATTTGGGTAGAACTAAGGTTTTTCTTTCTCTATTCATGTCTTTTTAAATAAATCTAGCTTTTTCTTCAAACACAACAAACATCTGCTAACATTCAGTAGTCAAACCCGTATTCTGCATCCAAGACAACCTATATCAGGTACATTACAGATTCAGTATTCTTTCAAGCACTCTGCTTATGTTCTCAAGGTCTCCTGCTGAATTCAAATCCCTAACCATGTCATAAGGAGTTGACTCAAGATGACTCTTAATGAAACTGCATCCAGAGGCATCAACAGAATTTGATGATTTCATCAAAATGACATTGAAATACAAGCTTCATCCTGTGTTTATTTGTGTGCAGTGCCCCATGCAGATATTAAAACTTCCACAGGAGCCCAAAACAAGATGGGCTTCTTTAATGAATAAAAGAGAAGTTCTAGGCTCATACTTGTGCTTGTGCAAGATCTGAGGCACTTTTCCCAAATAATTTCCCAAATAATTTTCCAATTTTTCAAAATTATTTTTCCAAATAATTTCCCCTTCCCTATTCATATATAGGCTTTGCACTATAAACAACAATAACATTGGTATGCAAGAGAAAAATTGAATCAAAATAATATCAAAATATTATATAAGACTAAGGCAACATGAACAAAAAGTCACAACAGCACACATTTTACTACACATCTGGAGGGGGAAAAAGTTGTTTTTCATGCAGGAGGGATTTTTGTTTCCTGTAGGAGTTTTGCTTCCTGGATCATGAACAGCGTTTCCCAAATTACTGCAGAGAAATACCTCTTGTGATAATGACTGGCTCTTAGAATTATAGCATAAGAAATCACCTTCTAATTTAAATTCCAGAGGGAGAGGGCCTGAAGAGAGAGATTACGGAAGTGTAGACAAACGAGTCTGGTGTGGTACCCAAAGAAATCCTCCAACTGCTCAGAGGGACGGGCTTAGACATATATAGTTTTTCTTTGCAGGAAAAGCATAGGTAAACAGCCTTAATTGTCAGCCTTTCAATGTAGACCAGATTAGGACACCAGAGTTATAGTGTCCTACTTTATTGCAAGGTAACAATAACAGAATTTGCAAATCTGAACTTGGTGCCCCATCTCTTTATCTCTATGAGAACCAAGGAGGTTCATGTCTGAGATGCTAAGTCCAACGACATATCTGACCCAGGCTCAGATTTCTTTTATCCGATCATTGTCTTGTTTGTAGCTTTTCCTCCTGTTCCTCAAGATTATTCCTACTTCCCATTACCCCTATACTGTGTCAAATGTAGGCTACCAGAAGTAATCTTTTCATAATAAGTAAGAACCTACTGCAAATAAATTAATAAGTTCCATACCTTCCCCTTCTCCAACTAAGTCATGTCACCTGATATATAGAGAGAAATAGAGAAGAAAATTAAAAGAATTTCTAAATTAGAAATGAGTCTAGTGACAGTAGAAAAACCAATGAATACCATAGCAATTTCCCTAAATTCTGAGATTGCCCTTCAGTTCTGAAACCTTTAAGAAAATTAGCATGAGTCATTGAAAGCTCAATATTTCAACTGATTTACTCTACATATGGCTAACTCTAACACCTCTAGGTAACACGTGCAAATACATGTTTAATAAATAAATAAAAACTCTGGATCCAAGTGTAAGACATTTATTGTAGCATAAGGTTTTAAATTGATACATACTGGTATAAGGCCAGTTCCTTGATCTTTGCCACAATTGCTGATTCCACATTTGCAGGCTGCCTTCCCCCCAAAGCCCTTTAATTTTGTATTTCTAAAAAACTAATAACCTTTCATACTTTATTATCAGCATGTAGTGAAAGAACGTAAAATTTACTGAGAAGATTAAATACACTTCAGCATGGAAAAATTGGCATGAAGGCCATCTCTAATAAATATTAACGTGACACCCACCATAATTTCAGTTTGGGGAGCATTTACTAAGTACCATTAGTAAGAAATTAATGATGATCAGAGCAATATAGGTCATCAAACTGTATGAGTTTTGTAATGTCTAAAAAATCTAAGTAACTGAACTGAAATTTAAGATTGTCAGGATTAAGTATCACTGCAAGATATAAAACCATGTATCAGATGTGGCTCATTGCAACTATATGTTTGGTAATTCAACTGACTATGTTTGCAAAATGTCATGCAATACTGAATATTATTCTTTTATTTTTTGCATCATGCATTAAATCTATGATGATCAGAGATCATAAAGAAAACCAAGTGGTTTTCTTATTTATTTTCCTTATGATTGAGAAACTATAAACTTTCTCAAAATTTCTGAATCCAGTATTTTCTTTTTGGACCACGAGAACATGGCAGTTCATAAAAAAGGAAGCCAAGAGTTTGAACAATACTGCCTTTGTGACTTTCTGTCACAATGGTTATATTATTAGATCAAAACATCTATTAAAAAATTTATTCATAATAGGATTCTATAATAGATTTGTATTGATTTTTTAATCTAGAATTGAAAGATTGTTTGTGTGGACTCCTCCTCTACTTTAAGCTTAAAATATAATCATTTTTGCTCATATGGATATAGTATATGTGTCCTGAATCTACATAGTCACATCTATTGGTTACATTTTACATTTACTTGTTACTATGCAAGTATGAAAATACAATTATTATTTCATTACAGTATAATAAAGTAATACATAACTATTTAAACTTTCATTGTTAAAAACAAATTCAAAGCAAGGATTAGGTCTTGTCAACATTTGCAATTTTGTAAAACATTTGCAAAAATTGAATCCTAATTAGAAATATAATGGATATGAACTAAATGAAAATATTTTTCACCAAATAAGTAAGTGTGCATTTTAATAAGTGTGTTTTCATTATTTTATATATAGTTATAAGCACATTCCAGTCATAAACTGTTTGTGTGTGTACGTGTGAACCAGGGGTGGGTTTCAAAATGTTTTTCTACCAGTTCTGTGGGAGTGGCTTGGTTGGCGTGGCAGGGGAAGGATACTGTAAAATCTCCATTCCCACCCACCTCCGGGGGAAGGGTACTGCAAAATCCTCATTTCCTCCCGATCAGCTGGGACTTGGGAGTCAGAGAATAGATGGGAGTGGGGCCAGTCAGATTTTTTACTACCAGTTCTCCGAACTACTCAAAATTTCCGTTACCAGTTCTCCAGAACTGGTCAGAACCTGCTGAAACCCATCTCTGGTGTGAATATGTATTTATTTATTTTTCATTTATTTATATCCCACCCTTTTTATTTTTACAAATAACTCAAAGCTGCAAACTAGGGGTGAAATCCAAGAGGTTCTAACAGGTCCTGGAGAACCGACAGAGGAAATTTTGAGTAGTTCGGAGAACCAGCAAATGCCACCTCTGGCTGGCCCCAGAGTGGGTGGGAATGGAGATTTTGCAGTATCCTTCCCCTAGACTGGGGTGGGAAAGGAGATTTTGCAAAATCCTTCCCCTGACACACCCACCAAGCCACACCCACAGAACTGGTAGGGGGAAAAATGGATTTCACCCCTGCTGCAAACATATCCAATACATCTTTATTCTCCTATTTTTCCCACAATAACCACCCAGCAAGATGAGTTGGGCTGAGAGAGAGTGGCAGGCCCAAATTCACCCAGCTGGTTTTTATGACTAAGTCAGGACTTGACTCCTGGTCTTTTCTTTTTTAGCCTGGTGCCTTAACTCCTAGACTAAACTAGTTCTACATACATGAGGAGTGCTTAGTGCAGTAGCCTGTTCAGATATTCTGGTTTGGCTTAGTCACATCACATGAGGAGAACAGAGATGAGCAGATTAGATCTGCTTCATTTATTGCTTGGGCTCCCCCATGAGTTGGAAGGATAATGGAAGTCCAGTGTGGTGGACATAGATAGTTCTATGATCATAGACCTATCTCTTGGTCATGGCCATGTACAGTAGCAACTTTACAATAGACATAGTCACAGAACTGCATGAAAATGTGTATAAAAAGCTTCAGTGTACATTTATGTACATTTCTGCATGCTGTGTGCTCCCCCTCTTTCTTTGGTTCTCCATAGATGATTATCAGAGAGACCTAAATAGATGCTGTGACTAGAAAAGTTTATTCTTCTTATAACATCCACCAACATCCACCAAATAAGCAGTGTTACTTCATATTGGACATGACTGAATGGATAACATCAACATCAAATCAACTTCAAACTTCATATTGCACAGTGTAGTATACCAAAATCTTCACTTTATTAGGACAGGAGCATTCTACGGGGGAAAAAATCCCTTCCTTTCTACTGTCTCCTCCTTCTCCTTCAAAGAATCTGTTTTTTGCCATTGAAAATACATATTTTTTCTAGTGAAAAAAGGCTAAGTAGTCTCTCTACATTTGAAGCGGTATATCCTTTCCTTTGAATTGTACAAATCATATAGTTTTTACTTTTATGCATTAAACAGATTAACAGAATTTAAAAAAGGAGGGGAGAAGGAAGGCACTTCAAAGAAATATCAGTTCTTTAATACAATATATAAATAGGAAAATGATTTTTTAAATTATTATACTGATATTTGAATCTTCTTTGAAAATCACATAGAAATACATCAAAACGGCTATCAAGCACAACACAGGAATAGAAAGAAGAAAATATTGGTGAAATCCATATTTATTATTTATTTCATTTATATACTGCCACCTCTCATTATTATTAGTAATTCACAATTATAAATGCAAACTGTATAGATAAATAAATAAAATGTATTAACATGTTTTAGTTAAGATTAACTAATTTAAATTACTTTTTTAAGATAAGAGCACAAATAATGAAATGGTTCTTCAGCTGAACTCCAGAAGCAAATTTTGAGATTCCAGTGGATCCTAAATTGCAGAATACAGAATATAACAGTTGGAAGGGACCTTGGAGGTCTTCTAGTCCAACCCCCTGCATAGGCAGGAAACCCTATACCTTGATGGCGAACCTGTGGCATGTATGCCACAGGTGGCACATGGAGCCCTCTCTATGGGCACACGAGCTGTTGCCCAGTTCAACTCCACCGTGCATGCACGCGAACCTCCTGCTAGCCAGCTGATTTTCGGGTCTCTTGCATGGGGGGCGCATGTGAGAGACATGCATGCAAACGCAGAGGTGGGAGAGTCATGTACACAAGTGTACATTTTTGGTCCCAGGAGACTTCAGGGAGGCCTGCCAGGCCCAAAACAGGCCATGGAGAGTTGCACATGTAAGTGCGGGGGGAGCGCCGGAAGGGTCAGGCACGCATGCATGGGGGGGGCACACAGGGGGGCATTTCATTATGGATGTGGGCACTCATGTACCCAATCTCCCCCCGTTCCCGCTGCTTTTGGCACACGACAGCAAAAAGGTTAGCCATCACTGTCCTGTACTATTTCAGGCAAATAGTTGTCCAATGTCTTCTTAAAAACTTCCAAGGTTGGAACATCCACAACCTCTGGAGGCAAGTTGTTCTACTGATTAATTATTCTAACTGTCAGGAAATCTCTCCTTAATTCCAGGTTGCTTCTCTCCTTGATTAGTTTTCACCCATTGCTTCTTGTCCTGCCTTCTGGTGCTTTGGAAAATAATTTGCCCCCATCGTCTTTGTGGCAGCCCCTCAAATATTGGAACACTGCTATTATGTCACTCCTAGTCCTTCTTTTCATTAAACTCGACATACCCAATTCCTGCAACCCTTCTTTATATGTTTTAGCCTCCAGCCTTCTAATCATCTTTATTGCTCTTCTCTATAGTCCTCTTAGAGTTTCAACATCTTTTTTTCAGGGGTGAAATGCTCCCGGTTTGGACCGGATCGCCTGATCCAGTAGCGATGGAGGCGGGTTGTTTGGAGAACTGGTAGCAAAAATCCCTGCCCCCCGCCCATGCTCAGCTGAGCCGCACAATCATCAGAAGCTTTTTTTTTTTTTTACTTTTAAAAGCATTTTTTCTACAACCTCTTCAGCCAAAAAATGCTTTTAAAAGTTAAAAAAAAAGCCTCTGATGATCGCGTGGCTCAGCTGGGATCGTCAAAGGCTTTTAAAAGAAAAACCCTTTCTTTCTTTTAAATGCCTCTGACGATCCAAGCTGAGTTGCCTGATCAGCAGAGGTTTTTTAAAAAAGCCTCTGCTGATCAGGCAACTCAGCTGGGATCATCGGAGCCTTTTGAAAGCATTTTTTACAACCTCTTCAGTGAAGAGGTTGTAGAAAAAATGGTTTTAAAAGTAAAAAAAACAAAAATTGGCCACGCCCACCCAGTCACATTACCCCCCCACCAAGCCACACCCACAGAACCGGTAGTAACAAATTTTAGATTTCACCACTGCTTTTTTTACAGTCACAATAAAAATTGGATGCAGTATTTCAAGTATAGTCTTATCAAGGTATTATTAAATAAGATTTAAATATTGGTAAGCTACAATGTTAAAAATCTCACTCTTAAAAATGGAAAAAGTATTGAATGGGGGGGAGGAATGTCAACCCCATATTAAACTGTAACAGTAAAGGGATCAGTCTCATCTATTCCACAACTTGTCATTAAATCAAGGCCCCATAACCATGGCAAAATCAGCAAAAGGAGCATCACTAAATATCTAACTATGTGGAATAGCCTGTATAGACATGGATGGTCCTGCAAATAAGCTGGGCTGAAGCCACAGCTATGGGAAAAGCAATTACTGACATAGGCAAGTGGCTTCAGTTTACACCAAATATTTACGCCAAGCTTCAAAGAGATACAAACATTCTTCTCTGCAGGCCTCCAGTGCATGGATTTGTATAGTAGGTTCCATACATATAAGTCATGATAGCAAACCTATGGCACACATGCCCGAAGTGCCACACAGAGCCATGTCACCTGGCATGCGTGGTGTGGCCTGTTCCTCTTCTGGGTTTCTGGTGCATATGTGGGCGCCCGATCAGCTGGCCTTTTCTGGCAGTGCCAGAAACTAAAAAAACTAAATTAAAAAAAAAAAGAGCTGGTTTCCGTTTTCCTGTGTGTGCATGAGCGCCAGAAACCAGGAAGAGTAGCTGGCTGAAACAGGAAGTTCAGTACCTGAAACCGGAAGTTCATTTTCAGGGGCGCGCATGCACCCTGGGCAGCTCCTCTTCTGGGTTGCGGCCCAGACATGTGCACACTCCCTTTTCAGCACTCAGTGCCAGTGGTGGGTTGCTCCTGGTTTGCAACCAGTAGTAAAAATTTGTAGTAGTTTGGAGAACCGGTAATAACATTGGCTGGCCACGCCCCCGAAACAGTCCCCGGTCCGGTTGCCACTCACTTACCCCGCCTACCTCATCAGAGGCTTTTTAAAAAAAAAACTTTTAAAAGCATTTTTTCTATAATCTCTTCGGTGGAAAAAAATGCTTTTAAAAGTAAAAAAAAAAGCCTCTGATGATCGTGCGGCTCTGCTGGGATCGTCAGAGGCTTTTAAAAGCATTTTTTCTACAACCTCTTCAGCCGAGTTGGCACCACCATCCAGTACACCTGCAACCTGGGCTTTGTGCTTGAGGGGAGCTCCCTTCTCACCTGCTACAGTCGGGAGACAGGGACCCCCATCTGGACCTCAAGGCTGCCCCGCTGTGTGCGTAAGTCTGGAGCTTGTCTAGCAATGGCGTGCTTCTCCCGTGTCTGCCGCCCAGGACGCACTTGCTTGTTTGCTGGTGTGCAAGAAGGAACTGGGGGAGAGTAGAGGAGGGTCCCCAGGAGTTGCATGGAATAGGTCCCCCTGGGCTGACTCCCTTGCTAACCCACTCCCCAATTCCCTCCATGCAGCGGAGGAATCCCTGGCCTGCGATAACCCAGGTCTCTTCAGCCGAAGAGGTTGTAGGAAAAAAAAATGCCTTTAAAAGCCTCTGGCGATCCCAGCTGAGTTGCCTGATAGTCAGAGGCTTCTAAGAGCATTTTTTTTCTGCAACCTCTTAAGGTTGTAGAAAAAATAGTTTTAAAAGTAAAAAAAAAAAAGTTGGCCGCTCCCACCCAGTCACATTACCCCCACCAAGCCATACCTATAAAATAAGCCACGCCCACAGAACCGGTAGTTAAAAAATTTAGAACCCACCCCTGCTCGGTGCCTTTGGTTCGCTATCACTGATATAAGTGTTCCCAAACAGAAATGGTCTGATATAATACCATTTTCATGCAACGACATAAGTGCCCAGTTTTAATTGAATCGAATGCACCTGTGAATAGAACTATTTATATTCAACGTGCCAAGGATTGTTCCCTTCTAAACACTACAGTGGTTTTCTCTGCCTAAGGCACTATGGCATCAATATCTGTGAATGACATGTTCGAAGCACAGCTTGCCTGCAAGGGCCTATTTCTCTTTCAAGCCAGTGAATTTCCTATAGTGGCTGTTGGCACTGACATACTACTTCATTATAAGACATAATTTTCTGGCTGAAGGCCACAATGTTTGGACATGGTAGGAATGGAAGTCCAAATGGCTATTAAACTTTAAGCTGAGGAGATATACAGTAGATGCTTTCCAAATTAAAGGTTATATTTAGATAATTCAAATTAAAAGTGGTTTTCTTCTATGTAGCGCCACTGCCTTTGTGCTTCTGAGTTATAAATCTTGATACAGCTTTCTAAACGAAGTGCTTTGTGCAAATGTCGAACAAGCAGAAAAAAACGCCGTTCACTCAAACCTTCACTCGATTGTCATCCAATTTTCATGTGAAGATGAAATACGTAATACAGTAAATGCAAGTCAATGCTCAAGGTTGTAGCTTAAGAGGTGAAAGATAACTTGCTCTATCACCATTCTTGCTTTTCTGAATTCTGCAATTTTTTAAACCTGTCCATTGGAAATGTAATGTATCAAAACTTTAGAATTCAGAATAAATTGAAGTTAATGGAATATCTCATTTTTTAAAATCTGATTTCTTTGTTTTTATTTATTTATTTATTGAATTTATAGGCTTGCCCACCTTGCCTAGAGACTTACAATCAGTAAATGGGAAGGAAGAGAGCAAGGTTTCTTTATGTTTCTTTATCAGATTTAGAAGTTGCCCATCTCCCTCCCAGAGGGAGATGGGCAGTATACAAGTAAAATATAAACACATAAAAACTGTGAGGCAACGATAGTTAATTCAAAGTTTTAGGCAGAAGGAGAGCCTTGAAGTTGCTAAACAGCCCCATGACTCTGTGCACACGAGCTGCTGTGGCCTAGAGGTGGAGCTCTTGCCTCACAATCAGGAAGTTGTGAGTTCGATCCTAGATAGAGGCAGATGTAGGCTCTCTTGCTTGAGCCGAGGGTTGGACTAGATGACCTGTAAAATCCCTTTCAACTCTGTTAATCTGTTTCATCTGCTCCTCTGTGACCCCCCGAGCAATGTGCTGGAGCCATACCTTCAGACATTTCCAAAAGGCCAGGAACATATATATGGAACAAAATCCATAGGATTTTTCTGCAGTTCCAGCACTATTCTTCCTTACACATTCTTCAAGTTAGACAGGGTCATCCAAACCTCCAGAACAATATTTGGGAAACATAGGACAGTACTTCCTGGAGAAAAATCTATTTTTATAGTTGCTAAGTGTCAACACTGACTAGATAGCACATCAATCAATCGATCAATTAATCTGGACAATATGGAAAAGGGGCAATTGGACAGAACCTCTTCCCCTAACCCTTTATTCTGATTTTAATTGAAAAGTTCTGATACAGTTAAAGCCTGTTATCTTTAGCTATGTTTAAATCTGCCTCATTAGTTTTAGAAGCAGATCAGATGCACCTCAAAAGAGCAGGTGTAAACATGTTTTCCCAGAAACATCCCTTTGGATCTATTCCATTTTATGCTTCTCAGCAAGTAATTAAGGACGTAAATAAGGCTAACATCAACTTGAGCCAAGTGTGATCTTCATATTTAATCCACGGTACATTTTGCAACGGCTCAACAGATGCATATTGATGTAGTCTGATTGTGAAAATCATTATCCTTCTGTGAGAGGTTCCCTCTGATTGTGACTGTCAAAGATTGGAGAGATACAAAGTGATTGAATTTCAACAAGGGAAGTAAGGAAAGCGGAAAAAATATTTTTGGAACAACAGCACTTTTCTCAAGGTCAGCAGTAAAATTATGCTTACTGAATTGAAATAAAATGCAGATACAGTGTTCTAAGAAAAACAAACCAATAAAAAAGCAAATAAATCTCATATAAATAATCAGATTTGGTTTTTTTGCTTTGTTTATACCCTGTTTCCCCTAAAATAAGACATCCCATGATAATAAGCCCAAGGGGGCTTTTGAGCGCATGAGCTAAAATAAGCCCCCCCGAAAATAAGCCCTCCCCAAAAATATTTAAACACACGCGCAGCCGGTCCCCACCATTTCCTCTGGTTTTCTCCACACACCCCAAAATAATAAGACCTCCCCGAAAATAAGGCCAAGCACTTATTTCAGGGTTCAAACAAATATAAGACAGGGTCTTATTTTTGGAGAAACACAGGTATATTTAGTGAGGTATTTCTCTCTCTTTTTAGCATAATTGCTTATCAGATGTTTGTTTCTGACTTAAATGAATTAATTACAAAGCTACCTATTACAGTCCAGCATTTTTAAAAATCTTTTTTAAGTGGAAAAAAAAATCCCTATTCTTTATTTTCTGTTCATGGAAAACCAGTTTAGTTTTCCTAATCTGTGGCTTTCTCTTCACTTTCTTCCAGATATTCACACGGTCTGCTGAAACTCCATTCTCACACTGTGGACAGTCCCATGGTCCACAGCCAACAATCCAAGTTTTTTAGCAACCAGATTCTGTACTCAGTAAGGAGAGTATCTATGGAGACTCTCAGTCATCTTTATTGTCCCAAAAGTGCTTTTTGAAGAGGCAACTGGACTTTCTGGTTTTTCCTTGAAGACGTTTGACTTCTCTGAAGAAGCTTCTTGGATGAGAAGCGAAACATCTTCAAAGAAAAACTAGAAAGTCCAGTTGCCTCTTGAAAAAGCATTTTTAAGTCAGTAAGGAGAGGCTCTCTGGAAAGTAGTTCTTCCAGATTTCTCAGTCAGCTTTCCCAGAATTCCCGGTCAGCCTTTTTAGGGCATGCTAGGGAGTTCCAGGAACTGCAGTCCCAAATAATCCAGACCACATTAACTTGGGAAGACTTTCTTAGTCCCATCTACCATTTACTACTGGGTGTCTTACACTGAAAACTATTTGAAAGTTTCAACTAAACATGAAGACTATAGATATTTTCTCCATTGGATGTAATTATCAGAAGCACATAGCTCTATCACTAAGAGTCTTAGAGTTGCTGCAGGTTCAAGATACAGTTCAAATTAGGCCCTCCCCATTCTCTCTCTGGTAATTTCTTCATGTTTTGAAGTTCTGGAAACATTTTAAAGAGATTCTTTTAGAGGTGGGGAATGTTAAAAGTTTAGCAAAGGGTAACACTACATTCAAAAGCTTCCTCTATTTTTCTTGTTCCAGGTTTGGCTGTCATTTTTCCTAATAATGGGATTAATTTAGTACATCAGGAAGACATTATAGTAACAATCATGTGTGAAATTAAGTTCCCAGTGCTTTTAATAGATGCTGCACCAAAATAACTGCATTTCTTTTTTATGAGCCTGATGGAATAACAATATTTATATATTTAGAATTATTTCAGATATATTATAAAAATAAATCTCCATTAGCTTGATTCTATTCACTTATTTTGGAGACTGTTTACCTATTGTACAACAAACTATATCTGATGAATCTGATTTTATGAGGAAAATCAAGGTTTGGATAATATAAGACTTTTGGTTTATATAGTAAACATGTATGTTGACAAACATAAACCAGCAATATTAGCTTTGTTAATACACAAAAAGCTTTTGATACACTTCAGATAAAGTTTTACCTCAAATGTTGTGGAAGATTAGATTACCACACAATTTATGTTTGGGCTACAGTTTATTATATTTAAACTTCTGTTCATATAATTGATTGATTAATTATATGCCATCAAATTGCTGTTGACTTTTAGCAACCATATAAATAGATGTTCTCCAAGAGTATCTGTTCCATCCAGGGCTGGGTTATACTTTCCTTTATTACCGGTTCACATTATGCCCATGAGATGCACATGCGCAGATCGCCTATGATGACATCCGGGTCAGTGGGTGGAGCCTTCCGCCGGTTTTACTATCAGTTCTTGTGAACTGGCCCGAACTGGGGGCAACCCACCACTGGTCCCAACCTAATGTTAGATCTTGTAATGATGCTCTTCTAGCTACTGTAACAGAGACAATTCACCTTGCTACTGATTGTTTCTTCTGTCTGTCTGTCTATCTATCTATCTATCTATCTATCTATCTATCTATCTATCTATCTATCTATCTATCTATCATCTATCTATCATCTGTCTATTATCCTACTTTTATTATTTTTAAAAATAACTCAAGCCAGTGAACATACCTAATATTCCTATCTTCTCCAATTTCCCCTGAAACAACAACCTTATGAGGTAACTTGGGCTGAGAGAAAATGATGGTCTTTAAGTTGCCCAGCCAACTGTAATGCCTAAGGTGAAGTTAGAACTCCATGTTTCCTGGTTTCTAGCCTGGTGCCTTAACCATTAATTCAAACTGCCTCTCTTCTTTTCCACCACACCTAGCATTATCGACTTTTCCAGAGTGTTAGTTCTTTGCATAGTAAGTCGAAAATATGATAATTTGAGCTTAGTTATTAGTACCTTAGAACTCTGGAGTAATTTGTTTGATGAACCATTTTTTTGTTTTGTTTTATCAGCTGGCTCTAGTCTCAGGAGTCTTCTTCAACATCAAGGATCAAAAATGTCAATCTTCTTTTTATCCTGTTTCCTGAAAGCCAAGGGAAAACCACCATCTGTGTGATTCTGATCTTTGTCACATCCTGGTATGTGAATATCCTTTTCAAGGCCTCCTTGTTTACTCTACCAAGTGCTAATATGTGGCATATTATTTGACTGCTTCTTCCTTTACATAGTTGCTTCTAAAAGCAGAAGCTATCAAAAATTTCCATATCTTCATGTCAGTTTTAAAGATGATTAGATTACCTGTTGATATTACTTTGGTCTTCTTTGCATTCAGCCTTAGTCCCATTTTTTTCACTGTGCGGTTTGACTTTCATTAATAAAGCTTGCAGATCATTTGCATTTTCAGCTATCAGCATAGCAATGTTATTGATTTTCTTCCTCTAGTTTTATAACCTTACCTATCTTCTTTCCCTTGATAAATATTTCATACATAGGTTGAATAAATAAGGAGGGAATATACAGCTTGGCTTCTTGGATCCAAGTCTGTTTTGCTTTATTTTGTCATTCTGGGGCTGGCTAGCATGTAGGTTTAGCTTAAATTTAGAATTTACATCTGTAAATTTGTGATCATCTATTCCATAATCTGCCTCTGGTCATGTCTTTGTAGTTATAACTGAGCTTCTTCCCCTCACCTCCTTTTATCAATAATATAATCAACCTGATTTCTGTGTAGATCGCTTGCTGGTGTCTATGTATAGAGGTATTGTTTGGGTTTTTTGAGGACTGTGTTAGCAGTGAAAAATTAAATAGCAGAAATTGGAAAGTCACTCTCCTGCTTCATTTTTGCTTCATAGGTCATTTCAATGGCAAATAATTTTGATTTTGTGAGTCTCTGAAAGGGTCTTGGGGGAACCCCAGATGTACTAGGACCACATTTAAGAACCATGAGAATATAGTATAGGTAGTCCTTGCCAGTGGTGGGATTCAAGTAATTTAACAACTGGTTCTCTGCCCTAATGATTTCTTCGTCAACCACTCTGCCAAACTGCTCTGAAAGTTAACAACCGGTTCTCCTGAAGTGGTGTGAACTGGCTGAATCCCACCACTGGCCCTTGCTTATTGGTGGTTAATACAATGTTGTTATAAAACACAGTGGCATGTGGCTGCACTAACTTACAATGATAGTTGCAATGATTCCAGTTGCTGTTCTTAGGTAATTCCATGCAGTTGTAGCCTCCCACAGTCACACTATTGCCATTTGTGACTTCTTGCCAGTTCCCCCACTGACTTGGCTTATTGGAAACCTTCAGTGATTGCAAATGGTAGTCATATGAATGCAATGACAACTGGAACTACGAGGACCAATCATAAGTCTCCTGTCAGTCCTGGAAGCCATCTTTTTCTTCGATCTCCCCCATTTAGTGCTGTTGTATCTCCGAACCACTTAACAAGTAGTTGTTTCAGGATTCAATGTATAAGCCGAAATTTAAGATCATTGAGTGCAATACATGGGTATAATAAATGCTAAATTAGGCAGGATCACAGAGTTCTTGTAAATAAAGTTTTATCAGGCGTTTGAGAATACAGAGCAACACTGCATCAAAATGTAGAAACATTTGGAAATAAAAAAACCCCAGTAAATTAGAGAATCTATAAACTGAGCACCAAAAATTTATGACACAACCAGGTTTCTAAGAATGACAATAAGCAAGGCTGGATGTGGTATAGTATTAGATAAATTGGCGATACATACAGGACCTCAATAAATGTGAAAATTTATTAAGGCATTTCATTTAATACTTTCAAAGGAAAATACATCCCTGAGAATTTTCAATAAATGTATTTCAAGAAAATTTTCAAGCAGTAGAAATTATTGTGGAAAAAATGGCAATAGTTAGTTCAGGAACAATACTGACCTGCTGTTTAGAAATAATGATGATATTTAATTACATACAATTACAAATTAGAGTTTCAATTCCCCTTTCTTAAGGCTTGCATGTTAAAACCAAATAATTTTTAAAAATTATTTATTTAAATATTTTATATGGCTGTCCATTTCATAGCAGTGATTCTGGTTGACAAATTTTAAAAATATAATGATACCTGTTGAAAGGAAATTAAACTCTTATCTAATTAACAGAAAATACATTAATTACATTCATATTCTGCGAGAATGTTTAAAATGGGATTGAAAAATAACCAGGAAATAATCATTCTGTGTTGGTTAAAAGTGTCTTCAAGTAGTCGGTAAGTCTAGTTTAGAGTTTGTGACAAATAAGCCATGGTGGCGCAGTGGTTAGAATGCAGTATTGCAGGCTAATTCTGCCAACTGCCAGTAGTTTCTCATCAGCTCAATGTTGACTCAGCCTTCCATCATTCCGAAGTTGGTAAAATGAAAAACCCAGATTGTTGCAAGCAATATGCTGACTCTGTAAACCACTTAGAGAGGGCTTTAAAGCACTATAGGGCGGTATATAAGTCTAAGTGCTATTGCTATTAACTACACAGTATCAAGAGTATATTCAGCTATTATTCCTCTAGTGTTTGTGGAATTTGCTGGGTTTAGGACTACAATTTCCATTCTGCTAGGATTCATAACATCTAAGAAAATTAGACAATAGGAATGGGACAGGTTTGCTTCAAAAGCTCTGCTTTTTATCCACTCTGCAAAACAACTGTTTATTAGTCCATGAGAAAATGACGGACAATGACATAACCAGAGCAAGAAATTTGGTAAGTTAATCTTCTATAACAGAACACTTAGAAAAGGAGCTCATATATCAAGACTGATTCTGAAATAAGTGTGTTTGAGAGAAGAATAGATCAACATATGCTATTTATATTGCTCCAAACAATTCCATCCAACATCTATTGATTTGCAAGTACCATCTAACATATATTGATTTTTCCCTGTAAGTCAAATTCAATGCTTTTTACTTTCTACTCATTTAAGAGTTGTCAAAGCAATCTTACTTTCCCAGATTTAGTGATCTGAAGATGACATTTCTGACATTCACCAGTGACATATTTGCAAGGCAGAAATAAGGAAGGAAAGACATTTATGTATCTTCTGCCTCTCCTGATTATATATATATATTAATAACTTTGAAATTTGAAAGCATCTTAAAATATATCTTTGTTGCAGTGGTGAAATCCAATATTTTTTACTATCAGTTCTGTGGGTGTGACATGGTGGGTTTGGTGTGGCTTGGTGGGCATGGCTTGGTGGGCGTGGCAGGGAAAGGATACTGCAAAATCTCCATTCCCACCCCACTCCAGGGGAAGGATACTGCAAAATCCCGATTCCCTCCTCACTTCTGGGGCCAGGCAGAAGTGGCAGTTCCCGGTTCTCCGAACTACTCAAAATTTCCACTACTGGTTCTCCAGAACCTGTCAGAACCTGCTGGATTTCACCCCTGCTTTGTTGGCATCATAATCTGCATTTGGCACACTTCAGCCTCAGTTCATGGACTCCATCGTGCAGAACTGACAATGACATTATGAGTACTTTTATATATATGTCCTCACCAACATTTCATCCTCACCAATCCTTCTTAAATGATTTGTGGGACCCTCATATTTTCCCTCATTGAAGTTCTTCTTGCAAATCTGTGAACTGCTTATGAACTTTTATCTGTCCTCATTTTCAGAAAGGCAGTGAAGGAATGTTCTGGTCTTGCAGTGCTTAAACTACAAAGGTCAGGTGGGAGGCTGGGAAAGTCGTATGTGGGTTGAAATCCAGCAGGTTCTAACAGGTTCTGGAGAACCGGTAGTGGAAATTTTGAGTAGTTTGGAGAACTGGCAAATGCCACCTCTGGCTAGCCCCAGATTGGGGTGGGAATGGAGATTTTGCAATATCCTTCCCCCTGGAGTGGGGTGGGAATGGAGATTTTGTAGTGTCCTTCCCCTGCCACGCCCACCAAGCCATGCCCACAGAACCGGTAGGAAAAAATTTTAGATTTCACCCCTGGATGAGACCATTGTTCTTACAAAGGGGAATCTGTCTAAGTGGCCACACACTAACTGCATGATTTTCTCTTTTTGGTGGCTGAGTCAAAATGATTTGGCTCTGTTGCTCATCTGTGATGGTAGAATGGGATAAAGCCAATTCTGGAGTGATACAGACACCTGTGTAGAAGAGCCCTTTGTGCCAATACTACCCGATCTGACAGATTTAAATACTGGATGACACATGAGCACTAAAACAGCCCTAGTTCAACAGCTAAATACTTACAGCATCTAAACTGAGCTAAAAGTCCAAGAACTTTTCTTTCAATAGAATTTCAGTATCTGGGAATTTGGAGGCAATCCTACTGATCTATATACATTTTCTAAATGGACTGTTTTCCATCTCTTTTTGCTATATTCTTATTTGGATGCTATTTTTTATTACATTTTTTTTTCTTTCTTTAATGTTAGAATTGGCGCAATATAATCAAATTACTGGTCCTGAAATTAAGCAGAACTTCTGATCTTTTATTGTTATTGAACTATTCTAATACAAACATGAATAATACTATTTCAACTGAATGGCGAAAATACAGCATTCCATCTGTAAACAGTATGCTCATTTTGTTGTTGTTGATATGCTAACCAAAGAAAATCTTCCTAATTATTTAAGATACACAAGTGAAAATGTGGTTTGCAAAGGAACGTTGTTCTGGAATGGCTTTTAATTAATTACACTGAAAATGTAAGTGAAAAATCAAACTTTTCCTCTAAACCACTGACCTATCCTTTCTCTGAATTCATTATAATATTTTACATTCTTCAGTTGCCCCTAATAAATAACTGCAGTGAAAAAAGCTTGTAATATTATAAGTGGAAACATTGAAGGGTAGTGGTAAATATTTGAGTTGAGTTTTTTAAAAATCCCATCCCAATAGGCTTGAATTAGAAATTGCATATAAAAATTAAACTGAGCTCCTTTGCAAAAACAATCTGGAAAGAATATGACACAGAATTAGCCATCTATGTGAACTGTTTCTAACTCCTGTCAATTAAAATACTAATATAAAGGAAGTGTTAGTTTGATGTTCTCTTTAAAAATGTTAATGTGTTAACTTATGCAGATAGAATTTCTACAGTTAATGGCTAAAACACAGGGTAAAGGCTTTAAATGCATAATAAAATTAGACAAGATAATTATTAGATAGCAATAGCTCTCTTTTTAATTTCTTCATATTTCTTCTGGACATATCCATAATACATCAGTCAACCTTTGAAAAGAAAGTCAATTGCAGTCATGCTCTTAAATCCAGACACCACATTTGCAAGTGTCCTGAAAAAGCATGGCATAATTTATTTGTAAACTGCCTGGTGAATTAAAAGCCTGGTAAACTGCCTGGTGTATTTAAAGTAAACCAACAAAGGCTGGAATTGCAAATCAACACAGATTTATTCAGAAATAATCCCTACTGGGTTCACTAAAACTTACTCTTACATATATAAGGTTTGTTTATCAAACTGGTTTCATGTAGATGTTAAACAGGTGGGGGGGGAGGGAATATTGAGCACTGCAGCACTGCATATATGAGGGACTATGAGTAAGATCTACCCCCACCTTCCAATACCAATTGAAATTTACCATAGAGAAAGGAGGGGAGCTACCATAAAACAATGCCTCCTATTCCCAACTTCCAAAGCTGGTCCAAAAGACTACCCTCATTGATGGAACTGAAAGTAATTGAGAGATCATGAGGATGGATGCACCACCCTATCCTAACTCCATCACAGGTCATCAACAAGCACAACCAATACCATCTCTGGGCTCAAGGAGGACATAAAAAATGGCTTTGAAGAACAGGCGGAAGGGCCAGGAATAAAGCAACAGTCAGATAAGAGGGGCTTGAGCCCAGGCCAAGAAGTTACTTTGAGTAAATGTTTCAGTCAAGTCTCTCCCTAGTACTCATGAAGATGGAGTAATTCATTTAATAATCACAGTAACTCAGTTAATTACCATCATAAAACGATAGTAAAATCATGTTCATATTGTGATTTGACTTAGGAGCACAATGACTTATGATCAAAATTCTGGGCAAAATTGTGGTTGTAAGTCAAGGATTATCTTAATAGGAATCTGAAGCCATGTCTGAAATTACACTGGTCTACAGAGAACTGGTCCCACTGCCTTTGCAAGATAGTCCTGCCCTAGGACCAGAATATTGGATAAAATACCTTTTCCTACAGTCCAAACTTAGTAAGGGATGCAAGCATTTTGCTTTTAATTCTACACAATTAAAAGCAAAATGTGTGTGGATGTGCAGGCTAACCTTTGGCACCAGTGGCAAGGCCATCTGAAGGAGATTGTTTTTATATTAACACAACGAATCTTTTCCATAAAATGGAAAGATCCTGACTGGCTCAGGATTCCCCACCAAGCAGATATGTTCTAAGCATATATGCTTAGTTATTTATTTATTAATAAATGTATGCAGCAGTGACTGCATATAATAATAATTGTATATAATAATAATAAAAAACCACATGTAAAACAATCATGATAAAAATATTAAAAATAGTATTTAAAAAAATTAAAATGAAAATATACAAGCCCTAGGCAGAAAGAAAGAGAAAGTAACACCACTTAGTAGTGGAGCCATCTAAACATATCTCCAGTTCCCTGGGAACATACCAGTGGTGGGTTTCAAAAATTTTTACTACTGGTTCTGTGGGTGTGGCTTGGTGGGCGTGGCATGGGAAGGATACTGTTAATCTCCATAATCTCCATTCCCACCCCACTCTAGGGGAATGATACCGTTAAATCCCCATTCCCTCCACACTCTAGGGGAAGGTTAGTGCAAAATTCTCATTTCCTCCCAATCAGCTGGAACTCGGGAGGCAAAGAATAGATGGGGGCTGGGTCAGTCAGAGATGGGATTTACCAATTGTCCGAACTACTCAAAATGTCTGCTACCGGTTTTCCAGAACTGGTCAGAACCTGCTGAAACCACCTTGGAACACACCAGGTGTCAGCACGTCAAGATGCATTTATCCTAGTGCTGACATAAGAAGGAGAATGCAGGCGTCTGCAATGGGATGGTTGCCTTTCACCTACTTATTTTCTCTGGAGATAATGTCCCCTAGGAGATTGATGGGAGGGGGGATATTCTTTGAATTGGAGCAGTAGATTAGGGGTGAATGATTGGGAAGATGGCCAATGAATGAAGAGGAGTGGGGGAAGGAAGAGGAGGGGTTTTGGGTCAGCACATCAGTGCTAGCTGCTAGGAGTCAGTGTAAAAAGTGTCATGCTTAATAAAATGGAAGTTTGTTTTATAAAAGACTTTGTTTGAGATGCAATTTATCTGAAGACAGCCTGAAAACCTGACACCAGGTTTGGTGACATAAGCAAATATTAGGACTTCTGGAACATCAAGAGGGATAGAGCTAACCTAATTTGAGAGGGAAAATGTTCTGTAAGGAAGGTCCCATGTGAGAGAAGACCTGCCATCTGGGACTTAGCAAATGCTACTATTTAATTTACATTTGCACTGTAGCTGATGGAAGGTATGGCCAAAGAACACTTTGTCCAACTTCAGTTGGTGTTCCAGTTACACCTTGCTTGATTAGAAAGCCTTGGTGACAAGAACTCACCACTTAGTTGGATTACGGTAACATCTCCTAAATGGGACAATCTTTGGAAATGACCTGGAAGCTGCAATGTGTCCAAAAAGAGGCAACATACTACTGACAGGGCAATCTGGGCATTGTAAAGTTGTAATAGTAACACCATTACTAAAATCCCAGCACTGGTTTCTGGTAGTGCTGACTATCACCTACAAAGGCCTACATAATGTAGCACCAGTTTACTTCAAATACTGCCTAGCCAATTGAATCTGCTTGCCTAATAAAATATCATGAAAAGGCCTGCTTGGTCCATACTCCATGTGATAACACAGGAATATGGACCATGTGGCAGGCCTTTTCTGCTCTGACCCTGTACTCCTTGTTCCTACAGATTCTGCATCTTGGCAACCATAAAAACAGCAATATTCCACCACCCTTTTTATTAGAACTGAACATTTATAGTGGCTTTAGGTGAGGAGAGGGGATTGTCCTGTTTCTTTATTCTGTGGCAGGTTACTTCAAACTGTGTTCTACAGAATTTGGAGTTTTGTGGGAACTTAATAAAGTTCCATCAAGTGAGAGATTAAAGGCAAAGGGGGGAAATTTGCCTGAATCCCACCACTTTTATGCAGTGGTGGGTTGCCCCCGGTTCAGACCAGTTCGCAAGAACGGGTAGTAAAACCAGTGGGAGGCCCTGCCCACTGTCCCAGATGTTGTCATCAGCGATCTGCGCATGCGCAGAAGCGATCCCGTTGCAAACCGGTAGTAAAGGTAAGTAGAATCCACCCCCGTTTTTATGTCTCTGGAGTATTGTCTTCTTGATCAGAGATTCTGAGAATTAAAAAAAAAAAGCTAAGAGGTTTTGTGTCCTGAAAAATTTAGAAACTAGTGTCGCCGAATTCGTTCGGGATACAAAACTATAAAACAAATACAGATCATCCTGCTTTCGATTCCCCTCTCATTTTAGATAGGAATATAATAATGTGGCCCTTAGAGAGCAGATGAGTTATTCAATCCACTTGGGGATTTACAGGTAGTCACCGGCAGCAAACCTTAAATTCCCTTTTCATTTATATTCAGCCCTAACACTACATGCACAAATCCATAAAATCTCCCGCCGAAGGGATTATGCAGAATTATTTGTGACAAGTTGTAAATTTCCTAGTTAATCAGTGTAACAAGAAGAACAAATCAGAGGCTTGGCATTTAAATGGGCTGAAATGGTTTAATACAGCTTTCATAGCATGTGTTTAAAAATAGGTTACGTATTTACAGAATATTGGCCTTCAGAGATGGCTTGTAGACAGATTAAGAAATGTCATGGTGGTATTTTACAATTGCATGGTAGTTGGTTACAATTCTCATGTATTTTACCCTCAAGGTGGAAAACCAAATTGCCGTGTATAGATTCTGAGTGGAAAAATCACAGTAGGAAAAAGGTTTGAAACTTCATGAAACCGAGATTGTTTAAACAATCAACCTCTTCTTTAAAGTTATACTTTTATTTTTTTTTAAAAAAATTGTCCCTAGTTCAAATGCTAAATTTGTGTCCAGCAACAGTTGGAATATTCCTCATCACCGCCTAGGAAAAATGCAAGGCTGCCCTTAGGAAGATGTTAATGTTCCTTCTTCAATCTAGTGGCATTGAACTAAATGGGCTTTCTTGTAGGACACTTTAAAGGATGATCAGGCTGCTGGTACTGTATAAGAATGAGTTGCATTGTGCAATTAGGTTCACCCAATGACAATAGTGGGGTTTATCAGCCCTCCCCCAGGGGTGGGTTCTACTTACCTTTACTAGCGGTTCGCATCGCACGTGCGTAGATCACCTATGATGACATCCAAGTCAGTGGGTGGAGCCTCCCGCCGGTTTTACTACCGATTCATGCGAACCAGTCCGAATTGGGGGCAACCCACCACTGTTCTCCCCACCACACACCAGTGCTGAGCTCAGGCAAACTATTGGCTTTGTGAGAATGGTGCTGAATTGGCAATGGGAAGGCCCAGATTTTGATCTACCTTCAGCCACCAAAGCTCCTGGATGATGGTAGCTCTCTCAACTCAACCTATCTTATAGGACTTCTGGGGTGGGCAAAATGAGGAGTCCATATGTAATGATGATGTTATCCATTCAGTCATGTCTGACACTTGGCAATTCTATGGGAAGGTCTCTTCACATCTTAATCTTGCCCTACTTCTTTGAGTTGTTCTATGCTTCAGGTGGTGTCAGCTACGACATTGTCCAGCCACCGTATTCTTTGGCAGCCTGGTTTCCTTTTACCACTAACCAGGGGTGGATTCTACCTACCTTTACTACCAGTTTGCAATGGGGCTGCGCATTCACTTTGCTCACGCACGGGCGCTCTTCTGCGCATGTGCAGAAGCGTTCTGATGATGTCGGGGTCGATGGGCGGAGCCTTCTGCCAGTTTTACGACCAGTTCTATAGAACCAGTCCAAACCAAGGGCAACCCACCACTGCCACTAACTCTTCCAAACATAATTGCTTCCTCCAATAAATCCCCCTGTATGAAATGGCCAAAATAAATGAGACACAGTTTTGTGATTTTGCCTTCCAGTGACAGGTCTGCTGTTATGCGCTCCGGTACTTGTTTGTTTCTCACCTTTGCTGTCCAAGGAATATGCAGAGCCTTCTCCAGCACCACAGCTCAAACTAGTTGATTTTCTTCCTGTCTTGCTTTTTTTAAGGTCCCACTTTCACAACCATAGGTAGCTACAGGGAACATAATAGAGAGGATAACCTACATTTGGTTACCAGGCTGATGTCCTTGCTTTTTAAAAATTTGGCTCATGTTCATCATTGCTGGGCAACCCAGTGCAATCTGACGTTTTATTTCTGAGCTGCATTTTATTCCAATATTTTATTTCTGGACCTGGTGATAAAACTCGCCAAGAAAATTCTACATAATACATAGGAACAATATAAATCTACATAGATAAATGAATGCAGTCACTTATGTTTACAGTCAACAAACCAGTTAAAACGAACAATGGCTTAGTCTAATTGTCCATTAGTAATTAGTCCATTATTATGGACTAATAGTAACTTCATCTTTTTTTGAATGGATTACCCTTTGCCTTTCTGCTCATTTAGCTTCTTCAAGCTGGTGACCTTTAGGTAGTTTTGGAGATTTGGGGAGTTGTAAATATGGGATAGATGACCTTGGGGGAAGGAGTATTGCAGAAAATGTTCATGCCAATCCTGTTTCTTGATCCACAAAATGCCATTTCCTCTCAATTTAAGAATCATTTTTCCTTCCCAATAATTAGCCAAGAGTAAAGTCATTTGCCAATAGATAAAAATGCATAGTGCAATTTCTCTTGTAAATGCTCCTCTTCCAGCTGCTGAAATATTTTAAGATATCTTAGATTGCATTATTTTAAATGTCAGTCTTTAAAACACACACTTGGTGAAGGGAGGGGCAAGGGACAGATCTTCCTTGCACCATCTGCTCTGCTCATGGCTTTTGAGCTGATGCAGCATGCAAGCTACTAAACCACTTATGTAGGTAAAATTTTGCTTTCCTAAAGGCATGTAAGAAATAATCCGGTTAAACATGGCCTGGTTGTTTAAAAAGTATCTAAATCTACGTCATATGCTAAGCAAATAGCAATTGAATTGTCATGAACTTTATAAGCTAGGATGCAGAAGTTGGTAACATGGTTTAAAGATCTTCCTGGTTTTAAGCAGTCTTTCTCTAACTAAGACTGGGTTTTGGTTGAGATCTGTGCAAGAAAACTGGCAAGCTTCTTACAGAACTGGTCCTGGATTTGATGCCTATCTCCATGAATTATAATAGAGCCAGAAGGCTTTGTTAATATCAGATTAATACCAGGAAAAGCAAAATGAGTTGAATTTAGGAGCCTTTGTTGTTGTTGTTAGTTGTGAAGTTGTGTACGACCCATAGTGACCCCCATGGACAACGTTCCTCCAGGCCTTCCTGTCCTCTATCATCCTCTGGAGTCCATTTAAGCACACTCCTACTGCTTCAGTGACCCCATCCAGCCACCGCGTTCTCTGTTGTCCTCTTCTTTTGCCCTCAATCTTTCCCAACATTAGGCTCTTCTTCAGTGAGTCCTTCCTTCTCATTAGGTGGCCAAAGTATTTGAATTTCATCTTCAGGATCTGGCCTTCTAAAGAGCAGTCAGGGTTGATCTCCTCTAGGACTGACTGATTTGCAGTCCAAGGGATTCGCAGGAGTCTTCTCCAGCACCATAGTTCAAAGGCCTCAATTATTTGGCGCTTAGCCTTTCTTATGGTCCAACTTTCAAAGGAAAGTTGGAGCCTAGTCTGACTTAAATGATCCATTTCTCCCTGCAGTGAAAATGCCTAATCAATGTCTTTTCCATCTGTTCTGCTGGAAGGCAGATTCAATAGTGTTAGATCGGCGCATAACAAATAGCACAACCATTCATTGTTCATCTGGATGCACTGATGCCCTAAACACAATTAAAAACTTTCCTAAAGGCTTAAGAGGCATCCAAATCTCGGGGGGAGGGGGATTTCAAAGAGTAACCACCACAACAGAAAAGTCTAGAAAATGCCCAACCTTAAGAGCATGTGGGAAAAAGAGAAATAAATAAATAGTTCCACTAATCACTTAGCCCTGTATTGTGTATGGCTTTGTATGTAAGAACTGGCACCATGAGTTGAACCTCAGAAGCCTATTGGAAGCCAGTCCAGTTTGTGAAGTTGTGGTGTTAAAAGGGCCTACACTGGTAACTACATGTGATGTTTCATTCTGGACCAATTACTTGTGGCATTCTTCAAGGGCAGACTCAACTAGAGTGCATTGCAGCAATCCAAACAGGAAATGATTAAGGAGTGAGTAAACGTGATCAGAGACTCCCAATCCAGGTACAAGTGTAAATGGCACACTGGACTGAGTTGTGCATAGGCCTGCCTAGGCAACCTCTTATCTATTCTTTGAGCAAGAACTTTGAAGGAAAATGCCCCCAAAGGTTCTGAATGAGAGAATGCAACTGCCTACAGAATCTACAGTGGAAACTTTTCAGCTCCCAGTACAGAGGAGTCCAAAATCCATAATTACTTATCCTGGTTAGATTTAGTTTTAGCTGATTATTACCCATCCAGGCTCCATAGGCTCCAGAAACTGAGAAATGACCTTGACAATATCATTAGCTTGGTGGGTGGGTAGAAATACACAATAGAGGATCATCAACATATTGGTGATGCTTCATCCTAGAATTGAATTTTGTTGAATTATCTCATCCAGCAGCTTGCTAGGTTGAACAAAGAGGACAGGAAGAAGAATGGCAATATTCAACAGATGTCATCTCAGAAGGAAGGCAAAAATGGAGAGAGGATTTGAAGTGGAAGAACAGATCTGAGATAGGCTGGAAATAGGGCTGGGATAGGTTAGTATTGGCAAGATATAAACCATCTGTAGAAATAGCTGAACCTGCTTTAAAACACATTTTTAAGCTACAGTACTTGGTAAAAGTCAAATTTTGTCAAAATCAAAGGAGACTACTTCCTGAAACGGGAAAAGAATCTATTGTGTTCACATAATGCTATTAATTTATCAGAAATTATTAAACAATTGTTATACATTATTCATTATTTATTATTATTTATTTATCAGTTCAATTTATATGCCACCCTTCTCTGGAGACTCAGGGCGGCTTACAATGCATTAACCAATTGCCTTCATACTTTTGTATATACTTGTTTAGTAGGGCTTTCACGCACCCCTCCCCCAAGCGGTGTTCTTTTTTATACAAAGTCAGCTTATTGCCCCCACAATCCGGGTCCTCATTTTACTTACCTTAAAAGGATGGAAGGCTCAGTCAACCTTGAGCCTGGTGAGATTCGAACTTGCAGTAATTACAGGCAGCTGGTGCTAGTTAACAGCACTTTAGTCTGCTGCACCACCAAGGCTATTACATTTATCTGAAATTCCTATGGTTTTCATTTTAATATAAGGAACATTTTTGTTACTACAACAAAAGGTGTCCTATCATGAATTATGTATCCAACAGTATCATCAGGATTTTTTCAGTCCTGAGACCTCCATGCAGCCTCCCAGAACAAAAATACCTATCAGTTAAGGCAGGGGTGTCAAACTCACATCATGACGGCTTTGTCACATGACGTATTGCAACTTTTTCCCCATTTGCTAAACTGAGTGTGGGCGTGGCCAGTGTGTGATGTATCCAGCCTGCAGGCCATGGGCCATGAATGTGAGAGCCCTGAGTTAAGGTGTTTAGATGCTATTAAAAACATACCTATGTTCAAACATTGTGGTTGAGCTTTTCAACAGCATCAGACAAACCAACTGTTGTTTTCAGATTAACTTAATGTCTGTTCTTCAAGATTCTCCAGTTGCTGGTATAATATTAACCAGCCTGTGTCACTGTCCCTGATTCACAGGAACAATAACTCTGATAACCTAACAAGCCTTTAATTAGTATTTTTGTGTTTTTATTCCACAAAAAGGAAGTTTCATTTCATTCTACTGTGTTTCCCCCAAAATAAGACCCTGTCTTATATTTTTTTGAGCCCTGAAATAAGCGCTTGGCCTTATTTTTGGGGAGGTCTTATTCTTTTGGGGTGTGTGGAGCAACACAGGGCTCCTCTCCTCTGCCATCTTACTGATTTCCAGCTCTGTCTCTCTAACCCTAACCAGAGGAAATGTCAGGGTCTGTGCATGCAATTAAATATTTTTGGGGAGGGCTTATTTTTTGGGAGGGTTGTTTTATTTTAGCGCATATGCTTAAAAGCCCAATTGGGCTTATTATCAGGGGATGTCTTATTTTTCGGGAAAACAGGGTAGTCCCCGTAGATTTCCTATTTAGAGTAAATTTGTGAGAACTGATGTGTTAGTTTTAAGAGATGATATTTTACTGGGACTGCCACTGTTGGAATTGCTCATGAATATGCAGTTCCTTTGAATCGACCTTTGTTTGGCAAATGCAATCTGATCATCGATGCTGCAAATGTAGATGCTGAAATCCTATCTCCATTTCTACCTAGGCAACTGTGTTAGCAAGCCACAACTTCAGGTACTCATGTATCAGGATGATCGAATCAGTGGCGTATCTTGGCCCTTTTAAATTCACCGTGACCTTGTGCAGAGGCAGGAATTCAAAGCTTCCCTATGCTCTGCAGCCGGGGAAGTAGATGAATTATCTAGCAACATAAGAATTTCTGAGATGTAATTACAATTTGAATGACTGTAATACAGAATTTCTTGCTGCTGTAATATAGCACTGATCTTTTCAATGAAAGCTTTACAATCCATGAAAATAAGGCATATTTAATGATGTAGTACGGGCTGCATTCCAAATGGAGAACCATGTGTTTGGAAAACTAGGCTTATTTCAACACTTAACTTGCAGCCAAAGCAAGAACAAGAAATACACTTTAGGTCATTAAGCCTGAGAACATTTTGGGGGGGGGGGGGAATAAGCACTATATTCAAATTAAGGTTTTATTTGACTTTTATGACATTTATATCCCATTAATGTTATTAAATGAAGTCACCAGGATACCAGTAGAGGCTCACAGGCATTGAAATTACTCTGAATATATTCATAGAGACACTAATAACATTCTGAGGCTGCAGTATGATTCCAAAAACATTTTTAATGTGTAGAAGAGAATATTTGTAGCTCAGAGTTAAACTGTGGGCTCCTTGGTGCTCTCTGAGCTTGGTTGTTTTTTCCCAGATGTCTGCAAGAAAACGACCAAGCACAGAGAGTACCAAGGACTCCACAAAAACATTTTCTTTAGTTCCATATGAATTATGGGAGCAGGTAGGATCTAGAGCAGGGGTCTGAAAACACTCAAAGAGCTATTTGGACCTGTTTCTCACAGAAAAGAAAACACTGGGAGCAACAAAACCCTTCCTGTGCCTGACTATTTCTTGAGCGGCCACAAAACTAGCATATGTGGTTGAATTAAACTTTGTTTTCTTCTGAAACTTTTCTTTTCTTGGATTTATCCATGGTTGACCCACTGGGGGATTGAAAAGTACAATAAATTGCATGCTGGTGGGTGTCGCACATTGGTGGTTGTGACACATATTCCATATCCGGGGTTGCTGACTCCGGAACTAGAGCATGGGTGTTGAACTTGCAGCATCACACTACTGTCACATGATGTTTTGTGATGTTTTTTCCCTTCATGAAGCTGGGGTGGAGATGGCCTGTATGTGTCGCACCTGGCCCACAGGCTGAAGTTTGACACCCTTGATCTAGAGTAAGAAACAGCAGGAGTAATTCTGGAATAAAAGTCCCTATAAAATGTTTATTCAAAAGAAACCTGAGCATTTTCTGGAGTCAAGTGCCAAACTAAAATTCTAAATAATGGTCCTGAAACTCTCAGTAGATCATCGGAAAATGGGCTGAGAATGTTAAAGGATAAGAAAATGAGTACACTTATGGTATGGATAGGATGTCCAGAGGTCAACAAAAATCTCTGGAATTTGGGAAGCAAATTGTGCCTTCTCACAAAACACCAATTTATCAGGAGGCTAATAGTTAGGGTTAGGGTCATTTCCTTCCAGTCCTTTGATAATGTATTGGATTTGACTACCTACTAGCTAAACCAGTGTTTCTCAACCTTGGTGACTTTAAGATGTGTGGAATTCTGGAAACTGAAGTCTGTACATTTTAAAGTTGTCAAAGTTAAGAAACACTTCTTTCTTAAATCTTTTGAGGAGAGCAAGTGGGCACACTTCTACTCAACACACTAGGCCCGTGATGGCGAACGTATGGCACCCGTGCCGGAACTGGCACACAGAACCATCTCTCTGGGCACACCAGCCGTTGCCCGTTGCTCTTCTGGGTTCTGGCATACACATGCGTGTTGGCCAGTTGGTCTTCATGCACGCAGGAGTGCCAGAAATCAGAAGAGCAGCTCTCTAGTGCACATGCGCACACTGGAAAGCTAAGCTTCCATTTTCCAGCACATACATGCACACCAGCCAGCTGCTTTTTGAATGCACATGCGCACCAGAAGACAAGGCACGCCGTAAACCAGAAGGTTAGCTTCCCGGCGCTCACATGCGCACCAGGAAACTGCTCTTCCAGTTTCCAGTGCTCCCCCGCACACACGCACACTCCCCCGTTTTGGCACTCAGTACCAAAAAGGTTCGCCAACACTACACTAGGCTATCGTTACTCTATTAGAGTCCAAAAATGGTTTTAAAAATAAATCTGCTGCTAGTAGCAGGAATGCAAATTTTGCAACATGCAACTTTTAATTTTAAAAACCATAATCAAACAGGGTAAAGGGAATGTTACTTTTTTTTAAATATCTCTCAGCTGAATACAAGTCACTTTTTAAAGAAATATTGACACTTTTATCACAAGATTTTTACAAAAATTACAATGTCATTGGTGGGTCAGCGCCTATCAGACAGTTTGTCTGGGATCATTAGTGACTTTTAAAATTTCAACTTATTTTAACTAAATAAAATGGGGCATCAAACTTTGCCAAGCCACCATTTTCTAAAGCGATCGTGTGTTATTTGAACAACTTCCCTAATGAACAAAATGAATGATTTCATATTGGATTAGTTTGGCAAGTAATAAGTAAATAAACCACTTTCCATAATTCTATTTTAAAATGATAAAACCCTACAACTTCAGTAATTACTGAAGTTTTTTATAAAAAAAACCCGCCAACGTTTAAACCACTTTTTCAATGGGAAAGATCACCTTGCTTACTTCTGGGTTTCATTTTTAAGATACCCAGCCTCATGTCTTGTTCCACATCTATTATTGAATAACATTCCCTCTGTGCAACAGCAACTACAGAAAACTATTATTTGCACAGAAAAAGAAATTACAAATAGAACTGGTAGGTTCACAGCTTCCTCGCTTAATTCTTTGTTTGCAGACTGATTCAGAATTTGGGGAGATACCTTGTGGGAATATTATTTTCATGGTGGTGTCAAAAGAGATACCAATGGATTACTGTTCCTCAATAGCTCTGAGTGTAAAAGCTATCAGCTTAACATTTGCTAAAATGACAGACAAAAACACTGAACTTTACCAATGTATTGCATTTCAACAGACACTCCAAAGATTACAAATATCTACAACATGCTATGGCAAGGAAGGTCTCTGAGATACACAAATGTTTGCAAAGAGAAGCTGAAAATATCAATGCTCAGGGGATCTGCCAACATCCAAGAAGAATGTGCCAAATGTTCAATAAGCGCCTGTTTCTATGCAAAAAATGAGTTGGGTCCCTTTCACATTTATTAAAAATCCAATATATGAAATATATGATTTTCATTCATGCAAATTATAAAGCTTTTCATCAACATTTTTGAGATAGACCTGTACATTCAAATCTTATAAACAGAACTGAAAGCATAAAAGTCATTTCAACATACAATGCTGTATGACACAAATAACATTTTAAAAACTATAATATATTTGCTGGAATATAGATACGTTTCACCTCCATTCTGATAGGAAAAGTAGGTGGAAAACTGATTTGAAAACTAAGTAATATACTTACTTGGTTAATTGCCTTCTTGTAGCATCTAAAAAAACAGACATGCAGAACCTACCAATTTCTTTTGAAGTGTCATTTTTTTAAAAAAAATCACACATTTGATCTTTTGACTATCAAATGAATGATTGTTTTCACTAACACATTGGTTTAAGGTTTGAGAAAGCAGTTTGGCCTGGAGGTGGACTAAAAGCAGGGAAACTTGAGTTCTATGCTTACCCGAGATACGAAAATCAGTTGGACTTATTAATACCGCCTAGAAAATTGCATGGCCTTGTCTTCAGTTTTGACAGCAAAATAATAAAAAATAAACTTTTTTTTCATAATCCCAGTCACCATGAAAACACATGAACTAGAAATCAAAAAGTAAATTCCTTCACATATTCTTTTCCGTGCTTGCGTTTTCTAATCTAGATGCATTCCCAATCAAAAGTTATCATTTTAGAAATTGCTTAATATCTTCCTTTGCATCTTGCCTCCTTTCTTATTTAGAGGTGGAACAGCAAGTCAAATCAAATGGAAATAATGTCACATAAATACATTCTGAGGCTATTTGAACCTGGAGCAAATCGCACTACTGCTTAATTTCAGATTACGTCTTAAAATGGCTAGAAGAAACTGTGAAAACCAGGAAAATTAAATTTAAAGGTAGTTGGAACATATTGGAAATAGCTTCCTTAAAGTCCTTACAACCATAAACATGACTTGTAAAGATAAATTGTAATATCAATTAGGAAAGCAGCAGGGAATCGGATACCATATTTTCCTCTGGAGTCATTACTTAATAATCAGTTAGAAGATGTTACCCAGCAAGCCCTTCCATTATTGGCAAATTCTTCCTGCATAATTGGCAAGTCATTTACATTTTCTTCTTCCTTAGATGCTTCTTGTCTTGCATTCCAGGATCCCGTGGGGAGAGCCTGCTGTGCATCACATGGGATACACTCCCAAAATAGAGCATATAGATCAGGGGTGAAATGCTCCCAGTTCAGACTGGATCACCTGATCCAGTAGCAATGGAAGTGGGTGGTTCGGAGAACTGGTAGCAAAAATCCCTGCCCGCCCCCCATGCCCAGCTGAGTCGCACAATCATCAGAGACTTTTTTTTTACTTTTAAAAGCATTTTTTCTACAACCTCTTCGGCCGAAAAAATGCTTTTAAAAATAAAAATAAAAAGTCTCTGATGATCGCGTGGCTCAGTTGGGATCATCAGAGGCATTTAAAAGAAAAAAAGCCTTTGCTGGTCAGGGAACTCAGCTTGGATCGTCGGAGGCATTTAAAAGAAAAAAAGCCTCTGCTGATCAGGCAACTCAGCTTGGATCGTCAGAGGCATTTAAAAGAAAAAAACCCTTTTGGGTTGATGAACAGCAAGCCCATGCTGGAGACCGAAGTGCTGCTGCATGACGGCATAACTTTCTGCCACTCGCTGCAGCTGCTGCCAACATAGCAGTTGAAAAACATGTAATTGCAAGTAGATAGATAGGTACCACTTCAGGGGGCAACTTTATGGGGACATGAGCGGAGCCTCTAACTGGGCATCCCCCAGGCAATAATGATGTTACCAGCTAATCCTTTCAACCTGGAAGTGCTTTGTAATGTGTTTCCGCCTTGAATGTAGTACTATTAGTAGTATACAAACTTACTCTGCTTTTATCATAAGAATACCTAAAAATAGTACAGATTGCTAGGAATGGATGGAT
Source organism: Masticophis lateralis (assembly GCA_030761175.1). Lineage (NCBI taxonomy): Eukaryota > Metazoa > Chordata > Lepidosauria > Squamata > Colubridae > Masticophis > Masticophis lateralis. The sequence goes on from JAUDYJ010000001.1 coordinate 72,919,278, forward strand.
GGAAAGTTAAAGAGGAGAACCAACTACCTAGTCTCCAATAACATTTGAATCCCCGCAAACATGCTGTAGATCTTCATACTAGCAATAAAACTGCAAAGCCAAGGGACTGATTACGTGCATGGCTGCATCGCTCATGCCACAGGGAAGTTTTGCAGCAAATGAAAAGCAAACCTAACAGATTTTATTCACCCTGCTCCACAATTCACAGTCAGTTGACTCAACAGTTAAGCAGAGTCAAATTTATTTTGAGGTTTTTCAGTTTCCTGGGGAAAAAAAAATACTTGGTGATCCATAATATCTTCAGCCTTGTAAAATAATTTCACAAATTGCTTACATCTGAATGGTAGCTCAAACATAAGCTCTACTTAGCAAGCAGAGGATGGACCTAGTTGGTCTTCCCTGGTTAGCAACTAGGTTGTAGTGAGTACTACTTCCTACAACACCTTCCCTTTGGGGACTATAATCTAGCATTGGCAAGGCTGCCTTGCCATTATCTTTCCAATATGTTTGAAGGTACCATTGTTCCAAAAGTTACCATAGAGAGAAGTGGTGCAAATGAAATCTCCATTAGGTGTACAAAAATCACCAAGATGGCAAGTAGAATAGAACAGAATAACAGAGTTATTATAGTCTAACCCCCTCTACACCACTTCAGACAAATGGTTTTCCAACATCTTCTTTAACATTTCCAGTGTTGGGGCATTCACAACTTCTGCAGGCAAGTTGTTCCACTTATTGATTGTTCTAACTGTCAGGAAATTTCTCCTTAGTTCCTAAATTGCTTCCACCCATTGCTTCTTGTTCTACCCTCAGGTGCTTGGAAGAATAGTTTGACTCCCTCTTCTTTGTGGCAGCCCCTGAGATATTGGAACACTGCTATCATGTCTTGCCCTTTTATCAGAGGTAGGTTTCAGCAGGTTCTAACCAGTTCTGGAGAACCAGTAGCGGAAATTTTGAGTAGTTCGGAGAACCGGTAGTAAAAATTCTGACTGGCCCTGCCGCTATCTATTTTCTGCTTCCCAAGTTCCAGCTGATCGGGAGGAAATGGGGATTTTGCAGTAACCTTCCCCTGAATTGGGGTGGGAATGGAGATTTTACAGTATCCTTCCTGTGCCATGCCCACCAAGCCACGCCCACCAAGCCCACAGAACCGGTAGTAAAAATATTTAAAACCCACCACTGCCTTTTATACATATTTCAGAGTTACAGGCAGGTTCAGGGTTGTAGGCAGAGAGGGTTGGGTTTGCTATCTTGACTCACCTTGTAGGGAAGACAAGCGGCATAGAAACTTAGACATAAATCAATCAATAAAAATTTGCCCCACTCTGCAAACACTGTGACCATCTACAGATCTTAGTATGAAATAAACCAAACCTAACTTTAGCAAGCAAGCAATGCTACATTTGCTTCAAAGTCTTTTTTTAATCACCTATAATATCTACCTTGCAGAGCTAATTACATTTAATAAGTAGATTTATGTCAACATTCTATTTGTGCTTTGGGGAAAAGGAAGTAGCAGTTTTTTGTTTTTGTTTTTTAAAAAGGCTATTGCTCATACATTTCTTTAATATAGAGGATAACCTACAGGCTTTCAGATACTGGTAAAGTTATCATTTCCTGTAGCTTCAGCTGGCATAATTAAGAGCAGAACCTGCTGGGAACTGTAGCACAACTGAAAAAATCACAGTTGAGAGAGTTGTATGGATGAATGAAAAACTATTTAACACCACCGACAATGCTACTACCCTTCAAAAAGACCTTGACTTTGTGTCAGAATGGTCAAACAATTGGCAACTCCAAATCTCAACCAACAAATGCTCTGTCTTACACATTGGCAAAAAGAACCAGAACACAAAATAGAAGCTGAGTGGACACGACGTTGTAGATGTCCTCACTCTGTCAAGAACTTTGGAGTACTCATATCTAATGATCTAAGTGCCAGAGCCCACTGTAACAACATCACCAAAAAGGCATTAAGAGTTGTAAACCTAATCTTGCATAGCTTCTTCTCTGGTGATATCACACTACTAATCAGAGCAAACATTTGCTAGACCAATTCTTGAATACAGGTCATCTGTCTGGAACCCACACTGCATATCGGACATTAATACAATTGAGTGTGTCCAGAAATATTTCACAAGAATTCTCCACTCTTCTGCTCGCAACAAAATACCTTATGCCATCAGACTTGAAATTCTGGGCTTAGAAAACTTAGAACTACGCCACCTTCGGTATGACCTAAGCGTGGCTCATAAAATTATCTGCTACAATGTCCTACCTGTCAATGACTACTTTAGCTTCAACCACAATAATACATGAGCACATTATAGATACAAACTTAAAGTGAACCGCTCCAAACTCGATTGCAAGAAAATATGACTTCAGCAACAGAGTGGTCAATGTCTGGAATGCACTACCTGATACTCTGGTGTCATCCCCAAACCCCCAAATATTCCCAATATCGTCACAATTACTGGCTCGGCGGATCCAGGCCAAACTGTGAGGAACCCACCACTGGTGGTGCTGCACAAGTGCCATGAGGCTAGATGTGGCTATAGCTGGGCATAAGAAACTTACTTGAGTGACTTGTGACTTTCCCTACAGGAACGTGACAAATGATGATCACATAATTATAGGACACGTCAACCGCCTATGTTGTAGGTACAAGCAGTTGCTATCATGTGACCATGGGAGTGATGAAACAGCCAGAACTTTGAGAGATGGTTTTAAGCATCACTCTTTCAGCACCACCATAATTTCAAATGGTTGCTGAATGAGCTGTCATTTATCAAGAACTATCTGTGATTGTGTATAATTTTTCAATTTTTGTAAACATGCCAAAGCATTTGGCTTAAGTGTTTATAGAATTTTGGAGCAGTTTTTAATTTGAAGAATCATTATTGAGATTCTGTTAATTATTTCTTGACTCAAGATAGCTTAATCCCCTGCCTCAAAATGTTGTCAGAAAACCTTACAATTAAAGCATATTTGCATATTAATAAATTCACTGATTAATCAACTAAAACATCTAGAATCTCATTTTACCAATTAAAGCATGCAATCTTAGTTAATAACTTTGGGAGGCCTTTTAACTTTTTCTCAGGGAAGAGAAAACTCTTGGAAACCAGGTGTGGATAACAGGTTTTTGTCATTTTTGAAATTCAAATTTATTTTAATGAGACATCTGCTGTCAGCAGGAGTGATATTGCGAGGCAGGCTGGGAGATGAAGGACCTTCCAACAGGGGAATTCAAGCAGATTTAGTTGTTTGCATCTAGATTAGTTTTGCTTCTGTAATTTCTCTCTCGTTTCCAAAATGGAAACATTGCACAGTTCTCAAGACGACAATCAACTGTCAGTCGCTGTGACTACACAGTGTAGGAGATGACCAGGCTGAGCCTAGGGATCACCCATGTCATCAATCATGAGTCCCTGCATGTCCACAAAAGATCTAAGTCCAGCCCACGTTGAATTCTATTGACTCTTTTCTACTGACAATTTGTTTGGATCTTTAGTAGTTCAGATTCTTGTAGGGAGCTTAAGCTCGCAATAAATCTTTATACCCACTTGAACTGCCTAGATCTTCTGATTCCCATGGCATATGGCACCCATGGGATTCAGCACACTCCTTAAACTTCAAAAGTTAACTAACACACACAAATTTCCTCATATAATAATAATAATAATAAACTTTATTGTCATTGTATGTGTATACACAGTATACACATACAACGAAATTTACTTGACACCCAAAGACCAGGTCCCACACACATAATCACCAGCACACTCCCACCCACCACAATTGCCCACCCCTAAAACCACCCAAACATCTACACAACAGACCAAGTAATATGTCCAACAGTTCACTGATGGTGGCCCTTTAGTTCATTGTTGAGTGCAATTATAGCTCTCTATATATCTTTATATATGAATATATAAAGGTAGCCTTTCCTTAGCAGTCTTTTGGAAGAAACATTGGTGGTGGCACAGTGGTTAGAATGCAGTACTGCAGGCTAACTCACTGCTTACTCCAGGAGTTCAATTCTGACTGGCTCAAGGTTGACTCAACCTTCCATCCTTCCGAGATGGGTAAAATGAGGATCCAGATTGTTGGGGAAAATATGCTGACTCGGTAAACCATTTAGAGAGGGCTGCAAAGCACTGTGATTTACAGTAATTTTAAGTGCTATTGCTATTTTGCAAATCCCCAGACAGATGTACGCAAGAACTTTTAAACCATTCACAATCAGCTTGTGTGTAAATACTAGACAATTACTTCCTTTCCTTTTGGGGAGAAAGGCTATACATTTTCACAGGGGTATTGGAAATCTGGGTGCATACACTCAGCAATTGGTTAGTTTAAAACAGAAAGTGTGAACCCTGATTCACTGGTATTCTCTGATCTCCAAGTATTGGTATGTTCCAACTAGTTGAAGATGCTGGTTGGGTAAAGGTGCTTTTTGCAAGCTCCAGACTAGGCATATATTGACAATAGAAGATTGAAAGTGTTTTAGAACTGCAGAAGGAGAGGGCAATTTAGAGAAACTGGTTTTACCCAAAAAGGGCATTGGGGCTTGATAGGCAAATGGAAGGCTGGTGATGTGGCAGAATTGATACCGCATTGCCCTAGAATTGGCATGCTATGATTGTTCCGAACCATGAGTGCAATTCTTCTATCCTCACTAGCAAAACATTTGAGAGAGATTCTGGTATTTTATCACAGTCCCAGTCCAATCTCATGCATTCTGTTACAAAGGCCTGGGAGTGTTTCAAGATTTTCTTTTCTTAATGAAAATAATCTTTTGTAAAGAGTCACATGAGCCGGAAAGCATAGTAGGCACCAAGAACGGTGCCTGAGAACAGATGGGTTTCTGAGTCCCTTTGTCTATAAGCAACTGAGGTTGTATTTCCTTCAAACCCTGGTAGTGCTTCACTCAGAGAGGGAAAAATAAACTGATGGAATTCTCTCACAGACGTAGATAAGTTAACAATTGATGCTCGTTTCTCATCATGCAAAAGGTAATTCTTGAGAAGGTGAGAAAAATACTATAAGAGATGGAGTTTGGAAGGCTTTTTTTTTCCACCTCAGAAATTGGAACCAGATGTTCTCCTTTAATGCTTCTTGGCTCTTTGAAGATTAGACAAAAGGGCAATGTGTATTATACGCATTTTGGTTGGATAGATCTGGAAAGTATGACTCTGTGACTCAGCGATAATAGCAAGTGAATAGAACTAAAACCTTACCTGGAAGCATGTCCCTCCTGAATTCAAGGTGGCTTCGTTTGTAATGTATTCAGAACATTCAATAAGCTCAGTAAATTTCACAAAGTAAGGGAAACAGGGATTCTTTTTCCCCTAAGGACATTTCTCCACTATTGAATTAAAGTTCTATCAATCTATCCTTGAGTTATTACATAAAATTGGCTGTCCTTGCCAATTTCTTGCCTGACTGTATTACATCAATTTAGTCATTGCTAGATTCCCAAGCGTGCTCCTTGTTCTAGGCAATGTGCCTGGAGTTGGAGGGGAGAGGGTTCCTGCTCTTGAGCAATGCTCCTTTAGCACATGAATTACTATCAGGGAGAATGAATAGGGTGCATCTGATCTCAGGCCTCTGCCTATCTTTTCAGGACTGGTTAATTTGTTCCTCTCCGCTCCCCACCCCGCCCCGCCCCTCTCCTCTCCTTCTCTCTCTCCCTCTTCCTCTCCTCTCCTCCCCCCTCCTCCCTACCCATCCTACCTCGAAATTAGTAACATCAACCAAATACATTTAGGAAGATGTGTTCCTAGACCCATAATGGCGAACCTATGGCACGGGTGCCACAGGTGGCACGCAGAGCCATATTGGTGGGCACGCGAGTGTTGCCCTAGCTCAGCTCCAGCGCACATACACGCACCAGCCAACTGATTTTCAGGCCTTCCAGTCCCACCAGAAGTCGGGAAACTGGCTGTTTCCGGCCTCTGGAAGGCCTCCAGGGGGAATGGGGAAGGCTGTTTTTGCCCTCCCCAGGCTCCTAGAAAGCCTCTGTAGCCTAAGGAGGGGGGAAAATGGGCCTACCGGGCCCATCGTGCCATCACGTGCCAAAAACAGGGGGAAGTGGGGGGGGTCACGTGCGCATGCGCGGGACGGTGGGGCGCATTGAATTATGGATGTGGGCACATGCAGCCGCGACCCCCCACGCTCCCCCCGCTTTTGGCACATGACGGCAAAAAGGTTAGCCATCACTGCCCTAGAGAGTAAGAGATCAGACCCTGTCCAGATTGTGCAGTTAGCTACATCCCTACGGAGCTGAAAACTTTAAAATGAAAATGATTGAAATGGAATAATACCGGGAAACTGTCAATTAAGCAAAAAGAAAGTTTGGATACCCTTATTATATTCGGGATCTTGCAGTGAGGAAAATCGAGGGTACTATATCTATCCTGATATCCTTTTGAAGTTGCACAAATATATGACATTTTATTTTCTGAACAAAATAGTGAAATTCTGCTTTTTTTACACAGTAGCTGATTGGCTGCCTTGGAAAAGTTCATTTCAAAAACTTGGGATGGAAGAGTGGGGTATTTGTAGTGGTCATGACTGGCTTCAAAATGTTGGCCATACCCAGGTGCTTAAAGCCTTGTGTGGGTACAATGTGTGAACCCACAATAAAAAGGGGTGGACTAGGGGTGAAATCCAGCAGGTTCTGACAGGTTCTGGAGAACTAGTAGCGGAAATTATGAGCAGTTCGGAGAACTGGCAAATACCACCTCTGGCTGGCCCCAGAGTGGAGTGGGAATGGAGATTTCGCAATATCCTTTCCCCAAGAGTGGGGAAGTAATGGGGATTTTGCAGTATCCTTCCCCTGGAGTGGGGAGATAAAGGGGATTTTGCAGTATCCTTCCCCTGCCATGCCCACCAAGCCACACTCACCAAGCCACATCACACCCACCAAGCCACGCCCTAAGTCTAGTAGTAAAAAAAGTTGGATTTTACCTCTGAGTAGAACTTTGATCCTCCACCCCTACCGACCATTGTGGAACCAATTACAGTTCTACAGATGCTCCTGGGAGAACTTTTTGATATGAAAGGAAATCAGGAAAATAGTTGCAGAGGGAAAATGTTGTGAGACAATGACATTTCAGAAGGAGGACATATTAGTGCAGTTTAAAATCTGGAACAAGAAATATATTTATTATTTTATTTATTAAAGATATATAAAAAGAATAGCATCTGCCCAATCACCATTAAAGCCCATGTGAATAAAATTGTTTTCACTAACCTTCTAATAGAGACCAGACTCATTTCTTGACACCATAAGTTCCAAAGTGTTGGAGCTATGATGGAAAAGCACTGTCTTCTCATCCATCATTATGTCAACTTAAGGAGGTGACATCTTAAGGTGGTTGTCTCTAAATGACCTTACAGGTTGAGGGGAATTATTTGGGAAAAAGCCATTCCTAATGTAGGTCAAAGGACTTTATGGGTAATGAAAGATCCAATATTTTTGGAACAAGCTAACATGACATAGTCAAGGAAAGCGAGAGGATGAAAGCCTCGGGCCACAAAGAAGACATATGAAGACTGAATGCAGACTTTCAGCATCAAGCAAGAAAGAAAAGGAAACCTATTTCAGTCAAAAACATCAAGAAAAGGAAAATAACAAGAAAGGGAAATTTTTTCATAAGGAACTCAAAAAGATCCTGGGAAAATTTAGAGTCCTGAAGTAGGACTACTAAAGGATAATTATGGAAGAAATGTACTAGAAGTAAATGAGGTTAAGGAAAGATGGAAGGCCGAATGCCATTTACGAATGGCATTGTAGAATGCAGAAATATTTGCAAATAGAAAATGTTTTCAGGGATATAATTTACTAAACACACATGAGAGGCAATGAATCAGCTATCAAACAGGAAAGAGAAGTACATATGAAATATTTATTGAACCATTATATAGGGCACTTAAAGTGCTGATACTGCTACATGAACTAATACTGTATAGAAGAAGGCTGGCCTAGAGATTGGAAAAGATATCTATCATCTGTCTGTCTGTCTGTCTGTCTGTCTGTCTGTCTGTCAGGGTTCTAAGTAACACCCGTAAAGAAATAAGACTCTGAGGCTTATTTCCCACTAGTCCATCACATGCTCTAATCAAAGCACCGTCACAACTGGAGATGCCTCCCAGTTCCAGCCTTCCAGGTGCAGGGCAAGATGTCCTTGAGTCTCTGAGAAAGGAATGTTATTATGACTATATATCATCCTGGCTTCACACAATTCCTCCCTTCCAAATTCCCACAGTAGTAAATGTGGCAGGCCTAAAGATCCAACAAAAAAGATGGCTTCCAGGCCTGACACTATCTATCTGTCTATCTGTCTGTCTGTCTATCCACCCATCTGCCTGTCCACCCACCCGCCCACCCGCCTGTCCATCTGTCATCTATCATCTATCCATCCACCCACCCACCCACCCACCCACCCTCCTATCTATCTATCTATCTATCTATCTATCTATCTATCTATCTATCTATCTATCTAATTACAAAACCATTGCATTATAGGTAGTCCTTAACTTACAATGATTTCTTTAGTGACCATTCAAAGTTATGACAATGCTGAAAAAATGACTTATAATAGGTCATCACAGCATCCCCATTAAGGGGCTGGGGGTTGTCATGTCATCATGATTCCAACTCCTGGCAATGTACAGGTAGTCCTCGACTTATGACCACAAGTGAGCCAAAATTTATGTTGCTAAGGCAGCGACCTGTATCAACCATTAGCACCAGTCAATGGTATTTATGAGACATTTTTAAATGTTCAGTTGACCGAGTTTCATGTTTAATGAATAAAAGATAATAATAATAAAAAAGAGAAGGCAGGGGAACATGAGATGGCATAGTTTTAATATAACAAAGAATGAGGAGACCTAGAGAACTTAAGAAGGAATTTACTTTTGCTTTATCATCTGCAGGAAGCCTTTGATTCAGTAGATCATGCCTGTGTGTAGAACACATCTAGGGTAAAAGAAATAGCAACAGCACTAGCACTTAGACTTATCTACCGCTTCGCAGTGCTTTACAGCCCTCTCTAAGCAGTTTACAGCGTCAGCATATCGCCCCCACAATCTGGGTCCTCATTTTACAGATCTCAGAAGGATGGAAAGCTGAGTCAACCCTGAGCCTGGTGAGAATCTGCCAAATTGCTGGCAGCTGGCAGCCAGCAGAAGTAGCCTGCAGTACTACATTGTAACCACTGCACCACCACGGCTCTGGCACAGAAATGCCAGAATATTTAATTTTTCTTTTGAGGAAACCACAGGTAGTCCTCAACTTATGACCACAATTGAGCCCAGAATTTCTGTTGTTAAGCGAGACATTTTTTAAAGTGAATTTTGCCCCATTTCACGACCTTTGTTGCCGCAATTGTTAAGCGAATCAATGCAGTTGATAAGTTAATAACACGGTTATTAAATGAATCTGGCTTCCCCATTGATTTTGTTTGTCAAAAGGTTGCAAAAGGAGATCCCATGACTTTGGGACACAGCAACAATCCATAAGTACGAAGCAGTTGCCAAGTATCTGAATTTGGATCACATGATCACAGGAAAGCTACAAAGGTCTTAAGTGTGAAAAATGATCATAAGTCACCTTTGTTGTAACTTTGAACGGTTACTGAATGAACTGTTATTAAGTCGAGGACTACTTGTACAGTGAACAAGGTGCTGGTATAAAAAAAACCTGAATTTGGAGAAGGACTACAGGGAAGGAAATTGGAGCTGAAATACTCGCATACATATTCAGACAACATTATTTTGTTAGGTGCTTTGATGACTTCATTAGGAAAGTGTTAAACGTAGTATTAAATATTAAGAAGACAAATATTACATCAGCGAGAATGCTTTGTGAATTCACACTGACTGCGAAGAAGTAAAGTTGGTAGATAGTGTTGGTTTTGGAGGTCAAAGAGTAAAGATACACCGAGGTGTGCTGGAGAAGTAAACAGATTAATACAAGGGAGGATTAATGCATTGCCAAACTTAGATAAGATCCTGAAGGATATTTCCATGGCAACAACAATCAAAATAGTTAAAGCAGTGGGGGTTTTTTCCCCCCCAATGAAAGCTAGACACTGAGGAAAAGTGAGAGAAAGTAGATTTTGCCTTCAAATGATGGATCTGGTAATTGAGAGTATCACAGACTACAAGACCTACCAATCAATTGGTCTTGGAAGAAATAAAGATTGACTGTTCCCTTCAGGTGATGATTAGTAAGCAGCAACTTCTATTTTGGGACATGTAATGTGAGTAAATGATGGATTGGGAAAAAAATAACTGTCAAGGTGGAGGGAAAGACAACAGATAAGGTAGATGGGTGGAATCAGGGCTATCATTCAACCTCCGGGCAAGTCTCTGACTTATTGCTGGGGTCAAATTGAAAGGAGAGCATTTTGTCATACAAGGACCAGACATCAAGCCTGACTCGATGACAACCAGCTAAGACTGTTTCCCTTGAGAGTTGGGAATGAGATAAGACCAATGTTTTTCAACTAGGCATGACAACAACATAGAAGGCCGTAAGAGAGAGTCAAAGTCTAAATCCAAATATCCAATGATTCAGCCAATAAAAATTATCTCCTAACTTCCAGAGTAATTTTTGGGATTGAGATACCTGTAAATGTTCAAGTGGGATAGCTGAAATTCAAATTGGTAATTTGTAATAATAATTTCTCCATGTAAGTAGATTAATAGGTACCACTTCGGTAGGAAAGTAAGAGCATTCCATGAGCCTCAGTGTACAGTCTTGCTGACCACACGACCATGGGTCTTCAGACAATACTGGCTCCCTTGTCTAAGAAACAGAGATGAGCACTGGCCCCTAGAACAGAACACAACTGGATACAACTTACCTTTACCTTTAATAATTTCTCCAAAATTCCTCAGATCAGAAACAATCACGATGAAAATTAAGATTGTCCAGCAGTGCCCTCTGGTGGCCAAAAGAAATGGTTTACATATGCTCTGATTTTTATGCGCTTTGGAAAATGTGACTAACATCACACACACACCAAAAAGAAAAGCGGGGGGGGGGGTGGGAGGGTGGGAAGGAAAGGAAAGGAAAGGAGAGGAGAGGAGAGGAAAGGAACTTCAACTTTTCCAAGAGGACAATATTGTGTAAATAAAAAAACTTCATGGGTTATAAAATCTTAACTATTGCATCCAGTTTTGGTTACCACAAAAAAGATAGTAAGAAGCTAGAAAAATGCAGAGAAAGAGCAACAAAGATGATCAAGGGACTGGAGGCTAAAACATAGGAAGAATGGTTGCAGGAATTGGGTATGTCTAGTCCAGTGATGGCTAACCTTTTCCGGACCAAGTGCCCAAAGCGTGTTCACGTGCCTGAACCCCAAAATGCACCCCGCACTCGAGCACACACACACACACACACACACTCATGCATGAGACCAGCTGGCTGGCAGGAGGCGCATCTGCATGCATAGCAGAGCTGAATTAGGACGACTAAACGGTGGAGAATGGAAAGATTTATATTAGGGACTAGAGGTGACATGATAGCAGTCTTCCAATATTTGAGGGGCTGTCACGGTGAAGAGAGGGGTCAACCTATTTTCCAAAGCAGCTGAAAGGAGAATAAGAAATAATGCATCTCAATGTACAATGCATCTCAACGAGGCCATATTGCCTCTTCATCTCAGTAAGGCACCCTGCCATGTTCCAATGGCCTATTACATTACAGCCATATCACCTTTAGATTGGTCTGCAAATGCGCTAAATTCATAGTTTGCATCTAGAAGGCTCTGCAATATCTGCTTTGCAGATATGAATCATGCCTGCATGTTGCAGCTGATTTTTTCTCTCTCTCTCCCTCCCTCCATGTTTTTAGGAATATGAAAGTGGGATATGTGGCTTCTTGAGCCAAATATCACTGCCTATTTTGTTATGCATTCTGGTACACATGGGAATAAGTGAGGCCTTTTCGTATCTGTTCAATCATGTCCAACTATCGGAGTCCGCTTGGCCTAGTCCCTGCAGTTTTCTGGGCCAGGTTTTCCCAAAATGGTTTGCCATTGTCTCCTTCCTAGAGCTAAGAGAGAGTATGTAAGTTGCTCAAGGTCAGCCAGTTGGCTTTGTGGCCAAAGTAGGATTAGAACTCGTAGTCTTCTGATTTCTAGCTGTAATTGCTTTGGCGATTTTATAAAATGAACACACATCCTGCTTTTTGGAGCTCTTCATGGCAGATCTGGATTTTGTTTATTTATTTGCTTTCCTTTCATGAAGGAGGAAGGCAGGCAGGCAAATGAGGTTAGGAAAGGCTACGTTAAACAGAACGACAGCAGCTGCCCAGCCCAATGAAATTCACTGGCCACTCTCACTGGCTTCACTCAACACTTGTTCGGATCTATTCTTGTTCAGGACTTGAAACCAATGTATTGGGAGGGAGGACACTGATTTTTGGGGAAGGCTGCCAAAAGGAATACTTTCTGAAAGACAGATGATACCCCAGAAGTCTGAATTTGATCCAGGCTACAGATGGCAGCATTTGGATAATGTAGTCTATACTTGGCAATTCAGCAAGGTAGAGCCTGATTGGTCCTTGATTGGAAGAACACAGGAAAATGCCAGGGCTGTAGGCTAGACTGAGAAGAAGAATGTGGCAGCAAACTGAAAAACAATATGGATAGATTGACAAGTCAAGTTCTACCATAGGTCAAGCTTTACTGAAGGACATCCTTACTTTTACCAAATTAGTAGGTTAATTTCCACTTCTCCCATCAACTGAAGAAGGTTTACAATATGAAATGATTGAAATCTCAAAGTGATACTTTGTCAGACAATTTGCATGACAATTACATTGAACGATTCAGACTAGTTAGTATGACCACACACGCCCTGAATCACTTCCAATGCAAAATTGTCAGGGGCTCTTCTCTGAGTAAACACGACATGAAAAGACTATTATGATAAGCAGAACTTAAAGTATTATTATTGGTAGGCTTCAATTTCTGATTAGTGCTACCTAGAAATGATGGTTGCTCTGCATTTATACATCATACTTAACCCATCACTTTTGGTTAAGACCCACTTCACACAAAGAAAAAAGGCAAGATAGATATTCATTTTAATCAGCCAGAATAAGTATAAATATGCATATGCATATATTTGCATATATATATAATATATAAAACAAATATTATAATATAATATAATATAATATAATATAATATAATATAATATAATATAATATAATATAATATAATATAATATAATATAATATATAAAATTATATATATATATATCCCAGTGAGACTTACCCAATCATTTTGAATAAGAATAGACAAAACTAAAGATATCTATTTCCTTTTCTTTATTATTGCTTTTTTACTGTTTCTATTGCTTTTAACCAATATAGCATTCTATATGTTTAAACCAATATAGCATTCTATATGTTTCTTAACTTCTCCTTGCTTCCAGATATCATCATTTCTTTCAAAGATTTTAATTCCAATTAGTACTTCTTTTACTCTAATATTTCCAGTGATATGATTTGCATGTAAGCTAAATGACTGTGTACAAACTTTGATGAGCTACTTTCCAAACTTTATACCAAGGGTGTCAAACTCAATTTCATTGAGGGCCACATCAGGGCTGTGGCTGACCTTGGGGAGGGGGCAATGGGGCATGGCTGACTGGGTGAGCATGGCCATCTTGATGCCACTCACTGGGCATGGCTGACTAGGTGGGTGTGGCCAGCTGGATGGGCATGGCCAGCTTGTCGTCACTTCGCAAACTGCTGGCACGTTTCCTCTTTGCATTGGGTAGACTGGGCCAAAGCCACACTGGCCCAATGTTTCCTCTTCACAGTGGGTGGACTGGGCCGAAGCGACATAGGTAGACCGGGTCGAAGTGACACAGGATGGCCCCTTACATTTTCCAGGATGGGCCCGCAGGCCGGATCCGACCACATCATGGACTGGATCCGGCCCACACGCCTTGAGTTTGGTACCCTGCTTTAAACTATTTAGCACTTCCACATTCCAAAACTATTTAATAACTTCATATTCTAGAACCATTTAGCACTTCCATATTCTAGAACCATTTAGTATCTCCATAATCTAGGACCATGTAATAAATCCATATTCTAGAACCATTTAGTAGTTTTACATTTCTTAACTACTTGGTGGTTCCATATGCTATTATAAGTGTTGATTAAATTCTCCAACAAACAGATAAGGAGGCCTGTGCTGGAGGAAATTAGATTACCAGAATTCAATAATAAATGAATTAAAACTAGATGGTTCAGTGGAAGCCACTATTAATGAAACTTCAATATTTGGGATATATATATATAACTTAAATACTTCGGAAACCTAAAGCGAAGGCAACAATTGTGGGAGACTGAAAAAGAAGACAAAAGACCACTTGGCTAAATACTATCATTGATGAGAAGCAAGGGTTTATAAGTACTCAATTATCAATTTCTGACAGAAAATTCAGGTAAAATTATGCATATTGGGTCAGAGTCAGAATCAAGCAACAGCTAAGGAACCGAAGACTTATGTTTAGCACCTGATTGTGCAGTTCAGCAACCAGCTTCCTAATCACGCTTAGATCTATAATGTAAACAGAATAAAGATACCATGAAATGCAGCTTGGAGAAGAATAGACAAAAGTGTTGATGTACTTTAAAAAAAAAAATCTCAGGCTGATTTGTCCTGAAATGACAAGGCTAGTGCGCCATCTAGTGAAAACTGCTGAATGGACTCAATTATCCCCAAAGCCTCATAACTTCCTTCCCAATCACTGCACTTGTCATACTATGTAAATCTGCCAAATACCAAGAATGCTTAGAGGGAGGGAAAAGGCAAGAAACTAATTTTCACTTAGAGACTAATGACGCAGAAAAAGAGCAACCACAAAAGCCTCTCATCCATCCAGCTGTTTTTCTTAAACATTATGATTTTAACATTGATTTAAAATCCCACAGTTGTAGTTGTATTACTCATTCTCAAAGTTTAGGTCTACCATGAAAATCCAAAAGTTGGAAAACTATGTTATTTTTTTTTTCACGAATGGAGGAAAACAGAGAATATGGGGGCTAGAACAATATGTCTTTGCCAAATTGGTACTCTTGAAATGTGCTGATTGTACCTTCCAGAATTCCCAATCAGTGATTGGCCAGGAATTTGGAGAGATGCAACCCCAGCACATCTGAAAGGTTTCAGATTGGAGACTTCAGGTATAAAAAAGAAGGGTGTGTCTCATGCATAAAGGTAAAGGTAAAGGTTCCCCTCACACATATGTGCTAGTTGTTCCCGATTCTAGGGGGCAGTGCTCATCTCCGTTTCAAAGCTGAAGAGCCAGCGCTATCCGAAGACATCTCTGTGGCGCCTTTGGCATTTAGTCATGCTGACCACATGACCACGGAGACATCTTCAGACAGCACTGACTCTTGGAATGCTGTTACCTTCCCACCAAAGATGGTCCCTATTTTTCTACTTGCTTTTTTTGTGTGCTTTCAAACTGCTAGCAGAAGCTGGGACAAGTAATGGGAGCTCACCCCATTACGCGGCACTAGGGATTCGAACTGCTGAACTGCCGACCTTTTGATTGACAAGCTCAGCATCTTAGCCACTGAGCCACCGCCCCCCCTTTTTTTGTCTCATGTGTATAAAACTGCTAAAGGCTGGAAGCAATTGTTTTGCTTTTTTCCTCTTACTTACTGATTCTACTTACATTTCTATAACTTAAAAAGTTAAGGACCAGGAATAGGAATAAAAGTGAAAAAGAGGCCTATATAACTCATCAGCTCATTAGAATTGGAGATGAGAGACTCAAAGAAGGCATGAACTGATTTGAGCTTCAAAATATGAAAAAAAGAACTGTTCATGAGTTATAATGGAATAGCATCAAAATGGATAAAGAAATTGCATTTTTGGCAAAATGGGATTCAAATAGGAACTATTTAAAGGATATTATCCCCGCCAAGTTTCAGCTTGATGGCTTTTAAAGTTTCACTCCAATATATTTTAGAAACATTTTTCCTCTACTTCCTTAAAGCTAGAAAGAAGGAATGAATAAAAGCCAGAGCAAAGACCTTGTTATGCTGAACAAAGGCAGAAAGTGTTCTATCAATTGATTGCTGGGCACTGCTCAGAGTTGCCTTACTGAGATGGGCCGCTATATAAATTTGATTAATAAAATAAAATATTCCAATTAAGTTTATCATTTTAAACATAATGTTTAAATATGGATTTTTGGGTGGGTGGGTGTGGGGAAGAGATTTGTTCTTATTTTGTCATTTTGCTTTTCTAGACTGCAAGGTTTAGCATGCCACTAACAAATGATCTTGGATTTGCCCTTGTGGGATGAAAAGCTTTGCTGGCTCTGATTATTGGGTTTTTTGGGTACCAAGGTGGCAAGGTTGGTCCCTCTTGAGATGGGCTTTTGCATCACTGGATTGTGTGGGAATAGATACAAAGCCTGCTCTCTTCTTTGTAGGAGTTGGAAGATTGACAATTGATTTAGAGGTTGGCAGCATCTTGTCAGCGACTTCTGTAAGTGTCAGAAGGGTATTGCCTATTGACTTAACTGGAAGGACATGATAAAAATCAGCATAAGCACATTGCCACAGTGAACTCCAAGTAGCAGTAAGATAAAGACAATCTCCTTCTAGCTGCACCCAAGTCTTAGTGACTTCACAGATGTGCCTGGGCCTAATCCAGTCCAGTCCTACTATGCTTTTTGAAATTAAGTAAGCTCTGCCTATTATCTGGGTTTTGTACCCTTACAAATTTCTCCCCTTCCTTTTTTTAAAAATAGCACCTGCAATTAACCTGGAACCCATTCACTCACTGTGAGACTTAAGTCTGTCATAATCATGCAAGATCAGTCCCATTAGGGAATACTCGGTTTGAACCATAGGTATATTCCTGATTGGTTAGCTTTGCGACTGTATGAAGTATGGTGATTATTGAGCTCAACTCCTAATTCAGCTGACAGGACCAATCTGGAAGTGTGACATGTGAGAACAAAGTTAAGTCTTGTAACTGGTCACATTCAAGAACCTGATAAAGGCCCAAAGTAATGTTAGTCATGCTACCTTAAAGGAGCTATGATAAACTTGAAAACTCAGTGGATAGATGCTCATACAAATAACAGAAAGCCCATCATGCTATTCAACTCCTCCATATAGGAAACTGAAATATATTCCATTATATATTTTCTCTTAAGAATTCCAAGATCAGCAGAAAACCCTTCAACTCTCCTTTTAGAGTCACCCAATACTAGTCATCACTTTGATGCAGGACTCTGCTTCAGTGTACGAATCTCCTTTGATGATGAGAGCTTGACAAAAGCATCACTGAATTGAGTCGCCCATCAGAAAGCTCTGTGCAACCTAGCAAAGAATAAATCCTACCCTGTAAATGAAGTGTCTCTAAAAAGCATTGCTCAAATATTGTCTAGCGAACCAAACTTCCTTCCTATTGCCCCAAGGAATGGTGTAGTTTTGGAATTGGTCTGAAATGGAGGCCTCATTTGGGGTTTGCAAATAGAAAATCTCATCTTAGAATTTCATTGGGGTTGAGATCCAGAGGAATACAACAATTGTTAATTGAAAAAGAGAGAGAGATAGCAAACCTGGGTTAACACTGGAAATATACCTGGTGTCAAGTATTCAAACATATATCCCTTGCACTTCATACTGTCATTGTGTTTAATGTGATCAATATATCAAATATGGAGAAGTGACCATAGTTAACTGTGGTGTTGATTGAAGCATTGTTTTTTATCTGCAAAATCCTCAAAAGCAGCAACTCTACCAGGGGTGGGTTCTACTTACCTTACTACCGGCTCACAATGGGACCGCATGTGCATGCTTCTGCATATATGCAGATCACCCATGATGACATCATGGCAGGTGGGCGGAGCCTCCTGCCAGTTTTACTACCAGTTCTATAGAACCGGGCTGAACCGGGAGCAACCCACCACTGAATTCTACCCAAAACCTATAGAATTTGCATAACTCTTTGAAACACTTAACAACTTGCAGTCCTGATTCAATTATCTGCTCTTAAGTGGATCCTCACTTTGTTTCATAAATATGCTTTAATTCAGTCACTCCGATTCACCTGAAGTCTTGTCAGATTGAACACTCCTTTGAGCATTGCACAACACGATTAGGAAACTTTTGAGTTCTGAGCTGAACTGTAGGACTACAGATGGTCCTTAATATAGAACCATTTGTTTAACAACCATTCAAAATTATAATAGCACTGACAAAAGCAACTTGTGACTAGTCCTCTCATTTATGACCATCACAGTATCCCTGTGGTCACGTAATCAAAATTCAGGTCCTTGGCAATCAGCATGTACTGTATTTACTGCAACGGCAAAATCTCAATATCATGTGATTGCCATTTGCGACTTTCCTAGCTAACTTCTGACAATGGGGAAACCCAGCTTCGCTTAACAGCTGCATGATTCACTTAACAACTGCAGTAATTTGCTTAACAACTGTGTGAAGAAAAGTCTTAAAATGGGAAAAAAGTCACTGAACGCTGTCTCGCTTAGCAATGAAATTTTGGGGCTCAGTTGTGGTCGTAAGTCAAGGACTCCCTGTAGTATGACAGCCTAGTTTCTAGCTGCAAATTTCTAAATAGAGATGGATTTCTGCCAAAGCTGTCTGTTCCTCAGGCAAGCTGCCTCTCGTTGCTTGACTGCCAACTACTCAATTTTAAACTGGCTTGACCGGTTTTTTTCTGTTTCCCAGTGCATTTTTTTTCTCCTTCTGGCAATGGATAACTCTAGCTTTCCTTCCAAGAAATGACTAGACATATGCAAAATAGGCAATGGACATTTTCCCCCAATCATATATGGAAAATTTAATATCACGCTATTTTTGTACAGGCTTAGCATGGGAGGGAAGAGTATAATTGTTGGCACTATGTTACCTGTGAGACAAAGAATATTTTGTTTGGTAAGGTTGTTGTTTTTTTACTTCTCATATGCATTACAACCAACCTGAAACTCAAATAATGCCTATGTTTTGATCTTTCTTTGTTTATTTTTCTTCCAAACTATGAAATAAACTGATGTGTGAATATCTTGTTCTCCATATATGTATAAGGCCACGTCTCAAACCTGGTAATAATGGGACTTTTGATCCCAATTTATTTAGAAGACCTTAGTTTGATGTAATACATGGAGATAACACGCAAACAACAAGTAGCATAAATCAACAAAAGACACGTTAAAAAAAATCTCTTAAGAAATTAATAATGAAAAATCACAATCAAGTCCATTATAAAGTCTGCAAGCATCAGGAAAGAGGCCAAATCAAATAAAACAAAGATTCCATTTTAGGCTAAGGCTGGTAATGAATTGTGTAGGACTGAGGTTTATCAGACTCTAAACATCCAAAGGATTGTTTCCATACTGGTCTTGATCCGAGACCCAAATTGGGGAACGTGTAGCCCCAGGATCTCTCATCCCTTCATCCCTTTTTGTTCCCTTTAGAGCCCCTTTGGCTGGGATTGCTGAAAACCAAGGTATACATTTATTATTTCATAGTGAGAAATAGCTGAAAACTACAGGACAAGCTATACAATAGGCAAAAATTACAGTTAAAAGAAGCCAATAAAGAATATTTGTAGTTCAGGGTAGAAATGAAGGGTCCTTGATGCTCTCTGAGCTTGCTTGTTTTCTTACAGATGATTCATTACCCAACTAGGTAACATCATAAGTTCTATAATATAAACTAGAACATCAGTTCTAAAATATAAAGTGACAGGAAACAGCACTCCTTATTAGCACTGATGATGTTACCTCGTTTGGGTAATGAAAAGAAGCAAGCTCAGAGAGCATCAAGGACTCCTCAGTTAAAAGAAGCTAAAAGAAGCAGATGCATTCAGGACTTACAGCTTCACAGAAATGTTAAGGGTAGCTTTAGTTCAAAAGTATAAAATAAAATAAAATAAAATAAAATAAAATAAAATAAAATAAAATAAAATAAAATAATAAAATAAATAAAATAAAATAAAATAAAATAAAATAAAATAAAATAAAATAAAATAAAATAAAATAAAATAAAAATAAAATAAAATAAAATAAAATAAAATAAAATAAAATAAAATAAAATAAAATAAACCCGCTCCTATCCCAGAGCATATGTGCTGAATGTTAAGGGTAGCTTTAATCAATCAATCAAACAAACAAACAATCAATCAATCAATTTTCCCACTCCTATCCCAGAGCAATAAGACACAATCACCTGATTCAATCCACCTTAATTTTGCATCAAGAGGCTTTAAAGGGTAGGCCTCCTACAACTCTCTAGCCTAACTTTTCTAAGAAATAGCATGACTGCTGAACAGAAGCGGGAAAACAGAAGACCTACTCACCGTATATAGGCACTTCAATCTCTGGAATATTAAGAAGTATTCTCAATTTTAGTGAAAACTGTGCCCCATCCAGAACAACCCCAGTAGGTGGCAGCACTTAATCAATCTTAACTGCCCCTTTTTTCACATGATGGGTGTCTGAATGCAACCCCTGAATCAGGGGTGCTATTCAGCAGGTTCTAACAGGTTCTGGAGAACTGGTAGCAGAAATTTGGAGTAGTTCGGAGAACCTGCAAATACCACCTCTGGCTGGCCTCAGAGTGGGGTATCAATGGAGATTTTGCACTATCCTTCCCCTGCCATGCCCACCAAGCCACGCCCACCAAGCCACATCAAACCACGCCCACCAAGCCACGCCCACAGAACCAGTAGTAAAAAAAATTGAATTCCACCACTGCCCTGAACCCAATGGTAGATCCACAAGGAAACAAAGCAGATAACTTTAGCATATGGAGAATTGGAAAAAAAATAGCACCCATCATTCTCCAGAACTCTGCGTTCATTTAAAGAAGCAACTGATCAGAAGACTCATCCAGACTTCTGAAAGTAGTCTGTATCCTACCAAACCACTTGATTTTTAGGATAAAATTGTACTATTTAAAGGGTGATATTTGAAAGAACGGCTCAGCATGTCAGGTTTTCAAAGTTAATGTTTAGCAGGAAATGAAAAATCAATACAAATTCCTAAAGAATCACAGAGATAAAATCATAACCTGTTATTATTTTTTTTTTAAAAAAAGGCTAACAGAAAATGACAGCTACAGAGTGCTTTAAAATTTCTACCAATATGGTACTTTATGTATTAAAAAGTATGCTATTTCCTCTTCTCTTTTTTTCCAAAGAGACTGTACCAGTTTATTGGTATATGCCTCCCCTCAGAATACAAATGCAATATTATAACTCTACAAGAATGACGTTTTTTGCCATGAATTTTAACTAAGTATAAAATGCAATCCACATATTTGAAGTTGAAGAGCGTAATTTCACTAGTTCACATCACTGCATGGAAGTTCATTATCTTTCATTTAAAACACAAAAACTTAAACTGGCATTTAAGGATTACAATAAAAATGAGGTTTATTCAAAGGGGTGTGAAAGATCTTTCACTGAGTCAGCTTGCAACATTTTGACATCTGAAGCAGAAAGCAAAGAGATACTCCCATATCCCACTGCTTGAACCAAAAATTTGAATGGTATCAAATCTGACTTCTCTTTTGACCTCTAATTGTTCTGCTCTGCTACCTACCTAGGAGAACTAAATTTAAAGGCCTTGAAATGCCTGAACAACAAATGTGTAGCTTTTTTCATCTACATAGTAATATAATTACGAACCTACTTTCCGGATCTTCGTAGTTGCAAAGAATGGAGCTGTTTCCTGAAAGTTCCTCATTTGAGTCAACTCATGCTCCAATAAATTGATTGAAAGTCTACCCCACCTCTGCTGCATCACTATGGAGTTTAGATGCACTTTTAGTAATTCTAGGATTTAAGCTGTTCTGCAATTGACTGATGGAGAATTTATGTCAATACCAATGATGTTTTATTATTATAATTCTGATCTCTTATGGCTTTTTTTTTTTCAATTCTAGGATCATCTAGTTTTTAAGAAGCACATTTATCATACCAGTTCCTTGCAGAGACTTTTTCTGTGGGTTCTCTTGTAACAAGACACACAATTAAAGTCATTTACTTATAGCTGATACGATATTTCTAGAATAAAGCATTAAACTCATTCAGCGCACCACAATTTTAAGGAAGTTTCTGTTGGGCAACACACACAGCTGATCTGAAATTCCATGTAGCACTAACTTTTGGGAAGCAAACATTCTCACAATTATAATAAGCCTTTTCAGAAAATGTTACCAGTAAACACTCTTGATGCAATCTTCTCTTGCTAATGATCGTCTACGGTGACTTTTAACAGTCGTTCAATCTCTCTTTTTTCTCTGGTAATTTGTTGATTTTTTTGCTGGCATGCCAATTAATAGTTAATTTTTTCCCTCCAATAATTGGTTTCTATACAACCCAATATAGCCGGAATATGAGACTAGAAGAGTTTGCAACAAAAACAGTGCGCTGAATATATAGGCCCATGATGGCGAACCTATGGCATGTGTGCCACAGGTGGCACGTGGAGCCATATCTGTGGGCATGCGAGCGTTGCCCTAGCTCAACTCCAGCACTCATATGCGCGCCGGCCAATTGATTTTCAGGTCTTCCAGGCCAACCGGAAGTTGGGAAACAGGCCATTTCCAGCCTCCAGAGGGCCTCTGGGAGGGTGGGGAAGGCTGTTTTCGCCCTCCCCAGGTCCAAGAAAGCCTCTGGAGCCTGGGGAGGGCGAAAAACGGGCTTACCGGTAACGTTTTTGCCGTCACATGTCAAAAGCAATGGGAACACGGGGGGGGGCATTGAATTATCAGTGTGGGCACACACACACGTGATCCCTCCCCCATGCTCCCCCTGCTTTTGGCACATGCCAGCAAAAAGGTTAACCATCACTGATATAGGCCATAGGCCACAGCCTATCCGCTTTATCACAATTGGGAAATTTATGCCAGTAATGGATTGGAAGTAGTTATAACTGGCAGTCTTTGATTTACAGCAGTTCATTTAGTGACCTTTGGAAGTTACAACTGCACTGAAAAAAGTGACATGACCCATTTTTCATATTTATGAGCATTACAGCATCTCCCATGGTCTTCCGGGTGCGTTTCAAGGTGCTAGTCACCATCTTCAAAGCGCTCCATGGCTTAGGACTGGGATACCTACAGGACCGTCTTCTGCCACCGAATATATCCCACCGTTCAATATGCTCTCACAGAGTGCCTCCTCAGGGTGCCGTTGGCCAGACAATATCGGCGGGCGTCCTCCAGGGGGAAAGCCTTCTCTGTGGGGGCTCCTGTCCTATGGAATGAACTACCCCCAGATATAAGAAGGATTCCCAACCTCTGTGCCTTCCGTTGGGCTCTAAAGACTTTGTTGTTTCACCAAGCCAGCCTGACCGAATAGATAAATTTTAAATGGGTTTGAAATTGGTTTTAGAGGGGTTTTAGTAAGGGGTTTTAAACTACGGCCAAATAGTTTTAAATTATTTTAATAGTTTTAATTTTTGTGTTGGACTGTTTTAATATGGCTGTAAACCGCCCTGAGTCCTTCGGGAGAAGGGCAGTATAGAAATGTAATAAACTCAACTCAACTCAACTCAATATGATCAGAATTCAGACACTTGGCCACTGGTATGTATTTATGACAGCTGCAGGGTCCTGGGTCATGTGATTCCCTTTTGCGACTTTCTGACTAGCAAAGTGAATGGGGGAAGCCAGATTCACTTAACAACCATGTTAGTAGCTTAACAACAGCAGTGATTTCACTTAACAACTATGGCAAGATAGATCATAAATTGGAGCAAAATTTGCTTAACAAGTGTCTCACTTAGCAACAGAAATTTTGGGCTCAATTGTGGTCATAAGTCAAGTTACTTCCATCATATTTGGGGAACGTGAACATGAAGTGGGTTTTTTTGTTTGTTTGTTGGCTTTAGCTCTAGTATAAGGGAATCCTTCAAGCTATTACTCAAATAATTCCATAATCCAGGATCACCTAAATTTAAGGAATTAAACTCAAGAATCGTTGTTTCTTGCTCTTCTACCACACCTTTTTTTGAATGGTTAGATCCATTTCAGATCATTATATGGATGATGCAATAGTTACCTCATCGCTCTGACTGACTGGAAGATCAGACATCATTTTAATCTCCCTGCAACTAAAAGGTTTATTGTAAAAGACAGGGTCTATATACCCAAAGAGAAGTCCTTCCTGCTCTCCCCAAAGGGGCATTTTCTTATTTCATTCTTGACTATTGCTCTGTGCCAGAATAGTGGCCCTTGTTGCAATATTTAGCTGAAAAGAACAAAAAGGTGAGGTGAGGTGAGGTGGAGTGGACTGTGTAAGATACCAGCATCTAAAGACTTGAACTGGTTCTGACTAGCATCTCCACTGTCTCTGAGTGGTTGGCTGTCCCTTGTCTTCAAACGGGTTTGTAGAAGCATCAGAAACAGAAGGTGAAATATAGGCTCATTTCCCACTTACTGCAACTCCTATTCATATTCTCTTATTATCTCTGCTCTTAGACTTAGACTAACTTTATTGTCACATTGAATGCATATTAATCGGCATACATTAAAATGAAATTTCGTTGCATACAGCTCTCAAAGGATCACCACCTCCTATTATGCCTCTTATGATTTTCTAAACTCTGGAATCTTCTTTCCCCAATCTGGCACCTGAAGCAGCTGCTTCATCTTCTCTCTCATCTCATTTCCTGATCTTCTCTCTCCCCCCCCACCCCTTGTGCAACGCTCAGATGCTTTTGAAAATAAAAAAAAACAACAACTTTAGAAACAAGAAAAGGTCTCAAACAGGAAGAAAGCGATTGATGCCTACTACACAGGATGTTATTTGTGACTGTTGTGGTTTGCAGCTGCTCCGTATGTGCATTTATTGTTGCTGTTACTGGTTGTTTTTTTTACTGAGTTTTTATTACATGTTAGACACTCATTTTATGTTATACGTTAAAATTTCATGTTAAATAATTCCTGCAACATAGGCAAATCCATCAGAATGGCATAAAAGAGCGGTGTGTCATTCAAGTTATAAATTTGAATGATTTTTCCTATCTTAAAATGAACTCATCTAAAACGCATACAGTAGCACGTAAGTGATCAAACTAAAATTTAAATCAAAATTCCCATGTAATCACTTCCACATGAACTTCTATCAATAGATAAATTAAACATTTGTATCTATTTTTGACACAGGACAAAAAGCCAGCTTTATAAGACTTTTTAAAGCCCATAGACAGAATAGGAAAAGCCAGCTTTCCCTAGAAGCCTTTTTAATAACTAAAATCCTTTTAACAGCTTTTTGTTATACTAAATCAGCCATCTCAGTTTGGTGTACCCCAAGTCAGTTTGGTCACACTCCTTGGAAATAGTGAGAGTTGAAATTTGACGCGTCTGGAAAACTCAGTTTAGCAAAATTAGCATAAAAATTTTCTTCCCCCATCTTTTCCATTTACCCCATAACTATTGTCAGAAGTACTATGATTCAGTTTATATTCCCTTCACTACAAAAATATGCAAACCAGATAAACTGACACAAGCAAACTAAAGCATTCTTCAGTCATAGATAATAGGAATTTACATGAGAAATCTTAAATGTTTTTAATCAAACTACTGTCTTGGAAAATTGCCTAGCCAAAATACTCATATTTGTCGGAGTATAAGATGCACCTCCCCCCCCCCAAAAGAGGGTGAAAATCTGGGTGCATCTTATACTCTGAATGTAGCCCAGCCTCTCAAATGGAGGTTTCAGAGGCTGAAAAAAGCCTCAGAAATGAAGCTTCAAAAAAAGCCTCTAAACAGAGCTTCAGAAAAAACAAAGTTTCAGAGGCTTTTTTCTGATGCTCTGTTTTGGAGGCTTTCAGAAGCAGAAAAAAAAAAGCCTCCGAAATAGAGGTTTCAGAGGCTGAAAAAAAAGCAAGGCACAGAACTCACAACCAATGAATCTGTTGATAAACTTCACACGTCTGGCTTCAGCTGATTGGGCGTATTCCAGGAGGCTGATCCACCCGCCAATCAGCTTTTTTCTTATTTTCCTCCCCAAAAACTCAGGGGCGTCGTATACTCCGAAAAATACGGTATATTTCAGTTATAAAAGTTATTGCTTTTATACGATACTGCTTTGTCAAAATTAACATAACATTCATTTTGATTTTGACAAACCATCCTAAAGTTGAACTGTGCCACTTCCAATGAATATTGGCCAAATGTAATTGGCAACTATTGTAGTATTAAAGGTAATACAATTTTACAAGTGTGTCTCAAGAAAACCACAGTTCAGAATGGAGTTCTCTCTGTAGAAAAACATCTTTTCAGTGCAATGGGATTTTAATGTAATGCAGTTCAAATGGTTAATGGGAAAAATAATGAAATAAAGCAGCTGGACATTTGGCAAAAAAGAATGAAAAATCAAAATTGTGAAAAACTTTATTGACATCCACATATGTGTATTCATTCAGGATAGTGATGGTAGAATCAATTTAACTATCTATGGGCTTACAGTGATCATTGCCTGTAATATTTCATCTATCTAGCATGATATCAAACCCTACTGATCACAACATTTAGAAAAGAGCAGCATAAAAGTTTATTCTTAAAACAGGCTAAAAATTCCAAGGCACTTAAGACAAGAATTCTCTCTCCAGTTCATATATTGATGGCCGACCTGCTTTACTCTTCATCCTACACAAAGGGACTGTACAGTCACTATTCTGACCTTCCACATCCATATCCAATAAAGAGGGCATGTGGAATTTAGTTCTTTCCTTGGTATCAGTCAGTGACTTAGCCTTTGAATCTCTGTCGGCCTCTAAATTACCCATTTCAAAAGGGTTTGGCTTTATATTTTGAGAAATAGCCAGCCAGGGATCCAATCTGCTTCTTAAAGAAGAAGGTCGAGGTCTTGGGATAATATTGACAATTTCTTGCTTCCCTGGTGAAAGGTCATTTTGAAAGTTTGTTTGTGGCGTAGCAGATGTGTGCAGATTCCCAAGAGTTTCATTAGAAATTCCATTAGCTGAGTGGAAGAGAAAGACATTGAAGAGAAATATAAAGCAAAGTGATGGTGCTGCTACAGTGGAAAATAACATATATATTAGCCATCACTAACATTTAATTCCACAACAAGTAGCATGATACTGAACCATTCTAAGAGCTCCACCCTTCTGCCTTACACTGTGCTTTTGCTCCTAGCTTGTCTTCTTTGAGAGACAGCACACATTGAAATTTAGAGACAGAAGTCTTCCTAATCAACTGCTATATTAATAGCAACACCAATAGCCCTTAAGATGTATATACCACTTCAAAGTGCTTTAGAGTCCTCTCTAAGTGGTTTACAGAGTTAGCATATCGCCCCCAACAATCTGGACCCTCATTTTACCGACCTTGGAAGGATGGAAGTCAACCTGAGTCAACCTTCAGCCGGTGAGAATCAAATTGCTGAACTGTTGGCAGCCGACAGTCAGCAGAATTAGCCTGCAATACTGCATTCTAACCGCTGCGCCACCATGGCTCTTAAGTTTCTACCTTGAAATATTGAAGTCGAAACATGAGTATGTCAGCCATGGGACAGCTGTTTTTCAGTCCCAGTAATTCCCATTGTTTCTTTTCTGTCTGATGCTTATGAACTACAATATTGTTTGGGTCAGGGGTGAAATCCAGCAGGTTCTGACAGGTTCTGGAGAACTGGTAGCAGAAATTTTGAGTATTTCGGAGAACCGGTAGTGGAAATTTTGAAAACCGGCAAACACCACCTCTGGCTGGTCCCAGAGTGGGGTGGGAATGGAGATTTTGCGGTATCCTTCCCCTGGAGTGGGGTGGAAATAGAGATTTTGCAGTATCCTTCCCCTGCCACGCCCACCAAGCCACACCACACCCACCAAGCCACGCCCACAGAACCGGTAGTAAAAAAATTTGAATTTTACCACTGGTTTGAGTTATTCATCAGACTGGACCATCTCTCCCCCCTCCCCCCCACAAATATCATTTTACTCACTTATGGAATGACACGCATTTCCATCTGACCTGGTCCGCCTATGACCCCACACTTTGACTTTCGAAGAAATGGGACCGGCTGCACATTGAGGTTCTTGCGTCAAAGGAAGACTGGGAGATGACAAATCAGGATGGACAGTCCGGTCGACTTTGTCTAGTTCTTCTTGTTTGTCTGTCTGACTTCCAGGCAAAAAAGTTTCAGTGGGAACACCTTCATTGCCAGGCGCTGTGCTCATAGTTGCATCCTCATTGTCAGACTGAAGGAGGCATTTAGTAGAAATGGAAGATATGGACAGGAGGTTCACCGTACTTGCACCTGGAGATGATGAAGGGACACATGCCTCCTCTCTCTTAGGCTGCAATCTCACAGGGCTTGCACTTCTCCGAAACTTTGATGCTCGCTGAAACAGGCTGTCGCGTTTCTTCTTTTCCTCCTTAGGCAACATTTCCTCCCCACTTTGCAATCGGTTTGGTTCCCTAATATCTAAGCCTATAGCTATAGAGGCAAGAAGGACAGCACAACCATACAATACAGTGTCCGTTTTCTTCTTCTGTAACGTTCTGCTGATACTATTTGTTGGGGTCATTTGTGGAGTGCTATTTGCAGAATTTGCAGGATTTCCTTCAAAGCTGTCCTGTTCTGCAGAATGTAGTTCTTGGTCATCCTTCCAAAGAGGTAGATCAATATAAGCCTGATTTGGCAATTTTAACTGCTTTGGTCGCTTAGGATCAAGGCCTTCAGGGGAAAGTTTCGGTTCTATACAAATGCAAAATTGATTGTTGTGTTTATATATTATATTCAGAAGTTAAAATATTTTGCAATGAAAAATATGAAATTATAGATAGCATGATAAGGGTACAATCAGGATGTACTTCTTAAACAAAAGGAATAGTATACTGTATCACACAGTAATACAAAATTCCCGACTAGTGAAAAGCAAACAAGATAATAACTTAAAAACCACACTGGTAGATTTTTCAGAATTTTTTTTCTTTGCTGTGAAACTACACTGTTTCTCCTATATCCTCCATTTTTATGAACTTCAATTGAATAAAACATCAAAACAATTATCTCACTTGATTTTTGTGTCCAAAATAATTCAGTGTGTATAGGTTTATTTTCAACTGTTCCATTAGAAGGACCTCAGATTCAGGATCTGACTACCTGGATCCGAATTTACTGCTGAGAGCATATGACAAGGAAAAATATTGTCTGCAATCACTCTTATAAATACCAAAAATATATTAGGGAAGAGAAGGCATATTTAATAAATATGGACTAGATCTAAATTCTACATCGAGCTAACAGAATTGTCTTGATAGAACTAGAACTTCCCAATATTTTTCTATGTCTTCTAAATCTGCTCTAAAGAAATCCCCCAATCCTCCAGCACAGAATTGGGGCACCATGAAAAAAAGTGGGAATTTGATCCACCACTGTCAGTTCCACTAACAGAAGGATACCACTGGATATAATCCTCATGAATCAGCATAAGAGGACCTTAGATTTTCTTCCCTTGTAAAATTGGTCAGGATAGCAAGGCAATTAGTACTGGGGAATTCAACTCCATACGCCCTGCCAAACGTTTTCAGTATATATGAAATCTTGATGTCCAGTTTCAAAACGGTCAAGTCTAACATAGGAGTAGGGCTTCTCTGGACTAAAAATTGCATTTCAGTCTTATGCACCACAGTGAACTCTGTATTCAAAAAGACGCCAAGTCCATAAAAAGTAGGCAGGATCAAATGGAAAAATGAGTAGGATCAAATTTTAAAAAGGATAAATATATTTAATACATTAAAGGCACAATCACAAATACATAAAATATTTAACCAAATATTTACATATATTTGCTGCCAAATTTTAGTAGTGGACAGGGATTTTGTTAGCTCACTAAAAAAATCGTGTTATTTAGAAGTTACAATTTATAGCTATGGCCCCTTGAGTGTTTCTCTTCTAGGGCCTGAAAATAACTGTATTTCAACACCTACCTTGGTCCATGAACAAAGAAGCTAATGGGACACCTTTATGATTCTTCATCAAAAGTGCTGACCAAGGACTACCACCATCTGAGAGAGGTCTTATTCTGAAATCAGAGAAACTCTTAATTATAATAAGCATTACTCTTTTTGATACAAATATGATTCTAAAGGTATAATAATTTTGTTTTTAAAAAATGTTTAATAAAAAAAATAAAGGCATAATAAATAAATTATGTAAGCCACAGGCTGATTATAAGTCCGCCATATTTAAAGGAACAATGTCGGCTGGCGACCCCCAGGGGGAGAGCCTTCTCTTTGGCGGCACCCGCCCTCTGGAATGACCTACCCCCGGAGATACGCAGGATATCAGACCTCCGAACTTTTTGTCGGGCCCTTAAAACCCACTTGTTTCATCTAGCAGGGCTGGCTTGATCCCATCCTCTGTTTTAAATTGGAACTAATCTTAAATTGGACTGTTTTAATTGTCGGCCGAAAATATTTACTATTTTTAATTGTTTTAATTTTTGTATATTATGTTTTATTCTGGCTGTTTACCGCCCTGAGTCCGTAAGGAGAAGGTCGGTTTATAAATTGAAACAAATAAAATAAATAAATAAAACACCACATTTTTTTCGCCAATATGTGTTAATTTACAAAAAGTTATTTTTTTCCAATGCAAAGTTTGTTTAGAAACTCCTATCACTTGTATTATCTGAAGTTTGAACATATTTTTTCCTAACTTGTAAGAAAATATAATAAGGCTAAGCTTATTTCTTTTTCAGAATCAGTCACTAAGCTGCAGGTCTTTAATGTAATTGATAGTTCTCAACTTCTTCTAACAATAACTTTATCCAGAAAAAGCAAACTACCGTGGGACACCTTAGATAATTAACTCTTCTCATCCTGTAATTTTGTGCTAGTAATTCATGTTTGCATTTAGTAAGAAGTAGGGGTGTTTTTTTAAAAAAACAACAGGTCTCTATCCCTACCTCCAATTTTTCTGATATAAATTGCAATAACACAAATCGTTGCTTTTTATGTCTATTACTCCTGTGGAAGGAAGCACAGAGGTGTCTAGTAGTTTGCTTTGTTACTGAATATGGTGTGCGAAATAACATGCTCCCAGAACACTTCCATGAATGAGAAACTCTGCACATTCCTCTCCTCTACTAATGCTATTTCAATTCTGCTGCCCATGCCCTGGAACTGCACGTGAAGACAGATTCTCCTAGCAATGGGAACTGGATAGTTGGTGAACAAGCAGAGGCTTGTGCAAACTCACAATTGACTCTGAACGTTGAGTTCTACGTTGTCATACTTTCTCTAGCCAAGATTCTCTCTCCTGAACTAAAAAGAAAGTAGAGGGAGTTTGATATACTCCTTCCCTAAATCTCTGCTGCATCTGTTTTGCTCCATTTTGTAGGGATGTTCTTAAGCATTTGGGATACAAAGCTGAGAAAGAGATTAGGTTTAAGTCGCAGTCCTCAAATTTTCAACTCAGTACTTTCCCTTATTGAATCTGCATATTTTGGCACAAAGAACTCATGAATATTCAGTCCAGCGTGTGCAATTGTACTTTTGACTTGTCCATTCATGCAGCTCTATTTATTTCAGTGTCTTCACAGTTGTGGGATTTTCATTGTCACCCATCCAATCTACATACCATTAAACTTCCTAAGAAGCACAATATCTAGTAATTTTTCAGAGACACGCTGTATTGTCTATTCTCATGGTGCCCATCAACCATACCTCTCTTTGCAGTCTGCACGCTCTTTTGTTTGAACCGAGTTTGGTCCCCAAGTACAACCTTTCTTTTTAAAGCTTCTTTTCACCTCTTCAAATTCTTCCTGGTGATAAGCTGTGCTTCTTCCCCATGTTCGGTTGCTCTCATCTGAGGTTACTGGAAAAACAGAAAAGATCTCAACAAGAATTCGGCATCTACCGTACCCTAAGATTTGCATTACAGAACCACCCTAAGATTTGCATTACAGAAGAGACAAGATTCCCTTCCAAAGTGCAGGTAAGAAGATGATCAAATGAAGCAGGCAAAGAATGAGTCTACCAAGATAAGAGGGTAAGAAAAGAAAGTCAATCAACGGATAGTGAGTTTTTTTCATGCTTTTAATTCTTCTTTATTTTTAGATAAATTCAGATAAGCTATTATTTCTGAATACTTTCATTAGATATAACTGAAATAATATCTTCCATGAGAAAAGTCAAGACTTGATATGCAAATATAATATTTCTGTTAATCTGAAATCGCCGCAATGGATATCCAAGTAAGTATTCAGCTTATCACCTTATACAAATTAAGCTAAGAAATCCAACCAACCAACACCTTGTATTAGTGAATATCGGCTTGCCTTTTGTCTGAACTCCACAGGGAAGTTCATATTCACTTGTGATATCTACATCTTGCTGGTACACATATATACTGTTTCTTTGCTCGTTAGCTGTAGTTGAGTCAGTTTTGGAAATCACTGAAGAAACAATTAGAGAATATACATGAATCCACCTGGTGGTACCTTGGCTTGATAGTAAATCAACACCTGTTTCATTTTTTCCCCCTCAAATAGCTGAGTCTTAGAGCCCAATAATTGCATGCTAGGAATGGCTCAACAAAGCCTGGCAGAGTAACAGCATAGGAACGATTACAGGTAGTCCTTGATGTATAACCATCATTGAGCCCCAAAGTTCCATTGCTAAGCAAAACATCTGTTAAGTGAGTTTTGCCCCATTTTACCATCTTTTTTGCTGCAGTGAATCATTGCAGTTGTTAAGTGAATCATGAGTTCCTTAAGCAAATCTGGCTACCCCCATTGATTTAGTTTGTCAGAAGTCAGCTGGGAAGGTTACAAATGATGATCACATGATCCTGGAACAGGGCCACTATCATGAATACAGGCCAAAAGCCAAGTGTCCCAATTTTGATCAAGTGACCATTAGGATGCTGCAATGGTCTTTTTTTTTTTTTTTTTTTGATTTATATGCCGCCCTTCCCCGAAGACTCAGGGCGGCTTACAATGCGTTAAGCAATAGCCTTCATACTTTTGTATATTTTATACAAAGTCAGCTTATTGCCCCCACAAACTGGGTCCTCATTTTACCTACCTTAGAAAGGATGGAAGGCTGAGTCAACCTTGAGCCTGGTGAGATTCAAACTTACAGTAATTGCAGACAGCTGGTGTTAATCACAATGCTTTTTAGTCTGCTGAGCCACCAGGCCCTTAAGTGTGAAAACCAGTGATGTCCCTTTTTTTTGGTGCCATTGTAACTTTGAATAATCTCCAAACAAATGGTTGTAATCGAGGACTACCTGTATACAGTATTATTATGCAGGTCTAGGTCTGAGGAGATTGAGGATCTAATCCCTAGTACAGGTCTCCTGTGTGAGCAGGGGGTTGGACTAGATGACCTCCAAGGTCCCTTCCAACTCAGTTACTGTTACTTTCCTAAGACCTAAAAATTCACTGGGTGATTATGACCAATCACCCTGTTTAAGCCCATCCTATTCCACAAGGTTATAGTAAGGAAAGTGAAAGATGGAGTAGACTGTATACTGCCTTGAAGCTCCTGGAGTAAAGGCCAGATATAGCTAGTACAAATAAATGAATACTGTATTTTTCGGTGTATAAGACACACTGGAATATAAGACGCACCTTAATTTTGGGAGAGGAAAAAAAGGAAAAAAGTATTCTACCTCTGCCTACCAGCATTTAAAGTGGTGCCGCCCTCCTCCTCCTCCTGCAAGTGAGAGGTGCAGGGACTACTCACTTTCCCCCAAAGAGACCCCTCGCATGCTTTGTGGGGAGGAACAGAGCACAGCCTGAGGAACAACCCTCTTCAGGACCGTTTGGGGGGTGGGAAATTGAGAGAACATCTTGCAGGCCAGACTGGTCCGGCTGCCAAGCCAGAAAGTCTCGGGGAGGCAGGGCAGAATTGCCTCCCCCCCAGCCTTTTGCAGAAAGTTTAGTGGGCACTTTACGGAGAAGTTCCTGGGCCCTGCTGCCCCCCCCCATCCAGGCACCGAGGGGGGGCATCTCTGGTCCTCGGGGGCTGGAACACGCAGCTCTTGTGTCAATCAATACCCCTGCCATGCTCCGTGCCTCCAGGAAGCTGGCACCCACGCCCGGTGGGTTCTCCTGCCGCCCACCTGAAAGATGAGCGCCCCACTGCGCGGGGTCCCCTGGGTCAGACGGGCAGCGTCGAACCAAGCTGCGGGGCTCTTTGGGAGTGGCAGCTCTGGGTGATGCGTGCCTGGACTGGAGGCCGCCCTCTGCCCTGCCCTACCTGGGGCTCTCGGTCTGGGCCACCTTCCGCATGCTGGGTGCTCCACTCTGGCTGCTGTGGGTAGGTAGTGCTCCTTCAGGGCAAGGCGGGACGGCTCCGCCTGGGGCCTCGCAGGGTGCCGCTGCCGGGAAAGGAGTGTCCTGGCAGGGCCCAGGAGCCATCCCCCCCCCCAAATCCTTGACCCGGCTGGCTCCTCGGCTCGCTCGAGCTGCTGAGGCCACGGTTCCAAGGACGAAAGTGAGCTCTGCGTTGCACGAAAGCACCCAAGGAGCCTGGCCGGTGCCGAAGCAAAGCCTGGCTGAGCACTGGAGAGGTTGGGACTGGGGACCGGTCTGCATTGGGGCTCAACCTGAAGGCCTTTGCCAGCCCACAAAAGGCAAGCGCCTGTTCCCTTTGGTTCCCTGCTGCCTGAAAATGCTTTAAAGCCCGAGAATGGCCGAAGGGTGGGGGCTGGCAGGTGGGCAGGGCTACATTCAGCGTATAAGACGCACCCAGATTTTCACCCCCTTTGGGGGGGGTAAAAAGATGCGTCTTATACACCGAAAAATATGGTATATAAGTTCTTTAATTAACTCAATCCTACAATTTGTAATACTTCCCTCAACCCTTTAATTGTTATTGAGTTATACTTCCCTCAATAGTTTAATTGCTATTTAATTGTGTGAAATCCCCACTGATGATTTTGTAGCACGTATCCAGTCTGGGCAGCATGCCTTAGGCATTTATTTGATTTGAGCCAGTTTAACCATCGATATATATATATATATAAAATATTGAATTGGGCATTGCTACACAACTCCTATTATATTACACAGAAATGGAAACAGTTCTGAAGACAGAAGATAACAATGACAGCCCATACATGATTGTGAGAATGACAAATCTATATATTGCTGCATTTTTCTAAATGTTCTGGATTGTACCTTAATATCTGTAAGTACAGAGAGCACACAAAAATGAATTTATACTTCCCGCACACTCCTGAAAACAGTAAAGTTTTTAGGATCCTCTAGAATGGGTGGGACGGACTATGGTAAATGGGGATATTGCAAAAAGAATCAATGGAAGTACTTTGTGAATGTAAAGTTCCCCTTTCTCTAAGAAACCTCTGTGATTCACGCCCCTGGTTCTGATGACTCCCCAATTGTTGGGCATGACTTTTCAACAAGTGTGATATTTCTAGAAAAAGTGCTATCGTCAATGCCTGGGGGCATCTAATAGTATTTGATAATCATCTGAGATTATCAATGTTGGGTCCCAGTGACTAAGACTCAAACTCCTTCCACAGGAAGCAAGTGAAGAAGGGGAAAACCCATATGATAGTGTATCCTAAGATCTTTTCAAATTTGCAAATTCTAGGAGTGCCAGGAACAATCTAAATGCAGAAGAGGACTTGAATTTACCTAAGGGCATGAGCATTTCTGAGACTTTCAAGCAATTCTGATAAGTAGTTTCTCTTTTGAATGGAATCTGATTGGGATGAGGATGAAACCTGCAGTCTTATTTGCTTACTGAAAAGATTATAAACTCTTATAATTGATTTATTTTATGATTTATGATTTATTTTGCCCACTTCATGATCTCTGAAAGGAAGGAGGAAACTGAGAGCCCAAACTAATTTTCAAAAAGTAAATATTTAATATAATCTTAGGAAAAATGAGTTCTATTTGTTGGAGCTTCAGATTGATAATGACTATTACCCTTTTAAATTGAAATGTAAGAAATTTACTGAAGCTACTTCATAGAAATTGCAAGTGGACTTGGAAAAACATAAGAACTTCGAGAGAAGAGGCAAAAGTCTATAGAAGAAAAAAAGCGTTAGAATTTTATTTATGGGACTTAAAAAGCCCATGAGGAAAAAGGAAAAAAAAATGAAACCAGTTTATTTAATTATAATTAAATTACAAGTACAAGTTGCTATTTCTGGCAACGCTTAATGGTTATTTAGATTGTTTTCTTTTGGAAATGTTTAACAATGAAATGGACTAGTTTGTAATATGTTTATAATTATTTTTTATATCTAAGCAGTTATTATTTCTGGTAATGTTTAATTCTTTTTTTAAAATTTTTAATTGTTAAGACACAGAAGAGGGAGACTTGGACTAAATGGAAAAGGAGAATACGTATGTTATTAGCCATTTTTGTTAATTTTTTTTCCTGGCTCTTTGCTGATTAAGGGGAACTTTATTTCTCCCAATTAGAGATTTAAAGATGAGTTTATAGGAAATGGGGTGAGGTAAGGAATGAAGATGCAGAATATATAGTACTTGCTGGGGATAAAATAAGTTTCTTATTAGAATTTCTTTTCTTTTTTTCTTTTGGGGGCATTCTGCAGTTCCTAAATATTTTTTTCTTTTTTAAAATGTATTTTTGAATTCAGTTTTTAAATGTTTTACTTAACCCTTAATAAAAAGTATGGAACTATTATCAAATATTAATTAATTTTTCATTTTTAAAAATTGTTTTGTTAAAGATAATTGTGACCCCTCTTGAAATTTCCATATATATACATATACAAAAAAAGGCTTGGTAAAGATTAAAAATAAGATAAAAAAAAGATACCTTAGTTGTATATCAACTATTTAAATTGTGTGATGCAGTACAACTCAAAGCGGGGGAGAAAATATGCTGCATGAGTAAGAAAATGGCTTCAGCTTTACCCAAATGAGTACACAGGTTTTAATGTTGGGAAGAGCTCTCCTTCAACTTTATCTATTAACTCTGAAGGAATGGAAGATAATGGGAACAAAGGATTAAGAAAATGGTGTTCAAAGTGAAGAAAATAATCTTTTGTTTGCAAGACATCCAGGTTGAAAAACTGACAGACAATACCCTCTTTCAGTGCTGGGAAACAGGAGTGATAATTTATTATCCTCAAACAGAACCTACTGAATAATTAACCAGCATTAATGATTGAATGCAATGGGAAAACACTGAGATTTAAAGCTGAATGTAACACTCCCTTCTTTTCCTTTGCTGGAAAGGACAAGTTCCATACACTGTTCACGTATTCTTTCCCCAGCCCTTCTGAATGCAAATGTAGAATTTTTAAAAAATTAAACATTAACATGTAAGCAGCATTTCAAATTCTCCAGATGCAATTCAGTTATGTTTATGTGTAATAATCTCACTTTGGCAGTGCACATCTGGCATCCTGTTACTTATAGAAACTGGAAAGTATGCATTTCTCTTTTGTGAATTGCCAAATCCAGTCAATTAACTTTTTGTAATTAAAATAACACCAAGAAAGTCCATATTAGGAATCAATAGAGTTCAAAGTTCAAGATGCTAGGAATGGTCAACAGAGAAGACTTTTGAGAGTTATATATCCTTTGGAGTGGTTGAATGTTACATGAGCAAAAGTCTATTCACACAACAGTATTTCTTCCTTGTCTAGCTCACTTTAGTCTGCTCTGCCTCAATATCTGTTCTGGGGGTTGAGCAATCTTCTGGAGAAGAGTTTGAGCAAACGTGAAAAGTTGCAGGGGAACAGCAATCATTCTCTCCAATTCTATCAGCAGAAATCAATTCTGCTGAGAGAAACACATGACTTTATTTACCCCTGACTGTGAAATTGAGGAAACTTCTGGCTAGCCAATTTTGGAAACAAAATGCTTGACTGATGGACCATGTCTTGATCCAACAAGACACTTGTTTATACTACAGAAATGCAAAGCACAAAACTGTATAAGTAAGCAATTTTAAATTTTCCACCTCAACAATTAACAGCTATAATTGTGTGCCCAGTAACAAATGTGCAAATATACTGGTATCAGCAGAGTTGGTAGATGAAATGAGTAACTGCAGCAATCCCTGCCTTTGACAATGTCCTCTTGGCCGAAGAGTCTTGTGTAACATTCATAAATTCCCTCCTGGAACCTCACTTCTGTTTGGGTCCAAAGTCTCTGGTGAAGGATGAAATTACATATATCCACAACCTCACCCGTACAAAGATATATTTATATTTTCACTCCTTGCACAAATGAATACATGTCCCACCACAATGTTGCAGAATCCAATCTGGGTTGGTAACCAAGACCAGAGATGGACTCTTTCAGTCCTTTCCCCAATTGTATCCAACTCCAGCAAAAACATGAATAGCAAGATCACTTTTTCCTGTCATCCCTAAACACTGTCTTTTTTTAATGCCCAGCCTGTGAGTGAGTTTTATTTTATACCCAGCTGTACAGTTGTAAAATAATGTTTCCCCCTAAAACTGATCCAACTATCCAACCATAGCTGTGAAGAGTGCAAAATCTGTTGTGCTTTGCTGTCTGTTACACTGAAAATACTATCAGGTGATTAGCACTAGTAAGTATTTGTTGAACATTTCAGGTTCATGTGGCCATTACGGTTTGCCTCCCTGGTTACATCATATCTGTTGCCATTCTCCATGGATTCCCTAAAGAGTCTGACCCAGTAATGCTCAGTTGGCAGTGATGTTATGTGGTTTAATGATACAGCCATTACTTGTTTAGTGCAATAATGTATTAATAAAGCAGCAGAATGGTGAATGAATCCTCTTCCCTATTGCCTCCTGAACAAAACGTAGAGGAAGCTGGAAGCCCAATATCTATTGCCTATATAAAGAAATGACAGGAAGGAATGAAGAAATAAATAAAGTAAAATTGTTGATATTCACCTTCTGTTACAACCCCCATTTTAAAACATTTTATTACACCTGGGTAACAACAAAATAGGGTGTAGAAGAATGGGCATGAGAAGAAACCTGAAGAAGACAGGTCAGGTCATGCTATATTTAATGGATGTTTTTTCCACTTGTTGCTGGCATGCAGAAACAGGAGGGCACAGGAATTACCTAATTACTTTGCCTATCAAGTGGTGAACAGGCAAAATCAAGATACACTATTTGGCAGACAGTCAAAACAGATGGTAGAGTCAGGATGGGATGGGCATGGAGAGTAGCCTGAATAGTTTTGTGCCAACTCAAGTGGAAATACCTTAATTCAACAATGGGGAAAGGCCCTATTTAAGAAAAAAAGAAAAAAAACACCTGAATTCTAATTTTCCTCATGCTACTCACTCTTCTTATATGTTGCTATTATTTGCCATGTTTTCCTGAGACAAGTTACAATGTACAACCAAACTCTTATATTAATCATAGACACTGAG
The DNA here is from genome assembly GCA_030761175.1 of Masticophis lateralis. NCBI lineage: Eukaryota > Metazoa > Chordata > Lepidosauria > Squamata > Colubridae > Masticophis > Masticophis lateralis. The sequence continues at coordinate 72,958,690 of JAUDYJ010000001.1, forward strand.
ACTATATTTTCCACAAGACAAAAGAATTTACATGAATTGACCATATAAGACTTATATAAAAGTAAACCTTAGGAATGATTAAGGCATGAAAATCTACACTTTTCTCCCAATTTATCCAAAGTGCTATATCTGATTAAGCAGCCAGTTCAATTGTTGTCTCCATATTTAAGGACAGGAGTGAAGATCAGATGAAAGATGAAAGAAAAACAGAATTAATTTAGTTTGAAATTCAACTATCACTGTGATGGTTTAACTCAGCTTCAGGTCACAATTAATGGTTGTATCAGCACCAGCATTTACCCGATTACCACATTTGTTGAATTATTGAAATTAATCATTTTTCTTTTTCTTTTAATCCTTCTATGGTATTACCCAATGCATTTTTTTTTTGCAGAAATAGGTCACAATGTGGTCAATTCAGTTTTTTCTAGTCAAACAAGTTTAAGATTACACTTAACAATATGACATTTTTTCAGAGTGATTAAAACAAGGTTGTAAAACGTATCAAGATCAACAGGATAGAAATACTCATTTTTTAGACTTACATTGTATAGCTCGAAGGCGAGGAATTATTGGAGGACTACTTGGTGGACTAGAACTATTACTTTGTAAACTTCTGCGCTTATCTATATTTGGGGAAGCTTGCACCGTGATTTTATGCTGAAAATCTGTTATAATAAAAAAAAACAGGTTAAGTTGAAATGTTTCAAAATAAAATGTTCAATAACAGACTATCTGGCTGCATTATATTAAAGAGATGCACATACAACGTTGAATTTTAGCATATTCCTAAGAAAAATCCTTTACTATTAAGAGCCTAAAGACCACATTAATTCATAAACTCTTTAAGGAGAGCCAATTTGGTGCAATGGTTAAACCAGTTCTAGTCCTGCCTCAGGCATAAAGCCTTCTGGGTGACCTTGGGTCAGTCTCTCTGCCCTAGGGAAGACACAAGGGCAAGCCAGTTCTGAAATCTTGCCAAGAAAACTGCATAAATATGTCCATGAAGTCAGCAATAATCAAGACCGTCTCAAAGACAGTTTTTAAAAATGGTTTGGGATTGCAGTGTTTCTGCATAACTACCTTAAGAGGCAGATTAATTATCCAAGAAATTTCTGATCTGACTGGAGATTGGAATGTGATTTTCAAAATATATACCATGGAGAACTGACTTTCTTCAGTAGTTAGGTTTGCTGTGCCAAAGAAGCATTTAGGATGTGAACGGAAAGAGATTCTTATAAGCAGAATAGCAAACATTTAATAGGAACAGCACTCATAAACAGGCCATAGCAGCAGCAGCTCTCAAATCAGTCTGTTTGTTATGAAAATGCATTGTGTACAAAAGATAAATAACAGAAAATTAATGGTATAGCAACAATTCTGAGAAAGATAAGCCACAACAAATAAATAGCACAGGTTATTGAAATGATGTTATTGACAGAAAGACTAAGGACCCAGAAGTGCCAACAGAAACACCACATGGATGTACTTATAAATGCTATGGAGAATTTTGTTTCTGTCTTTTCAATTTTTCCTCAACTTTTTTTTCTTTTCTTGCACCTTTTGCTTTGATTTTATTTTCTTCCTTACTTTATATTAATTTCTAATAGTACTTATCTTCTTTTTTAAAAGCTTCAATAAAAATCATATCAGCTAAGAAACACCACATGAATAAAGGAGAGTGTAATTAAGACTTTTCTTTTCCTAATTAGACACCTAATATAATATAAAGCATCATAGCTATAAAGCAGGAAGTGATTTAATCCATCTTTCCTTTTCCCAATTAAAAATATAATAGCACCTTGTTGTAAAGTATTATAAATAAGTAATATCAATGCCATCAAAAAGAAGCAATTATAATTTCAGCAACCACATTCACATTTGAGTTCATGTACTTTCATGATGTTTTCTAAATTGCAATTAAATGCAAGAAAGAGACCAAAGACTTGGAACTAATTTGTCCAACCACTAGGAGTTGCCTTTTAGAGATCTTAAATGGGTCCGAAGCATTGAAATTTATAGAAATGCATATTATGGGGCCATATTTCAAAGCAATTCTCAATCTAGTGACATATAAGCTTTCTGTCTTCATGAAGTTTTTATAACTAAAAAATAGATCAGAACTCTACATGGAATGAGCAACACTTCTAAATCTTTTTGGAATTTACTAATTTCTTGCACACACCTAATCGTGTCCCCTGTTTTGGGATTTGAGATTATGACACCAGATTTATACAAGGCAACTTTGATTCACTTTGAATCAAAGATTCACTTTGACAATATGCTATGGAGATGATGTGATTCTTTTGGTCTAAGCAAAGACACAACATCAATTGCTTCAACCAGGCATTTCATCTAACACCAAAGATTCTTCTTGCCTTTCCTGTCCTTTGCCAAAGTCAGAAAAGTCACATGTCATTTGCCAAACCCATGGTTTATGCATATAGGTGACTGTAGTATACAAAAAAAAGGCAAATTGTGAGTCTTCTGTAGAGAAGCTGTGCTGAAAAGGAACTGTAAGCAGTGCAAAGCAAAACATGGCATTGGTTGGTTCTGCTTCTAGAAATGAATAGCCCACACTGTTTCATGAAGCATCTTCTCACTTGAATCTTCATCCAAGAAAGCACCCCTCTGAGCATATACCTGAGATGATGCTACTGGCTTTAATATAACAGTTTCCAAAATTGTCAGCAAATGAATCCAACACTAGAAATGCATTACTTGCCTTAAATAAAGCTGCTCAAGACAAGGGCAGGAAAAAGGAACCAACCTGAAGGCAGACTAATTCTGTTCCCATCTTTAAGTTTTAATCGGCTTTTTTTAAATTTCCCTTTTCTTTTCTTAACATTAGGCTTCTCTTGATTTAACTGGAATATCAATATATTCAGTTCACGTTCCAATACGTCAATCTCCCGTTCTGCGAGCTGCTGTTCTCGCCGTTTCAGCAACTCTTCTTGAGATTTCTGATGAAGAGCAGCTCTTGTTAATTCTTCCTCTCTGGATCTCAGCTCCTAACAATTGCAATGGAAGTAGTGGTTAGAACATTGTCTTCTGCCTCATGACGAACAAGGAGGGCCATCTCGCTGCAGGCGGTGTTTACGCATCCCACTGTATCTGGCAGGAGACGCTTGCTCTGGGTCCTGTCCATGAGAGTGCTCTATATATAGCGGGACCAGGGGTATGGTGGGGGGCACCTACTAGGTGTGGTATTCACTTACCTTCATTACTGATTCACAAATGTGAGTGTGTGTGCCACCTCCGTGCATGCACAGGATCTTCCGCGCATGCACAGAGGGTCAAAAACTTGCATTAATGGGACATGATGATGTCCGGGTTGGTGGACGGAGCCTCCCACAGCCACTGCTACCAGTTCGCTTGAACCGGATAGAGCCGGCTGAATACCACCACTGGCACCTACCCTTTGAAACATCACTCCCACCCACCCCCTGATCAGATTTGCCCCAAACCTGTTGGCTTTTCACAAGGCATTAAAAACCTGGCTTTGCCATCAATCCCAGAACCTTGATAATGTGGGCGAGCCTGATTTTAAGTTTTATTGACTGTGACCTATTAAATTATTCTTGGTTTCTGTTTTATGCTGTTTTGTGCTATTTATGTTATTAATCATTGGTTGTGTTTTTAGTCTGTTTTCATTTTGTTTTACTTGCTAGCTACCCAGAGTCATGTATATGACTCTGGGTAGCTAGCAAGTATATATTGTATATATATTTATTAACTAAATGGGTACATCCATAGTGATATTATTTGGCAATTATCAAAAGAGTAGAACCCCCACAGTAAAACATGCACATAACATGGCTAATTGGGAGCAGCCAATGTTTTGTTTGGAAAGAATATGGCTCAGCTTTTTAGAAGGTCAGAGGGAAATATCTGGAGTGTTTGCAAGAACAAACTGAATATTTGACTGTACCATTATCACTGAAGGAAACAGTTGATGCTTATAGATCTATGAAAACAAAGAAAGCTTGCTGGAATTTCCATAGAGGGCTTGATGACATATATAGGATACCGAAGAAGGATACCTTCCCACAAGTAAATGGAGAAGCCTCGGAAACTAGCAGTGAGAAAGTCAATGGGGATCACATGACCATAGCTAATGGCAGGATTGTATTTGAGTGATGCTCCAGATGTTTTGGGATTGCACTCAAGGCACTTTTTACTCTTGCTGCTATCTTTGCTTTCTTTGGCCACATTATTGTTATTGATTAATATTGTTTTCCCCCATCACTTGGTTTCTTGCTAATTTAATAAAAGAACACCACTTAGGGGGGCCTGAAAGCCCTACTAAGCAGGTATATACAAAAGTATGAAAGCTATTGCTTAATGCATTATAAGCTGCCCTGAGTCTTTGGAGAAGGGCAGCATATAAATCAAACTAATAAATAAACAAATAAATAAATAATTTCTGTAAGAGATTACAAAGTCTGTATCTATAGTATGTTATTATTTTAACATAATTCTACTGCTGGAGGATTTAAGAAAGAAATAATAATTTTCCCTAAGGTACCAGATAATTAAAATGTAACAGACATGGCAGTCCCCCAGGGTACCATTCCTGCCTGTGAAATTTAAATGTAGATAACAAGATTCAGTTAAACTGACAAGCACAGAATTTTTTTCTATTAAGATGTGTAAATGAAGAATATGTAACCTGGTTCATTTTATGTATATGTTATAAAATTAGAGGGATAATAAGCAGGATATTTTTATTGGTCACTATCCAGAACACAAAACCAATTTCTAGACTATTAATCAGTCCTTTATATAGGCTTCATCCTTCCTGCAGCAAGTGATTTGCCTAAGGATAACTATGTTTTTGTTAGTTATGACCTTAAAAACCCTTAATGGCATAGGTCCAGGCTACCTGACTAACCACATCATCCTGCTAGGACAAGCCCATCCTAACTGTGCCAGCAGAGAGGGCATATTTTGGATCCTATCTGTCAACAAACTCCAACTATGAGGATCCAGAATAAGAGCTTTCTCTATTATAGTGGCCACACTTTAGAACGGGTTCTTTCAGACCTCAGGGACCACTAAATTCATAATTTTAAATCCCATGGACCACTAATATGATCTGCTTAATGACTGCCTGGATGGGCATGGCTAGGTGGTCATGTGACTGGGTGGGCATGATCAATTCGATGTCACTTATGTTGAGGGGCACGTCGCTGGCCTCTACTTGCCTCTCCCCTCCCAGCCACTCCTTGCTTGCCTGCCCAGGTTCCTTAGGGTCTCAACAAGAAACAGTTGTTGGAGCTAAGCAGCCACCACGAAAAAGAGTTGGCAAAACAGCTGGCTCAGTTCAAATTGGATCTGACCGAGAAGAAGGCTCATCAGAAGCACTTCACTGAGGACTACAAGCATAGGCTTTCCAAGCAGAGGGAAGACCTGTGGGAGTGCAAGGCCAGGTAGCAGCACCTGGAGGCTCAGCAGGCTGAGATGGTCAGCTAGTTCCAGGACATGATGCAGTCCCACTGGAACATGGCCCTCTGGCTCTTCGCCCCAGCTGATCTCCCTCCAGCCTTTGCCCAAAGCCCTGCCCCAAGTTGGAATTTCTGCCCCCCTCCGACCCCCACAAAAAGACCTCAAAGAGGGAGATTCTCTGCAACAACACAAACATTCATTGCACGTATCCGGCCAGGGACCATCGTTTGAGACCCCCTGATTTAGTGCAATATAAAAAATGCAAATAATTTTTCTGCAGACCACCAAAATTTTCTCACGTACCACCAGTTGGTGACTGCTGCTTTACAACATCCTCCTCTCCAAGGTGAGATCTTCTCTCACCCTCCAATCCTTCTGTAAGAGCCTGAAGAGCTGGCTCTGCTGATTACCCTGGGGACCAAATGAGGAGTTCCACATTGGAGGTGACTGCTGGATTGATGGCAGAGTCCCCCCTCTCCCTTTTGTTCTCTGCCCATCCGTTTGGTCATCACATTGATATATTCTTATTGTTTCTTTTTCATTGTTTATTTTATTGCTCTGTTATTTTAGTTCTATTTACACTCCTTTTATTTTCTTCTTTTTATTATTGTAAGCCTCCTAGAATAGTCCCATAGTGAAATAGGTGGCAAATAAATTAAACAAACAAACAAATAAATAAATAACATTGGTTGTTTCTGGGATCTGGCAAACCACACCACCAGGTAAGTTTTAAGCATCAAACTCCAGCATTGTGTCAATTATAACAATAAATCTGGCTCCCCCATTTGCCTCAAACAGCAATGTTTAATTCTTAAAATTCTAGGCATTCTCAATTCACTATTTGGAAATGAGCCAAACAGCTTCTTATGGTCTGGTGCATTTTATGGAGTGAAAAATACGGTATTTAGTTAGAAAAAGGACAAATGTAAACAGTGGAGTAAGAAGCATCACAGCAGGCTTGAGGGAATTGATAGCCAACTCATTAACTGTCTTCGGGAAAAAAGGTGCTCTCCAATTGGCTACCAAGACTCTCTCTTGTATGCATATGAAAATTTAATGGCAGCTATGTTGGGAGACCACTTCAAACATGTCCACTATCTCCAAAAATTGCTTACCTCAATCAATTCCCAATGAGAGAAAAAGTAAAAATCAGTGATTTTTAGAACTGCCATATTTTAGAACATGCTCTAGCTACTAGCATCATAATTAAAGTAAGATGCTCAGACTTTAAAATAACCCAAATATCAACATAGTAAAACAATACTGGAACTCCAAAACATTCAAAGGACTACGCAAACTATTTGTTCTGAAAAGTGATACTAAAAAGTGATACTAATAACAACAAAAATGGCAGCCAGTCTTAAGAACTAAATGTCATGATAGTAAATGAGAATGAGCAAAAGCTAAAGAGCTCCAATGATTTCGAAAGAAGTGTATAAAGATTTTCCCTGTCCAGTCATGACTGACTCAAGGGGATTGTGGTCATCTCCAATTCTCTGCAGAGGGAACCTGCATTGTATGAGACGCGTTTCCATCATCATGTGGCCAGCATGAAAATACGGAAAGCAGTAGCCTTCCTGTTCAAGTGGTACCTATTTATCTGCATGCATTTGCATGTTTTCAAACTGCTAGATTGGCAGAGCTGGGGTGAGTAAAAGGAGGTTACCCCAGTGCATGGCACTCAGGTCTCGAACCTGGGCTGACAACTTTCCAGCTGACAAACTCAGTTTCTTAATTGCTGAGCTATTCCCCCACCCCACCCCCGTCCCAATGATTATCCAAACTTTATTTAAACAAGTATAGTCCCACAATCTCAATATACTTTAAAATCCACTCACTTTTTCCTTGGTTCTCAGTTCATCAAAAATCTGCTGGATCTCCAGTTTCCAGTCATCTTGCATAGAATGGAAAGATTCTTGAGGCATCTCAGTCTGTACAGCTCCCTCAATGGCAGTCAGCTGTTCAAGAATCATAGTAAATGACGGCCGGATATGGGGGTCCTGTGCCCAGCACTCTGAAATTCACCAGTTATATTTGTCAGAAGATTAAGACCAAGTGACTCTAAGTCTACCTTGCAGAAATGCTATAACAACAGCAGCAGCAGCATCAACAACAATAATGATATCAGATACTTTCCTCTCTCATGAAGATTCAGTTCTAAGACTATTTGACAAAAATCAACAGAGAACTTTCTTCGTGTGGTTCTAGTACAAATTGCAATGGAGAAACAGTTTCCAAGAGACAGTCACGTATAAACCTGGGAGTGGAATATTACAACTCTAGCATATGACTTGGATATTATATGCATGGATGTCATATGCATGGAGTGTTATAAGCACAATCTTCAAAATGCCTGGGATCCTTTCACTTTCAAAAAGGAACAGCAGAAAGGCAAACAGATCATAGGTACATCCAACAAATGTCTCTGAGCAGAAAGGCAGGATATAAAGTAAATTAGTAATAGTAATTAGTATTAGTTCATGTGCTATGTGCAATAGGAATGATTAGAGCTACTGAACCCATGTACCCAAGTTCGCCTGCTTTAAAAAAAAAAAAATTCAATTTTTTTTTCCTCACGTGACTTATTGTAAGGAATAACTTTTTAAAATTTTGAAATGATGAAAGGAGTGACATTCTGACAAAGGGTGTGACCGATGTTCCATGTAGTTTTATCACTCTAATGATAAGGTTTTTTGATTTCCTATAAGACCAAACATAATATAGTGGCTATTGTCCTGGAAACCCATTCAAATCTTCATTCAAGGAACTTGGGTGGAACACTCTTTTAACTGAAGCTATATCTTATGTTGCTGTGAGGCTTCAATGCCGTTCTGAGCTTCTTAGGGAAGAAAGGTAGATGATAACTGATTGAATCAATAAGCAGGCTAGTGCTTCCAAAGATGAATGCAACTTTCTAAAAAAAATTGAATTGCATATTTAATATACCAGTGCCAAGTATATCATTAAAGTATACTTAGTACAAGACTTCAGTGGAGTGGAAAAATGTTTTCTGCCTCTGAATAGAAGTTAGCCTAGTACCGAATGAAACACTGACATTAAGAGTCACAAATATTATAGAGAACATGCAAGCAATCTTACATCAGCTGTCTTAATAAGCAGCACAAGTACCTTTCATTAGTTTAGCAAATGGTTCAGGACAGGTGGATGGAATGGGCAAAGTAAGCTTATTGACAGCAACGCCGTAAGCCACAGCAAGACCATCAATGCCACGGTAAGGAACCTCTCCCGTAAGCAGTTCCCACAGCAAGACGCCATAACTATAAATAAATTTTCAAACAGTTAATTGTGTTTGTGTAATGCTAAGACATGATTTCCTTAAGGTAGGGAAGGACAGCAGTCTGCTTAGAAAGTATTCTAGTAGGGGGAGAAAATAACATCCAGAAGAGGGCATCTGGGGCCATTGGGATATGTTGGACTTCCCATAACCCCCAACTTCCATGCTGCTGTTTGAAGAAAGTTAAAATCCTATATATCTTACAGGCATCAAGCTGAGGGAGAATGCAGTCTAACAGTGATGGCTAACCTTTTTGCCATCCCGTGCCAGGAGGGATGAGCAGGGGAGTCACTTGCACACATGGCCACACTCATAATTCTATGCACCCCGCCCCCATGCATGCGACCCCCCACTCCCCTCGCTCCTGGCAAGCGATGGCCTGGTAGGCCTGTTTTTCTCTGTCACCTGGCTCTAGAGCCTCTCTAGGAGTCTGGGGAGGGCGAAAACAGCTTTTCCCACCTCCCCCCCGGAGGTCCTCCAGAGGCCGAAAACAGCCCATTTGCCAACTTCCGCCACCGGAAGCTGAGCTCCCATGCCTACTGATATGGCTATGCGTGCCACATGTGGCACATGTGGCATAGGTTCACATGTGCCACATGTGTGAACCTGTGATTCACGGCTCTATAAAAATGCCATTGCAATGGACTGCATCCTCCCCAAAATAGATTTGATACTATAAGCACTTGCAGCAAAATGAAACATATTAAAGCTCCATGATATTAGAATCCAGGAAAGTTTTATTATGCAGACAATTAAATTATTCCTCCCCCAAGATTTTCCGCCAGAATAATATACACCAACATTTGTATTTCACTGTTGTTCTGTAAAACTTTACTTGAAGTGGATTGAAATTTAGTTATTCTTCAGTTGCAAAACGGAACAAATTATCACTTCTTTTACAGCAGGCTTGATGATCTTATGGTGTTAGGTGGGGCATTTTGTGAAGCTGGTTTGCAAAATGTTCTTGAGCTTGAGGGAACTTATTTGATTTTCTTCACAATAGTGTATTTGAGCCGATTGACCCATAAGGACTGGAAATGAAATGTCTTCAGAGTTTTTTTTTTTTACAGTAACAGAGTTGGAAGTGACCTTGGAGATCATCTAGTCCAACTCCCTGCTTACACAGGAGACCTGTACTTGGGATTCAAACTGACAACCTTTCTGATTGACAAGCTCAGTGTCTTAGTCACTGAGCCACCAAGTCAGGTTAGGGTTAGGGTTAGGGTTGAGATGACAGAGCCTAGTAAATGTCATTAGCATTAGGACTGATTTGAAGCAGTATACAAAAAGACTAGCAATGAATGTAGCATGCAGCAAATGGCACCCATTTCTGCCCTGCTTTATCTGTATGTAAATGGGAGGCCTCAGCATATCACCATGTAACCATTACTCCCCTTCCTTAAACAAGAAATCAGTGTTTCCTTTGTTGATTTAGCATAAAGCTTCAGGGATTATGGGAGATGTACATAGGCTTCATCTCCATTAAAGTGCCAGTATACTATCAATTCAGTGTGGGGGAAGGGCATATCAGACAGATCAGAACAGCACAATCAGATTCTCCTTCATGGGCCTTATTAAGCAGAAATCAAATTCCATCTTTGCAAAATATATCTATTTTGCATAATTACTTAAGAAAATGCAAGATTTAAAAAAAAGCAGGAAAAGCCAATATTCAAGAATCAAAAGTAATGTCAAGGTGTTAGCAAAGGCTCAAAAGGAATTCACTCTCAAAGGGCATGATGATAACAGAAGGTAACTGGGGCCTGCAGTTAAACTGTTTAGGGGGAAAAATGATAGTTTATCTTCCTGCATTGTAACTATGCTGAAACTGAGCCAATGGCAACCACTCCTTTCCGTATGCAACTCAGCCTACAGTGCTAAGAACATTTTGATTCACCTTCAAAAAGAATTAAATGAAATTGTTCCTAAGCAAGTGGATGCATAAAAATTTTAAGAAATTTCCTACAGTGGAATGCATTAAATATATATATATATATCTAAGTTTAGTAGGCAACAAGTTAAGAATAAACATGTGCATGTAATATTTTTTCTCTTTTTAAAGATCAAAGAATGCTGAAGATAAAAATAACAAAGAAGCTTCTGCGTTTTCTTGCTACAGGGAAAATAATAATCAAGAGTGTACAAGAGGAGCAAAGGAGCACAAAGGAAATCCAGAGTTTTTAATTATCAGCTTTCACTTTCTTCTATTTCAAGAAAAGGGAAACTGACCCATGAGGCTTTGTAGAGGAGCTTGAAGCTGTATAGACTCTGTCTACAAAATAATCTCTGTGTTCTGGGTAGACTTGATGTCTCTCGTGGCTATTTTTAGATGTTATACTAAATCATGGCTTAGAATTACAAGCATGTACATGCAGACGTTGGGCTTAGGTGCTTCTCTTCCTCGCTAGCTACTAGCATAGCTGGGGGGAGTTCAGAAGGTTTTGCTTTTATTTCAGATTAGTCAGAGTGTTATGAATTTTAAAAGCTTTAAACGTTAGTGGGAACATATTTAGTTTTGTGAAGTGGAATGCATACTTTGCAAGGCCACAGAATAGGATTTGCTTGCTTTTGGATTAGCTGGATGAGCAGCTAGGGGGTCAGTGAGGAAACTACTGCTTGGAGCCACAGAGTTTGTGCATTCCTGGTTGACTCCTTGCTGATTTTGGGACTCTACACACCAATTCACATAGGTGTAGGATAAGAACAGGTGTAAAAGTGAACTAGGAATTGGTCAAATAAGACAGTGTATTTAAAAAAACCACAATTAAGCAAACAACAGTTTAACCTTTTTTGACATTAGCTTATTTTCATTAAGCAATTGGTTCGGATACCATGGCAAGTATGGTAGTATGCAGTAGAAGATAAAGCCTTAGAACAGGGATCTCCCATCTTGGCAACTTAAAGCCTGGCAGACTTCAACTCCAGAACTCTCCAACCAGCAAAGCTGGCTGGGGAATTCTGGGAGATGAAGTCCGCCAGGCTTTCAGTTGCCAAGGTTGGAGACCCCTGCCTTAGAAGGCCTCTTTGCAATTGCATTACAAGAATATATAAACCCATGTGGGAGGAAGGGTGGGGAAGGGTTAGGGAGGGAAGGGGGAGGGGGAGGGGGGGTTATGAATGTAAAATTTTGAAAAATCTTTCAATAAAAAAAATATATATAAACCCTACGTTTCTTTAGCTTTTTATTTTTTAAACATGGGTTTGACACTGTCTTTGATCCAGCTTATAAAACTTGAAAATCGGAAGTAATGTATCCAAACCAGGAAGCCAAGGCAGAATAACTGCTCAAGCCAAAGAACTTGACAAAGTGGCTTATTCTCCATAATTAAATTTGGTAGTATTGTCTCTTGGCATAAAATGTTACTTACTTGGCATAAAATGTTAATCTTGAATTCATATCATCTTGTCACTAGTTATTACATTTTTGAGAGCTATTTCAAACCACCTTTATTAATACACGAGTATCAGATTTATTACAGCATACATCCATTTAATTAAAGAGCATATTAGATCACTTTTAGAATATTGTTGGCCTGAAAAAAAGCTCTCTGAAGTAGACCTGTCCTTCCAGATATGCCTTCTCATCTTCCAGCAAAAAGATTGGAAGGAGGCGTGCTCCTTGTGCTAAGCTATGGTTTATTTAAGCATGTTGTGCAGAAAACAGTGAATCAATCCACATTAAACCTTAGTGTGATGTGCAAACTCACTACAGGTAGCCCTGACCCCAAAATTTATGTTGCTAAGTGAAACATTTGTTAAATGGGTTTGCCCCATTTTACGACTTTCCTTTCCACATTGGTTAAGTGAATCACTGCAGTTCTTAAGTTAGTTAAGTGAATCTGGATTCCCCATTGACTTTGCTTGTCAGTAGGTCACAAATGGGGATCACATGACCCTAGGACACTGCAATGGTCATAAACATGAACTACCGTAATTGCCAAACGTATGAATTTTGATTATGTGACCATGGGAATGCTGCAACGGTTGTAAGTGGGAAAAATGATCATAAGATTATTTTCAGTGCCATTGTAACTTTGAAGTCACTAACTGTTGTAAGTCGAGGACTATCTGTACTGTCTCCAACAGTCCTATGGCTAAGACCATGTGTACTATTCTCCACACACAACACTTACAGAGTAAAAGAAACTGTTAATACATGGGAGGGTTTTGTGAATTATTGTACTCACAAAACTGCATTTTCCTATCACAGAATCCACAGAGTAATGTCTAAAATTCCACATCTAGATTTATTTAGGCTTCAATGAGTTTCAGAACCTGTTTATTATTTATACAACTTTGAAATCCTTTGCAGTTTAAAAGCACTATGCAATTACTGCTTAAATCTAAAGATTAAGCATCTCTATTTTTTTTAAAAACCCTTGTCAATAAAAAATAGAACCTATTAAGGTTACTTTGCATGCATACTAGGAGAAAACCATTGAACGTAAGGGTGACTCAAATTTTATTTAGTTATATAGAAGTCATTTAAACATTTTACCTCCAAAGGTCACTTCCTTTAGAAAACATGGATGATTTGATGACCTCAGGAGCCATCCATGCATAGGTGCCTGCAGTACTCATTTTGGTTGTTCTGTGCCACTCTCTTGCCAAGCCAAAATCTGTGATTTTCAGAGTTTTGTTGTGAATATCATCATTTTCTATCTTCTCAAGCAACAGTACTGTAAAAGACAGAAATATTTTCATTGTCAGTTGTACTAACCAAGACTACATAAGCATAATCTATCTCTGCTTAACTGAAAACTCAATATCTAATTTTGATTTAAAATGTATTTATTTATCACTACACTGACATTATTTTCAGATTCCTTCTTCAGCTACTATGCTATGTCTAATGTTATAAACCTGAATGATAGAGCCATGTAAACACAGTGGCATTGTTCAGTCAGAAGTTAGAGAAAGAATATATAAGTTGCCTTATATTGTTTTTTCCAGATTATTTGAGATGAAGATCACTGAAATGTATTCATAAAACAGGAGAACAGGAAACCAGGTTTATAGAATGAGGGACCCTACATGCAAAGGGAACAAAAAATCAAAAGTCGACATATTATTCCGGACTAATTCATATGCATTTTGCATTTAGTTTATATATCTTTGCTAATGGCAGCAACTATATTCAAGAACACTTGATAGATACAGGTCAAAGTCTGGTTTACAGATAGTAAATTGAGATTAAGGTGTTTTCTTCTGGGTAATACCGTGTTCTGCAACACGCTATTAACCAGTAACTAGTTAAAAGTAACTATGGCCGTGAAATGGATTCAAGCAAAAGGCTAATGCCCTCTCATCTTTCTAACTGTGGGACATGTTTAATATTTTACTATTTCTGAAAAAAGTGATACATATTATCAACCTGTTCTGAAGCACAAATCAAATACCAAAGAAAGTTTAACGAAACTCAGTGCCCAAGTTGGCAATAATTAGTCCCAAGAGCATGTCGTAAAACTAATGATTTGAACATGATGGCCTTTGTACTTTAATGAAAGAGGTTTTGTTCTAAATTCCACACATGCAAAGTGGAATTCCACAAATTCCATGTCAGTCAGGCAGTCTAACCGAAACCAAACACAATCTGATTTGGAAAGGTGATAATTGGCAGCCAGCCAGTCTTCTACTTTCTTTTCTTTTTCCCCTAAGGGAGGAGAGACAAAAAGAGCAGGGGTGCAGAACCATTTATCTACCACAAGCAGAATGGAGAATTACAACCGCTACAGACATGCTACGTTTCCCCCACCACCTTACTTTCGTTTGTCATTCTGGTTGGTGGAGTGCTTGACATAAACAAACTGAACAGGCGACATGGCCTTGTGAGTGAACAAATTCTTGTGGTCTGTTGCTTAGCAACCTGTATGAGGCCATCCCTCTTGCACTTCTACAGATATTTGCTTCCCATTAGCTTCATATCAAAACAAGTGACCTTTACAACTTGGACCTATTCTGTGCACTCAACCATAAATAGCTGAAATTCAGTACATAGGCCCAGAAACACACAAACATACACAGAATCTGAAAGTTACTTTAGCCATAAATCATGAAATAAAAACAAATGGACAACCAATTCCACAAGTGACTGATGCCACGCATGTGCACTTAGGGTGACTGGGTGAACCCAGTTTATTTGCAAAATATTAATTCCAATTTGTAGACATAAAAGTTCTTTTTCAGAATTAAAATTAGGGTTGAATTCAATCGGTCAGTTTATGGGATGGTATCAAGAAAAAAGCAAGCTTCCATTTCCTCTGCAGTCTCCAGGCATCTTAACATCTGTTCTAAGGAGTCCCAAAATATGGGACAGATTTGATTAAGCAGGGTGAAAGGAGGAGGGAGGCATCATTTCAAAAAATACTGCGGTTTGCTTGATCATAATTCAACCTTACATCAAGCTTAAATACCTTTTACATATTTAAATTTGTAAAATATATTTAGGCTGTACCTGTCTAAGCTCCATTGAACTCAGTGAGTCTAAATTCTATTTAAGACCTGAGTATATGACAAGTTACATTGCACTTTTCTAAATATTACCAATTTAAATTCTATCAGTTTTACATCTTGCGATAATAATTGGTTTATCCAAAGAGGAGAAGACTACAGACGACTGAAGGTGTATATTGTTTGTAGAGATCCATTTCAGGCAAATGACTTGTTATCCAATAATGCAATGGCTGATAATCGCCACCCCCAGTACTAAAAATGCAGCATGCAAAGTACAAAATACAAATTGATATGCTCATTGTGGAAGTAGATATCTTTAACCTGATTATGTGCATTGAAACTGGCCTTGGGGAGGTAGCTTATTGGGACACAGAGGAGGACACAAGATAATACTATATCACTGATAAGGTTAGAATGCTTCCTTCTCAACTATCAAGAATTTCAATTCTTTTTTCCCTTTATTCTATTGTTCATTCAGAATCGTGAAGCCATCTAAATTCCACTGCTCTTGGCACAAAGAGTAGACATGTTAATCTATTACATCAAAATTAACAGTATGTCCTCTGGCACTTTTTTTTTAAAATCACATTTTCTGTGGTTTTGGATTAGACTCTGTGTTTAATTTTATATTTGTAGTCCACCCAACCCTGTTACAACTCCCCAACAAATCTAAAAGTCTCTATGTGCTATAATTGCTCTTTCTAAATATTAATTAAATGGAATTCAATTTGGCCTCTTAAAAAGACAAGAGGCTTTTAACACTCAGAATGTGAGCCATTCCCTTGCTGTCATCTTTGAAATATAAAAGGGGATAAAATGGCTTCAGAAAATTATCAATCTCTTCTTCAAGAAGAGGTGTTGCCAGCAACTTTTAAATAGGCTGTAATATATCGCCACTTTCAGAGGCTCTATCTGCACCTAGCAGTCCTTAATAACTATAACTCTGTCTCTAATTTTTCTTTTCAGGATAAAGGTTATGGAGATTGTGGTCATTGACAGCCATAGAGAAGTCTAGAGATAGAGGCTATCTGAACCTATTTCAGTCAAAGTTCAGGTTTGTTGTTTTATGAATAAAAGTGGCAAATGCTTCCTGTGCTCTCAGTGGCTTTCAGCACCATCAACCATGGTATCCCCTCTGGACCAGCTAAGAGAAGTCTTGTATTACAATTATTCCACTCTTTCCTTAGCTGGCATTTCCACTTAATATAGGGGGAGGAGAGGTTGGCGAGATAGCTACTCCTTTGGGGGAGGTGGGAACAGGACTTGGTATTTTTTCTGCTGCTTTTTAATGTCAACATGAAGCTCCTACTCCAGGTTATCCACTGGTTCAGGTTATCCACTGGTGACATCATTGGGTTTTTTTTCATTATTCCTTATTGGCCCATTTTTCATCATTCATCCATACATAATCTTATATCTATAAGCAAAATGTTCTTCACTCACAAGGAGCATCCGATCTTCAATCCACTATATAAATAGGGCCAAACATCTATCTTCCCAATGCTACAAGACTGATCTCTTAACAACAATATACTGATGATACCCAACTGTACATCACCATTCTGGGTCAGACAGGAGATGCTGTTATTGTCCTGTCCCAATACTTGGGGACTGGATGGAACAAAATAAGTTAAAACTAAATCTGAGCAACAGTTCCTGTTCACTGTATGTTTGGGCAGCGGCAAATGGGTGGCGGCAGCAAATGAGTGGTGGCACATTCGCCACCACAGCACGTTCGTCACTGCCGCCCGTTCTAAAACATCTGATCGGCGTCGCACCAAACCCCCCTCCCCCACTCAGTGGTGGGATTCAGCCAGTTCACACCACTTTGGGAGAACCGGTTGTTAACTTTCTGAACAGTTTGGTGAACTGGTTGTTGGACGAAATCATTAGGGCAGAGACTGGTTGTTGAATTATTTGAATCCCACCACTGCCCCCATTGTATAAGACGCACAGACATTTCCATTCACTTTTTTGGAGGGGAAAAGTGTGTCTTATACTCCAAAAAATATGGTATATTGGATTGAGAGAGTGACTGGTCCCAAGTCGCGCACAGTATTTAAGAGCTAGAACACAGCCCTTTCCAGAGCCAATCTATTTCATAATCACTCCACCATACTGGCTCTCATTTGCACACAACCTTTGATTATTAGTCAGAACACTGCTAATTCTGGTCCTTATCAATTGATAAGTGCAGACATTTCTGTTCTTCTCCACTGTATAAATACACACCCACTATACTAGAAAACCAAGACATAGATTTATTAGCATAACTTTCTTCCAACTTTCTCTCACACTTACTTTATTGATTAACTGTAATTATAATCTGCCCTGATTCCAATGGATTTGGGGGATGTGCATGAATAAAAACAAAGCTGTACAATTAACAAAATTCAAACCTTGAATAATTAGACATGATTGGCCCTGTCAATAAAACCATCAAAATCCATGTATCTTTGGGGATGGGGTCCCAACAAACCCCCCTCCAATGATAGTATTGATGGGCATATTCATTTATGACATATCCCATTGCTGTAAATAGATATAATCATAATGAACAGCACTTGGGCTTTGAAGACTACTGGCAACAATAGAAAGGTTTTAAGATTACTGTTCATCATCAAAAACAGTCAAACTATTAATTTCAATTATTTTACTTCAACTAAATGTCTATTATTACCTATGTACAAATTCCAAAATATTTGATATTTAGTCCCAAAACCTTTCCTGGTTCTGCCATGTAGGATTTTCATACTTCTGCTGATGGATAACATTGGATTCCATTTCTTCCATATCATAAACCTAACTACATACAGTAACTGAAGAGTAAGCATAAAAGATAAACAGTTCACAAAAAAGAAGTAAGGTAGAGAGTGCTTGAATACTCCGTTTAAAATGCCATTTAAAATATTGTAAATATTAGAAATATTTTTAAAATAATAAGTACATGAATAGTGCCTCTTCAGAAGGGACTATGTAGAAAACACGTCTGGTATTGTTGTCCTTCCTTCAAACTTCTATTTTGTTCCTAGTCAGGTTCACATCTAGACTTAACAAAAATTGTCAGTAATTTCTACCCAAATATTTACTCTAGCTATGGCTTACACTTAAGGCTATTCTTCACTAAAGCCATGTTTACCACCATTTAAAATCTACAACTGTCAAATAAAGCTAATCCTATTTTAAAAGCACGTGCCAATTAAAGATAGGGCGTGTTTAACCACCACTCACATCACAGTCTAATAACTCTTCTAGAACATGCCTAGTCATATTTTTAGAAATCTACCTAATCTTTATTAAGGTTTATCATGGAACCTCAGGTAGGTTATAAATACTCAAAACAAGTTGTTAAAATTAAAAAATACTTTCATTTGGTTGGATTCATGACATAAAACAATGGATTTTGGTAAATCGAAGTCTTTCATTATTAGACCACAGAAACAAAAGCTTCTATGTGTCTCTGTATTTTAAGTAATCCCTTGCTCAGAATAGAAGGTGTATGAGCTACCCTTTTTAAAGAAAAAATACTCAAATTTAGTAATTTAGCATACTTCTTAGGAAAGTATGAGTTACAACTAACACATGTCCCACTGGTCAAGATCAACTGACATATTTTAAGGGTGGCACTCCTATTTTGTGCCTTTGATTAAAGCAAAACTTGATGACTGTGTTACAAGTTGACTCCCTGAAAAGTTAGGTTATTAACAATAGCCTTATACAGAATGTTTCCAAGTTGTTTCATTTCTTGAATAACAAGTTACAGAACCCAAGCCGTAGCTGCTGCAATGTTTTGGAGGAAGCAAAGAGAAGGCTGGCTTATCAGGCTTGAGTTAAAAGCACACCTGCAAAAACAAACATTTCATTAGCAGTGAAAAGAACAAAGCAAAGCTGTTCTGCCAATATTGGCACGTCTGCCACTGATTGAATGGAAGCTCCCAAATTAGCTAAGGAAAGAGCCCCTTACCTATACGCTTTGGAGCTGTGTTATCAGAATATGTGTTTGATTTCCCAGTAAACTCTTAGTGGCTTATAAAGACAGAAAACATCATTCTAAAAAGAAGCATTATATATATTAACATTTATTTTGCAAGATATTTATGTTTGGAATGTAAAAACCTTATTGCAAAAAAAAAAAAAAATCAGTTACGGGACTTTCTCCCTCCCTCCCTCCCTCCCTCCCTCCCTCCCTCCCTCCCTAAATTTTTTTGCCCCCCCCCATCTTACCATCTTATTGGGCGGCTTACAATAGCAAAAATGTCTACATATACAATTAAAACGTAATTAAAATCAAATATTAAAAGCTAAGCACAGGTGGGGAGAACAGGGGCAGAGTGGGGGGAGGTAGGATCTGTTGTTAATCAACCACCTCTGCTGTGCTGTTCCCTCAGTGGGGCCCAAGGCCAACTGGCGGAGTCAGATCTTTAGATCCTTATGAAAGGATAGGAGGGGTTGGATCAACCTCACATTTGGAGGCAAGGTGTTCCATAGGGCAGGAGCAACAGAAGAGAAGACCCTCCTCCTAGACCCCACCAGCCAGAATAATCGGGCAAACAGGATCTGCAGCATGCCTCCTCTGCCAGGACTGGTGGGATGGGCCACTCCCAGTGGAATGAGATGGTCCCTCAAGTAACTTGGTCCATGCCATAAAGGGCTTTAAAGGTGATCACCAACACCTTGAATTGCACCTGGAAGCAGACTAGCACCGAATGCAGTTCAAGGAATGGTGGTATTACAGGGGCCATTCTTGGCCCCCCCAAAATTGCTTGTGCTACCGCACTTTGCACCAGCTGTATCTTCCACATGCTCTTCAAGGGTAGTCTATTATCTTAAAATAAATTCAACAATAAACTTCTTTTCCTTTATTGGACAGTTTAGAGAATGTTTAGAATAAGTTAGCTATTCATAAAGTGTAAAATGATAAGACACATATAATACATGCTTGTCCCACCACTGACCCATTTTAGATTAATGAATCTGTTAATATTGTTTGGGGGAAATGGTATTTAAAGATATCAGCATAGTGTTGAATTATATACCAGGGACTGGGAATTTACCAATGCATAAAAAATTTTGATTTATCAAGCAAGGAATACAGCAAAACACAAACAGCCTATTATGATTCAGTCTTGTACTGAAGTCATTGCTTATGAATTGGCTGCTTATAAATGTAATAGAAAGACTGATCAACATGACTCTATGTTTCGTCTTATTTATTTATTAATTTATTCATTAAATTTACACGCTGCCCATTTCACTCTGAAAAGTGACTCTGGGAAGCTTTGGTGTTATTATTTTCTGCAATTTAAGTCAATGTTAACTATTGACAAATTGCTGGACTACTCCCTACAGTTTTCTTGGCAACATTTTAGAAGTGGTTTGCCCTTGTCTACATTTTAGGGTTGAGAGACAGTGACTGGCCCAAGGTCATCTTGCTGGCCTTGTGCCTGAAGCAGGACTAGAACTCACAATCTCCCAGTTTCTAGCCTGGTATCTTAATTACACCAAATTGGTTCACTTATTACTCCATGTGCTCTATGTTTAATGTTGTGTTTAAAAACAGAGTTCTTTTCTGTACATCTGATAACATATTTTTTTTTCTTTGATTATTGTTTCTCTTACTGTTTGTTTCAGTTTCTTATATACAGTCATATCTTGGTACTCAACTTTGAAAATCATCAAATTTAGTACTTGACACATTTTGATGAGAAAATTTTGTCCTGCTACTCGTCATTTGTTTGGTACTCAACATGCAGGCTAAATCTGGGCAGTGTTAGTTTCCTCGTGATTTTTTATCCTTTCTAGCCAAAACAAGCAGTCACATGTTAGTCACATGGTCTCTGTTGCATGTACACATGCCCTCGTGGTCTTCTTAACTTTTGTGTTCATTTTGTGTATTTTTGCACTTTTTTTGTCATCAGTACAGGTAAAGTGAAGTTTTTATTACATGGGGGCATCTTATAGATGGAAAAATATGGTAATCTAAGTATTTATTAATTTTTAGGTTTATTTCTCATGGAATGATATACAATTCTATCTTTTTACACATTGCCTTAAAATGTGCATTGTTTTTTGTTTGGGAATGCATTAAATTTATTTATATTATTCTTTATGGAACAAATTTATTTGGTATTCATTGCACCTCCTGGAACCAATTAATGAGAGCACTGAGGTATCAGGACGTGGTGGCTCAGTGGCTAAGACGTTGAGCTTGTCGATTAAAAGGTCGGCAGTTCAGCGGTTCGAATCCCTAGTGCCGCATAATGGGGTGAGCTCCTGTTACATGTCCCAGCTTCTGCCAACCTAGCAGTCTGAAAGCATATAAAAAATGCAAGTAGAAAAAATAGGGACCACCTTTGATGGGAAGGTAACAGCGTTCTGTGCATCTTTGGCATTTAGTCATGCCAGACACATGACCACGGAGACATCTTTGGACAGTGCTGGCTTTAAAATGGAGATGAGCACCACTCCCTAGAGCTGGAAACAACTAGCATATATGTGCACGGGGAACCTTTACCTTTACCTTACCGAGGTATCACTGTATTTTCTTTCTTTTACATTTTTGTATCTTAAAGTCAGTGAAAAGTCGAATATCCAAGATGCCAGTGAAAAACTCAAATAAAGGAGTCTAAGTTTTACTTATGCAGCCTAGGGAAATCTGGAATAATAGATAATAGTCAGTCCTCCTCTGCACATCAGGCACAAAGTCCATACATCACCAGGACCTTAACACTTATCCTTAAAAATACAAAGTCAAAAAATGTTAAGTTTTGGATTTGTGCATGAGGTGTGAGGGTCTGGAGAGGGCCAAGTGCAGAAGGTGAAATTTAAAGTGAGCACATTCATTCAGTTCTCAGGAAAAGTATCTAGACCATCCACCATGAGTCACAGAAGAAACAAACCTATCATTGCTGCAAACTGTGAAAGAGATCTTACCCAAGTTTAATAAAGTTCCCGTTACTGTACGACAAGCCTGTGCATAAAATAGCAAACAGCGCTAAAGAATTTCAAAGCCTGGTTGCTTGAAAAAGCAGCATCATGAAAATTGCTCCTTCTTTGGAGATACTGAAGATGGCATGCCTGTACTTGTAGCATCTCCAGGTTACTAAATACTCTAGCCATGTTGTTTTAAAGAAATACACCTTCCCTTACGCGTAACGTTTGGATGTGCTTCTCTTAACCTTTTGAATAAAAGTTTGGTTGATACGTTACTGAATTTTCATTTTAATATAGTCAAAGTACAACAAGTAAATAGACTTTATAGTTTCCCTTTTGTTGGTGCATCTGATAATGAGATGTAAAAAAAGAGTAAAATGTATTATTTACTTTTATATGGAAGTACAAGTAGTCCTTGACTTACAATCACAATGGAGTTTTCCATTGCTAAGTAAGTCAGTTATTAAGTGACTTTTGTCCCATTTTATGATCATTTTCGTCACAACTGTTAGGCAATAGTTAAGTGAATCACACAGTTGTTAAGTGAATGTGGCTTCCCCCATTGACTTTGCTTGCTGGGAAGGATACAAATGGTGATCACATGACCCAGGGACAGTGCAACCGTCATAAATACGTGACAGTTGCCATGTGATTTTGATCATGTGGCCATTGGGATGGTGCAATGGTCATAAGTGTGAAAATCAGTCAAACATTTTTTCAGTACCTTTGTAGCTTCAGATAGTCACTAAACCAATGGTTATAAGTCAAGGGGTACCCGTATCCACCTAAGGTCCAGAGGATAAGTATCTTTATTGTTACAGCAGTACCCCTTCTGCAATATTCAGTGTCTTTTTTCTTTCTTTATAGTAATTCATTTTAAATTGAACCCTTATTTTTTTCTGCTTATGTGCTGCTTTAAAGCTGACAATAAGTGGCATGCATTCCAATTTAGTAACAATTACTTGGAAAAGCAGGGGAACTGGTATTTCATGTCTATACAAAATGGAAGAACACCATGTTCTTCTGTATAAACCATCCAATATTTAAAATTCCGAAGGTTGGCTTCACTGAAACTGCCAATTTAATTTTTATTTCTTTATAATTTTTTATAATATGTCTATCCCACCCTCTATTGTTTTGCATCAATCAGGCTGGCTTATACTTGACAACTGAGAAGACATAGTCCTTCCATGTACATGTTGTTGGTTTAGTTTGGGTTGTTTGTTAAGCAAAGGCTAACCAGACCAGACAAGTTATATTCGCACAATTTAAAATCCTGTTTGGTGGTTGTAGTGATGATTGTCCTAGCATATCATGACAAAAATGTTTTCTGACATCCATGATTAATTGAATTGGAGCTGGTTCGCCTCCTAATGATTTAACAACTACATATTTGTTTTGTTACTAAATAAAATGACTTGCCACACAATTGTGTTTAATGAACTCTGATGTGAAAAAAGAAACGAGAATTATAACGTTGGCATGCATTGTCTAAAAACTAAACCTTTATCTCCGAGATGTGATTACTATGTACTAAAATTGCTTAGAAAATGTGTATTCTTTTTATGAAAAGAATTATTTAAAGAAATATTTCTGGCAATAATTTAAATCATTAGATTTGAGACTTCTTGACAACGATTTGAAATGAAAAATTAGCAAAATATCAATATACAGTAGCTCATTTCTCTTGAAAGGTATCTCAGTTTATATGAAACTGAGAACCTGAACCTGAACTAGAAGTCTTATCAAGCTTTCCCCTAATCTGGTGCCCTCTGAAGGCATCAGACTGAGAAGGATACCTTTATTCATCATTAACTCTTAATAGTTAACCAACTATACAAAGTATACAACTACAAATAAATTCAGACTTGGCCCCCAATGACCTAGCACTGATAACAACATTTAAGAATTTGAGAGCTTTCTCCTTAATTTTTAAATTAAAACCCACTGTGACATAATAAGCAAATGATCATTGTGATAATTTTTATCCAGTTCTGGCAGAGACTGAAATAATCTTTCTTCTTTATAAAAGATGCAGTAGAATAGTATAACATTATGAATTCATAATATATATGAATAGTATTTGTGTTAACTGGACAGCATTAAAACATTCTCCCAGTGGTGCCACAGAACAAAACGGGGGTTAATTTTGCCAACAAAGAATTCTTCTATATGTTGGCATTCAACAGAGAATTTAAAAAACCTAACTGAGAAACAGGTATGAACAAGATAAAAGACTAGCCTCACTAATGTTGCCTAATATATTCTGTGAATTTTGAGTTTGGTTCTTGCATACTCTGATCTCTATCCAATTGCATAAATTCCTTCCCCCTCCCTTAATCTGATGGATCTTAAAAGAGTCTAGAACAGCTATGGACTGAATTTTCTGCAAAGCAAGAGAGAGAACAAATAATCACATCTATAAACAAACCTTTGGAAGATAGGAAATCAGTATAAAAACAGTCCTCCATCGTAATATTCTTTGCTTTGTTTCTTTGCTAGTTCATTATAATTATTGGAACTTCCTCAGGTTTTTCCTGCTGTTAATATTTTAAAATCTCTGTCTAATAGGCCAAAGGAATCTGGCAAACCCTGTCAGTAACAAAATTCCGAAAGGATTCTTTGTCACACATCTTCTCTCTTGTACATCAGCAAATCACTTTATGTGCAAGAAAAACAAGAATAATATGATGTTTTTAAAAAAATAACTGCCAATTTTTGTGCACAGAGTAGAAAAAATGTTGTATTTGTGGCATTAATTTCTAATTAATCCACAATATAAAATGTTCACCAAGTCTCAGCATAGGTATTTGATTTGAAAGTAAAAACAAAATACTGAATATTCTGTTTTAGGCTATTGCAGACTTTTGCTGGTTACCAAGATTTTACACACGTAGGTCCTTAAACTGAAATTCATTCCTCTCAAATAATAATTTGTAATTTATGACTATAAACACCTCTTGCAACACCTCATGACTCAACCCAAAAGAAACCACATCTCCTCTTAATAGAAACACATACATTTTCTTTCAAAAGACGATTAAAAAACAAAAGGTAATTACTAAAGCAGCATTTATTTATTTGTTTGTTTGTTTATCCATCCCACCTTTTCTCCAGGAGCTGAAGATGCTGTACAACACTGTTTCTCAGTCTTAGCAACTTTAAGATGTGTTGATTTCAACTTCCAGAATTCTCCAGCCAACAACACATATTCAGGTTGCGGAGTTTGAGAAACATTGATCTACATAACATTTAAATATTTCCCCACACAACAACAGTCCTGTGAGGTAGACTGGACTCAAAAAGAGCAGCCAAACTAAAGCCATACAATACGTTCCAGAGCTGTGGGGTAGGATTTGAACCGTTACCACCTCCCACACTTGCTATGGTGGCAGACTTTGCACCACGAAATTTAACAGTCTTTATACACCTAACTTTGAATGACATCAGAACAAAGGGAATCATCATGGGGACATAAAAAGGTAAAGGTAAAGGTTCCCTCGTTCCTGATTCTAGGGGGCAGTGCTCATCTCCGTTTCAAAGCCGAAGAGCCAGCCCTGTCTGAAGATGTCTCCGTAGTCATGTGACTAGCATGACTAAACGCCAAAGGCGCACGGAACGCTGTTACCTTCCCACCAAAGGTGGTCCCTATTTTTCTACTTGCATTTCTGCTAAGTTGGCAGAAGCTGGGACAAGTAACAGGAGCTCACCCTGTTAACGCGGCACTAGGGATTTGAACCGCTGAACTGCCGACCTTTTGACTGATAAGCTCGGCATCTTAGCCACTGAGCCACCACAACATAGCGGGGGGGGGAATGCTTTGAGATGCTTTTGTGCCCTATTTATGAGCAACTGAGAATACAGTCCACAATCTTTTTTTCCAATTACTTAAATAGTCATTTAGAATTTAGAAGGGAGACCCATAAGGAAGTCCTAGAACTATGGAGAACAGTTGTAGAAGTGAGCTCAATGTTACTGTGAATATTGATTCTGTTAATGTAGTCTAAATCAGTAAAACCTAGTTTTGGTCTTCTTGCAGTTAGTGTCCTGATCTGGACCACCTTAAACCTCTGACGACAACCTTGCACTGGTGAAATGTTCAATGGAGAAGCATCTGCATTACTCCACACACCAATTTAAGTACCACAGAGGCTGCAGGATTGATTTCATTATAAAACTTTTCAGAGTAAAGTTTTAGACAAATGGTATAGGCCAGTGATGGCTAACCTTTTTGTTGCACCCCTGCGTCTGCACATGTGACCCCGTGGCCTCCCTGGACATACGCATGCAACCCTCCCCTATGTTCCCCCAGCATCCCATTTTGGGCCTAGTAGACCTCCCTGCAGCCTCCTTGGAACAAAAACAGCCTGCGGGGGAGGCCGCGCCACACCCCCATGCCCTGTTTTGGACCTAGTAGGCTTCCCTGCACTTATAACCCATAATGCAATGCAAGTGTGACACTCCCCCACCCATGCGTGCTCTGCCCCTGCCCACCTCCTGCGCATGCGCAGCAGAGACTCAAAAATCAGCTGGCTGGCGGAAGCTGCGCGCATGTGTGGTGGAACTGAGCTGGGGTGACGGCTCGTGTGCCCGCAAAGGACTCTGCGTGCCACATGTGGCACGTGTGCCATAGATTCGCCATCACCGCTATAGGCTTTGACTAAACTTTTAGCAGATTGTGAGGGCTATAGTATGTTTCACTGAATATACTGCAGCTCTCCTGATGATTTCTTTTAGGATTCCCGTAACTGCATTACATTTAGACATATTTCAGTCATGGGCTATGGTAGCGGGGTAATCATGTTGAAGATACATATAGTATGTATTTGTTAGATTTACATCTTGCCTTTTTTCCAGGAGTTCAAAGTGGTGTAGACTCTATTTCCTTCTATTCAGCAATATCCTTAGGAAACCACAATTGTGCCCAGTTGACAAGTGACATCATCATGCAAATGCTGCAGCTTAGATACTTGTGTCAGAAGCCAGGTTTCAAGTTGCATTCAAAGGTCTGACAAAGGTATGTAAGTCATGTCATACACAGGATGACAGAGATGCACATGTTTTGCCAATTGCCACCCCTCTTTTGTTCCTATTTATTTGTCTCCAACAAACTATGGGGTAGGTTTTTAGAGAGAACTGATTGGAGAGTCATAAGTGAGCTTCCACTGCTAAGAATGATCTTCAGCCCAAGGCCAAAACTTTAACCACTACTGGTTCTCTTCTAAATCCTACTTTGAAGGGATTTCCCAACTTTCCATTTCTGGGAGGATCATCTATTTTGCAATGGATGTGCCTAATCGAACCAAATGAAATATATTTGGCCATTGTTAGTTACATGCAGATATACACCCTACAATGTAGATTTTAACTGCTTTAAAGTTTCTACAGGACCAGGCTACCATGTCTTCCTACTTTTCTAAAATTAGGACTATACATCTAATAATAGCTACAAGAGATTTCTATATTTATATCTATGAATTGAATCCAGTGATCTGCTTTAAGATAAAATGTAGTTTGTTCAATTTTCATTTACTATATTATATAAGGCCAACCAACTATGTTTTATATAAGACTGAATATAAATTTGAATTCAACTCAGGATAAGGAGAAAATTCCGAATCCCAGTTTTTCATATTGGCTGATTGGCAATATAGATTTTGTTAATCAATACATTTTGCTTTTCTGTCTGCTTCATATCTGTCAAAATCTGTCCCATCTAGAGAAGATTTAACAAGCATGAGATGAACTAATGAACTTTTTTCATTTTAAGTGAACCAAATCACTTAATAAGATGAGCTTATTAATCAGGACTATGTCATCCACTCATAGTTATGATTGTTTTAATGCTGACAATTGCAAGATCTTGTCTATTTTATGGCTGGGAAGGTAATAGAACCTAGATGACCTTGTCTAATGATGGAAACTAAATAAATTCAGGTTTATAGTCACTCAGGAATTCTATGGCTAGGGAAAGTAGTTGGAAAAATAAAAGAGGCAATGGCACGACTTCCAACATGCCAAGAAGAATAACTACATGGACGCAGTCACTAGACATTGACCTTGACTGAAGAGTATCTTTTATTTTTAATCCAAATTACAGATTAGGAATAAAACAGCAGAGACAACATAGTTTCAATTACTTATTACAAAGGAAGTCCATATTTGTTTTGTTTCTTTTCTATATCTTATTATTGCCTTCATTTCTGCACTTTGCATTCATTTATGTAAGAAACCAGCTTTGAGGTAGGAGCTACAGCTTCCCATAACAAATGTTTCTTCTGTCTCTTGTGAAAAAAAGAATCTCATGAGTTGAATTTCACCTATGGAACTGGTACACATACAATAGTGTTTATTAAAACCTAGAAATGTATATAATACGGAAACCAAAAATGCCAATATATAATTTTAGGAGTATTTTGGGATCATAGGTATAAACATTATTATATGTTCTAAAGAAATTTGTGTTGGACAAGGGTGTGGCTTTAAAATGAAAATAATTCATTTAAAGTTCAAGGAGTTCCATTACAGAAACTGAAGGACAATCAATGTCAAAAAACTTACTTTCTATAGCATCACAAACTAAGAAGTACTTTAGGCCACTCTCCTTCATTACCTT
Source organism: Masticophis lateralis (assembly GCA_030761175.1). Lineage (NCBI taxonomy): Eukaryota > Metazoa > Chordata > Lepidosauria > Squamata > Colubridae > Masticophis > Masticophis lateralis. Next base: position 72,987,435 of record JAUDYJ010000001.1, read on the forward strand.
GAAGGTAGACTTTCAAACTATTTCATCACTGAAACAAAAATGATTCCAAACAATATCGGTTGGATAATACACTAAAATAAACTTTCTTTTATGTATTATTTTCTGATGTCAAGAAATGGGATTTTCTTCATAAAGAACACCCTAGGTGTTGCTAACATTGCATCAAATCAGTAATTCTAATTATCATCCTATCCATTTTATTTTAAATTTTCTATGCTTAAAAATTGGATTAAATGCCTTAAGTGAATACTGGTGAAAAGAATGAAAAGATTGCATAGTAAGCTATCATTGCTTTCTTCTGAAAAGATGAAATAAAAATACCAATTCTCTGAGTTAGACAGCATCATTACTTTACATTACTATTACAGCTAATAATTACAACTCAAGCAACACATTTAAAATTACATAATAGCCTTACAGTCTGATTCTATTTATGACTATTCAAAATTATATGCTCTTGGGACAGGCTCCTTAAGATTTCAGTTTTAATAACTCATAAGAAAAGCCAATATTTCATAGAAGAGACTTCTTCAGGTCTCCCTCTTGCATATGAGTCATGAGAAAACTTCCATTTTTCCAAGAAATCAAACACAAGTAAGTATCGAAATGCTTAAGTATAACTATTGTTACCAAAGAGACGAAAAGACTTGATTCAATTTGGTGGAATAAACTTGTACATATCTGATAACTGAAAAAAATCAATTCTTAAAGTATAAAATGATAAGCATCTTAAATAGCCCTTTGGCAATGCAAAGTTTATAAATAAAACTTTTCATGGTTCTGTTCATTACTATAATATAGAAACATGGGAAAGTATGCATAAATTGTCCTTTAAAAAAAAAACTGTTCAAAATACTTACTGTTACTTGACTTGAGGTCTCTGTGAAGGATGGGGACGATGGCTTCTTCATGTAAGTAAAGCATCCCTCGAGCAATTTGTACTGCCCAGTTGACTAATATATGAGGAGGAATGCGACGGCCCCAGTGGCTCCCACTAGCGGTGGGGAAAGTACCTGACAAAGCTCTATTGAGGGGTCCTCCCCTGGCAAATTCCATAACTAAACAGAGGTTGGGCTCCTGCAAACTTACACCATGAAGTTCAATGATATTTGGATGTTTCAACATGGAAAAGAACTTTGCTTCCTGCCTCACACTCTCTGCTGTGGCCATGATGTCCTCATCTGGATCCTGCCGCGCTGCTTTCACTGCAACTTCCTGGCCTTTCCATATTGCTCTATAAACTTTACCAAAGCCTCCAACTCCAATAATCTCTTGCAGTTCCAGATGCTGAAAGTCAATTTCTGCTAGAGAACCCATATGGTCTTCGTGATCTACAGGGTGCCCATCACCCGTGGTCAGGTTTTGGGTTTGATGCCCAGTCTTCTCCAACAATCCTAACTGGGGATGTTGGTAACAGCCTGGCTGGTAAGTCACATAGTTTGCTGGGAAGATGCCAAGACGATGATGGATTTTACCTGCCCACCAGCCATCATCTCCAGACACTGCTGCGTCTTTAGACAAAACTTCCACCATTTCCCCTCGACGTAAACTCAGCTCATCTTCTCCAGTGGCTTCATAGTCATACAACACAGTCCACAGTAGGCAAGAGTTGCTACTGGTCCCCAAGCTCCCTTCGGCTGTTCCCTCAGAGCTCAGCAAAGCCATGGTCAAGATCTAGGTACTAACCACATCAGCTTCCACCTCAGCATTTGAGAACAATTAATGAAGTTGTCCCAAAGGTGCTTTTTCCAAGAGGCAACTGGAATTTGTAGCTTTTTTCTTTGAAGACGTTTCGCTTCTCAACCAAGAAGCTTCTTCGGTTCTTAATTAATGTTGTTGCTGCTGAAGCCAACTCTTCCCTATTTTAGGCAGGCATAAAAGTGCTAGGAAAGGAGTGAAACAAAGCAAAAAGAAAAGAGACACCTGGTTCAGGCAAGGGAGGGGGATTGGAACATGAGATGAGTGAGGAGTAGAAATCACAGTATTCGGATCAGACATTTGGAGTGCAGGCTTAAAGCTTTTGAGTTATGGAAGTGATGAGAGAGAGGCAGGACAACATAAGGTGACAATGAGGGAAAGAGTGAAGGAGTCAGAGAAAGAAAGCCCAATCCTGATGTATATTAAGAGCACAGGGAAAGGACTGGTGGCAAAGCAGGAAGTGAAAAGCCTTCGGGATAAATGGGATCGAGGCAAAGAAAGTTTGTGTGGAGTGATTTATACGGAGCCAGGAAGGAAAAAAAAAAATCCAAGGGCCACCCGGCCCGAGAGAACAAGAAAATCAATCAAGGGGAGTTAAAGCGGAGATAAAATGGGGAAAAAAATGAAACGAAGGAAGCGGGCGGGGGGGGGGGGGAGACAGCGGCGGAGGAGAAGCAGGAGGAAATCACAGAGAAGCGGCGATTGCAAAGGGGTGCCGTGCAGTCCGAGGGAGCCCAGGTGAGAGAGGAGGGAGCCACGCCAGGAAAGAGAAGAGGAGACGGGCGATGGGAAAAGCTGCAGGTAAAGCGCTGGCGGAACCGAGCGGGTGGGGAAAACGGAGACCGCGGGGGATCCGAAGGCGGCTTCAGCGGCTAAAGGCAAAGCCGCCACCGCTACGGCCGATCCAGCGCTTCTCCCGGCTCTTCTCTGCAAATTCTTCTGCCGCCGAGAGCAGCTCCCGAACAAAGTTACTAGCCGGTCCGGATTGGACGGCCGGGAGCACGTGACGCCGAGGCCAAGCTCCGAGTGCGGGTCAAAGAGTGAAGTCGTGCAGGTGCGTGTCTGGCTGTGGTCGTGGGGAGGTTGCCTCCTGTCACGGGTGGCGCCAGTGCCAAGCACCAAACTCCCGGGCGCCCTCGGGAAAAGGAAGGGTCGTCGGCAGAAGCAGAGAGGCGGCAAGGCGGAAGGGGCGGTGGCAACGCTGTTGCAACTTGTTGCGCGCTCTTAAACCTCGCGCGCTCTCTCTTCTCCGAGGGGAAGGCCGGGCTTGCAATGAATGGGACGGCGGGGCTTTGCTTGTGGGAAAGCCGTGGGAATAGCATTCTAAGAGTGGCTTGTTTTAAGCTTTGAGCCCAATGCCAGGTTTTGTTTATTATATCAGCTGCTAGGCACTCTTTGAGCGAGGATTATTCGTTCTGTAATTCTTGTTACACTTGCGGCTTGCTCTCCCCCCCCTCCCCCCGCCAATATCTGAAAAAGTTATAGCAGATGGGAATGTCTTAAGGTCCGAATCTGGAATATCCTGCATGGTGCTAACAGGCATCAGTTTGCCCATTGACACTTGCCAGGATCTTTGACCTGCATTTTGAAGATATTCCTGTCTGTCTCCATCAGCTCTCAAAAGTTTGGGGTCCCCTGCTCCGGATCTTGATAAATTGCAGTACTCAGCATTTTCACCACTGACCATCCTGGCTGAAATACTTGAAATGGTCTTTTAGCAACCTTTTTTTTAAAGCCAATAGTCCCCCATCCCTTGGACTAGAACTGATTAAAAAAAAAAATGTCTTGTACTTTTACAATGCATTTGTACCTCTGAATCAAATAAACAGTACCTATTGTGAGCTATGGTAAAAACTTTTATTTCCTTTATACTAATTATACAACAAACAAGGAATGCTTATTTTCTGAAATCATGCACAATATATACACTTAGGGACTACCCAGAGGGCTGAAAAAAGTGATTTCTGACAGGTCCTCACACTTTTGACCGTGCTCACATTTATGCCCATTGCAGCATTCTTAACAACTGTGTCACTCATTTCACAACTACTTCTCTTCACCACGGTAGAAAGAGAGGGCGCAAAACGTAAAATGTGAGGACAGTCGTAAGTGCGAGGACCGGTCAAAAGTGCGAGGTCAAAAATAAATTTTTCAGCCCTCTGAGTAGTCCCTATGCACATAGGGACTACCCAGAGGGCTGGAAAAAGTGATTTCTTATAGGTCCTTGCACTTTTGACTGGTCCTCGCACTTATGACCGTCCTCACATTTATGCCCGTTGCAGGATTCTTAACAACTGTCTCACTCATTTCGCAGCTACTTCTCTTCACCACGGTGAGAAGAGAGAGTGCAAAACATAAAATGTGAGGACAGTCGTAAGTGCGAGGACCGGACAAAAGTGCGAGGACCGGTCAAAAATAACTTTTTCAGCCCTCTGAGTAGTCCATATGCACATAGAGATTACCCAGAGGACTGAAAAAAGTGATGTCTGATAGGTCCTCGCACTTTTGACTGGTCCTTGCACTTATGACCATCCTCACATTTATGCCCGTCCTCACATTTATGCCCGTTGCAGCATTCTTAACAACCGCGTCACTCATTTCACAACTACTTCTCTTCACCACGGTGAGAAAAGAAAGTGCAAAATGTAAAATGTGAGGACAGTCGTAAGTGCGAGGACCGGACAAAAGTGCGAGGACCAGTCAAAAATAACTTTTTCAGCCTGAGTAGTTCATATGCACATAGGGATTACCCAGAGGACTGAAAAAAGTGATTTCTGATAGGTCCTTGCACTTTTGACCGGTCCTCGCACTTATGACTATCCTCACATTTATGCCTGTTGCAGCATTCTTAACAACTGTGTCACTCATTTCACAACTACTTCTCTTCACTAGAGTGGGAAGATAGGGTGCAAAACGTAAAATGTGAGGACAGTGGTAAGTGCAAGGATTGGTCAAAAGTGTGAGGACCTCTCAAAAATAGCTTTTTCAGCCCTCTGGGTAGTCCATATGCATATAGGGACTACCCAGGGGGCTGAAAAAAGTGATTTCTGACAGGTCCTCACACTTTTCACCGGTCCTCGTACATTTTGTGTGACCGTCCTCACATTTTACCATTTGCAGCATTCTTAAGAACCATGTCACTCATTTCACAACTACTTCTCTTCACCATGGTGAGAAGATAGGGTGCAAAAAATAAATTGGCAATAAATAGTGGTGCGGAGGGGCGGGGCAAGGGGTGGGGGGAGCCAGCAATTTAACAAACGGTTCGGCCGAACCACCTAGAACAGGCAGAATCCCACCACTGGTATTAGGGAAGTACTCAACAGGCTACATGGACAATGCACAGTTAAATCTGTAGCTTTTAAGTGAATCTCTTGAATTTAAAATGTTACATCAGCACTAGCCTATAGTAAGATTGCACTATCAGTCCAGTGTGATATTGATATCTCAGATGTGTCAGTTCTACAACAACAGAACTATTCACAACTTATTTATTCGAAGGAAATCCCATTGAGTATATGGGAAGATGCTTATTCCCAGGTAATTAGGAAATGACTGGGTGCTTAGTGTACTCTTTTCCCAGTAAAATGCAGTTGGATTAGGATTTTGAAATGTTGTAGACAAAATTCTGGCTACTGGGCTGTGATTTGAAAGAAACTATATATAATACCTTTCCTTCCTGTCTATGTAGCCATTTAAATGTTAGTAACTTCTCCTGTTGGGCAGTTTGTATTCTTTGAAGGCCAAATTTCATGCAGGGAAACACATTGGCAAAGAAAACTGTAAATAGTGCCAGCTACAATGGTCCATTGAGAGCTATTATTTTGAAGTTTCAGCTGGGTCTTACTAAGGAACTTTGTCTCACCCAATATTAATAAGGGTACCAGATAGCATTGTGAATCAATGTTTAGGGAGGGATATATAAACCCACAATTATATTTAAATATAATTTAGCTCTCTGCTCAAGATAGAATTATCCTCATGGTATCATGTCTGGATATTTATACTTGCCTATAGTAGTCGGGCTGTATTCTGTCTCTGCTGTTATTTAATATCTATTCTTAGTCAATTTTTAACAAAGCACTGGAAAACATTGATGCTGGCCTCAAAGTAAATGGTGTTCAGATCAGCAATTTAAGATATGCTGATGATACGGTTCTGCTTGCCAGTAAGCATGAAGACCTTCAGCTCCTCATCAACAGAGTCTCAGAAATATCTGAAAAATATGGCTTGAAGTTTAACACCTCAACAAACAACATCATGGTGGTCAGCTAACAACCCATTAATTTACCACTGATAAATTCAGAAGGAATACTATTAGAAAAAGTTGAAAGGTTCATGTACCTTGGTTTTAATTTACATGAAAGCTGAGGCATGACCACTGAAGTAAAGACAAGGATAGAGAAAGCTCGGACAGCATTCTTCAAAATGAAAAAGGTCTTCTGCAGTCACGACATAAGCCTAAGAGTGAAAATCAGGCTTGTCAGATGTTACATCTTGTTTATCTTGCTCTACGGAGTAGAGAGTTGGTCTCTTGACAGAAAACCACTTGAAGAGACTAGAAGCATTTGAAATGTGGTTTTACAGACGACTGTTACATATAAACTGGGTTAACAAAATCACAAATGAAGAGGTGATAAGCCACCTGGGAAAACAAAGGGAAATAAAGCCATTAAAAAGTGAAAGTTAGAATATTTTGAACATGTGATGCGACACCCAGAAAAATATGGCATCCTTCACTTAATCCTCCAGGGAAAGATTGAAGGTAAACGAAGTCCAGGCAGAAGAAGAACATCATGGCTTCAAAACCTAAGGGACTGGTTTAGACAAAACTCAGCAGCACTTTTTCATACGGCTGTTGACAAAAATAGGATTGCCAACATGATTACCAACGTCCGATGACGGATATGGCACAAGAAAAAGAAAATAGTAGTCGGAAAGTTGAATTGTGGCAACTGAGTTAATTTTTGTTAGCTTGAGATGTTTCACTGCTCATCCAAGCAGCTTCATCAGTCAGAGCAAGCCAGTTAGGCAAGGAGTCATTGGAATGTACCTATTATTGCCATACTAACCTCAAGGGTTTCCTCCCCCAAATGTGTTGCAATACGCCAATGAAGACTCTCCGTCATCCAGGCAAAGATGTCAGAATGTTGAATCATTGCAACTGGACTATTTTTTTTTTTTTTGGCCTACAGTAGCTATTTCCCCATCCATCAGATAGACCAAATACTTATACAATACAGAAAATGTTATAATTACAGATCTGTATTAAATTCTTCACTACTGGTTTAGTAGCAATCAACTCTTAAGCAAACCATCTCACATTAGTTTTTAGCCTATTGTTCAGCTAGTACTTTTGACTCTTCTTCTGTCCATTGCATTATAGCAGGTGCCATAGGAGTGCAGTGCCATGTCTCCCTTTGACTCACCCTCATCCATTGCTATTCATATGGGTCATAAGAACAATAACCTCCAGGATTGCCACTTGTACCTTTTTTATCTGTCCTCCCCATTCTTTTCATTCCTTTGTAATTTTAAGCTTGTTAGCAGGGATTATCTATGGAGATTCTCAGTCATCCAGATCATGGTTGTCCCAAAGCTGCTTTTTCAAAAGGCAACTGGATTTTCTTTGTTTTTCCTTGAAGAAGCTTCGCTTCTCATCTGAAGAAGCTTCTTGGATGAGAAGCAAAACGTCTTTATGGAAAAACAAAGGAAGTCCAGTTGCCTTTTGGAAAAGTACCTTTGGGTTAAAAGGGATTACTTTTTTTTAACAATTGGTAAAATATAAACAGATCTAGAAACATTTTCAGCTAATGTGGTTTATGAAACATGCTTAAAGTAATAAACACACAGATGTATTTATTTATTTATTTATTTAATCAAATTTGTATACCACCCTACTCCCAGAAGGGACTCAGGGCGGTGAACAGCCGAATAAAATACAATGACATACAAAAGTTAAAATATTTAAAATAAATTAAATAATTAGGCTGAAACAATTTAAAATCCAATTATATAAAACCATTAAAAACCCATTTTAAAACCCATTTATACTATTTATACTACATTTATTTATAAAGATACTAATCTTTATAATAGAAGTTGCCTTGCATGCATATTACATTGTCTTACAGATGTTTCCTTTTAGCGTCCTTGAAAAATTTCTCCAAGATTAGTTGCTTTAGCCGTGAAAAGTGGCCACATGGCATCTTAACTTTATAATGATTGTACTATAGATATGAAAGCAGGCTAGTCTGAGCACACCCATCAGAGAAGCCCTTTGACTCCCTTTGCTTTTTCAGTGATTTATAAAAAAGGAAACTAGCAGTGATTTCTAAAACAAACCTTGAGAAATTGCAAAACACACCAGCTTTTTCTGAATGGAGGGGGAAAAAAACATGATCAAAAGATGAGCTCACGTTACAAATATTTTTAAATGAATTTGTGGGAAATTGTTATACAAAACAATTCAGTTGAAATTTGGCTTTCCCCTCTATATTCCACTGTATTCAGAATGATGTAATATTGCATGTTGAAATAGGAAAACTTTTAAATTATAAGCCTGATGGCAAGAATTGTTTTATAATTAATCTTTCATTTACAAAGATCCTTCCTTCCTTTTTTTGGCTGAGGACTGAAGCTTTTCAAAAAGGAATTAATACATGAATAAAGTGTTACAGTTTCCACTAACAGTATGTAAGAATTTCAGGAATCCAAAGATTGGAGGCATTAGTTATACTGGAGGCCTGGAGCTTGAATGGGAAGAGAGGATGGTGAACATCATCTGAGCCTGGATAGCTCAGCAGACTAAAGCCTTTTATTAACATTCAGCTGTCTGCAATTACTGTAAGATCGAATCTCATCAGGCTCAAGGTTGACTCAGCCTTCCATCCTTTCTAAGGTAGGTAAATTGAGGATCCAGTTTGTGGGGGCAATAAGCTGATTTTGTATAAAATATACAAAAGTATGAAGGCTATTGCTTAACGCATTGTAAGCCGCCCTGAGTCTCTGGAGAAAGGCGGCATATAAATCTAATTTTTTAAAAAAAACATATATCTGCAGATCTCCATTTTGTAGAAGCAAACAGACTTGAACATAGGTGGGGTTCAAACCTTGAAAAACTTTAAAGCCCATACAGATTTATTTATTTAGCATACGACATATCATATATGAACTAGCAATATGTATTTCATGTAGATTTCATCTAGATCAGGGGTGTCAAACTCAAGGCCCGGGGGCCAGATTCAGCCTGTGGGGTGCTTAGATCTGGCCTGCTGCCCTGGAAACAGCAAAGGCCTGGCCCATTATGCCTCTGCCAGCAAAAACGGAGCTCGGGAGGCCTGAGCGCCGCTTTCTCTGCCAGGGGTTGCAGAACACTATTGCAGCCAAAAATGGAGCTCATGAGGGCCACGGGCAGCCCTCCTAAACTGTTTTTGCTGGCAGAGGGTTGCAGGAAGTTGTCGCAGCTGAAAATGGAGCTCAGAAGCCCATTTTCACTTTCAGAGTATTCAGGTCACCACAGGTACTCCTGAGTGAAGTTGAGCTGGCCATGCTCACCCTGACCACACACACGCTGGCCCCCCCAAGGTCAAACACAACCCTGATGCGGCCCTCAATGAAATTGAATTTGGCACTCCGATCTAGATTAATAAAATACAATAAAATATAAACCTTAAAAAGATCTATGTTCAAATACCAATGTCTAGCTCATCTAACATGCAGCCTCGTTTATATCCCCTCACCTTACAACCAGTCACAACGTGATTTACAATTTGATGTGGGCCCCATAGTCACACTGAGGGGAGAATACTATGCCCCATTTATACAGGGAGTCCCGGCTAATGCCGTGTGAGGTGCAAATCCTATCCAAGATTGTCCATTGCTGATGTGGTTACTTCAAAACCTGGCACTTTTCTTGTGGGGTCATTTATATGTCTTCTATGTCTGGGTCTTTAAAGACAGATGTGGCTTTCCACTGGGAATCAAGCTTAAAGTTCTTGGGCAGATGTTGTACATGTGCCAGTGGAGCCTTCTTGGGTTTGAGTCTTTCGGCTGATAAACAAGGAAGGTTGCTATTCACCAGGGGTAAAATCCAGCAGGTTCTGACAGGTTCTGGAGGACTGGTAGTGGAAATTTTGAGTAGTTCAGAGAACTGGCAAATACCACCTCTGACTGGCCCCAGAGTGGGGTGGGAATGGAGATTTTGCAATATCCTTTCCACAGGAGTGGGGAAGGAATGGGGATTTTGCAGTATCCTTCCCCTGTAGTGGGGTGGGAATGGAGATTTTAGTTTAGTTTAGTTTATTAAATTTATATACCGCCCTTCTCCTGACGGACTCAGGGCGGTGAACAGCCAAACATTAAAATACAAGCAATATAAAAGTTAAAATAATCTAAAACATAATTAAATCAAATTTTGGCTTTCCCAAATTTAAACCCCCCCATAAAATTCACCCATTAAAATCTACGTTAAACCAGCCCGGCTTGCTGGAATAGAAAAGTCTTTAATGCCTTGCGGAAAGTGTGGAGGTCTGGGATTAATCGAATCCCCGGGGGAAACTCGTTCCAGAGGGCGGGGGCCCCCACAGAGAAGGCTCTCCCCCTGGGGGTCGCTAGTCAACATTGCCTGCCTGACGGCACCCTGAGGAGACCCTCTCTATGAGAGCATATTGGCCGGTGGGAGGTTATTGGTGGCAGAAGGTGGTCTCGTAAGTACCCAGGTCCTAAGCCATGGAGCGCTTTAAAGATGAGAACCAAGACCTTGAAGCGCACCCGGAAGACCACTGGAAGCCAGTGCAGCTCGCGCAGGAGAGGTGTCATGTGGGAGCGCCAAGTCGCCCCCATAATCACCCACGCGGCCGCATTCTGGACCAGTTGGAGCCTCTGGGTGGTCTTCAAGGGGAGCCCCATGTAGAGAGCATTACAGTAGTCCAGGCGAGAAGTGACCAGGGCATGAGTGACTGCATAAGGAGTCCCGATCCAGAAAGGGACGCAACTGGCGTATCAGGTGAACCTGATAAAAAGCCCCCCTGGCCACGGACGTCATATGCTCTTCTAAAGACAGCCGTGGATCCAGGAGGACGTCCAAGTTACGAACCCTCTCTGTGGGGGGCAGAGACTCGCCCCCAATAGCCAGCGAAGGCACCAGCTGGCTATATCGGGACGCCGGTATCCACAGCCACTTGGTCTTGGAAGGATTGAGTCGGAGCCTGTTCCTCCCCATCCAGACCTGTACGGCCTCCAGACACTGGGACATCACTTTGAGGGCATCCTTGGGGTGATCTGGGGTGGAGATGTACAGCTGCGTATCATCAGCATACAGATGACACTGCACCCCGAAACCACGGATGATCTCACCCAGCGGCTTCACATAAATGTTGAACAGGAGCGGCAGATACTGTTTTGCAGTATCCTTCCCCTGCCATGCCCACCAAGCCACGACCACAGAACTGGTAGTAAACAAATTTAGATTTCACCACTGCCATTCACCGGTAGGAGTGAGTTATACAGAAAGAAGAGAGAAGAAGCAGGCAAGCTTGCAACAGATTTCAGTAAAATAATTATTTCCAAGATGAGCCATAATGGTGAAAAGCTCACCTAAAAAAAACAAACCCCAAATTTGGAAAAGATCTAAATAACAAACATTATTATTTTCATGCTAGTTCTATTCTGTGACATTGTGCGTAGATCACAGAAAATGTGAGCATATCCAAAGGAGAACCAATAGAATTGCTTTGCAGCCAATAAAGAAATGAGGCCACTCTAAAGCAGGCTTGGGTATCATTCAGAGAGGATCATTCAATTATGAGCACATTCTTTGGAAAGCAACATAGTAGCTTTGGGGTATGAGAGGGGTTTGTTACTCCAACAAGCTGACCCTGTTGGGGAAGAAGGGAGAGAGAAGGAAGCAGAGCAATATACATTTTTTTAATATATGGCTTTTGGTTTAGTCATAATGATGTGTTTAATAAATTGGCATCATAACAAGAATTTGCTACTTAAAGGAGCCGTGAGAGAAATACAATTAAAAGCACATATGCAACAGCATATACAAGAATGGTTATATAACGGTATAATTCAAGACACGTTCTTAATTCCAAATCATGAAAGACACCAAGACGGGAAAAGACTGTATAGTGATAAAACTATAACACTCTTTTCAAATATTAAACACAGCAGGTAGGAGAAAACTCACACATTAAAAGCACTGGAAAGGAACCCCTGTGTGTTGACATTAACTGGAGCATTTCTCCTTGCTGTTAAAATTGGCTGAAAACCTTCTCAATGGCACCTCCTAGTGGTGGATGGAAGGCCATAAAACAAGCATGTCTGGGCTTTGTAGTTCTTTGCTTTTAAATTCATAGAACCCTTCTCCACACCTACGTGAATGTTAAGGCGTCTACTTCGCATGGCATTCGTGATTCATTCTTTTTCTGCAGGGTTTAGTGCAATCTTTAGATAGTTAACTTAGATATCTCAGTAGAAAACTTAAGCTGACTTCGCTGGTTTTTATTTTTTTAAATTATGGTACCCAGCTCTGACTGGATGGTGGGGCTGAAGAAGCTTCTAGGATGAGAAGCAAAACGTCTTCAAAGAAAAACCAGAAAGTCCAGTTGCGTCTTGAAAAAGCACCTTTGGGACAACCATGACCTGGATGACAGAAATTCAGAAGTCTGTGGGTTTTCACCAACGCAAGAGCAGTTAAAACAGGTCTCTGCATTTTCAGAAAAGGGATAAGAATTATTGTTTTGTTTCGGGGAGATGAATTGGAACACCTCAGCGCGCAACTCGGATGTTATAACTGATTGATTTGTAGGAGTGTTGTTTCTTCCCCCATTATCGTTCCCTTAACAGAATAACAGAGTTGGAAGGGACCTTAGAGGTCTTCTAGTCCAACCCTTGAAGTCTTCTAATGGAACACCTGAAGATTTCAGGAAAACTCAACATCTTAGGACAAAGGGAGCCTTGGTGGTGTAGCGGACTAAAGTGCTGTTAAGTAGCACTTAGCTGCCAGCTGCTTGCAATTACTGCGAGTTCAAATCTCACCAGGCTCAAGGTTGACTCAGCCTTCCATCCTTTTGAGGTAGGTGAAATGAGGTAGGCGGATTGTGGGGGCAATAAGCTGACTTTGTATAAAAAAAGAACACCGCTTGGGGGGGGGGGCGAAAGCCCTACTAAGCAGGTATATACAAAAGTATGAAGGCTATTGCTCAACGCATTGTAAGCCACCCTGAGTCTCCAGAGAAGGGCGGCATATAAATTGAATCAATCAATCAATCAATCAATCAATCAATCAATCAATCAATCAATTTCGGCTAGTGATGACGGTATTGCACAATTTACTTTTTATTTCATCCTTTTTCCCCCTCCTCCTCCCGGAGTAATGTAGTAATCTTCGCTCTTCATACAGAGATAGCTTTCCAGGGGAGCAGGAGTCCTGACAGTTAAATGGCACCTTATCTGTAATTTGGCCATAGAATGGAAGCGGTTTTTGCCACCGCCGCCTTTTGGCATGCTTTAAGACTTTCCAGTCCAGCCTCGAATTCTGGAATTCCCTGGTTGTTTCTCCTGAAATCTGAAGATCCTAGTTTAGCGTCCTATTCCAAACAAGTTTAGCCTACTGTACCGAGGCAGGCTTGCTTTCTAGGTATTCCTAATGTTCTCAAGATAGGAGACGGAGAGGGAGAAACGCTGTCTCTGGGGAGAAGACTGATCTGAACTGATTCTGGAGAGGGACTTCTGCGGACGCTAGTTGAAAAGACCGGGGAGGGAGAAGCTAGGAATAGGATAGAGGTGTTCTCCAAACTGGCGCCCCCCAGTAACCATGTGCGGGAGAATGATGGGATTTGCAGTTCAACACACACGCCAAGCATACGTTAAGGCGTACAGTTAAGGGCTGTAAATTATTAACAGGGAAACGGGACACAAGCACCGAAGGGGAAATACGTTTCAATCACGGAATGCGCTTCAATACGCCTGTCCCAACGCGTTGTTTCCCCCGCAGCAGCGTAGTGCAATCTATCTTTAGAAAGGAGGGGGGATCGGGGGTGGGTGGGGGCGGAGCCGAAAAGGACCCCGCCTTTGCTTTGCATCCTCGGGTGGCAGGAGACCCGGTTGGTGGATTGGGCTCCCCCGCAGCATGATGGGAAAATCCTTCTAGCATCCGGCATGGAGGTCCGGGTGATGCCCGACGCCGAGAAGCATCTTTGCAGGGGGAGCCTCCGCTCCCGCCGTCCCGAGCAACGGCAAGGAGACTGAGCCGGCGACCTTTTTCGTGCAAGGCTTGGCGATGGTGTCCCAGGCAGTGCAGCTGCTCCGGCAGGGAGTGTGGGCAGCGTTGACCGGAGGCTGGTATCACGATCCGGAGCAAAGCAAATTCACCAACAGCTGCCATCTCTACCTCTGGCTGTTCTTGTTGCTGCTGCCTATGGCGCTGCACTTGGTGAGTCTCATCGGCCGGATGGAGTCTGGGCACACAAGGAAAAGGAGGATGAAGGGTAGGCCTCTGATTTGGTGAAGAGGCACATGTTGCCTTCTTATCTACCAGGATTTAGGTAGAAGACTTGATAGATTGCTGGGGGTAGAGCAGAGGTCTTCAAACTTGGCAGCTTTAAGACTTGTGGACTTCAACTTCAACTATGCTGGCTGGAGAATTCTGGGAGTTGAAGTCCACAAGTCTTAAAGCTGCCAAGTTTGGGGACCCCTGGTGTAGAGGAAAGATGTTAGGGGAAGGGTTTAACAGACAAAAAGCAGTGTCCGGAAAACGGATCTCAAAGGTTTATCAACTTTATTTTTAATTGTAACAAAAATATTTCTGTCCCTTGTTACAGAACTTTGAATTGATTGTGCTTTGCTGCCACAGCATGTGTCAAAGACCAAATGTATTTTTTTCTTCAGGTCCTATGCTAACAAAATTAAACTGGGTATATAAGGATAGGATAGGATAGGATAGGATAGGATAGGATAGGATAGGATAGGATAGGATAGGATAGGATAGGATTGAATTCTTTATTGGCCAAGTGTGATTGGACACAAAAGGAATTTATCTTTGGTGCTACACTCTCAGTGTACATAAAAAGACAAGATACATTCATCAAGAATCATAAGGTACAACACTTAATGATAGTCATAGGGTACAAATAAGCAATCAAATCATACTAGGAAACAATCAATATAAATATAAATATAAGGATACAAGCAACAAAGTTACAGTTATGCAGTCATAAGTGGGAGGAGATGGGTGATAGGAAAGATGAGAAGACTAATAGTAATAGTAAAGCAGACTTAGTGAATAGTTTGACAGAATTGTTGAGGGAATTATTTGTTTAGCAGAGTGATGGTGTTCGGGAAAAAACTATTCTTGTGTCTAGTTGTTTTGATGTGCAATGCTGTTTAGCGTCGTTTTGAGGGCAGGAGTTGAAACAATTTATGTCCAGGATGTCAGGAGTCTGTAAATAATAGGTAGTTCTGTCAGTTTTGGGTGTAGTACCTAAGGTCTAATTTACAACGTTAACATGTACAAGTAAAGTTTCTTTCACTCACTCACTCACATATGCATGCATGCACATTATTTTTGGAGAGATAAACCAAAGAATTCAGTATAAAATAAATACAAAGCATAATAGCTTCTTAATATTAAAGAAAAAATGATAATATGACAATCACTATTGTATTGAGTTATAATCTCTAATCCACTCGCCAGCCATGAATTCTATTAGCAAGCGATTGTATTTCAGCCCCAGTTCTCTTCTCTAAAGCCTGAAAAGGAATAATACTAGTGTATCTAGAGGCGTCTACAGATGACACATTTCAAACAATTAGCAAAGGAACAAGGCAAATGTCAGCTGTATAATTATAGTTATTTTTTTAAAAAGCACAACAGTATTAATCATGATCATGTTAACGCTCAGATCACTTTTGATGATGAACTTGACTTCATTATTCTTTTGTCTAGGCATGTCCCCCCACTACCATCACAGCTGTCATCTACTGTGGCTCTGTGACCTTATTTTTCATGATAATAAAGGTGATCTCTTATCGCCTGCACCTGATGTTTGACAAAGGAGAGATGATTCAACAAAAGCTCCCTTGTAAGGAAGGGAAACAAAATAAAAAATATAAAAGAGACAATGCAATACAGCATAAAAATCTCAGGTAAGTTTACTTCTCTATACAAGGCTATTTAGTGTTACCTGAGCTCATTCTGAAGAATAGGTGTATCCTTAAAATATGCACATCACGTATGTGATAAGAGCCTACAGATAAATCACTTATTCCAAAATCATGGAATCAAAGGGATGCTAGAGATTTATTCAGTCATAACATGTTTGTTGATCATGACAAACAGATATTTTAGGAAAATAATAAAATTATTCCCTGAAGAATAATTGATTGGTATTGCTGCCATATTTCTAATAATACTATGCACACTCCTGTTTGCATTGGAGCTCATTATGTCCAATAACAAGAAACAAAGTGAGATATATTTTTTTTTAAACCTAAAAAATCCATAGGAAGCTGCCTTACATGAATCAACAGCTGATATATCTTGATCAGGGTTGTCTGCAATGGGAACACTTTAACTATTTAGTTAAATATATATAGCCTGGCTAGGTGGCTCAGTGGCTAAGACACTGAGCTTGTCAATCAGAAAGGTCAGCAGTTTGGTGGTTCAAATCCCTAGTACAGGTCTCGGGGTTGGACTAGATGACCTCCAAGGTCCCTTCCAACTCTGTTACTGTTATTTCACTTCATTAGCTCTCCATCATAGTAGAATGTCTGTATCAATCATCCTTCCCCACCTTATAATTTCCATTATTTAGTCAGAGTTATTTAAAACTTCTTTCTGTGGGGTCCATGGTGCTCTCTGAGCCTGCTTGTTTTCTTGTAGACATTTTATTACCCAACTAGGTAACATCATCAGTGCACCCCAGCGTTCAACCCTGATCTGAAGCAAGAAAGACTGGGAAATGAACCTTCTCCATACGAAGCTTTTCTTCTCCATTCCATTATGGCTGTGTCTTCCTAGATGCCTTGATACTTGCCTAGAACCAATGAGGCAGATGTTTCAGTTTGTCTTTTAAGAAAGTTAATGGCATTTCTGAATCAGCTTGTAGTAAACACTGCATCTTTGAGAATGATACATTCCCTATCCAATAACGATTATTAACTTTTTTTGCATATGCATTATTTTGAACAGCAATAACATAGGAGATAATGGTGCAGTCGAAGAGACCAAGGATAACGGTTCAACACCCACCATCCACAATAGTGTCAAAGGGCAGGCTATCCTCTCTCACTACCCTTCAGGAAGCCTGGTTGGTAAACATTTGTCTATAATAATATTCCTGTATTTTTCATTCGATATGTGCCATTGGTATCTTATGACAACAACAAATGCAATATGGGTTTTATTTTAAAAAGATCAGCCTTCTCCCACCATTTCTTTCTTTCTTTTCCTTAATAAAACAATATATACATTGTGCTCCAAGGTTCTGCATGTTGGAAAACTGTGGCCCCAGGAGAGAAGCAGGAACACGGAAACTGTTATGATACATTTTGCTTCATTCCACTAAGAGTAGAGAAGGGAGTGGAATTTCCTTCTCATGATCTTCATGAAGCTCCAGTTGCTTTTCATTTTGGCAATTACTCTTGAAAGCATGATGGCCCCAAATTCTTAATGATTATTGAAAGTAACAGGGAAATTGAAAACTAAAACTAAAATGAAATAAATCTTGGATTTGGGCCTTGTGGGAAAATGTCATCAGCACTGAGAACTGAGTATTCAAGTGAGTGGAAGAATGCAGGGAACTGTTAAGCTGAATCTGGTACTTGGTCTAATAAGTCCCCTGCCTTCTTCTCAAAGGTACTGTGACATTTGCTTATGACAAAACAAATAGAAAAGCTTTATTTATATTTAGAACCTAGTCTAACAAAGAGTGATCAGCCCACGGTCAGCCAGCAAGCTTCATGGTTCAATGGAAACATCTTGGGACATCTTGGTTCATATTTAACACTTCAACTATTTCCCTGGATTAGTTCTCCATCATAGTAGAAGCTCTGTATCAATCAGCAGGAATGAAATGCTTCCCCACCTTATAATTTCCAATTTTAGCCAGAATTATTTAATTTCTTTCTGTGGGGATCCTTGGTGCTGTTTGAGTCTGCTTGTTTTTTTTGCGGGCATTTCATTACCCATTTAGGTAATATATCATCAGTGCACCCCATAGTTCAACCCTGAGCCGAAAATATCCTCTTCTATTGGTAACTTCTTTCTTTATTGTGGAATACAGTCTGAACAAAACAGATAACCCAATGCCTATACCTCATGCTTCCTTGTAAACACGGTTGTCCAGCAAGCTGTCTTGCTGTATATTCAAATCCAATGATTCATGTTATTCATTAATTTCGGGGTTCCATTGGTTTAATGGAACATGGAACGTAATTACATTATTTGTTGCTCTGAAACACATGTAATGTTACATTTACAGTTCACGTCCTTTTAATTGATGTATTTCATTTCAGAACCTGCCAGCTCAAGAAACCATTGAAGATCTGAAAGGTATGCTACAAACAATATTCTATAGCAGAGGTGGACAACTTTGGCAATGTGAAGCTATCAATGAGTTTGGGTCTTCTGGTCTGACTCTTTGCATGTGTTCTTGCAATCTGGTGGTTAGCTTCCTCCCATTTGTCTAACCACCAGATTGCAAGAACACAAGTGGGTGGTCAGACCAGGAGACCCAAACTGATTGGTAGCTTCACATTGCAATGAACAAGGACATACACTTAATTTCACAGTAACTAAGATCATTGGCCCTGCAGGCACAAAGATAGCCAATTGAAGTCCAGGAAACAGGTCCCTTGTCAGTTAATAGGAGTGCTAAATTACCACCAGCTTATCAAATACTTAGGAGCCGAGGGCTTGGCAATTCAAAGAAAGGACAGCCAATCGCCAACCATCAACATATCAATAGCCAATAGGAAGACAACACATAAACACGACTCACAAAACAGCCCAAAGCACCTATTCCATTAGAGAAATTCCCCGAAGATGGGCTCCAGCATGAGTCCGAAAGCTCAGAAGAGTAAGTCTCTGGTCCCAGTGACCGACCCAAATTCTATTTTGCATCATTATCCTGGAACACATATATTTGCTTTTATCTGTGTTTTCAGCATTTTTAACAGCAACATTTTTTGAATTTTGAAGACATGTAGAGTCATTGACTAAGTTGGATAGCTATAGAGATTGAATAAATAAACAAATAAACAAGTGGGTTTTAGCTTTAACATACTGAACATATTTTCATGATTTTCTATTGATCTATATCATTTTTTATAGATTCTAACTCTCTCTCTCTCTCAAAAAAAATAGATGCTGTCAATTTAAATTGGGACATATTCACTTTCCATTCCAAGCAATGAGATTTAACTGCACATTAACTGCTAATTTTAAATAATTTTTCTGGAATGTCTTTTCTGAGAAAGCTTCATATATCTTTGATATTTATTTTATTTATTAGAATTTGTCAAACAAAAAGGAGAACATGAATAAAAGAAAAAAATACAATGACAGGGACAATAGGCATGATTGTGCATTTGTGTACGCCCCCTCTACTGACCACTTAAGTATGAAGTAAGGTCCACGGAAGTCAATTTGTGACTGAAACCATGAAAATTTGTAGCTGAGATATGCAGTATCTTTGTCTTTTTTTTAACTAGGAGTACTGGTTTCAGAAGAACAACCTGTCCCACCAGTATTGTTGACCTCAACCTGCATCAAAGACAATATTTTGCCTGCTTCTGTGACATGTATGGCAAGTTCCCCCACACCAGTAATAGGGGACAAATCGAATGCTATGGAGACTATTATCAATGGTGGAGCAAATGAAAAAGAAGAGAAGGCGCAACCTTCCAACTATACTGAAGAGGATGCTACTCTGGATAAAGATGCGGTTGTTAAAAAATTACCAAATCTTTCCTTGTCCCAGTGTGATATTTTAAAAACAGGCATTTCTTTTGAGCCTTGGAGCATGGACAGTCCTGTCCTCTTTTTAGAGGATTTAAATGATCCTACGTGTTTAAGCAAAGAGAATTTATTGGATGGGTCAGCTCAAGACTGCACGAGAACTGGTTTTCCTCAGTGCAATACTGTCGAGACTAAGAGATTTGCAGAAAGCTCTTCCTATAAGGATGACCCAAAAGCACAGTCTGATGAATCGGAAAGTGAGATAGCTGTTGCGCTGGTGGACAGTTCTCATTCTGGGGATCCATTCACATTACACGAACCCATTAAAATAGTTATCACCATGAGTAGCACCCATAACTCGGCTACTGATTTAGAGGCCTTGCATCACATGAAATGGTCGAGTCCTGAGAAATCTGGTTCAGATCCAGAATCCGCTGTGGCTGCAACAGTTCAAGACAATAAACAAAGCAACAATCAAATGATAATCCCTGTCATTACTTTTGAGCTATCTGAGGACAATGGGGGCCATGCTTTTCAAGAAGTAAGTGAAAGTTTAAGAACCCCAGAGAATTTAAATGTAAATGCGTCGTCTAATCAATGTTCTGGCTATGAATCTGGTGAACAAGACAATATTGGAAAGGAAAACAGTGACAATCCATCAAACAGTCATGAAGGAATGATGTGTCCTGAAAATGCTTCTGAAATTCTAGAAGATCCAGAAGAAGGCCAGTGGAATTTGGAGGTCCCCTTATATAAAACAACTCACGAAAAGAGACATGCTCGTGTTCTCAGTGTGGATAGTGGGACAGATGTGTTTTTAAGTAAGAACTCGTCAGAGACTGTTAGTGGAAAAGAAAAACTTTTGCCCACCTCAAAGTCTGACCTGGAAGCTAAAGAAGGGCAGATACCAAATGAATCAAATTTCTTAGAATTTGTTTCACTGCTGGAATCCATCAACACTTCAAAGCCAACAGCACCAGATTTGAAAGCAGAGCCTGCAAAAGATAAAGGACTAGCTGGAGGTACAGTGCATAATTCCAATTATTAGTTTCCAATGCATACAAGAAATGTTAGGAATTTTATATCTTTGCATAGTGGATATCAATTGTCCTTTGCTTTTTTTACTCTTTGTTACATTTCATGGTTTTCTCTACAGAAGAGCAAACGGAGCCCTTCTTACAATTATATGCAATTGATTCCATTTTTTAGAAGTGTGTGTGCATGTAAAATTTCAAATATATATATATATCTTTTATAGAAGTCCTCTGCCATACCAAAAGCCTCTCCAAATCAGATTTTCTAGTTCTGTGTCATAATATTTATCTTTTTAGACCGTAATTTACCTAATGCAAGAAAGGGATATGGTTCTACAGCTTTAAACACAATGACTTGTTGATCACAGATTGCAAAATAAACTATAGATTATAAAACAATTTTCAATTACTTCCTAAATACATTTTCTCTTTTACAATATTAGAACTTAGGATAATATATCAAAATGAATAAATTGAAGATAAAGGAAGTTAATCTGTTTAATTTGGTGCTAGCTACCAATTTAGGTGATTTTAAAGGATTATTACATAAACTTGTGAATGATGTCTTTCCATTCTATTCATTTTAGTATCTCCTTAAATATAGCATGTCTCTTACATATCAGATTGTGGAGAACAAATGGGAGGAGAGCTTCCATCCTGTTGTTTGTGCTTTTGAATTTCCTAGATATATCTGATTGGTTGCTGCTGAATAACATAAAAACTTGGACTAGATTGGCAGCATGTCTCTACGTATGTGGTTCTATCAACTTCTGGGAAAAGTAATTTTCACCAATATTTACAGTAAGTGGATAAGAATCATAGAGATCTAGAGATTGAAAGCAAGCAACAGAATAGTTGAAATATTGTATTAGCACTAAGACAATCAAAGCTAGAGGTTAAAGAGATTAGGTTAAACTGGAGAAAAAGTAATAAATGAATAGGATTTTTTTTTTAAAAAAGAGAAGTCTATTGTCCCAGAGATAGGACAAGGCAGTATATAATACATACATGAGATGTCTGAAGAAGACAGAGGGTGTAGAACAGTTATGGTGAACCTTTTCAGCACTGAGTGCCAAGAAGGTCACGAGGAAATGTCACACGTGTACGCATGCACTTGTCAGGATTGTGCTCCTGAAAAGCCGAACTTCTGGGTTCTAGCACGCATACGTGCCTAACAATCAACTGGCTGGCATGCATGCACAGGCCAGATTTTGGCACTGCCACGCGCGAAGGGATCGTGCTCTGGAAAAGCTGAACTTCCAGGTTCAGCTTTGTGCACTCTGATTTTTGGCACTGCCACACATGCGAAGGACAGCTGATTGTCATGTGCGCATGTGCACTGGAAACTCAGAAGACAAACAGGCAAGGCTGTGTGTGCCGGCCGACATGGCTTTGCGTGCCACTTTGGCCACGCATGCCATAGGTTCACCATCACGGATATAGAATTTAAGAATGAGGACTAAAGAGCAAAAAGGAAGAAGAAGGAAAACCTATCTGGAGTGAAGCTGACAGTAAAATCAAAGAGACAAAAGGAGGAAAAGGAAAAATGTAATGTCACATTTCCTACAGACTTAGCTTATGAATCACTTTGCCATCAATCCATACAATCATAACGGAAAAGACAGCAGATGATTAATTTAATACTTGTGATATTGCTACTTTTCAGCATCACTAGTGGACATCATTCATCATATGTAAGTGCTTGGCCCAATTTATTAACTTTGCTCTCTCGCGTGGGGGCATGAATTAATGCGATCATAAATTGATTTTCAAAGGTCTGATGTTTTTCTATGGTAGTGGTATCAAGACCTTTTGTATTCAGGAAATAAAAAAACAAACAAAATTTCCCAGGTGATACATGGAAAGTTTTCTCTGTGTCTTCCAGATGGCTTTTTAAGAGAGAAAAAAGAGGGTGCATTGACCACAGGAAAAAATTGTGCGGAAAAAGAAAATCATGGTTCCTGTAAACAGGAGAAAACCGAGATGGAAACTCAGGATTGTACTAATGTTAATCCAGTGATCCCAGAATCAATAAAGTTCACTGCCCAGTAAGAACTATGTTCTTATTTTCAAGTATACAATAATATGTGTTGGCCATATGCATTATAAAAGAACTCGCGTCAAATTTCATTTGATCTATTGTCTTGGTTTCATGAAAAATTGCTTGGGTGGGGCAGAGAAAGTTTTCACTTGCTGCATTTGAAACTCTTTTCCCCCAATTTTTCTTATTGATATTTTGACAAGTTACCAGAGCACCAGACAACGACAGATCATTTATCGGGTAACTTCACAACCAGACAGTTCCCTCTTGCAAGTCATAAGTGGGCCTGAAGCATCGGTGCAAGAAGAGATGTCCGTGGATGCAATGCACATCTATTCCTTCATAGATGGAAATGGTAACTTCATATGGAGGAGTTGGGAGAGCTTTTCATTTGGATAGCTCATTTAGGTTTATATGTGCATGTGGATTAGCTTCTCAGACTCATGTATCTGAATGGGTTCCAGGATTCCATTGAGACATGGCAATTAGGTGCCTGTGATAGGTTTCTTTTTAATTTATAGATCTTATTCATTTAAGGTTTGGAAGGTTATTATCAAATATGCCCAATAAGCAGTCCAAGTATGTATGTGTGTATGGGTGCATTGATTTATTTCCCACATTTATTATTTTTACAATTTACTCAAGGGGGCAAACATCCAACACACCTTCCTCCTACTTTCCCCACACCAACAATCCTTTTCATAGCCTCCTGACCAGTGGTGGGATTCAAGTAATTTAACAACCGGTTCTCTGCCCTAATGATTTCTTCTAACAACCAGTTTGCCCAACTGCTCAGAAAGTTAACAACCGGTTCTCCTGAAGTGGTGTGAACTGGTTGAATCCCACCACTGCTCCTGACTCTTCCATTTTATTTTGTTCTATACAGTCCACCATTTTGTCCTCACCTCTCCTCTCCTCTCCTCTCTCTCTCCTCTCCAATTTCTTCCAAGCTTTTTTCCCCCTCTTTTCTTCCCTTTGCACTTTGGGTTCCAGATGCTGCAACAGCCAGCCTTATTCTCTGCCATCCTTTCTGTTTCTCTTCCACAAACTCTCTTTTATAGCATTTGAATATGCTATGGGCAATAGCTTCAGAGCTTTTTGCACTTTCCTTTGGGATGAAAGTCAGTTTAACCAGTACCCAAGACCATCCACTTAGCTACAACACCAGTCCGTACACTTAGCTGCAACACCAATCCATACTGTTTTAATGAAACATGGATTTAACTTGCTCTCTTCCCTTTAACATTTTCCCAATTCCAGCTCAATTCTCTCCTTCTGGTTTCCCCCCCTCTTTCTTTCAGAGTTGAGCTCTGGAACTAAATTTTAATACCCAAACGTAAGTTTGGGTATTAAAATTTAGTTCCAGAGCTCAACTCTGAAAGTTGCCATTGTTCTGATTTGTCCATTGAGGCTTTGCAAAATTATGCAGGATATAGGTGTAGATACCTGTACATACAATGGAAATATGACAGGTGCAAAGTCACAAGAGGATTCTTGCCAAGGCTAGGGCTGTGGCAAGGAACATTTTAAAATGATTGTGTTGCAGCAGCTACAATGGTGTTGAAATCTGTTTTATCAGATGGAGCTCAGAGAATGCAAGTCATTGACAAGGATACCTTAAGATAGGATTTCTATTTCTGGAAAGCTGGCTTTCTAATTTTATAATTTCCCAGTTATAAAACTGAGTGCATGGCAGATCATTGCTCAACAGATTATGTCTCCTTTTATTTGAAGGAGAAATGAGGTCCTTGTACTTAAGGAGTCAAGCAGAGGGAAATATTGAAAATTCACCCATCTATGATTGCATCTCCAATGCTCAGTAAGTAAACTCCTCATGTGCTGGATTGGGGGATGAATCCGTTTCATTTCTGGAGTGGTTACTTAGTTTTCCAAAATTAAA
Source organism: Masticophis lateralis (assembly GCA_030761175.1). NCBI lineage: Eukaryota > Metazoa > Chordata > Lepidosauria > Squamata > Colubridae > Masticophis > Masticophis lateralis. Next base: position 73,012,076 of record JAUDYJ010000001.1, read on the forward strand.
GATTGGGAATATCATTTTCATGAAATGTCCATATGCGAATGACATAGATTCTGTTGTATAATAATTTAGATATTTGCTGCTTCAAGCTCTGTATTTTTTGCAATAAATCATAGTTTTCTCCAACTTCTAATTATAGTTACCAGTGTTTGAACTTAAGACTTCTTATCTGTAAAACAGGTTATCTAGCACATCTACTCTATTATGAAATTGAACTGTTGAATATCTAGGATAAGAGTAAAGGAATAAGTTTTATTTGATATCCTGTAAACAATTTAACAAAGATCTTAATTTTGTGCCAATCCAACATATGTTCTGTTTTTGCAAATTTTTCCTGTGATGTAAGTTACTGTTGCAATAGAGATAGTCTATAGCAGGGGTGTCAAACTTGATTTCATTGAGGGCTGCATCAGGGTTATGTTTGATCTTGGGGTGCTGGGGTGGGCGTGGCTGGAGTGGGCGTGGCCAGCTCGACATCACTCATGTCGGGGTGCCTGTGATGGCTTGAGCACTCTTGCTAGCGAAAATGGACTCCCGAGCTCCATTTTTGGTTGTGATGGCCTCCTGCAACCCTCTGCCAGTGAAAACAGAGCTCGGGAGAGCCACATATGGCCCTCCTGAGCTCTGTTTTCACTGGCAGAGGCACTGCAGGACAGTCCTTTGCTGTTTCCAGGGCGGCCCTGCGGGCCAGATCTAAACATCTCATGGCCCCTGGGCCTTGAATTTGACACCCCTGATCTATAGCAATAGCAATAGCACTTATTTATTTATTCATTTATTATTTATTTAATTATTTGTCAACAAGTACAAGGAAACAAGTATCAGTATAGACATAGACATGGATATATGAAAATTAACACAAATAAATGTATATAAATAAGCAAAACATAGCCATAAAAACATAAAATGAGTACATATAAATGGGGACAGTAGGACAGTAAGAAAGGGATGGTAGGCACGCTGGTGCGCTTATGCATGCCCCTCTTAAAAATATGTAAGGTCCACAGTAGACAGTTTAAGATAAAAGCTAAGGGGATTGGAGAAACTAACAACAGGATCAGGTAGAGTGTTCCAGTCATTTACTACTTTATTGCTGAAGTCATATTTTCTGCAATCAAGATTAGAGTGGATCACATTTAGTTTGTATCTATTGATAGCCTTGTATTATTGTGGTTGAAGTTAAAGTAGTCATTAAGAGGTAGGACGTTATGGTAGATAATCTTGTGTACTAAGCCTAGGTTGGAACATAGACAGCGTAGTTCAAAGTTATCCAGGCCTAAAATTTCAAGCCTGGTGGTATAAGGAATTTTATTGTGAGCAGAGGAGTTGAGTACTCTTCTTGTAAAATACCTCTGGATCCTCTCTAATGTATTAATGTCCAAAATACAGTGTGGGTTCCAGGCAGGTGAGCAGTATTCAAGGATAGGTCTGGCAAAGGTATTGTATGCCCTAGTTAGAAATATAGCGTTACCAGAGAGAAAACTTCGTAAAATAAGGTTGACAACTCTTAGTGCCTTTTTAGCAATGTTCTTACAGTGAGCTCTGGGGCTTAGATCTTTTGAAATGAGTACTCCTAAGTCTTTAATATTGTGTCATCTTTTAGATTGTTTCTGCCCAGCTTGTATTTGATGTTCTGATTTTTATTGCCAATGTGCAGGACAGAGCATTTGTTAGCAGAGATTTGGATTTGCCAATTGTTTGACCATTCAGATATGTAATCTAGGTTGTTTTCTAGGGTAGTAGAATTGTCTGTGGTGTTAAATAGTTTTACATCATCGGCAGAGAGGACTCAGCTGCTAGTAATATGATCACAAAGGTTGTTTATATAGAGCAGGAAGGGTGTTGGTCCTTAAACGCTGCCTTGGGGAACATCACTGTTAACTGGTGCAGGGTTTGATATAGCATTTCCAATTTTAACTACTTGTTGCCTGTTTGATAGGAATGTAGCTATCCACTTGTGCAAAGATCCAGAAATGCCGTAAGAACTTAGTTTTAACAGAAGTTTGTCATGTATCACTGAATCAAAGGCTTTGCAGAAGTCTATATAGATTGCATCTATTGCTTTACCCTTTGCTTTATGCAACACGCATTTCTGTTTCTGCAGAACAATTAGGAAATAGGAGACTCTTTTGTATTGGGCTTTTCCCTGTAACTTTCTTCCCTTGATGGGATGGAAATTAGGATTTCTTTTGTGTTTGTGAATCAAATATGTATTATTTCTATCAGCATCTCTTAAAAAGCATTCTTTAGGGACAAACATTTCCCCTCATAATTATTCAAGTATGCATCAAGATACTTCAATATATTAATATTTTATCATCAGTAGGTTAGCTAAAGGAAATAGAATTCATTTATTGGACTTATATCTCATGTTTCCTTCAAAGTGCATATATTGGCTCCCTTTTCTAATTTTCCCTTACAACAATGTTCCTGCATGATACGTTGTACTGCAAGAACAATTAGCCAAAAGTCTGCAGTGAGCATTCAGATGTGGGTCTCCAAAGTACTAATCCTACATCTTAACCACTATACCACACCAGTTCTCACTTAATATTCTAGATCAGTGCCAAATTGAAGTTGTATGGATTTAAACTCTCAGAATTCTCTAGCCAGCAGATGGGTAGTAAATTCTGGAAATCCTGTCTGGCGAATTCTGAGAATTGAAGCCCACACATCTTCAAGTTGCCAGGGTTGAGAAACTCTTGTTATAGATCAGCCTTACCCTATCTGGCACCTGTCAAGTATGGTTGGGATTTCAGTTCCTTGAATTATTGGCTAGTGTGACCTTTGTCTAAGAGCTCTGGGAATTGGGAAGAGAAGATTGCACAAGATCAGATCATGCTATGTAAGTCAAATAAAAAGGAAAATAAATGCAATTGTTTGAAGAGGGATAAATACATATGTTTGACAAAGTAATTGAAAATTAGAGATAAGATTCAAGGAAGTAATTTGATTTATTATTATCATATAAAGAGAAAAGATTGTTATATAACTAACTGATTTTTATTAAGATGTTGGATTGTATTATTTGGAATAAGACTTAAGGAAATTTATGGTATAAAATGTTTTAGTTTATTATTTTGATAAGAAATAAATGATTGTAATACTAGGAATTATATTAAATGAGATTTTAAATTTAAGGGGTTTAATATAGAGATGAAGGGAAAAATTGAACTTGGTTAAGATTAGAGTTAGGATGAAGGGTAATATTAGTCTATAAAAAAATAGAGAGAATAAATTCTATGGTAAAAAGGGAATATATAAATTGAATTGACTAAAAACTGTTTAAATTTGTGAACCGACCAATACTCTGTTCAGAAAAAATACATTTTATGTTTGTTTGCCTGTTTGTATAAAAAATAAAAAAAACCTTTTTTTTAAAAAAAAGAAAAATAAATGCAAAAAATTTGCCACATGGTGGCAGTCAATATCTTTAACAGAATAGTCAACTCTAGGCAGATGTATCTTTTAGAAGGTCATAAGAAAAAGAACAAGAAAAAGTAGAAAGTATTTATCTCATTTTCCTAGTTTCCATTTTATTGATTTCTTTTTCATGTTGGACACCAGATTTGCAAGTAGTCTAAATAGAACACTAAATAATATTAAAAGTTATGTTTGAAGTATAGTTGTAAGTTATAAATTTCAGTCGATTTAGAATCTTAAGCTATTTTGAAAATTGCAATAGTTAATGTAAGATACAGCTGTTTTAACAGACTAATTAGCCAGACAATGTCTTTCAATTACATTCACAAAATTCCATGATTTTTAATTTCATATGCTGTGTAAATGGGATATGATAGAGTACAATTCTATGTATGCTTACCCATAAATCTCATTCTTTTCAATGGTACTTTAGTCTTTAAACTGTTCCTCTAAAATTGCCATAATTAAAACTTCACTTTTGCTGTTAATGGAGCTGTGCTGTTTCTTCCACTACTTGAGTCCAATATATTAGCTAAACTGACAATTCTCATAATTTTACCAGAGCCGAATTTGAGTTGATTTCTATGTCAGGTATCCTAATTTTCAAATAAACATTTCAAAAGTACTTGTGAATCAACAATAATTATGTATATTGGTTAAGAACTCCCAATGATTTTTAACTATATTAATTTTATTACATTTATTGGATTAATAATTGTATATTATTATTTTACATTATTTCTATATTCTTGTAGTTAGCCAATTTGGCTATGCACAGAAACTCACTAGAAATCAAACTTTATGTTTCATTCACGTGTGATACGAAGGCAGGACTTGTTTGGTTTAATTATTATTTATTTGAATGGTTGAACCTACAGCAACCAAAAAACTATGGTGACATTTTGCCAACCTATTTTAATTTTGAAAATATAGTTTGAAGCAATTCTAGATTGCTCTATGTTGGGTATGAACCAGTGGTGGGTTGCCCTCAGTTAGGGAGGCTCTGCCCACTGACCCGGACGTCATCATAGGTGATCTGCGTATGCGCAGAAGAGTGCGTGCATGGGCGTGATGCAAACCAGTAGTAAAGGTAAGTAGAACCCACCCCTGGTCTGAACCCAAAGGCCTGTTTGATTTATGCTTCTATTTTACCTTGAAGCCTCTCATTAATCCCAAAGGCATAAGAGAGAAGCAGTTTAAAAGGGTATGTCCTACCTCAACAAAATGCTCTGTCTTTGCCCTTCATGATTGCTCGGCTAGGCTTCTATACTGCCTTCAAGTATTGATCAAACTATGGAATTATTGTTTAGCTTGTTATCAACTGTCACAGGTGTCATAAGCAGTGACCTGATAGGAACAAGACAGCTATTTGCATAATTTTAATGTCTTCAGTCAGTTGTTGGCACATTTGTAGAAGAAATGCTCACTCAGCTCACTCATATTGCCCTTCTGGAGTTAACAAATTGGAATCAGATTTTCTCTGAATCTGTGGGGAGCCCTCAGCTAATATAGTTGGTCTCTGAAGCCTCTTGTTTTTTTCCCATAGATTTGGGGGTGTCTGAGTGGGTGAGTGGGAATCAAGATGGCAGCTTAGATCTCATGGTTGCATCCTATCATCTTGACTTTTCTTTATTACCCCATCCCTGCAGACACACCAAATTGTTATTAATCATATAATTTTGAATTAATTCCACTTTTAAAATCTCTTTTTATCTTTATATGTACAGTGAAATCCATTTCAGCTCCTCTAGTACAACTACCTCAGAGATCCAAGAAGCATCTACTGGAGATCATGGGCGAAGGGCCCGGCAACAACAGTTCTTACTGATGCTGGCACGGGGAGCTCTTTCTGAACCCCACCGGGTACCATGTAACATTTCAGTACCTATACATTAAAAAAAAACATTGTGAATATCTTCCTGTCTAGCTATATAAACTTGCATCTTTCAAATGAGATTGGTGTAAGCTTGTTAATAGCACACAAATGGAAGAATAGCTAATTTTCCACTAAGCATCAGCTATTATATCAAATTTTATGCTGACAAAAAGAGTTTTTAAATTTGATTTGGTGGATTTTTTTTAAAGGAGCCAAAGAGTTAAACTTTGTTCTGAGAAATTTTATTGTGTGTGTGTGTGTGTGTGTGTATGTATGTATGTATGTATGTATGTATGTATGTATGTATAGTATGAATCTCTTCTAAGTAAGTGTTGTCTCCACGTGATTGCCTGAACAAACCTAACCTCAAGGTTTCTATCCTAATGCCCCTTAATCACCATACCAAACTGGTTCTAAATAAAATAATGAAAATACTTTACCCAGTATTTCCAAATCTAATGCCATTTGTGTTCAAATTATAAGCAACACTTAAATGTCACACAAAGAGCAATCTTAGGGGACTTAAGCTGTTTTGTTTTAATGTATTTCAACTGTTATCTTATAAGGGCAGTGAAAACATCCTAGTATTGCCATGTGCAAGAAATTAGGCAGGACTGAATATAATCAAGTTTACCAAAAAAAATTTAACCTGTAAGAAAATATTGACTATGATCATTGTTTGATTACATTCACTGAAAAAGAAATAACTATCAAATTGTATCAAAACCCTATTTTTATACAAAGCAGTGCTATGAAAATGATATACAATTCTTTTATTTTTAATTTCATGTTGAAAGCATTTTAACGAAGACCTTGAGGATTCTTCATGCTCATCAGCTCAAAGAAAAATTAATAAACAGTTTTACAAATTTATTGTATTTCCTGGCAAATGGATAAAAATCTGGTATGATCGACTCACCTTGCTGGCACTGCTGGATAGGTAAGTTTCACACTGAAATGTAACATTCACTGAAAAGCTGAACTTGTACTATTAATTCATAAAATGTTAGCATGTTTCTTGTGTTATTTTTATTTTTAAATCTCTTCTTTTAATGGTCATTAATCAGTACAAAATTTTAGATTTGTAAATGTGTGTGTTTGATACACATGCTTAATATCAAAGTGAAAACTAATAGCTGTCCTCCTTCAAATGATACATAAAATGTGACAACAGCCTTTTCTTACATTTAGATCTGCCCTACTTTAAGTAAAACCAAGGATGTATTTGAATTTTAAGGCAAATGGAAGACCTAAGTGAGGGTCATAAACTCCAGCAATTTTGACAGTGCAGTATACTTCTTTTCAGTCTCCTCCAATAGATGCTTTTCTCTTCAAAATCAAGCTCAAAGAACAAGAAAGGAAAAGAAAATGTCTGCCATGTTTCTCAACCTTAGCAACTTGAAGATGGATGGACTCAACTCCCAGAATTCCCTAGCCAGCATAGTATAACTCTAGAGCTGGCTGGGGAATTCTGGAAGTTGAAGTCCACCCATCTTCAAGTTGCCACGCCGAGAAACACTGGTCTAAGGAAAGAAGTTGACAAATCAGATTAAACAAAAATATCTGCTTCTGTCTTATATTGTTGAAATATAAATTACCCTTTATGTGATCTAGTTACCCTTTATGTGATCTATAACCCAACCTTTAGAGTCTTCTTGCCTCAAAGAATTCACAGTGATATGAAGATGCAGGGTTGTCAATCTTAAATCATGGTCCATTCATTTCTATATTTTCTAAGCAACCCACGGAAATAGAAAGGCGGATCTGTTAAATTACATGTTGGATATTAGATGATGCATTTTAGTGGTCCTCTCATTTGTGTTCTATTTGTAACCTTAGGAACAAATTCCTGATAGTTCTCTAACATTAGAAGAGACATGACAGTGAGGGTATTTTCGATGGCTGCATATAAATTAGGGCTTCTGACCCCTAAAGAGCAGTTACCAACAAACCCCATTTCTTGCTTTGCTAGTTATTAATCTGTTTCAATCCAGGTTTTATTTATTTATTGAATTGATTTATAACCATTTGTATGCCACCAATTGTCGAGTCTAGACACTGAAAGATAGCTTGCTAGATAGATAGATAGATAGATAGATAGATAGATAGATAGATAGATAGATAGATAGATAGATAGATAGATAGATAGAATTTTGGTTTTCACTGTTGACCCCTTTGTATCGTTTTTGCTAAATTGCACTTTTTAAATGTTTAAGTTTACTTACTGGTTTTGTAACAGAAAAATTGTCAGTAAGCCCATTTATTAATCTGTTTCAGAGATTATATACTGAAATCTGTTTCAGAGATATATTTTTTAATCTCGGCAAATAATTAAGCTAATTTTTTTTTGCTTGTGTAAAGATATTTTTCTTATCAGTAAGACTCTACAGAGAATGCCATGCACACCTGGTAAAGTTGATTGACCCCATGAGACCATGGGGCCTTCATAGGGACATCTTGAAAAAATGAAGTACATTTATGACAAATTGATCTGGCTTCAATTTATAAGTCTATATTGAAATGGTACATTTATTATTATTATATTCTGCTTTTGAAAATATATCAATGTGTTATTTTTACAGGACAGAAAATGTCAAGGAGAATGTTTTGGCAGTTCTTCTAGTAATCCTTGTTTCTTTTCTTGGCTTTCTAATCATGAACCAAGGTTTTTGTAAAGACATTTGGGTGCTCCTGTTCTGTCTTATCATGGCAAGCTGTCAATACTCTCTTCTAAAGGTAATACCCCTCACATCCTGAACATAAATTGTTTCAACTTCTACTCTCAAAACGATGTTATAGGGCATTGCACACCAGAGCAACTAAACACAAGGATACTTTTTCCCCCATGCCATCACTCTGCTAAACAACTAATTCCCACAACACTGTCTAACTATTTACTAAGAATGTATTACTATTATTCTTCTCATCCTTCCTATTACCTATTTCCTTTTCTGCTTGTGACTATAACCTTGTTGCTTGTATCTTTACTCTTTATATTGTCTTATTTAGTTTCCTAGTATGATTTATGTTGATTGCTTATTTAGTATGTTATGACTATCACTAAGTGTTGTATCCTGTGATTCATGATGAATGTATTTATGATGACTGTAATCATGATTTATCACTTATATCTTTTATGTACACTGAGTGCTTATGCACCAAAGACAAATTCCTTGAGTGTCCAATCACACTTGTCCAATAAATAATTCTCTTCCCTTCCCTTCCCTTCCCTTCCCTTCTCTTCATATTGTCTAAATGTCCTGTTTTTATCATGTATTTAATTTTTTGGTTTTACTGTCAACTACTTAGAGATGTATTGGCACAGGAAGCTGTACATAGAGAGACAGAAAGACAGTCAGATAGATAGATGAGAAATCCATATTTTTATTTGGGATTCTGTGATAACAAATCCAACAGCTAACATGATGAATCTTGTTTTATCTTCAGAGTGTTCAGCCTGACCCTGCCTCACCCATACATGTAAGTTTCAGTTACCAGATATATCCTTTTATTGTTTGTGCTCCCTTTTGGTCAATTGGTGTAGTGAATTATTGAAAGTTGAAATAAATCCATCTTTCTGGGATGTTATTCACTTTTCCATCTTGGAACTTACCTAACACTTTATTATTAAAAATTAATCTGCTCAAACACATTGCTGCCACGGAGTAAAGAGCCGAGCTGTGCATAGCATTTTAATGAGTGCTCCTTGCACAGCCTGTTGGTGTGAGTGAAACCACGAGGCAGCTGGGTCTTTGGCATAGTGGCTTCAGTTACTTTCTCAGATCATTACCACATACATCACTCATTACCACACACTCTTTTGCTGCCCATTATGCAGGTTTCTAGAAATGTAAAAAGTCATTGCTGCACTGTTAAGGTACTGTGGTAAAAAATAACTGCGTGATGTTAGTGGCATTTAATTTAAATATTAATTCTATAAGTTAGTTGGTTTTTCTAATTTATACATACCGTATTTTTCTGAGTATAAGATGGACTTTTTTCCCTCCTAAAAGAGGCTGAAAATTTGGGTGCATCGTATACTCTGAATGTAACCCCGTGCGGTGCCCAAAATGGCTACCCAGAACAGCTGCTGCCTTCTCTTACCCCTTCTGTGCTTTGCCTGCTTTCATCACTGAATCTCCCTCTGAGGATCAGCTGTGCTTTTGAAGCTGTTTTTCAGTCCCAACGTGAGCCAAGCATCTTCTATGCTTTGCCTGCTTTTCTAATTGCTGCTCCCTCTGACAATCAGCTGTGCTTTAGAAGCACAGCCCCAACCTCAAAACCAGTGAGCAAACAAATGTGCTGGGACTAGCCAGAACTAATGTGTTGGTAGGCAGAATTCCCCCTACCCCATTTCCTCCCCAAAAACTAAGGTTATACTCTGGTGCATCTTATACTCTGAAAAATATGGTATATATATATATATATAGGGCTGTATTACTATTATCCTTCTCAGCCCTCTTTTTATCTATTCCTTTAGCATCTTATGACTATCACTTTGTTACTTGTATCTTATGATTTATGTTGATTGTTTTTATTTAGTATTTTATGACTATCACTGAGTGTTGTATCTTATGATTTATTATGATTGTATTTTATGATTATGATTATGATGTGTCATTTGTTGCTTGTATGTACACTGAGAGCTTATGCACTGGAGATAAATTCCTTGTGTGTCCAATCACACTTGGCCAATAAAGAATTCTTTTCTATATACATGTATTTAATCATAAAACAATTACCAGATAATCAATTTTATATTTAATATAGAAATTGTTGCAGCACTGTAGGTTAACTCTTACCTACATTTTAATTACTTTTCCCCATCTCATCTTTTAGACATTAATGATGTAATGATCTTTTAATTGGTCACGTTTCTTATAGTGCCATGTCTCCCAAAATACAGAGATACTGGAATACATTTCTCTGAATCCTCAGTTTTATAGATATAATATTTTGTGATTATTAAAGTATAAATTTGTTTTATATTGAATCAGACTGTAGAGTGTTGGAGAACTTAATCTGCATATGTCTGTCTATTAAACCATGTCTTTTCTCATCCTTTACCTAAAACATAATGCAGTATTGCATTAATTAGCAATACTGCAAAATTTGAATCCACAGGAAGATACAAGTTTAGGCTTCAGTCATATTACAGTTGCATATTCCCAACAATTATGATATAATTTATGCCATGCTATGAATATTGCTGTTTTATTTTTGATGCAAATATATTTGTATTGTTCTTCTGTTTCTGATTATATTGCTCTATGATTTATTATTTACATCTTGCATTTCAGCTCACAGTATGTTCTTAGGCTAGTTTGCTTCAACAAAAGCACAATACTTTTAAAATTGGATCAGTTCCATAATGAACACTGGCAGCCTATAAGCAGAAATAGATTTCAATTGAGGATATATTGAGAGTTATAATTTCCCAGGGCAGGAATATTGAAAATGTCAAAATCCAATTACCATCTAGCTCACAGAACACAAGAATTATAAAGCAGAATTTCTATTAAACTATGGAAAAGACAGGAAAAAAGACACTGAGTTTAAGCCTCAAAGGCTTTAGTACATGGGCAGTACTCTTAATTGTTAGAAGGCAATAAATGATTTAAAATAATTCCAGTCCTGGGGTACAATGAAGATCTTGTGCTGGGCATGCCATGCAATGCTAAATTTCAGCCAAGTTTGAACCAGTAAGGAGGGATCTTGGTTACCAAGATCAGTCTTCCCCAAATATTTTATAAGAGAAAATGGGTTTTGAAATCTAAATGGATTGGACTGTCATGCCCTATTTGAAAAGTTGCTTTCTAAAATTTAATTTGTACTTCACTCTACTTCTTCTTCATTTCTAGACTAAAGTCTGCTTAGCAAAGTAATTTAATACTTTGTAGATAGTTAACATCAGTCTTGCTCTGGATTTGTGGGAAAAAGCTAAAAGCATCAGAATGGTTAGTGGTAGGTCAATTTATATTTGACTTACCTAGATTACATATGTAATCTATTTTATTTTACATTTTTATCAAAGTAGGCATGACAGGTGTTTTACTGAATTCCATATTTTGCAGAATTTCATCAGAACTATCAGTGTGAATGTTAAAGCTGTTATGTAAACATCTAACATTCTCTGAGGTTCACAGTTGCTGAGCATCATGCCAAAAATCCATTAAAATAGGACAGGAGAAAGAAGCCTAAATTTTAAACCCCTAGTGGGGTATAAAAGGTATTGGGTTTTAAATATTTTATATAATTGGATTTTAAATTGTTTTCTAGCCTCATTATTTAATTTGTTTTAAACAATTTTTAACTTTTGTATTCTATTGTATCTTATCTTGGCTGTTCACCGCCCTGAGTCCCGTCTGGGATAGGGCAGTATACAAATTTGAATAAATAAATAAACAAATAAATAAATAAAGCTGTTATGTAAACATCTAACATTCTCTGAGGTTCACAGTTGCTGAACATCATGCCAAAAACCCATTAAAATAGGACAGGAGAAAGAAGCCTAAATTTTAAACCCCTGGTGGGGTATAAAAGTTATTTAAACCTTCTCACTGGTAGCAGGCAATGAACTGTGGTGTATGATTTCATTCTTGTCAATAGTAAAAATTCTAATCTAGCCAAAACATATTTGTGAATCTTCTGTTGAGCTGAACTGGAGAAACTAATTAAGCCATGCAGAGTTAACAGACCTATAATTCACAACTGAATCCTGGTCAGGGGATTTTGACAAGGGTAACCTGACACTAATGCTAGGAAACACAATTGCAAGGAAATGATTTTCCTCATCTTTATGGCCTTAAGCATTAAAGTTAGGAAGGCTTTCAGGCAATAGAAGAACTATATTTAATTTGTTTTGTTTATGCTTATCATGTGAGAGAGCCATATAATTTTAAATACAGGCAAATTTCCTGAATGTTGGAAAACAAAGCAGCTATTTCATAATACAAATAGATTTCAAAGTGTTAGACATCAGAGGCTCCCAAGAGAAAATTCACACCATAGTTGTTTTTCCCTGTTGGCCTTTTGAACTTTTCGGTAATTAGGTCATTTCCATCACTTCCGTCAAGCAGCCAACATTTTGTGACATGGCTAGGCTATTTAAAAAGAGCTGCTAAGAATAATATCATAATAATTGCCAGAGTTTGGGGAAGTGCAGATGCAGTGAGATGGTTTTATTTTTTATCACTACGTATGTGATTCTGAGCAGTTAAGACCTAACTTATCTAGCAGACTTTGGGCCATGGCGTTTTATGAATCCACTAATGAATGATGATTATTTTAATGTTTGTATTTCCTGGATGGTTGCTTGCTATTTGATTCTTCTACTTCTGTACAGTGTCTTGAATCACTTGATGATTAAACAACCTTACAAAACCAATTAGCAAGATTAAGACTTAACAGTGAATTCTGATCAGAGTGTAGGTTCAATGTTCTACTGTAACCTACATTGTACAGATGGCTATCAAAATCTTGATGTAGTGGGCTTATTTGGATTTTGAAATGAAATGCATTTCTAACATCTATTTTTGGGAATATGTGATGTGTATGTAAGCACTGAAACTTCTTGAGTTTGTGCAGATTTAGTTATGAATTTGAAATTTTATGTTGATATTAAATTTTTTTTTTTCTGTTAACTTGCTTTTCTAGGGCCACAACCAGGTGATAATATACAGCCGGCCTATATATTTTAGCATATTGTGTGGCCTTATTCTATTACTAGATGCAGGATCTAAAACCAGAAATTCCTTCATTTATACTGTTTATGACCTGAAGATCTCACCTGAATCATTTCAGGTGATCAGGGACCATGTAATAGGTGAGTTACTTGTGCAAAAATACAAAGAGTTCTCCAAATATTCTTATTTGGAGAATAAGTGTCTTTCAGCACTTCGTGTCTTTCAACCTGCAAATACAGAAAGGTGGGGGGAGAGAAAATAGGGGAAAAAATGTTGTAATAAACCAGCCCTCCAAACTAATGCTCTTAGTGGATGATTATGATGTTTCTGGAGTAGCTATCTGAAATCTGTTATTTAAGATAATTAACAGTCATTTCTGCATCCCAAAATTTCCTGACACCAGTATCCAAGGATAAACCCACAAATTGCAGGATATAAAAAGTAACCTTGTTGCCAGGCTATGAGGTGTGTTTGGCAAAACTTTTTACGTTTTTGCATCACTTTGGAATATTGATTTGAACACAGCACAAACCTCTTTACCCCATATGCCAAATCTGTTACAATTCTAGCTGCTTGTAATATTTTATCTCAACCAAATCAAGAGCAACAAGATTAAGAGATTGTGAGATTCTCTGTCTAGAAGCTATGCAATAAACTGTCACAGTCAATTAAGTTATTTGAAACAAAAGCATTGTGTAATAGCTGCTATTAAAGCTCCTTTATGCTCTAGAGAAATGAGTTCAAGCAGAAGCAGAATTTTTTTGTGGCTTGCCTGATTTTTGATATGGTTTATGATGATTATTATTTTTTGGCGAGTCACCAATTCTTTATTTGCTGTTCTGTCTCAAGCAGTTAAAATTTCTTACCTGCTTCAAGGTTAGATTCCTGTCTTTTTAATTTCTTAATTCTCCATTTTATCAACTGCTTCATCTTCTTCTGAAAGGCAATGATTTATTGCTTGCAGCATGACAAGGATCCCAAAATAGCTAATACATCAAATACTAAGATCAGATTGAATTTCTGGGGTAAGAAAAGTGCTTAGTGTATCTGCCATGTGTGAACGGGAGTTTCAGCCAAAGTCCCCACCTGGAAAGGACTGATGGATGAATGTGTTGATATCGCCATTGAAAAATAAAGCAGAAAGGATATCATTTATTTATATTAGTTTTTCTCCCTAAATAGGGCCTGGGAAAAGATCAATGGGGAAGGAGAAGAGTGTAATAGCCACCACTGATAAAAAGTTTCTGTAGTGGCATGGCCCAATAAAGATTCTTGAAACTAGGGACTTAGTCAAAGTCCGCTTTGACTAAGAACAGCAACATCTCAATTTAAGAGACTTTGTTTTAGTAGATTTTGGCTGAGCAGGCAAAATGTGTCCATGTGTGGTTTGTTTCTCTGCATGGATAAAAATCCTGTTTGCCATTTTACATTGGAATAAAATTCCATCCATTGTGTAGATGACTGTAGAAGATGCAGAATATTTTACACATGTGGACAAACTGATTCATATTTAATATACAATCTGCATAATAGGATATCTTTTTCCCATTACATAAAGAGATTGATTTTTGATATCAACATATAATCAATCATAAATGATGTTTGTGAAGGAAAAATGTGGAATTGAATCCCTGCATATAGGCATGATTTGTCACTCAAGCTGATTTTCACACTAAAACATTTTTATTCTTCCTTTGTGAGCTATTTATTATCTTCCATTGTTTTAAAATGGAATTTTAAGCTAGGTGGCTCAGTGGCTAAGACACTAAGCTTGTTGATCAGAAAGATTGGTTCGAATCCCTAGTATAGATCTCCTGCATTAGCAGGGGGTTGGACTAGATGATCTCCAAGGTCCCTTCCAACTCTGTTACTGTTATTGCTTTCCTTTGAAATATATGTACTGTTTTATATTATGAATGTTGAATCTCTCCAAAAATAAAATATCTTATATGGCTTTTTTCACTCCAAAATTACTTCTAAGCCACCCTTCAACTTGAAGGCTTAGAACTGTAACTGTGTGCTGGACAGATAGTAAAGCACAAAAATGCACATACTATTTTGAAAACTTAGGGCAGGAGTCACGAGCTGGATGGTGCTTTCTAATGTATGGTGCAACAGATTGGAATAAAAAAATCACCATTCCAGCTTGTAACGTATGATTGTTTGTTGGCCAGATTATCAGAAATAGAACTACTGGTATATTTTGCCCCAAGAAGTGGAACAAATAATCTGGGAGAACTCTGAAACACAGTTTTCTACAGATTCCCAATGGCCCTGTCAACATAGCTCTCTGATTGTTTTTTCTTTTAGAAGAAGGAGCCTGACAGGAGCCATCTTTCTTCCACCAGATCATCTCTTGGCAATTTTAGTTACCACTATGTTTCGTTTTTAGTACATATTAAGCAATTAATTATATGTATTGTACATGTATGAATATATAACTGTGTAATAGAAAGAATATGTTACATGTATGTATGTATGTATGTATGTATGTATGTATGTATGTATGTATATATGTATGTAACTAATGTTCCTTCTATATATATAAAGCATTCTTCTTGTATATCTTTGGATTCAACCAAATCTCTTTTTTTCTCCCTTTCTCTCCCACCCTCTCTCTGCTTCTACTCTTTCCATTTTTAATTTCAGGATTTTTATACTGCTTTCCTGTGATTTCTCTTCTTGGTCTTTTCCCACAAATCAACACATTCTGTATATATATCCTTGAACAGATAGATATACTAGTATTTGGTGGTTCTGGTAAGTACTATATATGGCTATATGGTTATATGTGAACTGGTAATATCCAGAACTGGTTAAATTAGGTGAGAATTTTTATAGTTGTGTTTTCTTTTCACTTCAGACTGATAATCTGCCTCTGCTAAATTTTCTCTTGTCCACATACTTATTCAAAGCATGACAGTGGCCTTATCTTTCAAATTTGTTCACTTTAGGTGATAGACTGCTGCTTGAGAAAAATATCTGGACTACAGCAAACAATTCTATAGCAATACAACTGGAGCCATGCTTCTTTTAGAAATTGATCATATGCAATGTTTCACTAGTAGTTCGTCTCTATTAAATGCATACAGTAAATCCCCCCCCCCTTTAAAAAAAATATAGCATCAGTGAGTTTTGGACCATGGTGATGGTTATCTCAGCCCAGGACCTTTTGCTGTCTTAGGACGCTGTATGACCTAAGGGTTTTGCTTTGGCAGCCTCATTGACATTGCAGTGTACCTCAGAATGCGTGAGGCTCTATTGATGTTCCAAAATGTACATTAACTGTTCAAAACATATACACAGAATTAGAATTTAAAATAAAGAAAACTGCATTGCCCAGCAACACTGGGACTGGCAGCTAGACTGCTTTCTAATGATGGAAAATACAAGATAGGTTAGGGGTCACTGGTGGCCTTAAGCTCCTTGGAACATAAAGAAGTGCAGCAATTGGGCAACTGAGATATGGGAACTAACTTCCAGTAGCACACCCTTACTCTCAGCCCGAAAATGCCAAAACATGTAACATGGTATCATACCTGCAAAGGGGTGCCACCCTTTTGTATTTGCACTGCAATGTCATATTCAAGTACTCAGGATGGTGCTTACATTGTGATGCATATTGCATTACTCCATCTCTTTCTAATCTCCTGCAAATGCCTACCATAATGCCATTTGTCACTAACTTTTCCTACACATTGTATCAGTGGTGAATAGGAAACTGCATTCCCCCCCCCCCCCCCATCACTATTAGGTTGTGATCATTGCAATGGCGGCCTGTAATAACTGCAGATGTTGTAATGCTCGCCCCATGAATAGTAAGAGGCCTTTATTGAGGCCAACGTCATAGCATTTGGTGGGAATTTAAACTTCCCAAAATACATGAGGCAAGTGCAAAATGTAATTTCAAATCAAGAACATCTGCAATTTAGGCCACCAATGTTTAGAATAAAATGTTCTGTTTTAGTATGATACTTTATTTTCCCAAGATTCTTGCATTCGGCATTCAATTACATTGAGTAGGTGGATACGGTTACTGCTTGCTGATTTTTCTGTAGCACGTGGCAACTGTCAAGCTAAAGTTCCTTGAAGTTAACCAGTTCCTCTGGCGCTGTGTATTATTTTACTGGGTCTCAACGCAAGAGTAGCATTTGTGGTTTTACTTAACTTGTGTTTTGAGGCTGGTGTTCTTGTCATTCTGGGTCCAGCAATTTATCTGATTGAATGACTTAATTTATTTTAACACATCCGGGCAAAAAGGCCTTTCTGATATTAGGTAACCATTTTACCATTTTGATTTATCTTATAGTAGTTATATCCAGATGCAAAGATGTAAATGTTGGTTTCTGTATTTCAGCTGTTGCTGGAATGTACTCTTCATTATACAGTATTTCTCGAAGCTTTATTGCTGTAATTGTCCTGTACACATTCTGCTTCAATGCAGTTAAGGTAAGGAGGAATAATCCTAATAGCAAAATAGGCTAGAATTGCTTGTGACTATGGTATTGTTTTCTTCTTTTTTCCCCATATCTAAAACCTGTATGAATATAAATCTAATTTGCATTATTTTTCCATCCTCATAAGAGGAGAGTCTGCCCTGGAGAGTGGGAAGGAAGTAGATAGCAGGGTTTGTTGTGAACATAGCTGCAAATAAGAATTATATTTTTTTGTTTACCATATGATGATGAATGGATAGATGGATGGGTGGATGGATGGATGGATGGATGGTCATCCAACTACATAAGACTTTAGGTGGAGTACATATTAATACTGTAATGATAAAAACAAGAAAAGAAGTATGTAAATCCAAATAAAGCAATCCTTCAGGCTGATAAAATCTTGTAAGAGGTATAATCCAAAGCATGGGAGGAAAAGCCAAGTTTTCAAATATTTTTGAAAAGTTTGTGTACCTGCCCATGTCATCAAAATTTACTCTGAGTGGTGCACAACCTTAGATAAAAACCACAAATATAAAAATGGCATATATAAAAACGTAAAAATCTACCTCAAGTAGTAGATAGTGTTAAAAAAAACCCCCAAATATACAAAGCCCCAAGCAAAGAGAGGATAAAAATGGCCACCTCAACAATGGAGCCATCTGATCATATCTCTGGTTCCCTGGGCACCCCAGACCTGATGACATAGCCAGATCTTGAGGACCTTCCAGAGTGTCAAAAGTGATGGAGATAATGTAATTGGATGGGGGATGCGGGGAAATGTTCCATAAGGTGGGCGCCACAGCAGAGAAGACACATATTCTGGGACCCATCAAATGTAGATCCCTAGCTGATGGTATCCACAGCATGCCTTCTCTGCCCAATCTAATAGGGGGGCTGAAATAAATATTATCATCATCTTAAACATCATCAGTGTGTGGAAGCCATACAAATTGCCCCTTCTGCTGTATATAAACTAGGCTTTGGTTTTTTGTTAAATTAGGGGAAAGGAAAATGAAATGAGGGAAAAGCTGGATTTTTTTTTTTTTATGAGATTACTGATGGGAGAATGTGAATTTAATGGAAACTCATTTATATCTTTGGTGTTCTCTGTGGGTTAATTGAACGTTCAAAGTCTCTTTGGTAAATAGTATTAAGGGCAATCCTTTTAAACATGTCCTGTCATTTGCACATCTTTCTGCAGGCTAATAAGCTAAATTACAGCAGGCAGGTGGTTTTGCCGATAAGCAATCTTGCCCACAGCCTGGGCTTCCTAGAGCTTTGAAATATGCTTATAATGCTGCTACCCTGAAGTTAGAGAACGCGGTAAAAGATTTACAAGATATTTGCTGCAAATTACATACATCAACTGTAGACCTTCCATTTACGCAGGAAAATTACATATAATTTGAATTTTTATTGCTTTTTCATTTTTGAAGGTATCTGTAAGCAGAATAATTATTTGTTCCAAAATGGTGCTATGTATTTCATATCCTGACCCCAGTGTACTCTAATATTGGGATTTACATGCTTCTTTATACAAGACGTCTACCTGATTTTTTTAAAGCATGATTTTAAATGTTGAATGGGTGGATGGATTGCAATTCAGGATTTACTTGCTATTAACTGATTAATTGCCAGTTCAGACAATGCTGAAGCTGCCTGTATCTCTTCTAGATACAAGAAAGAACACATCTGTGTTATCTTTCCAGGGATGTATTCACGTTCGAGATCAGTGTTTCTGAACCATGGCCACTTTAATATCTGTGGATTTCAATTCCCAGAGTTCTTCAGCCAGCAAGCTTGCTGGGGAATTCTGGGAGTTGAAGTCCACTGGTCTTAAAGCTGCTAAGGTTGAGAAACATTAATCTGGACCAATATAGTGGGTTAGTATATGTACTCAACTCTTACGGTTTGTAAATCATGGTTTATGAATTAATGTGATGGGCAAACTCAGCTGCTATGGGTTCTTCAGGGGCAGGGAGTGGAATGCCTGTGAAGCATGGTTACCTTCTACAAAATAGGAAAGCTAACATTTTACCAGTATTTCTTGTTTTTTGGGACTTTCATTTTTCTTCAACCATAACAATCCTACTTTTAATACTTATACTAAAGTTCTACCATGTTTCCCTGAAAATAAGACCCTGTCTTATATTTTTGAACCCCAAAATAAGCACTTGGCCTTATTTTTGGGGAGGTCTTATTATTTTGGGGTGCGTGGAGCAAGACTCCTCTTGTCATCTTATCTGATTTCCAGCTCTGTCTCCCTAACCCTAACCAAAGGAAATGGGGAGACTGGCTGCGCATGCATTTAAATATATTCAGGGGGAGGCTTATTTTCGGGAGGGGGTTATTTTAGTGCATGTGCTCAAAAGCCCAATTGGGCTTATTATCAGGGGATGTCTTATTTTCAGGGAAATAGGGTATGTATTTTTTCCTCTGGAATGGCATTAAATTACTCTGCTAGATTTTAACAATTAAGACTGTTGGATTTTGTTGAGTAGTCAGAGTGCTTCAAAATAAAGATGTTTTTTACAAGGTGAGAACATCCTGAGGCAGTACATTGTCTGTTCTCGCTAAAATCGAATACAGATGTCATCGAAAAATGAAAATGTCAAAAAAGTATGATAACTTGGAAGACAGAATGATAACATTTTCTATCAAAACAGCATCCAGCTCCCTGTGAAATGTAAAATTGAATAGTTTTAAAGCTGGCCAAGTTAACAAGTTGAAATCCTGCCCAGGAATATGTTGTGTTTTTAAATCAGAGATAGGAAGTTTGGAGAGAACTTACTTTTATATTGCTCATTAGTTGACTAATGAGAAATTGGTTGAGGCTCAACTTTCTGAAATAATAGGTGCTGAAAGAAGAAAGGTAGAGGGTTTTTTTTGCTATTTTTTCCACCACTTTCCATACAGCAACTCTGTTCTAGAACATCTTCCTTGCAAGTTCTGCCTTGGATTCAACCTATTAATTTTTATTTTGCACTTTCATATGTATTCGTAAGTATGTTTTTTGAACAGCAAGAAAAAGTGCTTTTTCATTTAAAATTATATTTATGTAATTTAAAAATTAATGCCATTTCAATTCATTTATTTATTTAAACATAGTTTATGTAATTTAAAAATGTATGTTAGGAGAAAAAATAGCTTCTCATGACTTTCCTTGCTTCTTTTACTTAATTGCCGATTTTAAGGGAATTGTGGTTTGCATAATTAGATACCATGTTTGAAATATCACTTCATTAGCCTGATGAAATGTAATATAGTTTATTTAATATATGACACAGCCATTTAATTATTGTGAATTCCACCATGTTAATGATATTTAACTTATTTCTGTAGTAACTTGTAAACTTGCAAACAATGTAAAGACATCCATATTTCTTCCATCTCTGTCTCCTCTTTATCTATAGGAACCATGGGATGCTCAACATATTCCTGCATTGTTCTCTGCCTTTTGTGGGCTTTTAGTGGCACTTTCTTATCATTTGAGCAGGCAGAGCAGTGATCCATCTGTCTTAGTGTAAGTTATCACTGATGCTTTTGTATGGTTTAAACTATAGAACTACAGTAGAACTTCTGGTCATGAACGCTTCTGAACATGATCAGATCGGGTTCCGAGTCTGACCAAAAAATGCACATTTTTTTTCTCCTTACACGCCATTTTTTTTTGTAAGTGTCAAATTTCCAAAGTTAGGTTCGTGTCACGACCAAATCGGTTTGCGAACAAAGTTATGGAACGAATTATGGTCGTGACCAGATGTTCTAATGTAGAGGTATTTTGATGTGTTATACAAATTTATTTAGTTGCACATCTTAATCAAATGACTCGGAGCAGCTAATAAACATAAAAAGAGAACATATGTATAAAAGAGATCAGGAAAAAGAGAACATATGTATAAAAGGAAGATACATAGGACAGGAAATATACTTATAAAAGAGAATATATTTTAAAATTTATTTGTATCCTGCCTTTGTTAGTTTCACAAATAACTTAATGCGGAGAACATATCCAACACGTTTTCCTATTTTTCTCACAACAACTTTGTGAGCTTAGCTAGGTTGAGAGAGAGTGATTGGCTGAAGATCACCCAGCTGACTTTCATGGTTAAGGTGGGACTAGAACTCACATACTCCTACACTCTAGTTTGGTGCCTTAACCAAACTGCCTCTCTTATATACATACATACATACATACATACATACATACCAAGGGTGGGTTCTACTTACCTTTATTCCCGGTTTGCAGCGGGGCCACCCTTGTGCGCTCGCTTTGCTCATGATGCACGCACTTTTCAGTGCATGCGCAGAAGCATTTTGATGACATCGGGGTCAATGGGCGGAGCCTCCTGCCAGTTTTACTACTGGTTCTGTAGAACCGGTGCAAACCAGGGGCACCACTGATGTATACATACATACATACATAAAACATAAAAGAAACAGGGAAGGCCAATAGGAGTCAGGGCCATGTTAAACCTCAGGGAGAAAACTGTTCTATAGGGCAGACATGTGACATGAAAAGCATACCTTCAAAGTTTGATAAGACGGTACCCTTTCACAGAATGGACCTAAAGCATGCCTATCCTATGAATATAATGAGATGGGCAAAAACTGCAAGAGTCTGGTGTTCTCTTAAGTATCCTGGCTCCATGCTGTGTACAGCTTTATTGATGCTATCCGGGACCTTGAATTGCAGCCAGAAACCTACTGAAAGCCATTGCCATTGCTTACTGTGGTGTGCATTGCTTATGAAGCAGTAATGTTGTATGAATGTACCATTGTGCACCCAAAACTGTTCATGCTGTTACATTCTGGATCAGCTGGAGTTTCTGAATGTTCTTCTTGCACCCAAGAAGTTCTCCAGACTGTGTGCCAAGTAGGTCCAGAAGAACAATACCCCATCCAAAAATTAATGATGAAAGCTTTCCAAATAAGGGGTGGAGACCTATGAATTTACAGCCATTTGGAATTACAAGGGTGGACTCAGAGCCTGTTCTTTCACTTCCAGATCCAAGAGATCTGTTAAGTGGCTGGTACCCATCTCTTGAGTTGGTAAATCGTTATTTAGATAAGCTAGGAGAAAAAGTAAATAAATTACCGGTAATACGTCTATTGTCTAGGATAGTTTCTTTTTCAGGAGATTGGTGTTCTAACTGATTTTCATTTGTTCTGTAAATTAGGTCTCTTATTCACTGTAAATATTTTCCGCACCTTGTAAAGCAACATTTTGAAGAGCCACGAATTGATCCACTTCCTGAGAAGATGAGAGAATCAGTGGTAGGCTTCCTCGTTTTAGAAAAAAAAAAAGTCTTATCAAGACCTTTGTGATGGTATCATTTGAAATGTCAGCGCTATTGTTTGATGTTATATTAAATTGCTTAAACCACTTTACAGTAGAGCTGTAAACTGGTCCATATGGATTATTTGTTGAATGACAGAAGAAGGACAATTTCAGGGACATGTTGCACTTCTTCCTTTTTCTCAGCTTTACCCCTCCTCCCCCACTCCAGCATATATAAAAAGTAGCTGGAATTCTTTACTGTTTTAAGATGCTTCCTATTTACTTTTTTACTCCCAAAAGCTGTATACCATACTTTTTTTTGGCCTTTGACTCAGAATTGGCATCTAGCAACTACATTAATAAACCCTTGTAACTTTCTAGGCAGCATTTTCAGAAATGGTTTGCCATTGCCTTCTCCCTACGCTTGAAAAGAGTTGACAGCCTCAGAATCAGCCAGATGACTTTCATGCCCAAGGCAGGACTACAATTCAGATTTTGCTGTACCAGGTCCATCTTAATCACTCCACTGAAGTGGCTCTCATACTGTTCACCAGCCTCAATTAACAATAATAAATTCAACTGCAATACAAAAAATGCCTATGAGGGCACCCCAGTGTAAGTTTAGGCATCCGAATTTTATTTAAAGGGAAATGTTTTCAGGATTTACCTGAATGCTGGGAGAGAAAGGACTAGAGACAGTTCTAAGGAATTGTTCATTAGTACTATGTTTCTTGGCCTGCAGCTTTGAAGCATCTTTTTTGCTTTAAATTGAAAGTGTTATACGGCTCTAGCAAAGGTAAATTAATCCTTTCCCTCTACATTGTTTGCACTGAGTTGTTTTTCCAGAGATATTGGTGATTCGTTAGGGAATTTTGGAAAACAGGTATCAGACACATAGTTTTATTTGTACTGAAGAGGGACAATAACTCAGTTTCACTCACCTCCCAGTCAGGAAAGCAGCTTTTGAGACATTTGCTATGTAGAAAGTTTAGGATCAGTGGGCCAAATGCATAATCATGTTGCTATTGTTCAAACTGTTTTGTTGAGAAAACTGTCTGCTGTCTGCTCTGTATCCTTCTTCACTAAGGAAAATAGGTGTCATTTGGCAAAGTGTTCACACCATGCTTATATAAAAAGTTCAGAATATAAGAAATTATGAACGGCGCCTGTTTCCTTCCTTCCTTCCCACTTGCAAAGAATTAAAGCAAGTCTATCTTGCCCATCCTTCATCTTTGCCTTACAATCCTCCTAGATCATAGCAATTATCTGGCCATTGGCAACATGTTGATTGTAGCTGAAACTGAAATCAATTCTTCCCAGTCCGAATGCACTAAAGATTGTTTCTGTATAACCACCTTTGTTTAAATTGTTGTTGTGAAGGGTGTGTGCTAGATAAACCATGTATCTGGATTCAAGAAGCTTTGCCAACACATTGGCCTGAACATTAAACAAGTACAAGGGAAGAAGATTCTTTAAAGCCAAGACTCCTGTAATTATTATGCAGCTGTTAACTGCAAAGGAAGAAGTAGTTTGATTTTGTAAACCAAATGAGTCTTTACTTGTATTTTTATATTTTAAAAATTATATTCGCAGAGAGAAACCCTGAGATCAGATCTCATTGTGTGCTCTGTGGCTGCTG
The DNA here is from genome assembly GCA_030761175.1 of Masticophis lateralis. Taxonomy (NCBI): domain Eukaryota; kingdom Metazoa; phylum Chordata; class Lepidosauria; order Squamata; family Colubridae; genus Masticophis; species Masticophis lateralis. Next base: position 73,036,416 of record JAUDYJ010000001.1, read on the forward strand.
TGTTATCCTTTGCAGTCAGTGCCAGTACCGTTTTCTTGTCATTAGGGGTTAGTATTACCATTTCTTTCCTTTTGTGTTGTTATTTTTTTAAGATAATATATCCATTATTCAGAGCAATTAGATACTGTTTTATATTGCTTTAAAAGTCAGAGGAGGGGAAGAAATATTTGCTTGTAAGAGGTAGTGGGTACTGAGGTTTCATATTATTTCACACATTAAGAGTCTAGTTACAAATATATAGCAATTATAGCATAATGATACTAAGATTTTGTGGCAGCAGTAACAAATCCTTTGGCATAACATGGCTGGGGTAATGTTATCTTTGGGAATATGTATGAACATTCTGGATGTTGAGGAAAATGGTCAACTATGAGACATTCAGAGCTGCCCTACTTTCCTGCATTGAAATGGAAACTCAGTTTGGCAGGGGGAAAAAAATGACTTGAAAAGAAGAGGGGACTGAGTGAAACAGGATCCAAGAAAAAAATAAGTAGGTCACCTCTTTGGGGGGTGGGGTTTCCTGCAGAATATTTTGTATTTGGAACCTTTTGAATTCAAAATGCTGATTTCAAGTTTGCAACATTTGGTTTCATGTGCATCACAACCCGTCTCATTCATCCTGGAAATGTTTGAGGCTCAAAGTGGAACATGTCAGACTAAACAGACCTATCTATTTTGGGCTCAAGACACATTTGAATGGTCTAAAATAGTTTAGTTTTGGATGTGAGCCTGTTTCAACTAGGAAGCTTTGAATCTGCTGTTATTTGAATTGAAAATGTTTTATGTATCACCTGTTATATCTATGTTTTTCCTTCACTGCCATTCATTTTCTGACTTATTTTCCCTGTCATTACATCTTTAGTGCCACCCACTGTCTGCCACCTCACTCTTTCCGTTTCATTCCTTCTAACTACCATCTGTTTACCCCTTGCCATTAATCATCCCTTCCTTTCCTTTCCCTCTTTCTCATTGTCAGCAGAAAAAAAGCATGGTGGCTGAGATAGGACAACAGCCCCATACATTCTATATTAAAATTCAAGGTATTTGCCTAGGTTAGCAACTTGTTACTTCCTGTTCTGCAAAAACCCCACCAGTGAAGGCTGTCCTTCTTATTAATTTATAGCTCTCGTTATTGATAAGACAGTGCAGTAGTCCTTGACTTATGAATGAAAGTTATGATAGATCCCCAAAAGCTACTTGCGAGCTAGTTTCAAAGTTCCCACATTTCCCGCCCCCTCCCCATAGTTATGTGACTGCATTTTGGGCATTCGGCAATTGGCCCACGTTAATGTGATCACAATTTATTATTGTTTTGCTGAAATGGGCATTTACTTCCAGCTTCCAGAAAAAAAGTCCCATAATGAACATATTCAGGTTCATTAACGAGCTCCACACAAAAAGTTTGTAAAATTGGGTCAGTCACATGATGGTTTACTTTACAATTTTTATGACTGCAGTTGCCAGGCTCAATTATGGTCATAAGTCAAGGACTACCTGTAGCTGACTGGTCACTGAGAGGTTAAGGAAGTATACCACACTAGGCCTGACTGCCAGCTCATGTGACAAGGTACATGTACCAAATGCACATGATCTTTATTCATCATTTCAGCAGTAAACCCAGAGTGACCTGGGTCAATATCTGGTATTCTGCCCCTAGTGGGTATAGCTGGCATTTATGATAGTCTCTTGAAACAAGCAAACTTTAGTCTGAGGTTATAAAGCTGGCTTGTTTCTATAAATCATAGTTTAAGAATTTGGGTATAACAGTGAAGTGCAGATATTTAAAAAATTGAAGTGAACATTATTCTATCACTGCAGGAATGAGCTTTTTAAATAAGATTAGCCAGATGTCAAGAAATGGTTTTGGAAATGTGTGGCCTACCTTTTCTTTTTCTTTTTTTTGAAAGATGCAGCAATATGTGTTATTGTGGCAGATATGTTGTGATACCTTACAATAATATCTTGCAATGTTTATATTATAGTAGTTAATTCATTGGTGAACCAATGACTATTGATAAGTAGATAATTTAAGGTAGATTTTTTTTTCTTTTCCTTCTTAGCTTGCATTTTTCATTTTTTAAAGTTTCTTTTTAAGATTAAAGGTTGTTTTGTTACAGTAAGAATAAAGACATTCAAAATTTATTTTTTAAAAGTTTAACTTAGCCTCCCCAAATTTGATTCCCTCCATATTTTCTACATTAGGATTATTCTTGCCTCTATCAAGGACCAAAAAAGGAAAAAAAAAACCCACTTATGGTCCAGTACTTTTAGAAGGAACCAAGCCAGGGAAGCAGGGGTGGGTTCTACTTACCTGTACTACCGCAATGGGGCCATGTGCTTGCTTTGCTCGTGTGCAAGCAGACTCTTCTGCTCATGCGCAGAAGCATTTTTATGATGTCCAGGGTCAGTTGGCAGAGCCTCCCGACAGTTTTACTACCACTTCTTTAGAACTGGTACGAACCGAGGGCAACCCACCAATTCAGGGAAGGTTGGGTTAATTTTATGCCCAAGAAAGACCATTCTGTAGAGCATTAATGTGCACATAGTGGATGTCTCCACAATAATGGGATAATCAACATGACAGGCAGTTCCACCTATTATATTCAAGATATGGAGCCACACCTACAAATTCATTTATGATTTAAAATAACTTTGGTGGGTTTACCAATATGTATTTGCCCTACTTTCCAACATTTATTACACTTTATCACATTTTAGTATATTGAAGGATATACTTTTTTTCCATCTTTGTGTTTTGCACAATTTGAGCTGCATTCCCACTAGCATTCCACATGAAACATTTCCTGCATTTTATCCCTCAGCACAATTATGTCTTTTGTCTGTGAACAAACAAATGTCTTGCAAAACTAGAACATTTCTTTCTTGTGTTCTTTTCCCCTTCAGCTACAGTATTAGAAAATTTTCATAAAACATTTTATTAAACAAAAACAAAGTTCTTCTTTTCCTTTCTCAGTTACTTTTTTCAATAACGTATTTTTGGGGAAAATGACATCTTTAACTGACTTTTTTTATTATTAAGATCATATTTTAAATTAAAAATGGTTTAAGTATATGACATGTGATTTAGGGTACATTTTGCTTCCTTTTAATCCAGGAATTACTCAGCCTGGTGCTTTTCATTTTTGCATGGACTGTGGGATTCATAACACACTACATACTTCCTCAACTTCGCAAACATCATCCATGGATGTGGATATCCCACCCTATCCTTAAAAACAAGGAATATCGGCAAAGAGAAGTAAGAGGTATGTAGAGTCACCCTAATACAAATGTGTAAATGACACCGTTTATTATACTTTACATTACAGTTAATATGGTATTTTTGCACATTATTGGGAATCCTGAAGTAAAGAGGAAGTTATAATTAGACAGAAATAGAAATCGCTGTGTCAAAGTAAATAAATGGATTATAATGCAGCAAAAATGAAAGTGAGCCATGTCAGTGCTTGTTATAGGCAGTTCTTCTCAGCCAATTCCATCTAAACCTGGGGTGGTATATCTTAGAATTTCCAGCCAACATGGATTCAGCCCAGTTGACTAGGCATTCTAGAAATTGAAATCCCAACCCAGAAGGACCTGGGGCAAGGGGAGCCTGCCCAAGAAACACCAGACTGTGAGAGAATAGGACTACCTACTTGATGTCACGTTCCGGTGTTCCACATAAGAAAAGCCAGCAACAAAAGGTGATGTTAGACTGTTTATCTGGAAACGTGGACTGGAACGAAGCAACGACTCAGAAGGAATCAACGTTTGTGCTACCATGGTTGGTAGCACATATTGTGCTCCACCCTTGTGTGTGTACCCCTCCCCTCCTACTGACTGCTTGATGTTAATATGGCTGCCACAGTCTGGCCATGCCCCTAGCTGCCCATCCCAGTCTATCCCGCTCAGTTTTCTGCTTCCACCCTCACTCCGACAATCAACCCAAAAATCAGCTGTTACAGCTGCGTAAATTCTGGGCCTTGCTAGCCAGGCAGCAGCCCCATAGACATGTGTCTCAGGTGTGTCTTGGGTAGCGGCTCCTCCCCATCAAGACACCATGGCGGCAGCACCGTTGATGACCTTGCATGCACGTCCACTCCTCCCCTGCCCTAATGGCAGCCCTGGACCATTGGGTGATCCAGGACTGACACTTGGATAGCAAAAATCCTGGGAAGTATGAGATTATAGCAAAGAAATGAAAAAAACTAATCCTTTCTTGCCGTTCTCATATTCTAGATACCTTTTGGATTTTTGTTGCTCAAACATGTTAGCTACGCTTAGTGATAATGCTTGTCATTCTTAACTATCTTGAGAACATCCATTGCAAGAATCATAATGCCCTACATATTGGTATGTTCCCATCTCCTTTTTTTTTTTTTTTTTTTGGAACAACGAACTATGAGCTAAACTATGAGCTGAAAGAAAGTCACAGAGTTAGTTTTTATCTTCATCTTCAAAGGAGGCCTGGAACTCACAGCCGCCTGATTTCTAGTCTACCACAACAAACTGTCTTTTGGGGATCACAAAGTCAGCCTACCACCAACCCATCTTACCTCTCCCTTTGGGGATTTCTGGGGTCATGATTTCCCAAATCTGGACATCCCAGTTGCAGAGGTTAAATAAATAAATAAATAATAATTTTATTGTCATTGTACGTGTATACACAGTATACCCATACAACAAAATTCACTTAACACCCAAAGACCAGGTCCAACACACATAACAATCACCAGCCACTGCAATCCCACACCTCTAAACCACCCAAACATCCACACAACAGACCAAGCAATACTGTCCAACAGCTCACTGATGGTGGCCCTTTAGTTCATTGTTGAGTGCAATTATAGCTCTGGGATAAAAACTATTCAGAAAATGTGTGGTCTGAATTTTAATTGTTCTGTATCTCCTGCCAGAAGGCAACAGTCCAAAAAGTTTATAAGCAGGATGGGAAGAGTCTCTGAGAATGTTATGCAATTTCCTCAAATAGTGGGATGCGAAGATGTCATCCAGGACTGGTAGCTGGAGCCCGATGATATTCTGGGCAGTTTTAATAATTCTCTGTAGAGCTTTTATGTCTGCTGCAGAGCTGCTCCCATACCATGCAAGAATGCTGTATGTCAGGACACTCTAAATGGTGTTGCGATAATAGGACAGAAGTAGATGCTGAGATAGATTTATCTCCCTGAGCATTCTCAGGAAGTACAGCCTCTTCTGTGCCTTCTTCACAAGCATGTTAGCATTCATAGTCCATGAGAGATCCACCAAGATATAAATGCCCAGAAATTTAAAACTACCAACCCTCTCCAACTCCTCACTATTTTTGTACAAGGGTAAATGTACGTCTCTCTTCCTCCTGAAGTCAATTATAAGTTTTTTAGCTTTTTTGGTGTTAAGTATAAGATTATTTTCTTTACACCACAATGTCAGCCCTTGTACTTTCTATAAGCAGACTCATTGTTCTTATTAATGAGCTCCACCACTGTTGTGTCATCAGAGGTGGGTTTCAGCAGGTTCTGACCAGTTCTGGAGAACCGGTAGCAGAAATTTTGAGTGGTTCGGAGAACCGGTAGTAAAAATTCTGACTGGCCCCATCCCCATCTACTCTCTGTCTCCTGAGTCCTAGCTGATCGTTATAAGAATATATTGAATATTAACATGATTTCAAATGAATGAATAATGTGTATAAAGCTATTAATCCCTTAATAGCATATATGAAAGTTAGATGCTATTCATTATTGGTATTACTCATGATTTCATAAAGGGTTATTTTTTTAATTCAGCTGCTGCTCATTTAATGTGGTTTGAGAGACTGTATGTGTGGCTTCAGTGTTTTGAAAAGTACATCTTGTATCCTGCAATAATACTGAACTCCCTCACCAATGATGCTTTTTTAATCAGCAAAAACAAGAGGATAACCTCACAGTAAGTTGCATATTACATTTCAAGATGCATTATTTGTAGAATTAAAGCTCTTCCCATATCCCATCAACATTGATTGGAACTGGTCCTGGAAGAATGGGAAGAACCAGTGCAACACTGTGCTCTACTCCGAGCACAATGAGTTGGTCCAGAAGGACATAATGATCAATGGTTATCAAAAGCCATCGAGAGTTCAGAAATAAGGATGGGCACACCACTTCTGCTCCTGCTCCTGCCAGAAGTCATCCACAAATGAGATCAGTGTTGTCTCAGTCCCATCCCAGGCCTGTAATCTAACTGAAGCAGGTCCAGATAATCTGCTTCCTCCAGGGTCATCTGCAGTGCAACCAACTTCTCAACTTTTTTTTTTTTTTTAGGAAAGCTTGAAAGCAGGATGAAATGTCTCCATATAGTTGGATCTAGCAAACCATTCCCACTCTCAAAGAATTTCTGCCTTTACAATCCAGCCTGAATGATGGACATACTTGGAAATTCATTGATTCTCCAGAGAGAAATTACAGACATGCTTACTGTAGATGCATTAGGTGTAATGCTTAGATACTATATAAGATATAGAAATTGTGACTTAAGAATTGCTTATCTATTTCTTAACAGTCCAACTTAGTTAGAAAAACTATGAGTTAGGAACCTAAGGATTAACATATGGGGCTATGAGAGTACAGTAGACTTGGAAATTTACAAGCTGTGCAGGTTTGTTGTAACAATTTTTAACTCAACCAACTGCTGAGAGCAAAGATGACATCTCCCTTGGCTTTTGGTGCTCAAATCCACAGAAAACCACTGTTTTATGGTCTCCTTGTGAGGAGCTGGCATTCAAATCACTCCTAGGTGGTCTCCCATTCTCTCCTCTGGAGAATTTTGAAGAACTGGTCTACTGGCTGGTGTTTTCTTCTTCTCAGCAGTTGTTGCCTCTGGTCATTTGTAAGATGTCTTCAGTCAGCCATGACTCACACTAGAGGCATATCTGTTTTTGGCAAAACACATCTATGATCAAAGTCTTGTAAGAGCATGGACATATTATTCATGCAAAATATATTATCTTGTTTTAATTTTGTTGGTTGTTTTAATTTACCTGGGAAATACTGACACAGTTCTTACCAAGTTGTGTGAGCAGGAATCACACCATATTTTTCTCTGAAGTAGTGTGCTTATGTCATATAAATTTAGCAAGGGGAATCTCTAAATGTTCTTGTGAATAAAGATAAATGCCATCCTTTCATCTTTAAGCCTTTCCCTTCTTTTTTAGATTTTGCTTCTTTACATCTTGATATCAAATGGTTGTCTTTAAAGTTCTGCTTACCGATTGTGTTCTGTTACCACTTTATTACAAAAAAAAAAAAAAAACATAAGCCTTACCCCAAATGTTATTGTGCACTAAATATTAGAAAGTTGTTATATAATTTAAAATAAACATTAAAGCTTGCCTTCAGTTTAAAACAAGACTATGTGCATTTTATACTAATAGACAGAAATAAGCATTCTGGGAGGAACATAGATTTTCTTTACTTTCTAATATTGTAATATTTAACAGCACCAGATTTACAGGTGGCCCTCATTTAACAGCTGCCTTGTGTAGCAATCCTTCACACTTACTGCAGTGATAAAAAAAGTAACTCTACAACCAATTATGGGTCTGTAAAGCAAAAGAAAGCTGAAGTAAGACTGTAAGCACAATTGTGCTTATGAGGCTGCTTAATGACTGAGATTGCTGGTCCCAAGTGTGGTCACTAAATAAGGGCTCCCTGCACCACAGTTTAGTACAACATCACAAATTCCCAAAATCAAGACGAGTGTTCTCTACTAGAAAAGCTTCCATAAGTCATATGTTAGTGACTGGGATATGCAGACATAGTTTTAACAGATAAATAAACCAAATGGAAGCAAGTGTTTTTTATCAGGGCAACCTGGTTTATCCAAATATGGTTTCTGCTTTCATCTTTCAGCCCCAATCCAGGGGCCTTTGCAGGCAGTCACTTTCGCAACAAACTATTTTTTGTGTTAAATTTATATTTGCTGACAAAGAAATAAAGGAAGACTAATTTAGATCTATTTCAAGCTATTTAGCTTTAATCAACTAGCCATACCCTTCTGGGATTCAAACCTAAGCTGCTCGCATATTAGATAGATGTATTAACCACTAATTCACTGGTATAACTGACAAACCAGGGAGAACCTGTGGCTTAGAGGTTAATACATCTACCTAATATGCAAGCAGCTCAGGTTCAAATTTCAGAAGGGTATGGCTATCTGACAAGAGTTAAATAGATTTATACTAGTCTCTCTTTATTTCTTTGACAGTAAATATAAATTTACCACAAACCAAATGGAAGCAGACCTAATGTCTATAATGCATTTATTTTAATTTATTTGAATTTTCTTTCCATTTTATTTTGCAGCTGTGATATCTTTCTAACTACAATTGCGGGAATGAAGCTACTGCGGTGTTCATTTTGCAATCCCATTCACCAGTTTGTTACATTAAGCTTCACGTTCATCTTCTTCAAGTTTGATTGCAAAGGTTTCTCCGACAACTTCTTATTCAATTTCTTCATTATGTCAATTGTATTTAATAAGGCAAGTGATGATTTTCAAAACGTCATTGTCCTTTCAAGCATAAATGTTTTCTTGGGTTGAGTTAATCTTTTTTTTCTCTTTCAAAACAAACAAAATGCAGAACTGTTGCAATGCTGTTAATGGTAGTATTATCTAAGTTTTGATCTCATATTTATATTAAATAGAAATTAAACAAAACTAAATCCCGCTGATAAATATTAAGCAGAAATATTGCTTTATCCTACCAGAACTTAAGAAAGAAATTATTTTAATGTGAAATGTCTTTGAAATGTCATGTTGACTTCTGTGTTGACACAATGCTGTCAAAACTCACAACAGTAGAGCGACTTTGAAAAGGAGAATTATTAATAAATTGGAACCCGGCTTGCTGAGTCACACATGAAGAAGCTGCCTACTTGAATATTTATTTAACTTTCAGATACTTCTGTTTTCTTTTTTAATTCAAAAGGCTCCTCTGGGAAATTATTCAAATATATAATCAGCTTTAACATAAATTATTAATTTTTCATTCCTTGTGACCGGTTTCACCTTCACTTCCTTGGTTTTCAGCTCATTAGGTTTTGTTAGACATGTTACAAAAGGGCATTTGCTGGAGCACAGAAGGATGAATGAAACAGCCTCCCCAAAGCATGTATATATCTAAGCCCTCCTGAAGGCTTTGCGCAGTTACTTCAAAGCTGTCTGCAAGGAATATAAATCCTTCCATTCCCCACTATCCTGTCAGAGCTGAAGAAGCTTCTTGGATAAGAAGCGAAACGTCTTCAAAAGGAAAATATAAGAAAGTCCAGTTGCCTCCTGAAAAAGCACCTTTGGGACAGCTACTTCAAAGGCATTCTTCAGTTGTCCCTTTTGCACACATAGATGAAAATAAAACTGTGCAATGTGCATACACAGATAATTGATTCTGTGTGGCAGAAATAGAGGAGAAGGAAGAGCTATTTAATACACTGTATTGACAGAAGATGTGGGATAAATGCTTTAAATTAAAAGTAGAAGAGGTGGCTTGAAATGTGCTGCAACCTTAATTCATTAAAACAGCTGGCTCATGCAGCTGCTGCTTTAATGAATCATAGTCCAATGCTGTGTTTGGTCATCCATGTGTAATGAAGCAGTTCTTCAGAATTGAATCATTGCACAGCTCTACTTGGTTGATTTAAAATTTAAAGCATTACCCATTGTGTATCCAATTCTCTTAAGCCTCTCCTTGTAAGATGTAGTTTGCCACCCTATCCAAACTTGTTCGGAGTTTTCCTGAATCTTTTTTAAAACACGTTGCCTAGCGCTGAACACAATACAGAACGTAGAGTCAGGCCTGCTATTTGAAAAAAATATTCTTCTTATGAGGTGGTTTAAAATGGCCTTTTTTGGCAACCATGTCATACTACTGAACGATCCAAATTCTTTCCATACACGATTTTACCAAACCATCTGCCACCATATCGCTCTGCATGTGATTTCTTCTACCTAAGTGAAGAACTTTGCTTTTTTCAATATTAACTTTTTCTCAGATTTTTCTTTTTGCTGGCTAGAATATTAGCTGCCTCACTTTCTTCTGTGTCAACTGCAACTTGGATAAGTGTTTATCCACCTTTTCATCCAAGTCATTATTTTTAGCAAATACAGATCTATTTTTCATACTCTGGTTCCTTCTCTGCCCTGTATCTTTTGAACAAGTTCTATCCTTCATTTTTTCTGTCCCAGTCATGAGACTTATCTGATCAGTATAAATAATATCTAATCACATTTGCCTTTTCCTTTTAATAGAATTCAAATTCATTTCATTCCCATTCACCGAGCATTAGTTCATACAGATAGAAAGCCATAGATTTTATGAGTCAATGGTTTTCCTGATTTTTCATGCATTTATATAATAAGCCATTGAACATTTCCTTGGCTTAATTCAGCCTGCTTCCTCACCTCCAGTGCCAGAAAAAAAATATAGTTTTCCACTTATTATGGCTTTCTTCCACTTGGACTTTGCTTACTTACTTGCTTCTCCTAGAAACTAGCATACCAAACTCATGTGACTTTTTCCAATCTCCATCTTGCTTATATTTTTCAATGTCTCATGCTCTTTGTCCTTGATGCCTTCCCAGGTGATATGCTTCCTTTCATATCTGCAAGCTAGCTCTTTTTTTTTGTTTGTCTAAAGACAAGATTTTCTTTGTTCCCTTGTTTATGCATGCGTGCATCCCAATAAGGATGGAGAGAGAAGAAGCTATTATACAAATCAAAGGCAAGTTTTTCCCCCTTTCCTTTCCCCACATTTGAGCCTTGAGTTTTGCTTTTGTTATGAACTTTCCTGCTTATCTCTTCAAGCATCTGGGATATGAAACCTTCGTGGAGTGCAGACTGGGATGAATGTCTGAGGAATATTGCTTGCTATCCCTTGTCTGAGAAAATGGCAGTTTGCTAATTCACTATACCGCTACATTGTAAAATCTGTATCTGCTGCTCTTATTTCTAGATAGATGACTACAAATTCAGATATTGAAGCCCTCTTGATCAAGCTCACCATATTTCAGGCCGATTATTATTTCTTTATCATATTTAGAAACCACCCATCTCCCTCATAGAGCAATTCTGGGCAGTGAGTAATCTTGAAAGGCCCACCCATATAGCTCAGCAATCAAAGAATCTCTCATGTGATAGGTAGGTAGTTTTTGTAGGTAGTTGTTCATTTGGAGTGTTTTTCCCTTTCCATCCTCTTTCCAAGGTGGGTCGCCTCTCTGAACCCCTAGAATGGATAAGGCCATTACATGAAGTCACCCTCCAAACTCCCCTCAACTTTCCTAGAGTTTTAAAATCCATGATGTTAATAGTTGTAGCTATTCTTGGTAGTATCATTTGTCCTCCTGTACATAAGCATGATTGTGATACTTTTATGGCAGAAAAGAGATTGTTGTGAGAATGGCAATTGTTTGCTGGTCTTAGTGATTTGGAATATATGAATTTTATTAATTTAAGGAAAAGGAAATTATTGTTGAAAAGCAACTTTTGCAAACTACTGCCAAGAGGTTGAACAGGGTAATAACAGCTGAGCGAATGCATGAGTAAAATCAAGGTAGCATCAATCAAACTATTTTTTTTTCCATGCAGAAGGATGCTGGAACAAAGAATGCAAATCAGAAAGTTGATGACTCTGCAAATTGACACATTTTATAGGATTCTAGTTCATCAAGGGGATCAATTTCCAAGGTTCCCACAATGTCATGATCTAACTTTTCAGAAAGGCCATTTGGAAGAAGCCATTTTTTATTAAAGAATCTGCATGCCTGTATTTATAGATCTATATTCTCTATATATTTATGTAGATCTTTTATTTTTTTAATCCTGCCTTTATAGTTTTTATAAATAACTCAAGACAATGAATATACCTTATATTCCTTCCATTTCCTATTTTCCCCACAACCCTGTGAGATGAATCAAGCAGAAAGAGAGTCACTGGCTCAAAGTCACCCAACTGGCTTTCATTCCTAAAGTGGGACTAGAACTCACAGTCTCCTGGTTTCTAGCCTGGTACCTTAACCACTAGACCAAAAATCATCAGATTGTGAATTATTTCCCAGCTCAGTCACAATTCTTCTTAAAGTACTTATTTTTCCCTGCCATATTTTTGACTCTGTCTAAACTGGACTTAATCTTGTGAAAATGACCATCAAGACATTAGTTTTCACTGAAGATGTGAGGTTTTCTTCAACAGCAATGCTAAAGTGTTTTCAATCCATATCATCATGTCAAAAACAAATACCATATCCCATCAAGGCAGTGGTTGAAGGTACATATGAAGTTTCTCTGTTACTCTTCAAAAACCTTAAAATAAAATCATATTAGACAGTTGATTAGCAGATTATTTTTTCCTATGCTATTAGTAATAGTAGTTTCAGTATAACAGTAGATTGATCATTGTAATAATTTTATCTCTTTTCAGAGCTGATCCAAGATAATTATTGCCTGAGACAAAGCAGCAAATCATACACAAACATACACACAAAATTATATCGCTTTGAAGGCCAGTCAAGCTTTTATGATGCCAGAAATAGAAAAATCCCACAAGAGCCTATTATCCCCAATATAAAATTTCAATCATCAGTTATTCAGCCAACAATTTGTTGCTGTTTCATGTCACTGAAAATCAATTGCCCAAAATAACAGTTTCATGCTAGCTAATCAGAAATCCAGTTGGTTCCTTTTGCCTTTAATTAATGCAATCCAGGGAGCTCAAACAGTGTGAATCAATATAATTGCTTGGGGTCTTTATTGACTACACCAATTTTCTCTTTTTGACCTGCTCCGTTACTGATTGCTGATACTTATTTTCCCTTGCAAAACCACTCAACAGATTCTGAAATCATTTTTCTCTAGTATATATGGACTTTTCAAAATAAAAGAGACCAAATCACTCAGAGATATTGCACTACATAATGTAAACGATAACCTCCCTTTGATAACCCCACTCAGTTAGCCTTTTCTGCAGATGTATAATATTTGCATTCCAAAAGTCTGAATGTAGGTTATTTAATTTCCCATTTATTTTCTAATATTCCATTCTACAGACCATGCTATGTACCTGTTTCATATGGTTTTGTTGATGGAAAAAGGTAGTATATCATTTTTTAAAAAAAATAATTCAGTGGTTTTGGGTCATCAAGGCTTATCGTACCAAATAGCAAGGCAATGCTCCTGGTTGCAGAAATATGCTGTTCTTTGTTTTGTCAGTAATCAGATAAAATACTGTTTTTGACTTCAACATCTTTGTTGAACAGATATTCTCTAGCTTAGTCTGAAATGCAAGACATGCTTGGTTTAGTCCATGTGTTTTGGCAATTGAATGCTTGGTTCTGATTGTCAGTTAGGTGAAAGACTGTCAGAATATTTTATGAAAAAAATGTTTCAGAATGAACCTGCCAACATAATCTGCTCAGCTGCACAAGCTACCTGCTGGGATGACTTCAGACGTGACAACTGATTGTAATGAACTATTTCAAGAAGAGACTGATTCAGTGGAAGTTTCTCTAGTCTTTTTCATTGCCTTTCAGACTTCACTGCATTGGGAGATTTCTTAATTCCTTAGAGTAGTTTTGGTGAGGTACAAAGGGGAAATCTGCAAAATTATGTTACATGCTGAAGAGAATTCCCCCCCCCCCCTGTACAGTAAAAGGTATCACCTAATTCTCAACTAACACGGTTTAGCTGATAGTCTACTTATGTGCATGGCATTTTGCCACAATTTCTTGGACCCATTACCTATTGGCCGATGGATCCGGAAATATTTTTTTTCACCTTACTTGAGTTAATGGTTTCCCTAACACTGAGTGCTGCATTTCGGACCAGTTGCAGATTCTCAATGCTCTTCAGGGATCACCCCATGTAGGGTGCATTGCAGTAGTCCAACTGGGAAGAAACTAAGACATGAGTGACTATGAACAGGTTTAGCAGCTAAGTGAGGACTTAAAACACTGATTTCCATGCCCCACAAAGGGTAAAAATAGGCCTGATTCTTTAGAGTTTAAGTTCAAAGCATCCATTTCATCCCTTATTAAAAATCCCAAATCTTTAAAAATGTAAAAATATAAACCAGAAGTGCTCTCCCCAGGGATTCTCTGGAAATCCCCAAAGAAATGCTGATGTTTCTACTGATCTCCTGTGGGCTATCCACTTCTACTTTTAGAACTACTTCTTGCTCTAGTTTTCAAAAATAAAGAAAGAAGTAACAGAAGACAAAGGAATACCCATAGTGACTTGGGATGTTTATGAATTATAAAAACAAGCTATAATGCAAAGAGTAATCTTCAGTGTCAGCAATTTGCTAACCCCCCAGCTCTACCAATTTTCTTTTAAAGATGCAGAAAGACCACTGAGCGTGTTCATGAGTAATGCACATTAGGGAAATAAACTGAAATACTGCACTACACATTGACAAATATTTTATCTTATTTGGCTATGCTTTCTTTTAATGACTCAATCTCAGTAGTGGAATCTGAATGACGTCTGATAGTTATTTAGTTACCGGTTCTGTGAAACTTGGAGCTATGAATTCTGCATTAAAAAGAAACCCCAAAGCATTGTGGTGACACAGAAATGTTGTGTAGATAGGTGTTCTGTAAATTGGGCAGGTTCACAGAATGTTCACAAATATTCATGATTCATATAATTTATCTAGCTGCAAATTTTGTTGAAAAAGCCTGGCTAAGGTTATAATTCCTTTTCTCTTCCTGCCTTTGGTGAAAAGGAATTGTAAAAAAAATATTATTTATTTATTTATTTATATTTATTTATTTATTTGATTTTTATACCGCCCTTCTCCAGCAGGACTCAGGGCGGTGAACAGCCAAGGTAAAATATAACATACAAAATTTAAAACAATTTAAAAAGATATTAAATAATTTCGGCCCACAATTTAAAACACCCGAATTAAAATCGATTACGAATTAAAACCGAAAGATGGGATCAAGCCAGCCCATCTAGATGAAATAAGTGAGTTTTAAGGGCCTGACGAAAAGTCCGGAGGTCCGGGATCAAACGTATCTCTGGGGGTAGGTCATTACAGAGGCAGGTGCCGCCACAGAGAAGACTCTCCCCCTGGGGGTCGCCAGCCGACTTGTCTGGCCATCGGCACCCTGAGAAGGCCCTCTCTGTGCGAGCGTACTGGCTGGTGGGAGGCTATTGGCGGCAGAAGGCGGTCTCGTAAATATTGATCAAATCAAACATTGATTTATGGAAGGAAAGAGAATAGATGCTATTTCTCATTTGTAGAAATGCTTCTTGGCATTTAGTGCATTTATCTTGATTAATAGAAATATGGCCTTACTTTCACAGACCACTCTTACCATAGTTCTCTTTATGTATGTGTATGTGTACAAATGCTTTTATGCTACCGGTAGTCCACTTACGACCAAAATTGAGATCATAATTTCTGTTGCCAGGCAAGATGGTTGTTAAGTGAATTACACCCAATTTTGCAACCTTCTTTGTCACAACTGTTAATCAAATCACTGCAAGATAAGTGACTCACGCAATTGCTAAGTAAATCCAGCTTCCCCCATTGACTTTGTCTGTTAAAGGTGGCTGGGAAAGTCACAAATGGCAATTGTATGATTCCGGGATGCTACAACTGTTGTAAACACATGTCGGTTGCCAAGTACTCAAATTTTGATCCCATGACTGTGAGGATGCTGCATTGGTTTTAAGTGCAAGGATTGGTTGTAAATCACTTTTTTCAGCATCCTTGTAACTTTAAGTGGTCACTAAATGAATAGTTGTAAATCGAGGACTACCTTCAATCAATATCAGATCTTAGGGAAAGCAGAAGGGATGCAACTTGGCCTTATTTCTTTTCCTAACAATGAATTTCATTTTAGGACAACGAGGCATGGCATGTACTAATAAAATGGAGTTGAACATCCTTATACATTTTTTTGGCCCAAAATTTATCACAGTTTATGCTCTCACCCCACCCAATTTGGGATTGTATGGGTTACCGAAGATAACTTTTTAAAACAGAAAATCCTGCTTTTTAAATGAGATAATGTAAAGCATTCTCTTTTTTGTAGCAGACACATTTCATGAGATTATTCTGACTCTTGTCCTCCGATTATAAAAAGAATTCCATTCTGATGATTGCATTTAATCTTAACTTCCAGGTATAACTGTGTTAGGAAGAATCTTTGTACATTTGTAGTAAATACAGAAACCCAAGTGCTTAGTGGGTTTTTAAAAAATAGACTTTATGGATGCTATCATCATTTTTTTTCTCTTTCGTTTTCAGCTGTGGGATCTACTACAGAAATTACAGTTCATAATGACTTATATTGCTCCTTGGCAAATTGCCTGGGGCTCATCTTTCCATGTGTTTGCTCAGCTCTTTGCAATACCTCATATCCTTTTAAGAAAGCTGTTTGCTGTTTTGTTCTGTATTCAGCCTGAGGCCTGTGAGTAATTTATACAGACCACCATTGTTTTGTTTTGTTTTGTTTTGTTCCTTTTTTAAAGTACATCATTCCAAGAGGATTAACTATGTACAATACTTGGGAAAATGAAATTTATGTTACTGAATAGATAAAAAAACGGTAAGATAGGAAATGAGAAATGTGATTCATTATTTGTTGTGCAGTTGTATATGTAATTAAAAAAAGGACAGTACGTCCCTGATACTTTCACAAATTGTATAAACAATTTTCTGCCAAGTTGAGAAAAATCTCCCCCCCCCCCCAAGGTTCCATATTTACATACTAGATGAAATACTTCCTAAATGATAGGGAAAATGCATTTAAAGGTTACAGTACTCTGGCAGATTACATTGTATTTATTTTTTCTTTATCAGGAATTTGCAAGCCTTTTTTCCTTTCATTTCAAGGGAATATTTGTATGGGTTGAATCTTTGTATATGTTTGCATTTAGAAGCATTATTTCTAAGACAAACCTGAGATCAGATAGCAGTTTTAACTTCAAGTTCAACTTACTAGAGGCAGAGAAACCTGTAATATTTACATTAGTTGCTCATTTCATTATTTGATATGGACTTCTCCGAAGGTTTTGCTGTCCTCCACTAATCTTTTCCATTTGTTTTCTGTGCATTCCCCCCCCCCCTTGCACTTATATTATGAATTTCTGTCCCAAATTAGTATGAATTATGAGTTCATTGTGTTGTAGCTTCAATATTTTCATTAAATCAAATTCTAAATAATTACAGTTCTTCTTTAGCTCTTACACACAACTTTGCTCCACCTATCTTTTGGGAAGGAAACTAAGTAAATCAGGAGGCACCTAAAGGCCATTGTAAAATCCAGTGAATTTTCTATTTTATGCTACCTTAACTTGAAGTTTTCAGACTCTGCAATGCTTTTCTGTCAGACTCTGGCCACTGCAATCTTTTCTACTCCCTTGAGTCCATTTCTAGGGAGTGTCATTTTTCTCACATCATATGCCAGACCAGTCAAGTTCTGGGAAAGAAATTACAAGTAAGTATTATAAATGTATTCTCTTTTTTATTCAAAATGCGGGGTTTAAACGAAATGTAGTTTGCAATATCCTAGAGCTTTCTGTAGACTGTGGGGATAACTTTAGTCCTTTTGTGATTGTTCATGATGCATTTCACTAATGGTTTTTGATGGAATGTTAGCCATTTAAAAAAAAAGTTATATATTTAAACACTCAGAATAGAGTTGTCACCTCACATTTCTCTGTTGCAAAATGCAGCAAAACTCTATGGGGAGGGAGCAGTTTTTGAGCTATGACTATCCTGAATGTCAACAGTTATGGATTCAATAGCTACAGGTAAAAATAAAACCATTCTGGGCTTGGGGGCATTTGAAATCAGTAGGGATTATCATATGCTATTAGCTAGTTAATGTTCATGTTTCAACCAGACATGGTTGTCACAACGTAACAGGGCTCCCTTTTTTTGAACTAGAGGTTTATTGTTTTGCAAGTGTGGCAGAAAAACAAGACTATGGAGGTTTCTATTCTTTTTACTATACAGTGACATTATTTACTGCAGGTATTTGCAACAAGTACAACAGGTATACAATACTGGTGTCCGGTTTCCTCCTAAGAATCCCTCCAAGATATGAATCCTGATTCCTTCCCCCTTTTCGTCTATCTCCCCAACCCTCCATTTCTGGGTTTGACAAGAGAGAGAGTAAAAAGAAAGGAATGTACTGGAATGTACTGTAATATGCTCAATGCTGCTTGATCACCTTCTGGAACTGCTTAGCCAAACAGCTACTGCTTCTCCATTGGGGGGAACATTTCCCAGGGTCTTCTGCCCAGTCAATCTCCAAAAATCAGACTTTTTCCACTGATGACTGATCCCTTCCTTCCCCTCTGGGGTGTTGAGTTTGCCAGCTGGGTTTTCCTTTCTCCTCATTCTTAGGCTTGGTATGGAGTTCTCATCCCTTTGGGTCTTCATTTCCCTTCTTCCAAGGAAGCCACCCCCTGTATCTTTCTTCTCCCTTCCTGTAATGGTATGTGGGAATGATCTTGGGAGAGATGAGAGGAAGGGAAGGGTTCTTTTAGACTTGCAAGATTGATGTTAGGTCTAGCAAGATACTCCAGACAAGAAGCACAATCAGAACTTCTACATCTGTCTTCATTGTAAGGTTACATTAATAGAATTTTGCAACTCTGAAAGTACCCTTCCTTCCTTGTTTATCAGATCATCATCTAGGATGCAGCTCTTCCTCCTATCTCCCAAGGTCATTCCCACATACCATTGCATTTCCTAGCCAGGAACCAACAACTGCTCTACACCCCTAATTACACTCTCCAACTTTTCTCTCCGGCCCATCCATTCTGTAAGACCTTTCCTCTCCTCTCCCCTCCCCTCTCCTCTCCCTCCTCTCCTCTCGGACAAGGAAGAGGTTTCCTTGTTGATGAGTGCAATAAGATGAATAAAGAAAGATGTTGTAGTAATAATTGAGTTTGAGTTCAGTTGAGAGTCTAATCCTTCAAAAATCATTGCGAACAGAAGGAAGATTTAAAATCATCTTTAAAAGCAGCACTACATAGGGTACATTACAATAGTCTAGCCTGAATAGATCATGAGTAGCCTTCTATATTTTATATGTTCTCTATATAACAGAATTTCAGGGTTGCAAAACATTTAAGTTGGAAGAAGGCTGAGAAGATGCCCTAGGAGCATAATTTAAGAAGCCACATTCATTTTAAGTACATTTCATATGCAACAACATTCATAATTCATATCCTACATAGTGCATCTAAATGCTTCAGTAGCCTTTCTAATATATTGTAGCTAGAATTCATAACCACAAAGATATGTTCCATTTGCCAAACATTCCTTGTCACTGTTTGTCTACTGTCGGAAACTATAGTGTACTTTCAGTGAAATCACAGAAATGTGATCAAAATAATGTCAAGTGAGCTTTATTTATTTTATTTTTTTTGGTTTTCCTTAGGTTCACTATTTATGATTCATGAGATGATTAAAAAAATGTAGCTAACAATATATTAAAAAGCTGCCCAGTGTGGTTTTGACACAAGAGGGCAGCAAATAAATTTAATACATAAAATTAATTAAATAAATGAGTTATTATTATTTATTAAATTTATATGCTGCCCAACTCCTTGTGACATTGGACAGTTTACAAATTGTTAAAAACATTAAAAACAAGAAAACAATGCAAAACAAAAAAAAGAACAAAGGTGGCAGAGATAACAAAACCAGATGGGAACAAAGAAAAGGAAGAAGAAACGGGGGCTTCAATCATGCTTGTCAAAGGCCTGGGCAAAGAGCCAGGTCTGTTTGGCCATTTGAAACACTAGTTGTGGTTTTGCACACATATTACTAATTTTTAACTGGCTACAATGTTTACTTCAATAATTTACTGCATAAATTCATAACATGTTTTCGTCCGATTAAACAAGCGTAAGATTTTTTTAAAAAAACAATCTTAACAAATATTGATGCAAAAACTCACTGTGGCAAAGTGCCATTTTGAAAGAGACATTCCTTCTCCTGCCTCACATTTTGACAGGTGCTTCCATCCTCTAAAGCCAGAGAGAATGCTTTCTGCGTGCAGATGGAATTGATTAATCAATCCAAATTCATACAATTAATTTCGATTTCGTTAATTCGGTGACAGCCTTCACTTCAAAGCATTTGTTCAAAAGACATTCCTGGTGGAATACATTCCTTTCCTGTAATGATTTCAATGGTGCATATGCACATGTAATCAAAATGTTAATCATAGTTTATGAGAATAATTTACTTGTTTTGAATTGCTGTCTGCTCTAATTTAAAAAATTATCACCCATGTGTTGTTGACCAACCTGATAAAGGAAGAAAAGAATCAAATCTAGTTAGGACCATGATATATCTAATCTCCAGCGCCTTTTCTCTCTGTATCTTCTTTACTCCTAAGGAGCTGCAGGCACTGATTTCCCCAAATACTGAAAACTGAAATAGAAACAGGAATCTATTTTTCGGCATTGTTTGTCCCTGAGGAGCAATGTAGTATGAACAATAACAAAAGTTTGACTTACATAGTTTTAGGCAATGGAGTTATCTTTATGTGTGCGAATATCAAAGGAACTTTAAAGAAAGAACTTGTATATTTGGATAGGATAGAAAAGAGTTTCATGTTCTAGTTTCAAATCTGACTTACTTTGCAAGCCTAAAATCAGCTTTTATATTCTGTATGGTGAACTCATTCCTCAGGTGCTGATCTTGGTGTAACTAAAACAACACAGTTCATGCATGAGAGAAAATGAAAAACAAATTTGAGGGAACTACTGTTGATGTAGAAAAGCACGAGTATGGCTCTTGCCTTTGGAATGATGACAGGCTGTGTAAATGTAAGGTTGCATTAGTGCAAAAATGCAAGGTTAAAGGGAAGTAGAATGCAGTTTATTGAAAGAAGGCATGGCTGACTAGAGTGAGCATGTCTGGAACCGTGCCCTGAATATTACATATTGCAATTTTATTTGTAAATTTTCAATCATTATGTGTGAACCAGGGGTGGGTTGTACTTACCTTTACTACCGGTCTGCATCGCGTCTGCATGCGCAAATCACCCATGACAATGTCCGGGTTAGTGGGCGGAGCCTCCCACCGGTTTTACTACTGGTTCTTGTGAACTGGTCCAAACTGGGGGGCAACCCACCACTGGTGTGAACTCTCAACATTACATGATAAATATTATTCGTGATGTCTAAATCCCTAGCCGGGTGCACACCAATTTTGATGGAATTATAATTCCCAGATTCCCCAATGATTGACTGACTGATAACTGATTCTTGATTTGTACGCTCAAAATACCTACATCCATTGAGTGTAGAATAAATCAAATAGTAAAAGAAAGCACTTATGTAATCAATCCATCTTAAAATAATAGTAATTTTGAGTGTTTATTGAATACCTCATTTAACTGTTTGAAGAGGAACATCAGTCTAAATACCAGAGCCGATGTATTTTCAAGGGTATGCAAAACAAGCAATGCTGGAAGTATCTCAAGTAGCTTTGTACTACACTAGAGCAGGGGTGTGAAACTCAACGCCTGCAGGCCGAATCCGGCCCATGGGTTGCTTAGATCTGGCCCATGGGGCCACCTTGGAAACAGCAAAGAACTTGCCTGTGGTATGTCTGCCTGCCAGAAAAAAACAGATCTTGGGAGGGCCGCACACAGACATTCCGAGCTCTGCTTTTGGCTGCGATGGCCTCCTGCAACTCTCTGCCAGCGAAAACGAGCTCGGGAAGACCACACTAGCCCTCCCAAGTTCTGTTTTTGCTGGCAGAGTGCTTGGGCCACTACTGGTGCCCCTGAAACAAGTAATGTCAAGCTGGCCATGCCTACCCTAGTCATGCCCACTTGGCCCCCCAAGTTCAAACACAACCCTAATGTGCCCCTCAATGAAAACGAGTTTGACACCCCTGCACAAGAGTATCTTATTTGGCTCTTTTTTACTTTCTTGAATGAGACTTGTTTTAAATCTGATCCAGCAAATTATGTTTTTCCATCAAAAGCATGAATGAAAGTGACTGTTTCCTTGCTTGGATTGTACATTAATGATATGCATCAGGGCTATAAGAACCCAAAAATTTGTGACATGGAAGAGCTATACATTAAATGCATTTTGACATTTAAGAAAAAAACTGAAGCAGATAAGGAGTTGGGGCTTCAGATATAATTAGTCTTGAGGTATTAAGCAGTTTTGCTATCTATCTATCTATCTATCTATCTATCTATCTATCTATCTATCTATCTATCTATCTGTCTCCATCTCCATCTCCATCTCCATCTCCATCTCCATCTCCATCCATCCATCCATCCATCCATCCATCCATCCATCCATCCATCCATCTATCTATCTATCTATCTATCTATCTATCTATATCTATAATTTCCCTTCACCTAATTAGTTTTTCCAACCGGGAACCATAACTTTGCTGCATGCTTTTAACCACTTTTGTGGAGGCAGTCAGTGAGAAAAACAATTCAGGAGGAAAATTTACAACATAGATTTTTTTAAGGATGCCATGTTTGTTGTTAAACAGAGATGGGCAATCTTTTTTCAGTCCAAGGACTCTCTTTTCTCCTGTACTATTTTGAAGGGATTGTCACAGGAGCACACTGGTGAAATGATGACATCACCAAAGTTAGCAAAATTGAAAATACAAGACCGGGGGGGGGGGGGGTGTTAGGAATGGGATAGGATCAAAATGTGCTTCATTTTGCCCCTTGAATACGCCCCCCAAAAAGAAAAAAAAATGACCTAAACTTTGAAAGACCTGCAATGGGTGCTTTAAGCTTTCTGCAGGGTTTAAAAACCAGTTTTAAGCGTAACCTTACCTCAGAACGAAAAATGGAAGTCTCATATGGGTGCTGTGGAGCAAGAGTGGGTTCTACTTACCTTTACTACCGGTTCGCAATGGGATCGCAGAAGCTTCTGTTCATGCGCAGTTTGCCAATGATGAAATCTGGGTCTGTGGGCGGGGCCTCCCGCTGGTTTTACTACCATCCGAACCAGGGACAACCCACCATTGCTGTGGAGCCTCATGATGTCCATTGGTTGTCCACTCTGCTCTAAAAGGTAGACTGGATATGTATCTCCCAGATCACAGAATATTTGGCTCCTAAACCCCCCCCCCCGAGCTTTCCATAAATGCTGTAAACGTTTGGCAATGTTTTAAAAGTTTTACATAAATCAGGAAATAGAACATTGGATTGTTGTTATTTAGGTCTCTGTGTGAAGTATACAGTATCTGGGCAGGTCAGTGCAGTAAAGATGTTTGCTGAGACATAAGCTGTTTCAGCATTTCAGACCTGTTGATCAATCATGTTATCTAGATCAAAAACAAACAAAACTGGCTGAGGAATTCTGGGAGTTAAAGTCCACAAGTCTTAAAGTTGCCAAGGTTGGAGACCCCCTGATCTAGATGATATATGTTAGCCTTTTGATGCAATCCAGAGGCTACAGTAACAGAATCTTGCATATTTATTTCTTCCCTCCTTTATTTTTGCTTTCCATAAAACTAGGGATAGTCTCTTCTAAGATGGCTTCACACACCTCTTCTGTTTCTGTACAGCTCTTCCTCCTATCTTCTAAATTCAGTCCCTCATACTATTACAGTATCAGACAACTCCCAAATAGTCTTTATATCAAAATAGCAAGGAAGACCCACTCTAAGACTAGTTTATATCTTACTCCCTGCTAGTGGATTCCCTTTATCAAGGACATTCCAAGACAAAATTTTGAAAAAGAGCCTGAGTGGCATAGGAGGCTAATGCCTCCTACTAAAGCAGCATTTAACATCCAGCTGCCTGCAATTACTGCGAGTTCAATGCTCACCAGGCCCAAGGTTGACTCAGCCTTCCATCCTTTCTAAGGTGGGTAAATTGAGGACCCAGTTTGTGGGGGCAATAAGCTGACTTTGTATAAATATACAAAAGTATGAAGGCTATTGCTTAACACATTGTAAGCCACCCTGAGTCTCCGGAGAAGGGCGGCATATAAATCAAATTAAAAAAAAAATTAGAGGATCCCATGATTTGATACTACAGCCTAGGATCTTCTCCCCATCTTCCCTCCTGGGGAATGCTATTTTCAGGTCACATTTTTTAAATGAAACATAGCAAGCAAAAGATGAATGAAGAACTCTGGTGCCATGGTTGGTAGAATTTCTGGATCCCAATCAGATTAATAAGGAAAATCTTATTCATTACGAGTACATGAAATCCTACATAGCACTATTAAAGAACTCCCCGCTATAAAACTATTAGAATCAGAAGGGTACTGATCAGGGGTGGGTTCTACTTACCTTTACTACCAGTTTGCAACAGGAGCATGTGCGCGCTTCTGTCCATGCACAGTTTGACCATTATGACGTCTGGGTGGGTGGGCGGAGCCTCCTGCTGCTTTTACTACCAGTTTGCAAGAACCAGAAAGAACCGGAAGCAACCCACCACTGGTAACTGATGTTTTAGAAGGCAAACTAAGCCAGACTGCAGGGAAAGGCAATTGTTGAATAGTAGATTCATGAGTGGATCTGTCATTGTAGAGGGCATATAGGGAGTGATTTTGAACAACAGGAAATGGAACCAGTACTAAAGCAAGAGTAAGATAAGAGGGGTTTGAGCCCACAAGAAGAAATTAACTTGAGAAAACATCTCAAGGCCCTCCCTGGTTCACTTAAGTGAGGAGGGGTGGACGCACATTTAGTCTCCCAAAATTCTATTACTGTAGAATAGGATAGGATAGGATAGGATAGGATAGGATAGGATAGAATAGAATAGAATAGAATAGAATAGAATAGAATAGAATAGAATAGAATAGAATAGAATAGAATATTGGCCAAGTGTGATTGGATACACAAGGAATTTGTCTTTGGTACATATGCTCTCAGTGTATATAAAAAGACAAAATACATTTGTCGAGAATCATAAGGTACAACACTTAATGATACTCATAGGGTACTAATAAGCAATCAAATCATACTAGGAAACAATATCAATATAAAACAAATGGATACAAGTAACAACGTTACAGTCATACTGTTGCAATGAAAGTAGTCCTGATTTATATATGGAATTGGTTTCTTAGTCTGGTTTATCTTGCAGGGCTGACAGTTATTTGAATCAGTTCCTTAGATCCAAGTATCCAGAATTGTTATTGAACTTGCTAGACACACTTTACTTACCGATAAATTATAGCTGCACTGGTTTCCCCCCCTCCCACTCCCCGTATCTTTAACATTACATTTTCCAAATGTTTCAGGGCTTTATACTTATATCAATATATTTTATTGACCTGCAATCAAAGACCAAAAATATAAAACAATAACACTAATCACAGGCTGTCCTTTAAAGTAGCCAAATGGCTATTCCTGCTATTTGTCATTAGGATAGTCTATTGATAATATAACTGGAGTCCTGCTTTCCTGCTTCTTAGGCATTATTTTTTTTTACTCAATCTGTTTTCAGCGTCTGCTTTCATCTACCAATTCTCTCTCCCCCCCCCCCATCTTATATTGCTACTAAATCTATTTTTGCAACTGCTTTGATGGCAGGTTTCTTGAATTATTAATGAAATTGTTCGTCACTTCATCGCTTCCTGATTTATTTGCCCATGTTTTTCAAATAATATATACCATTTAGGTAATGTTCAGTGACTGTAGGTGGACTGTTGTTTAAAATAAGGTATTGATAGGAGTATTCCTGCAGTTGAGCAAATGATAAAAGCAGCATTTCCCCTGATGCTGCATATCACCAGGAGTCTAGTTAAAATGCACCATCACATATGGATTTACAGATATGTAGCCTGTAGCCTCTTCCTTGGCTAGAGATCTGTAGCCAAGGAAGAGATACATCAACTTTATCCTGAAAAAAGGGGTGGGGTGAGAATCTTTTCTCTACCCTGTCACCCACACTGGGCATAGAATGCTCCTATCAGGCCCTAGACCAGCTGGCAGAACCAGATTTTAAGGCTCTTCCCGAAGGAGGCCAGGAGTGTGGGAGCTGACCTCACCTCCAGCAAGAGAATATTTCAGAGGGTGGGGCCACAGCCGAAACAGCTCTTCTCCTGGACCCTGCTTGCTGAAATTTTTCAGCAGATGGGTTTTGAGAGGGGGTCAGCCTATTCTCCAAAGCACCAGATGGCAAGACAAGAAGCAATGGATGGAAACTAATCAAGGAGAGAAGCAATTAGAACTAAGGAGAAATCTCCTGACAGTTAGAACATTTAATCAGTGGAACTCCTTGCCAACAGAAGTTTTGAGTGCACAACACTGGAGTTACGTATGTATGTATGTACAGTATGTAGGTATGTGTTGTGGCTCGTCAGCAGCCTGTGCGGATTGTAGCTGATTCTGACACCGAGGAGGCTGGTGTGCTGCGCCAGCTGTGCAGCTGGGACTTGAGTCAGACAATGAGGGGGCTGGAAAAGATATGGTGCCAGAGGCAGGCATTCAGCCAAGGCCTTCAGAACCTCCAGAAGCTCCTTTAAGTGAAGAGGAGGAAGAGGAGGAGCCTCTTCTCGATGCACGTGCACGCAGAGCTTCCAAAAGGCAGGAGTGGTTCCTCAGGAGGAGGTCTTCTCGAGAGTAAGGCTCAGGGGTAATTGACCACTCCCTTAGCCTATTTAAGGATGAACGCTGACTGGAGCAATTTGCAGGGAACAACTTTAGTTCATTTTCCTTCGTGTCTGGATTCTCTGCAAATTGCTTCTGGGCTTTCTGCCAATCTTAGTAAGATTGTGATTACTTTATCTTTGGTTTCTTGTAGGCTGTTAAGAAAGTTTATTAACAGCCTTTGTTTGGAAAAGACTGAGTTATTTTAGTAAATTTAAGTTTTGTACAGACTTTGTGTGTGCTGTGTTCTTTGGGGTCCATAGCTGGGGCAGAATAGTATGTATTGGCCACCCATCTTATCACAGTTACATCTAACCTAAAACATAAAAAGCTAAACTCAAACATTAAAACCAAAGACACATGGGAAGGGCGGGGGTGAAATGGGGGGGGAGATGGGATCTGTTATTACTCAATCAACCATCTCTATTGCACTGTCCTCTCACTGGAGCCCCAAGCTGACTGTCAAAGCCACATCTTTAGGCCAGTGGTGAAATCTGAACCGGTTTGCTACCGGTTTGCTGGCAGCACATGCATGCTGCACGCCAAGCACGTGCTGTGTGCATGCATGCGCACCAAATGCATGCTGTGTGCGCATGCGCATCAAATGCAAGCTGCCTGTTTAAAAAGCTACCGGTTTGGGTGAACCAGTAGTTAGCTACCAGTTCGGTCCAACCAGTAGTTAGCTACCTGTTTGGTCAAACTGGTAGTTTAAAAAAGCTACGATCTGACGATCACTTGTGCCGCGTGGTTTAGCTTTGCTAGAAAGCGGGATTTCCTGTTTTCTAGCGAAGCTAAACCATGTGCCACAGTTGATCCTGCCCTCGCTATTCTACTTACCTTCTCAAGCTTCCTTTTGGCACGTACTGCGCATGCGCGTGCAGTACCGAACCGGTAGCTAACTATTGGTTCGACTGAACTGGTAGCTTTTATTTACTACCGATTCGACCGAACTGGTAGTTTTTAGCATTTCACCCCTGCTTTAGGCCCTTATTACTAGACATCTGGCATATTTAGCCATGATGTGAGGCAAATTTTACCCTATTCTGCCACGTTAGAAACTTCCATGGGTTAATAAAGCATTTCTTATGCTGCCCCCATGGAAATGGAGATAGAATAAAATTTGGCCAACCGAATGATTGTACTCAAGTGAAAAGCATATGGTCCTCTAAATGGTTTGGGACTGCAATTCTAAATGACCTTAGTCATCATAAACAAAATAAGGACTAATGGGATATGTAATTTAGTAAGATCTGAAGCGTCACAGTTTTCTTATCCCTCACTGCTACAGCAACATTTCTCTCAGCATGGCATATTTGTATCCATTAAGCCGCCACATTCCTCTGTGGGCACACAATCACATTGTGCTATACGTCAGTGCCACGCTGAAACTGCCTTTGTTTCCCTGACTGTGAATCTCTTCTTTTTATTTGACATATTCTTTGACTTGTTCTTTATTTTTGAAAACAGAAATGCTGTAGCCTAGAATCATATGACTTTAAAAACAAATTAACATTTGTTCCCTTTTGGCAGTTAGTTTAAAAGAGGTTCAGCCATGAGCTGCCTGCTTTATTGCTATTGTTCTTTTCTTGTTGTCGCTTGTAAAACTGCACCATAACTTTCACTTGGTTGCTTTTCCTGTTATGGGATTTATTGTAAAAAGCAGCCTCAGAGAGGTACCATATTCCACAATATATAGCTATAGATGTAGATACTGTATATATAGTTAGTCCTCAATTTATGATTGATTGTCTAATGATCGTTTAATGTTATGACGAACCCCTCAAAAGCTAAGGGTGACTTGTTTTTGAAGTTACAATGGCCACACCTCTCCCCGTGGTCACATGATCACATTTGGGGCACTTAGCAGCCAGTTCATCTTTACAATCATTTCTGATGAGTGACCACAATTTGTGACCTTTTTTGTCAGTTTCCAGAAAAAAACACTCAAAATTGATTTGCTTAATGACAACTGTTTTTTGCTTAATAACCATTGCATTTGCTTAATGACAGCCATAAAAAATGTTAAAAAACCAGGTTTGGTTACGTGATGCATGGGTATTTTGAATGTTAACTGAAGAGTAAATAACTGTAGATTGATTTTGATTGACCTAAAGTATCTAATGTAGAAAAGCCAAAAAAATACAATGTACAATGGAAAGCAGGGTGAGTAGTATGTTAGTTTTGAATTAGTGCCTGTAATTGACAAAAGTAAATAAGCAGAAGGGTTGTGAGTGAGCTTTAAGAAAATACTAAGAAGCACAGAAATAGAATTACAGTAATTTGACCATTAAAATTTATACCAGTTTCCTTTTTTTCTTTTCCGTTTTTGCCTACTTTTATATGTTTTGCATATACATTTAGTCGGCAACAGCATGGTTGTGAATAGGAATTGGAACAGATCCAAGATCCATTTTTCAATTGATCCCTTTCTTAGACATGTACACTTTCAATGAATTGTAAGGGTCAAACAACAAAATCAGAGAAGAGGGAGAACAAGAAGATTCAAGTAAAGCAGCATGATAGACTTAACATTTCAAAAAATAAACTATAAGTAAAAGCAAAGTACCTCTTGTAAGAGGCAGAGATTTTGAAAAGAAAAGAACACTTATAATTTAGAAATAAAATGACAGGAAAAGAGCAGAAAGAATTCCATATATTATAAAACTTTATTTTTTTACAAACATGGTCTTGAATACATAAGTAAATAGTAAGCATTAGGGTTGCCAGCTTTTGTAATGGTATGTGGAAAAGACCTCGAGAGACTGGACCAAGAGATAAGCCAAGGGAACGGTCAGATAAGAGACACCGTAGCCCACAACTGAATAGTGGACAGGGCAAAAGATTCAATGTAGACTTACAATAAAGAGTAATTAGCTCACCAAGTTGTAAATCCTATCTGATTTACCCTGTGAGGCCAACTTTAGTCTTGCAAGTCTGAAAAAAATTCTGTTCCCCTGTCTCCTTTACAGTTCAAGTAAAGGTTGATTTCTTTTGAGCCTCTTACTCTGCCCACTATTCAGTTGCAGGCTATATAGTCTTTAACCTGACTGTTCCCTTGGTTGCATCTCTTGGTCCAGTCTCCCAAGGTCTTTCTCATATGCCATCACATACATAAATTTGGGTGCCCACTTAGATAGTCACACAGAGTTCAAGTCTTCTAGATCAGTGTTTCTCAACCTTCACAATTTTAAGATGAATACATTTCAGCTCTCGAATCCCCGAGCCAGCCATGTTGGGAGTTGAAGTCCACACATCTTAAAGTTGTCAAGCTTGAGAAACAGTGTTCTTGATCTTTTTGTTGCCGGCTAGTGGTCATCTGATTTAGTACAGTCATATAAAGCAAAAGGTAAAGGTTCCCCTCATATGTCCTAGTCCTTGGCCAAGCTGTCTCAGGAATTCCTTGGCCAAGGAATGGCCAAGGAATTCCTGGCCAAGCTGTCTCAGGAATTCTGGGGGTTGAAGTCTTGAAGTCCACAGATTGTAAAAGAGCCACATAGCCCACCCCTGTCCTAGTCGTTCCTGGCTCTAGGGGATGGTGCTCATCTCCATTTTAAAGCTGAAGAGCCAGTGCTGTCCGAAGACATCTCCGTGGTCATATGGCCGGCATGATTAAACACCAAAGGCACACAGAATGCTATTCTCTTCCCACCAAAGGTGGTCTCTATTTTTCTACTTGCATTTTTATGTGCTTTCGAATTGCTAGGTTGGCAGAAGCTGGGACAAGTAACGGGAGCTCATCCCATTACACAGTACTAGGGATTCGAACTGCTGAACTGCCAACCTTTCAATTGACAGGTATCTTAGCCACTGAGCCACTGTGTCCCCCCACAGCCATATACGATCATCCTAATAAGCAATTTAATGACTGTACATGGGAAGACTGACTTTCCCTTTCTTTATAATCACAACTGGACAAGTCTGTCCCTGACTTTTCTGACTTTTCAACAAGATGTCATAAAAGCATATTGGGAAATAAGAATGTTATTCACGTTAATGAGGTAATAAAGGATGCCTCATCACCACAGGAATGCAATATGGAATAATATAGTGCGCAAATCCTTTTCCGTTTGTTTTTCTAACTGTTTTAAAGAAAAATGTTTTTTTTAAATAAAATCAAATCCAAAGAAGTCTTTCAGAACATGCTGGTTCCCTGTGGAAAATGTTAAGCATTTCTATGGACTTCTTTGAACAAACTGCAGAGGGCCTGCACTCGGTTTGTGTAGAATAACTCCACTCATGAAGAAATTCAATTACTGAGCTAATTATCACCCTGACTGAGCAGTATGAACAAAATTCAAAGTAAGAAGCCACTGAAGAAAAGCCAAATTGCTCAGTCGTCCCAGGAGTTAATTTTTTAAAAGAGATCATACCTGACAGCTGGAAGCCCATGGGTGAATATTCAGCTCAGTTTGGAAGGCTGAATATTAGAATTTAAAGTTGGACAGATCCTTATAGCATTTAACATGTTGCTGCCATAACAACAAAGAGATTTAAAAGAGTAAAATAGATGTAATCTATAGTTAAATGACTCCAAAATGTTCACAATGTTTTAGATTTATAAACATCACTATTTATATTTTAAAATAGCCTTTGTCTTTTTAAATAACTAGAGCAAAGCTCAAAGTTAGAAAACTAAAAATAAATCCAGATTTGCGGTTATTATCTCATACTATATTATTATTATTATCTCATACTATAAAATTGTACTGGGCATTTCTCCCTTCTATGTTACACAATATTCTTCCTGATAAATCTGTTTTTAAAATATCCTTGCAATGTTTTAAATGTTTTAAAGGTGATACTTCAGTTTTGTCACATACAGGTGCAACTTATTGTTTATAACCTATACCTGAGGGTTTCAGTTTATCTGCTGAAAAAAAAAGTGAATTCCAAAATCTTAACTAAAAACTAAACCAGCATTGAGTTCATCATCCCCCTCGGTATAAGCAAATGTTTTTCTTATCTTTAATAAGTTTTTTTTTTGAAATGGTGATATTAATATTGTCTTTAGATGCAAAAAGACAAACAAGTGATCAAACTTTAATGTCTATTAGGCAGTGAAATGATAGGGCTACTATATCTAGGATGAAAAAAAATCTGAACCACTAGATGGCAGCAGAGAACTACAAAAACACTAAACACATTGTTACCCTCTAGTGGGCATGTAGATATTTACAGCTCAAATATGGTAAACCCAATATTCTGCTACCATCCTATGGCTGTGTTTTGGATTTAACTTTCTCTTCATAAGAAAATGGGAGTGATGTATTTTATTATAACCTCCGGTTCTCCAGGGTCTGAATAGTTCCATTAAATTGATTTGGGCTGGAGGTAGCAAGATTAATACTTATTGGCAGGTAAATACCTCCCCCTCCCCCATGGAACTAAGACATTCCCAAATTCTGCTCTTATCATTCATATTTATTCCAGTTTTACAGCTGCCCATCTCATATGTATCTTTCTGTGTCTTGCAAACATATCAAACCAACAATGCAATTAAAAACAATAGAAAAGTATATAAAAATCATCAAAAAAAGTCATAAAATTCATTGCAGAGTTAACCACATTTAACAGTAACACTCAAAAACAACCAGTGGGCCAGTTCTGCCTCATTTACTGGTCCCCATGCCTGAAAAAAACCCCATGTTTTCAGGATCTTTTGAAAGGTCAGCAGAATCGGAAACTATCTAATCTTTGTGAGTTCCTAAGAGAAGAGTATAAACCATGTGGGTATTTTATGCATTCTTAATATTTTTGTAAATTGAGGACTATCTATGATAGTGCTGAAAATAACTCTTTTGCTTCCCAAGCTTTGTTCCATCCAGAGATGCTGAATTCAATCCCTATTGTTCCTCCGTAGGAGGTCACTCTTTTGATTAAACTGGGTTTTTTTTAGGCCTCTAGCAATTTGAGAGAACATTTAGCCTATAAAAAAAAGGAGAGCTAAATTGTGAGCCAGATTAAAATATATAAATATATGCAAATACATAAAGAGTAGAAAGAGAAAACTTCCCTGTTCACCAGCTGACATAATCTATAGGTATCTATCTTCTTTCCAGCACAAAAAGAGTGGACCATTCCAACACAAGATTGGTACTCCAGATTGAAAAGGATGCAGGTAGGAAACAGAATTTATTTTGATGTCTTCTTTGTGAAGATTGTTTATTCAACATGTTGAACATATTGAGTTGGATTCGGAGATAGATGAGCAGGAGATGTTCCTGGAAAGCTGTTCTGCAAACTGTTGCAGAAGAGCTGCTAAAAGATTTTAACTGTACCAGCTGAGCACATGTCTTGGAAAGATTAGTGCTTCCTTGCTTCTGGAGATGTTATAAAAGACTTGCATGGAAGATTGCACACATATTGTGTTAACAGAAGTGCCTAGTTCTTTTCACACAAGACATCTGTGTTCTGTTTTTGGAAGGGAAGCTGAATCCAATTCATTTACAGTTGTACTCATGCTACTTTTTCCTCCTCGGGGAAAAAGTAAGATATAAATCATAAATACTGAGTAAATGGCAAAGTTTGATGCATAAAGAAAATGTAGCTCCATGAGTCAAACACAAAGATGAGTATGAATAAAATAAAATGGAATATATAGCTTTGTACATATTTATATTTAATATTTATATATAGCTTTGTACATATTTATACTTAATATTAGTGTTTTATACATACAGTATAACATACATACAGTATATTATACATACATACATTAGTGTTTTATACATACAGATATAAGTGTTTTATACATACAGTATTCATCAACGTAATGAAATGAAAACTTTTTTTTTTTAGATTTTGAAATATTGTGGTTTTGCAGAGAAAATATTTTGATTTAGAAGATGTGTAAAAGAGTTTTGGTGTTCTAAATCCATCATTCCTAACCTGAAGCCTATGTACCACTGAGAGTGATATAATGCAGATGCCAAAATACCATTTTTTAAGCAAATGGCCAAAATCTCAAAAAACACTACTCAAATTTCCTGCTATTTGTAAATTAATTTTATTTAATGCTGAGGTCTTGCTGACCCCATTGTCAAATGTGGGGAGGGGGACATGTGGACCTATAGACAATATATTTTCCAGAGGTTATGAGTAATATATAAAAGGCTTCCATGATAATACATGGTCTGTGTTTAACAGAAGTCTGGAGATCAGCTGATTTCAAGCATTTGGGATAAATATATACATAATCTATCTCTGAGGTGTAATAATTTCAGAGCAGCTGTCACCCAATAGGCTCATTTTTGTTTTGAAAGGAAGGAAAGCAGTGGTGGGTTGCCCTCGGTTCGGACTGGTTCGTAAGAACCGGTGGTAAAACCGATGGGAGGCTCCGCCCACTTACCCGGATGTCATTATAGGCGATCTGTGCGCGTGGGCACAATGCGAACTGGTAGAAAAGGTAAGTAGAACCCAGTCCTGAAGGGAAGGAACAGTGTCAAACAAAAGTATACTCCAAAAGTTGCTTATACTATGCAGGAGGAGCTTTTAATGACAAAACGTAATAAACAATTATGAAGAAGACTATCCTCTTTTTAATACTATTTTAATGCTATTAGAAATTCAGGATACTGTTTGCTTTTTTGTTTCAGGTTTTATTAATTATCTTAATTTGGGGATGACTTTTGAGAATCTTATAAAGATGTTTCTTGCCATAAATCTTTTTTTCTTCATTTCCTTCATTGTTTGCCTTCTCCAATCTGATGTCTTCCAGAGGTGGTAAGACTACAACTCCCAGACTAGAGAATAGCCAGTGTGGTGCAGAGGTCAAGGTGCTGGAATAGGACTGGACAAGCTCAGTTTGAGGGCTAAACTCAGCCATCAGTTTTTGCTGGGTGGTTCAATTCTTGGCAGGTTCAATTCTTAGTTCACAGAGTTGTGGTTGCGGAGCAAAGTAGGGGAAGAAAATACTATACAAGTTACTTGGAACTCCTGGATGATAGACAGGATATAAACCTGATCAATAGGTAAATATATCTCCTGTTGGACAAATTGGCTAAGAATTCTGCAAATTGTACATCTGGAGGATACAACTTTGGAAAAAATTGTTCAATAAGGAGCCTGTGTAGCATAGGGGGCTAATGCCTCCTACTAAAGGCAGCAATTAACACCAGCTGCCTGTAATTTCTGTGAGTTCAATCCTAGCCAGGCTCAAGGTCGACTCAGCCTTCCATCCTTTCTAAGGTGGGTAAATTGAGGACCCAGTTTGTGGGGGCAATAAGCTGACTTTGTATAAATATACAAAAGTATGAAGGCTACTGCTTAACGCATTGTAAGCTGCCCTGAGTCTCTGGAGAAGGGCGGCATATAAATAAAAATAAAAATAAAAAATAAAAATAAAAATAAAATATGTCTCACCTCACCTACTCTTGTAAATAGTGCAAAACAAAACACACATCGTGTACTGATGTGGCTCACTGTTTCTATGAAGTTAGATGCTGATCTGTGGTATATTTTCCTTCCCCACCCTCCTCATTCGAAGTAAATGCCCTGTGGATGCCCATTTCTTCTCTTGCCTTTTTTTTGTAAAGACAGTAGAAAGTGTGTTTTTGTGTTTTCTGTTGAAAGCTGCTTGCATTGCTTTTTTGTTT
Source organism: Masticophis lateralis (assembly GCA_030761175.1). Taxonomy (NCBI): domain Eukaryota; kingdom Metazoa; phylum Chordata; class Lepidosauria; order Squamata; family Colubridae; genus Masticophis; species Masticophis lateralis. The sequence goes on from JAUDYJ010000001.1 coordinate 73,071,612, forward strand.
TATATATGATTACAATGTATGGTTGGTTTTGAAATTTGATTTCTTGTTTGTTTTGAATCCCAATTTATATATTTGAAAAGTTGTACACTGCTCAGAGTTGGTTTGATTGGAGTAGCCTATAAACCCTATAAAAAAACAATCAAAAAAGCAAACAAATTGTGTTTGCTGAAACAGCAGTCTGAGAGCCTATATTAAGGGCAATTGAATACATTGTATACTGTTTATACTATATTGATGCTATATTAAAGGCAGTTGTGCAGATATAATTAATATAACTGATATTAATACATTTTGATTCAGTTTGGACAAAACCGGCACATTTTTAAACATCTATATTTCCATGATCCCAAGGTCTGTGGATAGCTGAACCAAGTTAATTAGGCAAGAAGTTTCAAACTCATGGGCATTGTCAATTGACTATGGAATGCCATGTTATATCATTTAAACATAATGAATGAAATAAAACTACAGTTTGGTTTTATTTCATTCATTATATTTAAGTTCTGAGTTTTGAGTGCAGCTGACACTCTGACTACTTGTGAATGCTTAACCTTGCAAATTCCCAAAATCCAAAAGGGCAGGGCAGGCTGAGGACATGGGATGGAGTTAGCCTTGGATGTGAGAAATCAAAGTTGACCATTTTCTGTCCAGCCAGAAAACAACCTGTATAAAATGGTGTTAGCCGGGATTTATATTACAGAATAAAATTACCTATCAGCTACCATGTTTCTCCAAAACGATGACCCACCTTGAAAAGAAGCCCTATCATGTTTTTGAGTGCATACAATCAAATTAAGCCTCACACACAAAATTAGCCCTAATTAAGACCCTGCCCACCCCGGGTTGCAGGGAGTGGGGTGAGGCACACAGGTAAAAAATAAGCAAGGGTAGGGATGTGGGGTGGAGCTGCCCTACTTACCAGGCCTCACACACCCTGACACCTGCCTCACCTTCTTCTGCGGCTGCTTGCCGCCACTCACATGCATCACCCCGGCCTTTGTTTCATGTTCAGATGCCTTCCGGCAGGCATCTGAAGTCAAAATGGAGGCCAGGGCAATGCATGCGAGTGGCGGCAAGTGGCCACAGAAGAAGTGGACCAGCAGCGGTCTCCTGCTGGGCAGGGCTGTCGGTGCCACCGCCATGAGGTGAGTCAATAATTAGAACCCTCCAAAAAGAAGGCCTAGCCATTTTTTCGGGGGTCAAAAGAAAATAAGACCTGGCCTTCTTTTTGGAGAAACAAGATAGTTTGACCCATCCCCTTTGTGCCTGGTACCTCTATGGCTTTAACATTTTAGTTATAGGCAATATGTAGGCCTTTAACATTTTTCTGCTCTAACTCTCTTGCCCCAGTGAATTAATAATTAAAAATTATTAAAAATCAAGTGGTGTGCTGACTATTTGTATGTCCCATTTGTTTGGATGGTGGCATATTCTGAATAAATCAAGCCTTGATTGCACGAGAACAAATAGGTGAAAAAAAACCAGAATATTTTATGTAACGGGTAGTTATAAAATCAATTGTTATCTTTTGAGCCATTATAGATTTATAGATGAGATCAATAACTTCATAAAAAATCACCAGAAATTATACCAAAACCAAATACTTTTACTAAATGCTCTTAGCTTTCTCTACATTATTACATTTTGTGTTACCATTTAACAGTAGCTGCCTTTACCTTTTCCTTTCTATTTCAGTTGGCTTTTTTTCCCCCTTTTAATTTCAAGTGTAAGAAGATCAGAAATATAGGGCATTGTTCTGTGATTTTCATTTGTCCCAATGAAACTGTTACATAGTCCCTATTTGAATTCCAAAACGTGGTTGTTTTTCCTCAGGTTTTAATTAGCTTATTAATGCAGGGATGCCCTTGACTGCTTGTCTGGAAGGAAAGAAACTAAAAAAGCTTAATCCATTGTCTCATAACAGAAGCGTTTGTTGCCCGGTTGCTTAAGCCACAGTGTAGTTGCATGAGCTGTACTATGTATTTATTAACTTTTCACAGAATTAAATCATGGTCAAGTATGCTTCGTTGTCAGGCTTAAATGAGGCAATTAGAGGCAGAATCTGGAAGCTACAGCTGCTTAATGAAATCTAATGGGTACAATTCAAGACTCCAGTTTTCTCCACTCGCTATGTTATAGGCCACGTAATTTACATTGTGGAAGGGAGAAGGAGCAAATAAGTACATTTGCAGGCAAGATTGAGTGTCCCTGTAGATCTTCCTGTAAGGCAGTGCTTTACATACACAATCCCTTATTGTGCACCCAACAAAGCATACAGTAAATACATTACTTCTTGATTCAGTTAAGTCTTTCGGTTGCTTGGTGGAATCACAATATTCAAGAACTGAAATAAATCACAAAAAAGACTCCTAATATTTATTAGTGACACTTGTTTTCAGCTATTTCTACAAACAGAATAAGATGTAAAAACTACTTGGTAGATGATCCCAGCTGTTTATAAGATCAGATCTGTTGGTTGTAGGAAATGCTCCACTGCCTTCAGACTTTTATTAGCCTACTTTAGGTTCTAAGAAATACAATGACAGTACGAGTAGTTCCTGATACATGTGGTAAAGGGGAATAAGGTAAAATGTAGTAATTTTTGACATAACTGCTCTTAAAATTCCCATTGTAGTCTCCAGAAAGAAACTGGCTATTAAGCAAGCAGTAAGAAAATAGGATTCTTCTCAAAAGATTTGTGGCTGGTACTTTTTTTCATCCCTTTTATGTTCTTTGTGTTCCTGTGATTTTAGGAAATGATGATAACCTTAACTCCATCTTTTACGAGCACCTAACAAGATCTCTACAGGAGACCCTTTGTGGAGATTTGATTCTTGGACGCTGGGGAAACTACAGTTCCGGGGACTGCTTTATTTTGGCATCTGATTACTTAAATGCTTTTGTTCACTTGATAGAAATTGGAAATGGTCTTGTCACATTCCAGCTCAGAGGGCTAGAATTTCGAGGTAAGCCCTCTCCTTAGCTTAAAGAGCAGCAGTCATGAAAAAGCAGAAAATTCATTCATTGCATGATCTTTGTGGATCTGAAATTTAGCATGAAATTTGGGTAGCTGCTAAATCATTTCAGATTCTTCAACACGAGTTTGTGTAACAAATACTGCCAAAAATGACGGTTGGAGCCATTCTTTCCAGGGTCAAAATAGTATTCATGTCTCATATTATACTTGGTTTATTGCAAAACAGGGGATTAATATCTAATTCCACTGGGATTAAACATAATAGTGATCCGGTGACCCATTAGATACTATGTAATATGAAATAAACTTGCACTCCCGACTTTTCTATATTTATTTTATATGTGAATCCCACTAAATTCAATAGTATTTCGTGCATTCCCAAGGAACAGCATATAAAGATTCAACCTTCATCATTAATAGTTGTTTCCTGCTTCTTTGCTTTGCTTTGCTTTTTTTTTCTCCTAGTAAAATCTATACTGGATAATCTGGAATTATCTTTGTTATATGTGAACGTACCTTCAGGGTTATTAGAGCTTTCTTACTTCTGTAACAAGAGACATAAAATGACATACTTATGCAATAACAGAATCTAAATATTTACAATGATTAATATGTTATCAATATATTTCACGATGTGTGAGCTGAATAGTAGATGTTTACATTTGTATAGTTCAAAGTTAGGCATATTTTGATTTTTGTTATTCTTCAAAAATGTAATATAGTCATCTTTATAGTGGTCAGGGAGAAGAAGCTCTACTGAGGAGCCTTCTGGTGATATTATTAATCAATAAACAATAACAAATAAAGGATACATGGTATAATCATAAAATATATTATCACCTCAGTGTGCAGAGCACATATCCACATATCTACATTGACTTAATAGTTTTGCCCTTATTAGTCAATGTATACTTTCATTTTTTTTCTTTCAGTATGTTTTTTGAATTGGGTTTATATTGCCTATGTCTGACTTGTTTATACATATTCCATCTCTCTCTCTCTCTCTCTCTCTCTCCCTCCCCCCCTTCTCTCTCCTTGTGATATTTGTTTTAAGTCAGGAAGTGATGTTGTTTCCTTCTAATTTTTAGGAGCTTTGATGTTTAAATGTTATATGAATGCTGTACAGTATAACTATTACACAAATATTTCCTGCTGTTTGTGTGGATTTGACATAGCAGACTGAGGTTTAGTCAGCACTAGTAATACAATTTGCGATTCAAGCCAATGCCTGTGCTTTTATAAATGTATTATAAGAGATATATCATAGGACCAACTGTTTTGGATTTGGAGTTAATAAAATTCAAATTTAGGATTGTTCATCTATCCACCTACTTTCTCAGATCCCTTAGATCCAAGCTGGTTTGAAAAGACTGGATTTTATCAGAACTAACAAATGAAACCTTCTGTACAAAACTTTCTTAAATTGTTATGGCCTGGCTGTTGAACAGGCATAGCTAGGATATAAAACCAGAAAGGGTACTCTGAGTTTATGATTAAGCCATTTAGAAAACTAAGACTTGGCATGGACATCTGAATTGTATATCCATCTTTCTACATTTAAGGCAAAGTATTTGGAAGTTATTGTTACTTTATTTAATTTTAGGCCATGGCATAGAATCTGACATGATTTACTTAGTAAGGTGAAATAAACAGTCTGTTCCTTAGCAGTTTCTGTTCAGCACAGAGCAATCAGTCCATTTTATTTATTGTCATAGCTCTCCCTTTGGTTGGTTTAATTGCTATGTATTAACTATTTAAAGGAGGGCCAGCACTTTTCTATGAAGAGCTTATTTGCACTGAGCTCAGCTCAATTTGCATTGAGTTACTGCAATTGTGATTATCCTGTATTTCATTTCCAAGGGACTTACTGCCAGCAAAGGGAAGTGGAGGCTATAACAGAAGGAGATGAGGACAATGAAAATTGCTGCTGCTGTAAACCAGGCCACTTCCCTCACTTGCTCTCATGCAACGCAGCTTTCAACCTTCGATGGCTGACTTGGGAAATAACACGGACTCAGTACATTCTAGAAGGGTACAATATTATTGACAACAGCGCAGCTACCATGCTCCAAGTGTTTGACCTGCGAAGGATACTCATTCGATATTACATAAAGGTAATACAGTACAGTCATCAGCAGGAAAGCGGTCTGTTACTGAATCATTATTTTCATTTTATGTCGAATGGCCGCCCACTTGCAAAGCAACTCTTGAGTGGCGAAGGGGATTTTTAGAAACAGGTAGTCCTTGGCTTACAACTGTTCATTTAATGACCGTGCAAAGTTACAAAAGCCCTGAAAAAAGCGATTTATGAATTTTTTTCACACAATCGTTGGAACATTTCTATGGTCACATGATCAAAATTCAGTCACTTGGCAACTGGCATGTATTTATGATGGTTGCAGTGTCCTAGGGTCATGTGATCAGCTATTGTGATCACATGACCCTAGCAAAGTCAATGGGGAAGCCAGATTCACTTAACAGTTGTGTTACTAATTTAACAACTGCAGGGATTCGTTTAACAATTGTAGGAAAAAAAGTCATAAAATGGAACAAAACTTCCTTAACAACTGTTTTGCTTAGCCACAGAAATTTTGGACTCAGTTGTGGTCATAAATCAAGGACTACCTGCACAATGCAAAAGCCACAATGAAAGAAATAAAATATGCTGTGTATATACAGCGTACAGTGTGTTTTATTTCTTTCATTGTGGCTTTTGCAGCACTCATATATTTATATTTACATCAGACATATATCTCAGCCTTCCTCTTTTCAACATTCTTCTTTTTTACTTTCCGTCTGGTTGACAACCAGATTTGAGTGAGGGGCTGTTTATCAACTTTAAAAGAATTTTGCTCCCTTCTTTCGAAAGTGGGTCAGTTCCTGTAGCCTTTCTGCATATATTTGAAATAATTTATTGCATGGCTACTGGAGATTATTTAAACCCTGCCTTCACATTTGCTTGTCAATTCATTCCTTTTGTGTGTGTGTGTGTGTGTGTTTGAGAGAGAGAGAGAGAGAGAGAGAGAGAGAGAGAGAGAGAGAGAGAGCTCACAAGGCTGCTTTTCATAAAAGGGTGGTTCCCCCTCCCCCACATTTGTGTTGTGTCAGCATAAATCTCCTTAAAAGGCATAGCATGCTTATCTCTTTCTAAAGGCTAAAAAAATTTAAAACTCTGCCTTTTGCACTGAATAGGTCCCTTTCTCCACGTTTAAATGCAAATTTAAATATAAAACTGGAAGGATGATATTCATAAATCTTAAGCAGGTATAACAACACTTGCATCATTAATCCTTTCCAATGTCTTTAATGTTGTCTTTCTTGAAGTTTTTTTTTTTTAATTATTATTATGCTCTGGTGAATCATCCCTCCTATTCCTCTGAACTATAAGCATGTATTCCTGCAAAAACCCAGGAGTATGTGTATGTATATACTTTTAGGCATATGTATATATTTATATATATATATTAAAAAAAATCACAGAAGAAAGGATAGAGTAGTGGCACAATATGATACAGGGTTTACTTTATTCTCCACGGAGGCATTTCTCTAATGTCTGAAATAATTGAACTCTCCTAGTTCAATGTGTTACTAAAGCAAACCGCATTTCTGTTTTCATCTACAGAGCATTATATATTTCACTGCAAGCTCCCCCAAAATCCTGTCCTGGCTAAGAGATGAATCATTCCAGAAGACACTGCAGCCCTTCTCCAAATGGCATTATATTGAGCGCGATCTTGCCATGTTCAGCATTAACATTGATGACGATTATGTCCCTTGCCTTCAAGGAATCACCAGAGCAAGTTTCTGTAGTGTTTACTTAGATTGGATTCAGTTCTGTGCTGGGAAAAGAGTGGAGGTGAGCATTTATTTATCATGTTTATATAACCCCTTGTAGGTAGTTGCAGTGGTTCTTATTAACAAATTTACAATATGGTGTTCTTTTCTTTTTTTAAAGGAAGTTTATCACATTTAGTCCCAAATCACGATAATAAATTTCCTAATATGCTGAATATTTCCCAACAAATCAACCAGGCTTCCCCAACCTGGTGCTTCCAAAATGTTATTAAATGACATTTCCCATAATCCCCAGCCAGCCAAATCAAAAAGACTGGATGGCTGACTTGGGAAATAACATGAACTCAGTACATTCTAGAAAGGTACAATATTATAGACAAGTGCGCAGCCATCACGCTCCAAGTGTTTGACCTGCGAAGGATACTCATTCGATATTACATAAAGGTAATACGGTACAGTCATCTGCAGGAAAGAGGTCTGTTACTGAATTATTATTTTCATTTTATATGGAATGGCCACCCACTTGCAAAGCAACTCTGAGTGACTAAGGGGATTTTTAGAAACAGGTAGTCCATTCATTTAGTGACCATGCAAAGTTACAATGGCCCTGAAAAAAGTTATTTATGAATTTTTTTCACACAACCATTGCAACATTTCTATGGTCATGTGATCAAAATTCAGACAAAGGTTATGGACTCTGTAGGTCAACACATCTGGAGAATTCCAAGTTCGAAAAACTTATAAGAGTGTGACTTTTAAAAGCTCCTTGAAAACTAAGGTTGAAAGAGAACAAATTGGGGAAAATGGGAAAAGAGTATGGCATGGAGAAATTATTTTGTGTTCAAAGCAGGCAACCTGGTGTCCTCCAGATGTTTCTGACTAAAAAAAAACTCCTAGCAGTGCCTTGTGATGGATAGTGCTAATGAAGGTTGAATTTTCAAACATTTGGAGGACAGCTGTTGCACACCTTATGGTTATATATTTGATTTGTCAGTTATTAAACATGTCCTCCAAAATGTTTTTTGGAACAAGGAAAGAAAATAATGTGCCTACAACAAGATTGGACAAAAAGAAACAAAGAAAATGCTGGTAGTCAAACTCATGTGGTCTTTTTTTTAAAAAAAAAATATTAGAATAAATAAAATATGCCAAGTAAGTTGCCTACTATTAACCACTACTAATTAAACATTATGTTAAGTTGTAAAATTGTTAAGTTGTAAAATTGAAGGATCCTTTTCTCAGAAATTACAATCCTACAGTTTCTAGGGAAGTTTACATCTGTCAAGAGTCACAGCAAATCCAGGAAATAAAAGCATGAGAAAGAGATTAGACCGAATCTACCTTCATTTACTGGGGCATAAGAAGGAGGGAAAAGAAAATACAGATTTTCAGGACTGTTATTACAGCCTAGCTCAGTAAAGTAGCATTTGAGGCAAACTTGTGGAAACTGTTTCCTGGCCTATCCTACCTTGAAGGGCTAATAACTATATGATAATGGACTGATACAACATTAGTGAGATTTTGGTGTGCCACTAAATACAAATATTACATGTTTTGCAGCCTGTAGAGTGTGATGAAGATTCTCCTTTAGTAACCCTTTCCTTTGCATTGTGCATTCTTGGTAGAAGAGCCCTGGGAACAGCATCACACAATATGGCCATCAGGTAATTTTGTTGTGTAACAATGCTTAAGGCAGTAATAGCTTTCTAATGGCTCAGAAAAGTGTTTGCTCATCCAAATGATTTGTTTTTCCATTTATCGTAAAGAAAGAAGTGCAAGAAGAAAAACTGATTTTGAAATCAGTAACTTGGCAGCTTTTTCAGATGAATATGTACATCTTGAATAAATTCTGTATTTGTACCACAGGAGTACGTAACGCAATGAATTCTTGAATTTCTGAATTTACCCTTACGTTTTATTATCGATTGAAACGAAAGTCTCTGGGTTAATTGATGCAACTGAAGATATATGGATATAACCAAGATTCTTGTGGCATTAAAGTAATTCTGGTGACAACAAACAAATTGTATTAATGCATAATTTATGTGGGTTACACTCTCCATATACTACATATCTTTGAAATACGTGCTACCAATACCAATTAGAGCACTGGTGTCAAACTCGCCGCATCACATAGTCGTCACATGACGTATCACAATGGTTTTTCCCTTTGCAGAGCTGGGGTGGGCGTGGCCTGCAGGTGGCGCATCTGGCCCATGGGCCGCCAGTTTGATACCCTCCTATACTCATAGCATAGGAAAACATTATATGAACCAAGGTCTCTTTTTGAGTCCCACATCTCTAACAGTTAGCTCGATACTTCTTAAAATGCTGCATAGATATTCACAAAATGTTTTTTATTTAAATAATCTTAATATTAAATCATTAAAAATGTACAATTCAGATGCTGAAGTAGCCATGTTTTTATTATGCTAACATCCAGGGGTGAGCTGCTGGAGATTCTCAGGGTTTGGGAAAACCTCTAGCTAAGATTCTGTGCAGTTCAGAGAACCCCCAAATCCCACTCCTGGCTGGCCCTGTCCAGCTTGCCCCCCACCCCCCACCCCGCTCCCAGGAGTCCCCATGAGGCCTGTTTTGGATGCAGGTAAGTGCAGGCCATGTGCAGAAGCTCGGGAGGGTGAAAAATGGGCCTACCAGAAATTTGGGAAGGCCTCCGGAGCCTGGGGAGAGTTTTTGCCCTCTCAGAGGCTTGAGGAAAACTTCAGGAGCGTGGAGAGGGCAGAAACGCCTCTCCCTGCCATGGTGCAGGAGACTGACTAGGGCATGTCCACCAGCAACTGGACAGAGAACCGCTTGCTAAAAAATTTTTAAGTCCACCCCTGCTAATGTCCAGACAATCAAAATTCTTTATTTCATGTCCCCTGTGGTCTTGAACATCTATTCTAGTAACCTTTTATCAATAGTGATTATAGCCTTATTATTTTGTACAGAACCTGTCTATTCTTGAAAAAAAATACCTCATTCTTTTTAATGAAACTTACTGCCTAGTAAGTATATGCAAAATTGCTGCCTTTTCCCTATTGTGCTGTTCACATTGGACCATTACTCACTTGCTTTGTTTTGAGAGGAAGTGGTTCATAATGTGTTTGTTTTTCACAGAAAACCATAGTTATATACATCAGTCTCATTTACATTATTTGGGAATTAAGTAGGCAAAGTGTTGATATTACACATCAATTTCTTCTAAATAAGATATCTATACTGTTGACAGTCATTAGGAAACCATTACCATTACAGGGCAAAATGAATGTTTAGGGAGAAATGCTAAATTGTATATTACATCAGAAGAGAAGTTTATATTATATACAGTATGTGAGCTAGTAATTTGCATTCATTTACACATGAATTATGTCTAATCAGTTTAGGAAAAGAGTTTAAAGGCAAGACATGCTGCCAATATTCTTACGGAATATATGCAAATAATGTTTGATTTACCTGTCACTGTAAATGTCAGAAGATGGCAAACATTGTCTTTTAAGTTGTGTGGTGTATCCAACAATTAATAGAAAATCTGCATTAAGTTCTCTTGAACTTCTTCAGTGCAAATCGGAGAGCCTAGCATTATATCTTCAAAAGAGGGATTTGTAGTTATCTATCCTTAGTCAGTTTGGTCTAGTGGTTAAGGCACCAGATTAGAAAGCAAGACCATGAGTTCAAGTCCTGCCTTAGCTATGAAAGCCACTTGGGTGACCTTGGGCCACTTATTTTCTTTCAGTCCAGTTTACATCACAAGGTTGTTGTGGTGAAAATAGAAGGAAGAAGATGTGTTGGATATGTTTGCCGCCTTCATTTATTTGTAAAAAAAATAAAATAAAGGCAGGAAGTAAATACATGTCCCATCAGGATTTAATTAAATCTCAAGAGAAGAAGTTCTTCCATTTACCACTAATGCAGTATCCCTTCTTTGAAACATGTTGGATAATTTCTCCTATTTCCTTATCAAGTTTTGAGAAATCATCCAGGATGAAAAATTTTGAAAAGCCATTTATTTCCTTTAAGAAGGAGCCCTTCAAAATGGGGGAAAAGTCATAATCTTTTTTTTTTAATTCTATCATTCCTTTGTGTAGCCATTTTATCCTTTGTGTAGAATTTCCAAAAGTTCATGATCTAATGCAAACACTAAGTCTACAGTTGCAACTACATTAAAGTGCTTACAGCAGATCACAACCAACCCCCCCCCCCCCCAACATTCCCACGGAGTCTGAGTAGGCAGGAAGATTGCAAAGAAAAAAAATAAAGTTTTGGTTGTAGAATCTTACAAATTGGATATGTGTACTTGGCGCTCATTTATCAGTAAGGGTATTAAAGCAGTGCCTCCCAATTGCCTTTGATCCTCTTTCTGAGTCTTGGTTTAATGGGTAAGCTACTAATTGGTTATTTGATTCCACAAAAAAACGCCCATCTGTTCTTGTTCTGCAATATTTTGGAAACATCCATTTTCTTTCTCAGGCTCAGAGAGTTCCGTCACAACTACTAAGAAAGAGATCTTATTTTCAACAGCTGTAATGGAAACTGAATCTGTGAGTAATTAATATGATTGTTTACAGCTTAGACTCCTTCCTCCATGGCCTCCATGCCTTGTTCAAAGGAGACTTTCGAATTACATCAAGAGATGAATGGGTATTTGCAGATATGGACCTCTTGCATCAAGTTGTTGCTCCTGCAATTAGAATGTCATTGAAACTACATCAAGTGAGTTTTCCCCTTTTCTGCAGCAAATAACTTCTTGTACGTTATACAAACTTCATTATGCTGATAATGTGGTAGGCATAACAAGGGCAACCAGAATACTTACATGTTGGCCAGTTAAATTCAGATGAAGCATTAAATGTGTTGCTGTGAATTTCTTCTAAGAAATGCACTTATTTAAATCAAACAATTAATTATTAGAAATGTAGATCTTAGGATGTATTTTAGTCACTTCTTCATTTTACCTGTAGTAAAACTCGTCCCTCATTTATTCAACTGTTGAATAGACATACCAGCTCAGGTAGTAAATGAATAAAAATGCATTCTTAAAGCCAGATAATTTCAGACATTTCAATGAATTTCTCATCTTTCTTTTCTGAGGTATTTAGTGTCACCAACCAGCACAGGCTGATGGTACCAAAAATAATTAAAACCAAATGATGTGCTAATGATGGGATTATTTCAGTGGAGCAAGCCAAAACTGCTACACGCCTTCATTGTGGCTTTTTGCTACATCTCTGCACAAATGCCGTGTGACCTGCAATTCCAGTGAAGTTTTTAAACCTAAAACCTTTCATCTCTTCATACATGTTTCTGATTGTAACCGTGCCTTTCCTTTAACACCAGGACCAGTTCACTTGTCCAGATGAATATGAGGATCCTGCTATTCTTTATGATGCAATTCAGTCCTTTGAAGAGAAAGTTGTGATTTGTCATGAAGGAGATCCTGCTTGGCGCAGTGCCATCCTCTCAAACAGAGAAGAGCTCCTTACTTTTAGGCATGTGGTAGAAGAAGGAACAGATGAATATAAAGTTATTATGCTCCACAAAAGCTATTTAAGCTTCAAAGTAATCAAGGTACCACCACCTCTGCCTCATGTTCATTGTCTGATGGTATGCATTCATAGCTACTGTATTCAGAATTTTATTTCCATTCTAACTAGGTAAGTCTCTTGACAGAGTGGCATAGCAAAGATTAGAACTGGAATCTAAAGGCCATTTAACTGCAGGATAGCAAAGTGATGGGAACAGCAGTTTCCAAGACCAGAATTAATATTTGGATAAACAGGCTTGTCAGAACCCCTGGTCATTGTTTTTGCTTTCTTATTTTTAAAAGTATTTTATCAACAGTGAGTGGGCAATTGGGTAGGATCATAGTTTTATTATTTTTATTTCAAAGAAATTAGTTTGAAATTAATTATTGAAATTAGCCTTCCATCTGCATTAGATCAATAAATTCTAACTTAACTAGTGGTACCGCTGCCCAGAAAGGAACATCCCATGGGAACCATTTAGAGTGATGGTTTGAACCATCACCCTAAAATACCCAACCAATCCCACAGAATCACTAAAACATACAATGATTTATAGTTGTCATATTTACTGTATATATTTCTTATATAATAATCACATAGCAATACAGGTAGTTCTCACACAGAACTGAGCTCAAAATTTCCGTTGCTAAGCAAGTTAGTTGTTAAATGAGTTTTGCACCATTTTACCACCTTTCATTCCACAGTTGTTTTGTGAATTATTGCAGTTGTTAAACTAATAGCGCAGTAGTTAACTGAATTCTGCTTTCCCGTTGACTTCGCTTGTCACAAAAGCAGGGGTGAAATGCTCCCAGTTCCGACTGGATCACCCGATCCGGTAGGGATGGTGGCAGATGGTTCAGAGAACCGGTAGCAAAAATCCCTGCCCACCCCCCTCCCCATGCCCAGCTGAGCCACATGATCATCAGAGGCTTTTTTTTTTTTTTACTTTTAAAGGCATTTTTTCTACAACCTCTTCTGATGAAAAAATGCTTTTAAAAATTAAAAAAAAGCCTCTGATGATCGCACGGCTCAGCTGGGATCATCAGAGGCTTTTCAAAGCATTTTTTTCTGCAACTTCTTGGCTGAAGAGGTGGTAAAAAAAATGCTTTGAAAAGTCTCTGACGATCCCAGCTGAGTTGCCTGATCGGCAGAGAGGTTTTTTTTTAAAAATACCTCTCTGCCGATCAGGCAACTCAGCTGGGATTGTCAGAGAGGTATTTTTTAAAATGCCTCTCTGACAATCCCAACTGAGTTGCCTGATCAGCAGAGGCTTTTCAGCATTAGAAAAAATGCTTTGAAAAGTTAAAAAAAATGTTGGCCACAGCCACCCAGTCACATTACTCCCCCACACCTCCCCACACATTATGTCCATAGAACTGGTAGTAACAAATTTTACATTTCACCCCTGTGACAACATACATGCCAGCTGCCACACATCTGAATTTTGATCACATGACCATGGGAATGTTGCAATAGTTGTAAGTCAAACAGTCACTAAATGAATGGTTATAAATTGAGAACAACCTGTAGTCTAGGAGTGAGCATGTATGTATGAATATAAGGCAGCAGTGTTCAGTTCACCATTGAACATGGCTTGTTAGAATGTCTACAGTTCTCAGATGCACAATAATAATAATAACCTATGCTCATTTTAGCCTTCATTCTAGATTATAGTGTCAATAGACTCTGGGTTCTTTTGGCTCCTCCTCCTTTTTTCAAGATTGACCAAGAATCAAGAGATGATGAGAAAACAAACGTTTACATCCAACATTTATTTATTTCAATTTATATAACATAACTAAAACATTGTCATACACCTGAGCTGTGCCATGCCATAAATTTTTGCATACTGCCCACTGAAGAGGGCAGTTTGCAAAAATCCTTCCCCACTCCAGCTTGGCCCACTTAACATTGGTCTTTTTTCAAACACTGAAAGAAAAAGTCTGTACTTTCACAGTGGTGCAGTGGTTAGAATGCAGTACTGCAGGCTACTTCTGCTGACTGTCGGCTTCCAGCACTTCGACAGTTGGAATCTCACCAGGCTCAAGGTTGACTCAGCCTTCCATCCTTCTGAGGTGGGTAAAATGAGGACCCAGATTGTTGGAGGCAATAGGCTGATTCTGTAAACCTCTTAGAGAGGGCTGTAAAGCACTGTAAAGTGGTATATAAGTCTAACTGCTATTGCTATTCAGAAATAATCTCCTCTGCTTAATATAAATCTGTTTCTCATAACAGAAAATGACCCCCCTTCTAATTTTCTGAAGGAGGGGTGGAAGAAAATACAGCTTTCAGATGGCCCTGTGGCCTTGAAGTAAGCAACTCTGTAGTGCAAAGAGCAGGTGGATTGCAACCCCCATCTATTTTCTCTCCAAAATGTTTCCACATGATTTGTACTTTTGTTTGTTTTTAGGTTAACAAGGAATGTGTCAGAGGGCTCTGGGCTGGACAGCAACAGGAACTGATTTTTTTACGCAACCGTAACCCAGAACGAGGCAGCATCCAAAACAATAAACAGGTGTTGAGGAACCTGATTAACTCTTCATGCGACCAGCCTCTTGGATACCCCATGTATGTTTCTCCTTTGACAACATCCTATATAGGGACTCACAGTCAGCTGAAAAATCTCTGGGGTGGACCACTAAGTCTCGACAGCATCAAAAGATGGTTCAGAAACAAATGGCTTAGGTAAGCACACAGGGGGCCTTATAACCAGAGATCTTTCATTGCATCTAAGCAGATGTTTTAAGGGACATCTTAGAGCTCTCAAAATACAAGATAGATTTTTTTTAATGCGAACATTGAGATATGCTGCCTCCTGTTTCCATTGTTTAAAATAGTATTTATTTATTTATTTATGTATGTATTCATTTATTTTATTTACTTGATTTCTATAGCCATGCATCTCAGCAAATCAAACACTATTAAGTGGAGTTACTTACTATCCACTTAAATTAGATCAGCAACCAAAGCACTGATTTGCCTCCCTTTCCCCTTCTTAGGTAGTTGTAAGAGTTATATGCACATTCTCTTGTGCTCCTCAAGCTAGTTTTGCTGTTTTCCAGGAGCTCTTCCTTTTAGAAGTTAAAGCACAATAGAGGTGCATCCATTCCAGGGGTGGGTTCTACGTTCCTTTACTACCGGTTTGCAACAGCTGCGTGCACGCTTCTGCGCGTGTGCAGATCGTGGCGGGTGGGTGGAGCCTCCAGCCAGTTTTACTACCTATAGAACCGGAATAAACCAGGGGCAACCCACCACTGATCTATTCCTATTGCAGCCGGATTGAGTTGAACATCCTACTTATTCAATGAATGTGATGCTCTCATTATCTTTAGGTAATTGCTCATTGAAAGAAATTCATTGTGATAATATATATATAGTTCTGTCGGAACTATATATACAGTATAGGGAACCCACCTGCTTTCAGATTTTCTGAATTTTTGTATAACTTTTCCACTGAATCTGCTGTACAATATGCTAGCGGCAAAGATTTGTAAAACTTAACAAATGCAGAAAGGAGGCAAATACTTTATTGTAGAACAGTATGTACCTCAAGGGGAATGCTGTTTTTTGTCATCCTCTGTGACTCCAACCTTCTCCAATACCAGCTATTCTGTTCCTTCCAGCAATGTTGCAGTATTTTATCATATAGATGGACTGAGGGTGAACGCCATGTTGCAGAATCATCTGTTAGTACATTGTTGACCCTGAACCAAATTCGCCTTTAACAAATAACAAAGTAATGCATTTGATCAAATGACGTAAACTGCAGAATTTGTAGAATCTATTCTACTTGCAGCGAATTTCGTGATTTAGTATGGAATCGGGTTATACATTTAATAATGACATATGAAATAGCCAGGCAAATTTGTCACTTAAGGTTTTTTTTCAGCATTTGATCTTTTTCAGAATTAAACTATCTCAGGGGTGTCAAACTGGCAGCCGACAGGGCCAGATGCATCATGTGCAGGCCACACCCACCCCAGCTTCGCGAAGGGGAAAAACAATGTGATACGTCACATGATGGCAACATGACACCACAAGTTTGATACCCGTGAACTATCTGGATGAGTTGAAGAGTTTTGCAACTGTCAGAAACAGAAATTTCTAGAAACAGAAATAAAAGGGATCCTAAATGACTCATATTCTACAAATGAAGGACCAAAATGGACCTCCCAACTTTTCCTGTGATTATTTTCAGTGGGGATAATAACAACATAAAAGATAGGAAGGATACATTTCAGGGGGGGAAATGCAGTCCTTAAACATCTTTATTCCCTATGCTACACTCTAGTTATATTCTGAACATGGCTGCATAACTTTTTTAAAAAATAAATAGATTGTCTTAGTATGGGATTTCTACATCACACATATTGATAGTGCAAATTATAGCATGGGATCTAGTGTGGTTTAGATCTAAGATCCATCAAATATTGATGAAAAACAACCCTTACACTTGCCATTGATGATGCTGACTGGAGCTGTTTGCGACCGACAATTGTAATTCAGCAATATTTGGAGGTCCCACACTAGATTAGAATGGTCAAGATCAAATTTTCAGTCAGCCATGCAGCTTATTGGCTGATTTTCATCCATGTACCTGTTTTGATCTAAACTAGCTCTGAAAATAAAATGTGGAAGAAAATGACAAAGTACTGAGCTGCTTAGAAATAGAAACAAAGAAAAATGTAGAGGGGAAAAACTGGCAAGATTTATGTCCCAAGTACACATTCCATTACCACTGCGTTTCAACGCTGCTTTTTATATGAAATATTTCAGTCATATCCAGTGGAATATTTAATGTGCAGCTTGCACAACTCATTGCTATTATTGGCCAAAATATTTCCTGCTTCATATGAGCCCAATATGAAAGCTGACAGAGATATGTCAATGAACATCTACCGTTTACCATAATTTACCAGAGAAATGTAAAGCAATTCTGAGAGTAAAACTTTCTGTTGTATTTGTCAAAGAACTGCCGTTCTGGTCCAGCACTGTGTTCCCACTGTGGGAAACAAAGACATTGGAAGCAAAAGCAAAACACCTTCTTGTTTTTGTTCCCCAGAATCTGGCCCTGTATTCTGGTGCTCCTGACTATTTCTTTTCTAACAGAATGCGGAAGGACTGCAACCCAAACCACAGTAGAGGAAACTGTGAGGAAGGGGCCAGCAGGAATGCATCTTCCAGCAGTAATCCAGCTAATAATTCAAGCCAGAGCAGCAGCGCCCAGCATACAAGGAACAGCACACCCCAACTGCACCCTTCCCTTCAAGTTGCTCAATTCTCAGGTATTTATCTGCAATTGCATTTATTCGCTGGCAGAAAGGTATTACACAGTGGTGAAATCTGAACTGGTTTGCTACTGGTTTGCTGGCTGTGCATGCGCGCTGTGCGCCAAGTGCGCACTGTGTGCACTTATGCACACCAAACACATGCACGCATGCACAGCACACGCCAAAAGGAGGCTTGGGAAGGTAAGTAGAACAGTGATGGGGGGAATCAGCTGTGCCGCGCGGTTTAGCTTTGCTAGAAAGCAAGAAATCCTGCTTTCTAGCAAAGCTAAACCGTGTGGCACAGCTGATTGTCAGATTGTAGCTTTTTTAAACTACCAGTTTGCCTGAACTGGTAGCTTTTTTTTTACTACTGGTTTGCCCAAACCGGAGTGAACCGGTAGCATTTCACCCCTGGTATTATAGACTGTCCAATAATGAAAAGGTATGGATAGCGTCCAATGCAAGTTCAACACAAAGTGTTGCAAAACAAACTGTAAGGTTGAGACTGCTGGCTTAGTCCAAAAGATATTCAATGAAAGATATGCCTAATCAACATCAAGCTGTTCCCCTGAACCTTTTGCCTTGTGTCAATAAGAGCCAATGTGTTATGATGTTGTATTGCAAACGATACCAATTGCATCACTTATTTCATTTTTGTGATGCTATCATGACCTATGGGATATCAACATGCCTTTTGCTGGAGGCCTATGCCTCTCTCTTACTGGCCCAGGGCCAGGCATAGGCCCCCAGAAAAGAGATGTTTTTCATGTCCCATGAAACAGATTCATGAAGGAATCTTGCACTTAAACTGCTTTTAGTGTCATTTTAAGATTCTTTTGAAATTAATGGGTTTGAAAAAGCGTCTAACTCTCTCCTGGAACTGTGGCTGTAAATGCTGCAGTTACCTCCTGGGGTGTGAGTATGCACACTGTCCTTAGAATTAATGCACATACATATTCTGAAAATATCTACCCATACATAGTAATACTAAACTCACTATGTATATTGCTGCTAAACTGATCCAATTATTTAGCAGTACGGTATGCCTATTTGCTTTCACAAGCTACTCCAAAGGTAATTGGAAAAACAAGCTTAACTATAATACAACAATCATGGATAAGCCAAGGAAGTTAGTTTGTGTGGGGGGCCATACAAAATCTTTTAAATAAATAAAATAATTTAATAATTAATTTTATTTGGCTTTATCTTTTCATCTATAGCTCTTAACAGTAAATTTAGGCATGGGAGCAGGCTTTAAGCTTCAAAAATGTATTTATAAAAGGATACAAAAGACTCTTTTGTTTCCTAAGTATTTGCAGAAATTGAGTTATTTATGTGGAAATATGGGTGGTCTACTATAAAACACTTTAACCATTGAATTAAAGACATGTATGGGATATTTTTGGACAGTGGTCAGATTAACTGTTTAAAATGAGAACAGATGTTTAATTACTTTTGACTGTGAATGTCAGCATACCAGAATTCTCATCATACCGTGCTTCCTAGCTACAGTATATTTTTATTTTTTTATTTAACAATATTAGCATTAAAATAATCATCAAAGAATGAAATTGGAGAAATTGAAAAAATGAACTTTTCCACACGTCTGTAACCAAAACTTTCCTACTCCACTTCTAATTGCAATAACATTTAAGAGTGTATATTCAAAAGAATATCAGAGGATTAATAATTTTACACTTTTAAAATCGAAGGTAGATTAACAACAAAAATGATTTAGTATATGCTTAATTGTTCCAAGCAGAAAAAATAGAATATTTAAGCATTGCTTGCAATATAAAAACAGTCCTCATATAAGTTTTAATTATTATTTCATGTGTATTTAATACATAGATGGTAAGCCAAGTAGATTTTAATAGAAAACACACATTTATCACATTATGTATGCATATATGTATGTATTTACTATACATTCATACCACTTAAGAGTGAGTTACACTGTATTGCAGTTCTCTTTATTTTTATTCCCACACCAACAACTCTGTGAGATAGCGTGAGCTAAAAAGAGGTAGAGCTCAAAGTCATCTAGGGATTTCCATGGTTAAATGGAGACTTGCTGAGAATCTGAATTTACCCTACTGAATTGCAGTAACCAACTGCAGATTCTCATCTATGGCACAATTTTTGGCACTAATTCTGTTAGGAGCCACAAAGTGAAACAAGGGTTTACAAAAGGCCCTTGGTTCACATCAGTAAGTATGAATAACTGAAGTATTACTACATCTATTATTACATCTATTACAATATTACTACTACTACTATTATTACTAGGAGGATGGTGGCACACATTGTTAGGACACTGGCTTGACAACCAGCAAGCCTATGTTCGAGACCTGAGTGGTCCATGGGGTGGGATGAACTCCCATCCTTCACTCCAGCTCCTGCTGCGGACATGAAAAGACCCGCTGAGTGTCCCCCCCCCCAGGCAATGGTGATGTCACCAACTAATCCTTTCAACCCTGAAGCACCTCAGAATGAACTACTACTACTTATTACTCAATAATATAGAGTAATTTAGGTAATTGTTGAAAGGGGTCTTTGCATTATTATATAATAATCTGGGTTGAAATATCACCATTTCAAGCTGGTTTGAACTAAATCATGGTAGCATTTCACACAAAGGCTATGGATAGAGCAGAGTGGACGAGTAGGAATAATGGAGGAGACAGCAAGGAACGCTATGCAACATAAAACAATTCTGTGAAGCATATTAGACTTGTCCAACTATATACCCACCAGATTATTTATCATCTATTTATTTATTGTATTTAGAACACAAACACTCTAGGCTATGCACAATATAAGGAAACAGAATAAATAAAACATAATAATTACAGTAGATCAAAATCAGTTTTAGAAATCAGAAGTCAGCAACAAACAAAAACCAAGATAAAATCCAAAATGGGGACCACAATAAGTTAACTGAGACTGAAAACAAATTGAAATGAATGTCTTTAATTTGTTTGTGGAATTGTGGTAAGATGGGGCTGCACATATGTCTGGTGTAGAGTATTCCACAAGGTGGGAGCTACTGCAAAGGAGGCTGCCTCAACCATGCCCCATCTACCTTGGAAAGAGATGGAGGCCTTCATTTTGGCAGGCCTTCTCTAGATGACCAGACACAGATGGGCAGATTCAATTCTGTCAATGTATGTTTTTGATTCTCCCAGAGCTAACTGACCACTACTGGAACTCAAAACTAAACAATTCATCTAAAAAAGAATGCAATAACAATTAAGCAGAGATAGGAATTCAAATCTCAGACATAATCTAAGAAGCCACTGCACTAAACTTTGTAATAATGTAAGCTACTCTAAACTTACTGCAATAGGACAGAGCCATAGAAAGCTAACATATTCTTTCTGGAATAATTGCTATTCAACATCTGCTAAAAAAAAATACTGTAGGTTTTATATGATTAACCAGATTAGCAACAATGTATATCCTTAAAGTCTTGATTCGTGATGGGGCAGTGGTCAGAATGCAGTATTGCAGGCTGGTTCAAGGTTGATTTAGCCTTCCATCCTTCCGAGGTTGGTAAAATGAGGAACCAGATTATTGGGGACAATATGCTGACTCTATAAACTGCTTAGAGACGGCTGTAAAGCACTAGGGAAGTGGTATATAAATCTAAGCGCTATTGCTATTGAATCTCTTTCAGATTTTCTGATTAAGTGTACTTATTAAACTATTTTCTTTGAAAAAAATATTTGTGAGTAATGTTCTGCAGTGGGCATTAATTGAATAATGGGAATATGGTTTGAAGGGTTTAATTAGGGTTAGAGTTTCTGCAAATGATTTTCTTTTTTCATTTCTTTTTTTTTAAAGGCAGGAGAAAATTCAGGAGCCAGTCTGTTCAGACGCATGCTGCTTTAAGTCAAAGACCCCCTCGTTCAAGTCATTCTGGTCCAATCTTAGAGAGTCATCCCCCCTTCATCCAGACTTCCACTTCGGCTCATGAAATTGCCCCAAGACTTTCTGACAGCCAGCTCTCCTTCCACAATTCTGCAACCTCTGTGTTCTCCCCAAATGCTGCTATCCCTATCTTGGGCCAACTAACAGTGCAGGAGCAAGCTGGGGCTGTGATCAGATCTAGTCTGGCCTCCTCCACTAGCTCCACTCTCAGCCTCCTGTTTGGTAAAAGAAGTTTTTCAAGTGCGCTGGTCATTTCTGGGCTCTCTGCAGCTGAAGGAGGAAACACGACAGATACCCAATCATCCAGTAGTGTTAATATTGCAATTGGGCCATCTGCTAGAGCAGCAAACCGTAACAAGAAGGAGACCATAAGGGTAAGATATAGATGAACTTTATGTCTTATTCTGTCCTGGAGGAAACCTTTCTATGTAGTTGTTAAGATCTGTAACCAACCGGATAGCAATTAATCAATTAGTGCCTTGTTCTGCCATAGGGATTAGTCATTTATGGCTCCTGAGCCATGTGTAATGACTACAAATTCTTGTTTCTATGGCATATATAATTATATTAAAATTATAATATGAAAGAGTCCAAGGAGACAGCCACTGATTAAATTCGTGTTATTTGAGTAAGCATTGTCAACACTGCCACTTCTTATGCTCCATAAAAGTTTTACCAGCTAGCCCAAACTCCCCTGTTGCTACTAAATCTTAGATTGGTTTTGTTCATTACTCCAAATCTGGAACCAAAAAATATTTAGTAAATCCCTGAACTGTTTTTGCAAGTGCCCCAGGGTTGGGTTTTGTTTTGTTTTTGTTTTTATTTTTTTGGTTTTCTGGTGTTACTGTAACTCCTTCTGTTATATTAGATGTTACGGATTATTCTGAAACCTGAAAAATCAAGGTGAAAATATCTGGTGACCATGTACAAGGTTGAACAACATGGCCTCCAAATGCTGACCCTTTTTGGCAATGCTTCTTTGAACAGTTCTGTTGGAACACTAATGACACTGTCTCTATTTTTCAAAAGCAATTGTCTGATGATTATGAAGCAACTGATGCTGCTGAATCCAGACAGCGAAGGGACCTAGGAACTGCTCACGCTTTCCTGATAAGCCATATGGTGGAATGCAGAAGGGCCAGCCAAGAAGACATGGCTCTAGAAGACTCTGCTTCTCAACACAGCCTTTCCGAAGAGTAAAACAAGAGGAGGCTCAAAGAAGGGATAATGCCTTATAAAGCTGATTTTTTAAAAAAATAAAATAAAATTGGATTAGCTTGCCAGAGGAATGAGTAAAACAAACAAAAATGAAAGGATCTATTTTTTTTTACCCTTTCACAAGAAAGCCTTCCGTTAAAAAAATGTAGGAAGATAATATTTCACTAATAATATTTAGCGCTGCCCACATCAAAGGTTACTGGAATTCCAAATCTGATTTAAAAGAGAATTGATCTGGCCACCTATTGTCTGCAAAGGAACGCTAGGCAGTATTATTGGGGCGGTTTGCAGGGAGGGCTGGGGGGGGGCAGATTACATGTTTTGTAGCGAGACTGAAAGCAAAAGAAAATCTGAAAGCAGTTCAGTGAAAAAGCACATCAACATCTGTCTCTTGTCATAACCAAATAGATGATTGCATGCTAAATAATTGGCTTTTTATACATAATGCATAAAAAAAGGATTGTTTGTAATTGAAGCAATGAATATGGAATAGGAAAGAAAGCTGCCTACTCTTTGAGATTAGTATGCGGAATCTTTTTTTTGAAAAAAAAAGTCAGAGGAAAGCCGTCTTTGTTTGAAGTGTTACGCAGCTGACAATTCTGTGCTGCAACATATTAATTGTGGAGGTGGTCCACCGCATGCAGCCATAAGGAAATTGTCCATAAAAGTGCCAGGCAACACACTGCTACGAACCAAATAGAGCCGATGCATGAATAGCCTTCACAAAGCCAACAGTGCTCCTTATTTGCAAACAAGTGCAGCTTTCTCCGTTGTCCATCCTCACAACAAAACTCCATGCCTTTTTCTGCAACTGAGAAACTTTAACAACTCGAAATTGCTTTTGTGCTCTCTTACATGAACAGACTTGTCAATTTTTTTTTGTAATTAAAAACTTTACAAGTACCAGTGTCTTCTTTTGTTATTTTACAGGATTTATGTATTTTACTGCAATATTGATATGTTTATGGAAGATGCATGCTGCTTTGGATCTTTTTCTCCCCCCCCCCCTTTTTTCCCCCTAAGGCATGGCTTATTTTTCACAAAGTTGTGAGTGCTTATAGGTATTTCTTTTAGGAGCTTAAGATGATGCTGACCAAGATCTTGCCTCATTTTTTGCTTACAGCAGTAATTGTGGGTTGGGTTAGATTGAAAATGACTCAAAATAACATAGTGAGCTTCAAGACACATGGGGTCCTAAACCTTAATTCTCCCAGGCCAACTTCAGCCATGAATGCATGTTGGCTCAGGTACAACAACTAAGGGGCAGGGTAGTGGTGGGTTTCAAATTTTTTTACTACCGGTTCTGTGGGCATGGCTTGGTGGGCGTGGCATGGTGTAGCTTGGGGGCGTGACTTGGTGGGCATGGCAGGGGAAGGATACTGTAAAATTTCCATTCTCTCCCCAATCCAGGGGAAGGTTACTGCAAAATCCCCATTTCCTCCCGATCAGCTGGGACTTGGGAGGCAGAGAATAGATGGGGGCACGGCCAGTCAGAATTTTTACTACCAGTTCTCCGAACTACTCAAAATTTCCACTACCAGTTCTCCAGAACTGGTCAGAACCTGCTGAAACCCACCTCTGGGGCAGGGGGAGAAGATAGTAAATGGGTTCAGAGAGACATCAGAAGATATATAAATGGGATCAGAGACATGCTCACCATCTGCAGCTCTTTACAGCTTCTGAGACTGGGGTGAAGCATTTTTCGCCCCATTGCTAATTCCAACAGGATATTTAGCTACCCTCCATCCCTCTGTCCCCCCCACCCACATTTCTCCATGATTTTAAAGTGAACTTAAAGGAGCCTTGGTGGAGCAGCAGACTAGGAGCCTTGGTGGAGCAGCAGACTAAAGCACCGTTAAATAGCACTTAGCTGCCAGCTGCCTGCAATTACTACGAGTTCAAATCTCACCAGGCTCAAGGTTGACTCAGACTTCCATTCTTCCGAGGTAGGTAAAATGAGGGCCCGGATTGTGGGGGAAATAAGCTGACTTTGTATAAAAAAGAACACCGCTTAGTGGGGGCCGAAAACCCTACTAAGCAGGTATATACAAAAGTATGAAAGCTATTGCTTAACGCACTGTAAGCCGCCCTGAGTCTCCGGAGAAGGGCGGCATATAAATCAAATAAATAAATAAATAAATAAACTGCACAATTATAGTAGTCAATAAAATGAACTCCCTGCACCCCACTTTTGATACAAATTGAATTGCAGGCTATTTTTGCTTGAGATTAGTCTAAGCAGTGCGGAAGGAGGCCATTGCCAATAAACCCAAGACTATTTTCCCACAGGGTTCTCCAAATTACTCTCTTGTGCAGTCACAGCTCCAGAACCCAACACACACAATCTGAAACAATTTTTTGCCTTTGAATCCAAAGTGTTGCACAGCCGGACAAAAATTCTCATTTGATATGGGATTGAATTCTATGCTAGTATAGTACAGAACTAGCATAGTGTAGATATTTTATACTATAGACCTAATGTAATAGTAGTACTATAGTATAGAACTAGACTAGTATAGAACTTCAGCAAAAAGAAATGTTCCATGATGAATCACAGGGCAGCTGTGTTAGGAGATATCTGCTGATTTACGGGCAAAAAACATTTTATGCCTTTCATATGATAATTCCTGCAAACACACGAACAACTGTTTTACAGGGCTGCAGGGATAATTTTCTTATGTCAGGCAATTCTCTAATAGTTGGAGGCAAAGCGGAAAATGATACACCTGTCACACATTCTCTCTGATTTTAAACTTGCATTGTTTGCGTCTAATTTTCCTGGAATGGATTCAAGTAATCTTTCATGCACAAATCCACAGCTGTCCCATGTTGATTTTAAGGGCATTGTTTACTAAAGTCACAAACAGCTCAAAAAGCGCACCAAGGCCCATTGATGCTTGGCAGGAGCTTCAGTCTATTTTTTTTCTTTTTTACACAGCATTTTTTGCATAGGCTTTTTTTCTGAATCCATCTTGCTTGCTTCGTCCAGTATTTGTTTTCCCTAGTACTTTCTAATCCCACCATTTCAATCTTGGTTTTTCTTTTTGGCTTCTTCGTAGATCATTTCCATTCCATTCAGGAGTGGTGCTTTCTTAGCAGATACAGATGGTGCTGTTTTTCTTTGAATTTCAATCTAATTTTTAGCCTCTTTTCTCCAAGGTTTTACTATTACTGAAGATACAATAGCACTCAGCACTTAAGACTTATATATCACTTCATAGTGCTGTATAGCAGTCTCTGAGCGGCTTACACAGTCAGCATAATGCCCCCAACAAACTGGATCCTCATTTTATGACCTCAGAAGTATGGAAGGCTTAGTCAATGTTGAGCCTGTCAGGATCCAACTCCTGGCTGTAGACAGAGTTAGCCTGCAATACTGCACTCTAACCACTGTACCACCACATCAAGTAGGAGTTTGGGATGTAGTCATTTCCAGTTTGGGATGTAGTCATTTCCTTATGATAGATGCAAAACTTTGGGCATTCTTCCAGTTAATTCAAAACTTTTTTCTCTTTCCCATTTTCCTTCATCTTTATTATAAAGTTCTTAAAAAGGCCACAAAAAGTGATTGAATAAGTTAACCAGGGATGACAAATCCCAGGTGAACAAATTATGTATGTATGTATTATGTATGTATGTATGTATGTATGTATGTATGTATGTATGTATGTATGTATGTATGTATTTAGCTCTGGACTTTTAACTTCTCAATTTGTAGACATTGTTTTTTCTACTTTCAACACCTATATACTCCTCTAAGTAAGTTCAATAATGTCTGAAATGAAAACAACTCATTCTTATAAAGTAGGAGAAGCCTATATGTGTGGGTTTCAGCTAGCAATTTCACTTGTGAGAATCACTGAAATGAAAAGTAGATGGAATATTCAATCAAGGCAGGGATGGAAGTTCAAGAAACCTCTCTTTTGGAATTGCATGAAAACCTGTGAGAACTTGTAAAACAGAGCTCACAGTGACCTGCAAATGATTTGCTGAAAAGTTTATTAGACACTGGAGCAGTTGTTTCTTATGAGTGATGATCTACATTAGGAGTCTCCAAACCTGGCAACTCTAAGACTTGTGGACTTCAGGTTTTAAAGTTGGCATGTTTGGAGATCCCTGATCTATATGGAAGATCTGCAGAAAGAAACCTTTTCTCCACCATCATCTAAAACGACCACAAGTAAACTTTTAGATGCTTCAGGTGCTTAGGAACTAAGTACTATGAAGTAATGAAAGAAAAAAAAATGAACTGTTTGGCCACAACCTAAAAAATAGATTCAACTAAATATCAACATATTTGACATGCTGATGTCCCACAGTTAACGAAGAAATCAAAGCTGAAAAGAGTTTGGATATTTCAGCAAAATTGTGACATGAAATATACTTCCATATGAACCATGAAATATAGGAAATATAGGAAATAGGAGATTCTCAGTCATCCAGGTCATGGTTGTCCCAAAGGTGCTTTTTCAAGAGGCAACTGGATTTTCTACCAGAACTGTTAGTCCAGTTGCCTCTTGAAAAAGCACCTTTGGGATAAGAACTAAGGGTTTGGGAATGAACTTCCCAGGCCCCAGACTGAAAGATTATTGAAAATCTGTAAACCTACTGTGCGTGCGAGGAGAGTTAAGAACATTTCTGAGCCCGAAACATTATGTAAGGAAGAAAGGGGAAACATCCAAAAACAAGAACTGAAAGAGCTTGGTATATGAAACACTTGGAAGCTGTTATTTCTGTCAAAGGAGGATTTGCAGAATGCTGACTGAAAGTGCGTTCAAACCTCTGCACCTGCCATGTTCAATCTTTTCTTATTTTGAATCTGTCAACTGCACATATAAATATGCATTCAGAACTGCAGAAATATCTGTTTACCTTTGTCCCATGTAGAGGTTGTGTCAGCTTCTATTTCGCTTAGGGATTCATTGGAACGTACAATTTAACCAGGAATGTCTAATTGTTTGCTCTTGAATGTACTTTGTTCTGAGCCACTGGATGAAGTTTGGTATTCTGGCTATTCCGTGGCCTAATGGAATCCCTGACTGAACAGATAATCGTGGCATTGGAGATTCCCAGGGCTTTTTTGCTTAGGAGATTTCAACAATCATTCTGAGCCTGATTGAGTCCTGGCTAAAGATGTTAGGTGCTTCACTGGCTTTATCCAGGCTGTTTTGGAATTTAGCTATGAAATTGACTTCTCCTCATATGATTTTTGTCTTAGAGAAGGTTGACAATGTATATCAGTTCCAAGGCAGATGTCATTGCAATGGATGGATCAACTGGTGAGCTTGGGCTGCTGCAGTAAGTACCTTTCTTCAGGAACGGGGATCAAATCATATGGCCAATGCCTAGAGGTTTCTAGATCCAATCAGATTTCAGAAATCAGGGACATTTTGTCAAACTTTATCCAACTGTGACCTGCTTGAGCTGAACTAGATATGCCAGCCCTAAATACCTCTTGCCCCATGTGAGAACCCATAGACCCATGGCATACAAAGTGATTGTGGATGTTGAACATGAGCACAGACAACTACCTTCATAAAGCATGAGCAAAAATGGTGCAAGATGAATCCTACTGGATATAATAAAGTCACCTCTCAAGTCAATGCTATAAACTCAAGAGAGAAAAAAAATATTGGTTTCCCTCTTGATTGGATTCACAGCAAACCAACTAATAAGAGCCATGGTGACACAGTGGTTACAGGGTAGTACTGAAGGCTACTTCTGCTGATCACCAGCTGCCAGTAGTTTGGCAGATCAAATCTCACAAGGCTCAAGGTTGACTCAGCCTTCCATCCTTCTGAGATAGTAAAAATGAGGATCCAGATTGTTGGGGGCAATATGCTGACTCTGTAAACTGCTTAGAGAGTAAAGCACTATGAAGCAGTATATCAGTCTAAGTCAGGGGTCCTCAAACTATGGCCTGTGGGCCGGATATGGCCCGCCAAAGTCATTAATCTGGCCCATGGGGACCATTGCCCCACCTACCCACCAGCCTCCACCCACCTTCTGGAGGCCAAGGAGGCCAAAACAGGGCCATTTTTGGCCTCCCTGGCCTCCAGAGAGAGAGAAAGAAAGAGAGAGAGAGAACCCCCTCCCCACACACAAACAGAAGTCCCTCACACACACCCCAAGGCAGCCACATCCCTTCACTAACCTGCTTTCCACCCCCAGGAGCACAACAAATTAAAGTGTAATTTGTGCGTATTGTTTAATGGGCTGCTAAATTGGCCACAGTCACACAGTCATATGTCCACCTAGCCACGCCCACCCAGTTAGTCCAGCCCTCCAACAGTCTGAGGGACCGTGAATTGGCCCCGTTTAAAAAGTTTGAGTACCCTTGGTCTAAGTGCTAGTGCTATTGCTAATAAAGACTTTGTCACCTTACAGTTCTAACTACAATTTACACTAGTAAATAGTAAAGTTAGCACTTTCTTCCAGTTGCTGAACCTGGAGACATGGATTTCAGTGGAGTGGGGGTAAGTAATGAAATGTGCTTCATAATATCATGATATAAACGTTCTAACTTAAATATCAAATGCCATGATGCATGTTTCATTTTGACATAATCGGGATCGACTGCAGCCCCTTTGGAAATATACATGGTGTTAATGTCCAGACTGACAAGACCTCTCCAGACAGGTTCATCAACTTGTCACTTGAGGAAATGGATATACACCTTCATACCACTATTTATTAGGGCTGTTCATGGTTCAAAAATGATTTGGAAGATATAACTTCAGCATCATGCAAACACAGTACATCTTTATCTGTCATTAAAGCAGCAACTAGAGTAAGCTTTAAAAGAAAGTGCATATCCCTTAAGGAATCCTTAATTATTCCATTTATAGTCTGCTGCAATCCCACAGGACTCTTGCTAGCTTTACAAGTATATAAAAATAATTACAACATCCACTGTCCTGTTAAAATCTGAAACATTTGAAGGGCAGAAAAGTCAAATATCAGAGGTCATTCCATACGTGGAAAAAGCTCCATCTTTAACTGCTTCCAGAAATGGTGGCTTCATGCAGTTTGCATAATAAGTTATTGACTTAGTTTTCTGATGCAGATAATTTTTTTCACATCCAAAGTCTTATATATTTGTCTAATTGCAGGCAGTACCTAGCCAGCCTTGGCTGATCTTTAAAAGGTTTTTAAGAGTCAGGCTTGTCAGCACTTGGAGATTATCAAGAAATCCCAGTATAAGTAAAACAACAATCTAGAATAATGCTTGGCAAATCACTCTATATTGTTGGTAAAAAAACATGGATGTGTCCATGTAGTCTCTAGGAACAAAACTTGACAAGGGTGATTTGGCTTTTACACTGGTATGTTCTTAGTCTTACCCAAATGGATATGTGGAATTTTGAAATCTGAACTAAGAGGCATCTTGGAAAGATAAACTGTGGCAACAGCATGAATAAATGAAAGCAGCCTACGAAATGGGATTTCAATGAATGGACGCCTAGCTTCAATTTTGATGAATTACAGAACCATTTGCAATTCTTTAGTGAAGTACAGTACAAGCTGTCTGAGAAAGCATTTAAAGAAGCAAAGTGCTAAATGGAATAAAATGACAGATCACGAAATGCAGGGCACTTCTACACAGTTGGACGTCTCCCTTGAAAGTTGTGCAGAAAGTCAGCTTTACATTTTTGCCATTAAAAAAAGATAGCTGCAGCATTTGGAAAAGCAGTTATTAAAGACACTCTGGTCATGGAAAGTGAGGGAGGGGGATCCTTTAATCTCCAGTGAGATTAAGTGTTTCTGAATAATGTTGCAAATCATTACTATCTAAGGCGCTTCACTCTTCTATTTGCAGTTGAAGAAAATAAAATCTGCTGAATATTTTCTCAAGTACCTTTGCCGTGAGCAGGTTTAGCCTAAAGAGTTGGATTCAACTCTTTCCTCCTATATTCAAATTCAATTCAATTCAGCTACATTAGCTTTCTATGTATAAAACTTGAGATGTTCAGATACTTTGGTAATCTTACTGCTCTCTAGACTCATGAAAACAATATAGAATTTCTGCAAAACTCCTTTTTTAAGAGAGACACATTTATATAGACCAACGTACATGTCAAATATTGCGGTCAATTCTTGAAATATTGACATGAGAATAGCCTTGGTAGCATTATGTACTTTTGCTAGCAGCATATACTGCAATTATTTTAAGAGACATCTTACCATTAGCCTTTCAATGTTACAGTATCTGTGTTTGTCTTGGGCACCAGGAATCCAAGAATGACATTTCTGTCCATCATTAATGGTGTCAAGTTATGGATGTGCACATTGTAATTTTGAAATTAAGGGTCTAAACTTATTCCACTGCTAGTCTTATTTTCCTTCTGCTGAGTAGATCAATTATCATTCCCTTATGCTAGTGCATGATGTTTTCACAATGTTTGTACTATTAAGCTAACTGATGGACTCTATACAAACAAATTAAGTGTTCTTAAATTGGTCAACAACTGCTCACTCTGTATGGAAACATGTGTGCTGTGCCTATCCAATAGAAGCCAGTAATGAAAACAGGAACATATTTCAGCTGCTATTTATGAATTTCAGAAGTATTTCTCCATATTACTGCTTTTTGCTACAAGTTCCAGAGACTTTTGAGATATATATCTCTATGAGACTAATTTATAATACGTGCATTACTGAGACCTGGCTAGGACAAGAGGATTGGGGAGAGGATCTTCTATCTAAAATATGCCCAGCTGGGCTGCAGATGTGGCACCAGTCAAGACCCCATAAAAGGGCCGGTGGGCTGGCAGCAATCATCCAAAATACTTAGGATGCCACAGATTGCCAGATGTGAGACCCTATTTTTTAATTTAGGCACTAAGAGGGGTTAATTGGGACTTTTGCTCAGTCTCTCTCTGAGTAGCAACCTCCCTGCCTGAGTCTTGACTCCATGGCCAGATTGGCATTAGAGATCCCTAGACCAGGGGTCTCCAACCTTGGCAACTTTAAGCCTGGTGGACTTCAACTCCCAGAATTCTCCAGCCACTGGGAGTTGAAGTTTTCCAGGCTTAAAGTTACCAAGGTTGGAGACCCCTGCCCTAGACAATACATAATTAGGGTAATTTGCCTGATCTAGGTTTTTATTTTCCAGAGCAGTGGCCCATCCCAGGTGACAGATGGGCCTATCTGAGTTTCAGAGGGAGCTTGGGTTTGGTCTGGAAGACCTGCTACACCAACTGGCTTAAGCCCTGGTGACCACTTGGAATAGGAGAGCAGTTGCGAGTTTTGACTGGATCGTACTTGAATGACCTTTCTGCACCAGGAGTGGGTTCTACTTACCTTTACTACTGGTTCGCAGTGGGGCTGTTTTGATGACATCAGGGTCGGTGGGCGGAGCCTTCCGCCGGTTTTACTACTGGTTCTATAGAACTGGTGCGAATGGAGAGCAACCCAACATTGCTCTGCACCCATGGTTCCTGGAACTATACATGATATACAAAAGGAATTAAGAATTAAGGAAAGTAAAGAGGCCGAAGAGATGCTTAGAGTGCCACTGAAGAACAAGAAGTGTTGATGATCAAACACCAACTACTTTATGGCAGTAAGAGCAGTGAAATGTAATTTTTTCTCCACCTTTATTGTGTCTATAAATAGTTGCCCAAAGGCTCTGTTTCAGTGACCTGATCCCTCCTTGTTAGCAGAAAGACTGGGATTCACCCACAAAGTTACTGAGTCTTGCATGGTTATCTGGAGAGTCTGATCCTGCTTAACTTGAAGAAGTAGACAGGGCTGTGGAACTGCTAGTTCAGCCACTTGTGTTTTAGATCCATGTCCCTCTTGGCTGGTCAAGGTTGCCTGGGACAGGCCATGTGATTGGATAAGGGCAGTGGTGGAATAAATACATTAATAATTCTAGCACACATCTTATTCTCTAGTGCAGTTTTAACTTGGAGAAATCAGTCACAATGTTTTGATATTTTTTTTTATCAGGTGAGCTGCTGAGTCACCAGATTGTGGTGGAATATTCAATCAGTCAGGCAGTGTCAAGGAGAGCATAGAGTCTCTATACCATTTGTTTAGTCATTTAAAACAACTTTTGATTCACATTTGATTCACTGAGACTCTTATAACCTAAAAACAACCTATTTTAGCCTAGCTAACAGAAAGGTGTTAACTTGAGGTTCCAGAAACCAAATTTAGAAACCTCTGAATGCAGAGATTTGCTGTGCTGTTAATCTATGCCCCTCTTTCAATTACGTTTGATGTATATTTCATGTCAGGGACCACCATATTCTGCAGAATGCTTTAAGCTGTGTGAAACTGATAAGAACTACACATTCTGCTAAAATACCCAGCCAAAGATTGGAAAGTAGAATTGTAATGCATTTAAATACCATTATAATCTGATGCTAAATATGTGGATGTCTCCACCAGGTCTATGAATGCTTTGAAAATGCTTTGGAAGGGCTTCAAATGGTCCACATTAATGCAGTACTTCTGCACTATTCATTAAAACAGACTTCGTGAGTTTGAAAAACGTTCGTGGAGAAAATTTATCTATGAGGTTGTTAAGAGTCAAAAATGATTTGATGGCACCTAATCAATCTGAAAAAAGTGGTGGCTGCTTTGAGCAGCTGGCACCTTAAAATTAAAGTGATTATCAAAGCAGTTTTGTTCTAGATTTATATAGGCGCCTGGGGAAAAGATGAAGTTTACTGAAAAAGTAGGCCCAATGCTTGTGCTCTAACAAGGTCCAAGTCAATAATTCCAAGTTATTTTTTAGGTATATACACCAACAAATCATATGCAAAAGGGGGAGGATGAAAAGGTTGTAAAATGTTGAAAATCTGCAGTGGGGGATTTCTGTGACATGCAAGAATTCATAGGTCCAAAACCAAGGGTACAGAAGCAATAAAAAAGAAAGGGGCTATATTAAAACACAATTGATTTTCCAATATATGAAATAGCATTTTAATTTTTTTTGCCAATGTTTTGGGCTTTGCTAAATGTTCAGATGACAGGTAGTCCTTGCTTAACATTTACGACAGCATTGAAAACAGTATTTATGACCAGTCCCTGCACTTATGACCATCACAGTATCCCTATGTCATGGGATCAAGATTCAAATGTCTTCTCTTCCCTTTTAATTTTTTTCTTTTTGTTTGTCTTATTTGTTTTTTGAAATGTAATAAAGTTACATTTAAGAGATTCAGGTGCTTCACAACCAGGAGGCATTTATGTGCCCCCCCGTGTATTACAGTGCCCCATGGTCATATAACAACCATAAAGAGCTGTGGTGGCACAGTAGTTAGAATGCAGTATTGCAGGCTAATTCTGCTGACTGCCAGCAGTTCGATTCTGACTGGCTCAACGTTGACTCAGCCTTCCATCCTTCCAAGTTGGTAAAATAAGGACCCAAATTGTTGGAAGGATTTGCTGATTCCATAAACCGCTTAGAGAGGGCTGAAAAGCACTGTGAAGCAGTATATATGTGTAAGCATTATTGCTGTAATTTGCATGCTTCACAGCCAGCATCCAACAAGCAGGTTAAGATGGCAGTAAAATCGCAAGGCACAGCCATACGATGTCTTGTTTTAACTATTAGGGGTGACTTGCTTAATGACCACTGTGGGATTGAGATCATGGTCTTGTGATGCCCCATTTAACATATATATAAATTAGAGATTGAGTAGCCACTTAAACAGACTCCCTGTACTCAAAGTGATGACACTTGTTAGGAATGTAAGCAAGGCTTGCGGAGGTTGTGATGGAATGTAGTAGATTGGATTCCCACGAGGAAGACGGTACATTCCAGAGACAGCTCAGTCCAGATATGCTGTGTGGGAGAGAAAAGAAGGTGAAGGGAGCCTCTCCCCAATAGTTCTGAGCATATGGTAGATAGAGATAGCAGAATGCTTCACTTTGGAAAGATTCTGTCTATAGGGTTTGGAACAAAAAGGAACCCATTTGAAAGAAACACTGCACATCTTCTTGGTTTGGGGCTTCCCTTGCCACACCATCAAAATACATCTCTGGAAGGGAGAAAGCCATGTCCCAGGTCATGTACAGAAAAGAAGAGACAGAAAATCTGATTGTTTTAAAACTTCAGGACGACAGGCTGGAAAATGGATAATTATTCCCCATAACCTCCGATTGGAACCTACAAGAAATGGTTAAAAATCCAGAAAGGAAATGGGGGAAATTTTTGCTTCAGAAACTTTGTATGGAGATAAATGTATAGCCTGTGTCAAAATTGTTGCTGTTGCTGCTGTTTGTTAAATCCAGTGTCTCTAGGAGATTGGATGTGAATTCAGCTTTTCACTTTTCATGCTAAGCATGAGGATATAATATAGTCCTTAATCTATTCTCATAATTTATAATATGAAGTGGAATCTTGGCAAGCCTCTTCTCTGAAATCAAGAAAAGTGTTCACTTGCAGCAGACTAGTGCTATTGTGTGGTTTGCGCAAGCCCTAATCTTCTATTTTGGAATTGTTCTTTTTAATTCATTTGAAAACAACTATTTTACCATGAATTGGAGAGCTTTGTAATTTATCTTCAGCACAGACCCAATACAATCTGAGGAAAGAAACCTTTCTTTTGGACGCTTTTTATCTTGAATTATGCATTGATTCTTTCTTGTTGATTCTTGAGAAGTCAAATATAAAATATTCCGTTATAATTAAGTATAATTGCTCCTGAGGAGGAAAGCTATGGCAAATCTAGACAGCATACTAAAAAGCAGAGACATCACCCTGCCAACAAAAGTGCATATAGTCAAGGTTAGTTTTCCCAGTTGCAATGTATGGCTGTGAAAGTTGGACCATAAGAAAGGCTGAGCACCAAATAATTGAGGCCTTTGAACTATGGTGCTGGAGAAGACTCCTGAGAGTCCCTTGGACTGCAAGGCGATCAGACTGGTCAGTCCTAGAGATCAACCCTGACTGCTCTTTAGAAGTCCAGATCCTGAAGATGAAACTCAATTACTTTGGCCACCTAATGAGAAGGACTCACTGGAGAAGAGCCTAATCCTGGGAAAGTTTGAGGGCAAAAGACGAAGGTGATGATAGCGAATGAGGTGGCAGGATGGAGTCACTGAAGCAGTAGGTGTGAGCTTAAATGGACTCCAGAGGATGGTAGAGGACAGGAAGGCCTGGAGGAACGTTGTCCATGGGGTCACGATGGGCTGGACATGACTTCACAACTGACAATATAATTAAGTATAATATAATAGCAATTACAAACCTTGCATGGGGGTTGGAGACTGGCCATACAAGATACCTGCTCCACAGCGGGATTTCTTGTGTAACAGAGCTTTTGATCCTTGTCAAATTTAGATCAATAAGCTATTAAGAGATAGTTCTGTTTATTAGACCTCATCATATGACAGCTTGGGCATTTTAATTGTTGCTTCTTCATGTCTTATGTCTGAGAGGCACGTTGGTTGGGATGATGGTATCATCTTTAAATGGCCTCCGAATGCTACATGAAACAGCTGCACTGCAAAAAATAGCTTACTGTGACAGTAGCAAGGAAGGGTGCTCAACAGAACCAAGTCACCGCCCTACAAGACATTTTTATGACAAGTGGCCACTTGCAATGAGTATGAACACTCTCCTTATATAAGAGTATGAGAGAGAATAAACCCACAACTTTCTGAAACTTCTTTTAAGATATGTGTCAACCCTGAAGTGAACAGGTCTTTACGGCTTCAGGGTTGCCACAAGACTGGGGGGGGGGGGGGGGCGGGCTGGGTAGGGGGGAATAGTCAGCTGAGGTTTTGTAGTCAAAACAAAAAATTTTCCTATGGGAACCAAGGACATTTCAACAAGTGGCGGGGAAGAGGAGGAGTACAGTAACCAAGCAACTCATCAGCACTTCTATTGGACAATGTGACTGATGACTGGGGAGAGGGGGAACTTTCACTTTTTAATTAGGTGAAAACCGTGGGAAATTTCAGAATTGGTTTTCACCAGTTGTGCCAATACAATGTATCCAATAAATTGTTCTTCGAGGAATCTACCTGCCTGGGAGTTCTGCTTTCAATGGGTGCATTGCTTGGAATGTTGACAATAGGGACTTAGAAACTCTACTCTTGATAGGCTAAAATTCCTTAATTGCAGTAAGATAGTTGCTAACAGTATATCCAGGCATTTCCCTCCAGTCACCAAAATATTCAATCTTTCATATTTACTTGGTTGGCCAGAAGCTCCGGCAATGACTCTATGTCTTCCTTATCACCATATGGGGCCCAGAGTATTTTTTTTTTTTTAAATTATAGGACAGTTAAGAGGTTCCTGCCTGATAAGTTTGAGACTGAAAAGAGAGAAACCATTTCATATATGTTCTCTATGTTGCTTATAGGATGGATGGATGGGTATATGTGCATGCACACATATATAAATGGGGAGAGGGAGAGACACAGAAATGACAGAGCAAGCTTAGGAACTTAATTTTTGTATGCATCTTTATAAAAGCTTTTCCAGACGTCTGTCAGTGAAATGAAAGGTTGGGCTTGGTGGCATAAAATAGATTAACACTTTAATATAGTGTAAGTTTCTTTGCCAAGCTACTAGCCTTTTGTAACTATGCAGCTCCCCACCGCAGACATCTGTAGTGGTGTGAACAGAAGTTCACACATTTCCAAACATTCAGAGTTCAAAAAGCTTTAGGGATCTCAGCTGTAGCCTCGTGGAAGAAAAAATTCACCTAATGGATTTTTGTTATCGTAGACTAACTACATCTGCTATCCAAATAAATAGCTTTGAAAACAATGTGTGATTCTACATTCCTTTGACTAAGGAATGCTTTAATTGAACATATGTTACATTTCACATTCCAAAAGAAAAGCGGCTGAGTATCTTTACATTTTTTGCTGGCGCCAAAAAAAACATTGCAGCGTATGAAAACATGTGCACCTGGCTGGGAATTTAGCTTTCATGATATGCTAAACTGATTAAATGGTAAACAATTTGTCTGAACACCATTCAGAGGTCTTGTGGGATGCATGTTGTGTCACAGTAATTTACAGCTCCTTTATTAACAGAAAAAGGTACAAACGAAAAATTAAAAAATGTTACATGCTAATGAGCATTGCAACACTTTAACAGAATGCATCAAATGTCAAGCTGAATTTTTTAAAAAATAATTATCAATTATTTTAATAATTATTTATTAATAATTAATAATTATTTATTAACAAGAGAAATACATTCCATGTAGAAATAGCTAGAAAATATTTTATAAATGTTTAGAAGTTAAGAGCTGAATGAACGAACAAACAAATGGAGGGGTAAAGGAATTTTGAAAAATCTGATTTTACCAACATCGTGTGTGTGTGTACACAAACACATATGATGTTGATGAAACACACACACACACACACGTTGGTGAAATCAGATTATATATATGATGTATATATCATAACCCCACAATAGCACTTCATAGATACATGTAAGCCTCCTGTTTCTAGCCTTCCAGTCATCTTTAACTTTTATTTTCACAGGCAAATAAAACTCTCTAACATGTTTGATTCCTGAGATCCCTAAACGCCAGTGAAAAGTGTTTTTTAAACTGTGTAAAAGCTAATAACCAGTAATCAAAATGCTTTAGCTATGCCCTTGACAAATTTCTAAAAGAACTGAGTTTTGTAAATTAAAAAAAATTCACTGGCATTTGAGAAATCCCCCTTTTTCTAGTTTTCCATGCCTACCCTTTTTTCACTTATGGTGTTCCTGAAAAATGTTCCATGCATAATGGGTATATACTGCATAAGAGTCAAAGGGTGAGTCAAAGAGTGGAAGAATGGCTATTAAGACTCTCGGAAGTCTTTACATCATGGGAAAGCTCTCTTTCTACAATGCAGTGCTATAAGTGAAACAGTATCTGATCAGAGATAGACTGAACCACAGCCTATTGTTCAAACATGCTCAGTATTAACATCAATTAAAATAAGGTGTCAATTTAAAGACTGGATTCTAAGTATGATGATGAAGCTAATCATTATGTTGGTGAATGTGTAGCTGTGTTTGTGTATTGTGCGTTTATTTTCCTGAACACATTAATTCTGATTCAGAAATCAACCTCTGAAAACACATGTGAAAACAAGAACACCTACACCAGCCTATTCCAAGTTAATGAAGCTGTAGATATTAATGAAAATAACGTCAAACTGTAAGCAGCAGAAGGTGGGATGTGAAGACAAACATCTCATTTTAGGCAGTTCTGCACAGCTGTCACAACTTCTTGCAAAACATCATCTCGATTCTCTCTCGTAATCTAAAATTTAGAAAAAAACAAATACCCTTGAAATATGGATTAATATCAGTTTTCATTTATTTAAAGTAGCCAAAATGCAAAGCTTATAAAGTGGGAATGTTTATGAAGACTTTTTGTATGTCCTTAATTAGAACAAGAACTAAGAATTGTCCAATTAGCTAGTTGTTATTGTTTTTAATTGTAAGATTTCCTTTATTGCCATATTAGGAGGCAATAGTCCTTTGGATTCTGACTTTTTGCTTTGTACTGATAAAGAACCCATGCATATTAAGTAGGTTGTGCATAATACTGCAGATGTAGAAATATACAGACATGCAGGGAAATAGATTACATATCACCAAAATAGCAAAAGTGTACAAGATTTATACTCTGGATGTCATCCTTTTAGTATAAACATAGGGCTCTGAAAAGAACTTGTTCCCCCCAAAAAAAATCTTTCCAAAGGGTGAAACAATTTGTAGCCCAGGTATTTACACTGAAGGTAATGTGTCCATATTCCAAGAATGCTGGAGCTAAATTAGACAAATGGGAAAGGAAATATCAGGATGGGCAACGGAATCAGCCCATGGACTCACTCAAGGCATAGTTTTTGTGGGGTATCTAAAAAAGAGAAGGAATGAGGTGGGAAAAAAAGAAACAGGACGATAAATCTATAGTCCTTGAAACTTGTATCAAAATAAATTGGCCTAAATGAATCAAGAATATCTTGGGCATCTTCCTGCATTGATTTTATGTCTGGTACCTCTGGTTTGATGAGATTCCATTTAAAAGAATGTGACATTTTGTTCTAGGAGCTGGAAACAAAGAAACATGAGACTGACTTAAGTTGACCAAGAATGAAAATGGCTCACAACACGAAACACAGCCCCAAGTAATAATATAATAATAACAAGTTATAAAATAGAACATGCCATCAAAATCCAAAAAACTTCAACTTCTAAGGTCTGGTGCTGTCTCCCAATAGCATTTCCTCCACTCCCATCCCTTTTGAAAATTTTGAAAAAAGAGGTTAAAAAGTATATTCTTTACTAGGACTATTTCCTAGTAAAAATGATTTGCAGTAAGCACCTCGAAAAGCAAAGTCCCAGCACCCTTCTGGGAGATCCTGAATAGAAGTATCACTATGAAAATAAAGTTAAATACTCAACTGAAGACTTGAGCCTGGGGAATAAAAGGTGTCCTTACTTTAAAGAACAGCAGGGAGGCACTATGATCCTGTTCAGCCCAAGCCATGTCTTTTGAACCATTTTCAAAGCACAGGCAGGCCTATTCATTACACTTTTATCTTTTCCTCCAATAGAGAAGGTTTCAATAACCAGCACTCCAGTGGCGCAGACGGCAAAGAGATTCTTCAGGGCACACATGGAGTTATACGCAAGCTTTGTCAATAATTCATTACCTACCGAACTTAGTTAAAAGTTCACAAGAATAAGCAATGTTACTAAATATTAAAGTCACTACCTTTACCTCAGATTCAGATAAATGTGGGGCAAGACAACTTGATATCTCTCAAAGTCACTGGAATGGCCACTGAAGCTGTGTTTTGCATTTTCCAGATATTTGGAATCTAACCATGTAGTAACTGAATTTCTAGGGTTAGTAGTATTAATATTGCAAATAAGTATAACACCAGGACATATTCATAAATGAAACCCATTATTAACATTAGGCTGTAATGTTATTACTGGCAAGAATATCAGTGATAATGGAATGCTTCCCCCCCCCCCCCCCCCCAAAATGTCTCCATATTCCCTATAATGCATTTGTTTTCCCTCTCCTGAGCTTGTCACAATACACATTAGGAAAGTCCCATGATTACTGCTGTTTATCTGGAAATTTCTGAAGTCACATTTTACAGTACCACATTTAGATGCATCTCAGAGAAAGCTGTGTTTAGACTTTTGAAAATGGATTGGTTATATAAGCTCAATGAATGGATCTATTTGCAGCCATTTAAAATAAATATTTTGACTTCTTTACTGTATGTTTTCTAAGTAAAGGGTAGATGAATGGGATACACTTTAAACTTCATATCTGAATACTGGTGCAGCTGAAGCCCAGGCAGGAGAGCTATAAGAAATCTACCACAGAATCAACTTTATTTCCAGTAGAAGCGAGCACCTGTTTTTTCAAAGGGAATTGTTCCAAACAAATGTTAAATAAGATGTCAGACCATTGCTTGCCAATAAAAACAGACTTTCTCAGTGGATCTGTCTGTGACTTACACTGAAGACTTTCACCTCTTTTCTATTTCTGATCTCTTCCACAAGTCTCAAAGGCTTTCCTTTAGGCACTGGGATTGTTCCAAGTATCACAGTCCCGGATCCATTCAAAATTTGTTGGACAGCTTGAATAAATGTCTGGCTGAAGAGCTCCATTTTACCAATCTCATCAATTATGCATACCTTTTTCACTGAGCTGCTGTCAAAATCAGTCTATGAGAAAAATATGTATGGTATAAAAACACTTAGCAGCAAAATGCAAAATATTTTTACGTGACTTAAATCACAATTTATATGAAGGATACATTATCTGATGCCTCCTGATCTTTGGGCTCCAGCTCAGAGGCAGCAGGGCAAAACAAAGTTTTCAGTGAGAGCTGCAGGACAAAACATCAGGTTATCTACTCTGACCTCTAGAGAAAAAAATAATTCAAGGTAACTGTTTCTTACAAAAACATTTTTGTAACATTTTTGTGAGCACTCACAATTTCAGAGGCAAGCTATTCCATTAATTATTCTGTCAGAAAATTTTTCCTTATTTCTAGGTTGGATCTCCCTTTAACAAGCTATCTTCCATTACTTCTTATCCTGCCCCCTTGTGCTTTGGAGAATATGTTGTCCCACTCTTTTCTATGACAGTCCCTCAAGTCAGGGGTGGGCTTCAAAAATTTTAGCCAGGGGTTCTCTGCCCGGTTGCTGGGTGGACGTGGCCATGGTGGGGGTGGCCTAGTCGGCTCCTAGACCATGGCGTGGTGGTGGGGGACGTTTTTGCCCTCCCTGGGCTCCAGAGGCTATCCTTGAGTCTCCAGGAGGGCAAAAACAGCCTCCCCAGGCTCAGAGGCCCTCTGGAGGCCAGAAATGGGCCCGTTTCTGGCCTTCCCGAACTTCTGGTAGGCCTGTTTTTTGCCTTACCGAGCCTCCGTGCACGCCCTGCACTTATCTGCATCCAATATGGGCTGCGTGGGGACTCCTGGGAGAGGCAGGGTGGGCAGGGCCAGCCAGGAGTGGGATTTGGGGGTTCTCCGAACTGCACAGAATCTTAGCTACAGATTCTCCCAAACCACTGCGAACCCCCAGCAGCCCACCACTGCCTCAAGTACTGGAAGACAGTTATCATGTCCCCCTAATTGTTTTAGGCAAAAGCTAATGGAAAATCAATGGGTTTTATGCCTTGCTGAATTTTTCCCTTCTATATATGTCCCTCTCTATATGTAAAGCTAAAATTAATGAAGGAATACAAGAACCGTTACCATAACTGATAAAAGATAAGAAAAGAGAATGTAAACAACAACATAGGCCTGAAAAGGGGGGAAGCATGAGAAAAAGGCACAAAATAATCTAAGCAGAGGAAATGATACCAGACTTCCATAATTCTGTTATTTTTTCTTACAATAGAGTTCCTGTAGTGTCTCTTTCTTGAACTGACCTGCCTGGAAGGGCTAACACTTTAAGACAAATCTACCTCATTCTGAGTGACTTCATGAACACAACTTTGTGTTTTTCTTTGCGACAAGACAGAAGAAGTTTGTCACTGAGGCTTTCTGGGACTTTTTTAAACTTCTCCATTTAGGTCATTTCTGTAGAATTTAGAGTTTCCCACCAAAATATGAACAAAAACCAACGCTGTTTTGCTTTTCAAAAACAGCTAAAATTATCAGTGTTGCTACCGAGCTGGATTCAAATATTTAGATATTATTAAGAGATATTCATATATATTTGAGGTTCAAATAATTTGGAAGTAGTCTGATCTACATCTAAAGATGTAATTTATTTTAAACTTTTTAAATATTTGTATTATATGTGTTTTAATTTGGCTGTTCACCGCTCTGAGTCCCCCCGGGGAGAAGGGCGGTATATAAGTTGAATGAATGAATGAATGAATGAATGAATGAATGAATGAATGAATGAATAAATAAATAAATAAATAAATAAATAATCTATGACAAGACAGTAAACTATGTAGCTGAAGTACTATTTGCATCAATATTTGTAAATCTACATTGGAAACGTCAGCTGCTAAAGGCCAGCCAAAGGCCATATTGGCACTTATTTTCTATAATGTATCTTACTTATGAGACCACCTTGTTTTATCTCTTGCATTACCACGAGAGATTCAAAGAAATAAACATGTTCATTTACAAGTCTTTAAATTCATGATCACAAAGTTCTTCTGTCAGTGAATAAACATCCACAAATGTGTGAAATGAAAACCTCCAAGAATAAGCGTGATCACACTATTTTGAGACACTTCATACATGCAAATTTAAAGCCCCATAAAATATAGCCTATGCATTTTCATGAAAATCTCTACATTATTCAAGAAAACATACAGTTCTACTAAGTAACTTACGTTTCTCAACAAAGGAAGAGCCAACTGTTCAAATGAAGCTAGATCTACAACATATTGGCCAACACGATATTCATGCCTTGCTGCTGAATGACCAGAGCTACATAAAGAAAATACACAGCCAAATGTTTTATTTGACCAAGTATACAGAATCAAAACTATGAGTAAATCAAAAACCTTATATGTTTCAAAACACAGTAATGACCTTCAGGGGAAAAATAGAAAATAAAATAATGTGGGAT
Organism: Masticophis lateralis; assembly: GCA_030761175.1. Classification (NCBI taxonomy): domain Eukaryota; kingdom Metazoa; phylum Chordata; class Lepidosauria; order Squamata; family Colubridae; genus Masticophis; species Masticophis lateralis. The sequence goes on from JAUDYJ010000001.1 coordinate 73,115,382, forward strand.
AAGTTTACATGTATGGTTTTAATTATGTTAGTATTAGAGCCTCCAATCTGGTTGCCATGCCTCTTCTCCTTCTAATGTTTCCTCATCTTTCTTAAGTGATCCAGATGGCTGCTAATATCCCTATCTATGTAATAAAACATAAAGACAGAGCCACAAAATGTAGTTAGAAGGAGCAAATGGTATTAAGAGACCTGAGAACAATTTCCGACCTCCGGACTTTTCGTCGGGTCCTAAAAACTTATCTTTTCCAGCTTGCCGGTCTAGCCTGATCCCTGTTGAATTTTTAAAATTTTTTAGAGTTGTAGGGTTGTCGTATTTTAATATTTATTTGTTTTTAATTTTCAGCCAAAGTTTATATGGGTTTTAAAATTTTTAACTTTTATGTACTGTTTTTTATTCGGCTGTTCACCGCCCTGAGTCCGTAAGGAGAAGGGCGTATATAAATCTAATAAATAAGTAAATAAATAATAAATAATGGCCTTGAGGTGATAGACCAGAGTGGAGACTGCCTACTGTCCTTTCAAATGTTCTAAAAATATAACATAATTTTTAATTGGGACTATTTTGCTGATTTTTTCAGTCATTAGCACTGCACATTATTATGGGGTGGTGCTAATTATATCCTTCCTATATATCACAAATGTTTACACAGTATTCAGTTATGGGCTAATTTCTTACCCATAATTTAAGACCAACTTAAGTATTAACCTAATAGTTACATGATAATTTTTCAATCGTATCTGCCATTTTTTAAAAAAAAATTGATTTATATGCCGCCCTTCTCCGGAGACTCGGGGCGGCTTACAATAGCATTCATACTTTGGTATATTTTATACAAAGTAAGCTTATTGCCCCCACAAACTGGGTCCTCATTTCACCTACTTTAGAAAGGATGGAAGGCTGAGTCAACCTTGAGCCTGGTGGGATTTGAACTTGCAATAATTGCAGGCAGCTGAATGTTAATAACAGTTAATAACACTGCTTTAGTCTGCTGAGCCACCAGAGATCCTTGAGCCACCAGAAATCAGAAATTTCTGCTCTTCATGTTTGTGAACCATAATGGCCTTACATAAGCATTCCACTGAGGATTTAAAAAAAAATAATGCCAGAAAATATATTTTAAAAGTTCATTACCCAACTCTAGATAAAATTCCTCTTCTTCCATTCAGAGTGACAACATCAAACCCTGTTCTCCGGCCACTTTCTCTCACTTCCTCTGTGTAAAATCCATCAATGGGGATGCCAGATGATTTCAAAATTTCAGCAGCTTTCCGAATCAATGTTGTTTTTCCAATTCCTACAGCAAGAAGTCTTGTTAAGCTTCACTTTCAATAGTATAAAACAGAGCAATTATTATTTTAGGACTATCTGACTCCTTGTTTTTACCTGGCTAATTCAGTACGGTCATTCATACTGTAAATCTTTTGCTCTCCTAATGCCAAAAAATATGCACCCCATTCACATAGTTAAATGTCTTGGGGGCAATATGTCATGTGATCAGGAAAACTGGGCCACCTGATTAATTCTAAGAGGATTGATTATAGTCCTTAAGATCTTTGAACTATTGTCCAAACAGCTTATTGGGGTAGTTAATCAATCTTTTCCCCATTTGAAGTACAAACACTACAAAAATTGGGTCTCTACAAATCAGAGGTGGGTTTCAGCAGGTTCTGACCAATTCTGGAGAACCGGTAGCAGAAATTTTGAGTAGTTCGGAAACTGGTAAATACCACCTCTGACTAGTCCCAACCCCATCTATTCCTTGCCTCCCAAGTTCCAGCTGATTGGGAGGAAATGGGGATTTTGCAGTAACCTTCCCCTGGAATGGGGAGGGAATGGAGATTTTACAGTATCCTTCCCCTGCCACGCCCACTAAGCCACACCCACAGAACCGGAGGTAAAAAATTTTGAAAGCCACCTCTGCTACAAACATCCCTTTTCTCGAATTAGTTTGGTTTTTACTTCCCCACCCAAGTTTCTGTGTATATGTGTATGAAAAAAAGGAAGGAACATATGGAGATGTCACTGCAATTTCTCTGGCAAAAAACAAGGAACTGGGAAAGTAAGTGAAAGCCACCAACTAGAAAGAGACCATATCGCTCAAGTTATTCCGAGTCGTGCTTTCAGTCCATAGAAGTGAGTCATTTATCAGAGAAAGGGATCAGATATATCATACAAAGGCTGTCACAGAGTAGAAGATCCAACTGGCTTTCTCCTCTCAAAATATTCTATAATTCTCAAGTCTCTCTGGAATGCCTCCACTAATTTTCCACAGCTGGTACTAATTAGGACTACCAGATCTACTCTGCAAAACTCCAGATGACCAGTTGATTGCAGTGAAGAACTGGAGTTTTTGTTGACATCTTGCAGGTCAGATCTGAAACCTTAGTATTTATTTCCTGATTGGTCCACAAAAATATTGCCATGGGTCTTATTCTTCGTTACCTCTAAATCCCTCTCCAAAATGCTCCTTTTTCAGGGAAATTTAAGAGCCTTCTAGTTCCTTTATCTTAATCTCTTACTCTATTCAGAAGACCAGATTTGAGTTGATTCTTTATCAGCCAGAGTGTACCAGACAATACCAGGCAGCAGGCTTAAAAAGAACCTCAGCCTCCAGATAGTAACTTGTCCATGTAGGAATGTGAAATGGGAGTGAATTCTCCCCACTTGTCAACTCAAGAAAAAAAGCACTTTTCCTCTGCAACTGTATTGAGAACAGCAGTTGTGTTTGCTGCCAGCAAATGCCATTCTCACCCCTAGCTTTTCCCAAGGAAAAAATAGGCAGAGTCATTAGAGCAGAGTTCACATTTGAGGCCCTGCAGGTACAATGTGCCTTGGAGATGCCAAACCCCTAATTTATAGGAGCCAAGCAAATAAGTGTAATTGGATTAATTATATCCTTTCCCTGCTTTTATCCTATCTTTTTTTCCAGGACCTCAAAGCAAGGATATATATAAAGGGACCTTCTCTTTATTTCATTGGTTCTTCCCCACCACCTTGCGAAGTGGGTGGTGGGGAAGAATAGCTAGCCCATCTTCCCTAATGAAGCTGGATTTGAATACAGGCCTCCTCAGCCCTAGTCCAACACTTTTAACTCCTATGTCAAAATATACCTGTTTCAGATTACAAGGTACCCAAAGGAGGGACTTGCACATGAATAAATAAACACACAAGATAGTGGCAGATCCTATATTACTGGAGGGGAGGGGAGCATTCCTCCTTTGCATCAATGAAGGTTGTGTAGTTAATACTGGGAACTGGAGACCCATTATCTCATTTGAGCCTCTCATCAAGCAGTGTTACAATATACTGAAAAGAAATCCACTGCCATTTTGGCCAGGCATTCCCGTGGATCAATTTTTGAAGGCCAGCAATAGAAATACAATATCTTCCAGAGAATATTGCAGCCGCTGTCTCTGTCAAGACCTTCTCCAGAGGAAATTAAGAAGGGATTTCTTCTTAATTTCCACTTCCTACAAACACCACCCAATAAAGCTTGTTTTTATTAATATAATCTCCACTCTATCCGAAGCCAAGCTGCCGTTATCCTGTATAATCCTATCAATATATATATATATATATATATATATATATAGAGAGAGAGAGAGAGAGAGAGAGAGAGACGACTGGTTCTATAGTTTACACTTAAAAGACTTTCAGGAATCTATTCCAGGGACAAGCGACCTGCAAGTAACTAATAAGAAACGGCGCTGTGGGCCCGCCGTGTAAATCTCATTCACTCCGAAAATAAACTCCATCGTGTTTCCGTCGGGGAGGAAGGAGGGCATAAATTGGATGCAACACTGCAATCTGATCTACAAAAGGAGCTCGGGATTGGTGCGGCTCGCAATTGCATCGGGAGCAAAAAACTGCTGTATGCAAAAGGAGACACTGATCCTCCGATGCACATTAACTCGGAAGAAAACCACGCGCTCTCTCTCCACCCACCCATAGCCGGAAATAAGGCGCTGCAAAAGCGAAGCTGCAAGTGTGTGTTGCCGGCTCTTCTCTGGGATTCCCCCCCCCCTCCTCCAGCCCCCGACTTGCTCTTGCACGGGTCATAGCTGGCCGCGTGCCGAAGCAATGCCCGGCGGCCCCGGAAAGGCCTCTCGTTCTCTCCAAGCTCCTCCCGCTAGCTCTTCCCCGCTATGGGCCGTGTGCTTGCCCGATATTTCCAGAGTTCTAGGTGGTGGGGAGAGAAAGGAGTTACCTGGGGGTCCCGTGAGAAAAACGTGCGTGGCCATGTTGGCCAGACGGCCCGAGAGAGAGAAAACGCGAGCCCTGCGCGGGGCGGGAGAAAATTTAGCGGCCCTGAGACTCCCCCCCCTCCTTTTTCTTTTCCTCCAGCCGCTTGGGGGCGGAGAAGAAAAGCTGTGGTGCAGCTGCCTCTTCCCCCCACCCCAGCCTTTTCTGCTTTTACCTTTTGCAATCTTTTCCCGTTGCGCGAGAGCAGTTTTTCAGAGATTTGACAGTAACAGTTGGAAGGGACTTTGGAGGTCATCTAGTCTAACCCCCTGGAGGATGAAGCGCCCTGCATGCTACCTAAGGGAGTAAATTCTGTTTGGACTGACTTCAGCACAAGGCCGTTTGATTCGGGGTCGCTGCTCCTAATGGAGTATTGGTAGTCTTCGACTGTTGTTTCATTTAGTGACCATTCATAGTTACAACGGCCCAGAAAAACGTGACTTAGGACCCCCTTTTACACTTATGACCATTTCAGCATCCCCAGGGTCAGGTAATCAAACCTTGGACACTTGGCAACTGGCACGTATTTATGACAGTTGCAGAATCCTGGGGTCAGGTTTTGCAACCTTCTGACAAGCAAAGTCAGAGTCACTTCACAATCGTACTATTGACTAAATACCTGCAGTGATTCATTTAACAACTGTGACAAAAAAGGAGTAAAATAAAGCAAAATTCACTTATCAAATGTCTCACTTAGGAACATAAATGTTGGGCTCAATTTTGGTTGTCATTCAGGACTACCAGTAATTGTAATGTGTGGATACAACGAGAAGTGAAGCTCCTGCCAGTTTCTCCTTGAGGAAAAATCCCCCAGTGCGGCCACGTTGGGTGGGTGTTTTTCCCATCCTTTCTTACGATAATTGGGAACTTCCCTTGATGTCAGCCATATGTGTCTACCCAGCTGAAGTATAATGTAGTCCAGCATTTTTGATTATCTTTGGTAGGGCCCTTTTAGGTGATTTTTTTTACCCAGGGCATTTGAAATGGCAATAGGTAGCTTCGTTACAATACTTAAAACATAATATTTATTTTGCTCCCTTTTTTGACACAATGTTTCTGATTGTGGTGTGTTGGACCAAGTGCATTTTGTCTGAATTGAAGAGCAATTCTAGGCATTGGAAATAAAACAGCAGCGGTGTCCAAGTGGAGATCAGTGGAAAAATATGGAACTGAATAATAAAAAAAAAAACAAGGGAAAGAAAAATACTGTCTTGGATGGACAGTTAGTGTAATAAGGTACCAAACAATTCTCTTTGAAAAGAGAAAGACAAAATAAGCCTTCCTGGATGCATTCAAGTAATTTTCCTGGCAACAATATAGAAATGAGTTATGACTGCTTTTTTTTTTTTTTTTTTGCTACAGAAGTCCTTGTTTCATGACCACAGTGGAGACCAGTGATTTGGTCTTTTAAGTGAAGTGGTTGCTAAATGGAACCACAAGTGCCATTACAATCTTAACTTTAGCTTTCATTTGCTTTACAGAACTGCAAAGATTGTAAATGCAAGGATTTTTTACTTTTTCACCACCATCATAGCTCCTTGTTTAGCAACTGTCTCATTTAGCAACTATGCAAACCATTGTAGCTGTTAATGATTGCTAAATGAGGCAGTTCCTAAACAAGGACTACCTATATTTTTTTCCCCATTTCTCAATGTAGCCAATATCTCTGGCATTCTCTGATAGTCTGCCATTCAAATAAAAATCTACCTTGACTACCTTTCTTTGCAAATCCAGGCAAAGTCAGACAAGTTCTATCATCTACAGCAGCAGTCCTCTAATATTTTGGTTCCAAACCCCAAAATAAGATTGGGGTTTTAAAAGATTGAAGACCCCAAAGAGCTTTGGCTTATGGGAATTATATCTACCAATATTTATTGTATTAGAAATTAAAACAGAGAGATTTTAAAGTATTTATTTGATTTAAAGGACTTCTTGAAAGTATCTTGGAATCCCCAGACCACACTTTAAGAACTGCTGATCTACTGAAAGAAGAAGGTTGATTCAAATAGTCAAAACAAGTACTGTATTTTCCTGCGTATAAGACTACTTTCTAACACACAAAAATCTTCTCAAAAGTCGGGGGTCGTCTTATACGCTGGGTCTCATTCTCCTGTAACCAGGCAGACCAGCCCATAAGGCTCTGACGAGCCTTAAATGGCTCTGAGGAGGGTCGTCTTATACGCCCAGTCGTCTTATACGCCGGAAAATACGGTATTCCTTACAACACTCCTCCCCATTTTATTCAGAGACTTACCTGAATCCATGATAAGTAGATAATGAATATTGATACTTTTAGATGTATTAACAATGAAGTACAGAAATAAATATTGATGTGACTGTTGTTCGTGTTTTAATTGATTAAAAAGGATTTGAAGTTAACCAGCAGCAGAAACTATAGATAGCAGGGCCCTGCAGACCTTCAGACTTGAAGAGAAAGCAATGATTTAGAGCATGTGAGGATGAGAAATAGCCCCTGTCTGCAACTTCTTAAAGAAGTTGCATCCCTCTCTGGAATTGTATGGCTGCGCATAATTCTGAGGGGAAAAAGACAGATTTGGTTTGAGAAGTTGCAGGCAGCTGCTGCTGCAAATTCTGAACACCATTTTGTCTCTGAACCCAAAGCACTGTACAGGTCTAGCAGTCATGAAGCACTACCTTAAAAGTAGTGAAAAAGCAGTCATTTTCGTCTTGAGAAAATGCCTCTGCCAAAATTATGTTTGCTTGGCATCTATATGTATCATCTAAATAAATCTTTTTTTTCAAACTTTTAGTTTTATGCCAGTTCAAATGATAGAAAATTAAAACTCATGATCAATTGAATATGTTTAATTATAATACATGTCAAGCCTAAACTCAGGGGTGACATAGTGAAATCCAATTGAGTTTAATCTCTTATTTACGTATGTCTAGTAGACAGGATCTTGCCACAGTAATACTATAACACTCAGCCCTACTAGATATATCCTGAGATATTCTAGACATGTCTACTTTGAACCTCTTCCTCTCTCCAATTCCTGACTGTCTCTTAATCTGGGCCTCTCTGGGAAAATTTTGTGTTGCCAAAACTCTTTCCCTCAGTTCCTGCTGATGCACATTCCATCATAACACAATTATTCTGAATGCAGGTAGTCCTTGCTTAACAACCATTTGTTTAGCCACCATTCAAAATTACAACTGGTGAATGAAGGGGCTTATAATTGGTTCTTAAAGTTCTGGGCGTCACAGGAGCACCACAAAATGCATACCCTCCTACATTTATGATTCCACCCTTCCACTGCCTTCCATCAGCCCAACTCACCTTTGTCATTTTCACTTACCACCCCTCCACTGGGGTTACCATCCCAGCTACAGCAAGGAGTGCTATGAAAATATCCCACAGGCCAGTGAATGACAGCTAGAGGGACGGCCTTCTTTCGTGCACAGGCCACGTCCTTTTGCACAACAGCCTAGTTTTCACTTTATGAAAGAAGGGCCCAACTGCACTAACATGAAAGAAGAATCCATCCAATAGTGGTATGTGGTAGAGGAGGTATGGCAGGTGTGGTGGTGGATAGGCGAGCTGCCAAATGAGCAGTGGTGGAGGGAAGGTAAGTGGAAGGGGGGATTCAAGTGGAGACAGTCCCTTCTTCCAAGAATGGCTTGGATCTGGTTGTTTTTAAAATAACTGGGTCCTTTACATAGAAAGGCTTACAGATTAATTACTGGGTGAAGAATGACCTTGAAGGGCTCCATACTTAGCATGTGATGTGAATTATTCTTCAATAACAGCCTGGCTCATTTCAGTAGTACTCAAACTGATGTTCCCAAGAATTTGGAAAGATGATAAAAGACATTCTACAGAAAAACTGCAGAAGCTTGGGTGCTTTTAAATGGATTTTAAATCCTATTATACTATTGTTTATGAGCCTCCATGGTGCAGTGGTTAGAATGCAGTATTGCAGGCTACTTCTACTGGCTGCTGGCTGCTTGCAATTTGGCAGTTCAAATCCCACCAGGCTCAAGGTTGACTCAGCTTTCCCTCCTTCCGAGGTGGGTAAAACAAAGACTCAGATTGTTGGGGACAATATGGTGACTCTGTAATCTGATTAGAGAGGGCTGTAAAGCACTATAAAGCGGTACAGAATAGAATAGAATTCTCTATTGGCCAAGTGTGATTGGACACACAAGGAATTTGTCTTGGTGCATACGTTCTCGGAGTACATAAAAGAAAGGATACATTTATCAAGAATCATAAGGTACAACACTTAATTATAGTCATAGGTCTATATAAATCTAAATGCTATTGCTATTGCTTAAATGTATTATGCAGCTATTTTTGTTTTTGTTTTGTTTTGTTTTTTCTCCTTAGCAATTTCTTTTGCAGTACAAAAAAGATAGGGAGAAAGATATGGACAAATACCAGAGAGTTGACACTGGATTCCTCTTAAATCAGCACAATAAGGGTATTCTTCAGAACAACTCTTTGTAATTACTAATTTGCCGACTATTCTTTTAGGAATAGTCGTCAATTTATTACTGATAGAGATTTTTAAAACTCAAATTACATTTGTAATTTCTTCTTCAGTTGAAGATACCATATTTTTCATGTTTGTTTGTTTTTTAATTTGAGGTATAGCACATGCTCATTCTAGCAAACTGTCAAGAAAAAGGAATTTTATACCTCCTATAAGTGTCTTTTAAATTCTGGATGAATTTATAGATATTTAGTTTAAATAAAGGAAATCAGTTAAAGGCCAATTTCCAGATCAGTGACTGAGAAAAGAGGTCATTTGATACATATTAATGTTAAACTAAGATAGGAAGGAGAGCTGGAAACAATAGTGTTTTGTTCCCGCTGCCTTTAATTGGTTTCAGTCATTAACAATGAAAGAAATTTTATTATAAACCAAAGCTCATGGCCTAGAGATACTCAAAAATGAAGGGCAAAAGGAAGCAATGTTTCTGAACCATTTGTTTTATTATATACAGACCTACCTGGAGCTTTTACAGATGGCAATCTGAATTTTCAATATTTTCTAAAAGCATTGTGAGGGCTTTTTTAAAGAAATAGTATAATGAAATATTAACATCCAATACATTCTCCTTTTTTAAAGCATTCCTACACGTAAGTATGTTCTTTACTTCATACATGCTCAAATACCAAACATGTTAGCTGGAAAAGTCTAGAATGCATAGAGTCTAGAAAGAAAATAGAGAAGGAAGAAAGAAGATTTCTTAAATGGAATTAGTCTTGCTATAGCGATATATGTTACCTCAGAAAGTTATAGTAGAATTGAGACTTAACTGATGCAAACTAGTAAGGATTTGCTGTGAGAAACAATGAAGTTAACTTGAGTGTTTAGGATCTGACCCTACAGGACTATAATTGGAAAGAATCTGAAATAGAGGAAACAGACTCTTCGGATACTAAGGTAAACAGATCATGGAAACTCAAGTTCCATGTTCTTAGCAGATACGAAGCCTGCCAAGAAATCAGAATTTGGGGCTCTGGAAGTGAGAGGGAGGTTATCCAGAAGAGTAGAGAGGACAGAGACAAACTTAAGAATTTGGAAATGGGTATAAAAAGCATTTGGTGAGGAGACAGACTTGATTCAAATAGGCTGAGGGAGAGAAAGGAGATTGTCCAAAGGAAGAAGGAAAAGGAAGTAGCTAGTTTAAGGAGGTAAAGAGAACAAGAGTCAAAGCTTTAAAACAAGGGACCCACCGAAAGAGTATTAATGAATAAGAAGAAAAAGGCTTGTTCAGCAGCATTCTGGCACGCATGGGTGAATGGGAGTTGGATTGTTTAACAATGTGCTATGATTTTGAAATTTACTGCACCTTTAAAGAATTGCTTAATTCATTCCCAATGGGTTCCATAGATCCTGTTGTTTACATTTTGTCTTGTAACTTGTGTCTGCTGTATGGTTATTGTTTCTGAATGCAAGCAGTAAAGTGAAGCTGCTCTTGTCTATTCTGATGGGTTCATATTTTTCTTAAGGGATTTGTGGAGAGAAAGATGAAATTGCCTCTTTTTGGAGCTCCCAATGCTGGCTGGAGTGTTGGCAATAGGCTTGTTCAAAGTGATTTGGAAGAAACTGAAGGGATTCCACTGAGAAATCACTTTGCACTCAGAATTAGCTTCTGTGTTAAAATAGAAACTTTAAGTGAGTGACATGTATACCCATGCCAGAGCATGCTTTCTCTCTACAGAATTAGAGGTAACCCACCTGCTGCTATCTCTTCTGTGCTTAGGAAGAGTGGAGACTGGAATCCAATGTGCTAGGAGTGTTGTGATGGAGTGTCCAGGTATAATAGTATAAACACCAGACTGGGGGATGTGAGCAGTATGTGTGTGATATAGACCAGGTGGGTGGATGGATTAGAATGCGCATGCCAGACGAGGATGGGTGTGTGGCATAATTCTGGAGCAAATGCTCCAGTCAGCTCAAAAATTTTCTAATTCTTTATATGTCAAGTCATACGTTCTTATATCTGTCACAGCATACAGAACTGTAAGATTTTTCCCTAGATTTAAGATTTAAGGGGAAATGTTGTGTAACAGATATCAATACACCAGGCAGGAACATGTAATATTTTTCTACAATCATTGTCATCTTTACCACAAATATCTACATTTCTTTACTTATTAAAATTGCAGAATGCATTGAAGTTTTTTTTCCAAATTGATCTTAATGAAGTTTAACATTGCTTTCATTTTTATTTTTGCTTCCTGAAGTGTTATTTATTAACAGAGAGAGAAAACAGAAATCCAATAAAATGATTGAAATTAAATAGAATAAAAGAAATGATTATAACAAGAAAATAATGCATGGACAACTCTACTGTACAATTTCTGGTGGAGCAAAATGTGAACAAAAGAAATATGGAGGAATTTTGAGTGAGTTGTGACAATTTACTTTAAGGAAAGTATTTTAGCATAATCTTGTTTTTTGTACATGTATCCCAAGGTGCAGGCTTTTTCCACATATTTTATTTATTTCAACAGTTTAATTTGTTTAAAAGACTATCCATTCATTTCATCCATCAACAACTAATCTATCGCTACTTAATTGTAAGAGTTTCCCCCTTATCCCTACCAAATAAACTTTATTTTACAAAAAGGATCAGGAAATTCTTTAATATCATCTAACTGAAAAATCAGTGAGGTACAGAGAGAGGAAATCATATGTTTTCATACATTTCTGAAATCTAAACTATTTCAAACTATGCTTCAAGTTACATATAAAGATCAATAAAGCAGCAATAGAATGAGAACAGATGAAGGTATGTTTACTGTATGTAAGTCACTTCATCCAACTATAATGTAACATTATAATTAACTCCCCTGAAAAAAGAACATCTCATTTGTAATTTAACTGGCCCTCTAAAAGATCTCTCATAACAACATGGTTAAACAATAGTCACATTTTCTGGAAATGTGGAACTGGAAATTAAGAGCTGGTAAATGTAGTAGGAAGCTATGGGCCTAATAGTAGTCAATGTCTCAGCGGATGTCCTTATTAACATGTCATTTTGACAGAACAACACTGAACAATTTAACTTCTGGCAAGCACACCAATTAATTAAGCTGACTCTGTTTTAATTATGCATGTGCCACCCAAATTGTTTCTCTGCCACATCATTGAAAAATGCTTCTGTGTATAAGGCTTGCTGGAAAAATATTGGAAAAGGCTGAATTCAATATTTCTTCTTCAGTCAACAAGAGGATAACACTTTTGAAAATTTGGGATTAGTTTATAATGAATTCATTAAACAATTCAGCTGCAATTTCCTGACCTTGGACAATTCAGAATAAATTCCAAATTCCAAAATAAATTCCTTTTTCCCACTTTCCCACCAATCTAACATGCTTGTGAAGAAGGCACAGAAGAGGCTGTACTTCCTGAGAACGCTCAGGAAAATAAATCTATCTCAGCATATACTTCTGTCCTACAAGCGCAGCACCATTGAGAGTGTCCTGACATACAGTATTCTTGCATGGTATGGGAGCAGCTCTATAGCGGACAAAAAGTTCTACAGAGAATCATTAAAACTGCCCAGAATATCATCAGACTCCAGCTACCAGCCCTGGACGACATCTTCAAATCTCGCTGTTTGAGAAAGTTGCATAACGTTCTCAGAGACTCTTCCCATCCTGCTTATAATCTTTTTGGACTGTTGCTTTCTGGCAGAAGATACAGAACAATTAAAACTCGGACCACACGTTTTCTGAAGTTTTTATCCCAGAGCTATAATTGTACTCAACAATGACCTAAAGGGCCACCATCAGTGAGCTATTGGACAGTATTGCTTGGTCTGTTGTGTGGATGTTTGGGTGGTTTAGAGGTGGGGAATTGCGGTAGGTGGGAGTGTGTCTGGTGATTGTTATGTGTGTTGGACCTGGTCTTTGGGTGTTAAGTGAATTTTGTTGTATGGATATACTGCATATACACGTACAATGACAATAAAGTTATTATTTATTTATTTATTTGACCTCTGCAACTGGGATGTCCAGATTTGGGAAATCATGACCCCAGAAATCTCCTAAGGGAGGGGTAAGATGGGTTGGTGGTCGGCTGAGATGACTTTGTGATCCCCAAAAGACAGTGTGTTGTGATGGACTAGAAATCAGATGATTGTGAGTTCCAGGCCTCCTTTGAAGATGAAGATAAAAACTGACTCTGTGACTTTCTTTCAGCCAGGGCCGGATTTAGATAAAAAGAGGCCCTAGGCTATTCCACTTATGAGGCCCTTTCACCTCCCATTTTTTTCGGTTCAGTGTTTTAGTGTTCACTGTTTTTAGAATAGTGTAATTTTAATTTTGCTAACAATTTGAATGTAGGCCCCTCTTGATCTTGAGGCCCTAGGCTGAAGCCTAGTTAGCCTATAGGAAAATCCAGCCCTGCTTTCAGCTTATAGTTTAGCTCATAGTTCATTGTTACCAAAAAAAAAAAAAAAAAAGGAGGGGAATGATAGGTATGGACACCATCTTGATTTGAAGTTGGAATAAAAGTCTAATAACTTAATTAGCTCCTGGGAGCTCTATGTGGCATCCATCATATCCATCAGAAGAGAGCTGGAAAGGACCTTGGTATTCTTCTAATCCAGCCCCCATCTCAAGCAGGAAACCATACAATATTTAAGACTAATGACTGTCCAGTCTCTTTTTAAAAATCTCCAGTGATGAAGCACCCACAATCTCTGAAGGCAAGCTATTCCACTAGTTAATTGTCTTCACTGTTAGGAAGTTTCTTCTTAATTCCAGGTTTCTTCTCTCCGTGATTAGTTTCCATCCACTGTTTCTTGTCCTGCCCTCTGGTGCTTTGGAAAATAAATGGACCCCCTCCTCTTTGTGGCAGCTTCTCATATACTGGAATACTATTATCATGTCCCTACTAGTCCTCCTTTTTTCTAGACTAGCCAAACCCAAATCCTTCTATAGTTCTTCATATGTTTTAGTCTCCAGGCCTTTAATGATCTTAGTTGCTCTTCTTTGCACCTTTTTTGCATAACTGAATGTATCTGGTTTCTCCCAGGCATGATTTTGAAATGGAATTAGCAATTATATAAAATGACATGAAACATTTTCTTCTCTTCTTTAAAATTATTCCACCATATCAAGGCAAACAGCCACAAACCATATTTCAATGGAATTTCTTTGGAAGTATATGTATAAAGAAAAGCATCATGTTAGATGCTAGTTGCCTGCAATTAAGAGCAATTTAAGAATAAGAAAAACTCTAAATACAGATAACACAGAACAGTATGAAAATCCCTTGTTAGTACATGACTGAAAAAAGAAAAAAAATAAATTAACCAAACAATAAATCATGTTGATTCTCAATCTCTCTTCATTCAGCCTCAGATCTTTTTTCTTCAAAGCAAATCCCAACAACAGATTTCAGACTTTTTGATCTGTCTATTGTTCCTTATTATGAGCATGTCTCTTTCTGAGAAATACGCATCTCAGTAAATTGCAATATTTTACAATGGCACTTGAATACTTTCAAGATATTTTACAAGCTGTTACTTTATTTTATACACACACATTTATTATACAAAATTGTTGCAAATCTGCCTTTCTCATTCACATACATACCAAGGAATTTTCTGGGAAATGCTTCAGCTTAGATCATTTTTCTAACTCACAAAGACTTGATAAATGTTGATTTATAGCTTCTTAAAGAACCCATTTTAAGGCATTTTCAAATGTTTGGAAGAGGTCCATCTCTCCATTCCAGCCTGTGATGACAAAGAAAAAGTCTTCTCTAGGCTATTCTTTACTTGGGAAGAAAAATTCCCATATATATACGGGGAGGCAACCAACAGAAAAGTGCTGAATCATATAAAAATCATATAAAACCAGACACATCATTAGAACCCAAAAACACAAGACTACATCTTGAATAGAATAGAATAACAGAGTTGGAAAGGACCTTGGAGGTCTTCTAGTCCAACCCCTTGCTTAGGCAGGAAACCCTAAACCACTTCAGACAAATGGTTATCCAACATCTTCTTAAAAACCTCCAGTGTTGGAGCATTCACAACTTCTGGAGGCAAGTTGTTTCACTGAGTAATTGTTCTAACTGTCGGGAAATTTCTCCTTAGTTTTAAGTTGCTTCTCTCCTTGCTCCTGGAAGCACGAAGCCGAGAACACCAGCCTGAAGATGATTAATGAGACTTTGTCGAAACGTCGCCAAGACACTTCCAATTTTACGCGGGAGAAGATCCGAATAACCAAAGACCTACATACAAACACCCGCGAAAACCTCAGAAAATACACACACACACACACACACACACACACGAAGCAAAATCTTATATCTGCCTACCAGTAGAGTTCATCTCTCTTTCTTATTATTCTTTTGTCTCTGCTTCTGACATCTAATCTGGGTCTCACAAAATTTTTTATTAAAACTGGCTTCTTGGAGTAAAGATGCTATAAAGAAATGTATATTGGTATATGGTATTATGTTTTATCTGAAATGATTGTTCTTAAAACATGTTTCATAAGAGACCAAATAAATATTTTTTCTTATAATAGTGATTTGCTGAGAAAAATAATTAAGTCCTTCTCCTCCACTAAGCTAATGTTAAGAGTAAATCCAACATGTCTTCTGATTATATGTGGTATTTAATTGGAAGTTAAATCATCAGTTAATCATCAGAAATGACCTACAGTTAGTGAAGAGGTTGTAAAAAAAATGCTTTTAAAAGGCTCTGACAATCCCAGCTGAGCCACGCATTCGTCAGAGGCTTTTTTTTTATTTTTAAAAGCATTTTTTCTACAACCTCTTTGAGGTTGAGAAAAAATGTTTTTAAAAGTAAAAAAAAAGCCTCTAATGATCGCGCGGTTCAGCTGGGCATGGGGGGGGGGGGGCAGGGATTTTTGCTACCAGTTCTCTGAATCACCTGCCACTATCGCTACCGGATCAGGCGATCCAGTCCAAACAGAGAGCATTTCACCCCTGGTCTGACCTAATGTTATCCTCTCCTCAGAAATGAAGAAGTCATGTGTTACACTTATAGCTAGCGAAGTTCTGACCCATTCCTGATCTTCTCTTTTTTCAGTAAATATCCACTGAATTACTTAATAATTAGCAGGGGTGGGATTGTACCGGTTTGGATCTGGTCAGGCGAACTGATAGCTCTGACGATCAGCTAGGAGCAAACTGGTTCGCTCCGACGATCAGGTAGGCCCACCTGCCTGCCCCTATACTTTACTGACCTATATCTTTTCAGCTGATTCGCGCAGCAGAGCAGATTACTGTGCCTCAGCTGTGTTACTCCCCAGCAGTAACGCAGAAGTTAAGTTTTCGTAAAATTGTGCACAAGCGTGCAAAGCGCACAATCACCGAACCAGTTGTTAAACCGGCAAGATCCTACCACCGATTAAGGGCGACCATTTCAGTCTGTTTTGAGTTTAAAATCCAAGCAGAAATGCACAGATTTCAAGGTAAGCTTTCATTGGAAACTACTGTATAAGCACCACAACATTTCATATCCATACAATCATTAGTTTTTGACTATTTCAAGCATTTTGTCAAACAGTATAAATTGTTGATGCTATTAAGGATGGCAGACAATTTTATAGACACAAAGAAAGCATATGAGAATGATGCCAAAACAGAACAGTAAGTTCTGTGCCAAGAAAAATAATAGGAAGCATTTATGTGTTTTTTGCTTATAAAATGGATATAGCAATTATTTTCCTAATACTTTTTCCATGGATCTGTTCAAATTTCTGCCTGGTCATCTATGTGCTGTCTGCTATGATCCATAGTAAGTTAAAAACATGATATATGTTAACTTTGCCATCACATAATTTATTATACAGCTAAGGAAAAATGCATGTCCTGAGGAAAAAAGGGAGCTGACATCTGTTATAACATTTTCTTTCTGGAGGTACCAGGGAACTGTGTGAGTAGTATGCTGCAATGAATTGTAAAAGGCTCTGTGAGAAGCGACAGAGTAGAGGATATGTAATTCCTCTCATGATGCAGCGGACAAGATTGTTCAGTCTGAAGCTAAATTAACACTAAATCTCAGCCATAAAGAATTATGACAGTTGTGGAGATTTGGCGTAGATGAATAAAAAGCTGATTATTTAGTGGTGTACTGCAATTGCCTCAGATATCTAAATTGGGGTGATGTTGGAGATAAATGTAGCTGATTCATCCATTTTTAAGCTACTTTGGCCACAGGGCAATTCAGATTCGAAGTCCATGCTCGCTGGTTATTTTAATTTAATTTGATGCCTAAACATCTCTGAACTAGTCCTCTTTTCCAGCTAACAAGGCAGATTTATTTATTGGTCAATCAAGACAATTAAAAGGAAAAATAAAGGAAATATAAAAATAAATAGCTCAACAACAGTTATAAGATTAAATTAACTCATAAACCCATAATAAAATAACCTTTGAAACAATTTTAAAAGATTAAATGAGGAGATGCAACTCCAGCTTTTTTCTGAAAGCAGAAACTGGGGACAAATCACAGTTTTTGAGGTCAGTTGTCCCTTCTCATATACCTGAGAAATGGCCTCGGCTGGTGGGACTCTATTCAGAAGATTTTTTCTAGCAGTTCTTAAGGTACTGAAAAATTCATATTTAAAAAGGTGAATCCAACGTGTCAGACTACAATGGCTGGATTGCAAAAATCCATTCCACTGCTATATGATCTGGGAGCTCTAATGATTTTCTCTTTTCTGCCAAATTGTTTTAGCTCTAAATCTGGAGTGATAATACAAGTTTGCAAGAAATCACAACAATTGACCTCTGTCTTCTTGGCGCACATGATGATTTTAAAGAAGGATTGGGAGGAGGTAATGTATCTGTGAAGCATGCACTTCCAGACCTTAATTCCAGTGTTTTTCAAAGATATATTAAATCTGTTAGATGCTATATCTGTTTCATAAGAGTTTACTGAGAAGTAAGAAATATGAATGAGTAAATGCATTTCCTTAATTATGATTAAAGATTTCCCTAACTCTTTGGTTTCACGGTGGTGAAGCTGTGAGAAGTTTGCTACGCTGAAGAGTGAGGGTGACTTCACTATAGGTACAGTATTCCAGTCCAGATGCCTCCTATCTATTAACAATTTTACTAACCTCATTTCTTCCTACTACTGATTCTGTGCCTCTTAAAGATTGATGGGCATGCTCTCCTTCCATGAACAAATATCTTATCAGAAGTTGTTTTATATATAGTCAAGCTGCACTGCCCAGTATTCAGAAGCCAAACTGTAAAAGTTTTTGAGATCAAGTTTTGAGTTTGAGAAAAAAAGTGGCAGCAATATTCAGTAGTTGTAGTGAGCCATAGGTCCAGCAGATGGCAATTATAGACTCTCCATGTGAATTCCAATTATTTCAAATTTCCTATAAGCCATGCAACAAAATAGAAAGAATATGTTTGGTATGCTTTTTATAATAATTTTTTCTACTTGGCTAGATTAAATAGCCAAAGGACAAAGGAAATAAAATGACAACTTAGATGCTACAAGTTTCAATATTTTTAAGTAGTGATGAAAGCCTTTTTGGTGTAACAGTTAAAGGACCAGTCTAGAAACTATAAGGCTGTAAATTCTAATCCTACTTAAGGCACAAAGTGCCTTAAATCACTCACTATTAGCCCTAGGAAGCAGACAAGGGAAAATCACTTCTGAAATCTTGTTAAAAAAATTGTAGGGACTAATCCAGGCAATCACCAGGAGTCAACACTGACTAGAAGGTGTGCTCATGCGCAGGTACACACACACACGGTAGTGATAAGCTGGTGATAATAATCAATTAGAATAGAGCTGGAAGGAACCTTGGAGATCTTCTAGTCCAACCCCTACTTAAGCAGGACACCCTATACAATTTGAGACAAGTGGCTGTCCAGTCTCTTCTTAAAAACATCCCGTGATGAAGCACCCACCACTCCTGAATCTTTATTAAATCTTTAGAATACAATCTTTTTTAAAGTGATATATAAAGTCACAAAATTGTACTGAATTATCAATGGTGTCTGTGCTCACTATATCGAAAGAAAGCTGCATAAGACTGCAAGTTTGACTGCAGTTTTAAGTTTTTCATACTTGCTGACTTTTTGTTTTTAACGGCACTCTCCAGAAATAACAATACTTTCACAGATGTGGAGAGATACTACATAAAGAATGCTGTGATTAAATGCAGGACAATTCCACCCGCACGATGACTAATGTGCCTATTTGTAGAGAATGTGTGAAAATTCCACTCCGTGAATTCCAGACTCTGAAAGGGCTAACCTTCCTGATCTGTCAATCCAGATAATGAACAGTCAGCTGAAATCCAGGAAAGGCTGAATAACCAATTCCCTCCACAGGTAAACGCTTGTAAGAGGCAGAGGTAGCCTCCATTTTGTCTTTGTCTTTTGGTATTCATATTTTCTTCTCCCAGGCTTGGTAAAAGCAAATAAGGGACTGCCGTCCTCCCCACCAGCTGGCAGCAATAGGCAATATGTCAGGGGTGAGTTCTACTTACCTTTACTACCGGTTCACAACGGGATCGCGCACGCACTCTCGCTTCACTCACGCATGTGCCTTGCTTCCGCACATGCGGAGAAGCTTCTACGCATACGTAGATCGCTTCTGATGATGTCAGGGTCAGTGGATGGAGCCTCCCACTGGTTTTACTACCGGTTCTATAGAACCGGTCCAAACCGGGGGCAACCCATCACTGGCCTGTTCTAATAAGCAGGGCAGTAAGCTAGTTGTAATACACATTTTGGTTTTTGTTTCTGAATTGAAATTGGGTTGTATGAATATTATTTATTTTATTTATTTATTTTATTGGTTCGATTTATATGCTGCCCTTCTCCAGAGACTCAGGGCAGCTTACAATACATTAAGCAATAGCCTTCATACTTTTGTATATACCTACTTAGTAGGGCTTTCGGCCCCCCCTAAGCGGTTTTCTTTTTATACAAAATCATCTTATAATCCGAGTACCTCGAAATGATAGAAGGTTGAGTCAACCTTGAATATGCTCTGATGTGTGGATGTATCAACAGATCAAACCATCCAGCTAGTCCTTGAACCATCCAGCTAGTCCTTGAACTAATAATGATTGAAATCAACAACATTGTTCATTTTGTCTTCCTTTTCTTTTTTATTTTTTTCTAGGGATGGGTGGGTGACTTAGAATTATTTAAGTACTGGTGGTACTTCCCACCAAGCCAGGATATCCAAAAGAAGTTGACCAAAGAGTGACAGAAGAGAAAGCAAGCAAAGCAATCAGCTGTCCTTGGGAGTTGTTGGGTTGGTGCAGAAGTGGTTGGTGGGAGGAAGCTCCTATGGTGAAACAGGAGAAGCAGGAGAAGCCTAAGTCAACACCCCCATTGCATGTATGTGCATCTATCCCATTAGAACACAAAGGTAACTATTGAGAGGGCTGCATGTTAATAGAGGAGGGGAACAAGAAGATCAAGAATTGGCTTCTTACTGTAGTTCCTTCTGCACATTAGCACAAATTACCAGAATGGTAAGTACTGCCTGCAGTTCTTTGTTATACAGGTAGCCTTCAATTTATGAACACATTGGGACCAGAGGGGGTTTTTTTTGCTAAACAAAGCAGTTGGTAAGAGAGTCATGCCTGATTTTATAACTTTTTGCCATAGTTCTTAAGTAATCACTACAGCTATTAAGTCAATCATGCAGTTGTTAAGCGAATCCAGCTTCCGCCTTTGGTTGCTTGTTGGAAGCTGCTGCGTTGGTTGCAAATGATGATCACATGACCTCAGGAGGCTGTCATAAATACATGCGGGTTGCCAAATGCTCGAATTTTGACCATGTGACTATGGAGATGCTATGACAGTTGTTAAGGTGAGAATTAACATATGATTGTAAATCGAGGATACCTGTACAAGGGTGGGATTCATTTACCTATCCTACTGGTTCGCAAATGTGAGCGCGCACACAAGTGCAGTAGTGGGTAGCCGGGTGGGTGGCAAAGCCTCCCGCAGTCGCCGCTACCAGTTTAGGTGAACCGGACAGAACCGGCTGAATCCCACCACTGTACCTGTAATAGGTTCCTGTCATCCTTTCCCACCAACATCCAGTCTGGATGATGCTACATTGTAGGTCTTCATATTCATCTGCAGTTAAATGGTAGAGCACACTCTTTGTGTTCAGAATTCATAGGAAGCTTCTTTTTATCACATGCATCTACTGAGTCAGTGACTTCAGTACAGTCTACACTGAAACAGCAGTCTCCATAGTTTCAAATTGGAATTATTTTTAATTTCTGTGTTGAGAATGATCCTAGGATTTTCTCCAAACCTATGTTCAGTCTTCAGGTTAGAACTCTTCCTTCTGAGACTGCGTAAGTCTTGCATGCATCCTACCTAAACTCTAGAATGCCACAGCCAGTCTGCATAGACATTACTGAGCTAATGAAGAAATGCTTTGATTCTATATAAAGCAGTTTCCTGGGTAACCAAATAAGAAATCACTGCAGGGGAAGACCTTCTACCAAACAACCCAAAGTTTTGGATAACAAATCTCTTTAGTGGCATTCTTAACTATATTCCTGGTATAGAATGTTATTAATTCTGATCTTGATGTGCCTAAACCACAGGGTTCAAAATATGCAGTAAAAAGTCTTGTTGCTGAGGCAGACAAATGTTTATTGTGAGTGAATTTTTCATTATTTGGATTGTGAGTCAATGTAGTTTATTGCAAGGAGACAGGAAAAGGGAGGACAAATGATTAATGACCATTATCTAACTTCTAATTAATCTCCCTCCTTCCTCTCTGATCTGTGGAAATTAAAAGTACAGGATATTCTACCATTTAATTTAGAAGAGCCACAAAATAAAAATAAAAGCGTGTGTGAGGTTTTTGTGTGTGTTGTTGTGTGAGATTTGTGGAAATGTTTTCCTGGTCTGGCTGAGTATGTTTTTCCTACTTTTTTGTGAGTATATGGTCTGGTTGCTTGGGAGAGTGGCCGTTGTCTTGAAGAAGCTAGGAGAAGAAATCAGAAGGCCTAAAAGGAGGAGATGCCTACCCAACTCTACAGCTTACATTCAGAGGAATATTTAAGACTAATATTTAAGACTAGACTAGAGGGTATTCTGGAGTTTCAAGATTCTTATGAAATTATATGTTAGATCTGTTGATAGTGTGCCTGCATCTTGGGCAGAGTCTGAGTGCTGTAGGAGAATTGAAGGAGACAGTGGTCAGACCTGCAACACCTGGGCCATAAAGGGTGTTTAGTTCAGGCTTGTGCTTACCTTGAGGAGTAGATTCAGAGGCTGCATAGGTGGTTTTGTATTCATGACAGAATAACCCAGGGGAAACTTGTTCCTCTTCAAGCCACATGGCCAGAGAAGAGGAGACCTTCACAGTGACCTGCATGTTTTGTGGAATGTTTCTTTCTGCCAAAAGAACATCCCAACTTCATTGGCCACAAGTCTAAGGGCATGTCCTAATTTGAAGAAAAAGTGGAAGGTGTTAAGGAAAGAGTTGCTACACTGAAGTTCATTAGGAAAGATTAAAAGTTCCTAAAAAGAGCAAAGGATACTCTCCAGAAGGAGAAAAAAGAAAGGAAAAGAATGATACACAGCAAGTGGAGGCAGAAGAATGGACATTAGCGACAGGAGGATCAGGAGGCAGTCAAGGACTTAGCCACCATCACCACACACTGACTCATGAAACCATTTCATCCTTACCTGAGCTACAGTCACCAAGTAAAACCTCAGAGAATGTTTTAGTGAACGCTTAGATCCCTACCATCCAGCAAAATCAGAAGTCATCTTGAAGAAGAAAAAACAAATGGTGATGATGGGTGATTCACTGCTCAGAGGTACTGTTACTGCTGCTCGTGGAGCTGACAAGTCGTGTGAGGTCTGCTGTCTTCCGGGTGACCAAATTCAGGATGTAACTGACAGGCTAACAAGACTCTTCAGTCCAACTGATGATTATCCATTCCTGATGATGTATGTGGGGACTAGTGACACTGCAAGAAGAGAGACCTTGAAGAAATTTGCAAATACTATGAAAACCAAGGCAGGAAGGAAAAGAGTTGACTGTGATGGACACAAAAGGAAAGTCAGAATGTTTCAGTGGCTTTATAGCCTAAAGGAGAAAAATATCCAAGAAGGCAAAATAAAATATTTCAGGCTCAAAACCAAACAATTCCAGAAGATAGACAAATGGAAAGCAATTAACAAGTCCAAATTACATATACACAGAACTTAATAAGTTGGGGTTTTTTTAAAGGAAATATACAAGAAATGGAAAGAGGGGAATATATTCAAAGAAGAATACAAATCAATTTGCAAAACCTGAAGCTTTAACATAAGAAAAGCTAAAATCCAATACAAGGTTAAAGCAGCAGGTTATGATAAAACAATATTAAAAAAGTGATTTTCAGGTGTATCAGAAGCAAAAAAGGAAGGCAAGGAGATTGTAGGTCTTCTGCAGAGAAAGAATGACGAAACGGCTAAGGAGCAGAAGGTCGCTCAACTCCTATTTTGCATCTATTTTCACTCAAGAGGTGAATGACTGCTGACAAGGTGTCACTGGTTGGATGGGGCTGGGGAGTGAACTGAACCTGAAGAGAAGCAATGAGCAAGTGAAGGAATTTCTAGGTAATGTAAAAGAATTACAATCTCCAGAGTCAGTTTAATTACACCCTAAGGAATTGAAGGACCTTGCAGTGGTAATTGTGGAATGACTGTATAATCCTTGAGAAGTTCTAGAGAACAGGTGAGGACCCAGAAGATTAGAGAAGAGCAAAAATTGCTCTATTTTGAGAAAGGAAACAAGCAGGACCTTTGAAATTACAGGCTGGTAAGCCTGACATTATTATGGGGCAAGATCATTATGTAGAATGTCAAAACAGCATGTCTGTAAGCTGTTAGATAGGAATTCATTAATTATCAAGATCCAACATGGATTTGTGCTGAAACACTGTTGTCAGACCAACTTCATATTTCTTTTTATGACAGTTACTAACCTGGGTGATTGGAGAAATGCCATGGAGATAGTATATTTTGATTGTGGCAGGCTTTTGACAAATTTTCTCATAGCATCCTTATTTAAAAAAATAGTTAAACATGAGTTTGTCAATTCAACTGTTACATGGATCTCCAGTTAGCCTAAGGATTGTATTCAAAGAGTTGTCCTAATGGCATTAAATCTACTTTGAGGGACATCTCAAGTGAAGTGCCACAGGGCTTTGTCCTGGGCTAACTGCTTCAATGTTTTTATAAATGATATGGATGAGGGAATTGAGAAAATGCTTACCAAATATATAGATCATAGATAATATAGGAGGGGTAGCTAATTCTTGGAAGGAGGGGGGGTGGTAAATCAAAGACTTGAGCTAGAACAGTAGGAGGAAACAAATTTGATAGAAATGAAATTTGTTAGAAGGAAATGTAATATCATGCATCCAGAGAGGAAATCTGAAAGAAACAATTACAAGATGGAAGAAATTTGTCCCAAAAGGAGCACATCAGAGGTGGGTTGCCCCCGGTTTGCAAGAACCGGTAGTAAAACCGGTGGGAGGCCCCACCCACCACTCCGGATGTCATCATCAGCGATTTCCACATGCACAGAAGCAAGGTGCGTGTGCGAGCAAAGCAAGCATGTGTCCATGATCCCGTTGTGAACCGGTAGTAAATATAAGTAGAACCTACCCCTGGAGCACATGTAAGAAGGACTAGGATGTTCTGGAGAAGCGTAAGATCTCCATGTCCAAATAGTGCAAGACAGGTGCAATGAAGGCCAACAACATCTTGAAGACCATAAAGAAAGCATAGAGTCCAGATTGTGAAAAGTGATTATTGTGCTCCAGTCTTGATCACTTTCGTGTTTTCTGTTCAGTGCAATATTGTGTACATTCCAATTTAAAAAAGATAAGCCAGAACAAGTCCATAGAAGATATACCAATCTATTGAATGACTGGAAGCCGAGAAACCAATAAAGAACAATTAAAACACATGTTTACCTTGCAGAAAAGAAGGGAGGAGCTTGATATCTGCTTTTAACTCTTTGAAGGACTGTCACATTGTAGAGGGTTTGGACTTATTCTCGCTTGTTTTGCAACTAATGGAATGGAAGTTCAAGAAAGAACTGTAGATACAAAGAGATATTAGAAAGAACGTCTTGACAGTAAGAGCTGTCAATTAATAGACCAGGTTATCATGTGGAATGGTTTCTTCCCCTTTACTGGAGGTTTTCCAAGAGAGGCTGGATAGTCATCTATGGAGGATGGGAGTGAATCCTGCAGTATGAAAGATCGGACTTGAGGACTCCTTAGGTCCTTTCAGCTCTACAAGTGGGCCAGAGAAACTACTGACAAAATTGCTGTCAATTAGTAATTAATATTCCAGTTATTTATTCCCCCTCTCTTTTTTGATCAAATGTTTTTCTTCTGCATGAAAGACATCATACTTCAGCAACCTGGCTGTGCTCCAGGTGAACTATACTACAACTGCTATAACCCCCAAACAAATGGAACTGCTACCTGTCACGGGGTAGTGGGACTTATGGGGTTGCACGCTAACTCTCAGAAGAGCAAACCTTTTGGGGGAAGGGTGCTTGAATAATCCTCATAAGCTGTGCAAAATGCATGCAGTGCAAAAGAGATCTTACTTTTCTTCCTGTCAGTTGGAAACACATTTTCTGTAACTCCGGTCTCATGTTTATGTATGCCGTGCTGGAAACGTGAGTTCTCTTTCCAATTACTCTTCTTTTTTCCCATCACTCCTTTCCCTTTGTTTTGAAAAAGTGAAGCCGTCTTTGACATTTCCCAGACTGGCTGGCACTGCTGCACGTACAGGCCGAGGGCTCCCTCCTCACTTCCTTCATTTGCAAAGCCTTGATTAATTCAGTGTCACTCCTTGGTTTGATTGCCTTGTTTCTGCATCTGGGGTCTGCCAACAGGTTGCTTGCTGTAGTAAATGACTCTGTCCACCCTCCATCTCCTACCATTCCTTGGCATTCGCTTGCTTTTCCTGTGGAATAAAAGGCGAGAAAGATAGAGGGGAATAAAGCAGACACAAAGCACCACCAGCAGTTCAGATGTTCTATTCAAGGAGCAACATGCTTGGAGGGATTTTCCTCCCTACCCTGACAGAGGTTATCTGCAGGTTGGGGAGGTGAATCAATGAATCATAAGGAGTCAGCAATGGAGTTGCCTTCCTTGACCTTTCCTGCTTTTCAGGTTTGCCCTTCTTTTCAAAGCGGAATCTTTTTGACAAAACTTCTTGGATATGTAAAAAGCAGCTCCTCTTTATTTCTATATAGCTGGCTGAATTGCAGCTCGCTAGGGCACGTTTTTTGAACTTACACGGTTGCTGCCTCACAGGAGTTTTCTTTTGGAGACCCATTTTGTCCACCAGCATAAAACCTGATTTGCCAAAGATACATTTCAGGTCTTACTAAATTATTTCACATGAAGTATCAATTTGCTGGAAGCCATCAACCATCAGGGATCATTTTATAAACAATGCCTCCAGCAGAAAAAATTCTGTCCTTAGCACCAACAGTAGCCTTATGCAATTATAACATAGTATAGTTGCCCTGAAGAGGCAACTTAGCTCAGTGGCTAAGATGCTGAGCTTGTCAGTTGAAAGGTTGGCAGTTCAGCGGTTCAAATCCCTAGTGCTGCGTAACGGGGTGAGCTCCCGTTACTTGTCTTAGCTATAGGGACCACCTTTGGTGGGAAAGTAACAGCGTTCTGTGCGCCTTTGGCATTTAGTCATGCTGGCCAAATGACCACATGACCACTTTGGACAGTGCTGGCTCTTCAGCTTTGAAACAGAGATGAGCGCTGCCCCCTAGAGTCAGGAATAACTACCACATGTGCAAGGGAAACCTTTACTTTGACCTTATAGTTGCTCTGTGTGCTCCATGAAGATCCCTCTGTGTCCCTCAGAATATATAGAGGCAAAACAATTGGCTTTGGGGACATTTTCGTGAGTGGGGACAAGGTGGTAGTGAATTCTTTAAGTCATATAGAGGTTTAAAGCATTCTTTCCCCCTGGCTTTGCAATGTATCTTGCCACTTGCTTTTGAAGCGCACCCTTTGATATGCCTGATTATATCTAGGACAATTTCCAAGCCAAAAGAGATTGCACAGAATAACAGAGTTGGAAGGGACCTTGGAGATCTTCTAGTCTACCCGCCCTCCCCTAGCTCAAACAGGAAACCCTATACCATTTCAGATGAATTGTTGTCTAATCTTTTCTTAAAAATCTCCAGTGTTGGAGCACCCACAACTTCCGGAGGCAAGTCCGTTCCACTGATTAATTGTGGTGTCAGGAAATTTCTCCTTTCTCTCCTTAGATAGGTTCTAGGTAGGTGCATCTCCTTAGGTAGGTTCTCCTTTCTCTCCTTAGGTAGGTTCTAGGCTGGTGCATCTTCCAGTCTTGTCCAGCCTACCTTGGAAGGGCAACTGTTTTGAAAGGCTTTTCTTAAAAATTGGTAATGCCAAAGACAGAATAATTATACTGTATAGAGAAAACCAAACTTCTCCTTTACTCCTGTACTTTCAGTAAAATGCTTCTGCCACCAAGTTTATTTTGAGATGCAGACATTGTGGAGTGTGATTGTGTGAATGAATGGCCTTTTTCATTGCCCTTTAAATGTTTCATTGCAGGAAGGATAATAGTATAGTTATTATAGATTTTCAGAGCACAGTGCATGCTTCTTCTTTAATAACGTAGTCCCAAATCAATAGTTCTGGATTTATCAAAATTGTTAAAAGATGGTTGAAAAATAAAGAATATAACCACATTTTGAAGAGGCGAAATTTACCTGTTTTAAGAAAATGAAAATTACTTCATTTGTTTTAACAATGGGGGCAATTAATTATTGTTTCTCATTAAAGTAATCTCTTTTCTATTCAGCCATAGAAAAAGGACAAGAGCATATTAAATAAAAGGGAACTGCTGATTGGCTAAATATCTCCAGATTTGTTCTTTATAATGATAAAGATTAAAAAGCCATCATAAAGGCATTATCATATTAAATTACCTTGCTGAAAGCAATTAATTTGAATTCATGCATTACAACGGCTTCAGGTCAAAAACGACCTGATTACTTAATCGTTTGTTAAAAAACCCCACCATTTTACATATTACCATTTTTATTCATAATTCATTTTGGATGCTGGCTGGATAAATTTTCTGTATACGTTAAGGCTTGTCTTTCCCCCAAGGATCTGCCCAACTAACCAAGACAGCCTGGAGCAATGCAGCAGTTACTGGTTTGAGCTGTTACTCACTGCCACCAACTTCCTTTCGTTCCCTCAATGACGACTGCAGAAACAAAGCTAAAAGGAGAATGTCATCTCCTTTCTCATCATCATTTTGGAAAAAATCACCACTGAGACAATGGTGATAACTGAGAGACTTTCTCAACTGCCTTCATAAAAATATGTTCTAAATTAAATACAACAGATAAGGATTGTAAAGCAATTACTGAGCTTCCATGTGTCTGGCTTAAGTAATTATTGAATGCAATTTGCTAAAATATTAAGGATCAATATAAGTGTTCTCATTTAGCTGTAGCCTTCACTAGTCAACTGATGAATTCCCTTATGGAACCAGTTTTGAAAGATAGGCTAATCCTTCAAAAAAAGCTGCCCTTCTGAACAACGAATTATAATCTGCTGTAATTGCAGCCTTCAGAGTAAATGTAGAGGAAGAATCTGACACAGTGTTCTTTGAATTAGCTTTCAAACATGAATGGCCTGGGATTAATTTAAGAGCTACCTGACAACAAGTATATTATTTGCATGATTGCAGATAGTCCTTTGTACAACTCACAGCTTCTCAGTATCTTTAAGTACAGCTTTGACTAGAATAGAAGCATAGTTTATTTCCAAGGGACCAGCAAACATATGTGCCTACATGGTATGCATTCAGTGGAAAGAATAGCCTTTCACCGTCTTCCATCAGTTTTATTGCAAACCACCCTGGATGCCTACTCATTCCGCTCCATTCTTTGAGCCTGCCTGCCTTTTTTTTTTTAAAGGAGTAGCTGCTGAGTTCAGGGGTCTTGCAGTCTTTACACAAGATCTTGGCAATAAATCACTGCTCTCCAGACATTTAAATCCTTATTCAGCACTTGACCAAAGACTTTTTCAGATGCTAGCTCAGCTACAAATTCACACACATCTTCACTGCAGACAAAAATTAAGGCTTACACCCACCAACTTGGTTTTCTATAGCAAGTAAAGGATTCACAGCCTTCTCTATGCTCCCTATGTTCCAAAATTGAACTAGCTTTTTCCTCTTGCCCAGGGATGTCAAACTCACGACGACACATTGTCACGTGATGCATTGCAACTCTCCCCCCCCTTTGCTAAACCAGGGAGGGGTGTGACCAGCATGTGATGCATCTGGCCTGCAGGCTGCAAGTTTGACACCACTGTTCTTGCCCTTCTCAGTTGATGGTGGGGTTCTAAATGACTCTGAGAAACACCTGAGATATGTTTATATAGCTCTTCTCTCAAGCTGCTCGTTTTAACCTTATTATTTTCAAATGCAATAGATCTCATCTAGGTCATCTGGGAGATTCCACTGTAAATCTTTGTAAATCTCTATTTATTTATTGTTTATTTATTGGTTCGATTTATATGCCGCCCTTCTCCGGAGATTCAGGGCGGCATTAAGGCTACTGCTTAACAATGCGTTAAGCAATAGCCTTCATACTTTTTGTATATACCTGCTTAGTAGGGCTTTCACCTCCCCCCCACACCCCAGGCAGTGGGCAGTCTTTTTTTATACAAAGTCAGCTTATTGTCCCCACAATCCGGGTCTTCATTTTACCTACCTCGAAAGGATGGAAGGCTGAGTCAACCTTGAGCCTGGTGAGATTTGAACTTGCAGTAATTGCAGGCAGCTGGTGCTACTTAACAGCTACTTAGTCTGCTGTGCCACTATGAATCTAAATATAATATATACTGCAAATCACTGTAAATCTCATTTGGGAGATCCCACTGTAGATAATTAAATGTGGGAAAGCAATGAAATTGTTTTAAACCAAATTGTTCTTCTAGACAATAAAGCAAAAGCAGGTCCCAATTATTGCTCTTCATAGTCACCAGGAAACATACTGTTTATGAACTCTACCATTGTACTATAGTGGTGGTGCTTGTTTCTTTCCCTCTTTTTCATAGCGCCAATACCTTTCTGAAGCTTTTTTAACCTAATTAAGTTTCTGCCTCCCCCTCGGTAGACACTTGCCTGAAATAACATTGCAGCATTGCAATAAGACACATGAAGGGCAAGACATTTATTAGGAGTTGCTGTTTTCAACCTTGCCAAAATAAATAAAGCAGCTCACTCATCACTTTTAAGAAGTCAGCAGAATTTGTGCATCAACTTATGGAGGATGGAAGACAACCAAAGAAAGAAAGATAGACAATAGTCTATTACGCATTTTTAACGGCACTTTCACATTTCTCCATCTGCAGCTAAAGAGAGAGAGAGTGAGTGAAGACATGCCTCCAAGAACAATTGAAAAAAGGCAATAAAATATTTGGGAAATTATCAATGCACTGTGGGAGAAGCCAGTGTGGGAATAAAGTGGAAGACTCAAGTTGAGTAAGTTAAGAAAAAGTTACGATGTGGCATAAGAAGATAATACATTTAAATTAAATCTGCCAGCAAAGAATTTTAACCATTTATACTAAACTATGAACCTAAAGCAACATGAATTCGCAAGGAACTGCCTTACTTTGCTAGGAAAACAGGGATCTCTGGGCTCCACTCAAAAGCAAATTAAAGAGAAAACAGATGACTAACAGCTTGTGTTAAAACGTAAAGGCAATTAGAAAAGTCATCCCTACTGGAATTCTAGCTGACCCAATGGGTGCATAACACAAATGACCTTTTTGTATTTTTAAGAAGATAAGCTGCTAGAAATAGTGTACATAAGATTTCAATGAAAAATACTCAGTTTATGGTGACTTCCAGTTTGACGTCGCGGGGATACAGTCAGGGAAATGGCAGGGCTCATGGTCAACCCCAACTGGCTAACCGCCGCTGACAGGTCTGCGGACCTACCCTGTCCTGAAGGGACAGGGGAAAGAGAGGGACCCCTTGGGCAGTGGGCAAGTTCCTCGGATGCCAGAGGCAATTCTCTAAGTCAGCAGTGGGGGACAGCAGCCACGGTGGCTGCCTTGAGACTGCAACAGATCGAGACAAGCAAAGTGCAGGAGGAAGGAAAAAAGGATGAAGTGCTTTGGAGCCAGGTGAGTGACACCAGCCCAGGAGAGAACAACATGTTAATGAAGACATTTATAAATAAAACCCCCAGCCTTACTAGTGGTTGAAGATCTAAGGGGCTTGAAGATTTTGGGGGAAAAAAGGGGGGGAGAAGTTTTAAACCATTTAAGAATCTTATTTCACCACTGATTGTTTGGAGGGAATTGCTTATTAACTAAATAGAGCTGGATACTTGAACTTTTTTGCTAAAACTGAAATGAACTTGAAAAGAGAAAAGCAAAATTAAGGACTTGCCACCTTTAAAAGCCAGACAAAGAGATCAAACGGATTGCTACATAAATGTTTCAAAATGGCGATTGAAGCTGTGACTAAGTGACTAAGTGACTAAGTGAAAGTGTTGATTGTGGAAATTTGTTTTTTTTTTTTCTGAAAAGAACCTATTTGACTTGTTACATATTGTGGATTGAAAAGAATTACGGCTTTTTGAACTTTGGAGATTCCTATTCTGTCGTTCGCTGGCTTTACAAAGAAAGAAGAGATACAATGTTTAATAAACTTTTAACTAACTAGTGCATCAACAGAAGTTTTGGTGCAGCAACAGAAGTTGAGAAGCTGATGGTTTACTGGAAGCAGACTTTATAATGGAATCAAAAGGATAAGCAGAGTTTTAAGCGTGGAAGTATTGACTTTGAATTGAAATGTATATGGACAGATAAGGTAAAGAAAAAGCAAAATAGATAAATTGAATAGCAATGTTTGAATGTTTAATTGTTTAAATGCTTCAAAATTTAAATGAGCTTTAAATAAAAACAAGAAGTGTTTAAACAAAGATAAAAATATTATAAAAATAGAAATGGGAAGCTAAGGTGACTAAAAGTGATACCTTCATAAAAGTATAACTTATTGTAACATGCTTAGTTTTAATTTGATAACAAAGTGGTGGATGATAATTATGATTGAATGTTAATGATTTTTGATGATGTATTAAGGTACACAGAGGGAAGTTATAATTGTGATTGTATTTAATATATGTTGGGAATGATTAACATTAAGAAACAAATGGGGGAACACCCTGGAAGAGTACAGTTGGAAACAGTGGAGTATTAGATAACATATGGAAAAAGAAATTTTTAATAAGCTAGTAGAATAGAAGTTGGAGTTAATTGAGGAGAGTATGCTGAGAAATCAGCCAAATAATGAAATGCTGGAAATCAGCCAAATAATAGGTGGAGTTGAGGAGGAGAATGCTGTTAATCAGTCAAATAATAGGTGGAGTTAAGGAGGAGAATGCTGTTAATAAAGCCAAAAAAAAATGCTGGAAATCAACCAAAACAATGCAAAAATGCTGGTAATCAGCCAAATAAAAGGGGGAGTTAAGGAGGATAATATGCTGCAAACTCAGCCAAAATATGCTATGCTGGAAATCAGCCAAATAATAGGTGGAGTAATGGAGGAGAATGAGGAGAACATAGTGAAGAACAATTATTAGTAAGGAGTGAAAAAGAAAACGTTGGGTTTAAAATGAAATGGTAAATTTTGAGATTTCTGTGTAAAAGTTTAAGAACATGAAAGGATAGATTGGATTTAGAAAATGAGAACAATAGAAAGAAATTTTGATTAAAATTGAAATAAGAATTGAGTTGTATACACTTGGAAATTAAGATTTGTGGTGATAAAATTGTAAGGTAAATATATAGATTAATAGAATTGATTGTTTTTGTGTGTAAATTTGATGCTAAAAGGAGCAAGGGATAAAAAAATTTAGATAAAGTGGTATTGAATTTTGATTTATAATTGAATTTATAATTGAATATAAAAAGGAGTTTTGCCTTAGTAGGAGATTAGGATGTATGATGAGATATTAGAAAAATGTATTAAGATGTTGCAATTTATGTTAAAATTGCTTGTTTTTCATTGGTTAAATTAGTGTACCCATTTGTGACTGGACCAAGACTTCGTTCTTGAAAAAAAATTATTTTTATGTTTATGTTTATGTTGGAAAAAAAATAAAAAATTCTTTACAAAAAAAAGAAAGAAAGAAAAATACTCAGTTTACAAGGCACTTGTTTCAAAGGTTGTTTTACTATGAACAGTTAAGTAGGCTGGATGACCTCAGCTGGCTAAAAGCTGATAAGAGGCCTGATAGTTTTTCTTTCAATTTTCAACAAAATACAACTCATTGTATTTCATTGATAATGATAATTTTTGAGTTACTGTACAGGACTGCTGTATATTTTTTCTGGGCTTTGCAGTTAGATAGATGCTGATGTAAAGAAAATATTGGCTGGGGTCATAGATCATGCAGGGCTGAAGAGGCTCATCAAGCTTTTGCCTGGCATGCTGAATATCGTTCCTGGACATCTTCATCAACAGACAGAGCAAACTAGTAATACGGGTCTATTGAAATAGCGCCCACAACAAGTAGTCCACTATTAAAGCAACAGCCCAATCTCCCACAAGAAAAGCTGTTCTATTTAGACAAGCACAAACTCATCAGAACATCAGAAAAAGGAAACAGATCATCCATATCAGAGGTGTCAAACTCGTGATGACATGTCATCATGTGATGTATCACAACTTTTTTCCCCTTCTCTAAACCGGGGGTGGGGGGGGTGGGGTGGCCACTGTGTATCCATCCAGGCCACAGCCCGTGAGTTTGACACCCCTGATCTATATAATATCTGTGGTGGCACAGTGGTTAGAATGCAGTATTGCAGGCTAACTCACTGTTCATTGCCAGGAATTCAATTCTGACTGGCTCCAGGTTGACTCAGCCTTCCTTCCGAGGTCAGTAAAATGAGGACACAGATTGTTGGGGGCAATATGCTGACTCTGTAAACCTCTTAGAGAGGGCTATGAAGTAGTATAGAAGTCTAAGTGCTATTGTTATCTTCCAAAAAACTGGATATCCACACAACTTCATCAAAAAATGATTGACCACTCAACCCAATATAACACAACACAAGCTGCAAAAAGGGTAACATTGCAATACATCAAAAACATCTCAGAAACTACCAGCAGATTATTATTTATTGATTTGATTTATATGCCGCCCTTCTCCAGAGACTCAGGGTGGCTTACAATGCGTTAAGCAATAGCCTTCATACTTTTGTATATACCTGCTTAGTAGGGCTTTTGCCCCCCCCCCAAGCGGTGTTCTTTTTTATACAAAGTCAGTTTATTGCCCCCACAATCCGGGTCCTCATTTTACCTACCTCAGAAGGATGGAAGGCTGAGTCAACCCTGAGCCTGGTGAGATTTGATCTC
Organism: Masticophis lateralis; assembly: GCA_030761175.1. Classification (NCBI taxonomy): domain Eukaryota; kingdom Metazoa; phylum Chordata; class Lepidosauria; order Squamata; family Colubridae; genus Masticophis; species Masticophis lateralis. The sequence continues at coordinate 73,149,581 of JAUDYJ010000001.1, forward strand.
GCAGTAATTGCAGACAGCTGGCAGCTAAGTGCTACTTTAACAGCACTTTAGTCCACTGCACCACCAAGGCTCTTACACTATTACAACCACATGGTATCAGCACAGCACACAAACCAACTCAAGTCCTTCAAAACATCTTAAGTAAAGCAAAAGACCCAGCAGTCCCTGAATTAAAAACAGGAGTCATTTGTAACGTAAAATGTAAGGACTGCAACAGTCACTATGTAAGATAGGCAGAAATCTAGCAGAGTATATCCGTGAACACCTAGTCAGAAGACATGAAAACTCCCTAAGTTTGCAACACAGAGACAGACTTAACCATAGTTTCATCTTGGAAACTGTGACCATTTTAGACCAAGCCAAGTCCAAAAATCACTAAAGAATTCCTGGAAAGTTGGCACTCTGACAAATCAGCCATCAATAGGCACATAGACATAAATAGCACCTACAAACCATTCAAAAGAAACAATCAACAAGCAAAAAAAGGAACAAACATCAAAACACACATACCCACACACTAGTAAACCACACCCAAATGAGTAGATATTAACATCAAGTTTAACATCAGACCAACAATCAAAAACAATACCCCAATCAAGGACCTACCAAACAAGCTAACAATAAACAGGTCAATGAAAGACTATCAAGACTACCCTCACCAACACTGACAGGGCAAGCCACTCGAATAAAATAGCAACAAACTCCACTTCTTACCAGTACTGATTGTGTTACTTAGTTTTGATAATGAAATCACTGTCAGAAAGCAACCAAGCTCAGAGCATCAAGGACCCCTCATTTCAACCCTGAACTACAAATATTTTCCTCTATTGATGCTGAGTAGTATTTGCAAGGCTTAAGGCACTTATTTTGGCCCAAATTTAAAATCCTTCCCACACATGGGGTACTATGATGACTACCAAAAGAGTGTTGGTAGCTAAATAGCATACCCAAGATATTGCTCACCTATGTCATATGCTAATTTATTTAACTATTGAACAAACTGTAATTAGCTGTCTTTACGTAAGATACTAAGTGGTGGAGAAATGATTTGCAGGATCCATAAACCACAGGGATTAGGATCATATGCCACACTGAATCAAGATCAAACAAACCACATTATTATATATTAGAATGATACATGACCCTAGTCAAACGTGTTTATCTGTTCTGGAAAACTCAGTGACTTGTTACAAATCTTTAGAACCAAGGAAGCCCTTTGATAATAGAATTGAAAGACAACTATCCAAATGTATTTTATAGAGTTATAAGAACATTACTATCATTAATAAACATTCACCGCTTTAAGAGAATTCCTTATGAGTTCCTTTCCTAGTCACTTTACTAGGTTAATTAAGTTATTAAAGTATTGTTTTCAGCATTTAAGCATTCTAGTTCCATTTTTTAAAATATCTGCTAAGAAGGCCTCCCCATCAGGTTGTTGGTTTTAGTATGGGATTCAAACCAATTTGCGAACATAACAGTAACAAACCATCTGTTATTCCAGCAGTTGTTTATATTGGAATGAAATTTCAATTAAGTTTTATTAGCATATCTGCAAATGATGAATCCCTTATGAAATTTTGTTGTCTGCAAACTCCTGTCGATTACAGTTTCTTTCTTTCTTTGTGCTTCTTCTGCGCTATCAGAAATACTTTAGACAGTTCTTGTGTTTCCTCAGTAAGTCCCATATGGCAGGAAAAATGGAAAAGTTGTACCGTGAATGCATATTGCAGTGATACAGCTGGTGTGTAAATAATCTCTTTGGTTTGTCAAGGGAGCAGGGAGATTGCTTTTGCAAACCTCCCAATTGATTCATTACATTCAGGGACAATATATTCCTGGCTGTTTGCCTGGCTATTTCTGCTTGTTGATTTTTTTAAAAAACCAATAAAGAGAGCATCAATGCAGCTTCTCCTTTTAGATGCTGGAGATTGTTGTGGATGTTCAACATATCAGGAGGTTATCAGGTGAGGAAGAGTAGCAGAAATGATTGGAATTACACATAGAGAGGCAACTCTTAACCTCTTGGCTAAGGAAGATATATTCCTTTTTTCCAAACTTGAAAAATGTTCTAGTTATTTAATCTAAAATATTTCTTGCACTCATTTAAAGACAAAAATCCTCCAAGGCAGCTAAAGCAATATATCCACCTATAATAAAAAATTCTAATAATAAAGCATTAATTTATTAAACTAGCTGTTAAAATATCTAGGCCATGATTGATTCATGGGTGTTTGTTATGTTGCGTGTACACATACCGCATCTTTTAGCAAGAGAGAATATTTTATAGCCAAGGAAGGCATTTCTGTGTAAAAGAGTCTCTTGGGTCAAGGAATTTTGTGGATACTAAAAGAACTATTACTCAAATTGGCGGGACTAGAAACTTCAACCTTTGATAAACATTTGGGGGTTATGGTTCTAGTGACATAAACATGCTAAACCTACTGAATGTTTAATCTGCCCATTTCAGTGCTTATTTTTAAAATTAGTAACACCCCCCCCCCGCCCCACACAACAACATTCAACCACAGTACTGAAATGTACTTTTATTAGTGTGATTGCTAAAGGCTGTGAGGTCAAAGGTTGCCATCATGGGGCAAATGGGGGGGCAAATGATGAAGTGCTCATGACAGCATCATCACATACTTGCAATGGATCTCAGGAGTACAAGTACATCATGGTGGCATTTGTGTGATGAAGCTGTCTATGTGTATAACCATCTTGGCATCATCATATTCTGCTGCAGATTGTGCTGTTGACTACCCTTGATTTATATGATAAAAATATTTAAATTATATATAGATTACCTATAAGAGCAGGTTACAGTAACATAAGCACATAAACAATGAAAAGTATCAATCTTAAATCTTGAGAAGGTTATAATAATTATTACAACCTACCATTTTCTCTGGGAAAAATCCAATTTTATAAATGTCAAACAATATAATGCTGCCAATTTGTAAATCAAATATAATATGACCTTCAACAACAAATAAGCATATTCTGAAATTACTTTGGCACATGGAAGTTAAAATAATTATGCTACATTGCTTACGGCTTGCTATATTATTGTTGCATATTTCATTTCTTGTAAAATTTTGCTTTAATCTTGTCTTTGCTTCTCATATCTTCTAGAGCTGAATGCAGTTTTAAATACAATTTCTATAATTGAATACATTTTTTATTCTGAATTGTGGCCAAAAGCAACTGTAATTGCAGATGATAGCAAGAAGCTTTCTCTACCAGGCTTCATGATATATTAAAAAGAAAAGGGCAATTAGTTGCAAGTGTTTTTCTCACAAATCCAACCATGGGCTGTACAGATTTCAAGAGCAAACTTTCAGGCACCTGACTGAAGCAACTGAAAAACAACAGATATTTTGCAACTAATTCTAATGATGCCAAACCACAATGGCCAATTTTGCAACTTACATCTAAGCAAGTTGCATCAATAAATATTGTACCTCTGTAATGGTGTATAACACCAATTAAAAACAGACGTTTAATGCCACCTTATTTAAACCATTTTAAAATACAGGGAAGCTACTTCTGCCTCATAACCCAATAATTTTTGATGTACATCCTTCTCCTCCTCCTCCTCATTCACCACTGAGACGTAGTGGCATGTGTTGCCATCAATTTTTAGAGAGGCCACGCTGCTGAATTTTGCTGGCAAATCATTTGAAGTGACATGAAAGAGAGAAAGTTGACAAACGAAAAATATTCAATGTACTGCACATCTGTAATAAGTTAAACTCCAGAAATATTGGACAGTAGTAAAAAAAAAAAGGATAAATGGAGAATTGCTTTCATGCCTTTCCCTCAGATCTTGTGAAAACGGTAGCTGGCCACTGACAAGTGAAATGTTTTCTATGAGCTTCGATATGTGTGAATTTATTCATCCATTTTCCTGGTCCTATGGCTCTTAAGTTTGTAAAAAGTTCAATATGATCATGACCCCATTCATGATTGTGCATTCATTCTTTAAAAAGGCCATTTAAGGAAAAACAAAACATGAAGTTCTGGCAGAAATTTCTTCCTTTTTCTTGTTAATTAAAAATAGTAACTTGGTAACTGTATCCTGTTTGCAATAACATAAAGGCACTTTACAATCTTCCTCCTCCTCTTCCTCCTCTATTAAGTAAGTTTTTAATATTGCATGATTATGAATATGGTACCGTTTCTACTAATAATTTTTCTCTTTTTTATTTGTTGTTATTGCTGTTAGTTGCAAAGTCATGTCTGACCCATTGTGACCCCATGGACAACGTTCCTCCAGGCCTTCCTGTCCTTTACCTCTGGAGTCCATTTAAGCTCACGCCTACTGCTTCAGTGACTCCATCCAGGCACCACATTCTCTGTCGTCCCCTTCTTCTTTTGCCCTCAATCTTTCCCAGCTTAGGCTCTTCTCCAGTGAGTCCTTCCTTCTCATTAGGTGGCCAAAGTGAGTTTCATCTTCAGATTCTGGCCTTCTAAAGAGCAGTCAGGGTTGATCTCCTCTAGGACTGACCGGTTTGATTGCCTTGCAGTCCAAGGGACTCGCAGGCGTCTTCTCCAGCACCATAGTTCAAAAGCCTCAATTTTTTGGAGCTCAGCCTTATTTATGGTCCAACTTTCACAGCCATGCATTTTAACTGGGAAAACCATGGCCTTGAATATATGCACTTTTGTTGGTAGGATGATGTCTCTGTTTTTTGGTATGCTATCTAGATTTGCCATAGCTTTCCTCCCCAGGAGCAAGTGTCTTTTAATTTCTTGACTGCAGTCCCCATCTGCGGTGATCTTGGAGCCCAGGAAAATAAAATCTGTCACTACCTCCATTTCTTTCCCATCTATTTGCCAGGAATTGAGAGGGCCGGATGCCATGATCTTAGTTTTCTTAATATTGAGTTTCAAGCCAACCTTTGCACTCTCCTTCTTCACCCGCATCGAGGCTCCTCACTTTCTGACATTAGAATGGTATCTATCATCTGCATATCTGAGGTTGTTGATATTTCTCCCGGCAATCTTAATTCCAATTTTTTATTCATCTAGCCCCGCCTTTCTCATGATGTGCTCTGCATATAACTTAAATAGGCAGGGCGACAGTATACAGCCTTGCTGGACTCCTTTCCCAATTTTGAACCAATCAGTGGTTCCATGCCCAGTTCTCACTGTTGCTTCTTGACCCGCATATAGGTTTCTCAAGAGACAAATAAGATGGTCTGGTACTCTCATCTCTTTAAGAACTTGCCAAGATATTTTTAATTAATTAATTTATTATTTATTTTTTTTATTGGATATTAGCAAAACATTTGTTATGTAACTGTGCCTAAGCCATATGAAAATAGTAAGGTTCAGCTACTTGTACAGGTAGTCCTTGACTTAGAACGATTCAGTGACTGATCAAAGTTTCAACGGTGCTGAAAAACTGACTTACAATCTGTCCCCATACTTACAACCATGGCAGCATCCCCAGTCACGTGATCCAAGTTCAGGTGGTTGGCAACTGGCATGTATTTATGATAGTTTCAGTGTCCTGGGGCCATGTGATCACTACTTGCAATCTTCCCAGATGGCTTCTGAGAAACAGTCAGTTGGGAGGGGGGGGCTTGATTTGCTTAATGACTGCATGATTAACATAACTGTGGTGATTCATTTGTGGCAAAAATGGTCAAAATCAGGCACAACTCCCTTTACAACTGCCTTGTTTAGAAATGGAAATTCTGGTCCCAACTATGGCTGTAATTTGAGGACTACCTCTAATAAATTTGTGGTTTCACTTTTTGACTTTCATAGTAACAAAATAAATTAGGAATTAAATGTGGAGCCATTGGAGAGCCTTCCAATCTTCTGACTCAAACCAGCCTGCATGGTTCATACACAGTTCTTATACCCTTTTATAAGAAATTGCTGTTTGAAATTATTGCAATGCAATTCCAAAAATCAATTGTGTTTAATTCTTAAAAATGGATCTAGTGGCAAATTATTTCTGCAAGGTGGCAAGGTCTGTTCATGTGGTTTCTTTGATGCTGCTTGGAGCCAGGCCAGAAGAGGACATTTCAACTTCTCTCATGAGAGAAAAGGCAAAAATAAATGAATAAATAAATAAATAAATTACTGGTTGATTTATTTATAGCCCGAGACCAAATAAAACCACACTGCACTCAAAATTAAAAAGAATCAAAAAGTTACAGCAAGCTGTAGGGAAAACTGTGGAATGAAATGAGGTAAAATAAAACAGGTCATACGATTTCAAGATTTGTAGGTAGATTTTTCAGTCAATTGGACCTGTTCTTCCTCTTTGGAAAAACTCACCTGAGGGGGAATTGTCTCACCTCTGACTCACTTTTTAGTGCTTGAATTAGGCTTGGGGTCTGAGAGTAATAGGGCCCATTGGATGAGTTGTTCCTCCGCATTGGGACTGTTTATCAATTTTATATTTGTTGTCTTTTTTATTAATGGTTTTACTGGATTTATTATAGTATTGTCCTTTTAGTGATGGATGCTGCTCTTTCAGAATGGCTGGAGCAGCATCTTGAGTTATGGAGTTTGTTTTTGTTTTGTTTTGAAATGTACAATAAACCTACAGTACTTTGAAGCTTAGTCTAAGTTTTAAAAGCCTGGTTCTTTCTCTGAAATGTCAGAAAAATATCTCTTCATTTTCAGAGGTCACCCTGGAGCCACTGAAGAGAGTTCAAAGACTGCATATCATTTTGAAGCTTCAGGTTACCTCAGAACTAAAATGTAGTGAAATGTTTCTTGTATGCAAAACCTCAAAACTTCTGAAAGGGGAAACAATTTCCCCCCCTCAAAACTGTATACCTGCATTACCACAACATCTTTGTAAGACATACTGGGCAAAGCAATAGGCCACTCAGTGATTTTCACAACAAAAGGAGTTATTTATCCACTCCTAGTCCAACATTTTAAATACTACATCAGACTAGAAGCAGGATCTATCTTCAATTGTGGTTTACATTGTCTTTAAAATGCCATACTTGGGGAATCAAAGCACTCAGTTAATCAGTTTTCTCTGGATTATGCTTCCCCCATCCCCTAACACAGAAACTGGTAATTACAGAAACTCTGTAGAATGCCAAAATAACCAAGGGGCACAGCTAAACACATGATGAAATTCATTTATCTTGCATGGCTATAATGTAATCTGAAATGCTTTTATATTTGGAATCTTGGATCCTAACTTGAGTCCTATTTTTGAAAGAGGAATTTCCTGCTTAATCTTTTACAACAATCCTTTAAACTCTCTCAGAATTTTTTATACTAGCATGAGATTTCATAAAATGGGCTTCAGCATAATTAATAATGATTTTCAGCACAGTGACAAAACATTTAAATGATCAATGTTACTTGGTTCATTGCACAATGTACCATTTTTGCGAAAAATGGGGTGCGCAGAAGGTTCGGAAGGCCTGCAGAGTGCTCCTGGGGGCTGGGGAAGGGCAAAAATGCAGTTTTTGTGAAAAATGGGCCCGTTTTTGCAAAAAACGGGGTGTGCAGAGGGTTTGGGAGGCCTGCAAAGTGCTCCTGGGGGCTTGGGAGGGTAAAAACGCCCCAGTTTTTGTGAAAAATGGGCCCGTTTTTCGCAAAAACAGGGGTATTTTTCCCCTCCCCAGCCCCCAGGAGCACTTTGCAGGCCTCCCAAACCCTCCAAGCCCTGTTTTTGCAAAAAAGGGCCCATTTTTCACAAAAATGGGACGAGCAGGGCGGGGCTTCAGGCTGCCAAAAATGGCTGTATTTGGTGTATAAGACACACCAACATTTCCATCCTCTTTTGGGGGGGGGGATGCGTCTTATACTCTGAAAAATACGGTATATGCACAAGATAGCAGAAACATCAGCAAGTCATTCTAATCTTTTACTAGATTAAAGCAAACTCAGTAACATATGTTTTGCCTTACTTAACAAAAACCCCAAGAAATATGAACTTTCTTAAACTTAAAAATTATTTATCATGGAAATGGACTGGATTGGAAGAATACATTATGCAATACCACAACGTAAAACAAAACTGCTCTATAACCAGATTTTATGCAAAAGGCCAAATATAAATAGGGAGGTTTAATTTAGATCCCTTCTATAGTGAAAATTGACTTTATATGAATGCTCAAATCTTTATATCTATTTAAAAAAGTCTGTACAAAATCTTAAATTATAAACAAAAATGCCATCTCAAAACATTTTAATATAAAGAAGCAACTACCGGTCCTCTGGCTTGGTTTCAATTATAATCTGGAAATTGGAAGCTAAAGCCAACGTTAGTTCATTATTTCAGTGCAAGTGAATTCTGACACGTAATTTTTCCCTCGGCACTCCATAAATCACCATAGAACAAATGCCAATTTTGCTATCCTGCAATAGACTGCAGACTGAAATGTTGGAAGTTAAAATGGGAATCCAATGTCATATTCCATACTGACTGCACCATAGTAATTTACTGTAGGTATAAAGTGTAGCATGTTTATATTATTTAGCCTTTTGATTTAAATAACAAAAGCAGAGCAATAATTGGGAAGGTGAGAGAGATAACAAGGTGTTACTGTACAATTCTTGCTCCTACCAGTTAGCCAAATATTTATTACAGTCAAAGACCAAAACAATTAAAAATGCTCAGAATATCTAGTTAAAAATTCTGGAATAAAATAATGAATAAAATCTATGCTGAAATCATAATTTGACAGCCTATCAGTTACATACAAACAAGAGCATAATAATGTAATATTTGTCCTTAAATTGTGAAGGCCTATAGTTATTAGATACTAAACAGGGTAATATAACAAAAATTGGTGTATTAATTGAATAACATGGTTATAATGGATTATTCATCAGGTTCCAGCCAATTTTAGTGCTGCTGTGCAGAATCTAGCTACTTGTGCTGTTACTATAATCTGTTGGTCTTTAAACAACCACTGAAGATAAATGGTGTCGGAACAGTAAGGCTACTTATTATCCAGAAAATAAATTTTGCTCAAATGTCTGTATAAAAAGAGCAGCAAAGAAGGATGTTGCCACCTCTCCATAATCACAAGGACAAAGCTTTTCAGCCAGTGGTATTCTTTTATATTTGCTGTCCAGGATGGCTAAGGGAAGTCTATGGCATAATGCAAGTGAAAACACTTTCTGATGATTCACTATCTCTAACTGGCTAAGATAACGGGCAGGAGTGACTTGCTGTTATCAAAGGTTTGATCAAATCTTTTGTTATTATTTTTTAGGACCAGTATGCCTAGCAGATTCTTCAAAACAAACAATTTTTGCATGAATTATAAACAATACATTCATATTCTTACCCTTTTACTATCTAAGTACTATATGTTGTGAACTAGCTAATCTTTCTAAATTGTTTTTTTAAATCTTAATCCTGAAAATATCTATTATAAAAGTTTATTTATTTATTGTATTGCTTCGATTTATATGCTGCCCTTTTCCGGAGACTCAAGGCGGCTTACAATGCGTTAAGCAATAGCCTTCATACTTTTGTATATACCTGCTCAGTTGGGCTTTCGCCCCCCCCCCCCCCCCCCCGCCCCAAGCAGTTATCTTATCTCTCTGTGTCAAAAGTATCTCTGGCCAGTTCTTTATAAGAACACCAGCATTCTTTACAATACCGGCATTGAATAGATCTCCTTTACATACCAATATAGCTAGTAAACACTTCATTTAGTCGCTTTATACTTGCGTACAGGGCATGGCAAGGTTAATGTATCAAGAGTATTAGTATATTAATCCCATGTTTTCTGGAACATGACTCAATTAAGTTGGGAACTTTAACCTGCATCTTTAATCACTAGCAGACACAAATGCATGTCTACTATTGGCTACCCATTATGCTATGTCATTTTTACACCTGCTATAAAAAAGAAAAATGACTGACTTTTCCTTATATTGTATCATATACTGAATGTATATGATACAGGGTTTTTTCACTACTTTTTAAAAATATTTTAATGCCTTAAATATTGCTAGCATATATTTTGGGAATGCATGCCTATGTTCGTACATTTTTTTAAAAAAAGTATCTGCAACATACCATTCCTTAGATAGGATTCAATCTCTCCCACCCAACATATTGTACAAATTAACAATAGGTGGAATTACTGAAAATAGTGCAAACTGAAGACACAACGATTATGACAAAGTGCTAACAAAACACTAGGTTTGGATTTAAAATTTAAAAATTACAAAGCAAAAGTTAAAATTAATATTATGACCACAAATTAGAATAACATTATAGGAAAAATAACTCTGTTAAGATTAATATATAACTGGGCATTGCAATTGAAGTATTTTTAAAATCATGTTCTGAAAATGTGCTGCTTGTTTTTGTGGAAACCTTGTTTTTTAAAGTATGTATTTTACTGAACAATTTTTTCTTCACTGATAGCTATAACTCTCTTAAATACCAAAGTGCAAACAAAACTTGGTCTGTATTATTGTCTTAAGTAGTATTGTCTTACTTATTGTCTTAAGTATTATTGTCTTAAGTAGTCTATAATCAACTATAGTTTACTTGTTTTCTAGTGGCCTTTAGTTATTTTTTGTTTTATTATTAGTTTGAAAGAAAAAATTAAGATAAATTACAAATTGGAAAATTACTTTAGGAACACTGCATCATTTCCTATGGTCAATGAGAACAGATTTTTATATGAATGGGAAACCTTTACATCATATGAAAACTGCCCTTGAATTTCAGGGGAGCTAATCACAGAATGTGGAAGATTTGGAGCCAGCTAAAAGTAAGGAAAAAAACCCAAAAACAACCAGCTGCATAGAGCTTCAAAGTCTGAGTTGTGCATTAATCTGAAAAATATCTGTGCATCCTAAGCAAAGCCTACACTTGTAAAAAAAAAGTCAAAATTCCTTTAAAATATTTTCTTATTAAACATGAAAACATTTTCTTTCTCATTTTACCATTACTATTGATTGCTACATTGTGTATCCTGGAAGCTTGTTTATTACTAATTCACTGATATGTTTACACTGATTTGTATTATTCATCTTTCCGAAGCTATCCTCTTTTTCGTTGCCAGGTGCTTTGCTTTCTTCTAGTCCACTAAATTCAAGGTCAGACATACTAGAGGGCAAGTAAGAACTAACTTGAGATGTCCTTGCAGAATGGCTATTTTCTACAGATGACTGGCTTTTTACTATGTTACACTTTTTATCAGGCTGTATTCGTTTGTCCTCAATAGCCTGTGTAACTTTTTCCTTTTCCTTTTCCTGAATTGCAAGTTGGTCTCTTAAAGTTCTTGCAAGGGAATCATCATCAAATTTATTCAATCCAATGCCTAATTTGTTTTTGCTGGATTTTAAGTCATATGTCTTTTTAAGAGTCTGACCAGGAGATACAGCTGAAACCTTCGGAAGAAGAGGTGAAATACATTTAGCAGGAAGACTTCTGGAATTTTTAGAGCTGGAGTCAATGCCTGTCTGACTGTGATCTGAGTTTATAGATAAAGGTTCAGGACTGTTCTCTCGAGCTTCAAAGCTTGCACCACAACTGTCAATACTGGTAAAATCTTCTGAATAGGTTGCATTTTCAGAAGTAACTACTAAACTATCGGAATTCTGACGTGCATGACTCTTTTCCAAGTTGTTGATGTGCCTATATAGATATGGAATGTTACAATCACGTTGCAAACATTTTTCTATCTCAGCATTTACTGGGTTTTCAAGGGGTTCAGTGTCCTGTAAAAAGACTCTTGGCAGATGGACTTCCAAGCTCTTTTCTTTATAATTAGAATCAACACTTTCATACAAGTACTTCCCTTTGGCATTGTCTTTATTCTTCACACAACTGGCTCCAATTTTTTTGGTAATACGAGAGCTTATTTTCTTTGTGGCCATAGAGCTATTTCGGCCAACACTGCTTTGTATTAAAGTCTCAACATTTTCATTAATTTGAGCATTTTGATCAGAGATGCTTTTTTCATCATATTGCCCAGAAGACTTTGGACGATAGTCAAGGGAGCCCTTGAATATTTTTTCTTTAGTCAAAGAGCTTTTACCTTTTTTTTCAAATGATATGTCACCAAGTTTTTTTCTACGATGTTCTCTCTTTTCATGAACCTTCAACATACCCGGACTGGATCGCTGAACATGAAGCTTTAATGTATTCGTCAGCCCATAAGAGAATTTCCTTCTAGTGGGAGAATTTTCCTTGGTATTAACTTTTTCAGGGCTCACAGGTCTTTCAGTGTATACTGGTTTTGTAAAAGTTTTGCCAGGACAGATAGGAGTCATGCCTTTTAAATGATCTGGGCGATTTCTTTTTAATTTAGGGCTAGGTGATCTTCCTCTTTCTTTGCGATGTGGGGTGTTCTTCTTATCATCCCAGCAGGCACACAGATTCTTACCATTACAGGGTAAGATTTTTGTACCTTCTTCTGCATTTTGATATAGCCATGCCAACTGAGGATGCACAGTAGAGGGTCCTGGTGGTAGGGGCTGGCTATTTAGCAAGGAGAGTTCTACCAACAAAGCATTCAGTAGAGGCAATTGACTTAAAGTTTGCCTGAGTTGTTCGGAAGTACTCCGTGTTGGTGTGCTGGTGAGTAAGGGTGACAGAGCCTTCTCAGCACTAACTACAGGCTCCTCCTTAACAAAAGGTAAAGAAGTTCCTTCTTTGGGAAGTGAATCTTGAGCGGCCATGATTATCACTCTTGTTGCAGCTTTGGGGCTGGGGAAGCAACTTTCCGTTTGATGACTGTAATACATTGGTGGGGGATAAAAGGCATCGTTGTCCAGCTCTCCTGCAATCTCTTCTCCGCTTGAGCTACTGGAAAAGGGCTCTGGCTCTGTATCAGGGCTGCTTAAGGACCCCCGGCTGCCACCGCCTGGGGCAAGGTCCTGCTCCCCCACTCCTTCCGAGATGAACTCCAGACTGAGGCTCCGTTCGGCCGCTCTCCCCCGCGGACAGTCTCCAGCGAGGGCTTCGTCCACCGCCTCCCTTTGATCGAGGTGATCTAGGCCCGAGGAGCCCAGGCTGTTGAGACGGTAGCTCAGCGCCAGCTCTCCCACTTGTTCTCCCAGCAGGTCGCGCACCGGGAAGTGGCCCCTTCCAGTCGCCGGCCCGGTGCCAGGCAACAACTCCTCGGCGGCGGCCGCCAAAGAGATGCTGGAAGAGCCGAGCAGGCGGGCAGGACCCTGGTTGGGAGGCAGCGCCAACAGCAGCGCGTGGAGCGGAGAGCGCCGCAGGAGGCCCATCAGAGCGTCCGGCCGCAGCCTGAAGAGGCACGACTTGCCCCGCCCGAAGGGCACCACCGGCCAGGACGCGGCCTGCGGGGCGTGGACCAGGAGGGTCGGGAAATCCAGCAGCCGGAGAGCCACGGACGGCAGGAAGGGGCCGCTGTCCGGCAGCAGCGACGGCAACAGCCGCGGTTGCACGCGCGCTGACTCCACCAGCAGCTCCAGCGAGAACAGATGCTCCCCGCAGCCATCGCCCCCCTCCATGCCAGCCCGGCGGGAAGGCGCCCCAGATGGCCACTCAAAAGCAGGAAGGCCGCGGCTCTCGCGAGACTTTGAAGGCAAGCCGCGCGACAGCCGGGTCACGGCCTCCCCCGTGTATAATGATCGCTATGGAAGCGGCGGGCCGCCGTTGTCTAGCGACCGTTTGCCGTCGCTGCGCTTGAGCACGTGGAGGAGGTGCGGGGGGGGGAGGAGGGGGAAAGGCCGCAATGACCTCTGGGAATGCGAGGTCCTCGTGCGGGAGTGCGGGAACTGTCTTCAAGAAAAACCAGAAAGTCCAGTTGCCTCTTTAAAAAAAGCAACTTTTGGACAGCCATGACGAGGATGACTGAGAATCTCCATAGACTTCAGGCTGAAGGTCTTAGACCGCGCTGTTGCCCGCGAGGAGACACGAACTACGAGTTGAACACTTTGACAGCAGCTGATACTGTGCTGCCCTATCTGGATAATTGTCTTTGGAGCGCTAACGATTCGTGAAAGCTGCCCGTGCTGATAACTTCTTAAAGTTCTAGAGCCCAAGAATACTTTTTAAAAAACATTTTCATTAGATTATAGAATAAAATATAAAAATATGAAAGCTATTAATAGGACACAGTGGGGAAGAAAGGGAGGGAGTTGAAAAAAGCGTTGACTTCCGACTCTCTGTTGCAGTAGAATAAAGCATTAACATCAACATCAACTTATTACTTTTCCAAAACTAGCCATTTCTATAACAACAAATCAATTTAACCACCAAAACCCAAAACCAAAGTTTCATTTTTTTTCCACCTCAAGCACAAAATCCAGAAGTGGTCTTCATAAAGCAACAAAAGTACTTATATTCTTTTCTTTACTCAAAACAGTCAATTTAGCCATCCCTGCTAGCTCCATCAATTTCTATAGCCATTCATCCATGGTGGGAATCAAAATGTCCTTCCATTTTTGTGCATACAGTAGTCTTGCTGCCCAGAGTCCAAGGATACTGAACTAGGCAAGATAATAAATAAAATGCCTTTCAAAAAGAAGGGTTGGGTTAACACACCAGTTTTAATATTAAAGCATTTGGGATCTGTAGACTTGGAGCCCTCTCCAGTGGTGGGTTTCAAATTTTTTTACTACAGGTTCTGTGAGTGTGGCTTGGTGGGTGTAGCATGGCTTGATGGGCATGGTAGGGGAAGGATACTGTAAAATCTCCATTCCCACCCCACTCCAGGGGAAGGATACTGCAAAATCCCCATTTCCTCCGATCAGCTGGGACTTGGGAGGCAGAGAATAGATGGGAGCGAGGCCAGTTAGAATTTTTACTACTGGTTCTCCGAACTACTCAAAATTTCTGCTATCGGTTCTTCAGAACTGGTCAGAACCTGCTGAAACCCACCTCTGGTTCTCTCGCATGAGAAAGTGAGGTTAGGTTGTATTAAGGAACCTCTCCATTTTTGCTGCGGAATAGAATCCAATGGTTCAAGTTCTATTCTCTTATTTCAGAATTTATTACAAGAAAACATAGTTGAATCAAATGTTACAAATGTTTTTTTTTAAAAACCCCATTGGTAAGAGCAGCAGACAGTGGAATCAATCACAGAGAGTGGTGGTAGGTAAGCCATCTTCAAGCAAAAACTGGGATGCCATAATTGTATCTCTTGCTCTCTGATCATTTAATTTAGATTCCTGTCCTGGGCAGGGATTGGTCTTCATAACCTAAATAGCCTCTCAAATTCTATGATTCTAAATTTTGTGTGTTTAACTATTGTTAACTATCAGTACTTGCACAAGTGTTAAATTTTTGCCAAGATGTTTGGTAATAATAACATCTATCAATTACTATACAAATTCTGAACATTTATTTATTTATTTATTTATTAGTTCGATTTATATTCCATCCTTCTCTGGAGACTCAGGGCAGCTTACAATGCAATAAGCAATAATATCTTTATGTTTGACTGACAGTTCAGTGTACTATAATTGCTCTAAATTGCCGAGAATAATTGAGAGTTGAGTGGCAACTTTAATAAGTTATTATTGCATATGCTATTTCTTGAAACTACTAAATCAATGAAGAATTTCCTCCTTTTCATAACATTTTATTTTCTGATGAGCGAAAAGTAAAAAGAATGGCAAAATATAAGACAGTTATAAATAGAAAATGGCAAGGTATGGATTCTTGTCAAACACAGTGAGGTAAGGCAATTGTAATTTTTTTTTTCAAAAAGTACTATCAAATTATATCTCTTCTACTGTGAAATTAACTGATTTTCTGAAAATACAGCTTTTCACATGGCAAAGTCAATGTAATTAATCATTGATGCAGATAAATGCTAGAAAGTATCAAATAATAAGAACATAAATTACCATTATTCCAGAGCATCTTTTTCCTTCAAACTCACTGAGTTATCCTTAATCTGATTACCTCTGGGATTTCATACAGGACTTTTTTTCCCAAGCATTTGGGGTTAGAATGATTTGAAGTGAATAATTCACTTATGTTAAGACAGAGAGATTGCTATTCTCAGCACCTTAAGCTAGCGTACAAGTTATGATTTGGATTATTTTTGTTTAATGGGATTAACTGAGCTCATCAAAGTTAGCTGGAATTCAGCAGCAGTAACAATTTTTAGAACTGCAAAGCTTTGAAGAAATAAGTGTGTTACTATGTTTTGTTTAATGCAGGGGTTCCCAACCTTTTCGATACCCCACACCCCTAGAACACTTCTGATATTCTCGCACCCCTTAAAAATAAATAATTATATGTATATATTTATACATATACACTATAATTTTGAAACTTCTAAACCCAAGTTTTTGCACTCGAGGGTGCGAGCACCCCCGGTTGGGAACCCCTGGCTTAATGTATGAATGAAGCACCTCTTAGTAGCAACTTTACCATGCAGTGTGATTCTTCGCTCCCACCCCCAGCAAAGCTGTTGAGTTGCTTTGCATCAGTGTCTGTTGTGATGTAGGTCTAGTAGCCAAAAGAGAATCCTGTGCATGGGCTGTACATGGACAGATGTCTGTTCTAACTCCTTGAGCCAGATACTAGATCTATTAGATAAAATTCCATCAAAGTAAATTGCATTACCTCGTCTCAATGAGACAGTGTTATCACTTCTTGTATATCTTAATAATTACATAGAAGCAGGAGCTCAGTTGGGAAAACTGTGAAGCACCTGTTCTGCAATTGAGATGAAGTCCATCTACTCCTTAAGAGGGGTTTGAGCTGCCCGATGGAAATAAGCAGATATTTTCCCCTCAATATAAATTTCCCCATTCCAGTAATGAGATACTATAGCCATATGAATATTTATATGTATAATATTTAAAGTGTGAAAAATTGAGATTGGTTGCCTTGTAGAATGCAAACAATGATGTATTCTGAGTAATATGATTTCAGAAATGGCTAGTTAGGGGCAGATACATTCCATCTTAAATTAATCTTCAGACATGTTTCATGATTTGTGGAATTTGCATTTTAACAAAATGTTTCTACAGTTATATTACATTATTGAAAACAAAAATGAAAGTAACTGAATTAATGAAATATGTCTTCTATATTGTTTTAGTCTTATCAGAAACACAATATTTTAAAAATAGTTTCAGTTAACCAAAGGGCAATATTTAAAAAAAGTCTTGAAAGCAGGGGTGAAATGCTCCCAGTTCGAACCAGATCTCCCGATCCGGTAGCGATGGCGACGGGTGGTTCGGAGAACCAGTAGCAAAAATCCCTGCCCCCCCCATGCCCAGCTGAGCCAGCTGGGATCATCAGAGCCTTTTGAAAGCATTTTTTTACAACCTCTTTGCCAAAGAGGTTGTAGAAAAAACGGTTTTAAAAGTAAAAAAACTTTTTTTTTACTTTTAAAAGTAAAAAAAAGCTACCGGAGAACCAGTAGCAAACATCCCTGCCCCCACCCCAGCTGAGCCGCACAATCGTCCGAGGCTTTTTTTTTCTTTTAAAAGCATTTTTTCTACAACCTCTTTCGCCGAAGAGGTTGTAGAAAAAGTGGTTTTAAAAGTAAAAAAAAAAAAGTTGGCCATGCCCACCCAATATCATTACACCCCCACACCAAGCCATGTCCACAGAACTGGTAGTAACAAATTTTACATTTCACCCCTGCCTATATCCCAAATTAATATATTGGCTTTCTTCAAACTATGATGCAACATATAGAGAAGGAAGTTCCACCTCTCCAAATCAGCTTCATTGTATCATTGCATATGCTCTTCAGATTTGGTCACTGCCAGGAAGCAATTCTAAGTGTAAATGTTCTATTGCTATATCTCTTCTATACCTCCTTCCCTGCTTCTGTTGCCCCATTCAATCCTGTTTATTATCCAATTTTTCCTACTGCATGTCCCTTCCTTTCCTCCCAGCTGAGATCTTTGACCCTAGCATGTGTGTGTTTTTCTTTTCACATCCCTCTTTACTAAACGTTTACTTCTTGTCAGAGTTCCTTTCTTAGTTTCTGTTCCTGAACACTGAAGGGGGAAGGGGAAACTGAAAGATTTCAAACATCTCCAAACAGCTGTGTAGGTCAAATGCTGGTTCACAACTGCTTTGGCAAACTATATCCTGGGCTATTACACATGGAGAAAATAAAAATGCAGTAAATATTAACTGTTTTAAAATTGTGATTGTTGAAAATAATAATTGTTTTAAAACTTATTAAATATATTTAATTTTTAAAACTTATTTTCTTTTGTGAAATGCTGTCCTAAAGTGGGTGAGGAGAAATCCCATCCCAGGAAGTTCAGACACAAAAGAGTTAAAGAAAAATGTAAATATAACCTGTCAAACCAACCTGAACTTGTCAGTCTAGATAGCTGACAGACCAAAAGAATGCAAGAAAAAAAAATCAAACTTCAAAGGAACAATCAGGAAAAGGAACATTTCTTCTAAAGTGGACTTCAGAAAGATGAAAGGGACATTCAAGTTTGCCTGTGTTGTATCTTCTCTCTCACTGAGAAGATTGAAACAGCTCTTGTCTAGTTGACACAAAGCTCTAATTCCCAGGGTTTCTGGAACCAGAGAATCAGGAAAAATAGAGCCATTTTAAGGAAAAGTGAAAGAAATGTGAGAATAGAATTTTGGATTTAATTTGTGGAACAATCTTATCCTGTATCAGATTACCTTATTCTGTATACTGTATGCATTCCTGCCAGGAAGGGCAGCCAGCTGAAAGAAACCTATAGAAATTAATTGCTCAGCTCTCCCTTTCATTATCTTTTATCTCCTTATCTTTTGCTCCCATTTATTTAGTAATATAATTTATTATCTACATAATAAAGCATATGCATTTTCTGTTGACTCTCAAGACTAGGCTTGTTCCTGGCTTTACCACCAAATAATTAGCCTAGTCTTGAAATGCTAAATGATTTCTGAACCCCTGCCAGGTATGGGAAGTGAAATAATTAAGGGCTTCAAATTACGTACAGTATGATGGACTTCAGATTATGCTCAGAATGTTATGCCATTGGCCTGGACACCATCTCCATGTAGCCTTGCAGCTTTTCCCCTGCTTTACATATGGGAAATTGTGGCCTGCACACCTGAAGGAGAAAACCTGTTGCTTTAACTATCATGAATGCTTACACAGATTTGCACCTTGGCTCCAATTTACATTTATACTCCAATAACTGGGCAGAAAATTACTTTCATGGATAGGTACCTTCGCTCAGATACAATACTACTTCTATGTGAATTTAAAAAAGGACCAGGCACAGACTTTTCTTGTTATCTCACAAATTCTAGGACAAACACTGGCAGTAGAGAAAAAGCATGAAGAGGAGAATCAGCAGCAAAATGGATAGACTGAATTAGCAAAGGGGAGTGGCTGTTGAAAGTCCAGGTTAGATATAGACCAGAGATGGGTTTCAGCAGGTTCTGACTAGTTCTGGAGAACCGGTAGTGGAAATTTTGAGTAGTTCGGAGAACCGGTAGTAATCTTCTGCATAATGAACTGAAGTATGGTATTTACCAAAGGTTTGAAAATACTATATTGACCCAATTCAGAGTTCCTTCCCAGCCTAGGAAAGCAGTGCTCAACTTTCCTAAGCTGGGAAGTCGAAGAGAACTCATAGTTCCCTGCCTTCTATTCTACTGTCCACAATTGGCTTTCCTGTTAGGACAATAGCATCATGTGTTCAACTTTCCCTTCCTGGTTTAAATACAACATTCTACTTAAAGGCAGTACTGTCAGGATCATCTCTCAGTTTTAGGAAGTTGATAGCTTGTAGCTAATTGTAATTTTCTTCTTTAAAAGGAAAAGGGGGGGGGGAAGGAAAATGTAAATCAAGCCCATCTTTGAATTAGGCCAGTGCAACAGAAGATTCATAATTGTCCTGGAGCATTGGAGGGGGGGGGGAGAGACAGCTAATTATGTATGAGACAGGACAATAAATTAAGAAACTTGTCTACTGTACCTATTCTGCAAATGGAAAAGTACTGCAGACGGCAAATCTGAAAGATTTCATTTCTTTCTAAAGCATTGCCTGATGACTTTGAAGTTCTGTGAATGGTATGTAAATTAGATTATGTAAACTTAATAGCTGTCTAGATTATGGATGTTTTTTTGTTATGGGGAAGATCAAGAGGAGCAGACAGTTGCTGGGTCATGTCAGTAGACATGTTGTAAAACCTTTTAACTATGAGTATTGTAATATTTTAATGCAAAATATTGTATTTTGCCTCCTTCCGATATATAACTAAAGTAAGCAATAAAAAAGTCAGCATTCTGCCTCATGAATTATGTAAGAATCTGCTTTAATGGTTAATGACATTAAAATTTTGTTTTAATCAATGAATTCTACATTAACCAATATGTAGTGCCAAGTACAATATAACTGGCAAAGTTGCAATTTTTGGAATAGATTGCACTGAATGTACTTCATTTTTAACTAATGTTAAATACAATGTGCATGAATGCATATTCTTCTTTGCTAATCATTAAAGCATTTTACCTCAGTACACAGTATGTTAATACCAAAAAAATGAGGCTTACCCTAGAATAGGATTGGCAAACTCGCGGCATCACGTTTTCCTCACATGACGTATCGTGACTTTTTCCCCCTTCGCTAAAACGGGGGCAGGCGTGGCCAGTGCATGATGCATTTGGCCCGTGGGCCACGAGATTGAAACCCCTGCCCTAAAATGAATCCAAATGGTGCCCATTTCTTTAAGGTATTTTGTCCTGAAAGGAGCTTTATTCCTGGACTCAGTCTTTTAACCAACAAAAGAAAAATTAGTGCCTGTAAGACAGGGGTGAATTTAAGCCAAGG
This sequence comes from Masticophis lateralis, assembly GCA_030761175.1. Lineage (NCBI taxonomy): Eukaryota > Metazoa > Chordata > Lepidosauria > Squamata > Colubridae > Masticophis > Masticophis lateralis. Next base: position 73,170,296 of record JAUDYJ010000001.1, read on the forward strand.
TGTTCCAGAGCATCCCAGTTTTCTAGCAATCCTTGCACCTAGAGTAAGAGCATTACATTTTGCAAATGTCATACAGAATCTTTTTTTTGAACCTCAGAGATTTCATTATCAAAATTCAGCTACAGACTACCATATTTCCAACTACTTTTCAAAAGAAAGGGAATAAATGAATGAAGAAGTGAGTAAGTAAAGAAGCAAGCCTAGTCTTGGATAAGATTAATGATTGTAAGAAAGTTTCTAAAAAGATCTTCCTGCTTTCTCAATACATTTAAGACTGGTCCCCAGCCATCAGAAAATTGCCTACTCCTGATGAGAAGCAATTATAAAGAAAGAAAAAATCCATTATCTTTGCTATTAAAAGATAGCACTCAGGGAGATATTACTTGGGGAGTGTAAAGGCTTACTCTAGTTTTTAGGAAGATTTCACCCATGGCATTTCTTTTTAAACAGGATCTACAATTCCATGACCACAGATAATAAATGATAAATGCCTCTTTAAGATTGCCATCCACTTTTATTTCCCTAAAACAGGCTGCTGAAACATCTCCTCCACACACAGTCTCTTAAGACAGAAAAGCTTCCATGTTGCTTAATTTTTTAAAGCAATTCAGTCTTGTTGGAACATACAGTATTTTTTCTGAGTATAAAAACCAAACCAAACTCTTTTTCTTTTTAAAACCAAGGAAAAAATTAGGGCTGTGCATAGCATTCAAAAGAACTCTGCCACAAATTCTTCATATAAAATCTAAATAGGTTTAGCAATTTTTTAAAAATTTGATTTATATGCATTAATTTAATGTTATGTCAGCATTGGTGATAGGATAGCATTCTTTACCACATCTTAAGACTGCAAGTTATCTGAAGAAGACTAGGGCAAGTTGTGTGACATGATGACTTATAAAGAATAATAAAAAAAATAACTGATATAACAACGTTAACTGATAGTTGTGAAGCAACTTTAAGACAATAATAATTTTTAAAACCTTCAAAGATAAATCAAGCCAATTTACAATTCTTCAATGCCCATAACAAGAGCCAGGGCTTCATGGCCTTTTGAAATAAGACTACTATTTGTGGTGTGTGGTGGTTTCTGACAGTCAATTCCTTGGCGAGGGATCTTTAAGTGTTGACTCCTGGCAACTGCCTGGATAAGTCCCTGAAATATTCGTGGCAAGATTTTGGAATGCTGCCACTTGCTGTTTGGATTTTTGTAGCCTTGATCAAGTTGTTCTGTCCTTTTATGTTCCCAATATTATCCCAGGAAAAGCTGAAGCCCTAAAATGAAAAAGAAAAACAAACAAAACAAAAACAGGACCAGAACCATCCATAAGAAATCTAAAAAAAAATTCAGGGCAGACTCAAGGTCAATAAAATAAAACACATTATAGATCAGAGAAATCTACAGGTTTTAAAGGTTGAATTTTGTTTTGCATAACAAAACTCAAGATTTTTCATTCCAATTTGGTAGTTTGCTAAGCTTGTCCTTTACTGACAGAATATTGATTTGGCTCTATTAGATCAACATGCTTTTGGTAAAAACCCATTTAAATTAATGTATTTCTCTTTATTTGGTAACTAAAAACATTTCACATTTTTGTTCTGATCTCTAGGATCAATTGTTTTAAAACTAGTCTTTAGCAATAATTTAAGGAATATTGGTCAAAATTATCTCTCTATATGCTCATATTAAATCAAGACCAGATTCCAAAATACAATCTGTCCAGCCACATAGACTTTACAATGTATGCTTAGGTAGATTCTGAAATGCAATAAAAAAAGTAAGGATTATGATTTTTGTGGGGGAAAATGATAAGAAAAGCTCATAGGAACTGCATACAATAACAAATAAAGAATACAGAGCACAGCACTATTCTGCTATTAGGAAGATAGTGTACAGTTATGTACAATTGGGAGAAAATGGAGGAAAGCTATAGAAGGCTTTTTGGCATTTATATCCCATCTCAGTTATGAGCAAGTTGGAGAGAATAAATCCATTAATTAATTTGGAAAAAGACAGTGGGATAAATGGGAAACAAAAAGATTTCGTTCTTTAGATAGAGACAAATGGAGATTGGAAAATTGCCTTTCAGTACCTTGGACAGAGCCCAGAGAAATGGACAATCTTGACAAGTACTTTTTTTTTTTTTTTGGCTCTTTATTCTCAACTTTGGCTACATCTCAGGTCCTTGCAGGTGAATAAATGAACCTCTGTGGATTTGGGTTTGAGTGTTCGACAAATCTTTGGTTTTGGAGGGTTTTTTGATTCACTGACAGTATTCGTTCTCAAAGTGTGGTCTGGGGACCCCCAATCTACAAAGTCAAATATTTTAAAATTTCTCAGTTTTAATTTCTAATGCAGTAAATATCAATAAATATAGTCTACATGAACCAATGGCTTTGGGAATCTTCAATCATATTTAAGAATATAAACGGGTCCTGAGTCCAAAATGTTTGAGAATTGTTCCCTTGGAACATCTTCTGCCTTGACAATTATTCTCTTAAACTCTGTCAGTCCCGCTAGGTAAAGAAGACCAGAAAATGGCTAACTTTTATGGAGACTGACCATAGTAGAATCTTGCAAGTCTGGTTGTGTACTTTCTCCCCTTCTTATACTCCACTGTGAAACACAGTGGCATCTGCCTGAGTTGCTTCTGAATGTTACTTCATTATTCTGGACTTTAAAAAAGTGTCTTGGTCTCTTTTGCATAGGTAATGAATGAGGTTTAGTTCTTCTTTAGACATGAAAGCCATCAGGTTGACTTTGGGCCAGTCAGTCTTTGTCAGTCCAACCCACCTCACAAATGTTTATATATTATTTAAATCAAGAAAAATAATGATTCCTGCATATTTCCATCAAGGTCATATTCCTTGGTGAATTTATAAGGCTGCAGAGATAAAGCACATTGTACTCCATTATTCTAGTAATTTGAAGGGAAAATATTCAGTCTTTGTGCCTACATTTTACTCAGTGCTTTCTTTAACCAGAGTATTCTCAGAGGTTGCTGTTTCCCTTGACTAATATGGTTTACTTCATAAATAAATTTAGAAAAAAATGAACCTTTTCTAGAAGAATAAAAATGCATGTATACTATGTATGAGAAGGATCAGAAAGATATCTGCAGCAATTGCCATCATGCTTCAGAGCTGAAGTGAATATTCAAAGTTTGCCACTTCTTCACTCATATTTTAATGCATTTTCTGTGTACTAAGCTAGAATTCAAATCTTTACACTTGTGTTTTAAGGTAATGGTGGAAACTGTACATATAGTATGAATTCGGTAAATATCAAGCAATGATGCTAAGGGGCTCATTATAGGCCCGCTTACTGTGTATTCACTTTTTTTGCTTTATTGCTGAGTCACAAAAAGCCAAAATATATGATTTTTTCACCAAGGGAGAATTTGCTGACATAGAATGTTTATCTATACCTTAGATCATTTAAGTTGTGCAGTGAGTTCCAATAGGACTGAATCCAAAGTGGAATCTGAGAAATAAAAGGGACATATCAGCTCTAGTGAGTCCAAACATTTACAAAAAGATGGAAGGGCACAGTTCCAGTGATGCAATGAATTACTATGACACAATGTTTAGTGGGAAAGAAAAGAATCAAATGGAGGGAGGAACAAGTGACTGGAATGCCCTACTTAAAAGGAAGAGCTGGCTGAAAGTGTAAACAAGAGCATTCCTGCTGGGAGATAAAATTACATTTCAATATTTGTTCACATTGTTAACTGAAATACAGGTGCTGCTATTGCTTTAGCTCATGCTTTTTGCATTTGCACTGATGCATCCTTTTCAAGTCAGCATTGTCAGTTTCTCATTTCAGCTGCAGCAGAAAAGATTTCTGTCAAAAACAGTTATTGTTTGGGAAGACACTGAATTAATTACAGCGTGAATTATTTGCTCTGTGGGTGCTCTGAGGAAGTCAATGAGGACACTTCCAAATAAGTCTTTAATGAGTTCAGTCATTCAGGATCCTGATTTCCATCTCATAAATAATAAACTGTCCTCAATATGCTAATCAAGGATTGCTTTTAAACTGCTTATTTTAATTTTGTTCATAAAAGGGGGATGGTTTAAAAAAAAATACTCTGACAGTGATTGGACTTGAAAAAGTTTCAGCACCTTTGTGAATGCTAAATAAACCACTTATTCCCCACCCCCCTTTTTTTTACTTTGCTTCACAACTTTAGGTTATTTCGAGAAGAGACAAAATCCTCATCAAGTGAATTTTTATCTACTGTGTTGATCCCCAACTGTAGTATTCTGTTTTCTTTCCTAAAACCCTTGTTTCTTTATGATGCATTTTGGGAGGAAAAGGCTTTATGATTACAGCTACTTCACCAGCCCAGTGTTTCTCAACCTTAGCATAGCTGTCTAGGGAGTTCTGGGAGTTGAAATCCACACATCTTCAAGCTGTCAAGGTGGAGAAACACTGCACTAGCCTATCATTTCTCATTTAACAGATGGCATTAATGCCTTGTCTCTAGCCCAATGCAACTTTCTCAATGAAAAGTCTTCTCACTCTAATCTCTAATCTTGTCCCATGCTTATAATCTGACTCCAGTGTCTTAAGGTGACAATTTCCAGAATTCTCCCATCTACAACTACCACCCTGGGAAAAGGCTGAATTGCCTTCATTATAATTGGATGACTTGACAGCAGTCAAAATAAGAGCTGGGAGTTATACATGTTGTATTCCATGGGATGTGTTTGAACTCTAATTTATAGAAAGCAGGTCAATGATTTGCAAATGGATTTAGTAGTTTAAAGACAGCCTGTTCTGCAAGGGGTGGGAACTATTTATTTATTTATTTATTTATTTATTTATTTATTTATTTATTTATTTATTTATTATTAAAATGTATATGCCACGGGGCGGCTCACACAATAAAAAACAACAACAATAATAACAACACAATATTAAAATCCAATTCAAAATTTAAAATCCCCAAATTAAAATCCCATAATCGGTCAGGGAATTTGATGAAAAAGCCATGTCTTCAGGCCGGTGTGGAACGCACGGAGATTGGGAGCCATCCGGAGCTTGGTGGGCAACCCATTCCAGAGGGTCAGTGCAGCCACAGAAAACGCCCTCATCCTGGGGGTCGCCAGCCGACATTGTCTAGCCAACGGCATCCGGAGGAGTTCTATGAGAATGCACAGGATGGTGGTAGGCCGGTAGGGGGTCCTGCAGGTACCTCAGGCCCATGCCATATAGGGCTTTATAGGTAAGTACCAGCAGCTTGAAGCGGATCCGGAAGGCGACCGGCAGGCAGTGCAGCTCACACAGGAGAGGTGTTGCCCAAGAGTAACGAGAAATTCCCATAACAACCCACGCGGCTGCATTCTGGACCAGCTGGAGCCTAATGTGGTAGTACTGTATTAATCAGTATTCCACTAGAGGGGATAATATGTGTACATGTGGGTTGTTGTTTTTTTATGCACCTTTTTAATGTTTTGATTGCTTTTTGTTTTTGTCCCTTTTCTTTTTTGTCTACTTTTGGATATTTTTTTTTTGTATTTTGTATTTTAACCTTGTCTTGATTGATATATATATATATATATATCAAGACAAGGTTAAAATACAAAATACAAAAAAAAAAAAATCCAAAAGTAGACAAAAAAGAAAAGGGACAAAAACAAAAAGCAATCAAAACATTAAAAAGGTGCATAAAAAAAATGGAATGTGTTTCAACTCTGCAGGAGATTTCATAAGAGCATTGTAGACCAACTGCGAAAATCAGTTCTCTCCTTAACGACATGGCAAGAACAAACTTTGCTGTTTAGAAGAGGCCACAAAGTATGTTTATTTATCATGTCTATTTCTTTACTTTCAATGGAAGGAAGAGAACACAGATTTAACTTCATAAGAACCTTGGGCTCACTTGAGAGCTTGGCCACACATAACCATCTGCTGTAAGGCCCTAATCAACAGAGGGATAGCATCAAGATCATGAGCAGTGATAGTACCGTTTTATACTGCCCTAGGGAGGCCACATTAGGAACATCACATCCAATTTGGTCACCAGATATATACAAGATGCTGAGACCTTAGAAAGTGGGCAGAGAAAAACAACAAAGATTATAAGGGGTCTGGAGGCTAAATTGTATGATGAACAGTTAAGGGAAGTAGATAAATCTAGCCTATTGAAGAGAAGGATTATGAGTAACATGATAGCTGTCTTCAAATACTTGAGGGGCTGTCACAGAGAAGAGGGGGTCAACTTATTCTCCAAAGCACCTGAGAGCAGGACAAGAAGTAATGGGTGAAAACTTGTTAAAGAGAGATCCAATCTAGAACTGCTCTCTACTGGATAATCAGAAATTGTTGCATAGAGTGTATGACAGGCATTTTATAAACTGACAGAGAGAAGTCGATCACAAGGGCCTGATGTGAAGACCATCTGAACAATTAATCCCCCCTATAAATTACCTAAATCTACTTGACTAATCAAAGGGTTTAAGAAAATAAAATGAGAATAAAACATTCCTTCTGTTTAGGACTAGGGGAGACATGATAACAGTGTTTCGATATTTGAGAGGCTGCCACAGAGCGGAGGGGGTCAAGGTATTATACAAAGCACCTGAAGGCCAGACAATGAATAATGGATGGAAACTGAATAAGGAGAGATTCAGCCTGGAAAAAAGGATACATTTTCTGACAGTGAGAGCAATCAACCAATGGAACAGCTTGCCCTCAGAAGTTGTGGGAGCTTCATCACTGGAAGCTTTCAAGAAAAGACCGGACAGCCATCTATCAGAAATGGTGTAGGGTCTCCTGCTTGGGCGGGGAGTTGGACTAGATGACTTACAAGGTCCCTTCCAACTCTGTTAATCTAAGAAATCTTAATCTAAGAAGAAATTTCCTTGACAGTGAGAATCAATGGAAGAGCTTGCTTCTCAGAATTATGGATGCTCCATCGCTGGAGGTTTTCAAGAAAAGCTCTCTCTGAGAGAGAGATTAAAAAAAAATATTTTTATGAAATAAAAAAAATTGGACAACCATTTGTACAGGATGATATACCATAAGTGTCATTCCTTGAGCAGGGGTTTAGATTAGAGGATTTACATGGTCCCTTCAAGCCCTCTGATTCTATGATTTGAAATTAAGCTACTGTAATGTGCTTTTGTTTAAGGGGAAGGGCCTTGGAAAACAGTACAGAACTTGCAATGAATTTGAAATGTACTTGTTAGAGAATTAAGTGGGATTGGCTGTTACAATCACTATATGGGTGTTTTACATTTTATTTTCCATCAATTGAATATTTTATTTTAATTCTTCAGTTTCCAAGATTTACTTTCCTAAGCATGATGAGATATACATGGTAAATAGATTTGATGTGACCAGTTTTGCATAATTATCTGCTTAACATGCACATTAACCTAATGACTGTTATGAATTGCTAGGCCACAGTTCTTGTCTTATTTGCTTAATATAATTCTATTGTCTGTATCTGTAATCTTTGTTCTTTTTTTAAGGGCCCCCGTAAGAACTAATTTATAGCTATTCTGTTGTTGAATCTTTCATAGAAAATGATCTTGTCAGCAGCAAAGCATAGAAAACACAAATGAAATTTTCTGTGTCCCCTAGAAAAGGTTTTCTTTCTTCCAAAGAAGATTTATAATTAATTCAGTAAAAATTCTGTGCAGTCTCAAAAGGTTTGCACTGTTTGTTATTTAAAAAAGGTGTTTTATATTGAGAGTTTTGACATAAATGAATGGGCTAAATATACATATAGTACTTGATTCTAGCTTCTCCTTATGAAACTATATTTCCTCAATCTCTGGATGACTCTGGTGTGTGCCAATTAATACTTCTCTATAATCATCTTTTGCATTTGGCTCCTACCTCCAACTGAATGCCTTACCATTTCTTAGAGTTGTTTCTGCCATCCTGTATCTTCAAAGAAGCATCTCCTGGCATCCACTCTTAACCCAAATGTATGAGGGAGATAGAACTCGCACAACCTGAGCTGCCTTTCTGGCAATTCAAAGATAATATTACAAAAAAATAAAATAAAAAATGGAATAGTTTTACAAGTGGCATCTCAAGCCCAGATAGCATAGAGGATTTAGCTCTTCTCTTTGGAAGATAAATTAATCTCATGGCAGATAAACAGGATCAAACTTTATTTTTTTTAATAACAGTAAAAGTGTAAAACCCCTTTCTACCTTCAAATATTTTATTTATTTATTTATTTATTTAGGCAATTTATATGCCGTCCTATCCCCGAGGACTCAGGGTGGTTCCCAACAATAAAAATGCATAATCCCTCATTAAACATTGAAATTTAAAAATTTGAATTTAAAACAATTAAAATTAATTAAGAAATCCCTGTTCTATTAAAATAGAAATATTCATTGTGGAAGAAGGAAAATTACAAGTTGTCTAGGTCACAATTATACAGCAATTTACCAATTAATTAAAAAAATAAAAACACTTTAAAAAATGGACAGACAAGATGGTCTGTCACAAATGAAGAGCCATCAAGAATATTACAGACCATAAAGAAAGAGTTCTTTATGAGAGAAACCACCAAAATATTTTAAATAAAAAATAGGTTCATAAATATATTTGAGGCATGAATTCCATAACCTATATCAAGAGATATAGTATATAAGATTTAGCATAACCTAGCAGACAAAAATCAAAATCCTAGCATAAATTCCTGAGATTTTTCCAGTTTCTTGGAGATTCTAATTCATCCCGTTTTGGCTTCCAGGTTGGTGCAGGAGGCTTTCCAGGCCCAAAACGAGGCAGGGCGGGGGGGACAGGGCACATGTGCAAGGGAGCGCTCAGATTGTATTTTGGGGGTTCTGGTACATGCACCCTTATATTCACATGCGCACACGCTTTGGGCACTCGGCACCAAAAAGATTAACCATCACTGCACTATATGGACTATGTTTCAAATGACAAACGTTTTACCCTAGGCATATTATTAAAACTTCACAAAAAGTCTGTCCTTGGATTATTATTCATTGCAACGTTGGGGGTTGCTTGAAAATTACATGTCCTATCTCAGCCAAATAACAAAAAGCTGTGCAATTATTTGGAATGGAAAAAGGAGCAGATGGTTTTTCAGTCAAAGTGCTGAAATGGAAGAGGCAGATTGCTGGAAAACCAACATCAAAATCGCAGCACAGGATGGATGATGCTGGGACTCTGTGTGCAAAAGCTGGCACTATACAACCTTGCATTGCTGTGAAATAAGACAACACTTATGAAGAAGGATAATTACAAAGCAAGTTAGCTAAAATGACTGAGTATTAGATTTCTTTTCTTCAATACTACGGGATTATGGCTTTTCTTAATTTTGAAACTCTTGGGTATTGGTTGAATCCTGTTAAAAGAGGAAGATGATCCACTGAATCACCTTGTTTTTTTCTCTTTCTCTCTGCCTTTCAAGAAATAAATCTCAGCAAGATATAAAGTCACTGAGCACTTGGCCAGGTTAAGAGAAACAAGCATTTTTTTTTCCAGAGGTGGGATTCACTTACCTTCCCTATCGGTTCGCAAATGTGAGTGTGCGCTCACTTGCTTCACTAGCATGCATACAGTCTTCTGCACATGTGCAGTAGTTGTTATGTCCGGGTGGGTGGGCAGAGCTTCTTGCAGTTGCCGCTACCAATTCGCACAATCTGGAGAGAACCAGCTGAATCCCATCACTGATTTTCCCCCCCACAAAATGTAGGACCATCTGTAACGCTTGTGACATTCTAAACCAAAACTGGTTTTCCTAATAAAAATCTGGTTGGGGCTGAAATGTAGAATGGGGTTGAGATGTGTTGTATATTGCATTGGGTTGGAGTATTCATATTAGTGAATGTTAATTGCCAGATATATTGAAATTGAAGCATGTGACAGTATAATGCAGTGGTATCAAACTCAAGGCCCAGGGCCGGATCCGGCCCATGGGGTGTTCAGATCTGGCCCGCAGGGCTGCCCTGGAAGCAGTGGAGGACTGGTCAATGTGCCTCTGCCAATGAAAATGGAGCTTGGAAAGGCCTCATGCAGCCCTCCCAAACTCCGTTTTCTCTGGCAGCGGGTTGAAGGAGGCTGTCGCAGCCGAAAATGGAGCTTGGGAGCCTGTTTTCACTGGCAGAGTGCTTGGGCCACCACAGGTGCCCCCAACATGAGTGACGTCAAGCTGGCCATGCCCACTTTGGCCACACCCACCCCAGGAAGTCAAACACAACGCAGATGTGGCCCTCAATGAAATTGAGTTTGACATGCCTGGTCTAATGCAAGCCTGATTGGTTACAGGAGGGAAGACTAATAAGCCCAAGAAGGCAGCGAAGAAAGGGAGATGACAGTAGTGATTGTGGGTGGATGTATAACAGAAAAAGGAGAAAGAGAAATTGAAAAATTAATGCCACTCTCTATTCATCACCCACCCAATCTCACCTTAGAAGCCAGGTGTATGTATTGCTGAGCACCTTGGACTCTGGCTGATGCTTTTGAATACTAGGCTGAAGGCAGACTTATTGTGTATCACGTAAACATAGTGTCTGGATAAGCTGGAGGGAGTTTCTTTTACTGAGAACTGTTCACTAAGTTTTGACTAGTGCATTAGTCACAACCCTAAATGATGGAAGACGGATGACAAGTATGTATTGCATGATCCTGGCAATTTAAAGGCTGATCTTTCTCAGACAGTTGCTGGTGAGACCATATTTGTAAGATTAGATCTAAGAGAAAGTGCAAAGTATTGCTACGGTATCTCCTGGACTTAAAGGAATCTTCTGGAATTCTCAACTCCTACTGCAACAGAAGGCAGAGGTAGTGGCATAGAGGTCCTTTGCCCAGATTCATCTAGTGTACTGATTATGGCTTATCTAGAATAGTGATACTGAAGATAATTACACCTTTATCATCCCTTTTATAAGTGTAGAGAATCAGGGAGGAGCCTGCCTGAGAAAAAATGCTGAGAATAAGTTCTCAAGTCTCAACTCTGTCATGTTTCTCTTGTTGAACTGTATTTGAACTCTGGATTCCATCTCATTGTGCCTCTCCACTTTTGTCTTGGATTTGTATTTTGTTTATTGGATTGGTCTCAACTCATGCCAAGCCTATGTCACAGCTGCTGTCTTTAGGTATAAGTTAAAACATTTTTTTTTGCTTCTAAATGTTGTGGCTGAGGTTAGCTATCTCTGAACTGGGATAGGCATTTGGTTGGCTGACAGCCAGCAGTGCCAACACAGAAAATCTCAATGCCAGGAATTGAATTGTTACTATATTATGATTGTGATATATATTTACACACATTCATTCATTCATACACATATAAATATACTGTATAGATCAGGGGTGAAATCCAGCAGGTTCTGACAGGTTTTGGAGAACAGGTAGCAGAAATTTTGAGCAGTTCGGAGAACCGGCAAATACCACCTCTGGCTGGCCCCAGAGTGGGGAGGGAATGGAGATTTTGCAGTATCCTTCCCTCAGGAGTGGGGAGGGAATGGAGAATAGATACAGGCAGTCCTTGACTTATGACCACAATTGAGCCGAAAATTTTTGTTGTTAAGTGGGACAATTGTTGAGTGACTTTTGCCCCATTTAGGACCTTTCTTGCCACAATTGTTAAGTGAATCACTTCAATTGTTAAGTTAGTAACACAATTGTGAAGTGAGTCTGGCTTCTCCATTGACTTTGCTTGTCAGACGGTCACATGACCCTGGGACACTCAACTGTCATAAATATGAGTCAGTTCCCGAGCATCCAAATTTTGATCACGTGACCATGGAGACGCTGCAACGGTCATAAGTGTGAAAAATTGTCACTTTTCAGTGCCATTGTAGCTTTGAATGGTCACTTAATGGATCATTGTAAGTTGAGAACTATTTGTAATATGTATCGCTGTGTTGGCTTCGATTGTTGCTTTTATATACCTTCAGTTGAGTGAAGTTCTATAATTCATGAAATAAAGACAATGCAGTCCTCTTGAGTCATGGTTATACAGTACCTAGACTGAAGGTGGTGCTCCCTGCTCTACTTTGCAGTCTTGTGGGAGATTTACTACTGCCACTAAGAATATTGCCCCATCCTTCACTCTTATTTACCCTGATCACCCCCATAACTAGGTTTCTCCTAACTCTATGAATAGAACAGCAAATGCGTCACAGGTTCAGCACAAATATCCTCCTATAGGGAAGTAGGCAATCTGCTAGGTCCTCCAGATGATTTATATATCTTCTACAGTCTATACCTTTCCATCAGCTGGCACGATGGGAACTAAATTCTAGAAATACCTGGAGAATATCAGAATTTGCTGCACCCAGCTTATAATGTTCCCATGTACAGCTGCGGAAAGTTCAGTAAGGCTCTTACAGAACTACTTTCTCTTTTAGAATGTGCAATAGGTACAATCAGAATAGGAATTCCAGTTAAAATATTCTAAAAGATAGTTCTGTAAAACCTCTGCCTGCACACATTCAGTATAAAGGAACCCAAAACCTTTCTGGATAATTGGTTCCACTCTCAAACTGCTTTTGTGGTACATGATATTACTTTCCAGCTATGTGAGTAACTGTGGGTGAATATTTTTTGAATATTACTTTTGAGATAGCAATGATTCTTCTAAATTATCACAACATGCAGCCCATAATTGAATTAGTTAATCAAAATGTCTTGGGGATACCCTGTCCAATTCTTCACTGAGATTGAGATATATTCGGTTTACCATATTGCTGTTTTATGCCAGATTTGTTATAACATCTTTTTAATAACAGTCATGGACTGTTATAAAGAAATAAAGAATTCTGATAAGGAAGAATTTAAAAATGAGATCAGGTAAGTCTTAATGGGACTTGTTCATAAATTCATGTTAACTTATTGTTCTGCTCTTAATTGTGTTTGCATGCAATTATAATCTGCTGTAAAATCCTTCCAGTTGTTGATGTTAAATTGACTGTTCTGTGGGTGTGCTGGGTGCTCCTCTCTTCATCCTGACCAAGCAATGTGATGTAATAGCTAAGGTATTAGTTTAGGAGTGGGGCAGAGGTGGGTCCTACTTACCTTTACTACTGGTTCGCAACGGAAGTGCGTGTGTGCATGCACAGAAGCTTCTGCGCATGCGCAGATAATCCATGATGATGTCTAGGCAGGTTGGCGGAGCCTCCCACTGCTTTTACTACTGATTTGCAAGGACCGGATTAAACCAGGAGCAACCCACCACTGGAGTGGGGAGACTATCAGATATCAACCATAAGGGTCCTCATTGCGGACACTTTCTCCCACCCTCAGCCCAGCAACCTGAGACTGTGATCCATAGCCTGTTTTCAACCCTTACAAAATGTAAGGCAGATAATGGGCAATGAACAGACATTGTGGAAGTAGACAAGGACCAAGAGACAGCAGTGGCAGAGTGACAGATGTAGCAGCAACATACAGAAGGAGTAGCATGAGAAGCTGGAGAAGAATCAGAGTTCTGAAGGAGGAACTAGAGAGGATGTGGAAAGTAAAGGGGCAAAGAGGTGCCTATGGTGGTAGAAGTACTTGGGGCTATGATTCCAACAGATCCCAGGAACAACATCAGAGCTCTCTGTCCAGAAGAGTTCAGTGCTAGGAAAGCTAAGGTTCTGCACAGAACCCTCAAACTCCCAGGCCTCTGGTGGAGGACCCAAGATTGAGGAAGACACATACCACCCATAGGGGTGAGAAGGGATTTTATTTTTATTTATTTGGGGCCGGGGGTGGGGTGGGGTGGGAGTCAAAATTACGGGTACGAGTATGCATCAAAGCCTCACTTTTGTACATGCAAACAGCACAGATACAAATACAAAGCATCAGGGCTTCAATCCTTGGTTACACCCATTGTTTTAACCCCCAGATTCCAACTTCATTGTGGATAACTTGTGCTCCCTGGAACTTGACTGCCTTATTTTCTTCTCACAATCTCTGTTTACTCAGCTGAAGACAGTCATGTGTTTACTCACAACGGGCAATCAGCAGCTCTCAAAACATACCCCTTGCAATTAGCAACTATTCAAGACTTTTTCACCACTTATAGCTGCCCACACAATTCGTTGAAGCACACAATTTCTTGATCATTCTCTTTTTCTTTTGTTGCCTCTTCCTCATCCCTTCTGTTGCAACTCCACAGTCTATTTGCTCCCCCTGTCTGTTCACTCGTCTGCAGATATATACAAACTGATACAAGGAACAGAGGTAAACAGAATAGGAGAGACTGGAAATGTCACATTTCATTGTTCCACTTCAAGACACTCCATACAGTAAATTCCTTCCCTGTCTAGCGATCACAAAAGGAAAAGAAAAATTAGTAGGGCGGATTGCTATGATTTGGAACAGACTATCAAATCAGGCAGTGGCTCAGTCCTGTTTGGAATAGAGGTGCAGCTGAGCAAGAAGGCAGAGTGAATTAATTTATGGCGTATTATCAGAAGAAGGCTTGAGGTTGTAATGAACAACAGTTGTCCTTTTCAAAATTCAGAGGTTCTTCTGGGCTTGCATCCAAACTGGAAGAAGCAGTTTATGGATCATAAGTTGTGTGCTTCTGTTCTAAAGCTCCTCTCTGCAGTCTGTGTGATCCGCGTTGAAAATAATAATTTGCTCTAAGGAAAATATTTTCTGTCCTAAATTGCCTGTTGTCTTGTGTCAGCACTTTCTGCAATGTTCCTAACAGCTTCACATTGAACAAGATTCTTCTTCCCTTGCCTGGCAGCTTTTTAAATTAACTTCCTGTTCATGTTCAAGCATTGTTTCCTTGAATCTCCCTTTGTTTCTGTGAACTGTTATTGTTGTTGTTTCTAATTGATGGTACTGGAGATTCAGGCTAATGCCTGATTATTCTGAGTGATATATATGACCTGTGGGCTGACCTGCAACAAGTAGGGCTACTGTGGTGATCCTTGAACCTAAAACCTGGGCAGAGCCACCCTGGGCACAGAATTTGATGATAATAGCAAGTAGTTAAGTGTTAACTTTGAAGGCTGAAATAGAGAAGGATTCCATGTGGGAGGAATAGTTTTCTATATAAACAGAGGTACTGTAATTCTTAATATGGTATTCACATCAACAATGTTTGGGCCTTTGAAAAAAATGAAATAAAAACAGTCTGAGATTAACAGTGATCTGCTAGAGAAACTAGTTTTAAAAGCAATTTTAACCTACTCTTTTACTGTGTTTCTTGTCTGCTAGCCATCTATTTTTTTCCCTAAGTTTTTTTGGTGAATGAAGCAGTTGCTTCTCTAAACAGACTAGAAGAAGAAATATTACAAGTTATTCAGTGAAATTCTTGAAACAGTAGACGTTAAAAGCCTCCTTTGCTCATTTCAGCAATTTAGGCTTTTGTGGCAAAGTCTTTTGAATGTATGTATTCCACTATGGGCAGTTTGTTGGCATCCTGCATTGTATCCCTGTCTTTTTTTTGGCAAATTAATAGGGATGCAGCTTCTGATTTGCAAGCTCATAGAACTGGAGTTGCAAAGGCACAAAATCAGGATCCCATTCTTGCCTTTATTAGGTTATAAATCTATCTGCAAAGAACATGTAACATCCACAAGCTGTTAACCTCAGCCACAACAACAGTGTTAATGCTGCTGGGCTAATGGAATTAGATTTCATGTGTAGTTAATGAATGCAGCGCCACTGAATTTTTACAGCTCTGCTGAGAAGTCTCTTTGGGTGAGGCACAGAGTATGGTGGTCTAATTGTGCAGAACTGTATTTCATGCTCCTGTAAGCCATTTCACCAATGTGAAATATAGTGTCCCTGGGGCAAAAAAACTAGACAAATGTCAACAAGATAAATAAACTGCCTGATTTAGAGCCAGCCATGAAGCAAACAACATCATCTATGTACTTGCTAATTTGCAAGAGTTTAATTGGTTTTCTGTCTTCTTGCAGCAGGTGAACAAGACTCAGTAAAGCAATTCAACAATGGCAGCTACACAAATAGAATTGCAAGGGTTGTCGTGTAACAAGTCACAACATTGGTTCATTCTGTACTGACAGATGCTTTCCAGAAATCCTGGAGATGTTGTGTATTGAGTCTTTCATGTGAAAAGCAGGCACTTTGCCCTTGAGCTTCAGTTCTTACCATGGCTCACTTCATTCTTCTTGAGTGGAAAATTTCACTAACTACCATTTCAGTAGTTTAAGGGTTGGTGTATAATGTCCCATGTATACCGATGATAGCATACATAACCAGAAAATTATGGTTCTGTATGCTATCATATATGGATACCTAATGTGTATATTGATGTTCCCAGATGAGGCATGAAACTCTCACTACTGTTGGCTACAGCGTTGGGTCAGTGGTGGGTTGCCTCTGGTTCAGATTGGTTCGCAAGAACCGGTAGTAAAACTGACAGGAGGCTCCACCCACTGACCCGGACATCATCATAGGTGATCTGCACATGCACAGAAGCTTCTGTGCATGTGCAGAAGAGCGCACGAGGGCGCGAGTGAAGTGATGGGTTCTACTTACCTTTACTACAGGTTTGCATCACGCCTGCACACGCTCACACTCACGTGTGCTCTTCTGTACATGCACAGATCACCTATGATGACATCTGGGTCAGTGGGCGGAGCCTCCCACCAGTTTTACTAATGGTTCTTGTGAACCGGTCCAAATCAGTTGGCTAGGAGTTTATAGATTCATGGAGGCTGAATAGGGATCAACTTTCTTCTTGTTGCAGAATTACAAATGAAAGCATCCCCAGGAAGTCCCTCTGTAATGTCTTCTTGAACCCATTCACTGAAAGAGAGACCACTATCTCTCTAGACCAGTGATGGCTAACCTTTTTGCCATCGTGTGCCAAAAGTGGGGGGAGTGCTGGGGGAGGTCATGCACGTATGTGCCCACACCCATAATTCTACGCAACCTGCCCTCCCACACATGTGCATGGTTTTCACCCTTCCCAGGCTCCAGAGCCTTTCTAGGAGCGTAGGGTGAAAATGGCCTCCCCCCTCCCCGAGACCCTCCAGAGGCCAGAAATGGCCTGTTTGCCAACTTCTGGTGGGATTGGAAGGTCTGTTTTTTGCTCTCCCCAGCTTCCAGAGCCTTTCTAGGAGCCTGTGGAAGGTGAAAACGCTCCCCCCTGAGGCCCTCTGGAGGTTGGAAACAGCCTGTTTCTCTACTTCTGGTGGGCCCAGATCGCCCGAAAATGGAGCTGAGCTCGCATGCCCACCAATATGGCTCCACGTGCCACTTGTGGCATGCATGCCATAGGTTCGCCAACACGGCTCTAGACAATTAGTTCCATTGTCAAACTGTTCTTAAGGTTCCTAACTTTCATTTGTTTTTCAATGAGTGCAACCTACCTTTTACTGTCCTGCATTGTGGGATAACAGAGAATAAATCTTGACTTTCTTCCTGTTGTATCCTTTTAGCTTTTAAAAGAGTGCTGCCATAATCCCCCTCTGTCTTCTCTTTTCATTGTTAAATATGCCTAACATCTCCAGTCTCTCTTCCTGAGATGATGTTTCTAGGCCCCTTGGTCATCCTTTGTTCATCTCTGAAATTGTTCCAGCTTGTTTGAATTTTAATTAACATACACTGCCCAGAACTGCTCACCGTATTCAAGGTGGGAAGAATTAAGCAGACCATTTATTTCCTGTAATTCTGAAATGATACGGCCAGAAATTGTATTTTTCAGCCTGTAGCATATTGTAGATCCACATTTAATTTATATTTAACTTCTGTTCTAAGACCTTTTTTCACAAGCACAACTTCCCACTTTTATGTCAAGATAAACATTTCAAAACAAATATGTAATTTCTTAAATGTTAAAACAATGCTATTTTAAAATAATGAAATAAAAAGAAGCAGATACGCTGCTAATTTATTTCTTCTTGTGGCAATTCCCAATGCAATCAATGAAATAGGCTAGCAAAAATATTAGGAGTTGCAATCCCTTTTGTCAACAAGTTTGCTGTAAAGCAAACGTGGTTTGAAATGCATATTTGAACTAATGACATCTTCCATTGTTTCAGCAGGACACTGAAAACAAGACAGAATTGTTTGAATAAACGAGCAGGCTTGACAAAGATCGTTCCTCTCATTTGCTAAAACAACATAAAGTGACGAACTGCTATAAACCCTTGTCCCTAAGAGAGTTAGACACAAGAGGATAAATTATTTGCATGGGAAAGACTAGCAAAAACAAGAGTTACGGGAATGCAAACATGCCACTTTGGCTCTGAAGGACTGTTTGATTTACCTTCGTCTCATTAAAGCTGCAAGAAATACACCGCTCAAATATTCATCATCCTTGTGAAGCTGTTTTTCTTTCCATTTTTCTTGGCTTTCTTGAAGCAAAACTAAACAGGGCATTTCAAGGAGTGCAAATAGATTGTGGAAACAGAAGGTGTTTGTAGGAGGAGATTGGCTGAAAGGGGAAGGACTGCAAAGCCATTTTCTTGCCACAATAGCCCTATTTCATTTTTAGACCCCTTCCTTGGAAAGCTGTATTTAAATTATGTTTAAGTGCAGATTTCTATCTATAAATTGTTTTCCCTGTGGTAACTAGCATAGCAATATGCACTGTACATTATAGGGTGTGGCTGCCGGTGTCCCGATATAGCCAGCTGACACCATCACTGGTTATTGGGGGCGAATCATTGGCCCCCACGGAAAGGGTGCGCAACTTGGGCGTCCTCCTGGACCCACGGCTGTCTTTGGAAGATCACACGACAGCTGTGGCCAGGGGAGCTTTCTATCAGGTTCGCCTGATACGCCAGTTGCGGCCCTTTCTAGATCGGGACTCCCTACGCACAGTCACTCAGGCACTCGTCACCTCTCGCCTGGACTACTGCAATGCTCTCTACATGGGGCTCCCCTTGGGATGCACCCGGAGGCTCCAACTAGTGCAGAATGCGGCCGCGCAGGGGATTATGGGAGCGACGGGACGCTCCCATGTGACACCTCTCCTGCGCGAGCTGCATTGGCTACCTGTGGACTTCCGGGTGCGTTTCAGGGTGTTGGTGACCACCTTTAAAGCGCTCCATGGCTTAGGACCAGAGTACTTACGGGACCGCCTTCTGCCGCCAATAGCCTCCCACCGGCCGGTGCGTTCCCACAGAGAGGGTCTCCTCAGGGTCCCGTCAGCCAGACAATGCCGGCTGGCGACCCCCAGGGGGAGGGCCTTCTCTGTGGCAGCCCCTACCCTCTGGAACGATCTTCCTCCAAAACTGAGAACAATTGCTGACCTCCGGACTTTTCGTCGGGCCCTGAAAACTCATCTCTTTCAGCTTGCTGGTCTAGCCTGACCCCGCTGAATTTTTAAGATCTGTATTATAGGGTTGGGTATTTTAAATATTTAATGGTTAATGGTTTTAATTTTTAGCGAAAGTTATATGCTTTTTTTAAAGAAATTGTTTAACTTTTGTGTACTATTTTATTTGGCTGTTCACCGCCCTGAGTCCGCAAGGAGAAGGGCGGTATACAAATCTAAACAAATAAATAAATAAAATAAATAAAGAGATTACATTGGATTCACCCATCATATCCAGCCTTAGTGAAGCACAATTGGTTGGATCCATACCATGTTTCAAAAGAGAGAGCTAGTTTGGTATAGTGGTTAAAGTGCTGGACTGGAAATCTGGAACTCATGAGTTCCAGCTCTTCCTTAGGCAGGAAAGCCAACTGGGTGGCTTTGGGACAGTCACTCTTTCTCAGAGCTACACCAGAGGTGGGTTTCAGCAGGTTCTGACCAGTTCTGGAGAACTGGTAGTGGAAATTTTGAGTAGTTTGGAGAACCTGTAGTAAAAATTCTGACTGGCCGTGCCCCCATCTATTCTCTGCCTCCCAAGTCCCAGCTGATTAGGAGGAAATGGGGATTTTGCAGTAACTTTCCCCTGCCACACCCACCAGGCCACACCCACAGAACCGGTAATAAAAAATTTTGAAACCCACCACTGAGCTATATCCACCACAGAGACTTATTGTTGTGGGGAAAATATGAGGCAGAGTATTATGTACAAAATAAAGAGGGGATATAATTTCAATAATAAAATAAACTTTAGTTTAAAAACAAAATGGCTGGTTTCATACAACATGCCATAAGAATGTAGTCATTAGGTAATGGAAGTCAAGGCATGAATAGGCCAGGATATGCAGTTGTTTAATATATCATTAGGCTTCATAAGAATCTAAATGACAGTGTGATAAGAGAATATAGGGACAGAGCCAAATGCTTTACAGAAAAGGCAGGTTTTGAAAAGCAACTGGAATAAATCAGGAGAAGTGAGCTATTCAGATAAAAGGAGAAGCCACAAAGACAAAAGTACAGAGTAATTTGCAGGAGGGAGAATTGTAAAGTAAAGAAAAAAAAGAGGAAGGATAATGAAGCAGCTCTGAAACAGTAGAGAAAGCCAACAAATGCCTGGATGTGTCCAGCTGCGCAAGTTAAGTTGGACCTTATTTTGTCTTAACAGGTTTTTTTCTTGATTTTTCTCCCTTCATCCGTATCATCCAACTCTCCAGGTTACAGCTGTAGAGAAACATCAGTCTGGCTTCTAAATTATTAAAAAGAATGCCAAGCAATGTTTACCTTAATGACTCAAAAGTGACTAGGAAAGCCAATCGTTACAGTACCCTGGATTTTCATAAGGAATGTAAAGATTGAGCTCAGGTGGTTAATTGGATTCCAATGTCAAAGGGCCTTTCACACCTTCTCTCCAATCTGCCCCCTCTTTTCCACCTTTCAAGAGTTTCTTTGGTGTGGCTCTTCTCCATCACATTTCAAGAGACTTCTCTTTCACAGATGGTCTGTCACAAAAATAACACCAGCGTTTATGACGAGCTTTATATTAAATAAGAAATATTTTTCAAACAAGCTGTTAACTGAGGGCTGCAGAATTCCTTATAAACGGTGCTGTAAATATCTTTGTGGATTTTTTGGGCTGTGGCCCTATAAGAGCCATTGCTTTATCATTTAAAAGCAACTCCTCCCCCCACCCCCAATACATTTTTCAATAGGCCTCATGTGATGTTATAAGATGAAGGTAATAATTGCAGGGACTATTATTTTAATCTCGATGCCAGAAGATTTCTCTAACAAAAAGCCGAGGTGAGTGGAAAGTGGTTTAATATATGCTAAGTAAGTGTAGTTTTGACTTCTGAGATGTGTGTGTTTCTGTGTTAAGCTTTGAAGATAGTACAGGTAAAATATTTGTTCTTCTTCAACCTTGAATTGAGGGTCATTTCCTGTCTTCCTAATTGAATCCAAACATTACAGAGGAGCTTGATGATATTTTTATATACATAATTCAACATACATTGCATCTGAACATTGGTGGAGGATGTTCAGATTCATAGGATCACAGTTTCAAATCAAAGAAAATACGTGTCAGGGTTCCAAGTAACAGACCCATAGCGAGCAAAACTCCAAGACAGGTAGATTCCTCAAAGAATAGCTTTATTGGATTGAAAACCGACTCTGAAGGTTCCCATGGTTTTCACCTAATTAAAAGTTTTCCCTCAACCCCAAACAATCACATGGTCCAATCAACACACTGTCTGGTTGCCTGGTGACATCACTCCTTCTTCCTCAGGTCAGGTGTGAGAATATCTTTGGTTCCCAAGAGAAAGTATGTATGTATGTATGTATGTATGTATGTATGTATGTATGTATGTATGTATTTATTTATTTATATGCCGCCCTTCTCCGGAGACTCAGGGCGGCTTACAATGCGTTAAGGAATTTTGGCTACAAAACCCCAACTATCTCTAATCCCCCTTCCCTATCCCTCAGCTCCAGTGTGGCAACACTGAAGCTCCAAGATGGCTTCAGTCAGGTCATCTTCAGGGTTGACAATACACTCATTTCAGTTGCTTCAGGTATGATGGCCAAATAACCACCTTTCATTGTTCCTCTAGCATTGCAAAATTTCGTGGGCTGAGATTGGTGAAAGTGGAACCATGCTACCAAATTATTAGCAGGAGTAGCATCTCATATGGAATAAAGGAGACTAGTCTTGGGGACCATTTCAGACTGGTCTTCTTTCAATGCATCTTTGATAACTTTGTACCCAATTGTTTTCTCCATTATGAAGGTAAATAAACAAACTGATCTAAAATCAGCAGCTGCTAATATTATTTCTATTTTTGATATTATTCTTTACTCAAGACCACTTAAAGCTGCCAAACGACTAGAAATAATAATAATTTTTTAATAACAGAAAAGCCTTATTCCCTGCTCATGTTTGCAGCTCAATTACTACTAATAGCGTAAGAAAAGACTGCTAAAAAATTGGCTATTCAAGGGCTATTGATTCTGTTGACCTCTCTAAGGAAAGCACCATGCTATCATTTCTGTCTTAATCTCTCTCTTCCTCTCCCCCCTCCTTTTCTTCCTTCCAAAACTATGGTAGCCATGCTTTGTAATTATCAGATGTGTGGTTGTATTAAAGGTATAATTGCAGGATATAAGCTGTTCCAAGTAAAGCTGCCTTTTGCAATTGATTGATGTTTATTTTGTCAATGCCGATAGTATTTAAGTAATGTTCCAGAATATTTTGGCACTGCACTCAAGGCACCTATCATTATTTGTATTGTCTTTGCTTTATTTTGCCACAATTGTTCTGCTTGCAGGTCTTTGTATTTTATTATTTTCTCCAGTTCTTTTTCTTCTCTTCTACTGTCTCTTCTTTTTCTCTTCTACTGTCTCCAGATATTGCCACATCTACTATCCAGACTTTTTTTTTGTCTTTCTTATCTACAAGTGTTAAGTCTGGAGATTTATGTGGCACGTGCTTGTCTGTTTGAAGAAGCTCTGATGAGCTAAAGAATAATTTAAAGTCAGTATGGTCTGGGTATTGAATTAATAAATAAGGGATAGTTAGGATTGTCAATTTTTTAAAAAAGGATTTGAACTTTATGAGTTCTGGCTATTTTCATCCAAAGATTCATTTCTTCTTATGACCTATTCCAAGAATATGTGTAGTTGTTAACTTTGTTTTTGTTTCTGGTCAATGTAATTCTGTTTTCTGTATAAATCAATATGAGAAGAAATATTAGGGATTTTATTGGAAGAGAGGAGAAAGAAGAAGGGGTGTTTATTATTTGATTATGTTGCTAATATCAGAGACTGAATTATTGAGTGTAGTGGGAGAAATAATGGCTAGTTAAGTTTAATAATCTTAGATTGTTAAAAAAAGTCTTTCATATGCTCCTCCCCAGGTAAAAGAGAATAATTTGAAGTTTTGCAACATCTCAGCCTAATTGCCAGGAATCTGCAACTTCTTTCATGGGAAGAATCATATTCAGTAAATGACCAGGGATTACTTCTCATATGTTTAAGAACTTTCCCCTTCTGTCAAATTCATATTTTTAATTTGACATCAACATTCAAAATTCAGGAGAACCGACTGAGCTCCGGGTTGTTAGGTTATATACCCTTGATACAGATTTATTTCTTAAAATGTGTTACAGTAGTGCATTTTCATAAGTCAGTGCACTAACTGTGAGATAGTCTGTACTAATTATATTGAGACTTCTGGAAAGTCTCTTTCTCATTCTTTAACAGTTAGCTATAGATGCATTTTTTTCACTTGTTCATTCCACTTTCATAGAAGTCACCAAGGACCTTTTCCCATTGCACAAACATACCTTTCCATATGGATTTTGCTGGAAACTTTCATGAGGTTGCTTTGATCCCTATTCCATGAATGAGACTTAATCCTTAGCTGACATTTAGGCAGCATTTTCTCCCTTATTCTGATCTCATCTGGGGGGCAGGGGGCTTAAACAGCATACAATCTATTAAGGTCTGGACACATTACCTTTGAGGAAAGTCAGTAACTGGGGAATGACTGTGAACAGAGATAAAAGGAAAAAGATAGGGATAAAGATCAGTGATGGGGACTGCAAATTGTGTTGCCTGCATGGTGTTCTGCTAATTCTAGCATAGGTAGATAACACTTCAATTCAACAGCATGGAAAGACCCCAAGTTGATTCACACTTGTAAACATTTGTACGAAAGCAACTATTAATTTGTTTAGAACACTCTGACACAGTAATCTGTTTGCTGTGGTAGAAACAGCATTTAAATATCATTTGCTCATGCAAGTTCAAGGCAGCCTAAAGGAATGTGTGAAGGCTTGACCTCTGCTCCCACTCCTTGATTTGCATCCAAGCATTCCAGCTCACCTAATGGAAAAAAACATTTTCATCTCTGAGGGCTTTGATTTTGTTCCATTTATCAGTTTTGGTCCCTTCGGCAAACTTCTGGGCCTTTTGAAATCTGATTCCAAAGCTATGAAACAGTTTTCTGGAAGGAGGGGGGAAAAAGTGTTACCGTCGAGGTGGGACATAGCAACATATTTTCACTGACAAGTTATGAAAATCCACTTTTCTTCAATGAATGATGTCCATGGAGGCTATTAATTATAATACCCCCTCAGAGAATTATCTGCCACTATGAGGGACTGCAAAAATTACTGTTATTGCAAAACCTGTACAGTTTGAATTCATCAAGTAGCATGCAAACAGAATGAAAAATAAAAGTTAGCATTGGCTGTTAGGCAAACTCCTGGAATTATCTCTGCATTTGCATTTGTTAACTGCCTGTGCACAGTTAATTATATGCTATTATGCTACTATTATCTCAACAAGGAATATACATATGGTTGGAGACTGGAACCAAGCTATTGTTTGGAGACGTTTCTGTGTTTCAGGTCCCTGAATTTAATGCCCAGTCAGTGGTTCTTCAGAGGCCCCGGATTTTGGCTGCTTCCACTATATGTGACTATTAACAGTAGTCAATCTGTAACAAGGCCTCCCACATCTGTGATTTTATCATACTTGAGAGGGCCAACCTGACATATATTACTGAGATCTGGCTGGGCCTGCAAGGGAGGGTGGCTCTTTTTTCAATGTGCCCAGCAGAGTTTTGGGTGTGGCATAAGCTCTAGGGCAGGGGTGGAGGTGTGGTGATGTCATCCAGGACTCTTTTAAACCTTTCAGGTGTTTTGCTCCACAGCTTGCTGGATGGGGCACTCTGTTCATTGAGTTGAGCTCTAGGGATGAGTTGGAATCGTTGCTGCTGTACCAGCCTCCCTGCTGCATAGCAACCTCCTTGCCTGAGTTCCTTCAGTTCATTTGTGGGTTTGGGGCGGAGTTTCCCAGACTTATGGTTCTGTGAGTTTTCAATCTTCACTCCCCAAGGAATAGTGTCTGAGGTGGTTTGGGAGTGCATAGCCACCATGACAACCATGGGCTTATCCTAAGTCATCCTGAACCCAGTGCAGGACAGCAGTCAAAATCCAGATTTGGGGTTCCTGTCAGAGTCATGGCTAAGTGATCTGAATTTGGGGAAACTTTTGATGTCTCTCTCTCTTGAATACTCTGATTTCTATGAGATTCTCTAATGCCACTATTCACTATAGGAAGGTTGGATCACTGGTGAAATTCAAT
This sequence comes from Masticophis lateralis, assembly GCA_030761175.1. NCBI lineage: Eukaryota > Metazoa > Chordata > Lepidosauria > Squamata > Colubridae > Masticophis > Masticophis lateralis. The sequence goes on from JAUDYJ010000001.1 coordinate 73,195,681, forward strand.
TTTTTTTACTACTGGTTTTATGGGCATGGCTTGGTGGACATGGTGTGACTTGGTGGGTGTGGCAGGGAAAGGATACTGCAAAATCTCCATTCCCTCCCCACTCCTGGGGGATAGATATTGCAAAATCTCCATTACCATCCCACTCTGGGGCCAGCCAGAGGGGGTATTTGCCAGTTCTCCGAACCATTCAAAATTTCCGCTCCAGTTCTCCGAACTGCTCAAAATTTCTGCTACTGGTTCTCCAGAACCTGTCAGAACCTGCTGGATTTCACCCCTGTATTGGATCCATTTGATCAGTCTGCCCTCTGCAAGAGATGAACTTTGGTAAATTTCAGAGGGAGCTGGGAGTTATTTCTTCTAGTCTGCTACATGTTCCATCTAAGGCCTTGGTTACTGTTTGGAATAAAGCTGCCAAGACTTTGGCTCAGATCATGCTTATGTGACCTCTGCCCTCTTGTGAACCCATCACTCTCTTGTGGTTTATAGAGAAGGAAGATCAGGTGAAGGTTGGCCAGAAGGACCTGTTCACAGTGTTGTATTGTGTGCCAGTTGTGTCTGTTCCTGAATTGGGAGGGTCTGCTCACAGTCACTCATGCCCTAGTCATCTCCTGGGGAACCACTCTAATGGGGTCTACATGTAGCTGTCCTTGAAATTTATTGAAAGGTTCTGCTAGTACCGAATGTGGTAGTGTGAGCAGATATGGCACAAGTTACAGTTCTGCTCTGTGAGGTTACAGTGGTTGCCAGTTTGCTTCTGAGCCCAATTCAAGATGCTGTTTTTTACCTTTAAAGTCCTGCATGGCATGGCGCTGGATTGAGGGACCACCTCTCCCTAATTACATCTGCCCATCCCATGAAGTTTGTCAATGTTGTGGGTCCCCTTTGTAAAGGAGTTACTTCTGATGGGACATAGGAGACAAATTTCTGCTGTGGTGTCTGCTCTGCTGCAGTGTCTGCTCTGTGGAACTGAGCTGAGATTGGGTCTCTATCTCCTGACCTTCTGGAAGGCCTTTAAAATCTGGGTGTGTAAAGAGACCTGGGGTCAGAAGGAAATGATAATTTGATTAGGAGGCTTCCTTGTTTATAAATCTCTTAGATTCTTTTTTAAATAATATTTTTTATACTTTTTGAATGCTTTAAAATTTGTTTTTTATGCCTGTTTGTGCATTATCTAGACTCATGCTACATGAGATGGGGGGGGGGGGGAAGGAGCTATAACTGTGATCGATCAATAGAATTAAACCTCAATTCTTCTGCTTAGCTGGTAGCAAAGGTAGCTCTTGAATGAAAAGTGCAGAAAACTGTCTTAATATTTCCCACATCAGCAGAATGTGATACGCTTTTGGTATTTTGAATGTTCCTTTGATCTTTGTGGCAAGCAGTTGCATAAACAGGTATTGTGTATTCCTTTGAGCCGCCAGTTTCAGTGACATGCCTTAGGGAGGTTTTATAGCTTTCCCCCTCCTTCATTAGTCCCTGTTGCATTGATCACAAAGTGCTTTTTTAATGTCTGGAACAAGCAACGTTTATCCAGTCACCCAACAAAACAGACATTTAAATGGCTTTTAACAAGCACTTTATTTAGTCATATAAGTGCTGCTTCTGTAGCGCTAAGGCAGTGCTGTATCACCACTGGCTGATATTTCATAAATATACACCAATGATTTTAGACTATATGCAAAGCTATGCTCAAAGAGAAATAAATGGCTTTGGTCTTTTCGAATGATAAAATAATTATTGGAACAAGATATTTATTCACATACTTACATCTCTTTAATAGAACAAAATTTCTGTCAGGTTTGGCCAATTCACACACCATCTATTTCAGGTTTATTTTATATAAACTCACCCGTTACAAAAGAACTACTGAACTTCTTTTTTTGGTTTTAAAATGTTTTGCTGCTCATCCAAGTAGCTTCTTCAGTCTGAGGCCTCAGACTGACTGAGACCTCAGACTGAAGACACTACTTGGATAAGCAGCAAAATGTTTCAAACCAAAAAAAGAAAAGAAGTCCAGTTGCCATGACTCAACCTCCAGACAACTCTACCTGGTCGACTGAGAATCTTAATCGACATAGTGGACCTTATGTTACTACACAGATTGTTATTTGTGTAATCTAAGATTTTAATTTATGGACCACCTAATAGCTGCCTGTCTTTCCCAGATTGCTCTATGGCAGGGGTGTCAAACTTGATTTCATTGTGGGCCACATCAGGGTTGTGTTTGACCCTGTGGGGCTGGGTGGGTATGACCAGGGTGGGCATGGCCAGCTTGACATCACTCGTGTCGGGGGCACCTGTGGTGGCCCGATCACTCTGCCAGTGAAAATGGAACTCGGGAGGGCCACCCTCCCGGGCTCCGTTTTCACTGGCAGAGGCACTGCAGGCCGGTCCTTTGCTGTTTTCCATGGGCCAGATCTAAGCACCCCATGGGCCACATGCAGCCCCCAGACCTTGAGTTTTAACACCCCTGCTCTATGGGATGAAAAGAGAAATGGTTTCCAAAATGCCAATTAAATCATCTCCTGAAAATGCTCCTTACTTGTTTAAAGAGCCTTCTGCAATGTTGCATGTGACATTCTGCTCGATCTCATTTTGTATACTTGTGGAGAATTGTCCCCTTTAGACATTGCAAAAGATTTTGCCTGTAGAAATCCAGACAAACAGTGTTAGAAGGTTTTGTATCTCTTTGCAACTTCCTAGCAGTCATCTGGATTTTTGCAGCCCAAAGCTGGTAGTCCTGTGTTACCAATACTGTCATTTCCAACTACTCTGGGTAGCTTGAATTTGGGGAGGGGCAGTCAGCAAGTATCTTTGATCTTAGTTATGGTGCTTGATGAAGAGAATATACAGTATGGGAACATCGAAACATCTTAGGCAGAGCATGGCCTTAGCCACAATACACCCACTTATAAATCAAGACACATTTGTGAATAATCCCATTCCTCTGGTTTCAGTGGAATGTACTTTTAAGTAAGTCAGTTGAGACTAGAGATTCATTTTTCTCTCTGCTTTAGTTTCCCATCTGTGAAAACAAAAATAAAACTTAACCCCACAACCCCTTTATGGGAACAAATGTTGTTATTTATTTGTAGAGAAATACATTTACACAATAAATATATGAATACAAACATAAGTGCCTGCTTATGGTGTTTCCTGTAAAGAATTCATCCTGTTATGCGGGAATGGACAAAGTTTCATCCAGCTCACTTGGCTGTAATCCGACACACATTTACTGTGCTGAAATCCAGCAGAGTCAATAGGGCTTGAATGGCCAAACTACGTGCAAGCCTGCTGCCATAATCAATAAATTCCAAAAGAGCTAGTAAGAGGCAGAAAGCCTCCCACTGGCATTGCATCTTATTTATTGTCAAAAGGACTTTTATACTTCCAGCATCCCTCCTAATTGACAGTACCCAGGCTCTTATAACTTATACTCTTTGTTTACTTATCTGAAATATTTCTTTGGGGGACCAAATGGAGCACAAGCCCTGGCTGTTTGTGTGCCAATTTTGAAAGCCAAAGAGTAACTGGGAATAATTCAACATATGTGAGGGAATGTCAGAAGCATTTTGTCCTGAGCCTTCAAGCTGTCCAAACTGAGTTTTCAATTTAGTTTGCAGCTTATCGCGCTCCTGTTTTTGGCAAAGAAAGATGCTAAGCTTATGATCCATCTTGGTGATATTGGAAGCAATCCAAAGTATATATGTGAATGATTTAGTTCTGTACATTTCATTGATTTTTTAAAAATATTTTTTTTTTAAAAAGCTTACAAAACTTAAAATATTCTGGAACATTGGTACGGAAATAAATGCATAGCTAATTTCTCTCTCCCTTGGCGTAAAATGACTATAAACCTAACTGCATCAAAAATATCTATCTAAAGTAAAGACATTTGCATTGCATAGTTAAAGGCAGTATTATATGACAACAGAAAAACAATGTGTATATATATATATATATATATATATATATATATATATATATATATGTAGGTAGGTAGGTAGGTAGGTAGGTAGGTAGGTAGGTAGGTAGGTAGGTAGGTAGGTAGGTAGGTCGGTCGGTCGGTCTTTGGTTATTCGGGTCTTCTCCTGCGTAGAATTGGAAGTATCTTGGCGACGTTTCGACGAAGTCTCATTCGTCATCTTCAGGCTGGTATTCTCGGCTTCGTGCTTCCAGGAGCAAAAGGGATAGAAAATCTATAAATGGATCATTTACCCAGAAAAGCCCACTGTAAAAGAATAATATTAGATACTTTCTGCAGAATTGAATTATCCCACTGCCTTTGACTATCTGAGCAGCGTGTAAAATACTGGAACAGCAGTTTCTCACACACACACACCCCGCCCCAGATGAATCAATGGGGCTGAGATGACATTTCTGCTCATTTCAGTCATCAGAGGAGTTGGACTCACACACACAGAACCTAAGATTATCAGAGGTTGAGTTAGAAATAAAAATTCTAAAGGATAATCTTAAATCAAAGCACGTCTTACTATATTACTGGAAAATCTCTTCTGCTTTTGTGGGGTTGCGTTTCTCAAAGAGGTTGCATTGCCAAAGCATGTTTAAAGAATTGAACTAATGAAAATATCCATGAAGTAGCAGGCAGGTACATTAAACAATGTGTCCTCTAACATGGAAATCAATTCTACAGAAAGATTATCCATATATGTAAAAAGATAGAAAGGACCAGTGGTGAAATCCAATTTTTTTTACTACTGGTTCTGTGGGTGTGGCTTGGTGGGCATGGCTTGGCAGAGGAAGAATACTGCAAAATCTCCATTCCCACTCCACACCAGGGGAAGGATACTGCAAAATCCCCATTCCCTCCCCACTCCTGGGGGAAGGATATTGCAAAATCTCCATTCTCACCCCACTCTTGCGCCAGCCGGAGGTGGTATTTGCTGGTTCTCCAAACTATTCAAAATTTTTGCTACTGATTCTTCAGAACCTGTCAGACCCTGGATTTCACACCTGGAAAGGACCACTTCCTGGATGCTTCAGAACTATAATCTCAATCTCTCTTTCCCCCCACCTCCCTCTCTCTCTTTCTCTCTTCCTCAAAGGAATTTTTATGAATTAAGTGGACACTCAATCATAAAAGTTTGTATTAGCCAGATGAAGCCCCAGTTATAGTAAACTATTATTTTAACCAAATCCTGAATTCTGCTTTATTGTGTATATCCATGTGCTGGTTACTTCTTATTTTGTAATGGTAGGTAGGAATGACTTTAGGAGATTGGGTAAAGAGATGCTGCCTAGGAAATGGTCAGATAATAGCAGAATGGCCCTCAGCTGCAGAACGGATAGGGCAAGAGGCTCAGAAGGGACTGTCCCTAGGTTCTTGGACTGTAAAGGAGACGGGGGAGAATTGTACTTTCAGACTTGCAATATTCTGTACATGTAGCTTTACAAAAAAGTAGAATTAGCTAGTCTACCTGGTAAGGCTGACATGTTTAAGTTCTTGCAGTGTGCTACAAAAGGGGATGTTCTTAAAGAAAGCCTGGAAATTACAACAGGTCCAGAACAGTGGTGGGTTCCTCCCGGTTTGGCCCGATTCTCCTGAGCCAGTAGTGGTGACGATATGATGTCATCAAACCAGTTCTGCCCACTGCCCCCACCTCCTCCACATTATTCTTACCTTTTATTTGGCCCAACCCCCAATCTATTACTGCCTCCTGAGTCCCAGCTGATGGCTAGAGGGAAAAAACTGTTTAAACTCTTGCCATGGAGCTTCAAAGGGCCACCCTACAGCTGATCAATGTTAAAAAAAATGAGTAGACCAGTGCTTGCAAAAATAAATGGGTAGACCAGTGCCTGCAAAAATACATGACTAGATCAGTGCCTGCAAAAAATAAATGGGTAGATTGGTATAGCTCTGCAAGCAGTTAAAAGCCTGGTAGACCAGTACCTCTGCTAAATTCTAAATAATTGTCACATGACCATCAAGCCACACCCACAAAATAAGCCACGCCCACAGAACCGGTAGTAAAAAAATTTAGAACCCACTCCGGTCCAGAATGCAGCAACCAGAGTTCTTCTGTGTGTTCCCAGAAGACAGTATATGACACCTGTTCTGGCTTACCTATATTGGCTTCCAAGTACACATAAAGTTCTAAAAAAGTGCTCTCCCCTATGTAGAGAAATAACTTCTCCTGCATGATATCCAGCCTTGCTGGATTAAGCAAATACCACTGTAGTCTAGAGTATGTTTCTCACAGTGGTCATTCAAATGTGTCTGGAGTGCTCATGAGCAAGAGATAGATCCATAATCCTTTTCTGTCATTGCTTCCTTCAACTAGTGTTTGGAGTTATGGTGAAACTGGAAATCAAAGCAAGACTCAGAATTTACAATCCTTGATAGACTTCCATGAATTTATAAAATTTCTCTTGAAAGCCATCCAAGTGAATGGTCATCATCACACCTTATGGTATTAAGTTGGCCATATCAATTATACACATTGTGAAGAAATACTTCCTTTTGTCGACCCTAAATCTCTGTCCGGGCATAGAGTTTTCAGAAAGGATACCCCCCCCCCTTTCCCACCCTGTCCATTTTATCTATGCCATGAATGGTTTTAAATACTTCAGGCCTGGCCTTTGTGGTTGACTGTTTTCCAAACTGAAGATTGTATCATAATCTTCTTTCAAATGTGGCAATCAGAACTATACACTACATTATGCAATTCCCTGTTTCTTAATAAGAATTGTATAGTATTATGAAAGTCCTGTAAACCTAACAATTGGGAATGCAGTGTAATTTCCTGGGATATGTTTGAACATGAATTTAAGGCAAAAATAACAATAGTGCATTATAATTTAGCATTACATGTGAACCCTAATTATCTGCTGCCATTCATTCTGCAGTCAAGGAAGTGATTTGTTTCCTCTCATTGCATCCTGATATTGTTTTTGTTTAATGCTGTTGCACAAGGGAAGATAAATCTTGGTGGCCTCTTGAACCATAGAAGACAAAACCACCTTCTATCCTGTGCTTCAAGATTCTTCCTTGAGTTCTCATCTAGGAAGAGCTGGAGCATGTCTGCCTTGAGTACTTCTGTATCCCTATCTTCTGGATTCATCCTATGTTGGTTCCTAATCTGACAATATAAATTGAGAACATTATCTATTTCTGGTACTGGAAAAGGTATCAGAGAAAACTCTCTTTTTTTCAGAAAGAAGATCCTTTAGCATTGTAGTCAACTCACTACAGTTTCAGCAATTCAATAACATTCACTTTAGTAATAATTTGACACATGCATAGGGAAATTGTTTACTGCTAACTAGATTTAGGGATTATTAGCATACTAAAACAGCCATCCCTCAATACATCCCTTGAAAACATTCAACGTTTCAATGGCACTGAAAAAAGGTGACATGACCATTGCCAAATTCCCCCATGGTCATAGAATAGAATAGAATAGAATAGAATAGAATAGAATAGAATAGAATAGAATAGAATAGAATAGAATAGAATAGAATAGAATAGAATTCTTTATTGGCCAAGTGTGATTGAACACACAAGGAATTTGTCTTCGTATATATGCTCTCAGTGTACATAAAAAGAAAAGATACATTAGTAAAGAATCACAAGGTACAACACTTAATGATAGTCATAGTTTACAAATAAGCAATCAAATCATATTAGGAAACAGTCAATATAAATCTTAAGGATATCAGCAACAAGGTTACAGTCATACAGTCATAAGTGGGAGGAGATGGCTGATAGGAACGATGAGAAGATTAATAGTAGTGCAGACTTAGTAAATAGTTTGACAGTGGTGAAGGAATTATTTGTTTAGCATTTGTTTGATGGTGTTCGGGAAAAAACTGTTCTTGTGTCTAGTTGTCCTGGTGTGCAGTGCTCTGTAGCGTTGTCATGTGATCAAAATTCAGATATCTGGCAGCTGATTCATATTTATGTTGGTTGCAGTGTTCTGGAGTCATGTGATGACCTTTTGCAACCTTTTGACAAGCAAAGCTAATGGGGAAACCAGATTCACTTAACAACGGTGTTACTAACTTAACAACTGCAGTGATTCACTTAACAAATATGACAAGAAAGGTCATAAAATGGGGCAAACTCACTTAACAAATGTCTCGCTTAGCAACATAAACTCTGGGCTCAATTGTAATCGTAAATTGAGGACTACCTGTATTTAATTAACAAGCTGATAAGATAATTCAACTTAAATTGAATAGTAGAAGGAGTTGGGGGAATCCTCAAAAAAATGTTGCTGTGTGCCCTCCAACTCCATATTAGGAGTTGATGTGAGATTTGGAACCAGAGTTTCTCAGGATAAAAATGTCAGTTATATCCACAATCATGTACCTTAATTTTTGTGATTGTTTTTACTTTATTTTAAATTCTGCTCACTGCTCAGAGTCACTTGTTGAGATGGATGGCCATATAAATAAAATAAATATCAACAGCTGCTCAGTTTGAATTCCAAAAAGTACAAAACAAAAAAGTCTGTTAAAAAATGGGAAGGGTAGGGAAAAGAAACCCTAGAATTAAACTACCATGAGTATTCAAAGGGACTTTAGAGGGCACTCAACAATCTTAAGTGGCTTCTTCCCAATATGCAGTAAAGATTCTTATCTAAGTACATTGTGTGGTGTGTTTTAGTGTCTGCAGCTGAATTCAGACCTAAAAGGCTCAGCCTAAGTATGCTGAGCTAAGTGTCTGGGAATTATTGCTGAGTTATAGCTAGTGAGCCTGATCGTTTCCTCTTCGGGGCTCCAGCCTGCCCTCTTTGGAGGTCACAAAAGTTGTTTAAAGAAAATAAGAAAAACTAAGGGCCACCTGTTTTGTTTTCCCAATTCCCTTGATAGGCCTAAACTTGTGCACCTTAGTTTGCATTGGACTGCATGGCATTATATTACATTGTTTTTTAAAAATTCCAACCCTGTCTTTACTTCCAAACATTTCCAGGTGTCTGATTACCAATAATCGGGGGGGGGGGGGGGGAGAATAAAATAATAAATCAATTAAACATCTTCACTCAACAGTCCAATCTGGAGTGTGCTGGAACTTTGAGTACATGCTCTATGCCAAGCTTCTTCAATCTGGCTCTCTCCAGATGTGTGGGCTTCAGTTTGCAGTTTTGTCAGCGGTATACCTTAAGAAACAAGAACCTCTTGGATATTTGAAAGGATCTTGCATATTGAAAGCCTATCAAAACCATTCTCCATCTCAACTAGAGATTTAGCGTAAATGAAGTGGAGATACTCTGAGTTTCTTCCTCATGATTCCCTCATTTCCTGGGCTGAAGGTATCTCCTTTGTAACAGTTCTGTTTCTTCTTCTGTGCTCTCAGGGTCTGCTATGAACCCTGTGCTTTACAGATGTGAAGTCTGTAGACTGATTGTGAGTACAGTCACAGCCTTTCCCTTTAAAATCAATAGACGGACATTCTTTGCAGCAGATTTTACAGTGCTGTAAAAAGTGAGCAGATTCATGGCTGTTTCCTGGAAAAGCTTAACACATAATGCAAATGGGCTCTTCACATGTATAATTCCAATTCCACTCATAACCCTATTTCATTTTACCTGCTCTGAAGATGTATCTCCACTGGCAGATAGCAATACACAGAGATTCTAATTACAGTTTGAAACTTGCTCCAGATCTCCACTATCCTATATTGTCAACAGTCTTTTGAGAGCTGACTTAATCTAGTTCTAGTTCTAGTTCTAGTTCTCATCTAAAAGGGACACGATGGCTCAGTGGGTAAAACGCTGAGCTTGTCGATCGAAAGGTCGGCAGTTCAGCGGTTCGAATCCCTAGTGCCACGTAATGGGGTGAGCTCCTGTTACTTGTCCCAGCATTCCATGCGCCTTTGGCATTGAGTCATGCCAGCTACATGACCACGGAGACGTCTTTGGACAGTGCTGGCTCTTTGGCTTTGAAACAGAGATGCACACCGCCCCTTAGAGTTGGGAATGACTAGCACATATGTGCAAGGGGAACCTTTACCTTTAGTTCTCATCTACAACGTATTTAAAATCGTAGCAAAACTAGTCTTTCAAATGACACATGCCTGTGAAAGTTGTGAGCAGTACATCTCCTCTCCATTTGAAGGAACTTGCTTCCCCTTGTCACCCAGATACTGAGCTTCATTTGTCAGGTCATGGCACTATGCATTTCTAAGACTATGGTCTTCTGAATTATAACACATGGCTGTGAAAGCAGAATCATCAGAAAGCATGAGTGAAAAAAAACATAACAGTTCTGAACTATGGTAGTGCAGAACATTACTGAGAGTACCATGCACCACAAACAGAACAAAACATACACTACGGCATTAGAGTAAAATCAGACTGCTCACTGGACGCATAATAATGAAACTATGTTAAATAGTTTGGATATATAATGTGAAAGTAAGAAGTTTTGGAGAAGACCCTTATGTTTGGGAAAAATCAAAGGTAGTAAAGCAAGAGAGCCAGTTTGGTTTAGTGGTTAAGGCACCAGGCTAGAAAGTGGGAAACCATGAGTTCTAGTCCCACTTTAGCCATGAAAGCCATCAGCTCAACCCACCTCACAGGAAAATTGTTGTGGGGAAAATAGGAGGAGGAATGTGTGCTGGATATGTTCTCTGCCTTGAGTTATTTGTAAAAATATTAAAAAGGGGAGAAAGAAGTTTTTGTCAGAGAGACCTGGTAAAAAAAAATCCTGCCAATAGTCAGAAACAATTAAATGACTGTATAACAACAATGCAAACAGTTGTCAGAACATACCCACACATCTACCCACACCCAGATCCCCATATCACAGAGTCACTATGTGAGACAGGCAGCTATACCGTACAAATTTGATTCAATGAAGAAATAAAATTCTTCACATCTTATGAATATTTATATTCATTCTGCTCTAGGCCAGAATATAAAAGCTGTTCTTGTAAGCAGCAGGTCAGACATTTTTAACAACTTTTGCACAATTTCCTTATTTTCATTACTTTGCAAAACCCATCTATGAAATTAGGAACCACTGTTATTTTGTATAACTGCGCAGAAAGAAAAAAAGAACAAAAACCTCATCGCTTCAATATGAAGTGTTCAGAAGCATAATGATAGTGATTAGCCCTATAGAAAAATCCCTGAATTAATACACTGATTACTCACAAATATCATTTAGGTTTTCGGGGATGCAAATTTCATTCAATTGTTGTTCTTTTTATCCTGATCTTAACAAGCTGACTCTCTTTCTTTTTTATCTCCCGCTTTATGTGAAAGATTTGGCTACATAGTATTTAAAGCAAAATGAGAGTTAATTCAAAGTAAACTTGCGATTTAAATCCTTTGCAATTAGCTAATCATACTATTACAAAGCAAATGATATACTATTTCCTTCTTTTGCAGAGGCATTTACCTAGCTTTCTTTGCTACTCACTACTTTCTTTTTGTAAATATAGATTCTAATGTCGGAATGATAAATAACAGCTTCTTTTTTTTAAAAAAAGTCCTTGTCTCTATTCAAATCTTTCAAGTAACAAGAAGTGAAGAAGTGATGTTGTCGTTTTCAGTGGACAACAGACTGATGACACTGCAGTTCGAATGCATTCATCTTTTTTATGAGTGGTCCCTGATTTTCATAACTATATTTTATTAAACATAATTAATTCTTATTCAAACCCATTTGAACCTTTCTAGAATATTTCAGCACCTTCTGTGAACAGGCTATTGGCTACACTATCTTTTGTGTGTTGGCTTAAGGCAAATTTTCCCAACCAGTAGTTTAAAAAAGTGATAGGGGTGCCATTCCAGTTTTAAAAGTTTTGTTCACTTACTTCAGGCTTTTCCCTATTATTTTTGAAATTGATTGAAAAATTCCTTTCTTTGGAAACAAGTACTAGAGTTTAATTTGGCTTCAGTAGCAGAAGTAGCAAAAAGGAGGGGGGGGGGAGAAAAAAAAAGAAAAAAAAGAAAGTCACTGAAGCAGTAGGTGTGAACTTACCATAAATGGACTCCAGAGGATGGTAGAGGACAGGAAGGCCTGAAGGAACGTTGTCCATGGGGTCACAATGGGTCGAACACAACTTCGCAACTAACAATAACAAAAGCAGAAAAGAAGACAATGTTTCAGTTCACATAGTTTGATAACCACAGTTTGCTTAACTGTAATTTGTTGACTAAACCTCAGTGTAAACTGAATTGTGTGAATTGGCTCTGACATTTGAAGCCATAAAGCTATTTTAGTGGGAATGTCTTCTGGACATATCCAAAAGATCCTGGGAAAGGGTTTGAATCAGTAGTACTTCAAACTGCTGGAGTAGTGTAGGGTTCCTGCCTAGGCAGGGGGTTGGATTAGAAGACCTCCAAGGTCCCTTCCAACTCTGTTATTCTATTCTATCCGTTCCGTTCCGTTCCGTTCCGTTCCATTCCATTCCATTCCATTCTATTCTATATTCTATTCTATTCATGGATGGAGTGGCTTTGTAGCAAGTGTAGAGGAGAACAAAGTCTCTTTTCAACCAATTTGCACAGACCTGAGTCAATGATTAACAAATTGGAGGTCAGCTCATGACCTGAACTGGGACATCAAGTAAGATTGGAGACTTTTTTTTTAAAAGAGAGAAATAAATGTATCATCAGAAAAATACCCTTCCAACTCTGTTATTCCAAAATGTTGTTTTCTTTTTTTCCCCTGTTACTGGATTTGCATTATTAGCTTTGCTAATTGTGTCTAGATTGCTGAAGCACAATGAATCAAATACTATGGATTATTTGAGATGCTTGTGGTTGGAGTTTCCAAGGTGGGAGCAAAGAAAACCTATAATCTTCTAGTTTGGGTAAAAATCAGTAAATAACTCTTTCTAGGTGAGAGTGCAAATGCCTGGAAAGTATCTTTTCCTTCAAGTAGGCATACAAATATTTTGGCGAGAAGCTGCTTTTAACATTTTTGGAGAAACCAGAGTTACAGCAGAAAGGGAAATGAAGCCAAGTAGAAAGAACCGGATTGCATTATCGTCAAGAGCAGCGTTTTCTAATTCTTATATGCATTTTTAAAAAAATATAACTTTATTGATTTTCCAAAACATAAAATTAAAGATAAAAGAAAAGAAAAAAGATGTGAAAAAGAAAGAAAAAGATCAAGAAACAGAGAAGATAGAGATGCCAAAAGAAAAAGAAAAGTTAAGAAAAATTAAATATAATGACTTCAGAATTTCTTTGGTGCAGATATGAATAAAAAATACTTCAAACTCTAACTTTAAAATCAAGATTTGTCTACATTCTTTCTTTTTTTAAAATCAAGTTTTATTGATTTTTTCTTTCACGCACACACACACACATTTTAGGAGGAGAGTATTGACCATATCATATCTTATACTACTTATCATATCCAATTTCATTTTACATAGTTACCATTTTTGCCAAAAAGTACAAATTTATTAGGATGAAGAACAAATTAATATGAAAGTTAAAAGGGTATATATATATATATATGACTAACAATGGATAAGATAAGATAACTAATTGAAATAATGTTAAGAAACTAGGATTTGAGGGTAGATGCTGATGCTGTTTATATAATAAGTATAGGAGTATTAAGATAAGATACATTATTTCTGTAATCCCGTATAATTCTAATAATGAAACCCCAAATCAGTATTTATTTCAGTCTCCCACAAAAAAAATCAAAAGTTATTCCAACTAGAAAGCAAATTTAATCAAAGCTGTCAGTTTCATCATCTCTGCTAACTCCACCAGCTTCACTATCCATTCTTCCATTGTAAATATTTGTAATTTTTCCCTTAATTTAAGGTGGATTATAACTGGCTAATTTTAAATGAATGTAGGAACTTTGTCTCCAGAACAGAAGTCAATGGGATGTATAGGTAAGGTTTATTAATTCAAAGCACTAAGTAACTCCCCTTAGTACAGTACTCAATTCCAGCATGAACAAACGTAGAGATGTTCATATTTGTTCAACCCTTCCTCTTCTCTAAGGTAGGCAGGGAGTTATATTTTATCTACTAATAATGTATTCTATCATCCTACCATTCTAGGGAGGCCACATGATGAGGTTAGTATAAATTAGCAAAGGAGAGAATAAGTCCTGCTAAGAATATTAAATTGAACAATATTGCAGTCACCAATCATCATCCATTCATACTCTTCCCCTCCACATAGTGTTCTTACACCCATCGTGCTTGGGGAAATACAACTTACAAGTGGACAGATGGGCCACAAGACCTGTTCTGGGGTCATTTATACTGTGGTACCAGTAAAAGAAATTACATAGAGTGTGACAGTGGCCTTGAGGAGGCTGTGAGTTCAATCCTGGGTATGGCAGATATTTCTCTCTCTGGGCGCAATGAGTAATTCTCTGCTGTGAACTCTGTGTAGGCATCCTTGCCCCTCTTTTTACACACTATGCAGAACTTTATGTTTGAGCCTGACCAGCTATTTTCAATGTCTTCAAATCTGGATATTATTATAGTTTTTGTGTCTTCTTAGAAAAGAGATACTGTTGTGTTCTGCTGTCAGAAACATTACTTTCAGAGCTACATATCTTCATTGATCAGAATAGGCAGGTTGGCTGTCTGCTATGTCTCATATCTCATGTCTTCCAAGCTGCTCTGTGTCCAGCTTTGCTACAATTATGCTGGCCTGGAATAGAATAGAATAGAATAGAATAGAATAGAATAGAATAGAATAGAATAGAATAGAATAGAATAGAATAGAATAGAATAGAATAGAATAGAATAGAATAGAATAGAATAACAGAACTGGAAGGGACCTTGGAGGTCTTCTACTCCAACCTCCTGCTTAGGCAGGATACCCTATACCATTTCAGACAAATGTTTATCCAATCTCTTCTTAAAAACTGCCAGCGTTGGAGGATTTACAACTTCTGGAGGCAAGTTTTTCCACTGAGTAATTGTTCTGTCAGGAAATTTCTCCTTCTAAGTTGCTTCTCTTCTTGATTAGTTTCCACCCATTGCTTCTTGTCCTGCCCTCAGATGCTTTGGAGGATAGCTTGACTCCCTCTTCTTTGTGGCAGCCCCTGAAATATTGGAACACTGCTATCATGTCAACCTTAGTCCTTCTTCTCATCAGACTAGACATACCCAGTTCCAGCAACTGTTTTAGCTAGGGATGGGTTTCACTTATCTTTATTACTGGTTCGCTTGCTTGCGCACCCCTTCTGTGCACACACAGAAGTTACTGTGCATGTGCAGAGCGTATTTGATGACATCCAGGCAGGTGGGCAGAGCCTCCCACTGCCACTGCTACGGTTTGAACTAGGTTTTAGCCTCCAGTCCCCTAATCATCTTTGTTGCTGTTCTCTGCTATTTCTAGAGTCTCCACATCTTTACATCGTAGCAACCAAAACTGGATGCAGTATTCCAAGTGTGGCCTTACCAAGGCATTATAAAATGGTATTAGCACTTCACGTGATCTTGATTCCATTCTTCTATTTATGCAGCCTAGAACTGTGTTGGCTTTTTTGGCAGCTGCAGCACACTGCTAGCTCATATTTAATTGTCCACTAGGATCCCTCTCACAGTTACTACTACTGTGCAAGGTACCATTTGGATACTTCAGGTATTCTGATTGAGTTTGAGTGTTTCACTGCTGACAATCTGGCCACCCAAAAGAACAAACCTTGCCACCCAGGAAGCAAGAGATGCAACCTTTATACTTCCTTCATCTGGGAAAATTTTCATCTAGAATAAGCAGCTAGCTCAAAACTTGTAATGAAAAATTGCTCATCAACAGTTCCTTATAAAACTGGAAATAAATTTTCCTGTACAGTGCCAGGTTCAGTCCTAGGCAGAAATATCTGGAGGAGGGAGTGTCATGTGGGAATGACCTTTGGAAAGAGGAGGAAGAGTTGCAGCCAGAGCAGTGGTTGGATAAGCCACAGCTGAGCCCACAGAAGGATTGGAGCACGGCAAACATCTCAGAGAGGACCTCCCTAGTTTCTCAGATTGTAAAGGTGATGGGGGAGAAAAGTACTTTCACACTTGCAATATTCTGTAATGTAATCTTACAGTAAAGTTAGAGCTAGTACTTTTGGGTATATTTGTAAGGGAAATAGTTTTAAGAGCTGACCAGCTGCTACAATGATATAAGTCAGGGAATGAATCAGCAAGGTTTTTGGGTTGATATGATTTTAAGAAGGCTGTGAGAGCATCCCTCTCTCCATGTGTGCTTCCGTGCTATAGTAGATGATTGATTGCCTGACTTTGCCTAGTATGTGTATGTATATATTACTTGTAGATAAATAACTATTTAAAACTATTTAAACTCTACTTACTGTATTTTGCTCCTGGATTGTTTCAGAATAGCTACACTATGTGCACTCTGTGTATTCGCTTTTTAATTTGGCTGTTCACCGCCCTGAGTCTGCAAGGAGAAGGGCGGTATATAAATCTAATAAAACTAAACTAAAACTAAACTCTGACAATTATTTCTTGACTGTACTATCTTGCAAGGCTGAAATCAATCTTGCAAACCTGAAAGTATATTTCTCCCCCATCACCTTTACAGCCCAAGAAACTAGGGAGAGTCCCTTCTGAGACATTTACCATGCCCCCATTCCTTCTGCGGGTTAAGCTGCCATTTATCCAACCACTGCCATGGCTGTGGATCTTCCCCTTGTGTCCCAAAGTCATTCCCACATTCTCACCAGACCATATGGGCCTTGTCTCATTTTATGTCTGCCATTTTGATACTATTTGGAATTTGAGATTTCAGGAATCAGACTTTAAGAAGGATCCACTTAAACGAGTTTAGAGAATGGAAATGAGGACAATCAGGGAATTAGAAACCAATTATTAAAAAGAGACACTGGAGGGATTAGGAATGTTGAATTTAAGAAGACTGTGGAGAAATGTAATAGAACTTTTCAGGTACTGATAGAGGTTTTATATAGAACTTGTTCTGTGACAAACCAGAATGTAGGACTTGGAATACTGGATGTAAGTTTTAGGAAGGCAGATTCTGATTGACCGCTAGAAGAAGCATCCTAAAAAGAAGAATAAATGGAAAATAGAACCAATTATTCTCAGAGATGCGAGATCTTCTTCCCTGAATATGTCCAAGAAAAAACTAAAAAACTGTCTATCAGGGACAGTTTCTTTCAGAGTGCTGCACTTAGAAGAATGTTGGAACCAGTGATCTAAATCAGGGGTCTCCAACCTTGGCAACTTTAAGACTTGTGGACTTCAACTTTGAAGTCCACAAGTCTTAAAGTTGCCACGGTTGTAGACCCCTGATCTAACTCTATGATACTATTACCTGGTCATCTGGGAAATAGAGTCTTTGTTCATTCCCAGCTCAGAATAAAGGCATGTTTTGACAGCATGCACACTACTTTGCATGCATTTAGGGAACGATTACTATTTTTGGCTTTCCTAGTTCTATCATGACTGCAGGTCACATAGTCTGGCTTGAAAGCTTGTGTGTGATACCTATTTTATAAGTTGATGAAACTGCAGAAATAAGTGAAAGGAAAATGAGAATAAAGCCATGATTAAAGAGATTAGCACTGTAGTTGGCACTGCATAGAAGGGATCCAGATCTGCCTCTGAGAAAAATTGGCACTGATACATAATTAAAGAAACAGCAATGATTGTCAAATTATTCCAGTCACTAAAAAAAGGAAAAACACTGGCTTTTTAAAGAACTAAAGAGAAGTTTCACTCCAATTTCAGCCTGAGGCAAAGAATATTAACAATAACACATGAGTGGGCCTGTCCAGTCCCAAAACTGTTGGGCGAGTCTTCTCTAAAGAAGAAACAGGATCTGTGACTTCAGTGATCAGTTCAACGTGTCTCTGTGCTATTACAAAATAGAGGCTATTTTCAATGTGTTTTGGGGGCTGTTGATTTCTGAAACTGAGTGTTGAACTAATTCACTTTACTCCTCACCACACTTCTTTGCCTGAAGGTGAAAAATTATATCAATTCGGTGTCATTGTACTTGTTAGAACAGTAGGTAAACAATATGAGCTGAAAAAGCGATCGCCTGCTTTCCCATTAGCTGTCTCATGTGATGGATGAGTCAGGAATGTTGGTCAGCATGACGTGCAAAAAGGCAAAACAGAGAGCGGGGTAGGTGGTGAGCTGGTGATGAAATGACATCCACAAATGAAGTTGATGGATGAGAGAGAAGAAGGAAGGCAAGATAACTCTATGCCTATGAGCAAAACAAGAGGGAAAAGGTTGGGGGGTTTGGGATTTTTTTTTAAAAAAGAAAAAAAAATACAATAGAGGTATCTAAGTCGCCTCACCTTTTAGCAGTAAACTTCTGAGACTGTAAAAAAAAAAAAAAAACTATGGCTGAGAACCACAGCTTTGAGAAAGAGTTTTCAGTGATTTGAATTGTGTGGAGAAAATTAATTGAAAAGTTTGCTGTTCTTAACAATTTTTATTTTTTATTTGCTTGTCAGAAGGAAATTATGTTTTCTAATGCAGGACTGGTAAGTGGTAGGATGCTCGGTGAGTGCTTGAAGATGTGATCATTTGGAGTATCAAAACTGGAAAAAAAAACAATTGAGAATATCTAGTCTAAAACCATGAAGAGTTCAGGAAGCTAAATAAAAACATTCTCAATAGCTAGATTTCTTTATTAAGCTAATTTATGTGCCACTCGCTTTCTTAATGGCTGTAGGAGGGTTACAAAAGTAGTATTTTTATAATAAAACCTATTCAAATATATAAAATACATACAATATTTTATAGTAAAAACTATATTTTTATAAGTAAACTATAATTTCTTGCCTACTTTCAAGAGCTGATCCCTAAATTGTACATTACAATAGTCTAGTCTGGAGATTGAATGTTTGAGGTCAGGTCAAAGGTTGCAAAGTTTCATACTGGTAGGAATTGTGGAGACTATAATCCTAAAGTAAGTCATGGACACTAAATTGAAGAAAGATGAGCTACACTACAGCATTAATTTTCAGCACAAACACCTATAGTTGATTTTGTTAAAGATTGGTCCATGCAGTAAGTTCAATAAATGACTTTGTGTACCTCGGCTCAACTATCTCTGACACCCTCTCTTTAGATACTGAGCTGAATAAACGTATTGGTAAAATGGCCACCACATTTTCTAGACTTACAAAGAGAGTATGGCTTAATAAGAAGCTGACGGAACATACGAAGATCCAGGTCTATAGAGCCTGCATCCTGAGCACACTCTTGTACTGCAGTGAGTCTTGGACCCTCTACGCACGGCAGGAGAGAAAGTTGAACGCCTTTCATATGCGCTGTCTCCAACAAATTCTTGGCATTACCTGGCAGGACAAAGTTCCAAATAGCGCAGTCTTGGAACGTGCTGGAATTTCTAGCATGTATACACTATTGAAACAGCAACGTCTGTGCTGGCTGGGGCATGTCATGAGAATGGCTGTTGGTCGGATTCCGAAAGATCTCCTGTATGGAAAATTAGTGCAGGGAAAGCGCCTCAGAGGGAGATTACAGCTGCAATATAAGGATATCTGCAAGAGGGACCTAAAGGCCCTGGAAATGGACATTAACAACTGGGAAACCTTGACCTCCAATGGTACAGTTTGGAGGCTAAAGACGCAGCATGGCCTTCTCCAATTCGAAGAGACAGTTGTTCAGCAGGCTGAGAGAAAGAGGCAGTCCCGGAACCAGCAAAATCTGGGGGCTGTGCAGAGGACAGAATGTATCTGCCTCAGTGTGGAAGGAATTGCCACTCTCAAATTGGCCTTTTTAGTCACACTAGATGCTGTTTTAGGACCTCTTTCAAGAGCATAATACCATAGTTTCTTGAGACTGAAGGATGCCAATGATGATGCAGTAAGTTCACTCCAGGACTCTAGCTTTCTAAAACAAATTCCAGTGCGATGAATTTTACCTCTCCATTGCATTCAGGGCTAGTTTCAAATGTATTGAGCAACACAAAGGAGAAACCAAGATCAATAGCACAGCCTCCTTCTCTAGAGTTTGCAGACCTGTGCCTGAAGGTAAATGTTTTGATCTGGGAAGCAAAACACACACATGTACATACTTGGCACAATTTCTCCTCTTGAGTAGCTTGCTTATATAGATTGTCTTCTTGTGAAAAAAAGCAGAGTGCTGTAGAGGAGCTCTGACATTTGCTGAAAACAAAAAGTGAAACGGGATGTTGGAATTGTCATAGCACTTTTTATTTTACTGAGTGTTCAGTGAGCAAAAATAAGTGATTGTTTGAATTTTCATGTCAAATTCTGGCAGTGCTAGAGTAGAGCATTTTACGGGATTGATTGAATGAAATAATATTTATTCAGCTTTCCCTGGTCAGATGCCCTCACAACCACTTCAGTCTCCTCTCCTCCCGCAGTCATAAGGGTTGGGCATCGTAAGGAATGAATATTGGCTTTTTAGATTTGAAGAGGCCACAGGACTTTTGATTCTTTGATTCTCATCTCTCAGGGGAGTTCTGGTCTTTCTCCAAGCACCTTGTGAGTCTTTTCTTCCTTTCCCTGCTTTGTATTTGTTGAGCTCATAGTACGAAAAGAAAAGAGAAAGAAAGAAAAAAGAGAAAATAAGGGAAACTGTATTCTGGATTGGGGATGGCAGGAGAATAATTGGCGGTTTCTCATTGGACTAATGAAGGAAGAGAGAGATTCTGTCATTCTCACAGCTATTTATTTGTAGATTTTGGGCTAAAAAGAGAGCATTGTCATGACTTCATTGGCCTATTTTTATGCAAGCAAGGACAGTCTTGCTATATCTCTGAGAGGTTTTGAGATTATTATTTTTTTGTCCTAGTGATTATGCATTTCTTGCTATTGCTTGAGTACAGGTTGAAAATGGTGATTGTCAATGATAGAAATTAGTATTGTCCATATATAGTATATAGTATACACACACATACACACACACAAAAAAACCCCTTCAATTTTTCAACTCTTCCTCTAGTTTATTTGACAGCTATTTGTTTCTCGGTTGTCATCCAATCATAAGGAGAAATCATGTAAGGTTTTGAAGTTACTTCCCTGTTCACATAAATGGTACTTTTCCCCCCACTTCTGCAATTCTTTCACCGAACAATATTTCAGAGTGTAGAAAATGATACTCAGAAATTCCTCCTATGCTGTTTGCATCAGGTTTTTTTTTTTAAAGCTCACCAATATGACCTTTGAAGTTTGCATCTTTTTTCCTCCTCTATTTTCCCTTCTATTTCCAGGCAGGGAGCCAAAGCAAACATACCTCAGCCCATACATAACTACCATTCAAGGTTGGTGGGTGACTTGTTTTATATACAGATATTAGAGTTCTTCCTGGAATAATACAAGTTATTTGCAAGTTTGTTTGGTTGTACTCTGTTTTTTAGAAAGGCATATCCAGGTTCATAGATGTAACACATAGATATTGCCCAAAGAATGTAAGGACAAAATTAAGCCTTCTTAGTATTAAACTTCCTTTCCAGCAAGTGATCAATGGGTTAGAAGTATTTTTTTTTCACCTTTTCTGAAATGCAGCCAACCAAGTACTTATTAACACATTATGAATCTTGTTCAAAGTGCAAGAGAATTTGAGGCATCTCTCCAACATGCTTCATCTTATTACTGAATATTATTGAAACTATCTAGAAGGTACTTTAGTATTTTCTTTATTAAAAAAGAAAGCCTTTCATTAATACCCTACAGTTACAAATGTATCCTATAAACATCCATTTTTAAAAAAATTAGATTTATATGCTGCCCTTCTCCGGAGACTCAGGGCGGCTTACAATGCATTAAGCAATAGCCTTCATACTTTTGTATATTTAAACAAAGTCAGCTTATTGCCCTCACAAACTGGGTCCTCAATTTACCTACCTTAGAAAGGATGGAAAGCTGAATCAACCTTGAGCCTCGAACTCGCATAATTGCAGACAGCTGGGTGTTAATAACAGGCTATCTACCCTGCCAAGCTATCTGAGGCTCTTTCGAGCTATCTGAAGCTCTTAATGACTTTGAACATTTGAACTCAAAGGCTTCATACAGTAGGCTAGATCAGGCTAAAATAAATGTATTGTATTTTGTTTGTATTGTATTGTTTAACTCATAATGTGTGCTGGGAAAAGCATGTCATGTAAATGCAGCAATTCTGTTTTGCTAACTTGAATTTGGCTAACTGTGTTTTATGAATTCAACTAATGAGCTTTAATTCAAATGGGATTGTTAAAACAAATGGGATTGTTCTATAAATCTAATTATTTCGTGTGATATGCAACAATATATTGGACTACATAAATGGTTACTGCTGATAGAATCATAGAACAATAGTGTTGAGGTGACCTTGGAGATCTTCTAGTCCAATCTTCTGTTCCAGCAGGAGACCCGCTGCCATTCCAGTCAAATGGTTCTTCTTGAAAACCTCCAGTGATGGAGCACCTATCACTGCTCAACAGGTGTTAGCTAAAGAAAGAATATGAAATGGTTGTGTATTTTCTACAACACTAAGGGCTAAAGCAGGAGAACGATAGTTCTAAATGGCTTATTTAACCATAGATTATTGAATAAACATGTGGCTGGATTTACAGAATAAATTTTTATGCAGTCCATATTTTTTTTCTTCAGTCCTGCAAAACTATCCAAAAATCACTACAGTGATGAACAGGACATCATTGTCCATCCCGCTTCATAAGCCAAAACTCAATTAACCATATCAGTAGAATGTGTGAAACTAGCCATTATGTCAAAATGTGACATACATTTAAGAATTCTTGATAATATGACTCAAAGCACAACTTGTTCAACTGATGGGAATTGCTCCATGAACCAGACTGGTTGCTTCTTGTTCTACTGATTATAATGACATATGTTGATCATTTTCAATGGCTCAGTTGCCTTCCCTTGCTTACAGTGGGGCCAGCCCCATAGCAGCTTAAGATATAAGTTGCTTGCTTATTTGGAGGCCTTGTCTACTATGTACCTTCATTAGTTAAAATGAACAGTTTTGAGCTGAACCTTAATCCTTGTAGAAGAATCTTGTTCTGGCCTTGAGAAGGAAACAGGGCAGGCAAAATACTTGCTCACTCCTGGGAAAATAAAAAGCCCAAGAAACTCAGAATAGTTCTACCTTGATCAGTTTGTCCTTAAAAGGGTGAAAGTGAAGGCTTTGGACAGATCTTCAAGACTTTGTTACTATTCCCTACATCAATACATTTTTTTTTTTTGCAATCCTTGCACTCTCTGTTTCTTGACCTGGCCTTGTAACTTTATACTGGGGATTTTTCCCATCACAATACAGAAGGTATTTTCTATTTCAGCCTTCTGGAGTAGTTTTTTAACTTCATAGTTAGTTCTCCACCTGGGATTTGCTGGTAGTCTCCCTTCAAAGCGTAACCTGACTTCTTAAATATTTTTTGAAATCAACCAAGGCCAGGTCAATGCTGCTGCTTACCAGGGCTCATCACGCTTGACAAGAAAATTGGGTTTATCCAACATATCAGATGAAATATGTATTTGGAGGAGGAATGCATTATTTGCAGTATAACCTTTGAAGATTGTGTGTTGATTGCTGGTAGGTCACAGAAGAGGAGGAATTGATTAATGCATTGGGAGGAATGAGATCAAGTCTTCTTTCTTCTCATCCGCCCTTTTCATCCTCCCTTCTTTTTTTCTTTCCAGGAGCAACTTGGAGCCTCAGTAGATTTGATTGGGAAGGAAGATGTGCATTTATGGCTTCTCATATTGCAAGCCAGATAAGTGTGATTCTTGGCACAATTAGTTAAGAAACAAAAATACTAGACACAGTTTAGTTATGTGTGGATTTATGTCTACAATTTTTATTCCACATCAATTTATTTAACAGTAAAATATAAAAAAAGAACCAGTAGCAGAGTTTAAGAGTTTCAGACCAAGCGCACATAGTTGGAAATGGTGGCCCAGTCGCCATCAGCTCAGATCAAATATCTACTTAAAAAGGAACTTCATGACTTTCTAGAATGTTAAAAGCAAAGGGTTATATTATCTTTGAGAATAATTGGGGCAACTACTGAGAAGGCCTGCCTTCTGGTATAGTCCTTTCACTGGTGACAATAATGAAACTTTAAGCAAACCATCTCTCAATGGTCTTATATAGTGGGCAGAATTAGTTTGGATAAGGCAGACCCTAATGTAACCTGACAGCTCTGGGCCATATTGAGCCCAGAAGCTTACTAGCAACTAATGCAGGTTGGTTTTATAGATTTTATGTTGCAATAGCAGGCATGTCCCACTAGAAGTCTGGAAAAGTCCACCAGGAGAAGGGCGGTATATAAATTAAATAAATAAATAAATAAATAAATAAATAAATAAATAAATAAATAAATAAATAAATAAAACGCATTTTGTTCCACTTGTAGCTTCAAAGTCATGTTCAAAGGCAGTCCCAACACAGAGCTTGTTGCAGTAGTCAGGATACCTGGTTAATGCTGTAACTAGAGCCCCAGCCAAAACAAAGCAAAGAGTTAATGGGAGCCAAGAATGTAGGAAAATTTCAAACTCATACAGCTACTTCTTCATGGAGAATTTCATACACAGTATTGACAGTAATGTTTCAGGGTGCTAAATTTTTATTGGCAGCAGTACTTCTGTCTTGCTAGGGTTTAACGAGTTCAGTTCTTCTCATCGAGCCTCTTACAATCTCTCTTACAATCTCCAAGCAGCCACTCAAGACTTCGATAACATCTTCAGCCAAGATAATAATGTAAAGTTATTTATACTCTTTGTATTATAATAATACCCCCAAACGGGTGGACTTCAAAACTTTTAGCAAGGGGTTCTTGGCCTGGTTGCTGGGTGGGCATGGCCATGGTGGGCATGGCCTAGTTGGCTTCCTGCACCATGGCGGCGGCGGCGGGGGGTTGTTTTTGCCCTCCCCGGGCTCCAGAAGCTTTCTTAGGGCCTCCAGGAGGGTGAAAAAGGCCTCTCCAGGCTCTGGAGGCCCTCTGGAGGCTGGAAAGGAGCCTGTTTCTGGCTTCTGGAACTTCTGGTAGGTCCATTTTTTGCCCTCCTTGAGCCTCTGCATATGCCCTGCACTTACCTGCATCCAAAACAGACCACGTGGGGACTCCTGGGAGGGGTGGGAGGGGCCAGCTAGGAGTGGGATTTGTGGGTTCTCTGAATTTCACAGAATCTTAACTAGAGGTTCTCCAGAACCCCTGCGAACCCCTAGCAACCCACCCCTGCCCCAAATGATAGGAGAGATCTCCCAATGGTTTCTTATAGATGTTTACAAGCATAAAAGAGAAGACCAAGCCTTGTATCCTCTCCGTCCCCCATACTGGACCATGGGCTTGGTTTCTGCTCCTCTATGAATACAAATGCAAACCATTTTCTTAGCATAGCACCCTTGTAAAACAAACCAAACTCTGAACTTTGCTACAAGTCTAGCAAGGAACTGGCAAGGTATTAAATGATACGCAAACAATGAGAAAAGTGGCTTCTGAACGTTATGTACATTACGTACTTCCTGTTTAACATTTATTTATTTTTTTCATTTTCTTTACCATTGCACATTCATTTTTGCTTGATTGGTATAAATATATCCCTAACCCCTCCCCAACATACACTAAATAAACATTCCTAATATTTTTTGATAATTTTATTTCAGAAAGAATAATAAAAATTTGAAAACGTTGACCCAAGGCAGGAAAGGGAGAAGCAAGTCTGAAAGAGGTACCAGTCAGTGGATGTTCTCAGAGGTAAGCATAAGTGATGGGTATTAAAGAACGAATCAATATATGTTTTAAAATGACATTTGCAATTGAACCCTACCCTGCCAATAAAACTGACTTCTTTATTTAGCGAGTACAGATCTGGTACTTGAAAGGCTTTGATTTCAAGTGGAGAAAGCAAGGAGAATGACATTGAAAGATCACTGGCCACGGGCTTTTTAAAATCCTGCTTGTTCTCATGACTGTATTGTTGCTCCCCTGATAATGATAAGTATTTGGAACTTGTCAAGCCATAACAAATGTACAACTTGTGAATGTTATCCTGGCACAGTGAATGCTTCATTAAATTAGTTAATACATCACAGTCCCAAAACTAATTCTGACTATTTGGATAGTCAGATACCTTTTACATCACCTCCACTGAACTCCTCCCCCTCTTCAGAGTAAGCATGTTTAAAACCAACAATTTGTTAAAAAATCCAAGTCAAAGACTGGTTTCTTGTTTCAGAAGGGGAAAAAAATAGATATGGGAAAATAGGAAATAGGAAGATGGGGGGAAAAAAATCTTAATGGAATGCTTCCTCCGAAACCATTTTGACAGTTTGCAGTAATTATGTGGCCAGAGAAAACTATCTGACTTTATAACATTCATTTTGAGTTGTGCAATAAAATAAATGTCTATTCTGTCAGATTTCTAGAGACTGCTGAACTGATTTACGTGTTAGCCTGACAGTAAGAGGTACAGACATTTAAAAACTATACAAAGAAATATATGAATACAGCTCTCTGAGATTGCAATTCATCTTACAAAGACGTTTTTAAGTATCTGAAGTATCACATGCATGCATAGTGCCTAAAACCATGAGAAAAAATGAACAGATTAGTCTGAGGCCATGTACAGTAATGTTTGTAGTGGCCATAAAGTATTAAAATTAATGGAGTAAGCTACCCAGAGTCACTGTGCATGAGTTGGGTGGCCGTGTAAATGTATTTAATAAATAAACAAAGAAGATTGCATTTAGCAGTTCAGACATCCTATTCAAATGAATTCACATTGTAATAGCAGCTAATATTTCATGGACTGCTTCAGTTATAATTGAAATGTGATAGGCAGATGTTCCTATTTTTGTAAGGACTGCAGATTTCTAATATGCAAAATTAATTTTGTAGAACACTGCAAAAAAAAATAATAATAGAGGACACCTAGTGGTAAAGAGTTGTGCATTCCTTTTTCCTCAAGACAATGTGCATTGTGTACATGATATAATGAAACTGTATTATACTTTGTAAAACTCTATGTAGATTAGGCTTCGTTACTCTTGAGTAAATTTGCTACTATAAATGTATGAAATGGATTTTGTTGTACTGCAGTATAGACTAGGAATAGTGCTGATGGTATTTTGTGTGTATTATACTACAATGCAACAATATATCTATTAATTATCCTTAGAGAAAAGAATGGCAGATTATAAAGAAAAAAAGGATCTAAACATAGCCAGAATATTTAATTAGCATTTTGTGGGCTAATAAATTCTGAGTGTGAAGGCAAGGTATCTATTGTAATTTTACATATTATTTTTAAGAGGATAGAGATATATAAGGTAGATATTAATACAGTATATATAGATCATTTAAAGAAAATCTATCTATGAGGTCACTAGGAGTCAAAAAAGAACTTGATGGCATAAAAATCAAATCAATATGTATATATACATACTTTCACCTACATACAAAATGGATATTATTATTACTGGTTACATAGATTTTCAGACTGGACTTGGCATTTTCATATACTTATCAAGTCCTTCCCAAGAACCTGAGATGGGCAGATGCTATGGCTTGATTGCATTAAAAGTATCATTGCAGGGTGTAAACTGTTCCAAGTAAAGCTGCCTTTGGAAATTGATTGATGGTGATTTTGTTAATGTGATGATGTTCACCTATTGCTCCAGATATTTTGGGGCTGCACCCAAGGTACTTATTACTATTGGCACTATCTTTGCTTTCTTTTGCCATAGTTGTTCTACTTCTATTTGCAAATCTTTATATTTTGTGATTTTTCTCCAGTTCTTTCTTTTCTATTCTGCTGTCTCTAGGTATTATAAACAACCATTACCCAGATTTTTCCATCTTTCTTATCAACAATCGTTAAGTCTGGGGTGCTAGATCTTAACAGTTAAGTGTGGGATGTTATGTGGCAAGTTCTTGAATTCTGAAGTCCCAGAGCATTTTACTTTCTTCATTTTCTATTACTTTATCTACTCTGTGTCTCACCAGTTCTTGCTGGTAAGCTTTTATGGCATCTTCTTCACTGTCCATCACATACTCTTCCAATGCTTCTTCAGCTGTCTATGTACTTTCAACATTCCACACCCATGTATTTTTTTTTAATAAGTAGAGTCTGTCAACATTCCTGCTTGGAGGAAGAGCATGATTCTTTGTCATTGCTTTTCTGTCTTCTTATCCAGGGATTTAGTTCTGTTTGAGTCCAGACCACTTTTCAAATTGTGTATCTAATGATGATGATGATGATGATGATTTACTGCTATTCAACTAGTAATATTCATTCAACTACAATAATGGATGATCTCTGCAATGCCTCAGTATACTACATAAGTTGATCATTTCTAATGAAATACCAGCTTGATGATCACATCACTGGAACTATGCATTATGTGTGTTTATGGAATGCATGAATGGCTCTCTATTTGGCAAAAATCTCCCCTCTGAACAGATACACTTCCTTGGATGAATATGTAACTACATTCAGAATTTACATGGGAGAGTACATTTTAGATGATACTGATGTGAACTTGGCTACTCACAGTGGAGCATTCAGTATGATTTTTATTTGTTGTTTAAAAACAATGGGAAACCCTTCACAGAATTGAAGGTCCAATAGTTGGATTAAAACTATATAAAATTTAAAGCAAGGCATCTGGGGAAAAAATCATAGTATAATAAAGCAGGTAAGGAAGAAGTCTGGTTGCATGGGAAAACTCAAGGTGAAAATGAAAACTTGGTTGGTTGCATATTTTAGAACAATCCTGAGTATGTGTCAGTGTCACTGTAGTGTCTGCTCTGTTTCAAGATTAGTCATAACAATGAGATTTAGATGACAGTTGGATTCTTGTGCATGTCATTGTACTACTTGTTTCAAAATACAGAGAAAGTCATTCAGCAATGACTAATCCCTATGTCAGTCTGGTAAAGAACTGAAATTGTGACAGGCAAATCATGTGCAAAAACATGTAATAAATTTATAGTTCACTATACAAAAACAATCTTGAGAGAAACTGTCTTTTTTTTCTGCTAAGGATCTATGCAATTTCCCTGTATTTAGATAAATAGGCAATTCCAGGTCTTAAAAGATGGTAAGAAATTATTTGGGGGATGAATGATACCGAGTTGAAAAGTCAGTTGACAGAGAAATGGATTTTATGATTCACTCAAACATCAAGATTATGGCATGAAGATCTTTATCTGTCTGACTTGGAAACTAGCTTTGCTGTATAAATCAATGCAGTTAATCCACTAATTTCTGTGGAGTTTTCTTGCCAGTACTATATTGTCAGTTTCAATAAATTCAGATTTCCTTTATTACAGGATGTGCTTTTCCTTCATTTGAAGAACTAATGCTTTAATAAATGTCACTTTATGCAATGCATAAAAAATATCCTTCTAATATTTTTTTACATCCCAGCCTCCATTTTGAACTGTGATCAACTATTTGATAAGTTCAAAGGCTTGAAATTCAAAAAAGTGTACATTTTTTAGAAAAAAAATCTAACCATTAGAGTAGCGGGTTTGATTACAGAACAGTGGGAAGACTTTTAACATACTTTTAATGTTAAAATATAGTAAATTTTCTTCTTTGGGAGCAATGTGGGCTGTAAAATAAAATCTGGTCAGAAGTTATGCTGATGTTGTGAATAACTGAACATAATATGTTTGTTGGGAATGTCAGATAGGTGAGATTGTTGGTACTATTTGCTCATAGTGATAATCCCAAATGTTCCTGTTACTTTAAATCATTTTTGGTTGGTTTGGTGCTAAGTTTTATGGTGGGATATCTGTTCCAGCAGAGATCTCTAAATTATAGTACATTACAATCATCCCAACCAACAACCTCCAGATGTATTGAATTATATTTTCAACCGGTTTATGCTGCCTGAAGGATGGAGGAGAGTTGTAGTTCAGTAACATGGAGGACCCTGTTCTCAAAGTCTGATCTGTCATCTTATTGTGGGCGGTAGCGTCGTCCTGTCCCCCCAGTCTTGAATCTGAACAGCTGTGATCAGTAGCTTATTTTGGAAACGCTCAGCCTCTCTGCAAAAATATGTGCATGTTATGGTTGGAAGCCTTCTCCGCAATCTCGGAGTCAGCCTTACTTTTTCAGAAGGACCATACCACGCAAACTCCTGCCGTTCTTTAGCTTAGCGCCTCATCTTCCTAGAAGTGAACTAAAGAGTTTGCGATACAGCTGGGAACCCGGCCACTGCCAAGCTTCCCTCTTAGCAAAAAGCCACCGGGAGTCGTTCCGACGAGCTCTGACGCGCATCGCGAACCAGTAACCCCGCGCGATCACTTGCTCCACTCAGGGCTTTCCGCAGATAAACTTTCCCCAGTGAGGATATCTAACACCCCCGCCCCCCACAAAAGCAGAACTGTCTGGAGACGAACCCCGCCCTTGCTGCCTGGGGAAGAAAGACAAAAACAGAAGGCGGCGGCGGCGACGGCTTCCCACGGCCGGGGAAAAACCATTGTAAAAAGAAAAAAAGAGAGAGAGAAAGAGAAAGGAAGGAAAAGGAGCGGCAAGAGGCCGGGCGGGGCCTACGGGAAACGGGGCGTTTCTCCGCGAAAGGGCGCAACCCAATCGCGTGCGCCGAGGGGGACGCCTCGAACGACGGGAGCCAATGAGACGCTGGGAAGGCGTGGCTGGGAAGAGGAGCGAATCTGCCTCTTCTTTCTCCCCCTCCCATCCGGCGGCTGAGGCGGACCGAGCCGCAGCTCGCCTGGGCTGGCTGCGATACTCTGCGCTGGGGAAACAGTCAGGTGGCGCGCGGCGGGGAACTAGCCGCTGGTCGCTCGCCCCCTCTCTCCCTCCCTCCCTCCCTCCGGGAGAATCCCCCCCCCCGCCGTCCCGAAGCGCGGTGCCCGACACTCGTTCAAACGTGCGTGTTGAGCGGAGATCTCGGGCGACGCGGGTCAATGGAGCTCCTGGACGGGAAGCAGCCCGCTCGGGCGACCTGATTATGAAAAGGAAGGTAAGGGAGTAAGTAAGGGTCGCCGTCTCCGCCCGCCCTGCGTTTGTTTCCCCACGGGGCTGCAAGGAGAGCGCGGGGAGCCGGGAACGGACGTTCCTTCCCTTCGGAAGGTGGCTTCCCTTCCCCATCGCCGAGGATGCTTTTTTCTTTTTTTGAGTGATGAAGAAGCGAGAAGACTCTGGAGGGCGGCGACGGGTGGGGGTCTTATGTAGTTTGGGGAGGCGGGTTAATGGCACCCCGGGGGTCGCGTGCAAGAACGTGTTTGGGAAAGGGGGGACACTGTAGGAGAAAAGAAACAATTCCCCTCTTTTAAACCTTTGGGGAGGGGAAGGGAGGAATCCCACGAAGAGAAGCGTGAGAAATGTTATTTGCTTTGGCAAGATTGACCCCGAGACCTGGCCGTGTCCCCTTTGGGCATCGGGAACTCGACCGTGAATTTCTCCCCACTGGAGCCCCCGAGGGAGACGGGATGGGCGGTCGGAAGGGAGGGAGGTGTGACTCTGGAGCGGGGGATAAGTGAGGACGCCTGGAGTTGTTTCGCCTGCCTGCCGGGTGGGATCGAACCGGTCCCGTGTAAAAAAAAGAGCAAGGTGTGTGTGTGGGGGAAATGCAAAGGGTCGGACAAGTTGTCTGCCAGAACCGCCTTGGCCCCTCTCGCCCTGCAGTGTTACAGCTGGTATATTTAGACCATCGCCACAGATACATTATATGCACAATATTAATTTCATCCACATTTTGCTTGCGCTGGCAATGGTTTCTGCTCTATCCACTGACTTTTAAAAGAAAGCTGTCCTTTGGGGATGTATGCACTTGTATCTCAGATATGTTTCTCTCTGAGGAGGAATAGCTTATGGTGGATAGAATGTTGCTTCTTCCTAGATGAGGGAAAAGAAAACTGCCATCTGCTGCAAATTCAGTCGCTGTAATGTTTTATGTATGAAAAATCAGAAAAAAATGTCCCCCCCCCCCCCCTCCTGTTGCTGCCAGTTCTTGGATCCTGCCCACCCTCTGAATATCTGTCCGCACATATTCCCTTTGTTTAATTTTCTGGATTTCTTTAAAGTAGATGGTGACCTGGTGTGGTGCAAAAAGAATAGCCCCATTTTATGACTTTTTGTTCAGCTTTCATTTAGAAGGGCTTCACACTGCTGTTGGGAATTTAGTTCACAAAGCTCACAGCACTGCTTAGACTATTACCATAAGTCTCTCTGCTCAATATATGAACACCTGTAAAGTGTTGTTTTATTGAAACGTATTTGAAGAGTTGTTTGTTTGTTTCCAAAATATTGCTTGCAAGATCTATGTTGTGGCAAAGACTCTTTTAAGTGCATACTTTATCCAGTCCTTTTTTTTTTTTTTTGGATCACTTTTCATTTTAAATGTTAACACTAGATGGCTTTCTTGCATCATTTACAAAGTACAGCACTCTTGAACCATCTTCAGATTTCTTATGCTTCATTATTAGAATATGGTATCACTTCGTACTTGATTTGATTTAAACCAAATTCAAATTCTTCCTAACTTGATCGTTTATGTCAAGACTTTGTTTATTGCATTTGCACTTTTGTTTGGAATTTCTCTAACTTTGTGGTAAACAAATAGTTGGGAAGAAAAATCCACATTTCCATTCAGGGTTTTTCTCATTATTTTTAATTAACATAATTTCCTCAGCACAAAGAAATTAGCAGCCTTACTTAGCTTTACTAGAAGCTGCTGAATTTTTGTTTAACACAGGTGAAATGAGTGCTTGTTAGTATTAAAAATGCATAGAGCAGCTCTTTAAGGATTTTGTGGTATGAGAGAAATAGAGTTTGAAGAAAGTATTGTGTTCTTATTGTGGTTGGTAATTATATGAAACAGAGAAAAAAACCTCTTTTTATATGAACACTTGCTCAGGAAGCATGTTTGTGATGATATGTCTCCTTTGTTTAAGCTCTGCTAAAGAGAAACTTTTTTCTCTGAACATAAATGATTCTTAAGATTCTACTTCAATGAGTAGAAATAAAATATAGAAGTCCTGTATGGGATTTGGGTAGGCTTGTAAATTGAATAGATCTCAACAATGCTGCAAGAACTTTGTGTACTATTTGTGCTTTCTAAATTATTATTGTACCTAGAAAAACTGAGTTGTTTCCAGTTTATATAGTTTGATAAAATCACTGGTTGTGTGGCATTACAGTATTAAAACAAGCTCAGATAAACATCAAAATAATCCAGCATTTATATAAACTAATTTTCCAGCAAAACTTTAACTAATTGATTGTATTAATACTTTTAAGTACTTGACTTATACAACTTCGAAAAGGAAGGATAGGAATAAGCTAAGCTAAGACGATCTACTCCTTTGATTAACAAGAGA
Source organism: Masticophis lateralis (assembly GCA_030761175.1). Classification (NCBI taxonomy): domain Eukaryota; kingdom Metazoa; phylum Chordata; class Lepidosauria; order Squamata; family Colubridae; genus Masticophis; species Masticophis lateralis. The sequence goes on from JAUDYJ010000001.1 coordinate 73,228,920, forward strand.
TTTTTCAATTATTGTTTCTAATATTTTGATATCAGCAGTCTTTCCAATTGTAAGGCTGTTGTTTATCACTGAGACGGATGGGTGAATAAATTTGTACAGAATTGGGTTGTATGTCTTTCAAATATTTCCCCTGCATCCAGACTTAGAGAAATATTTGTTTATTTACATAGATTGTGCCTTAAATTAAGCTCTTGTTTTCTTCTTTCTTGTGGTTTAACAAAGTTTGGAACAATTTGTGTGCCTTATAAAATTTACCAGTTGTAAATGGCCATTAGTCTTCTTTTTTCCCCTTCATATTTAATCATATTTAACTCTGAATTATAGAAATGTTGGTGTTTCAGAATGAAACTATTTTATTGGCTTCTACTTCCTCTGTATGATTTAAATCTCAGTTTAAAAGATAGTGATGTAATATATGTTTTTAGTTTGAAGGTGGATTTAAGATGCACTTTATCCATATGGCAGACAGAATTCTTGAATTCTTGAGGCTGCTTCCTATATACATATATACATACATGTACATACAATAGTACATACATTGCTGGAAGAAAATATGACTAAAGAAATTCACTACAGATGTTCTTTGGTTCCTACCTATGCATATTTCAATAAATGATTTGAATTTCTGATAACTGGTTACTAAAGCTAATAATATGGTTTTTAAAGAAGATATGTCATTTATAGTTCTTAAATATCTAAATATAAGTTATATACATACTGATTTTCAAATTCAATAAAGTTGCAAATTCATAGATTACATGTGTTCTTTTAATTAATACTACTTTAATTAATACTATGTGTTCTTTTAATTAATATTACTTAGATGTTTTTTACTGAACTTTAGTTTCACAAGATGTATTTCTAGCATTCAAGGCTTTTAAATGTGGCCTCTGATTTTAATTTTTACATAGGAAATTTCTTTGCAGGAAATCTTTTGCTACTTTACAAAGTACACTACCTTTTAATTAAATGAACAATAAATCATGTACAATATTACAATGTACATTGCTACGTAAATTGCCTTTTCATTAAGTCTGGCATTTTAGTAATATAATTGAATAATGTAACTAACATAATAATTGATAAACTTTGAGCAATATGGAACAGGTTTTCTTGTTTGTTTGTAATGCAATTATAAGAATCCCTAGTTAGTTTTTATAGCAACAAAGTTAGATAGTTTTGAAAACAAATTGTTGCTGTGGAAATACAGGCATACTTAGGACACCTGCTTCATAGCACCATTGTTTTTAATATTCATTTGACACTTTAGTGTCTCTTTCACAGTTTAAATACCAACATGGAAAAGCACACATAAAATGAAAAATTAAAGGATACATTTGTGGGATAGGGAACAAAATGTAATTGGAATGCCCTGAACAATGTGGAATCCCCAGACACCTATTACCGGTATTTATTATGTTAACGTTCAGTGGGATATAAATCAGTCAGCACATGACATGAAAACTACCTGAAAGATGAAGATGGTGGCATTTCAGACTAAGCAAAAATATTATAATTCTCATACTCCAAAATCTCAAGCTATTCCAGCTCCTGGTTTTAGGCAAGAGAATGTAGTGTACCAGTTGGACATGGTGGCTTGAAAGTGTCATAAGGCCTGTTATGCTGGCATCCAGCACATAACATTGCCTGGTTTTTTTTGGATGAAGTATAAAATGGGTATATGTGCCAGTATGGTGGGCAATCCAAAGCTGTAGAAATACCTTTTTATATCAGCTTTATTATTTTGATAACTAATTCAAGGCGACAAACACACCTAATATTCTGGAAGTTTATCAGAGGGAGATCTAACCTGGAACTAAAGAGAAATTTCCTGACAGTGAGAACAATTAGTCAATGAAAAAGTTTGCCCCCAGAGTTGTAGATGCTCCATTGCTGGACTTTTTCAAGAAAAGATTGGACAAATATTTATCTGGGATGGAATAAGAACACCTGCCTTGGGCAGGAAGTTGGACTACAAGACCTCCAAGGTCCTTTCCAGCTGTATGATTCCTTCCTCCTCCTATTTTCCCCACAACAACCACCCTGTGAGGTGAATTGGGCTGAGAGAGAGTCATTAGCCCAGTCACCCAGCTGGCTTTCATATTCATCTTGGCTTTCTTCTCAGCTTTGGACCTGGAATAGTAATCCAAATCAGATCTTCATGTGATTTGTGTGGATAATCCCTATCGCTTTATACAACTTTATCAATGGAAGGAAGATTAATTTCTTGTAAAGTTTCTCAGAATGAACTTACTGAGATACTGATAGTGGTCCTACTGTACTTAGAAAGGCCAGGAATTAAGAAAGAGGTAGCAGATGGAAATTTGTGAAAATCCCATCTATAGAATTCAGAAATTGATATATGAAATGAAAATTAGCTATAAAAACTCTAAATTATATTTGATTTTAGCTTCTTACCTGAAAGCTGATTTCTATCACTGTAGCATTGATAGCTTTAAGTTTTCATTAGCAAAATAAGTGTGCTTCCTTGAAAATTCTAATTTTTTAAAAAGTTATTTATTTATTTATTTTATTGGATTTATATGCCGCCCTTCTCCCAAGGACTCAGGGCGGCTCACAACAAGAAGAAACATATGTCAAAACAAATTTGACATATATAACACACTTTCCTATTATGGCAAATACTCAAAGCAGCAAATGTGTTTTCTTTCTCTCTCCGTATTAAAATTTAAAATTGAGACCCAGATTGGTATCATGGTGAAGGCATGAAAACTGAAGGGAGTCATTAGTCAGGCAGTTACCATGAGTCAGAAACTGACTTGAAGACACTGGCTGAGGAATTCTGGGAGTTGAAGTCCACAAGTCTTAAAGTTGCCGAGGTTGGAGACCCCTGTTTTAGATAGCAGGCTGTAAGCTATTTCAGTGGAGAACAGAACTTCATGCAGTTATGGGGGAGTTCATTCCAGAACAAGGTAAAGCTTAAACTGGAGGCATCTTTCAGCAGGTACTTTTTGCAGAAATTAATGGTGGGACAGGTTCATAATAGAAAGGTGCCCCTTGAATTACAATGTATGCTGATCGATATCAACAACTTAAATTGTATTTGGATATGAGCCATGTTCTTTACACTAATTAGCATCCTAACTGGGTTTTGTATCAAATTCAATTTCTGAACACTTTTCAAATGTAACCTCTTATACAATATGGTGCATTAGCCACGATGAGTTATCCCAGTACTATAAAAAAACTCAGTACATGTTCACGTAATTCTAGTTTTCTTTGTCCTTTGCTAGTGTATCAGTGTATGTTTATTTTGGCTGCTTTATTATAATAAAGTTTGTAAATTAATACTTGGTTTTTCAGATTGCCGTCCTAGATAATTTGGGATTATTGTGTTGTGCTGTCTTTAGATTGAAGGAGGAAAACATAATTTAAATAATTGTTTATGCTATATTTCAAGAGTAGGTTGAAGATATGTCTATGACAGGGTTCATCTTTCTAGATATAGTAGAACACATTATTTGATGACAACTGTGGGAAATTTATATATTGATTGATTATGTCTGATGAAGTCAGTGTTGAGTTTTTGCAACCACATATATAGGTTTTTTCTCCATGGTAATCAGTGCCTAGCTTGGTCTTTTAGGTCTTATAATAGTACATTCATCATTAGTAGTATTAACTAATTAATTTTGCTGGTTGATTGTTCTCTTTTTCAATCTACCCTACTCAGCATTAAAATCTTCTCAGAGAGTCTTATGGATCTGAAAAGGGTAATTTGAGCCTGGTTATTTGTGCTTTGGCTGAGAACTCCAGATTGGTTTGGTTTGTTTGATGATATATTTGTTTGTTTTTGCAATTAAATGCTGAAAATTTAGGATTCTTAAACATGCTATACTTGTATTAATGACAAAACTTTTTTCCCCATTCTAACACTGAAATTAAAATTAAGAACAAACTATTTAAAAAAACTAGATTTGACTATATTAAAAAGAAAAACTTTTATTTAAACTCCAGTTCTAATATTTGAAATTTTTTAAAATAAAATTTAACTGTTTGAAACAGGCATGTAATGTAAACTTAAGAAAAATAGCAAAGGTATGTGATAAAGAGAAGTGGTTGATATCTCTATCAATTTTGGTAGCAATTTTTTTCAGTACAAAATAGGGTTGACATAGCAATGCTAGCTAGCTTTCTGTATTTAAGGAATGCTATTTGAAAGAACTATGTCTTATCTAACTAGTTGCCAATATGCTGTTAGGTATGAGCATATAATCATTCTTAAATATTTGGAGAAATACATAGTAACTAATTAAAACTGTACCAGGAACTGAACTTTTAATTGCTTAGTATAACGCACAATGTCTTTCATACAATAGATGAAAGAAAGAATAGACTGCAATTTTTAGAAAAGAATAGATTATATACCGTATATTCAAATATGTGTATTCAAACTATAGAAATATGATTGATAATATTCTGTTTAATTGAGATAATTTGAAATAGAGTATTTGTAGAAATGGGCAGTCTTGTATATTTGAAAATAATTAAAGGATTTTTTTTTTATTCCTAGGTATTGTACAGTTGTGACAATAAATACATTGGGTAGATAGATTATATGCTCTATTAAGCTTGAGTACTCAAAATAAACCTTTAGAATTACATTTTTATTATTTTTTTTCTGAATCTTTTTTTATCCAGTTATAGTTGGTAGACCTTAGTACACTAGTAAAAACTAATTCAACAGAGCTGAAATGCACTTTCTATTATTTTAAATTTACTAAATCACCTAATTTAGAAAATTAAGGAAAGAAAATTATCTTAATTACTTAAATTAAAGAAGGAAAATTACATACTTTTCTGATAATAGAAATTTTAGATGTGGAGAATGCTTTGCAGAATCATAGAGTCCGCCTCTTGCCTAATGAAGGAATGCATTATGGGATCCCTGACAGATGGTCCCGTGACTTCTGTTTAAACATTCCCAGCAAAGTAGAGTCTATCTCATGAGCAGTGTGATCTACTGTTAAACTGTTTATACTAGTAGAATTTGTTTTGCTGACATCCTATGTTCCCTCTAAGTACTGTATGCATTTATGTGCATGCATGCACACCACTCATGAAACTTGCACAGAAAGTAAAAGGTGGACTATGTACAAAATTCAGATTAATTTATAAATAAATGTAACCACAAAAAACTTCAGGCTCACAGTTTGCGAAGAGTCCTGGGCAAGCTTGCTGCTTTGGCTTAACTGCAGCAGCAAAGGTTGTTTGTTAGCACTGCAGGGTGAACTGAGACAGAACTCATGGCAGGAATTCCTGCCATGAGCTCAATGGTGTCAATGGTGCATGAGCACTAAGTGCATGCTCAGGAACTTCTGAGCATACGCAGATCATCCATGGTGACGTCCAGGCGTGTGGGCGGAGCTTCCCGCCACTTTCATCACTGGTTCACAAGAACCAGACAGAACCGGGAGCAACCTATCACTGGTTTGCTCCTGCAGTTAAAACGAGCTGGTGCCTTTTGCCCATGGCTTTCCCAGTCTTGGAGCAGTAGAGCCCCAACTGCATGAAGGAGACCTCATCCTCCAAAAAAAAAGGTTGAATTAATTTCACTCCTTACTCACCCTCCCCCCCCCAAAAAAAACCCATTTAATGTCTTCCCTCCTTTCAAAAAATGTTTAATTAATACTAATTAATATCTGTAGAATTTCTACATGCAAAAAAGGTTTTGGGTTATTGTTAATAGTACAAACATCAGTTTTTAAATGTTTAAATAAATCCAGAATACATCCAGAAAAGAAGGAAAGAATAAGAGAAATGAACAAAAGAAGGGTCTATCTAAATACCTTTTAATGCTTTCCCCCCTTTTTCTTTCTAAATTTTTTAATTGCACATCAAATTTCAAAGGGAGGAGGAAAATTATAAATGCTTACAAAACATTGATTGCAATTATCAGTGATCAATGACCAGTGAGATTAAATTATAATGTTGTTAGCGTGTATGCATTGAGCCAGTTTGGTATAGCAGTTAAGGCAGTGGGCTAGGAATTGGAGATTGCGAGTCCAAATTTAGGCACAAAGTCAGCTAGGAGTGGGTGAGGGTTGGTCCAGCCACTCATTCTCAGCCTTAAGAGGAAGACAGTGGCAAGCCACCTCTGAAAAATGAGGGGATGGTTGCCAGGAATCCAAATGACTTGCAGGCACAACTTTTTAAGTGTATACAATTATTATACTTTCTGGTTTCTATCCTTGAAGAGAGATGTAAATATGCTAACATGTTGTTATTGTGTGTATTTCCAATTTACTTGTATACTCATACTGTGGTGCACAAATGTATAGTTGGTTTGGGAGAAACAGAACAAAAGTTTTTTTTTCCCCCTACATAGCATGTCAGAAATTAGAGGGAATGTTGCTGACATCCAACTAAAATTTACTTCTCTATAATTCAAAATCACTGTTTGTTGCCTTGGAAGAATTCTGACAATTGTAGAGAACTCTCATGTCTCCCTGCAGTCTTCCTTCCTCCAGGCTAAACCGGGGCCAAGATAGTTTGTTATCCACCAAAATACCTAGATTCTTTCTTCATATACTCCTGCCCAGTATGATCACTCACATCATGCTTTTGATTTTTCTGCCCCAAGTGAAAGACTTTGTGTTCGTTATTGTTAAAATTATTTTTGCTGATTTCTGCCTTTTGTTCCAGTTTGTCCAAATTTTCTTTTATTTTGATATTGTCTTTTAAGATTTGTGTCCATTTCTTCATCACCTCTGCATTGTCTAAAATGTAATGATATATTCTAACCCTTCATTCAAGTTATTCATAAATATGTCAAACAGTGGAGTGGAGAGCGGAGCAGAGCAGAGCAGAGCAGAGCAGAGCAGAGTAACAGAATTGGAAGGGACCTTGGATGTCTTTTAGTCCAACCCCCTGCTTAGGCAGGAAACCCTACACCATTTCAGACAAATGGTTGTCCAATTTCTTCTTAAAAACATACAGTGTTGGAGCATTTACAGCTTCTGGAGACAAGTTGTTCCACTGATTAATTGTTCTAACTGTCAGAACATTTCTTCTTAGTTCTAGGTTTCTTCTCTCCGTGATTAGTCTCCATCTATTGCTTCTTATCTTGAGAATCTTAAGAAGATCCTACTGATACATTGTTTGACTTTTTCAGCTTGATGTGGAGCCATTGATGTATGTTTTCTGGATACAGTTGGTCAACCAGCCTGATCATCCAATGTAACATGGTCTGGTTCACATTTGCCATCTTCTCCACTAGGTTCTGTTTGAGATCTATCATGTTTACAGTGGAGGGAATACTCAATTGCCACACAAAGAAAGTTCACAAGTAGCTCGTGGCATTTGGATTAAGAGGCCTGGAGCAGCACTAGCATCCAATGATGCAGTTAAGAGGCTACTCCATCAAAATCTTGAAAAAGTGCATTGAAGCACAAAAGTCAACATGAGCAAAAGCAAGACAACCCTGTCAATGACCAACCCATCAAGTTTCTCCAAAAAAGATGAAGGTTAGTTGCTGTGACAGTTCCTCATGGAAATTCATGGCTGAGCTGACCCAGTGAAATCTGCTGTAGCCAACTTAGGAAGGGAAGGAGCTAATACAAGAATATTGTACATTAAATCTCTGGAAAGAAGAGAGAAGTTGTAATGTAAACTTGCGGGAGAAAAAGGATGGCCATAAGCTCTGGAATCTAACCCTGTAATTCCTACAGATTCTTACTATTTGTGATTTTCTTACCTGGGACAGAACTTTCATAATGAGGACCAATTGTGCATATTTTGTAAAAATATATTAGTTGCATTATATTTAACCATGGTATTAATGATATTAATTATTAAGCTTCTATTAAGAATAAAAACAATATAGACATTAACTGTATAGGTACTTTAAAATATCTAGTACAGGTTGATAAATCAGGAATCTATTAGATCATGGTTTGTTAGTGGAGTACTTGTACGTGAAGCTTCTTGGATTGTAAACAAAAAGGAATTTGCTTAGGTGAATTTTGTGTGGGTGGCAGACAGATGTTCTTTTTGTCAAATGGCCCTGAACTGTTTTGGGCTCCAATTCTTTCTGTTTTCCTAGCTGTTTGAGGGTATGAAGGGGAAAATAGATCCCTAAAGTGTCATAGAGCTTGTGGGGAGGGGCGGGGAGGAGATTTAACAGTTGCTTCTCTTACACTCCAGGTTCATATACCAGGCTTTCTTCTTGATTAAGATTCTTAGATCGAGAATAATCAGTCAAGTCACTGGCTTGAAGAGTATGATGAATAGTAACATCCATGGAAAGGTAGAGGCAAATGCAAGACCTTCCCTTTTTTGCATGCCGTGATATTTATGTACATTCAAAAGAAAGCAATGTTTGCATTGCAGGACTGTAGGACTCTCTCCTGAAAATGCCGTTACAAGACACATCTATTCCTGGTTCACTTACAGTTATACCAGTAAATAGGAACAAATTAAGAGTACAGTATGCACAAATCATTCCCTAAAGTAAGGGGTCTCCATAAGTTGGCTAGTTTAATGTGAAAATGTGTTGTACCAATCTTGAAATGTTGCTGCTGATACTGAATGTATTCCAGCTCTATAATATAAGTACTATAGGCGTTCATTGGATTTCTCCAGTGGTTACAGCTGTCTTTAAAAATAACATTAACTGTTGGGTGTGTTTGCATTTTTTGCATTCATTTGATTTGTTGTGAAGGTGGGAACAGCTGAGCAGCTGCAAATTGTATATGTTTATCATAAGCTGTAGCAGTTGGAAAATGTTATTCTACCTCTTTACATCTAACAAAAGCAGCTTGATGATTGTTAAAACCAAAGTCATTTACAGTTCCAAGTACACATTGTACAAATTTTTGTCCACAATCCATACTTATGTAAGAGCTGAAAGAAAAGGGGTGTGTATATACACACACATATATACATATACATATACATATACATATACATATACATATACATATACATATACATATACATATACATATACATATACATATACATGTACAGTTTGTATATTCTCAAAAATGTTCAGTTACTTTTTATAAATACTTGGTAAACCTTGATAACCTTTGTAAGTATTATTGGACCATGAAGAATAGAAATACATTCCAAATGTTGAATGTTTATCATGTAGGATTATGCCTATACAAAGTGACACAGATTCAGTTTGTGGGCTGTGGATTTATTTTACAATTTTTATAGTTCTTGACTCCCGGCATAGATTATTTGTGATGATTACCATATCCACTTGATCACAATGAATGAAATGTCATAAAATAATTGAAAATATCCTAAAGCAATAAATCATCCCATAATTTAGTAAAAAAAAACCAACCCAAGATGAAAATCAAAGGGAAAACAACATTTGATCAATATACGTGAGTTGCACTGGTGACTGGTCTGCTTCTGGATCCAATGCAAAGCATTGATTGTATCGACTTTAAATCCCTTTATGGAATGGAATTAGGGAACCATGATAGCGAACCTATGGAATGTGTGCCACAGGTGGCAGGCGGAGCCATATCTGTGGGCACGCGAGTGTTGCCCTAGCTCACCTCCAGTGTGCATATGCGCGCCAGCCAGCTGATTTTCGGGCCTTCTGGGCCTACTGGAAGTTCAGAAATGGGCCATTTCCAGCCTCAGGGGTGGGGTGGGGAGGCCATTTTTGCTTTTCCCAGGCACCAAGAAAGCCTCTGGAACCTGGGGAGGGTGGAAAATGGGCCTTCCGGGGCCTACCAGAAGTCGGGAAACAAGCCATTTACAGCCTCTGGAGGGCCCCCAGGGGGGAGGATGGCTTCAAGAAAACCTCTGGAGCATGGGGAGAGCGAAAAACAGGTCTACTAGGAGTGGGAGCATGGGGGGTCACCCGCGCATGTGTGGGACGCAGGGTGTAGAGTGCCCAACCTCCCCGTGCTCCCCTGATTTTTGGCATGCGACGTCAAAAAGTTTAGCCATCACTGGACAAGGCTACCTTAGGAATGTCTCATTCCAATGGGTTGGACTGCCCCACTCGCTCCAGCGGAAGGAGTATGGTGCAGTCAAGGAATTTCAGCTAGTGGGGTCCAGAAGAAAAACTTTCTCTGCCATGGCTTCCACCCTCTGAAGCATCTTGCTGCTGGAGGTAGGATCCACTCCTACTATCTTGGCCTTCTGGAAGGGCTTTGAAACCTGGCTCTGTCAATTGGTTCTGTGTTGGAGGTGGCTGGTAGACTAAAACAGAAGATCCTACCTCCATATTTCCCAGATCATGGGTATCAAACTTAATCGTGTCACATGACATATCAAAACTTTTTTTTGCCTTTGTGGAGCCGGGGTGGGCGTGGCTGGTGTGTGACACATCTGGCCCGCAGGCCACCAGTTTGACAGGCCTGCCCCAGAATCACTTTGATAGTGAAATGGACAGCATATAAATAGACCTAGTGATAATTTAGAACAGCCAATTTTCTATTTAAACTGTTCCAGTTTACTAAGGCATAAATAAGTTATTATTTTTTAAAGCTTACCAGAGAAGTCTAAAAGGCCCAAGGTAATAGATACTCCATGGTGTTCTTTCAAGGAAGGGCATATGCAGAAGACCTTTTTTCAAAAAATGCAACTTTTGGCCGAATGTATATGGGAAAAGGTATTCCTTCAATTAGGCAAAGTGGGCAAGCAGGGCCCAATCAAGCAACACATTTTTATGTAATAACAAGCTTGATTTGACTATAGAAAGTCTTTGGAGGCCAGTATGGATATGATATGTTCTGGCTGAAAGACATTTGATAACATCTCTTGACTTGAGCCAAAACTCAGAAGTCATACTATTTAAAATAATAGATTGACTTGAACCACTTTGGGGTAGTACTATTAGCCTCTTCTCTTAGCTCTGGCCAAAATGTTTCTAGGCTGCATACAGTAGCTTGAGGATAGCCCTAGCCCTCACCAATGTTGTCTAGCCATAAAGACGTTGAACATGTTTGACCTCACTGCCTAAGAGTGCTTTATATTAGGTTAGAGAGATTTACTAACCTTATTCTGTTTGGTGGTTTAAAAACAAGTTTTAAAATGCTAAATGAGCATTCATTTAACTATCTAGCTAAGCATCTCCATACTTACCTCAGAGTTATCTGTTTTATCTCCAGGTGCCTCTGCTGAGATTAGGTAAATAGCTACTAGCAAAACAGCCTTTCCATGGTAGGCTGTAGAGAAAAATAAATTTATCAGTTCTCTTTGTTTGTTTATTTATTTATTTATTGGTTCGATTTATATGCCGCCTTTCTCCGGAGACTCAGGGCGTCTTACAATGCGTTAAGCAATAGCCTTCATACTTTTGTATATACCTGCTTAGTAGGACTTTTGGCTCCCCCCCTCCCCCAGCGGTGTTCTTTTTTATAAAAGTCAGTTTATTGCCCCCACAATCCAGGTCCTCATTTTACCTATCTCGAAAGGATGGAAGGCTGAGTTAACTTTGAGCCTGGTGAGATTCGAACTTGCAGTAATTACAGGCAGCTGTTGTCACTTAACACCACTTTAATCTGCTGCACCACCAGGGCTCTTTGTTACCATGTAAAGTATTTTACAAGACTTCAACCAAGGTTTTTTAAAATGTTAAGCTTCAAAATGCACTGGTGTTCTTTAGGACTTTGTACTGCAACCGTTTTCCCTTGGTTTTATTCGGTGATACTGTGTCTGAATTTTATAATTTTTTTGTTTAAATTGTAAATTGTTCTGACAGCTCTGGCCTAAAACTTGCTTTTAGCACCCTTAAGAATAGAACTAATTCTCCAGAGTGCAGTCACTCTTTTTAGAGCAGTATAAATGGCTCAGTTAATACATAGATGGGAAAGGGGCCACCTTCTAGAACTGCAATTCTATATACATTTACTGAGAAATAAACCAGATTTAATTTAGTAACTAACTTTATGTCAGAAAAACAGTTATCGGTTAGAAAAACAACGCAGATGTGTTCTTGGTTTATGCTTTTATTGTAACAATTTATGTCATCTCACCCTAGTCAGCTGTGCTTAAACTTTGTCATCCTAAATTCGCTCTAAAATGCTGCCACCTATGGAATCAAGAGACATTTTGCCAGTAATTGCCCATCACATTTCTAAGCCCAAGAATCCAGATAATATTACCACCTTCCTTTGAATAGAAGCCCTCCAGCAACTAAATGGAGCTCAGACTTAAGATACCAGGAAACTTTATTTAATGCTTTCCAATGAGCTCTGAAATATATCTTTCAGGTTCAGTTGGACTCAGAGCACTAGCTAATTTTGATGATCTTGTTTACCAATTTGCCTAGTCCAGTGATGGCTAACCTTTTATTCGTCGTGTGCTGTGAAAGCGCAACCGTGCGTGTGTGATAGTGCGCTTGTATGCTGGCACCCATAATGCAATGCACCCCACTGTGCATGCATGTATGACCCCTCATGCTCCCCTGCCTCTCCCCACACATACACGTGCGACCCCCTCCGACCCCATTTTGGGCCTAGTAGGCCTCCCTGCAGCCTCCTGAGACCAAAAATGGGCTATGGGGGTGTGTGCCACCCCACACCCCCCATTTTGGGCCTAGCAGGCCTCCCTGCAGCCTCCTGGGTGGTGGAGCTGAGCTGAGTGATGGCTCGCATGCCCGCAGAGAGGGCTCTGAGTGCCAGCTGTGGCACATGTGCCATAGGTTCGCCATCACGGGCCTAGTCCATCAGATCATAAACTATCCAATTCATGTCTCTAATCCCATTGCTTATCCTCACTTTGACCATTTAGGGATCTTGTAATTGTATTTAACTTCTTCCTTGTGTGTCCATTTTTTCTTGGGGATAGATTGGCTACAGATACATGTTACTGAGATTTGTTGAAATTTGTCTTTTTCATTCACAATTGCTAATTACAGCTAATCACATTTCCTGCGCTGAGAGTTATTTCTGATAGATGGGTGGCCATATATATTTGTTTAACAAACAGATTTTATAAATCAATAAACTTTCCCATCATCACATCATGCCAAGTCAATCCTGTTTTATCAGAAAAATACTCTGAACTTGCTGACGGTTTTGGAAAAGAGGCAAATATGTGGCAAAGCAGCTGTGTAAATGTGGCTTTAGTAAACTATTTTTTTCATTCCTCCTCATGGGAACAGCTTTGAGAGGTTGTAGAAAGATTTTTTTTAAAAAAAAACAAGTTCTATTGGGAAAGTCAAATGTATTTTCCCCCTGTTGATATGAGGGAGGGTGAATTTTAAATCTAAATTGACTTGGATATTCTGCCTTGTCTTGAGCGTAACTCTTTTCATTTGTATATTGCTTGGAAATATAAGCATGGAAAATGAGACTTCTGAGAAAGAATCCTGATTAGTTCTATAAACATGTTTTAACTGTAATGTACACATATTGAACAGTAGCTTGTTTCTTAAAACAGCATCATAAACTAAGATCCAATTTGAGATGGTTAACAGGACAAGAGGTTTAGTCTTCCAAACTTTAATATTTGTCCTGGAGCCCATCTTCAGGAACTTCTCTCCTTCTCTCTAGAACAGTGATGGCTAACCTTTTCGCTATTGTGTGCCAAAAGTGGAGGGAGTGCACGGAGGGTCACACAGACGGGTGCCCACACCCATAATTCAATGCCCCCCCCACGCACTTGTTCGCAACCCCCCCCTGCGCTCTCCCCACTTTTGGCACACAATGGCAAAAAGGTTATCAGTGGGCCCGGTAGGACCGTTTTTCACACTCCCCAGGCTCCAGAGGCTTTCTTGGAGCCTGGGGAGGGCAAAAACGGCCTCCCCCACCCTCCCGGAGGCCAGAAATGGCCTTTCCCAACTTTCAGTGGGCTCAGAAGGCCTGAAAATCAGCTGGCCAGCTCACGTATGCATGCTGGAGCTGAGCTAGGGCAACTCTCGCATGCTCACAGATATGGCTCTGCATGCCACCTGTGGCACGCGTACCATAGGTTTGCCATCACGGCTCTAGAATGTGTGAATAAGAGAGAGGGAAGTTCCCCAAGGATGGGCTGCAGCAGAGTTCGAAAGTTTGGAAGACTAAATCTCTTGTCCCCATGACCGGCTCCTGCAACATTACCCTGGGACACGTATATTTGCCTTCATTATAAACTAGGTTTGTTCTCTAGAAAGAAACAAGCCATGTGAGCATTTTTCTTTGTATTGTCAATTAGCAGAATTCTTACTAATCAAGATATCAAATATTGAAAATACCTACTTATTTGTCTATCTCATTCTCTCCCTTTTCCCTGTCTCTCTCTTAGCATGATAGGAAACAAAGCCCAAACAGAGTTGAATTTTCAGCTTGGAAACAAGAACAAAAAAAACTGTAGTTAAGAGAATATGAAATTGTATTTGCAGGATGCTTGCTGTATGAACTGAAGGAAAGGTTCCTTTACAAAGATCATCTCACTGTGCTGAATATATTATTGGCTAAATCAGTTTTAGCCTAGTTTAGAGAAACTAGCCGAAAAACAAATATTATATTAGTTTGAAGAGAAAGCTTGTAAATTTTAGAATCTTGCCCTTACAAGCAAAAGTTGGCCAATGTTTAGCAAGTAGTTCTCCAACGAATATAAAATGTTCAAATGTTTGTTTGTTTGTTTGTTTATTTATTTATTTATTTATTTATTTATTTATTTATTTGCTGGGTCTTTGACAGTGTGATGATTGAAGTGTGGAGGTGGCTAAAAGTTCCTTTTAATCTGGAATATTTCTTCCTCTGTATTTACTCCTTCTACTTTCTAATGTATAGCTTGATACAGCGGTCATGTGCATAGTATAGAGTCATGTTGTGCAAACTTCGTCTTCATTTTTTTCCTGCTAGGTTGAGGATTTATTGGTAGATATACTTCTTTCAAATCAGCTTTCTATTTGCTTTTTATTAAAGTGTTTTTTCAACCAACTAATTCTGTTTTATAATGGATGTCATTGTATCCATTATTTTTTAGCTTCAGAAAAAAATGTCACAAAAATTACTTTTAGATCTGGCTTGGCACCTTTTAGATATATCCTAAATTGCCCTCTCCACTCTTCACTTTATTTGTACTTTCTTGAGTCATCTGGACTTTCTTTGAAACACAATACTGCAGTGTTATTGGACACCAGCTCTGTTCTGATAGCTTTAATTGTAAACATATTAGAGATGGGAATTATTTAGGTTCCTGAGGAGTCATATTAACCAATTCCTGTTCTATAAAAAGACAATCTTTTCTCATTAAATATTAATTTGAGCAACCAGTGGTACAATAAGGCTCATTGTTCTTGCAGAAAAGCACCATTTTATTTAGCTGAGTGCTACAGCCCTTCAAAAGTAGTAGTCAAAATTCCAAATAATTACAGAAAAGTTTCTCAGATTAAAGTAACAGCAGCATCTGTTTTTTCTTTTCCAAAACCCACTATATCCTAGCTACAACCAGAGATCTCTGACTATGAAAAGCATCTTTAAAACTGAAGATTTAAAGTTAAACATTGGTTGAATGAAATTCTTGCTTACAGAAAATAACACCTTTTTAGGGCTTGAAAAGAAGGAATAGCAATCTTCAGAAGTAATGCAAGATAAAGTCTAGATTATAGATATTAGCTTGGGTTAGAATATTTATTTATTTATTTATTTATTACATGTATTTATATGCTGCCCTTCTTCCGAAGGACTCAGGACGACGAACACAAGTTAAGTAACATGTACAATAAAATCCCATTTTAAACCAAATAACTAATTAATAATAAATAATAAAACCCAGAATCAGAGTCAGCCTATTTGCTTGAACAGCCAAGTCCTCAGGTCCTGACGGAAGGAGTGGAGATCAGGAGCCGTCCAGAGCTCAGTAGGTAACTCATTCCAGAGGGTGGGAGTACTCATAGAGAACACCCTACCCCTGGGCACCGCTAGACGACATTGGCTCACCGTTGGAGCCCTCCGGAGAGCGGCCCTATGTGAGCGAACAGGATGGTGGGAGGCAGGCAGGAGAAGGTCCTGCAAATATCCTGGATCTAAGTCATGTAGGGCCTTATAGGTGAGAACCAGCACCTTGAAGTGGACCCGGAGAACCACTGGTAACCAGTGCAGCTCACACCGGAGGGGTGTTATATGGGAGTAACAAGGGGCTCCCATAACAACCCGTGCGGCTGCCCATGGGTTGGGCAGAGGCAGGCCCATGTAGAGGGAATTGCAGTAATCCAAGTGGGAAGTAACCAGGGCATGAGTGACTGTGCGAAGGTCATCTCGGTCCAGGAAAGGGTGCAACTAGCGCACCAGGCGAACCTGTGCGAAAGCCCTCCTGGTCACGGCCGTTAGATGGTCTTCTAAGGTCAGCTGAGCATCCAGGAGAACACCCAAGTTGCGAGCCCTATCAACGGGGGCAAGTTTTTCCCCATCCATCAAAAGTGATGGGGCTTCTGAAACCTGGGATGCCGGCATCCACAGCCACTCAGTCTTGGAGGGATTGAGTTTGAGTCTGTTTCTGCCTATCCAGGCCTGTACTGCCTCCAGGCAATGGGACATCACGGAAAGGGCATCTCTGGGGTGGTCTGGGGTGGAGATGTATAATTGGGTATCATCAGCATATTGATGATATCTCACCCTTAAGCCACGAATGATCTCACCCAGTGGCTTCATATAGATGTTAAAGAGTAGGGGGGAGAGAACCGACTATTATTTATAATAGGACTATTATTTGGAGAAAATGTGTGCTTTGGTTGTGCACGTGCTATAGGTACAAATAAGAATGACAATTTGCTCTACCTTATTATATGAGTATTACATGACAGTCTTGATTGACTTCTACTACCCAATATGACTTGAGACAATGTATAGGGACCTATCCGGTAGTAATTACTGTATATGAAATATTGTAACATAAGAGGAGAATATGATAAAGGGTATGAATTAACAAATGAAATGGAAGAAAAAAATAACTTGCATCTGTGAAACTAAGAGAAAAGGAAAGGATGTAATAAGGTCTGAATAAAAGTGGTCAGATCTTGTGAAATGGAGCTGGTATGCAGAGAGATGAAGATATAGGCTTTATTATGAATGAAAGAGTTGGCTTATGTTAGAAAATATGGATTGATCTAACGCAGGTTGCTACAAGGACTAGATTAACAACGCTAAAACAGAGGTACAGAAACCAGTCTGGTCCATTGCATAGACATGCATAGACATGTAAGAAGCTTTCAGATCTAGTACAGAAGAGATGTAGAAATTAAACTTTGATTATCCTATATACAGCTTGTCTCTTATACTCTACATATGTCGGATTTCTTCTTGAACAATTTTTCTAATTGTTTCATTAAAACAGTTCATCAAGGCATGTGAGGAATCTATACTTCCAATATTTCACAGAGAGAAGCCTAATGGCTGTTCTATATATAGATTAAAGTATAAGTTTATAATATCGGGCTGAAGCAGGCAAAAGTAAAGGTATAGAATCTAAGGCCAGAGAAAGCCATTATGCAAATACTGTGCAGATATTTCTCAACATTCAAAATTAAGAAAAGGGTGGCAAAAAGTCAGGTAAGGAAAAAGAACTGACACATAAATATGGTTGGATTCATAGCCATTATGAATGCCAGTAGCTGATTTTCATTCTAGCAGAAATGTTTGCATCTGCAATAAAAGCTATGTATATTTTGAAACTTGACTCTTTAGCTCATGAGAATATGTTTGTATTCCTAGAGAGAGCTTTATTGCTATGCCCAGTTAGTAATGGTTGTATGTTATGCTCTAGTGAGTGGTGATAATGGAAAAAACAGATTTGTGTTTTGGGAACCTTCTGAATAAATATGAAGGAGAAAAATATTCAGTTAAGGGCATAAATGAATGGGTGGGAATGCAATGAAAAAACAAAGAAATGACTGGGTCACATGAAAGGTCTAGACAGAAAATTTCTGTAGGTTTTAAATAAGTCTATTATGTAGATACATATAGCAAAATAATGAATATAAATCTAGATGCATGATTGATTTATGCATGAAAGATTGGGAACATGGGTAAGATATACAAGAGTGATGAGTGTTTAATGTAGGACAGACTATTTTATGCTAGTGTCAGAATTTTGGAGGAAAAGGACATGGAAGAAAAGGAAAGAAAGGGGAAAAACATAGAAACTCTATAGGTAGGAAGGCACAAGTTCCATATGAGGTAGATAAAGGATATATTCTTCTAACAGAATAACTGGAAAACGGACTTACAGAAAATGTGGAAGCTGTTTGAAAAGAAATAAAAATAATGTAATTTACAGAATCGTGAAGAAGTTATATTAATGGGAAGTATGCTGAGTATATTGCATCTCAGTATCTCTTCCCACTATCTAGGAGTAGCCATGGCTCTAGGATGTCACAGATCTGGCATCTCAGAGGCAATACCATCCCACCAAGAGACAACACTGGACATGCCAGATAATCCTAATGAACAAATAGTGACACTGCCTTGCTTCTATTCAATTTCAGCCTATTTTATTCTATACAGATCTGACAACTTTCAGACACTGGGCCAAGATTTTCAGTTTTGTCCAGGGTAGCTCATAGTAACCATGTACAGTCAGCGTCAACAGTGTATTAACAGTGCCATACCCCAAACTAAGGGAAGACCTTTCTTTTCAGTTTGACAAAAAGCAGGGAGAAAGGTCCAAAGCATGAGCCGTCCACAAAAGAGCAACTGCTTAGCTGATCTTCCTCCCTCCCGTGACTGAAATTGCTCACTGGAGGGGGAGCAGAACCATCCACTGAGCAGTTTCCATTCTCCAGTCTAAATGGTCCAAGAGATCAGAGTGGTCAAATATATTAAGAGAGATCTAAGAGAACCAGGAGGGATCGCTATCTCCATCCAGGTCTCAACATGGATCTTCTACAAGAATGATCAGAATCATTTCCAAGTTTGAATCCAGTCTGAAAGAGTTTAGTTTGTCCACTTTATGTATGGTAGCTGAATACTAATCAGTCTTAGTAAATTTCTTCAAGAAGATAAGATCATAAATGGGGTAATAGCTGGCAAAAACAGATAGATCAAAGATAGCCTCTTGAAGAGGGAGCACCCATAGTCTCTTTCAAGACTGCTGTCACTCTAGCTCCTAAAGAAAGGTGATTACCAGCTCCCAGGTCCAATCCACCATGTTCTCTATCAGGTCTCTTAATGAGCAGAGAAAATGATGGAGCAAGTCCATAAGTGGCAGGGAACAGTTGGGACAGCTCTATCTACTTCCTCAGAGTCCATGGACTACTAAAACAGCATGTGCTATGGGAGGAAGGAGAGTTCAAATGATTGTCTTTTTATGATCTGATTAAATCATGGTCTGTCAGACTCTGATGACTGAACCAGATCAAAACACTCATTGGATTGTATCATTTTTGCAAAATAATCATATGTCTGACACTGTTCATTCATGTTTACAGTGGTGTCAGAGTTCCAGATCAGTTTTGTATATTTAATATACTGCTAACATTTCCTATTGTAGGGGTGTGTATCAGTAAAAATCCTGTCTGCTTTACTAAATATTAGTAGAGGATTATTTTGACCTATGGATTTTATATCCTTTAAAAGAAAATATGGACCATTTCTTAACTATTTACGTTTGCAAATGTCAGAACCTTTATATGTATTAGGACCTTCAGTTTTGACAGTCTGTTACTTGGTAATTTAATCAAATCTATCAGTGGAATCACTTTTTGCATAAAATTAGCAAGTATATTCCAATTCTCAGATCAGATCCCTCTGATGATTTATATGGTTTCCATAAATGTGCAGAAAATATTTTAATCAAAATGGATTCAGAAGTGATTCTTCAATTCAGACGTTCAAATTAAATTAGATTTCACACTGGAATTATAATCAGATTATAATCAGCTTTGGCTGCTTTGCACATTTCTACTTTGTATGTGTCTCCCCTTAAGATACATAACATAAAATCTTTTAAAAATGCAAATAAATCAGCTATCATTCATTAATAAATAATTTGATTCAAGTTGGAAATATAATATTGTCTGGCCTAAGATATTTTTAGAAATGTAAGCGTGTAAGTAATCTGTATTCAAGTTTCAGTAACAGATCTTTTAAACAGTGGAGGGTTCTTGTGATCAGAAAAGTTAGTGCTAGCCAATAATTTAAGATTGCAGTGAAGATTGGTAGGAACAGACTGCCAACATTCATTCCCTGGGGGTTCTGTGGCAGAATTATTTTACTTTCCTTGTTCTAACTTTAACTCTAGGTAATTTGCAATCAAGATAAGGTACAATAATTATACAGTATATTATAGACAATGGGAATATAGCAAACTGTAAATATTTAATATTCATTTTAAAGTTATTAAATATTAAATCTAATATTGAAGGCTCTAGAATCAACCTGTGTAGAGAAGTCATGCGTTTACAACTTTACAATAGTTGTACCATAGGAGAGGAGCCTCTACAGAGATCAGGGAATAGTTGGATATTCAAAATTCCCTCACTAGTTTTATGAAACTGCCTATTTACACCTAGCAATATTAGAACAGGCTGAATTTAATTAAATTATTTGCAGTTATCTACATTTAATTATTTATTTACAATTTTTGGTGGTGGTTTATTTGTAAATATATGTTTTCACATTCAAAATATATGTTAATTTATTTTCTTTCTTTTTTTAATGTGGACAGATACATGGAGTGAATCAACTCCAGATTCATTCTTGATCAAAATATATGAAGACTGAGAAATGAATTATATAAGACTATCATCTGAAACAGTGACAGGATCAAATTTTAGATATATTCTTATTTTATTTATAATGGAAATGTTACAGCAACACCACTGGTCTTGAAGATAAAAGATAATATCCCATTTTCTTTGGATATGAGTGATAAGAAATCTTCACAAGAAGAAAAGCACAGGCCTAGTAGAGGTTCCTCAAAATACAGAGAATCTGTAAGAATAATGCAATCAGATGATTACTTTGCCAGAAAATTTAAGGCTTTGAATGGTAATATGGGTCCTCCTATATCTCTAAATACCAGCAACAAAAGTGAAAATAGTAACTCAGCCAATGGTACTCCTGCTGTGCCTAAAATGGGAGTCCGAGCCAGAGTATCTGAATGGCCACCTAAGAAAGAGTGTGTCAAGGAACTACCCAATGCTACCTGGGAAGACAGGCCTCAAAGTGAGAGTGGTGGATTAGTAAATGGGGATCAGAATGAAGGACAGCAAAAGGAACAGCTTGATTTGGAATTTGCAGGAGCCAAGTATGGACTAGGAGACATTTTTATCCATTCTCCACATAGGGGACTTCATCCTATAAGGCAAAGAAGTAATAGTGATGTTACAATCAGTGACATTGACACTGAGGATGTTCTGGACCAGAATGCTGTGAACCCAAATACAGGAGCAGCTCTTCATCGGGAATATGGAAGTACTTCATCAATAGACAGACAAGGCTTGTGTGGAGAGAACTTTTTTGCAATGCTTCGTGGCTATACAGTAGAGAATGTTGAGCATAAAATACATGCACCGTTTGGACTTCCTGAATTTTTCCACTGTGACTCCACAATTTCTCCAAGTCTCCATGCGGCAACCCAGATTTCAAGAGGAGAGTTTGTCAGAATTTCTGGACTGGACTATATGGATAGTACCTTGCTTATTGGGAGAGATCAGGAAAAATCTTTCAAATGGAGATTAAAATCAGAGTCAGTAGAAACATCTCTTTTTAAAAAACTGAGAACTGCTAAAAGTGAACACGAAGCACTAAAATTTGCAGCTGAATTAGAAGATGGTAGACTTGAGAAGAATGTTCATCCTTGGAATTGTCAGAAGTGCTTTGCACACTATGATGTTCAGAGTATTCTGTTTAACATAAATGAAGCAATGGCTACTAAAATTAATGTGGGCAAAAGAAAGAATATAACCACCGGGGCGTCAGCTGCATCACAAACATCAATGGCAACAAGCCAGATTGGGAGCTGTGAATCTCCTTTGGGAAGTAAAGAGGATCTAAATTCAAAGGAAAATCTAGATGCTGATGAAGGTGATGGGAAGAGTAATGATTTAGTACTGAATTGCCCTTATTTCAGGAATGAAACTGGTGGAGAAGGAGATAGGAGGATCGCACTCTCGAGAGCAAATTCAGCATCTTTTTCTTCAGGAGATAATTGCTCTTTTGAATCTTCCCTAAGTTCACATTGCACCAATGCAGGTGTTTCTGTTTTAGAAGTACCAAGGGAAAATCAACCAATCCACAGAGAGAAAGTAAAACGTTACGTCATAGAACACATTGATCTCGGTGCCTATTATTACAGAAAGTTCTTCTATGGAAAAGGTGAGTGATTTTCTTTTAGCATCTTTCACTTTCAAGGTGTTAGGGCTTGGATTTTATGTTCTTTTAAAATAAATTACTGAAAATGCATATTCCTTCGTTGGAGTTGTAAATCTGTCTAGTTTTGTCCTTTGATTTTACAGAAAACCATAATTAGAATTAGCTTTAAAAACCAAATACGACATCAACAAGTTTTTTTAGACTATAAGCCATACTGTTTCAAAGAACACTGATATAGTTTGACTTTCTTTGTGAAATTCAGGATTTTTTAAAAAATCTGTGATATCCCCATTTAGTCTTTTTAGGACTAAACATGTTTAGTTCCTTCTTAATTGTGGTGTCAGAACCCATGGCAAAATAATTGAAGTAGTTTAACCAATTTAGAAAAAAATTATACTTAAATTTTTCTGGCAATTTTATGCTGGTGTATAATATTTAATTGCTGATCAGTTAAAAATCCCAAATTAGTTCTGCTGATGAGCATTGCTGGAATGTAGTTTTCAAACTAGTATCAAAACCATCTAATGGCAGGACTGTTTTAATTAATTTGCTAAACTAATGGCTACAGTCTTACCTTGCAACATGCAAATAGACAATACATATATTGTCTCTACTGCATTTCCACAGTCCACTAACAAAGTTTATCAGTTTAAAAAATGAGATAACGGTAATGAAGATTTGTTCTTGATCCATTTGTGGTGATTTTCAGCAGTTACTGCATTGTTTCCAAATAATGTAACCATTTTGTCTAGAATTTTCCAAATTATGAGTACTAGATTTTAGTCTTCTGATTCTTCCTTCTCCCTTGATTAAAGATAGAGGTTGCCCTTTGACCTCCTTCATGCATCTGGTATTTCAGCTGTTCTCCATGAAGCAAAATGCCTGGTTGAAATAAAGTGGCCTGTCTTGGTGCTTTTATTAGTGGCAGGGAAGTAGAATGCTTTCCATTTTGCTGCCTTGAATTGAATTGCTTCTATGATTAGACTCTGGGAAATGAAGTAGTGCCACTTTGCAAAAGCCAATTTACCATGTTTTGATCATCCTCAAGCTGCAATCTTGATCAATCTGCATTTCACAATTACTAACAGAACACAAGGCTGTTGTTGGAGAAGGTGAAGCCAAGTAGTTTTGTTTTTTCCTTGTTACCTGGTAGTATTTTTACAATTTTGCTGAGCACCTATTGTATTAATCTTTTTCTTTTTTATTTGAACATATTTAAATCAGTCCATTTTGTTTATATTAATAGCTTTCTGAGCTTTAGCTTTCAATCTTAATTTTTCCATCCATCCATCCATCCATCCATCCATCCATCCATCCATCCATCCATCCATCCATCCAATTTCTTTACTACTCATCTCACCTAAGTGACTGTCACTCCTTCCATAATAGCATGTGTCCTGTTTTATCATAAATCTCAGATCACTGCAAACTTTTTGAACAGTGAAATCAATTTCTTCTTTTTCTTGACATTGTACTTGTTTGGGGCCATACTTTTAGTATCTCTTTTTAATTTATATTACATACCCAGAGATATATAAAATATGCACCCTACTTTTAAAGTTTATTAATTTCCTAAAATATTTTGCCTTATGTCCTATGTTAAATGTATAAGTAGAAACATTATGAAATCAGTTTAAGTTTGTCTTTGGAAAGAAAGAAACTTTTCTGACTGCAGAAGTGGTAGATTCTTATACTAATTTTTGAAAAATAGTTTTGTGTTCCAAACATGTCAAGTTTCTTAATACTGTTCTAACTGAAACATTATTAAATAAGTCAGGCATTCTCCATATTGCAATTGTGCTCCAGTTGCATACTTTTTAGTATTGAAAGTTAGACATTTATTTACACAGAGAAAATAGGCGCTGTGATTATGACAGTGTACCATATGGGCAAAACCTGCCATTTTTGTAGAAAAATTGATTCTGTTTCTTTCCTTCATATCTATGTTAATGGGTTGAATGAGTAACTGAGGGATAGAGGGAGAGTTCCTGGAGAGAACAATTATGTTTTAGTGCACTCATATCAAACTTTGAATCAGTGGGCTCCCATTTTATATAGTCTTGGAATTTGGAAGTCAAAGCCCTGTTGAATCATAACACTAAATGGATTTATATAAGTTGGCATAATTTTCATTAGCCTTATATAATGAGAAGAATTATTCCTAGAATAAATTGCATAACAATTAAGTTTGCCAAGCTTCCAAAAGAGGTGCTGTATTTATTTATGTTAGTCATTAAACAGATTTTTTTTATGGTTGCCTGTCTTAATTAATATAAATCACCTAAGGTAATTTAACGTGATGAATAAAAGGACAAAAACAAAAGAAAAATCAATAAAAAAATAATTGAATTCCCCTTAAACATTTTTCTAGCAGAATAAGATTGGTACATATAGTGCTGACTTTTCTAATACCCTATCCACACTGGTCTGTGGGAAAAAAATATATCTTCAAGTCCTTTGAAAGATTAACAGTTTGATGTCAGGGTCCCAAAACCATAAAAAATAGGCCAAAATGTTGATTCTCCAAAGTAAATTTCTTTATTGTTCCACACCTATAGCCAGAATCTTGCCAAACTGAAACATTCTACTATCTACATTAAGTATATATTCTGAAAATCATTATGGAGAGGTTGTCTTAACCTGTTTTCTCTCACACAAACTATCCGAATTGAGCCGCTCCTTTCTCTGGAAGGCACCTCCAGCCTCCTGGGAATCCAAACTACTACATTCTCTCACACATGCCCAATATCACCAAATTTAGAAGTGAGAAGCTACAGGTTCAATTACAAAACTAACAAATTCCTGATCCTAAACTTATAGTGCCATGGTTCTAATTGTTCCCCAACATGGTGACTTTCAGGTTTTTTGAGCTACAGCTCCTATCATGCTCAGCCATCTAGCCATTGACTAAATCAGATCAGGAGACTACTAGGTGAGGCTGTGTATCTTACTGTCAATAATTACCTTGCTTTGTATGATGTTGATAAGCAAATTGTTAATCATGAAGCGTATTTGATAAATTAATACACTTGCATTAAGTGTATTAATGAAGAATACAGGTAAAAATCCATTTTATATATTGTAGATACAACCCCAAAAGCACATTCTAATAGTATTGGCTTCTTGTCGATAATTAATTCTTATGTTGTTGAAGTTAATGACATTTACAATATGTTTACATGTATTGAATTTTGCCTATTGTGAATTGAAGATCATTTTTTTCCTTTTTTTTAAAAAAGGGAGTATTTTCTTCCCTAAACAAGTTTAACTGATTTTAGAATAATTTAGATTATTGATATATCTAAATTAAGAATATCAGGAAATAATGCGATCTTTGTTTAATCAGTATTTAGATGAAAATAGTATTGTGTAGATATTCTCACATGAATGTTTCATCATACTTTTAGGTATAAAAGTTGTCATAAAAATAAAGTTGGCATCAGTAATAGAAAAGCATAAGGAAGGATAATCTAATATCAACCAGTGATTTTCATTTGTGATATCAAGAGGAATCTGACTGTTTCATTATTATTTTACCCTATTTATACATTACAGAGCATCAAAACTACTTTGGAATAGATGAACATTTAGGACCTGTAGCAGTCAGCATTCGAAGGGAGAAGTTTGAAGAAGGAAAAGAAAAAGAAGGTTTACAATTCAACCATCGTATAGTGTTCAGAACAAGTGAGGTAGGCTTTCCATAGTGCTTCAAAATTAAGATATAAAAGAGAAACAGATTTTTATAGAACTTTTTATTACGTATTTACTTTATATTCCTTCATGTGGACTGTATGGTTCCATATGTATATACTGTAACTGGATAAATTAAATATGTTCTCTGAATGATCTATGATGGCTGGAGAAAGTATCATTACATTGTCTTTATTTTGTCTTTCTGCACATTAGTTCCCAAGGATGGTTGGAAATACTAATCTGTGTATACACATAATAATCTATTAACTTGCCTTCATGCTTATTTCATAGAATAATTAGAGTGAAACCCTCATTTGGTCATAAATGTAGCTAATGGACTCTTATATGTCCACACTTTGGAGATACCTTTAGAAGGCAGGATATGTAGAACTGCTGTCAGTTCTCATAAACAACTCAGTGAAAGCAATTTGGGCAAATGAACTGTAATCAATTATCTTTCAAACAAACTTATCTTATAGACATTATTTGAATATTTTAAAATGTACAAATGTACATATATATATATATATATATATATATATATATATATATATATATATATATATATTTTCATGTGTGGGTGCCCTTAACAATATATTTCATGCTTTCATCCATTTTATGTAGCATCACATCAGTTTTCATTGCACAGTTTAGTATGCAAGACAACAATGACCTTGTTCATTCTAATCCTTGTCGTGCATTTGCTCCTTTTAATACTGATCTTCTGTACTCAGCTTTTATCATTACCTTTTATCTTCTCAATTCAAATAAAATTGAGTAAACAAGTCATAGTTTATATAGTGTTGTGTGTAAGAGATGTTTGCATCAATTTTAGGTTTTCATACTTCAGTGGAGTGATAGTTACACTTTATAATGCAATCTTATATGTGTGCATGTATATTTACTGATTTTAATAGCATTTATTTGGACTTTCCCCGGAATAGTATGTTTAAATATTTTGGGAATAAATTCATAGTTGGAGAGTAATGGTTCTTAAAGTACCAAAACATATTAGAACCTAGCAGTTCTTAATTCAGAAATTCATTTCTTTCTCAGTTTTAGCAACTAAGGGAAAGAGCTGTAGGGAATAGTTAACATTTTCCAAAGACAAACAGATGGAGAAAATAGAATCAGCAAATATGCAGTAGTTAACTATAACTGTAAAGAGGATTATAGAACTATAAACAGACTTGGAAAGAGTGTTTGGAAGAAGAACTGACTTGGAAAAAATTAAGAGAGGGAAGTAAGTGAAGGGTGCCAGTTCTATTTTTAAATACAATGTTGTTGAATATCAATTTATTTGTGAAGTTTAAAAATGGAAGTAGGCATTTTATTAAAGTTAAAAGGAAGGATATTTGAAGTACCACTTTTCTTCAACTGTATGCATTTCTTAAAAAATAAGTTGTACTTTTGAAATGTGGCTGTTGATAACCAGCAAATTAATTTTTAAAAGAAAAAGAAGTTTTATTCACAGACCCAAAAATTTCAGATTTATCATAGGTCTCATGAAGAGCCTTTGTAAAATATAATGTAAGATGCTCAGAATTATGCTGGCTATCATATCACATTATATTTCTAGGAAAATATCAGAAAAGTGAAATGAAATGCAGGTGTTCGAGACTAACTGACTTTAAAATATTTATAAAATCAAGATTGGCAACATTAGACCTTGCAGGGAATTATTTGTCATTCTGGAGATGACTCAACTTTGTAGCAGTATTGGTAAACCGTCCAACTTCTAAGATGAGTGTAGTTGTTTATTCTGTCCTTTCCAATTGCTCGTTTTTTAGTTATCAGAATGGAGCTTTCTTGTGCCAGCCCCACTTATCCATCATTATCATAACTACTCTCCTAACAGATCATTCTTAGAAGTGAGACATAATTCTCCCAAAGCTCTGCTTGGTATGGAAATCTGAACAGAAATTTGCTCTTTTCTTCCAATGTTAGAATTCAAGAGTCATCTATTGAAGCTAAATGCAGAGAGATTCAACCTCATAAAAGGATTTAATTTTGGTCATTATACAAATAATAGTTAAACTATACAGTTCCCTGTCTGGAACATAATACATCGGTTTAGATCAGGAGTGAAATTCATTTACCTTCCCTACCGGTTTGCAAATGTGTGTGTGCTACGCACTCGCTCCGCTTGTGCGTACCATCTGCGCAAGCCTTCTATACATGCACAGAGGCTTAAAATGTCGCAAAAAAGCAACATCATGACAGGTGGGCGGAGCCTCCCACAGCCGCTGTTCCCAGTTCGCCTGAGCCAGATAGAACCGGCTGAATTTCACCCCTGGTTTAGATAACCTGGAAAAATCCTTGAGGATACCATTGTTCATATCGGTTTAAAACTATCTGAATGAAAGTAGCACAGTTTAATTACTAGCTTCTAGGAAGCTTGTACATGTCTTCTTGTACATGTCTGAATTTACTGAATGAATCTAATTGACTATTCTCTATCACAAATCATTGTGAATTAACACTTCTTACATTCTTACCATCAAGATCCCTCTTGGACTTCTTAAGTGATAGTACCTCACCAACAATTTTCTTAATGAGAGTGGTTTATAAAATGGGTTTAAAGTGAATAACATTTTATCTACCTCCTTATTCCAGAAAGCTCTCCATAGAAGATCCCGCTTGTTCTCTACATTTTATCTTGCAACAACTCAAAAGTATAGATCTTTCAGCAAAATATTGCTATGCTTCAATATTAGAAGTATTTCAAAAACATATACCTATGAATCTGTATAATCATTAACCCACTCTCTATATTTTATATAATACACATTTTTGGGAGAGCGAGACAAACTTATTGGTCTAATAGATCCTATCTGCTTGTCTCATAATATATTGGCAATACCACTATTGATTCCAAGTATATAGCATGAAAGACAAAGAATATTGAGGCAGAAATATTGCAGGGAAGGCTTGGAAATCAACGTTTTAATCATCTTCATCTAGGAGGTTGGAGATCAAACATTTATTTCTTTGAATGATCCCTTGGTTGTTAATCCAAAAGTGTCACACCATAAGTATAAAAAATTGTAGTGCAATGTAAACAAAAGTTCTAAAATCTGTTTATTAATAGATTCTCTTTTGTCCTGTCTCACTTTGGAAATTATATAAATTTCAACTTCAGGCCATATCAGAGAGATGAACTTTCAAGCAGTTTGCTGATAAAATTTATGCAATTTATTTAAAATGGGAGTGGAAAGTTTCTGGTCCTCCAGATTTGAACTGCAACTCCTAATATCCATGATTAATGCCCACAGTGCTTGAATCTGAAGACAGTTGAAAGTTTGCAACACCTAGAGAGAAACAGTTACCCTGCTTTATTCAGGGGATTGAGTAAAACGTGATGGCATTATAATAATTTAAGTACGAATGTGCTGCTGCTGAAAATATGCTCACTTCCCCAGAATATTGAGCAATGGAAAAGTTAACAAAAAGTAATAGCTACAAGTACAGAATTGATTTAGGCAGTTGAATCATATATTGTATATATTTTATCATATATATTACACATACACAAACACATATATTATGTTTCTCCAAAAGTAAGACCTTGTCTTATTTTTTTTGAACCCCGAAAGAAGCGATTGGCCTTATTTTTGGGGAGGTCTGATTATTTTGGGGGGCATGGAGCAAGATGGTGTTCCTCTTGCCATCTTACCTATTTCCAGATCTGTGTTTAAATATTTTTGGGGAGGGCTTATTTTCAGGGAGAGGCTTATTTTAGTGCATGTGCTCAAAAGCCCGATTATCAGGGGATGTCTTATTTTCAGGGAAACAGGGTATATATAATCAATGGCTTTCCACCAAGGAGCCATGACAGTAATTAGACTATAGTATTGCAGGCAAACTCTGCCCACAGCCAGAAGTTCAATCTTGACTGGCTCAAGGTTGACTCAGTCTTCCATCCATCTCAGGAAACAGATTTTTGGGGCTAATATGCTGACTCTGTAAATTGCTAAGAGAGGACTGTAAAACACTGTGAAGCAATATATAAGTCCTAAGTGCTATTGCTGTTCTTAAAAGGGGATGGGTGGAGGTCAGAATAGGCAACTGTAACTCTGTGGTCAAAGACTTTGAATGTGGACTGACTTTGCACGCATGCACAAAGGACTGGGATTGTCACAATTTGCTTGGTTCCCTGCAAATGCCGCTGATTTGAACTGGTTTCACATCATGAATTAAGCATCAGTATGTCCACATTGTTAGTTGCTGAATACTGCGTTCATATTAAATATATTGCAATCTATTTTCTGTTGCTACAGCTTACAACACTGCGAGGAGCCATTTTAGAAGATGCCATTCCGTCTACTGCTAGACACGGCACAGCACGAGGCTTACCTCTTAAGGAAGTATTGGGATATGTAATTCCAGAACTGAATATTCAATGCCTGAGACAAGCTTCCAACTCACCCAAAGTGTCTGAACAGCTGCTTAAGCTGGATGAGCAAGGGGTAGATATTGATTTTTTTAAAACATTAGTATACCAATGTGTTATTTCCTTTTCATGAATAGAGATTTGAGATTCCTGATCTTACCTGTTTGAGGAACTGAAGATTTTCACTGCAGTGACTTTCATTAGATAAATAACATAGTAGAAAGAGGATTTTTGCATTAATAGTCAAGCAAGCACATTCAAAAAGCATTGTGCTAAGAGCATCAAATTACATAAAAGGAGAAAATTATTGTCTTGCTAGTCTTTCACCTTTTCCAATTTTCCTTTTCTAATTATAATTAGCACATTTTATTCTCAATACTAATTTTCCTACTGATGTGGGAAATTTGATGGCTCAAACAACTGATATTCTTAATTGGGACTATCTAACAAGTTAACACTGCATGAGCAATGAAATGCATATATACTTTAAATTCAGAGTGAATAAAGGTGCGATTGTCTGGTCTAATGCAGAAGATCTGACTTTCTGCAACATTAAAAGGCGTATTTATGTATTTGAAGTAAACTGCGTATATGTGTATATATCATGTAAATATTATATTTATGTGTGTGTGTGTGTGTGTGTGTGTATACACCTATACATATCTATGGAAAAAATGAAATCACTGTTTTAATGACCTTTGTTCATTGATAGAACATTTATTTAGCCATCTAAATCATATCAGTTTTATAAAGATGCTCATGTATAACTTTTTCTAGGTTGAGGTATATTTTTATGCTTTTAAGGCCAGAATAAAATTACATTTGATTTAATTTCATTTAATTTAGTTAAAATTGAATGCAGTTAATGTGATCATAAAAGAACTGATGTATGAACATTAGAATCATACAATGTTGACAAATCAATAAGAATGAGGAGAGAGTAGGGTGAGTTTATTGTGATGTCAGGAAAACAATTACTATTTTTTCTACTGATAGTAGTTTATACAGTGGTAAGATCTGATGACTATCAGAACTAATCACAATGAATTCAACAATACAGAAAATTATTTTTCTCTTAAGTGAGAACACGGTTCCGTACCCCCTCCCCATATTCTTCAAATAGCTAGGAAAATAGAAAGTAATTATTATAACAAGTAATGTATCAAATAGCAGGAATTTAAGTAGTGAATAAATGAAAAAAAAATCTTAACTGTCATAAATTTTTGGAGTCATTAAATTCCTTGAAGTTTTCAGTAATAGCATCTTTTATATAAAGTATATTCTATTTGTATATTATTTTATTTACAAATGGCTACTTATAATAAACACATTGCATGTTCATTTAACTGGATGATTGTAGTTGCTGTGATAATTGCTTATGTTTGCCCTATCTTATATCAGATTAATAGGTTGCATTCTGGTAAAAGTAAGTTATTTGCTTGGCAGATCTATTCCATTACCACATTTCATTTCCACACCAATTAAGAGTATTGTCCTAGCCATCTAGAGCTTGCCTTTACTTGATGTACAAATTAGTTGTGTATCATTGCATTTTTTTTCTCTAGGCATAGACATATTTATAATTTCCCCACATACTTTTCTTAGGGAATGAGGATCTTTGTTTATAAAATAATCCACAGATCATTATACTGGGACTAGAGAGAAATATATTTCATTTGGTTTCAATCAAAGCTGGAAAGCTCAAATAAATAGTCTTTTCTATGCATGTTCATAATGAAAATTCTGGGTAATATGATATTGCTGTAAAAGAAAAATAAAAGTTCTGATGGACAATTTGTAAATGGAAAAGTCTTTCAAAATTAATTTGAAACATTGGGTTTGCTTTAGTCATCCAAAAATAGAAGATGCTGCAATTATCCAATACTTCATAATTTAGTACTTGAAACATCTAATTTGCCATTTCATTACTGTATTTTTCGGAGTATAAGACGTTCCGTACTATAAGACGCACATACCTTTTTTGGGGAGGAAAACAAAAAAAAAAAATCTGCCTCTGCCTCCTAGCAATTTGCCTCCTTGCAGCAAACAGCAAACAACCTGCTTTAGTTTTATTTTCATTTTCAGCACAGCTTGATTAGCACAAGAAAACAAAAATCTGCCTCCCAGCAATTTGCCTCTTTACAGCAAACAGTGGAGGCCCGTGCAGCAATAGGCAATGGCAATCCCTGCAGCCTAAAATAGCTGAGGGTCGGGAGGCTGATCCAACCGATAATCAGCTGCTTGTGCTAATCAGGCTGTGCTGAAGCTGAAACAGACTGTTTGCTGCAAGGAGGTAAATTGCTGGGAGGCAGAGGCCAAAGGGTGGGGGCTGGCAGGTGGGTGGGGGCTGGCGGGTGGGCAGGGCTACATTTGGTGTATAAGATGCACCCAAAATTTCACCCTCTTTTGGGGGAAAAAGTGTGTTTTATACTCTGAAAAATACGGTATTTAAAAATGTTTTACACACACACCATATATCTTTTTAAAAATATGACTGAAAAATGGATGGGAGATGGAAAAATACTTACTACTAACTATTTTTTCCTAATTTCAGCTAAGTTTTCAGCACAAGATTGGAATCTTATATTGCAAAGCAGGCCAGAGCACTGAGGAAGAAATGTATAACAATGAGACAGCAGGTCCTGCTTTTGAAGAATTCCTTGACCTTTTAGGTCAAAGAGTACGACTCAAAGGATTTAGCAAATACCGAGCACAATTAGATAATAAAAGTAAGTGGCAATGACAAAATGCCATAAAATATAAAAATGTTGCATTATTATTTTTTTTTTGCTAAAGTAGAGCCTGTAAATTCCTGGGTTTTCCCCCCTTCTCTTCTGTAGAAGAGACTGTTCATAATGCCCTACAACCATCACTTTGGACTTAAATGCTTCCATCTCCCTTTGTGGTCTGTCATTATAAGTGCCAATTGCTTTATGATGTGCAACCTTAAGACATAAGGCAAACACAATGGGAAGTAGTAATGTTGCTTCTAATATATAATTGATAGATTTTGTGAGGGGCTGGTATCTCAAAAGGTTTGTATTTAATTAACAGCAGGCTATTTATATTGGAGGGGGTGTGATGGCTCAGAGGTTAAAGACGCTGAGCTTGTCAGTTGGAAAGCTGACAGCCTGGGTTCAAGACCCAAGCACTGCACAATAGGGCAAGCTCCTGTTCTTTGCCTCAGTTTGTGCCCACCTAGTAGTTCTAAAGCATGCCAATGTGAGTAGGGTGGGAAGGTAACAGTGTTCCATGCATGTCAGCCAGTGGTAGGTTCCTCCCGGTTCCACCTGGTTCTGCTGAGCCGGTAGCGGTGACGATATGATGTCACTGAACTGGTTCTGCCCCCCACCCACCCCCGGGTTATTCTTATCTTTTATTTGGCCCCACCCCCAATCTATTGCTGCCTCCTGAGTCCCAGCTGATGGCTAGAGGGAAAAAAACTGTTTAAACTCTTGCGGTGCGGCTACAAAGGGCCGCCCTACAGCTGATCAGTGTTAAAAGAAAACAAATGAGTAGACCAATGCCTGCAAAAACACATGAATAGATCAGTGCCTGCAAAATACATGAGTAGATCAGTGCCTGCAAAAATACATGAGTAGATCAGTGCCTGCAAAAATAAATGGGTAGATCGGTACAGCTCTGCAAGCAGTTAAAAGCCTGGTAGACCAGCACCTTTGCTAAATCCTAAATAACTGTCACATGATCATTAAGCCACGCCCACAAAATAAGCCACGCCCACAGAACCGGTAGTAAAAAAAAGTAGAACCAATCCCTGATGTTGGCATATAGTCATGCTGGCCACATGATCACGGAAATGTCTTCAGACAATGCTAGCTCCTTCGGCTAAGAAAAGGAGATGAGCACCATACCCTAGAGTCGCACATGACTGGACAGGAAAACTTTTACCTTTCTTACTTTTACCTGCCAGTAGTGACCAGCTAGCAATGACCATACACCATTTAGGTTATATAGGTTGAAAAAAGTTTAGCGTGGGAAATAGCATTCACTTGAAGAAAATGCACTAAGCTGTACTTTAATGTCTATATTTATGTACTCATTTTTGGAATTTCTTTTCAGCTGATTCAACTGGAACTCATTCTCTTTATACAACCTATAAAGATTATGAAATAATGTTTCATGTTTCAACTATGCTTCCATATATGCCCAGTAATCGGCAACAGGTATGTCTGCTTTGGAATCTTGTACAAATATTTGGCTAAGTAGCAGCAACAAAAAAAATTAAGCTTGTAATTTTTTTTTCCTGGTCAGTTGTGTGCTATGAACAAATTACAAAAGTTGTGATTCATTTAACTTACTGTAATATAAATATTCTAAATAATTGTGATATCTATTTAAATTTTAAAAAAAGATCAGGCAAAAATAAAAGAATTAAAAAGGAAGAGATTTTTCAATTGTACAGT
Organism: Masticophis lateralis; assembly: GCA_030761175.1. NCBI lineage: Eukaryota > Metazoa > Chordata > Lepidosauria > Squamata > Colubridae > Masticophis > Masticophis lateralis. The sequence continues at coordinate 73,263,668 of JAUDYJ010000001.1, forward strand.
ATTCCCAGTATTCAATGATATAAATAGTTATTTTTTTTCCTAAAACAAATCTTGCCATCTATTTTATAGTATTATACCATGCATTTGGTTCATTTCTTAATATATTTTGTTATACTTTGCTTACTACACTATTTGTACCTTATACAATTGGAGCCTATTATGCAGAAAATGTGATGTCTGAAAATTGTTTATTTCTAAGTATTCTTTTAATATCTTAAAGCATTAAAGGTGACTAAAATGGCATGGTACAGGTAGTCCTCCACTTACAACAGTTAATTTAGTGACATTCAAAGTTACAACAGCACTGATTTAACAATTGCAATGATTCACTTAACAACTGTGGCAAGAAAGGTTGTAAAATGAGGCAAAATTCACTTAATTGTCTCACTTAGCAACCTACATTTTGGGCTCAGTTGTTGTTGTAAATCAAGGACTACCTGTAACCAATTTCATCAAGTATTAGGAGTTTTATAGAATTTGTTTTATTGAAGTTAATGGTTTTGACTCTAAAGGATTCAGATTAATAATTTTGTAATATTGTGTTTGTTGTTGGTCTAACTATAGTGTTGAATTCAAAACTTTGCAAGTGCTTTGGGATTACCTGGAATATTTTATATGCAAAGAGTGATTGGAGGTTTAAAAATCACTTTCAAAAATAATGTTAGCAAGGATTATGGGTTTAATACTAGAAAATAAGAGCTATTCACAAATGAGATTACTGCTTAAAATGCAATTTTTTATATCCTATGATATGTGCAGTTCGGAGAAGAAATATTCGTAATTCTACACACCTATAGAAAGAATAATGACTTTTACACATATATTCCAGGTTGTCTGAAAATTTTTCAAAACCTAACCTTTTGTTGATGAGAAGATGGGAGGAAGTGTTAAAAGTAATGTTAGCTATGATAGCTTTTATTAGGCTATGCAATTATGCCTGGAGAATATTTCTAGTTATTTGAGAACAACAGTATTCAGCAAAAGTGTGTAGATAATTTAAGAACAAAAGAGATAGCTTTGTAACCATCTAGTCTGGCCTGTAAAAAAAAAAGGTAATGAAAAATTCCTTTTTGAAACAGTACAGAGGGAGGGAGGGAAGAGGGAGAGAGAGAGAGAGAGAGAGAGAGAGAGAGAGAGAGAGAGAGAGAGAGAGATCTTTTGGAGAAAAAAGGAACAGGAAAGATAAGGAAAAGTCACAACTAAGTTCACAAACTTCTGAACATGTTAGGAAAACATACAAGATATGGCTTCTTGAATTTTCTCCATCCCTTTAAGCAGCAGGGTAATAGGTTCCAGCTATCTGTATTGTATTCTGAGTAACAAGGTAACTGCACTTGTATGTGATTCTGCTTTACCTCTGAGTGTCTATGTGTATGTGTAGATTGGAAAGCATAGAACTGGAATGACCAGGAGGGAGGGAGGCAGACTCCACACACTATAGTAAATTTTGTCCCATTTTGCTCAGTCTTTATTTTATTTTATTTATTTCCTAATTTATTTTTATTTATCACCTATCTCACTCTGCACCCATCCATCTCACTCTGCAAAGTGACTCTGCAAAGTCTTTTAGGGACTTTTAAAGAGATATCCTGCTAATTGACAGAGTCCCGAGTCCCTTTACATAATTTCTTTCCAGCATTCTATTGGATTAGAAATATTTTTGGGGAAAACTAATAAAACTGCCCAATTAGCTTGTAAGTCATTGGACTGAGAAAGGTCCAAAACATACACAGAATGTACTGTAGAAGGGATAGTCTGAAAGAGAACATGTGAGCTTTCTATTTAATTTTTTTTCCTTCCAAAACTAAAAAGCCAGAGTTGGGGAAATCTACTGCTTTGCTCAATCAAAGGGTGTGCTCTGTTTTTGATGTTAGAGATCAGTGTTAAGGCCATCCTTTTGCTAAGGCTAAGGACTTTAAGGTCTCTGCTAGAATGATGGTATTGAAAGGTTGATAGTATTCAACCTTTCATACACTGCAATAAATATCCTGTCAAAGATTCTGGGTGCCATTAAGTAGAAAAAGAGCACCATTTTTTTCCCTGAAAAGGGCACATACATATTCATTTTGTTATTTAACTTATATGTTATAGTAAATGTTAACTGCAATAATAGTATTAGTTAGTGCTCATCAATAATTCCTCACCTAATTGAATAGAGATATCAAGTGAGATGTTTCAAGCACTAGTCCTGAATACTCTACTAAATTAATATTTCATGGATGAACAGGTGGAAATAATGCGTATCAGGTTTTCGTATAACAAAAATAGGATATGGAGTTAACGATTTAGAAAAGAAATGTTAAATTTTGAATTTTAAGATAATTTTAAATTATCTTGAAGTAGCATAATGAAATTTAACAAATATAAGTGCAGACTTCTTCCTTAGGAAACAAAAATTAAAATGCATCGATCTTGAAATAGTAGATGAATATGAGCCAGGTTTCAAGTCATCCAAGCTGCGGACCTACCCAGCAGTAACAATGCCAGACTTGTGGGCGAGTGAACAAACTGGGTTTATTAAGCCGGACTCAGGCATGCAAACAAGACCCGAGGTTTGACACCAGGAGTATAATACGGCTGCAAAAAAGGCAAAGTATATTTGATCTAAGACGTAAATTGCATAAGTGAACAAACTTGGCAAATACAATTTTAGACTTACATTAACAAAAGAATAATTTCCAAATCGTGGCTATGCACCATAAGTATTATGTCCAGTTGTGGGCACTACATTTTAAGAAGGAGCCAAAGAAATTAAAACAGTTCAGAGAATGGCAATAAAAACAATAATTAGGGGACTAGAAAGTAAGCCTATGAAGAAAGTTAGAAGTTGGCTATGTTTTTCCTTGGAAAAAAAGATGAATGAGGGAGATATATAAGCATTCTTTAAATAGTTGAAAGGATATCACATAAAATAGACTTGTTTTGTTGTATTCATCTCCATTTCAGAGCTGGCAGCCTGTTATTACTGTGAACCTGAAATGGATCTGTGCTACTTGCAATATCTTAAAGGCTAAGATTCAGGGTTACGTCTTGGTCATATGGGCAGCAGATAAATTTAATAAATAAAATAAATTTGTTATTGTTAGTTGTGAAGTCATGTCCGACCCATTGTGACCTCATGGACAACGTTCCTCTAGGCCTTCCTGTTTTCTACCATCCTCTGGAGTCCATTTAAGCTCACGCCTGCTGCTTCATTCCATCCAGCCACCTCATTCTCTGACGTCCTATTCTTCTTTTGCCCTCAATCTTTCCCAACATTAGACTCTTCTCCAGTGAGTCCTTCCTTCTCATTAGGTGGCCAAAATATTTGAGTTTTAATAAAATAAATACATGGACTGAATTCTGATTCTGCCCAACAATATCTGCAAATTGCTTTCTTTTCTTTTCATTAAGTGATTGAACTTTTTAAAATAATTGTATGTGTGTATTTCTTGGCTGTCATCTTGTGGTCATCAGGATTTGGATGGGTGAATTGAAGAACTTGTGTTGTGAAAGAGCATTAGTCCTGTATCTCTGGTTGAGGGAGTTGTAAATTACCTAAGCCATGTGAGGAGAGGAACCAGTGGCCAAAAGGAAGCGGATACTGACCGAAAGGATGTGAGGATAGTGATTGAAAGGTGATCAGGGACTGGATGGAAGGGGGCACGACCAACAAGAGGCCCAAGTTTGCTGATCCAGAACAGATCATTTCAAATCTCCTCATCAACATATCTCTATATTTTCTGCATTTGGTGTCTAGAGATAGAACGAGAAGGAAAACATTACTTCCAGAGTCAAATATTTAAAGCTGTGCTCTACTGCCTAAGCTATGAGTGGGCCATGAAAGGCAGGCAATAGTACAAGGACATGTCATCTGGAAATGGTTAGTTAACTGTTTTCAAATTTTAATTTTAAATAGGTTTTTTTGAGGAATTTACATAATATTCTCAGAGACTCTTCCCAACCTACTTACGATCTTTTTGGATTGTTGCCTTCTGGCAGAAGATACAGAACAATTAAAGCGTGGACCATACGTTTTCTGAATAGTTTTTATGCCAGAGCTATTATTGCACTTAACTAAAGGGCCACCATCAGTGAGCTGTTGGACAGCATTATTTGGTCTGTTGTGTGGATGTTTGGGTGGTTTAGGGGCGGGGAATTCGTGGTGGTGGTGGTGGTAGAGTGTTGGGGATTGTTATGTGTGTTGGACCTGGTCTTTGGGTGTTAAGTGAATTTGGTTGTATGGGTATAGTGTGTATATACGTACAATGACAATAAAGTTAAAGCTAAAGCTAAGCTAAGTTTGTTTCCAATTGTAGGCAGCGACAACAAAAAGCTCTACTTTATGTTGAATGTTGTTTATTATAGCTTTGTTGAATTTGAAACTGCGGGCAATAACCTTTAGCCTTCCTAGATTTACGCCTTCCAGATTTATATTGTACCTGTCACTTAAATTGTGGCATTTCCTTAGCTACTCATAGCATTGTTCTTTTTTCCCCTCCTGGTTTTTCTTCCTTCCCTTTATTTTATTTCCAAATGTTCCTTGATTCCTCCCCAGAGAAATTAAATCTTGTTTTAGTTTATCCCCAGCATATTGCAACACTTGCTTCCAGAAGCAATCAATCCCTTTTACAATGTTAGTAAACATTAATCAGTCTTTATAATTTGTACTGTCTTGTTAAATTTAACAGTAGTATCACAGCATATTCCATAACTTCTCTAGAATTAAAACAATGTGGGCACTTGTACTGGACCTGTAAATTCGAGTAATAGTGATATCTGAAGATATAAGTGCCTTTAATTGTATTTGAGTGCTAGATATATGTCTCCATAAGTTCTGATAAGCACACTCAAATAGCTAGCCCTAGTCAGCCTTAATATGTAAAAATATAATTAATGAATATTTACATGCCTTGTTGTTATCTAGTTGTCAAATAAATAATGTAGTACATGTCCACAGGTGGATTCTAGACATGGTATAATAATATTTCTTTTCAACTGAGGTGCAATAGCTGATATTCTCAAAGAATAACCTGCCTGGTCTTACAGTATAGAAATTCAGGGCTCGAATTATTATATCCCATCACTTGTTCAGATGTGATTTATCAAAATTGTTGTCAAAATTGTTATCCATACTTTTTTCTTTGTTTAAGAATGAATTAAATCAATCTGATGCTTCAGTATCTTTTAATACTGATTAATACAGTGTTTGGGATATATCTATTTTGACTAGGTTTGATTAAAATATGTGATATTATTATATCCTGTTATAATTTAACCTTGTGAAATTTTACAGCAATTCTAAGGTTGCGTCGCGATGACTTTTCATTCTGTCTTTAAACTGAATGAAGATGGTTTATCCTTTACTATATAGCTCTGGTGTTTTACTTTAATGCCATACAACAAAATCAGCACAGACTCTACTTGATTGGAGTGATTTGATAGTCTAGAAAATAGTCAATCTGTCAGTTAAACAATTTAGTTGCTTTATCTGGAACAAGTTAGCCCAATTTATAAAATATAGGTAGCTTATTTGGATGTGTATGTGCATGTGGATTAAGGATAAATGCCTCTTGGGGCATTTAATAAATAGAAAGAAATGAATAAATATTACAATTGAATGTTAATGAAGCATAGTGAGAGGCTATTGAGCTAGAGAAGAAAGGCAAAGTCCTATAGTAGATTACTTTAGGCCCATTAGAAATGGAGTACTTCTTTTTAACATTCTCTTAACAGGATGTGCCTTCATGACTGGCTGAATTTTCATATTAACACTAAATTTAGGTAGATCATGCAAGTGAAAGTATGGTCTTCATCCCTTATTTGAAAAATTCTATAGCAATGTGCATGTTGGAATTGAAGGAAAAGAGGAATAGAATCTCCTGTTAATGTTGGCTGCCTTCTTTGGAAGTAACGCCACGTGATCCATATGCTATATTGTACATTGAGTTATTTTTTTTATAGTGATTGCATTGATTAAGTTGGAAGGGCAGATAAATCAATAAAAAATGACCAATATGTGGGGAAAAAATCAAATTAAAAAAAAGGAAATGAAATGTTTGTATGTCCCCCTCCCCCCGTGTGTGTGTGTGTGTTTTCTTACATTTACTTCTACATTTAGACTCATTAGTCTATTTTCCTGATTTGTTTATCTTAGTGATAATGGTAGTTGTATTGATTTAAATGCACACACACACAGAGTATCTCGGTCCTTATTCATTTTTAAGAATTTGAGAATTTCATTCCCATTTTATTTTAATTATTCATTTGTACCTCACCTTTATTATTTTTTACAAATAACTCAAGATGGCAAACATATCTAACACACCTCCTTCCTCCTCTTTTCCCCACAACAACAACAAAGTGAGGTGTTTTGGGCTGACAGAGGGTGACTAGCCCAATGTTTGAAGCTGTTTGAGCCAAATGTTTATCATGCCGGTGAAATGGAAGTGTAGGGCTGTGCAAGAACTGACTCTAAATGAGAGGCACCACAATTGACATCATTCCCACTAACAGAGTATAAATTTCAAGGGCCTGCCTCAGATATTGCAAGGCCTTTGCCCAGTGATCTTTTAGCTAAGGCTGAGCACATCTCTGCCTTTCCTTTCCAAACAAAAATGGAGCATGAGAAGACAAATTCCATGAACTATATAAATATAAATGGATGTTGTCTGCAATGGAGTACATTCTGCCGGATTGATTGATTGTGTGCCATCAAATTGGTGTCCAGTTTTAACAAAGGCATAAATTTTTTTTACAGGACAATCTGTCCTCGGTCTGATCTTACAGGTCTTCCAGCAGTGCACACATTGCTGCTGTAATTGAATTCATCCACTTTGCTTCTTTCTCTATTCGCAGAATTATAGACTTCTCCAGGGAGCTTAGTTCTTTGCCTAATGTGCCCAAAGTATGATAATTTGAGCCTGGTCATTCTCAAGGGAGAATTCTGGGTTGGTTAGTGATAGGATCTGTTTGCTTTGTATGGTATCCATGGTATTCTCAGTAATCTTCTCTAATCTTCAAAGATGTCAATATTCTTTCTGTCCTGCTTCTTGAAAGTCCAATTTTCACAGCCTTAGAATAGCACAGGGAAAATCACTGTCTGCCCAATCCTGATCTTTCAGGTTTACACACATCCAGCAGCTGAGTATTTTTCCCAAGGCTTTCATTGCTCCTGTATTAAGTACTAATCTGTGGTGTGTTTTTTGATTGCTGGTTCCTTTATTATTGATATTCATTCCTAAAAGACAGAATCTGTTTTTTCAATATCTTTTCAATATCTTTATTATCAATTTTAAGGCTGGTTGCTATTCTGGTTGTCATTAGTTTGATTTTTTAAAATATATTTCCTATTTTTCCTATTGTTTTCTATGTTTTCCTTGGCTTTAGTAACATTTCAGTCAGAATATCTTTTTTTGGCTTGTTTATATTTTCCTTGAAGTAGGTTGAGAGTTAGAAGAATTTCTTTTCTCTCAGGAATTAGGATGAAGCTATTTGGCACAAAAACTTGGCCAACTTTTTATAAAAATACGTTTAAACTAGGGAAAACACTTTTTTTTTTTTGCTCCACTGTGAAAATAATGCATTTGAAAGTTGCATGAGTTTTTCTTTTTTTTCCCTGACAGTGATTTATCAGTATAATATTTCATATACCAATATGAAATTCATAGGTTTTATTCCTTGACTGTTAGCAACATCTGACTATCAATTGTTCTTCATTTTGGAAAAATAAACTGGCACTAATATATTTCACTTCTCTGAAGATAATTTAGTATATTCTTATATTTAACAATTGATACTCCATTAAAATGAGTGTATGTATGTATGTGCAATCATAAAATGAATTATAGCTACAGTAAGACTGTTATTCTATTGCTTTTCATTCAGAAAATTTTGGTTCCAAGAGATGAGGTTTTGGTTTGGATTTCTCATAAACTTTGTGCATTGTTTCTGAAGCGGTTTTAATAATTGCAATAATTCATATCATTTGTATCAACTTGGATGATTTGCATATTTACAGAAAGGTTTAATAAATCACTTAGCATTGTTTGCACTAAGGGTAGAAAATATGGCAATACCACAATTACACAAATGAAACAAATGGATTCTAATGACCTAGTTCTATATTTAATGGTCATTCAGAATTAAATGGACACCCTTTTTCTCCAAATGGTCCATTAAACTGAAGTTTAACAATGGTTATTTATGATGTCATGACAAAACTTCCATTAATCTTAATACAGCTAGATTATATTCTGTAGCCATCGTTAACAGTTTGTGTCAGATGAATATTTCCTCACTATCCTCTCATTTTAAAAGTGTAATTAAGTTGCCATTTAACTGAAACAGGTTAAATATAGGCTAAATTGAATCTCTACAGTTCAGTGACCTTACTGGTTACTCTACCAAGTAAATACAGGAAAAATTATGCAATAATTCTAAATAGTTTTGAAACTCAGGTACCGGATTACCTAGTTTTCTACAGTAGTTTCTTTCTCTAAAATCTGCGCTTTTTATAATGCAGAAAAACAGCTTTTGGTTTGATGGTGTGGAGCGCTCATGTGAAAATGCAAAAAGGAAAATAGGTTTTTGTCTACAGAATTCCTAGAAGTTAAATATTTCTAATAGGGTTGTTTTTGTTTTGTTTTTTTGCTCCTAAATAATTGCAAAATGGTCGGTATTATCAACTTTTCAATTCAGTGTAAAGAAAAGCTTAGTAAAGAAACAACTATAATTTTGTACTTTGGATGTGAAAGTTTAAGAAATATGGAATCCTTGGTGGTCTCTGTGCTTGGTTGTTTTCTTCCAGACATTTCATTACCAAACTAGTTAACATCATCAGGGCTTTAAAAAAAAACGAAACTCGGTAACATGATCAGTGCCTTTTTTTTTTTTTAAAGCACTGACATTACCTAGTTTGGCAATGGAACATCTGCAAGAAAACAACCACACTCAGAGAGCAGGAAGGACTCCACAGTTCAAGCATGAGCTACTACACATATTCTCTTCAAGAATTAAGAAATTGCATTTTGGGAATGAAGAAGAACAAAACAACAAGGGCTCAATAAATGTGGCTTTATATTTCATGTTGCACATTTGAATATAATTAACAATTCCCTTTCTTCAAAAGCTATTATATTTCAAATACAGATGAGAGATACATTATTAAATATGCACGGGAGTGATTAGTGTATCATTATTGATTCATCACCTCCATGTGCAATAATACATTTATCATGATTTATGTGACTTCATTTTCTTATATGACTTCCAATTTATTTAAATTGACACTTTCCCCCCTAGTAGGTACAAGAGTTGAATTTTCATAATTAATTATTTTCTTTCTTTCTTTTTTCTTTTTTTCTTCCCATCTAGCTTCTAAGGAAAAGGCATATAGGAAATGACATTGTTACTATTGTCTTTCAAGAGCCTGGAGCACTTCCTTTTACTCCAAAAAATATCCGTTCTCATTTTCAGCATGTCTTTGTCATTGTCAAAGTCCACAATCCATGCACTGAAAAAGTGTGTTATAGGTGAGTTCAAACGTGTGGACCACGCTTGCTTCTTGAAATCCACTAAGAATTGTATAGGTTTTTCTGAATTTTAGCATTTTCATCTGTCATCTACAAAAACTAATTATTAGCAAAACTTAGAAAATCAGTATTTAGTCACAGTAATTAGTTGAGTCAGTAATGAACTTTCCTTTCAGAAACAGTTTCTACAGTATTCACAGAAGCAAAGGAAGTGATTCTCTTCCTCTGCAGCCTCCCCACACCTTCAATATTAGATTCCCCCCCCCCCCTTTCGACTTTATAGAGTAGTTCTTAGGGATATCTGAAGGCTGCAGGGGAGAGAAAACCAAAAGCAAATCTTATATATATATATATATATATATATAAGCAGAAGTATGCTTCTGTTCTATCCCAGCTTGCTTATAGCAATAGCAATAGTACTTAGATTATATACTGCTTCATAGCCCTCTCTAAGCAGTTTACAGAGTCAGCATATTGCCCCCAACAAGTTGGGCCCTCATTTTACCAAAGTTAGAAAGATGGAAGAGCAGAGTCAATCTTGAGTTGGTCAGGATCGAACTCCTGGCTGTAGGCAGAGTTAACCTGCAATACTGCATTCTAAGCACTGTGCCACCACAGCTCCTAGTTACGTGGCTAGAGAATGGCATCTGTAGTTGAGGTAGACATTTCATGTCCTTGCGCTGAATTTCTTCTAATCATTAAAGTTTTACCAGAACTCATGTTGTAATGTAATGGTACAACAGAAATTTAATAGTTGAGGACTAATTGGCTAATAAAACATATATTAGAATTTGCAGCAAATGCCATAATTAGAATGAGTTCTTCAACCTTCACTGCTGCTGCTGCTGCTGCTTAGTCACCAAATGCCTATTAAAGAGTATAAAAATTGTTAGGGAAAAATAATTTTTCATTTGTACAGAATCATGATGTGAACAGTAATGCTTCTTCATTCTCTCTCTATTTATTTTTTTAGCGTTGGAGTTTCAAGATCAAAAGATGTTCCACCTTTTGGACCACCCATCCCTAAAGGAGTAACTTTCCCTAAATCAGCAGTTTTCCGGGACTTCCTTTTGGCCAAAGTTATTAATGCAGAAAACGCAGCCCACAAATCAGAAAAATTTCGAGCCATGGCAACAAGAACACGTCAAGAGTACTTGAAAGATCTAGCAGAAAATTTTGTTACTACTGCTACAATAGAAACTTCAGTCAAGTTTAGCCTCATTTCATTAGGTGCAAAAAAGAGAGAAAGAGTCAAAGCAAGAAAGGATGCTCATTTATTCAGTGTTGGAGCAGTCATATGGAATGTGATAGCACGAGACTTTGGTCAGTCACTTGATATTGAATGCCTGCTTGGCATCTCTAATGAGTTTATCGTCTTGATTGAAAAGGAGTCAAAAAACGTTGTGTTCAACTGCTCCTGTAGAGATGTTATTGGCTGGACATCTGGATTAATGAGCATAAAAATCTTCTACGAAAGAGGAGAATGCATTCTTCTGTCCGCATTTGATAACTGTGCTGAGGACATCCGAGAAATAGTTCAAAGGCTAGAAGTAAGTATATGTTTCAATGCTTTTATTCTTCAAAAGTTATTGAGATATGTTTAAGAAGCTTAAAGATGAATAAAGTTAAGTGACAGCACTTCGTATGCGCTTCAGTAAAAGAACACTGCTCTACCAGCAGAGAAGCTATAAAGAGGAATGAGCACATGTTTATTCATCCTTCAACATGCTCATTGGATCACAATAACTATTGTGTTCTTTGTACATATGAGAGAGCGGGAGAGGGAGAGGGAGGGAGGGAAGGAGGGAGGGAGAGAGAGAGAGAGAGAACAAGTGCCAATATTGTATAGTAGTTAAATTTCAGGATTACGATTACAGAGACTTTTTAAATTTCCTTTAGCATTGACAGCAGCTGGATGACTTTGGCCCAGGCACACTCCTTCAGCCATAGTCTGGGAAATACGTACATAGAATTAACATAACAACATGTGAACTTTTATCTTTTATAAATCTGTAGAAATGTATGAAACAACTTCAAATAAATTTGACCAGCTTGCTGCTGACAGATGCCACACATTAGCAATGCACTGCTGCAACTTTCATGCAGATTGCCCTTCCAATGTTGCATTATAATTTTTAATCAGATGAATTATTTGCATTCTTAATCAGCAATGATTAGTCAGAAGGCATTTTAGCAATCCTGTGGATTTCAGCCACAAATGAGGGACAACTCTAGAATATATGAATTAAGATTCCAGTTCCTGAATCGCATACTTAGTCTCAAATTGCAATTGCATCGAACTCTTACCAGACATTCTGGAAAGTGTTTACTACTAATGCAACAAGAGTTCCTATTGTTTAAAAATAACTTAATGACCTCACTTAATGACTATTTGTTCAGAGGCCATTTGAACTGACAACAGAGCTGAACAAGAGGTACTTACGACCGATTCTCAAAGTTCTGATTGTCACAATGTTCTCACAACCGCATGATAGCAATCCAAGTGCTCAGCAATCACTTTACAGTTCTGATATTTTAGTATTGCAAGATCTAATGGTTACCATTTGCAATCTAAACTGCTGACATGCTTAAAAATGGTGTGTGGTTCATTTAACAATGGTAACCAGAAAAATTGGAACTGCCTTTGCTAACAGCACAGTCACATGACATTGTGTGTTACAACTATGTTATTTAGTGTTGATAGGTTCATCCAAAGTAAAAGATCCCTTTTACCCCAAAACCTATTGAAGAGCTATTATTAAATTATGATGATCCTCTAATGAGTTAAAAGATCAAAGTCAGGCTATGATTCAGTATGTTACAAATAGTTCTTGCAACATTAAGTTCTGTTGTGCTAGGGCAGTCCCATGTAAAACAAATGATAATAAACTACCATATTTTCCGGTGTATAAGACGACTGGGCGTATAAGACAACCCCCCTACTTTTCCTGTTAAAATATAGAGTTTGGGCTATACTCGCCGTATAAGACTACCCCTCTTCCAACGTACACCAAATAAAAATTAAAAAATATCAGATTTGATTTCAATATGGTAATTTTAATTCAAATACTTATGACATGCAGGTACTTAGCAGGAAAACTGTCACTTATAAACATATAATTGACTTGAAGTGGCCAAGTCAATGTCACTTCTTTGCCCTTTTTTAACCTACAAAACAGAACACAACACAATTGGCTCACCCACAATGTAAAAGCAGCTGTGCTAGACCCAGAATGGCCCCTGCAACAAGCAGGAACCTCACACAGCCACAAAAAGCCCCTAAAAAAACAACTTTCACACTTTACACACACAAAATTCCACATACAGCTTTGTGAGATTTTGTGTGTTTGTGTAGTTAGAGTGAAACACTACAGAAACACACTAAATCTCAGAAAGCTGCACAAATATTATTTTAATTTATTTTTATATAAAAGCAGCTAAATTTAAAACTTCCTAAACTTTAAATGGCTAGGTCTAAAAAAAAGAACAGCTAAAAAAAAAACCCAATTAACTATTTTTTTAAAGCTCCCAAAGGGGGAAAAAACTTACCCAATAGAACAGGGGTCTCCAACCTTGGCAACTTTAAGACTTGTGGACTTCAACTCCCAGAATTCCTCAGCCAGCTTTGCTGGGAGTTGAAGTCCACAAGTCTTAAAGTTGCCAAGGTTGGAGACCCCTGCATTAGAAGGTACAAGGAAGGCAGGCAGGCAGGCAGATAGAGCTGCTCTCCCTGTCTGCTTGATTGCAGGCAGGGAGATTCAGTTGCTTGATGATGCAATGGATTGCAGGTATTACAGCAAGCGAAGCAAGGCAGGTGTTGCGACCAGCAGCTAAGGTAAGCAAGCTGGAGGCTGGGGGGGGGGGATTTTTGCTACCAGTTAGCAGGCAACTTAGCTGGGATCATCAGAGCCATTTAAAAGAAAAAAAACTTTAAATGTGTCTGATGATCCAAGTTGAGTTGTCTGATTAGCAGGCAACTCAGCTGGGATTGTCAGAGCTTGGCTCGTCAGAGCCATTTAAAAGAAAAAAAAAGGCTCTGATGATCACGTGGCTCAGCTGGGTATGGGCGGGGGCAGCGATTTTTGCTACCAGTTCTCCGAACTGCCCGCTGCCATCATTTCAGCGTACCGGTTTATAAGACAACCTCTGACTTTTGAGAAGATTTTCATGTATTAAAAAGTCGTCTTATACGCCAGAAAATACGGTAAATCTAGAAATAGCAAGGGTTGTTTTCAGTGCATTGTGTTCCAAGCAAAGCTGCAAGTGATATACCAGGTAAAACTGTGCAAAAGTCCTACGTGCCACAGTCAAATCGTAACCCTAATCCACTCAGATAAGATTAGCATAACACTTTGCTTCCAACTCTCAGCCCTCCCAGATGTTCTGTGGTTGATGGTATCAAAACATCTAGGAAGACAAGAACAGTCATATTCCTGCCATCCAAATCCCATCCCAGATCATACATGAGTAAACTCAGTAGAATTTCTGTCTGATGCGCACATCCCAATCCAAATTGCCACTGATCCAGATGCTTCCAGAGCCCTCTGTAACCCTACCACTTTTTCAATAATTCAATAATCCTTTCCCCCTCTATTCCAAAGTATAACATCACAAATACAATGGTTCCCCAATTAAGGACTGTTTTGGAAATATGAGCTATTTGGAGGGAAACATGCTAGGACTTACAACTGCTGCCATTCCTAAACTGTGTTTATGCAACATGTTTAACCAGGTTGGATTGGGCAGCTCTTATTTACATGACAAGCTTTGTTAATTTAATCTTTGTTTATATTTTTGTTTCATGTCTTAGCATGTTGTAAGAACTAAATTTGTTTGGTTAGGGTTTAAAGTTCCTTACTGTGTGAATTCAATAAATGTAAGTTTATTCTAGCAACAAAGCTACCCTTTATAACCGTGATGGTGGACCTATGGCATGCATGCCACAGGTGGCACGCAGAGCCATATCAGTGGCTACGTGAGCATTGCCCTAGCTCAGCTCCAGTGCACATGTGCATGCCGGCCAGCTGATTTTCCGGCCTTCTGGGCCTACCGGAAGTCAGGAAACAGGCTGTTTCAGGCCTCCAGAGGGCCTCCAGGGGAGTGGGGGTGGGGATGGCTGTTTTCACTGCCCCAGGCTCCTAGAAAGGCTCTGGAGCCTGGGGAAAGCGAAAAATGGGCCTTCCGGTCCCATCGGAAATTGGCAAATGGGACGTTTCTGGCCTCCAGGGTTGTGGGGAAGGCTGTTTTCACCCTACCCAGTCTCCTAGAAAGGCTCTGGAGCCTGGGCAGGGCAAAAACAGACCTACTGGACCCACTGTGCCATCACATGCCAAAAGCAGGGGGAGTGGGGGAATCATGCACGCATGCATGGGGGGAGTAGGGTACATTGAATTATGGGTGTGGGCACACGTGTGCACCAGTGGTGGGTTGCTCCCGGTTTGCACCAGTTTGCAAGAACCGGTAGTAAAAATTTGTAGTAGTTCGGAGAACCGGTAATAACATTGGCTGGCCACATCCCTGAACCGGTCCCTGGCCTGGTCGCCACTTGCTTACCTTGCCCACCTCATCAGAGGCTTTTTTTTTTTTTTTACTTTTAAAAGCATTTTTTTCTACAACGTCTTCGGCCAAAAAAATGCTTTTAAAAGTAAAAAAAAAAAAGCCTCTGATGATCGCGCGGCTCAGCTGGGATCGTCACAGGTTCTTAAAAGCATTTTTTTCTGCAACCTCTTAAGCTTGTAGAAAAAATGCTTTCAAAAGTAAAAAAAAAAAAAGAAAGGCCACGCCCACCCAGTCACATTACCCACCCAACAAGCCACGCCCACAAAATAAACCACACCCACCCCTGGTGTGCGTGACCCCTGCTTTTGGCACACGACAGCAAAAAGGTTAGCCATCACTGCTTTATAACAATACTTATTGAAAGAAAGCAAAAGACAGGAAAATTTCCTATTACTTTGTTAAAGACCTCACTTTGTACAATTAGATAATTGTATTTTAATCTCAGATTTTTTTTTTTTAAAAAAAATCCACCCTTCTTCAAAATTCCAGTACTCCCCAACACCATCCTTTCCCTGAGGTTACTCCTTTCGGATTGTATAGTGTTTGGCTGGGTGTGGAATTACGGATACAATAAACAGAGACAGAATTTACGGATTTCAGAAGGATAACTTTACAGTTTAAAAAAACCAATAACATAAAAGTAGCAAAACAAGTTCAACAAGGTTTGCAAATGATTACTTAGTCACCGAAATTAAAAAGAGAATGCATCTGGTAAAGGCAAATTTTCCTTTTGGCATTTCAGTGGCATTTTTTATAAATTCTTTTTCAAGCCAAATTCTTTTAATTCGTTTTCTTTGTGTTTCCTAATCATCATACAACTCAAACTCAACAAGTTGAATTTTGGATGAATTTCTTCCTCCCAAGGATGGCACAGGAAGCTACAGAGATTTCTTTCCAATTGGCATTTTCCCTCTCTACAAAATATGCTTTCCTTATGACCTCTGGATTGTGTCAGAAAGATTCCTTCTTTCTACCTCTGTCCTTATTATTTCTTCCAAACCTGCTGATCAGTCCCTGTTAATTTGTCAGTTTCCTTTATTTTCCTTCTTGCCCAATTCTAGGTTTTCAGTCAATTCCTAACCAAACAATTTCATTTGCTCCTTAAAAGTTCATTATCTGTGCAGACGGCTTCTTCTGAGAAAATTTTTGATGAAAGTTATATACACTCTGTGCATATAAAGGAGTTCCAAACATTTCAGTGATAAGGTTTGATGCATTGCAACAATCCTGCTGTTATGCTTACATCAAATATTGTAATCCAAATATTGCTTTATCAACGCTAAACAAGGCAAAGATTACTGCAATTCAATTATCTTGATGGAACTATGGGGATAGGCAAAATAATAGCAGGGGATAGTGGAATCCCAGAAACACTCTGTGTTCTTTTTTCCAGTGGGAGCATCTAGGGAGCAAAGTTCATATGTCCTATCTATCATATTTTTTTTGAAAACTTTAATTCCATAATTAAAAACTTTAATTCCATCCTTGACAACTTTAGGATGTATGGACTTCACTCTCAGAATCTGTGAAGTAGATGGCTAGTTTTCCAAATTGGATAAATAAATAAAAATTGGGAGTTGGAGTCCACCCATCTTAAAATTTGTTTTTTATATATATCAAATTTAGAAACTGTCCAGCTCCATACTCTGTTATTACGGAGGTTGGGAAACATTGCCACATTTCACTGTCATGATGTATGGGGTTATTTCTCTCCAGTGACTGGAAATAAAGCGTTGGAAGGTGTTGGTAAAACTGAAATTTATATAGGTAAAGGAAAGGGTTTTATATATATATATATTTCCTTTAAAGTTCAGAAAATTATAAATGTGTTTTAAAAACCATTTAGAAAATGGGATGGTTTTCTTAAAATCAATATGTAATTTGCTAATGGTTGATCATTCTAATTATAGAAATCATTTTAATGCTTTATGACAAAAATCTAAGATGGAATGAAAGATAAGAAGACAATGTATGTAGACGTTTCAAGAAATGTGACTAATGACTTAGAATGCTACTGCTCCAATTGTTCCATGTTTCAAATACGTTTAACCTAAAGGAATTGTCAGATATAATTCATCATCAAGGAGATTTCTTCCTCTGGCTCTGGGTTCCCTGCTTGCTGACTTTTCTTTTTCTTAATCCTCCCTTTTTGGTTATTATCTGTTTAGTACAGAAATTTTTAAAGTCCTCCAATTATTAGTTGTAGGAAGATTTGAAAAATAGATGATTGAAATACCAGCCTTACTCTGAAACCAAACTAGGCAAAATCCTAAGCATAGCAATATTTAAATCAAGATTTGTAAATTTTAGGAAATGTTGGAGATCAGAGAAACCAAATCTATTTTTACTTTTGGGTTTAAATCCTGAATTCCAGAATTGGAGGAAAACGATGGATTATAGTGGACTTTCATATTGATTCTTCACAATGTACCTCCTAATAATTTATAGACCTAATAAAAATCATCAGAAAAAATTAAAGTGAATATCAAAACATTTTTTTTGTTTATACATAGAAGTAAAATTTTAAAATATTCTGTTTTCAAAAACAGCTGTCTCTTGGAAGAGAAATTATGGAGACCTAAATAAACTTTTTTTCATTGATTAAGAATTTCTTCAAGTTTGTTAAAAAACTGAAATTCACCAGAGTACAATAAATTAAAAATGCTGTTAAAAACTGCATCTGCAAGGATTTATTTGACAACCTTTGCTCACTTTACACATTACCTGGAATAAGTATCATTAACTCAGGGCTGCCTGTTTTTGAGTAAATATGCCTGGGGTTGAAGATCCCATGCTGAAATACAGAGTACATTTTTCTAAACATTAGATCTTTTAAACACAAAACTTCCTGCTTCCTGAATAACTCTGCTAGAATTATACTTTTAGGAATAGTGGCTCTACCATAAATCTGAGATATTTATAGCTGTTCTGAAAAATATGTATATTATATATTCACATTTTATCATGAAAAATGCTACATTGTTACACACTAAGTGATATGTAGAAACGTTCTTGTTCTTATCAAATCTGATGGTTCTTCAGATAGTAACCAGAGGATGTGAAACAGCAGAAATGACCTTGAGGAGAAACGGCTTGGGACAGCTTGGATTCCATGTCAACTTTGAAGGGATTGTGGCAGATGTGGAACCATTTGGTTTTGCGTGGAAAGCAGGCCTGCGCCAGGGCAGCCGCCTCGTAGAGATCTGCAAAGTAGCAGTAGCAACACTCACTCATGAACAAATGATTGACCTATTGCGCACGTCTGTGACGGTCAAGGTGGTGATTATTCAGCCTCATGAGGATGGTTCACCTAGAAGGTAAGACATTAGCAGGTGTATCCTTGAGCTTACCTATGAATTTGCCCCTTATATACAGGCTTTCCTTGCTGAGATGATGACATTGGATACAGGTAGTCTTTGACTTATGACCACAATAGAGCCCAAAATGTCTGTTATTAATTGAGGCACTTGTTAAGCGAGTTTTGCTCCATTTTACAACCTTTTTTGCCTCAGTTGTTAAGTAAACCATTGCAGTTGATAAAGTTAGCAATCCAGTTGTTAAGTGAATCTGGCTTCCCCATTGACTTGGCTTGACAAAAAATGGCAAAAGGTGATCATATGACTTTGGGACACAGCACAGCAGTGGTCATAAGTATGAACCAATTTCCAAGCACCTGAATTCTGATCACGTGATTCTGGTGATGCTATAAAGGTTGTAACTTCGAAAAGTGATCATAAGTCACTTTTTTTCGGTGCCGTTGTAACCTTGAACAGTCACTAAATGAACTGTTGTAAACTGGAGACTACATGTACTTTCCCTCTGTAATTCCTCTGAATTAGGAATTATTTGATTAGAATGTAGCAGTCTCCCTTTTTAAACATCATTGTTTTAATTAGAGAATCTTTTGGAGAATTAAAAAAAGGGAAATATATATTTTTTAAAAGAATAAAAGCAGGAAAAAGAAAATAAAGGAAAGTGAAAGTGAAGAAAAGAATAAAGAAATAAAAAAAGAAATAGAAAAAGTAATGGCTTTCAATCTGTTTTACAGCAGTTATAAATGCATTTAAATTTTGTCTTCTGTCTCTAAAGTTACATCAGAACTCCCTTTTCCTCGTAAACTATCCTTTCTCATTGTCAACCCCAAAAATCACAAATATATTTTTCCCATTTTCAGCAGAAAGTCCATAAATGATTTCCATAAGAATGGAGTGATGTCATATTTGACTCTTATGTATTCAAAAATATAAGACACATCCACCTGGGTCATATAAAGGACCATATTATCCAACACATATTTTCTCTTAGTTGTACGCTTAGATGTCTTCAGGAATCCCACAAGCTTCTCAGACTAGAATTCCATTATCCTCTCTCACAACTTGCCCCTGCTACCTGGGTAAGCTGCTCTGGCAGCCCTTGTCCTGCGTTCTCCAGAGCATGATAATGGAGTGACACTGGACCGGAATCTAAAGATTGGATGTAGTCATATAGACCCTAACTAATTATTTATCTTGGGCCATTTAGAAACCATCTAAGTTAATACCGTGTTTCCCCGAAAATAAGACCCTGTCTTATGTTTTTTTGAACTCTGAAATAAGTGCTTGGCCTTATTGGCATGCGCTCAAAAGCGCAATTGGGTTTATTATCAGGGGATGTCTTATTTTGGGGGAAACATGGTAGTTATTACCATAACTTGTGGAAAAAGGTTTCAGAGAATGGTCATCTCCTGTTTGAAGCTACTTGCTTTTGTCTGCTTGGAATCTGCTGTCATTGAATGACCCCAATTTTAATCCTATGTATGCGGGCACAAAACCTGCCTCTCCATACTCAGTGTAATTGAATTGACCCCTACCTTGTTTCCCTTGCCCTCTTTTCTGAAGTATAAAGCGACAAACATTTCTTGCATAGAAAAAGCATTCCAATTGTGAACATTTTTGTTGTTCCTCATTTGTTCAATTGTGGAAATAACACAGATCACACACATACACACACACACACACACAAATGAAAAGCACATAAAATCAAATTAAAACCATAATATTTGAAAATACAAGAGTAAAAATACCTAGCAGCTGTGGTATTAAATAACACCTTACATTATCAAGGCTAAGCAGGACAGGAGCGACTTAACCACTTTCCAAAAAACTTAGCAAGGAAGGAGCATCCTAACTTTGCTCTGTGGAACTGGGACTGCCACTAAGAAAGCCCTTTTTCAATTGTCAAATCCCCTGACATTCTAAGGAGTAAAAACCAGAAGCATACATTTCAAATTGGATGTACAAGATAAGCAGGTTATACTCAGAATAGTTAGTCCCAAAGATAACAAGGACCTGAGCCGTAAAGAGATTTATAGATCTTCACCAACGATTTTAGCTGTACTCAGAAGTCTGTTGAGAACCAATGCAGCACCTGCAAAACAGATGTTATTTAGCTAAAACGCTTCTTGTCTACTCCTAAATTTTGAATCGGTTGCAGTTTTTGAATAATCATCAGAGACAGCCCCAAAGATAAGAATTTGTGCAAGAATAAATGTCACCAGGGCATCCTGCTCCAATTACACCTATGTCTGGTGTAATGACTGAAGGTAGCAAAGGTTTTCATGACTATAGCCTCTATCTATTAGCCAGGCAGGAATTATAAATCAATCTCCCATATTATTATATCTATTCCTTCAAAGAGATTATGATCCTGTCAAGAGCTAGTGTTGAAACTAGATAAACGATACTGCCCTCATTCTGGAAAGTTGATTATCTGCAGACTAGGTCTCTTTGAAGAACTTCACTGCCTCTCTTCTGCAATCTTAAAATTACAGCTACTGCAGCACCTAATCCAAGTCAAGAAGAATTCTGGCAAAACAGTTCCTTTCCACAACCAGACTATAGTAATACATGCCAGATCTGCCCATTCATCTCTGTCAAAGAAAAGAATGGGTTGCAGATTGATTCAGGCCAAGGCTCTCAGTGATCTGGCATCCAGGACCTTCTGGGCTGGAATTGGTGTTCTTTAAATTGACAATACATGACATCATGATGCAAATCCCTATTTCAATTCTAGAATTGGATACTAGTAAATAAGTTGCAGGTTTTGTTTCATCAGATTTTTCAGTGGACTGTCATGGCCTTTCACAGAAATATTCAACCCCTGAACAGTCAAAATTAATTTACATTGCAATCAGTAAAGAGCTTCATAATGTTCCCATCAGATTTTGTTCTTTCCCCCCCCCTTTTCTTGGGAATGCCTTCTGGGTATGCTCATTGGATACTCATTGGATCTTATCAATAGAGGATTTATCATCTTTCTGTTGCTGGGAGAATGATATGTTTGAAATCTGAAAGCAGTGAATAATGACTTTAGCCAATTAGTTTCCCCTTACAGTTAAGGATTATATTTCTTTGAATCCAAGAACTGAGGAGTTATTGATAAACGTATTTTTCCTGGTTGTTTTGTTTAAATATCAGAAGCCAATAGTCAGAGGTGAGGATGAAGCAAAGGATATTAGAGGGAGGTTGCAAATGTCGTTTGATTTTGCTTGTGCTCTTTATTTCTGGTTAAGAAGGCTGTAGTCTTATGCTCTCTTGTCTGGGAATAAGCCTAATTAGACTAAGTTGGATTTGGATCTGATTAGGGACATAGAGGATTGCATATAGGAATTTATCAAACATGCAACAAAAATAGAATGTGGATTAAAAGAGGAGAGAGGAACTGTTCCTATTTTAATTACATGGTGAGTTTATAGATTAATTATCTGTAAAGAGTTTATAATCATGCATAGGATTACCTGGAAATAAGGTCACCTCAATGTGAGCATGGAGAAGGGAAGAATTTGTATGTGTGTCAAAAAAATCTGTCTATCAACCATAATATAGACCAGTGTGATATATATGGCTCTTAGTCTTCAATGAAGAGATCTTCATCCATCAGTGGATTGATTTGGGATAATAATAATAGTGGTAATAGTAGTAGTAGTAGTCATCGTCGTTGTCATCATCATCATCATCATCATCATCATCATCATCATCATCATCATCATCATCATCCATGGTCTTAGAATTTTATAAGATACATCAATAAATTGCAGCTTCCTGCAATAACATCAGCGGAACTGCAAAAAACTGTGCTACTTGGAACATCGTACATCTTAATGTTCGATGATATTGCAGCAACCCATGTCAACCATTAGCACCAGTCAGTGGTATTTGTGATGCATTTTTGAATGTTCAGTTGACTGAGTTTCATGTTTAATGAATAAAGTAAATAGTAATAGTCTATGGTCCATTTTTGGCCAAATAGTAGAAGAGCAAAAGATCAGCTTCTAATTGTCAAGATGATATTGGAAAACTGCAAGAGAACAAAGACCAACTTAAACATAGGTTGGATTGATTACAAGAAGGTATTTGTCTCCATGCCACATAATTGGATAATCAAATGCCTAGAATTAACAGGAGTAGTAGAAACATCAGAAGCTTTGTGCAAAGAACAATGGCACAGTGAAAGATACAGATGCTAATGATAGGAAGGAGTTAATCTAGAGAGGAATATTTCAAGGAGATTCATTTCACCATCACTGTTTGTCATTGCATTGATTCCTCTATTAACAATGCTGAATAAGTCAGGCCATATCTGTCAAACATCTAAAACATGTGCCAAGCTATCCCATGTCCTTTATATGGACAACTAAAGCAGTATGTCAAAACATCAGCAGCAGAGTTGTTGCTCAATACTGATTATACATACTGCCAACATATTGCAATAGAGTTTGGACTGGACATATATGGTACCCTCACCATCAACAAGGGAAAAATACTGAAAACTGATGGTCTCAAGATTTTGTACATAAAGAACATCAGGACACTAGATGAAGATGATCACAATAAATACATATGTAACCTTCAAGCTGACAACCTCAAGCACTCTGAAGTCAAGAAGTAGAAGTGAATACATCATGAGCATGAAGAAGATCTTAAAGTTTAAACTCAGTGGAGGAAATACCATCAAGACAATTAATATCTGGGCAATTCCAGCCATTAGATACACAGCTAAAATAGTGGACTGGACTCAAGTTGAACTAAAAGACCTGGATAGAAAGATTATTTACTTTTTAATTATTTTCACAATAAATCATGATCTTCGTCCATGCAGGGATGTTAACACACTACTAAACCAAAGAAAATAGGCAGGCATGGAATGTTACTAATACAGTAGACAATTAAAGAAGAAAAAGGCATTGGAAAAATATCTGAAGGATAGTGAAGAAGGAACTGAAAGTCACTGAAGCTAGTATACCATGAAGACTTACTGAATACTGAAGATATTAAACTTGCCTACAAGAAAAGAAGAAATAGAAAAAGACATCAAAAGGCAAAGTATTGCATGACTGGTATATTAAAAAACAGGCAAAGCAGACAACGACAACATTTAGCAATAACTAGGAGCAGGAAAACTGAAGAAAGAGACACAAGGACTAATTCTGGCTACATAAGACCAAGCCTTAAGAACAAGTACATATAAAACCAGAATTGAGAAAACAGCAACAAGATAGTAAATGCTGTCTCTGCAAAGAAGCTGATGAAACAGTGGATCACCTAATTAGCTGCTGCAAGAAGATTGCCCAGACTGACTACAAAGGACATCACGACAAAGTAGCAACAATTGTGCATTGGACGATCTACAAGAAATACCATTTGCCTGCAAGAAGAACTGGAAGGACAAAACAGGCAAAGTAATTAAAGAAGAAGAAGCTAAAATGCACTGGGACCTTAGAATTCAAATAGACAAGCGTCTATCACATAACCCGCCCAGACGTAACAAATGTCGATTAGAAAAACAAAGAACTCTGGATAGTGGACATGGCAATACTGGGAGACAATAGAATGGAAGAAAAAGAACTGGAGAAAATCACAAAATGCAAAAACCTACAAATAGAAGTAGAATGATTAGGGCAAAATAAAGCAAATAGTAATAGGCACTTGGAGGTAATCTGAAAACTATTGGAGCACTATTTGAACACTATCGGCAATGACAAAATCACACAGTCAATTTCAAAGAACAGCTTTACTTGGAACAGCACACATCCTGAGATATTGAGACAGTATTTTTAATACTATCACACAACTTCTGCCTATCCCAGATCTTTGGAAAGAGCTCGATTGTGAATAAAAATGCCAAATCCAGTCTAAATATTTGCACTGACTGCGCAACCAACCATGATAATTATATTAGTACAGACATACATGGGTACACATATTTGCTACAACTTAGTTTTCAACAAGTTAAAATACTATAATAAGTTCCACAGTTTATGTCATCTTGTCTTTCAACCTTCCAAGTTTTGAAATACCACAGTTTATAAAACTTGACTACACTTTTTATTTAGCAGACAGTTACTGTAATTGTCTACCAAACATGCACCTTATATTTCATGCAGTTATGAATTCACTGCTCTTCACTTTGCGATCTACTTGTATGAATATGTTGGTGGTAATAAATTAAACTTACCTAGTATGAAATGGGACATCATTGTTATGGTAGAAAATACCTTTGTGATTCATTGCGATGTTCACCTCTGCCGTAGGGGATGCTCAGAACTCTGTCGAATTCCCATGGTGGAGTACAAACTTGACAGCGAAGGCACCCCATGTGAGTATAAAACTCCTTTCAGGAGGAATACTACTTGGCATAGGGTGCCAACCTCTGCTGGGCAGCCTCTCTCTCGTGCCTCTCCAATCTTAGGAACAACTGACAGACTGCATTGCCAGCAGCTTCTTCATCAGGCACAAACTGCTATTCCTCGCAGCACCTCTTTTGACAGAAAGCTTCCAGATGGCGCAAGGTAATATACGCTGTTCCAGCTTATATTTTCTAAATGCTGTATCGAGTGAGCCTGGGCTCTATCCGCTGTATTTTTTTTTTTCTGGAAGCAAACAATAGTCAATGCTGGTAATATTGATACTAAAAGGAAGATGCAATTTTAATGCATATCTCTGCCTGGAATATAAAAACTAACAAGCTTCTTTCGACACCCTCAGATGACTAACCAATAGAATAGAATAGGTCTTCTTGAGAAATAAAAATGAGGAATAAATATTTGACAGTAAATAAATTTGATTCTAAATTGGGCAATTTTGGGTTTCAGGATTTAGTGAGAATGTCTAGAGTACAGATTTCCTGATGTTTTGCCGGCAACTGTGGTTGCCATTTTTTACAGAGTGGTCTGCTATGCATTTTCTCAATGGAAAGCATATTAGTATTTAATATGAAAATATTCAGGGTATATGGGAGACTGAATATGATTTTCCTTGCTCAAGACTCATAGAGACTTATTGTAATGCCGTCTGAAAATATATTATTATAGAGCAGAAAGGGAGTTAAGTGTACTATTGAGTCCAATCCGTTGTTCAATGAAGGATTTTTTTTGGGAAGAGCACAACATTGAAGTAATTTTATTACCTTAATAAATTACTAATAAATTTTATTATCTTTATAATTCATTATATAAGATGTCATTAATTTTGAAATAGTTTGATTATTAACAAACACTGATGTGACGAGAGCATACAGAATGTCTACTGTTTTGAAGTTTCAGTTATTTTCACTGGAACATGAGTCCTTTGGAAAATAAACCAGTCACTGGAATAAATAAGTCATAAATAAGTCACTGAGACATAAATCAGGCTGAGTGTCTGATTATTATAATAGTTTATATTGTGGTACCTAGGTACTCGCATGCTTTGAAGTTCATCGGATTTGTTACTTGATGCATTTTGAACCAACATTTTTGTCCCAGAACTTGCTGTTTGTTTGGTACTCGATTCAAACTTGTCACTGCCAGTTGCCTCTTAATTAATATATTATTCCTTATGGGGAAAAATTGTTTGGTACTCATCATTTTCGGTACTTATCACACATCCTGGAACTAATTAACTATGAGTACCAAGATCTCACTGTATAGTCAAACCAATTACATAGTTTAGGTTTTAAAAGTATTGCATATGAATACTTTATATGCTTAAATATAAAATTTGTTCATGAGGAATTTTGTTAAACTAATAGGATGCCTACTGGATCAATACATATCTTGCCACATCTTAAATTACTCATTATTTCAGAAGTTCTCCAAGCAACCAATCATCCTCCAGTGATCCAGGACCAAGCGGGAGTAGTCAGTGGAGGCATCAAGTAGGATATGATGGGTACTTGTTATTTTTTATATCTTGATCGTGAAAAATATTTAATGAAAAATATATATGTAAAACATTCTAACTGCTTGTAGCCTTTATGAAGGTTTTAAAATAATTTTATAAAGGTTATCAAAAGTTGAAATACAAATGAAAATGAAAATGAAAATAGGGGGGAAAGGGGGAAAGAAAGAAGTGTAGAGTAAAGGGGAAATAAAAAAGAAAAGTATTGACTTCTGATTCTAAATCAGGATAAAATAATACCCTTACTGACTCAACTTTTTACTTTTACATTCTTAAGATGCACTAGCCATATATATATATTAGAGCAATTAATTTAGCCATCTCTGCTAGTTCCATCACTTTTTCCAGCCATTGTGGGAGCCTCTAGGAAAGTTTTTGTTGAATGAGATAACATCCTTGCAGAAATAAATTAGCAGCTTCAATTTTCACTTTTCTCGATTTCTGAAAATTCAAAATTAATTCCAACTTGCCTCTGCCATACCATCTCAGAAAAAGCAGTTGCCTTTTCAGATATACTATATGTGTGCCCTTGTGTGCTGCAAAGCACCTTTTTGTCTTCGAATGCGAGCTACTACAAAGCATTGCTACTTAGCTAAAAGGAGCAGAGCCGTACTAATCCAGTATAAATGAAATGCAGATGTCCGCTGTGTTTAATAGAGATTAGAGAAGAAGAGCCGCGGTGGTGCAGTGGTTAGAATGCAGTATTGCAGGCTAACTCTGCTCACATTGCCAGGAGTTCAATCCTGACCGGTTCAAGGTTGACTCGGCCTTCCATCTTTCCGAGGTCGATAAAATGAAGACCCAGATTGTTGGGGGCAATATGCTGACTCTGTTCAATCTTAGAGAGGGCTGTAAAGCACTGTCAAGCGGTATGTAAGTCTTAAGTGCTGTTGCTATTGCTAAAGGAGAATATTTATAGTTGGGGTTGAAATGAGGAGTCCTTGGTGCTTTCTGAGCGTGGTGGTTTTCTTGTAGATGTTTCATTACTCTAACTAGGTAACATTATCAGTGCTAGTGCATCACTAGTATTGATGATGATACCTAGTTTGGGTAATTAGATTAGATTTATTAAATTTTTATACCGCCCTTCTCTCGAAGGACTCAAATAGCCAAAATAAAAACCTACAATATAAAAGTTAAAAAACAATTATTATTTAAAATTATTAAATAATTTGGCCAATCATCTAAAATAAAATAACCCATTCCAATAAAATTTTAGGCCAGCCCTGCTTGATGAAATAATAGCGTTTTAAGGGCGCAGCGAAAGGTATGGAGGTCGGAAATCCGATGAATTTCCGGGAGCAGCTCTTTCCAGAGGGCAAAATGAAACGTCTACAAGAAAACAACCAAACTCAGAGATTAGAAAATATTCGGTTCTATTCATATCATTATTAAATGAATAATCCTTCAAATTCAGCAAAAACTGTATTCATCACCAATAAATCTTTTTTTTTTTTTGTGCAGTCAAAATAATATGAAAGTAATATTTAAAATGCGATGCCATGGGAGCAATAAGTGGTCCATACGGAATGTGTAGTTTTCATAGTGACTTAGAAAACCCACCGCTTTCTCTTTCTACTTAAAGATGCCAGTCCCCTTTACTTCATGACCATCAAGGTCTCCTGGAGAGCGAAGAAGGCAGAGAACATGAAGAATCTTTGGAAGGGTCCAGGCATCCCAACGGTAGTTAAAATTCTTTTACAGTCAAATGACTTGTTTGCTGAATTGTTCATTCCTGTGAGTTTATGAAGACAAGGCAGGCTATCAGTATTAATAAAACAAACACAGCTGTGTGTCACCATCAGTATCCTGATGGTGACAAATTCCAAACTTTTGTAACTCCCCTATTGGTATTTTTATATAAATCTGTGTATTTCAAAGTTTACTTATTGAAGTTTTGGGGGAATAAAAAATGAAAATACAGATGCCCCCTTATATATTTGATGGAGCCCTAGGTAAATTGAGTAAATTTACATTAATCAAAAATCAGTCCCAAAAAACTTGGAAGGGTTAAAGTGATAGCATGACTCAGCACAACTAAATTTACAAAATGTGGGTTGGAACCGTAATTTCCATTTTGTAATATTTTGAAACGTGTTATTTACATGTTCATATAATCTTTCTCATTAAGATTTTTATAAACTTTCCTATTTTGTCTTGTGGATACCTATTATTTAATTATATGATCTAGCACAAAAAATGGAATCAACCATACATATATCTCAATACATTTTGTTTGAGGATAGCCTTTTCCTCCTAGACAACATGCAGTGTCTTTTTCCCCCCCAAAAAACTTCTGGGATTAAATCTAGGATTACTTTCTCTGTAAAATTCTGGATGACAAAATTCAGAATTCTAGTGATAGCAAGGAGATAACTAAAAAGTTTTTAGTTCTTTCTTGCTATCAAGTAACCATGCGGAGTTTTGGATCTGTAATTGATAGCCCTGTTTTTCTATCTATCTATCTATCTATCTATCTATCTATCTATCTATCTATCTATCTATCTATCTATCTATCTATCTATCTATGTATCTATCTATCTATCTATCTATCTATCATTTTCCACCTGCTTTTTCCTGATCACCTCCACACTCTCTTGATACTGAGGAGCAGCATAAGGGTGTTAATATTGTTTTGGGGGTTTTGCTCCTTTCCATAATTTATTAGGATGATGTTGCCAATGTGTATGTGATAACTGTTTCTTCTTATCCAGAACTGTCATAGCTATGTATCTCTCAGTTTGATAAGGGCAAGATATGATTCCAAAAATTCCAAGGAGTGCCCTAGTTTTAAAGCAAACCATGTAATGTTAAGATACTTAGTTTTTTCTCCCTTATACCTTATGCTTGTGTTATTGGATATTAAAACAAATAATTAATTATGGCAGAAACGAAGTGGCATGCACCATCAACCAAGGTTTTGAGTTCCTATAAAGACCGGGCACTACAGAAAGAAAACAATGGGAAGGATTCACCAAATAAATTTTCTCATGTAAGTTTTTTTTTTACTTGGGAATTCTCAAATAGGAATCTATTTTATATGTGTCTGAACAAAGCCTATGTTGCAAAAGTCTGAAGAAATGTGAAAATGCTTGAAGATTTTGAACTTACTTCTTTGATGGAAGGATGATGTTTCATCATAATCTTCCAATACAAAATCATGTAATAGGAAATATAAAGAGCAAATTGTAAAAAAAAAAAAAAGTTCAATGAGCTGTTATGTTAATTTATACATTTCTATATTCTACAACTTATTTTGGCATGAATTATTTGAATGAAATAACTCTGAGAAATGAATTTGAGTATAGAGAACGTTACCCAGTAGTATCTACCAGGTTTGAATATGAAATAAAAGGAATTCTCTTCTAATAAAAAATAGCAAGCCTCTGATGCAGAAACAGCTGTAAGAAATAGCTGTAATCTTTCTGGCAGTGACCTCAAACAAGCACATGATAAGGAACACTTCCTTGTTTCTAGGCCACTGAATACTTTAAACACTAAGTAAAGTAAGCATCGCTCTCCATTCTGAGAACTTTAAACTACATATTCAGAAATACACACCTTGTTATTTTTGATGGGCATTCTTATATTGCCATTCCTTGGAATAAACAAAATAAATGTTTATTTTGATTGTGACTATATATGATTTTATTACCTTTATATTTTATTTTATTAGGCAACATTAAACATAGATTGGTGCACCTAAATAGAACTTGTCCCTATGTATAGTGTATTCCTGTAAAATTTTAATAGTAATGGCATTGGGCAAATTACAATGAAAAATATTTCCAAATGAATTTAATAATCTTGCAGACATGGCAGAAGGGAAGGGGAACTTTGCATTGGCAGAGGTTACCTGCTTAATGTTGGATTTAGGCCACGGAGAGAAAAACAGTTACTATAGTTACAGCTAATGTTTAGTTAATAGCCTCAGATTGGGGAACTTGTAGCCCGCCAGATGTCATTAAACTGCTCCTGGCATTCCTGACTCTTGGCCATGCCAGCTGGCTCCAAATTAGGGTAAAACTCCTAACTCAGTGTCATCTGGAAGAGCCTAGCTTTCCCATAACAGTAGAAGTAATTGGAAGATGCAACACCCCTTCTTGAATTCTAAGCTTATCATTTCCAATTCTGAACATAATTCACTTTGTACAATAAAGGAGAATATTTGTAGCTCAGGGTTGAAATGAGGGGTCCTTGGTGTTCTCTCTCTGGCTGTTTGCTTGCAGATGTTTCATTACTCAAACTAGGTAATAAAATCAGTGCTCAAAGAGGACCAAGAGTCCCTTACTTTGTACAGTTTTATATAATCTTATAGATGGTTTTTGAACATGTGTTAATTGAAATACTAATAACGCAAATGTGGTACATGGGGTGGGGGGGGCAGTGTTGCTTCAAATTTATTCGGCATTTTGAACTAGTAATGTGTTTCTCATTTCATTGATCAAACTGCAGATAATGGAAATAAAATTATATTTCTCTTTAAGATTGGAGACAAAAACTGTTCCAGCCATTCTAGCAGTAATACTCTATCCAGCAACACATCAAGCAACAGTGATGATAAGCACTTTGGCTCTGAAGATCTAATGGACTCTGACTTGCTTGGATTAACGTATATTAAGGGAGCTTCTACTGACAGTGGAATTGATACTGCTCCTTGTATGCCAGCTCCAATGTTGGCTCCATTGCACATTTCTGGAAGTCGGTCAGGGCTTCATGGACGGACAGATCAATGGGCTGAATCATCCGAAACTCCAGGAGCAGATGATGACATGAAAGTGTATGCTGTCCACAGTTATGCTTCAGCCATTTCTAGCAGTCATATAGGTGATGGCAGCATGGGAGACCTCAGTGAATTGTCTTCACATTCTAGGTGAGTTTTTCTGCCCACCTGTTTTTCAGGTAGCTAAACTTAAAACCCTGAGTAATGTGTAAATTTGCTTTTATTTATTTTATACTTTAGTGGGAGTGTTTTAACCTTATATTGTCAGTGTTACATTTCAGAAATTAAGAAATTTATTCTGGGGTAAATCATGAGTGTCTCAATTCATTTTGTATGGTGATACCTATCTAGTCCAAAATTTTACATATTTTTACATTTAATAAAGCTAAATATGTCCCTTATACCCAGGCGTTGGGCAAGATTTGGTTTGAGTTACTGTTACTAGGGTGCCTTACAATATATCAAACCTGTCTTTGTTGAGCAATGCAATTTAGATAACACATTCTGTTCAGATATTATAAATTGGGTTCAGCTTTTTTTCCCCCAGTATCTGGATTGCATTGGTGGGATTCTCCCTCTGTCATGGGAATCTTCCTGTCTAGTCGTAGGAGACAAGTTTTGCATAAAACACATTCTAGACACTGATTAATGAAGAGTTATGCCTTATGGCAAGGATTAAATTGGATATCATTCTGTCTCCTACAGGCTATTATGAAATCAATTTATGATTACACTGCATCTTTTTACCTGCAAAAGTCTTTGAATATTCCATGGAAGGGTTGCTTTTTGTATCAATAATTACTTTTTCATGGCATTAATGTGAAAACATTTAATTTAGATTTAAATTAAAGTACTTCTGCCTAATTTTATGATCTCAAGTCATTGATCATAAATGTGATGTGATTTCCTTTATCCCCAGTCACATATGCACAATTTGTGTAAGTCATGAACTAAAAAAACAGGTTCATGTTTTTTGGTTTTTTTGAATGCCATTATAACCTCAGTCAGTAAATGAATAGTTGTAAATTACCTGTAGTAACTAGAGAGAAGACATTCTCAGACACAGTATTCTCTGTCTATAATATTTTTCCAGGAACACTCATATGATAACAAACATTGAGGTTTTTCTGGTGCTAGAAAAATACTTAACCAGTCTTGTATTGTTTTATTTCTGTAAGATCAGTACCAACTTTTGAAGTTTTTTTCTGTGTTTCAATTTTTACTATTTTTAATTATTTTAATTTTAATTTTTGAGAGAGACTGAAAACAAAGCAACAAGAATTCAGCTTTGGTTGGATATGAACTCTGCATTACAGAAATAAATTACATGACACATCGTTGACTTTTAAAGACTTTATGGAGTGTGTGTGTGTGTGTGTGTGCTTTTAAGACAAATAACAGCCAACCTTTTTCCTGTTTCACATTTCCTCCAGTAGTACTACATTAAATATTTTATTGTGAGCATTTCCCCCTTTTTCTAGCGGGTCCCATCATTCTGGAAGTCCTTCAACACATGGTCCTAAAAGTGCTGGATCATTAGATACCTCCAAAGTATATATAGTCTCACAAAATTGTGCTCAACCAATCTCTGGATCCATGGCAAAATGTTACCCTCGACAAGGAGCAATGAACAAATACGTAATTGGCTGGAAAAAATCAGAAGGTAGCCCCACGCCTGAGGAATCTGAAATTTCTGAATGCCAAGAGTAAGAATCTTTTTATTCGTATGTGGGAGAGAGAAGTTGGAATTTGAGAAGGGAGGAAGTCATGGAAGAGAAAAAGAAAAAAGAAAAGGCAAATTACATAATGACGATTCCCTAAGAATTAAAAGTAGATAAGGGTTCTGTACAAGTAGAGCCCCTGGCTTCTCCTTTTAAGTACTTTCAGACAAGGTTTCTATTGAGCAATTTGTCTGGTTTATACAGGATCTTAAGTTTATAATCTGTTACTCCATATTCGTCCTGTTCATTACATTTATACATACAAACACACACATTCACATACGCACACTGAAGAAAACCTGTGCAACAATATGTTGACAAAATAGATGACGTGCTGAGAACAATTCATCTGACAGTACTCATATTTCATGGACTTTAAAGCTGAATTAGCATTCAGCTTGTATCTGCTTTACTAGAACTTTGATACATTAACAACTCCATTAATCATGTCTTCCCCTTCTGTGTGAAATCTTTTGAAAAATGTCTCTCTCAACTATATTTTCTCAGAGCTTATTGTGCCCAGCTTCTTCAAGCTCTGGTTATAAGCCTTAGTCACTGGTCCTCTGATCTTCTTGCTTGGTCTTTTCTGAATTTATTGTAATTTCTCTGGATTCTTCTTAAAGTGTGCTGTTCAGAACCAGACACTTTAAGGGCTTGTAGTGGGCATTCATTATTTGGTAATATTACTCCTGCTTGAAGCAATCTTGAATTGGGTTTATTTATTTTTTTACAGCGGCATCACACTGCTGACTCCTAATGTTTTCAGTTAATTACTCTTCCAAGTTCAAATCAATAAGACAAAATCATTGAAGAATAGAGGATCCAGAACTGACCCTTGTGGCAGCCACTTGAGGCTTCTTTCAAATTAAATGTAGACCTTTGAAATACTTCAAATTTGAAGTATTTCTTGACAGTGTTTTTAAAAGAGGCTTCAATTCTGCCTCTTTTTCCACCTCATAGAAAACATTTTTGTTGGTCTATATCAAAATAGGTGCTGATTAGGTCTGCCTTTTGCTTCTTGTCCTCTTTACTGAGTGAAGGTAAAAGTATGTTGGTTTATAAAATAATGTTCAGATTAAAGTCCTAACTTGCATAAAATGATGTGATCATACTTGGATTAGAATGGCTTTGGTTACACCTGTGGAATGTAACCGCAAATAGTATTGTCCTTTTAGTTTCAAAATACAAAGTTTACTAATGGACTTTCTGTGTAATTTGTTTCACATTCTGTTTGGCAGAATTCTGATCAAAAGTATACAAGAAATAACAGTGATTAATATTTACAGGCAGGGGATGTATAGACTGTAGTTTTCCTGTTTGGCAGGTTATTGAGAAATGTATTAATGTGAGCATATACAGATACATTTATTGATATATGTGTATGATTAAGTGGATAGTCCTAAATTATAGAACATTGTATACAAATACAGAGTTTAATGTTACTTGCTGAATGGGATGAGTGATATGTAATTTAAAAAATATGTGCGAGAAAAAATAGAATCCTTAGCAGAAGCTTCATATTGGTAGGAGTATAGTCACAAATGTTTATTTCCTTGGTTTTTTAAAATTTCCATATGGATAAACATATAAAAATGTTTGTGGTGATGTTAGAGGTGTAATGGTTGGGAATATGAATGTATCTGTATTTTTGGTATGCAGAGGATAATGGTGTTCCTGGCTGAGAACCTGAATTATTTACAGAGAATGTTAGATTAACTGTATGAAAGAAGGAATATGGAGCTGAAAACGAATCTATTGAAGTTAATGGGAATTGCTTTTGCTGGGAAAGATGGGATAAAAATGGCAAGTTAGGGATACATGGGAAACAATTAGATTAAGTAGATTAATACTTGATGTACTGTACTTTGGTTTACTGCAAGATAAGGAAATGATGATGTACAAGTGCTAATAAAAATGTAGTGAGTAGTATCCTACTATTAGTAATAGTTTACTCAAACTTGTCAAGATTGAATGAATGAATGACCAAAGAAAATAAAAAGTGCTGTTATTAAAGTCACTTCATATCTTCATATCTTTTTGAAAGATTCATCTCTTCCTGAAAGATCTGCAAGATCTTGCTTTTGGAACATATCTCCACATCCTGGCTGTGGGGACAGAATTAGATACCTTCATCAATCAGACTTTTTACTTGATCTTCTACTTATTTTAAGCCAACTGCTCTTTGCAAAATTGCCCACTCATTCATTTGGATTTCTGAGTAGGAATGGATGTTCTTAATCCAGGT
Organism: Masticophis lateralis; assembly: GCA_030761175.1. NCBI lineage: Eukaryota > Metazoa > Chordata > Lepidosauria > Squamata > Colubridae > Masticophis > Masticophis lateralis. Next base: position 73,298,623 of record JAUDYJ010000001.1, read on the forward strand.
GCAGCTCTTCCACCTTCTCTTCTGTTCCTTTTGAACACATTATATCCTTTAGTTGTAGTCATAAAGCCCCAGGACTCCACTGTGCCTTATTAAACAAATATTTGCCGTTAGAGTTTAGGCATCTTGTTTATTTCCTCTACTCTGAACAAGATTGCGTAGACAATGAAAGGCAGAGATTTTATGAGCTTTTGCTTTTTCAGATTTGTCTTCCAGGGATTTCAGAGACCTATTTCACAAACACTCTTACTTTCTACAGTGCAAAACTCTTTGTCTGAGGTCCTTTTATTTTTCTTCATTCTTAGCCCCCAACCCCCAATGCAAGATGCAAACTGTCTTGTTCTAACAGTCCATAATACAAGAAACCTAATTGCTTCTATTGATATTTGCATACCCCATTTTTAGCACGCAGTACACTTCTTGGAAAAGCTCATTATATTCATGATCACTATACAGAGCAAACAAAGGGGAGGGCAATAAAAAAACACAATAATTTCCAGCTTGCTTTTATTTTACTAAACCTTAGTCTTGTACAATTAGGAAATTTATTTATTTATTTAACCAATTTATGTAATCATGCATAGGTGACCTCCAGGCAGCTTAGAAAATATTAAAAATCTACCATATAATAAAAACCGATTTAAAAAATCCCTGTTTCACACACACACACACACACACACACACACACATGGCAACAATAACACAATCAAATCAGCCACTTGATCAGTTCTATCTCCATTTGAGGTCCCCAGGCCCACCCACTAAAAAAACAAGAACATTTTTAGGGTCTTTTGGAAAAGCAACAGGGGGCCATCTCCCTACAGGGAGATATGGTTAAATATCATGTCTATGGAGATTCTCAGTCATCCAGGTCATGGTTTTTTTTGTTTTGTTTTTTTTAAATTTGATTTATATGCCGCCCTTCTCCGAAGACTCAGGGCAGCTTACAATGCGTTAAGCAATAGCCTTCATACTTTTGTATATTTATACAAAGTCAGCTTATTGCCCCCACAAACTGGGTCCTCAATTTACCTGCCTTAGAAAGGATGGAAGGCTGAGTCAACCTTGAGCCTGGGGAGATTCGAACTGGTGTAATTGCAGACAGCTGGATGTTAATTACAGTGCTTTAGTTTGCAGAGCTAAACCAGGCTCCTTATGGTTGTCCCAAAGGTGCTTTTTCAAGCGGCAACTGGACTTTCTGGTTTTTCTTTGAAGATGTTTCGCTTCTCATCCAAGAAGCTTCTTTAGCTCTGAAGAAGTGAAACGTCTTCAAAGAAAAACCAGGAAGTCCAGTTGCCGCTTGAAAAAGCACCTTTGGGTTAGATATCATGTTTAGATGTATATTTCTAATTGTAGAAGTCTGTTTACCTTTGATATGTATGTAGTCACTGATTTTGGTCTTATATATATGATTGAAATATTTGGGAATTTTCAGTCTGCATTATTTTAATATGTGACTTAACCAGGTCTTTATGAAAATCAGATACTTTGTGTAATTGTTACACCAAACAGTTTTGTCAGATTTCTGGTATTAATAAAACCATGTCTTTGTAATTGAACCAATTATAATTTCACACATTATCCCTGGAACTTAACTAATAATGTAAATAACATTCTTGGGGGATAAGTGAGCTTTGTTCTTTATTCTGATCTTGGATTTTAATTAAAATGTATTTGAGAATATATTGAAAAGAATAAAGCACTTTTTATCTTTTAGGTGTTCTCTGAAATGTCAGCTGGAACCCTAGAGCTAAATTCAATTGGCAATGGCTTCCATTAACACTAAAAAGGGGGAAGAATTACCTCTGTGTTCTATAATACTAATTTGCCCCCCAAATGTTCTTTCGGGTGTTGGGGAACACTTTGGCGCCAAGGGCGATAAGGAGCAAGTATCATGTAGCGGCAGATATCTACTTGCATGATACAATTTTATGCCACAGTATTTTTAAGGGATTATTTCTTCATTGAACATTTCAAGATTGGAAATGTTTCTTCAGATAACTGTTCTTTAGTATCTATTTTGATCATGATTGTTCGTTATTAATTTTAGTTTTCTGTGCTTAGTTTAAATGTTTTACAAATTAAAATTTGTAGATGTACTAGGACTAGAATAGAATTAAGCACACTTGTATGGGTATGTATGTGTGTGACATGAAGAGGAATAATTATAAAGATATTTAGATAGGAACACATTATTACATTTAGTTAACTAAAAAAAACTTGTCTCTGTTGGATGTATAATTATGTTGATGGCCTTTCCTCAAGTCAGCTTCAAGCTTCTGTCAGGAGTATAGTTTCTGAAGGCCAGCAAGCTCTCTCAAAAGAAGAATTTCTGAAGTTGATGATGCAGAATAACATCTCTGCAGAGGATGGAAGAAGAAAGGTTAGCTATTTTTAAATATATATATATATATATTTATTTATTTGTTTTCTGAGGTTTTCGCGGGTGTTTGTATGTAGGTCTTTGGTTATTCGGGTCTTCTCCCGCGTAGAATTGGAAGTATCTTGGCGACGTTTCGACGAAGTCTCATTCGTCATCTTCAGGCTGGTGTTCTCGGCTTCGTTCTTCAAGAATGAAGCCGAGAACACCAGTCTGAAGATGACGAATGAGACTTCGTCGAAACGTCGCCAAGATACTTCCAATTCTACGCGGGAGAAGACCCGAATAACCAAAGACCTACATATATTTATTTATTTATATATATTTACTTCTTAGAGGCTATTATACCCCAAATCCACTGACATTGCTAAGGGTTTAAAAACATTAGGAATGAGAAAGGAAGAGAAAATAATTATGAGAAGTAGGATTGTACCATGCATTTAGAAGAAATATTTTGCAAAACCTAGTGTATGAATGGGGGAATCCCTTCTCAAAGCATTCAGGCTCTGCATTTTCCAGAAAGCTTGTTCATAACTGCTTTTAAGGCTTGTCCCCAGTTCCACAGATAACATTGTCTTCAAAGCTACACGTAATGAGCTAAATAAGAAATGCATTATATGTTTATTTAAAGACACATATTTGTATAGTCCAAGGGACACGGTAGCTCAGTGGCTAAGACGCTGAGCTTGTCGATCAAAAGGTAGGCAGTTCAGTGGTTCGAATCCTTAGTGCCGTGTAACGGAGTGAGCTCCCCTTACTTGTCCCAGCTTCTGCCAATCTAGCTGTTTAAAAGCACATAAAAAATGCAAGTAGAAAAATAGGGACCACTTTTGGTGGGAAGGTAACAGCGTTCCATGCACCTCTGGTGTTTAGTCATGCCAGCCACATGACCATGGAGACGTCTTCGGACAGTGCTAGCTCTTTGGCTTTGAAACAGAGATGAGCATCACCCCCTAGAGCCGGGAACGACTAGCACATATGTGCGAGGGGAACTTTTACCTTTACCTTTATCTTTATTTGTACAGTAAATTAGAAAAATGCAACATATGTATCACATTTGGAAAGCTGTACTTAAAATCAGCTTTACTTTACATTATAGTAAAAAAAAAATAAAAATCATAAATTGCATTCCAAATAGTCACGCATTCTGGATTACTTAAAACATTTTCCCCCTACCAGAGTTGATTCAGATTTTTGAAATGAGAATAAAATTCTTAGAGACATGTGCAGTTTAGTTTATCCGTGCTTGAGGACTGGTCTCCTTTAGCATTGAGATCTTACGTTGTGAATGTGGAACAGTGTATATCAATAGGTGGCAAAAAGGAATTTATATTCACACAATATAGTGTCTTTCGCTTACCAGGATAGAGGGAAGACTAACCTTAAAGAATAAATCTAATTATGTTAGCTTCCCAAGCATCTGAAATCCCCAGAGAAAGTCCTGCTGCTCTGTGCTAAGGCTTATAGATTGACACTTGATGTGACATGGAGATAGACCTTCTCAGCAGTGGCATCTACCCTAGATAATAGCTTCCACTTTGCAACATGCTAGGGTGATATATTTTATAGACTCTTTAAAATATTGACTTTCTTATATTGACTTTCCTTGGACATGAGCTCCATTCCCTGTTCATTTCTTATTCGGTTCATTAACTTTACAGAGTTTCACCCTGAAATGCTTTTGCAATTTAGCTTAATGCTTTGGATTGTTTTATAAAGAGAAGTGTTACATAAATATATAAAATAATACTAAATGTCTTCTATTTTCCATATGTATATATATATTTTCAGGAAGTAGAGATATGTTTGTTTTATTCTGTATTATTTTAGGGTTAGACTATTTCACGTAGAATTAATTACATTGATTCAGTATTAAAACTTAGTCTTACTGATTTCATGAAAACTTAATAGCAATAGTGTTTAGACTTACATACCGCTTCACAGTGCTTTCCAGCCCTCTCTAAACGGTTTACAGAGTCAGCATAATGCCCCCCAACAATCTGGCTCCTCATTTTACCCCCCTTGGGAGGATGGAAGGCTGAGTCAACCTTGAGCCTGGTGAGATTCGAACTGCCAAACGTCTGGCAGCCGGCAGTCAGCAGAAGTAGCCTGCAGTACCACCATGGCTCAATTCTTTATTTAGCAGTGGCTGCATGTTGTATTTAACCATTTGGAACTAATTTTCTATTTTCCAGTAATTCATGATGGGACAAGCTTGTATATGAGGAGAAAATTACCTTTGTCATAATGATACAATCTAGTTTCTGATGGTAGTGAAGCAGTATTGAGCAGGCTATCTCTAGAATAAGATTTATTTTTGTGTAAACTAAAAATATCATCTTTATGATAAATGTTCAAGTCTGTGTACTAATTTATTCTCCTGAAATGTTTAGTTTTCATTCTATGGCAACCTATCTCCAAGGAGGATACTGTACCGTACTCTTTCTGATGAGAGCATATGTAGCAATCGGAGAGGATCTTCCTACGCCAGCTCACGGAGTTCCATGCTAGATCAAGCATTGCCAAATGATATTTTGTTTAGCACTACGCCACCTTACCACAGCACCTTACCTTCCAGAACAAGTTTAAACAATGGTAGTGGAAATCTGCGACGTAAGTTGTGTCTGTTCGTATGTGTGATGCATCTACTGATTTTATGTTCGATTTTCAGTTGGCAACATAACCTCTGAATGAAACATTTTAAAAAATTGCTTTACATTGATCGGAGCAGTTGATTCACCTAGCCAGGATTGTCTGGAGGCGGGGTGGAGAAGAGTCAAGATGGCAAGCATGAGTTGCGCAATCAAGCCTTTGCCCCTTCGATTACAGGGTCATGCCTGTCATCTTCATATTTTCTTCCACCACAATTCCTTTGCATTAACTGGAAGTAGCTGTCCAGAGTTTCAGTTGAAGACATCAGAGTAGAAACCTGGAGATTGTAAATTCTAGTCCTGCTTTACACATGAGAGTTAACTGGGTGACCGCTAATCACTTTCTCTCAACCCAACTCACTTCACAACATGATTGTTATGGGGAAAATAGGAAGGATTATTAGGTATGTTCGCCACCTTGAGTTATTTCTAAAAATGATAAAGGTAGAAAATAAATAAATGTAAAAAACTGTGAACTGTAGCTACAAAGGATATGAAACTCCTCTACTGGACTACTTTATAATATTCTTTAGACTACTGTAGAGATTCACAAACTTTTGGTACAGTCTCCAGATTCCTCTACAGGTAGTTGCTAATTTATAATTTTTAACCATGTTTCTTTGTATATAAAATACTATAAATTGCTTCTTCAATCACACAAACTGGATTCAAATTAATTTTAAATTAAACTTTTTGTATATACAGTATGTGTGCTTTTGAGTCATTGACTTGGGTGGAATCTTTGCACTTTTCCTGGCAACATTTTTGAAAGTAATTTGTCATTGCCTCCTTCTCAGAGCTGGCTCAAGTTGTCCAGTTGGCTTCATGCTTAAGGGAGGGGCTAAAACTCATTGCCTCCCATTTTCTTGCCTGGTTCTTTAACCACTACACCAAATTTGGTCAATCAGTTAAACTTTTTCAATTTTTTTTTAATGCTGTGGCCCTCAACTCAAAATTTATTTATTGTTTATTTATTGGTTTAATTTATATGCTTCCATTCTCCGGAGACTCAGGGTGGCTTACAGTGCGTTAAGCAATAGCCTTCATACTTTTGTATATATCTGCTTAGTAGGGCTTTCGGCCCCCCTTAAGCGGTGTTCTTTTTTATACAAAATCAGCTTATTGCCCCACAATCCGGGTCCTCATTTTACCTACCTCGAAAGGATGGAAGGCTGAGTCAACCTTGAGCCTGGTGAGATTCGAACTTGCAGTAATTGCAGGCAACAAAAATAGTATGTGCACCCAAGCTTTAGATTATTGTAAATGACATAAATTGTTTGTATACATTCATAGTTTTAGGAGCAAGTTTCATCTACTAATAGTACTAACTCCATGGGTATATTCTGCTGGTATGGGTTGTATTTTTACCACTTCTCAGTCTCAATTGCATTCACCGTTTGTTAACAGGAGCTAGGAATAAAATGAATTGTTCAAAATTTGAACAAACCTGAAGGAAACACTTGTGATCTGTAGGTATTATTTGAAAGATTATTATCTAGAATATGAAAATTAGATCATTTTCTTTAGTTAGTAGAAAACGTACAGCAGAAGGAAATGAAAAGATTTGACAAGAAGTAGTGGGTTGGGTGATAAATACGTAGCATATATGAGCTGTCATATTTAGTTTTACCAGGGGCATTGAAAATCAATGACAAATTCAGGTGTAGATAACAATTGCTAGGTCAAGCAGCTCAAAAACATCTGTATACAAAATATAATTGCGTAAATTTGCAATGAAGCACAGGAGAACACATCTAATTGTAAGTGAACTCTGGTGCAAATTTTGAGACTAATAACTTTCTGAATACAGAATGTACTTAGTCTGGCCAATGAAAAATAAAGTGAGACTATTCATATATCTTAAAAACTATACTTATATTGCATCTTCATCCTATTCTTTCAGAAAAACAAGCAGCTGTTTGAATTCTACAAAATAGTCATCCCACTTTTTAATGGGCCCCTTTTGTAGCAGTTGCCCGATCCTCATATATTTCAATGTTTTTCTTTTCTTTTCTAACGTACTATCTTAAAGCCTGCTTTTCTTTTTAATGTAGATGAACTGTGGTTCTCAGATGGATCTTTATCTGACAAATCAAGATTCAATGATCCTGGCTTAATGCCCCTTCCAGATACAGCAACAGGATTAGACTGGTGTCATTTAGTTGATGCTGCACAAGCATTTGAAGGTAATGTGCGATCAATGTAACTGCTGCTAAATTATTGCAAATTAAGATGCAACCCTCCTGTTATTACCAGAGGCAGTGGCACTCAAAAACATTTGATAATTTGGCAATTCCGTGCATGCTCTTCTAACTCATCAGTTTTCTGTTTCTAAATCTGTAATTCCCAGTTGATAAGTGGATTGTAGAGGTTTCATGGTCTATCACAGGGGTGTCAAACTTGATTTCATTGATGGCTGCATCAGAGTTGTGTTTGACCTCGGGGGCAGGGGTGGGTGTGGCCAGGGTGGGCGTGGCTAGCTTGACATCACCTGTATCGGGGGCGCCTGTGGTGGCCCGAGCGCTCTGCCAGAGATAATGGGCTCCCGAGATTCATTTTCAGCTACAATGGAGCTTGGGAAGGCCCTGAACGGCCCTAGCTCTGTTTTAGCTTGCAGAGGCACCACAGGTCAGTCCTTTGCTGTTTCCAGGGCAGCCCTGCAGGCCAGTTCTAAGCACCCCACAGGCTAGATCCGCCCCGTGGGCCTTGAGTTTGACATCCCTTGTCTATCAGATTGCTGTTAGGTACAGTGGACTTAAAACAAAATATACAGCTACAAGACTAAGAAAATATTCTTTGTTAAAAGCGAATATTGATCATTTTTTCTTCATATTTACATGGCCACCTATCTCAGAGTCAGGTGACTCTGGGTGGTGTACAACAAAATTAAAAACAATATCTACAAATTACCCTCCAGGTAAAGTCTTTTCTAAAGTCGTTTTTCTAAGCATAGTTTCTGTTATGTCACAATATAGCTAATAAACAGGTAGCAGGATAGAAATTATGATAGCTAGATGATAGCTAGAGAGAGAGAAAGAGATGGTTGCAGAATCTCAACAGTTACTTGATTGCAGTTTGGATGCTTTGCAACCTGTGCTCATTTAATAACGGTCACCAGAATTCTGTGGTTATGCGATCACCATTGTGAGCTTCACATCCAGCTTCTGACAGAAATAATGGAGAACCTGGCAATAAAATCAAGTCATGATTGCATGATTGACTCATTTTAACAACTGCAGATGATTTGCTTAAGGAACTGACATTTTCAGTCTGGCATAATGAGGTGATCTTTCATTTAACCACATCGCTTATTGGCAAAGTTGCTGGTCCCAATTATTAAGTGAGAACTACCTGTAGTTTTCTTTTCTTTTCTTTTCTTTTCTTTTCTTTTCTTTTCTTTTCTTTTCTTTTCTTTTCTTTTCTATTCTATTCTATTCTATTCTATTCTATTCTATTCTATTCTATTCTATTCTATTCTATTCCATTCCATTCCATTCCATTCCATTCCATTCCATTCCATTCCATTCCATTCCATTCTTACTCTTGGTTTTATACATACATACATACATGCATGCAAATCCTCTTAATCCGGCCCCTTTAAATCTTTTAAAATGTTTGTCTTTTGGTTACAAAGACCTTAGTTAGAAAGACTAATATAACACATTATATTGAAAGACATAAGGAATCTAAAATGTGTTAGTTGGAAAGGGTGTTACCAGGGACTTTTTAACCAGAAAGTGTCAAGACTCCTGATATTTTGCTACTACAAAATAAAACAGCTTTTCTTTTAATGTATCATTTATTAAACTTCGTAAGATAAAAGATAAAAAGATAAAAATGCTTAAAACACCCTCTTCCCCAAAATAAAGCATAAGCATACTCTAAAGAGGCTGTTTTTATCTTGCCCCTGAACCCATCTCAATATCTTACGTTGTGTCTTGAAATGTTGCCAACTTCATTCAGGACAGCATCTGTACTTTTCCAGATGCCTGTAGTAGTTGCAATGAATTGTCTTGACTGAACACGGTGGATTAAATTCACAGTTGTATGAATAAAAGGATGTTTGTGCGATAGGTTTCTTGCTGGCTTTTCATGGTAAGATAATGCACCCTCTAAAAAGCCTCTCCTGAAATTTGCAAATTCCTGAGTGGTACATGCTATATTTATAAATAGATTCAGTATGTATGCTGGATATGTGTGTATGTGCCAGTGTATACATACACACACACACACTCACACACACAGAATGGTTATCTTTCATAGTCATTTAAAATGAAAAAGAAGGGAGACCAAACTTCAGATTTGGATTAAAGCATTTGCTTTTGCCTAAATTCCAGTAGATCTTATGTAAAATAGAAAATGAATATAATGAAAAACTGCATATCCTAGTGAACTTCATAAGCTTAATGAGACTTTGAAATTTGATTTCTCCTCTCTGTTTAGACATTCTAACTAGAGTAGCACATTCATTTTTAATTTAGACATAAAACAGGCAGTGATTTTATAAGCAAAGAAAATACATCTATACTATAATTTACTTTTAAGAAACAAGTATATTGTTGATAATAGGTTTTTCTGGTTGCTTTACACAGATATAAGTCATGTAGCTGTTATATATTAAGACTATTATAGTATAACAAAATGAATATAATTTATCTTACAATGAAAGTTATAGAATTCTGTTTTGTATTCAGTTTCTGGGACACTAGGTGGAAATAACTACAAATATCACACAAAACTCATCTCTCTTTAATGGTGAATTAAATCCATATAACTGTTTTCCAAAGTAGCTTCAAACAGTACCCCTTCTATTCATAACACCCAGCCTATTTTCTCCTTTTTAGCCTTTTCTTTTTTGTGTGTCTTTCATAGCAGTTGTTTTACTGTATTAAAAATTAATATTCTACAAACATGACCTCTTACGTAATTATAGCTCACAGTAATAATTATTCAGCTAGTAATACCTTCAATGCATTGGTCATTACCTTGAATATTTGCTCATTCAGCCAAAGTCTATAATAGTTTCTCCCAAAATTAAGGCTAAATTCATAAAGCAAATGGAGATTGAAGAATAAATCAAAAGTGAATGCTCGTATCTTGCTCTAAAGAGAGAGATAGAAAGTAGCCAACATATCCAAGTAAACATTGCTTTGTGCACTGCCTTTTCTATCAGTTCTCAACATGTACTGATAAACTATATATTGAAAGATTAAAATAATGTACTTAAATGTAGAATTAAAAACATTAAAATAAGGATGAGAAAAGAATATGCTGTATGTTTCTGTGTTTCATTATTTCAGGACATACCGGTAGATGTGTAAGGCATTTCCTCTTTTCTCACTCTTTCAGAGTGAATAAGTTCACTTTTGAATGTACTCGTGTTTTATTACAAATTTGACTTGTAAAACAAAAAAGAAAACGAAATGCTGTTTCTTATTTTAAAAGTTCAGCTATACTTATAATTCAAAACCAGGCTAACTCACAAACCTATTTAGTAAACTTTACTGCTCTTTCTCTAATATTCCTAACGAATAAATATATCTGAAAAAGAAAAGAGTTACTGTTTTTGTCCCATGTTTTATTTTATATATTCTGCAACTACTTTATTTTAACTATTAGAATTGCCAGCATCCAGATCTATAGAGGAGAACATGACAATGCTAGATTGATGATGAAAAATATTGAATTAGAGGGGTTTTCTTAGAAACCCCACAGTAACGTTTACACAACATAACCCTGTAAATTCCACAAGATTGAGTTGTTTCACATAAGGATAGCAAGTGCCATAATCCAAAGGCAGTTCAGTGGACTCTGTTTGTTCATAGGAAAATTCTGAATCTTATTTCAGATTATGACTCTGACGAAGAACTTGGGCCAATCTGTCATCACACTTCGTTTCTAGGTGATGATCTGGGTAGACTGTTGGATATTACATTATTTTTTTAAAAAAAAGTATATGCTTTTATATGTTTGCACGGTTGCATGATTATATACAAGGTTTGCGTCTTTGCAAGAAGAGAGGAAGGCATGCTGTGGTCAGGGCCAAGACCTAGAGACAGAATGAATTCAGTCTACAAACAAATGATCTTTGCTTCTACCGAATACAAACGTTGCATGGAAAAAGCTCAGAGTTCTGTTCTTTCTTGTTCTATAACAAATGTGTGCGTGCCATACTTTTTTTTTTCTTTTAGTACTGGGTATAATTTTGGCTGCCACACTGCATGCCTTTCAGTGGGGAAGCTTATTTCCCAAAGAGTAAAGCATGTATTTTGTCCTTGGAAAGGAATTAATTTAAAAATCAATGATGTAAGCAGCTTTCTTTTTGTGACTAAAATTGATCTGCCTGTGATAAGATCATAATGAAAATTTTAGCTCATTGGAGTTCAAGTATATAGGTAATTAATTCCTTTATTCAAGTAAAATAGTAGATCGGATTTCATATTTTTAAATGAAATACAAAGCTTTTTTTCTTATGAAATATCTGCTTTGCCTTGAAAGTATTTTGGTTTTAGAATTTCTGTGAGTTTTGGGGAAATGAGATGAATAATAAATAGTGAAAATAAATGTCAGTTACAGCAACTCTCAAGCTGTAATTAATGAGCATGCTTTGGTATTTGTCCGGAAATCCAAGGGATGGGGAATGAGGATTTAAAGAAATGGTTTGCAAGCGTTGTCTTTTTTTGGCTATATCTGGATTCAGCTCTTGATCAGTTTCGTATTCTGAAAGTATTTCTAGGTTATCTTTTTTTAGTTATTTGCTTATACATTTGCCTTTCTAGATCAAAGAGTGGCATCTTTTTGTACCCTGAATGACATGCAGCATATGCAGGCTTTGGAGAATAACCAAGCCTTGGGCTCAAGTCCAACAAATGGAAAAGACTTCATTGATGCTAATGGGTATGTAAAGTATGTACAAAGAAGGCTTCTTCCTGCATGATTCTATGAGTTAAGATTTTTGGGGAATGTCCAAATCCAGTAGCAGCCAGTTCATCTGGACGCCATTTGCAACAGACTGTCTCCGCAGTGAGGCGCCCTATGTGGAATTCCCTTTCCAGCAGAATACAAGGAATTCCTTCCATATTGGCCTTTAAGAAGACTTCAGAACACGCCTTTCTCAAATGACTGTTGATAATGTTCAGTTATGCAGTGCAAGTCTGAATTCGTAAGGTTTTAAATAGTAGTTTAATAATGATTTAATTTGCGGTGGATCTGCTGTTTTAATCATAGGGCTGTGTATTTATTTTTTTTTTCCTGCTCAGATCCTTTGATAGTGGGTGGTCTCATAAATAGCTCTTGTTTCACCTTTGTTATTTTTCTTTTAATGCTGATAATCCATTTAGGGAGAAAGGTTGAGAACAGAAGTGGGTGTCATGATCTACATTTTTCTGGCTTTCTTAAAGCAAAACCAAGTATACAGTGCAGGTAGCGTCTGCAATTTAGATATATTCAATTGCTTGTTTGAAGTCTGTATGAGCTATAAGGAGTTCAGGTACTTTTCTTTCTTTAAAGAGCCAGGAGCCATATGCATGTCATCAAAACATATTTGGTTAGACTTGTTACGGCACAGGAAACGATTTGAAATGGCATCACAATGTCACTTGAAACTTTTGGCTTTTCTAATTCTTCTCCTTCACTGCTGTAGCCAGCGTGAGGCATGTACACAGTATAACAATGTTATACAATGTTATAATGCTTTAACAATACTTGCTTTTCCCAATTTGACAGCTTCCTTCCTATTCCCTTGCTTTTTCTCTTCTCCATCACTTATTCTCTTGCATTTGTTCACATAATTTCAATTAGGCACAGCAGTAAGCAATCTTAGTAGAGCCTGATGTGCTTGTTTTTTTTTATTGGATTACATTTTAGGGAGTTCAGTTTTGTTGCTTTATTATTTCTTCTCTTTGTTTTGCATTGTGAGCCACAAAATTGAATTGGGCAGCTATGTCTGTGTCTTTGTTTGTCTAGCTATCTTCCCAAGGAGGGAATCTAGCAACGCTGGTCTTGCTTGCATTAATCTTTGGTCAGCAGTATGTGTACAATAAATACTTGGCAGCTTCTTGAAACCATCCTCTTTCCTTGCAACTTCCATCACTATGATTTCAACTACGGATTTACACCCATCCTTATTTACTTAATTTGTATGCCACCCATTCCCAAAGGAGACTATCAATTTCAAAGGCAAATTACCTTGTGGGGGGGGGGATATCACCCTTCCTTTTGGAAAATACAGAAATGTATTAAGAGCAAGAAAAATCACATTGGTTGTCTCTTCACTTTATAGTTGTACCTCCATTGTGGGATTTTGTACTCCATAATAAATGTATTTACATTGTTATTCATATAGTTTATGAATATATTTGCTCTTTCTTGCATTTGTTCTAACACACTTTCTTCTTTGGACACAACTCTACAGTTTTCTTAGCAATATAGAGGTGATTTGCCTTTGATATGGTTTTTGTTTTACTTTCTAATCTACCTTATATCCCTGGTATTTCTTGTGGTCTCCCATCCAGTTATTAACCAGGTTTAAGCCACAAGATCAGCCAAGGTTTACTAGGCATTGCTATCTAGCTGGGTCTATTAATCCACACTTTACTATGTCATTAAGACTAATTGTTTTGGATTTCTACTTACAGAAAGCCTTTAATTAATGACCAGATAAGGCTTTGGCAGATGATGGTGTTTTTAAAATTATTTAATTGCTTTTTTAATGGCTGCCCACTCTGGGTGGGCTTACAAAATCCAGAAATAAAAACAGGTAAAAATATAAAACAGCACAGGCAACTAGACCATAACAGCCCTAACAATAACAGAAAACCACAACAGCACCCTTACAAACATATTAAGCCCTGGCCTAAGATCTGAGACATGCTTTAAGGGGTTTCCCAGAACCCCAGGAGATTGGAGTTTTAGTACATGCTTTTCATTGCATTTAAACCCAAAGAATGTATCCGGCAACTTTTCATTTGAGATTGGGTCTTTTACTTTACATGTTTTTGAATTAAAATCTTGAGTGCTTTTATATGGTTTTGAAAATCATAATATACTGTGCATTGTTCAGTTGCTATGTATGGTTTGTATGGAAATGTTTTACTAGGAAATCTGTATGATATTTTGAACTAACCCCAAAGAACATTTTGATTTTCTTTTTAGGGAGGATAGTCCTACTACTTTGACTGGAAAAGTAAACCAGCTAGAAGTGATCCTTCGACAATTGCAAACTGATCTTCGAAAGGTAAAAAAAAGAAAATGTCTTCATTAATATCACATAGTTTGAATAACGATACTGTAGGATTTCTGTCTACGACCTGCACACTAGCTTACATATTATATGAAAGCTACACTCACGTGGTACCGGCTGCTCTGCTCTTAGAAGCAGTGTGGAGTCAACATACTGCAAGTGGGGTAATTAGCGGTGGTGAAATGAATTGAAAGAAAAACTGTGTGTGCTGTGACCTCAGACCACATCAGGCCATTCAGGAAACCACATTTTCCCTTAAAATTATGGGAAATCTGCACATGATTTCTGCTTTCTAATTTAATTGTTTCTTAAGTGTTCAGATGTATTTATTGTAATCTTTTCTTGCAAAAGTAACTTTTTTGAAAGGTAGGTATGTATTCTGAAATATAAATTCAAGTAGTATGCCATAGAGTCTCTAGTGAATCACACTGCTGTATTGTCCTAGACAGATCAGTGTCTGCCTTCATGGAAGGCAACTGTATTTAAATAACCATTTTTGAACCAGGAAGTAGCCCTGGGAGGGGGGGGGGTATATTTTAATTGGGTGGCCCCATTGCTTCCATGGAGCAAAAACCATTTCCATATCCTCATTACAAACTTAACTAGTAGGCTATCATGAAAATAATTTGAATAGGAAACATCCTGCTCTATCTAATTTATTTTACAAGTGTGCAAATACACAAAAAGGATGTGTCAATTTAATTATGCAATACTTTCAATTTAGATTGTTTTTGATGACCTGGATTGTTGGGGGCAAAATGCTGACTCTGGAAATTGCTTAGAGAGTGCTGTGAAGCACTATGAAGCTGTATAAGTGCTTTTGCTATTGTAATCTAAATGTGGTATGTTGACTGCATATTTCAGAATAACAACTACAGTATAACAGTATAAAAAATACTGTACCCACTTCAGTGGGGTATGAAAGTATAGATGCACTGTTTTTCCAATTACATATGATGGTGAGCGAGTTTACATGCAAATTTTACAGTCCAGCGCCATCTGACTTTTGAACTTTCGGTATCCTGTGTAAGATTAATTAACACATAAATATCTTTTCAAACATTACAAGGAATAATTGCATAACATCAGCTAAAGTATTGTGTAACTAGAAAGCTTGATGTCTCAAATTAAAATTTTCATCAATATACAGCTCACACGGCATCTGACTGCAGTAGATCCTATTAATTAAAGTCATATCTTGTACAGTTTATAAAAAGGAGTGGTTGGGAGTGATTTTGGGAGGGGATTGGTGGCATGAACTGCTAGTTAAAATTGACCCCTTAGAGCAGGGGTGTCAAACTCGTGGCCCACAGGCCAGATGTGTCACGCACTGGCCATGCCTACCCCCAGTTTAGCAAAGGGGGGGGGGAAATTAAGCTATGTCAAATGACGACAACATGACATCACAAGTTTGTCGCCTACAGTATGCTTTAGAGAAATGTCCTCCTGTATCTTCTTTTTAAAGGAGAAATGCAGAGAATTGGAGGGAGATTAACTGGCATATCCACCATTTTTCCTCTGACAAACTCAGTATAGGAATAAAGTGTCCTTTTACTCTGAAAAAGATTTTTTTGTTCCTCTTTCCCTTTGCTCCAAGTTGCAGTTCTTCCAGATGCTTAGCATTTCTTCTATTTTGAACTTAAGATCACTCTAATGGGAAAGGTTAAAATTTGCTATCAAACCTAGTTGCACAAGTGGAATATTCATTCATGAAATCGGTTTCTGAATCCTTGTTAAAGTTAATAAAAGAAATAATACAAAAAAAATCTCAGTCATGTTCTGAGAGTAGTGTGCCGAATTAGAGAGTGAAATTCTAATATTAGGTTTTTATATACTAGACAGTAACACAATTTCATGCCTACAAGCTACCATGTCAACATATTGCAGCTGATATGACTGACTCTGACTATTCTCCTGTGGTGGAGCCTCAGAATATGAAATAAGCAATGCAAACATTTGTATATACTATGGTTCAGATAGTACAGCCTATTCTTAAGCACTTACAAACACATAACATTTATTTCTATAATAATGCAATGCAACATAAAGCAATGCAATACCACACAAATTATTTTTTACACAATATATATTCTTTTAACTCTAATTGGATGCCACAACATTTCCTGTGCTTTTTGTTTAAATAATGAATCTGATTATTCACATAGTATTCATTCATTCATCTGATATGTGTTCTCCCCCATATTTCAAATCAGCTTCTTTAAAATAGTAACTTGTTAATAGGACAGGACAGTTCTTTATTGGCCAAGTGTGATTGGACACACAAGGAATAGGAGTAGGTAATAGGAAAGATGAGAAGGATAGTAGTAATTCAGTCCTACTACAGATATCCTTAGTAGGATACCTTAATTCAGATATCCTTAGGCATAAGATAGTGCTGTGGGAATTATGTGTTTAGCAGAGTGATGGCATAGCAGAAAAAAGCTGTCTTTGTGTCTAGTTATTTTGGCATGCAATGCCCTATAGAGGCGTCCTGAGGGGAGAAGTTGAAACAGTTTATGTCCAGGATGTGAGAGATCTGTAGATATTTTCTCAGCCCTCTTTCTGGCTCTTGTGGTATACAGATCCTCAATGGAAGGCAGGCTGGTTGCAATTGTTTTTTCTGGAATAAATAGTAAATAAATACTAATAAATAGTAAATAGAAACCATTCAACTGGTCATCTTGTTTTGTCTTGTTTTGTGTTTTGTTTGCAAGCATGTTTAAGTCCTATATCTTTTTATGAAATGATGTCTTTTTATTGATAGCATGATCCTATCAATGACACAGGAACTTGGTTATCCAGTCCCATTAAGCTTGTTTACACTGCATGGCTTGTTGTTGTTGTTGTTAGTTGCGAAGTTGTGTCCGACTCATCGCGACCCCATGGACAACGTTCCTCCAGGCCTTCCTGTCCTCTACCAACCTCTGGAGTCCATTTAAGCTCACGCCTACAGCTTCAGTGACTCCATCCAGCCACCCCATTCTCTGTCATCCCATTCTTCTTTTGCCCTCAATCTTTCTCAGCATTAGGCTCTTCTCCAGTGAGTCCTTCCTTCTCATTAGGCCACAGGGCTACCTTCTTTAAAATCGAATAAATGGAGATAAATGGAGAATCAGAATTGCACTGCTATCATTGTGACTAGGGAAATAAATATGTGTATGTTTGTTATCTGTGCTACAAAAAGAATGATCATAGACATGATTTCACTCCTCTTTCTGTGATCTAGGAAAAGCAAGACAAGGCTGTTCTCCAAGCTGAAGTCCAGCATTTGAGGCAAGATAATCTAAGACTTCAAGAAGAATCACAAACAGCAGCTGCTCAGCTAAGAAAATTTACAGAGTGGTTTTTCAGTACGGTAGACAAAAAATGCTAATATCTGAATTTTCAAAAAGTGCTGTTGAAAAACTTAATAATTTTGAATTTGCCTAATATTATTTTAATCAGCCTTCAATCTTTCAGACATTTTCTGCTATAACCTCCACCCAGGCCCCTTCATTTGAACAAAGCTACAAACTATTAGAAATTCTTTATATCCAGTTGAAGAAGAGAATGAATGACATACATTTGCTTTCGTGAAAATGAATGTACATTCCTGGTGTCATTTTAGACATTTTAGAATAAATTTCTGGTTTGAGCTTGCCTGAAAGAAAATGGTTTTGGGGGTTTATGGCCACTCCTTTAGGTGCTCCAGTGAAGTTGTGTAAGCAATTTACAGTAACTTGGGTTTCAGCATTGTAAGATAAAGAAAGTAGACGTATACTTTCATGTTTAAAGGTGCTCTATTTTTTGTATGTACAGTAGATATTTCCACAGTCACATTGTCATAGCAATAAGAATGGAAGTAGAATTAAATAGTCATAAAGCTGTGTTTATTAATAAAAATAGCACTGATAAGTTTAAGAGTAGTTTGGATGCAGATATATTAGGAATTATTTATTTGCAGGAAAAAAAAATGGTGCCTGAATTTAAATTGTGTTCCGATTTTTCTAAAGATACACATGCCTTGTATAATGGCTCATTTGATCAATTCACTGTCAGTGACTTTATATAATTCATATTCAGCAAAGATGGTTATAGAGAGCCTAATTATAATAATCCTATGTGATGTGAACCAGCCAATCATTTGTATAATGCCAGATTTGTTTATCTTTGTACAGAAGCTTTGAGCATGTGACTTGTATTTAACATCTTTTATTTAAGCTTATTTAACCTCTTTAATTTTATAAAGCTTTTGTTTTACCTGCACTATGGTGAGGAGGGGGTTGCAAGCGACAGTGTGTGTTTAGCTTGCCAATATGGCACTGCAGAGTTCTAGAAGAGTCTAACAATTGAATGCTGCTAGTACACAACTTGTGTTTGTATGCTTTAACATTTTAACGGATTTGTTTGAAATGAATATACATTGCTTTTTTTAAAAAAAATAAATGTTTAAAATATCAACCACAAGTAATAGTCCTCTGTTTTCACTGATTAACGGTACAGTTGGATTTCATTACAAAGAACAGCATAATAAAATATTTTTGTGATCTACATGTAGTAGTAGATTCCTGCAGGGGACTGGAGGTTGGATTTGATAGTTTCCCAGAACAGCATAGTAGAATATTTTTGTGATCTGCATGTAGTAGTAGCTTCCTGCAGGGGACTGGAGGTTGGATTTGATAGTTTCCCAGAACTTAACAGTCTGACACCAAACTGGTACAAAACTTGTGACATTTGCAGAACTACGATTCCAACTCACTTTTCATACTTTTTAATGTCTTTCAATAAAGGAGAAATCAAATATCAATGCTTTTAGTTCTACACACATGTGAACAACGAATATTATAGGGTTTATTTGTCAGTAACATGTGCCCTATAAATCATTGACTCAAGTTTTCTATTAAAGTATTGATTGAGAATATTAATGTAAAAAGGCGATGTATTAAAAGATTCCCTGTGGTTTTAAAATTGTAGTATATTTTTTCTTAATGTTAATACTTTTTCTTTGCATAACATTCTGAACACAGGCTGCCTTTTAGAAATCTTGCTTCAAATGTATTAGCTCAGACATTTTGTAAATGTAAGATCATGCAATTAGCCACTTCTTCCTTAATTCTATTACCTCAAGATCAACACATCATGTTATAAAATTTGTCTTTAAAAATTATAATTTAATGTAAAGTTTAAAACCTGTGTTTTCCTATTGTTCAAGCATTATATTATACCCAAAATTCTTTGCCCATTCAACCATGCAATGTTTCACATATTCATTCTCCAAATTAAGTTTCATTAACGATTTATTAACCTTTGCAATAACACATTCCTCATTACCACACATTACAATTTCAAATTCATTTTTACAAAGTCAAACTCATAGCTTTTTTTTATCGGGTTAAACATTTCTTAAGTACATAAACCAGTGACAGACACATCCTTCTGACTCTAACTCTTCTTTGCACTTAAAGGTAAATTCACCTTGATTAAAAAGTATTATTTTACCATAGGCCACCAGTCTGTCCTTGCCATTGTTTCTTTTCTAAAAGAGGCTTCCTGAGGTAACATCCAAAGAGATACCTTTGTAAAGAAGATTTTCACAAATTAGTTTTGAAGAGATGCTTTGTTTGAACTGTTGTTGAAGAAAAGCAGTTCTTCAAAGCTTTGCATAGTCCTTATAGGCAATGCTTTTATCAGTGTGTTGTGTTAGCCCGGGTTCCATTTAATGTATGAGAAAGAGTGAGACAAATACATGTAACAACGGAAGGATAAACCTAACTCTAAATTTAAATAAAGGCTTCAGTTAGTCTAAAACCAAAGAAACCTGAAATAATTTATGTACGTTCAAGTGTAGTTCTGAAACAAAGTTGGATTAGTTTATCGTAATGAAGTTGCTTTCCTGTTCTACTTGGTGTGTACTCTCTCTTTCACCAAACTCTCTCACACAAAAACATAAATACAATTCTTCTTCAATCGCATTTTGAAAGATAATCTCAAGTCATGTGATATGGTTTGCTGAAGGCATTTTTTTTTTAAAAAAAATGGATAAGCTGTGCATTAAACTCTTGCCAGTTTGGTGGCAACTTGATCTCCCTCCACTTGAAAGTGAGAAGGTTTTCACAGCGGAACCAAATATGAAAAGAAACATCTGCAATAATAATTGTGTATTCATGCTATAAGGTTGCTCAGATTACAGTATTAATGAAGCACTTCATGTTTAACTGACCATGTCTGCAATAAGTTCTTAGATGGGATATATAGAGACATCAGTACACAGAAAAATACAGCCTGATAATAGGCATCACTTGCTTTTGACAGAGGGCATGTAGCACTGGGAAAAAAAATTGGAATCCATATAAGTATTTGATGTATGTTTAGCCAGAATAAAATAGGTGACAGCTTCTGTAATGTAATCAGGTAGGCCAAAGGAAATAAACTGATGGTTCAGTGAGGCACCCAACAGTTTCAAATAATTCAGAAGAAATTTTAGCTCACTGTTCTGGAGAACACTGCCACTGGATTTAAATGGTTCTATTCTCTAAATCTTCCTAGAAAGTAAATTACCTGCAAAATATAAAACTGTGTCTTAGTTTTATAACTAAGTCAACCTCAAACCTGATAGTCAACCTTAAAACTGTGTCAACCTCAAAGCTGATAGTTTTATTGGAATTAGGCCTTGAAACAAACACTGAGGGGCAAAAATTATTATAAATCATTTAAGTTACTGGATGTGAGATTTTAATAGTCTTATACACAATATGGAGAATTTGATAGGTTTAATTAGGTGGGACTTTTGAAATATAAACACACTGCCAGCCGTTCGATCCTCACCAGCTTAAGGTTGACTCGTCCTTCCATCATTCCAAAGTCAGTAAAATGAGGACCCAGATTGTTGGGGCCAATATACTGACTCTGTAAACCGCTTAGAGAGGGCTATAAAGCACCGTGAAGGGTTATATGTCTAAGTGCTATTGCTGTATAAGTCTTAAGTGCTATTGTGATAATAAATCATAGACTATTGCTTCTTAATTTGGGAAAGTTGATGTCACATAAACAATAAAAATGTTAACTTACAAAATATTTGCTTGATTGATTTATATTTCATTCTACTTTCATGAGCGACTGAAAAATGCAATATTATTTTAGAAAAAAATGCTAAAAATAAATAAAACAGCGCAAAACCTTAGTATTAAAATCAACAAATAATTAAAATCCGGGTGACAGAGATGTTTATTTTTTTACTCTGCTTTATCTAAACACGGATAGAATAAGTTACAGGAATACCTTGGAAGAATGTTTCCCATGAATGAGATGATGACACTTGAGTAGCAAGAATATTTTCAGAAATATGTATCCTATAGATTTATTTCATTTTATTTTAATTAAACAAATGTATATATCGCCGCCCAAGTGACACACAATGTGTAGTCTTGACAGGCTAACTATTTCAGTCTGATGGAACTCTAGTGGAATTAAACTATATTTAAAGTAATAATAACATTGTCCATGCAGCATTGTTAACATACTCTGCTTCTTACCAGAAAGACAAGTCAGCATGGAATGTTACAAGTACACCAGACAACTGAAGAAGAAAAAAGGACATTGGAAGAATATCTGAAGGATAGTGAAGAAGATACACTGATAGCCTGACCAGATTAAGACACAAGCTAAGACACTGAGCTTGTTGATCAGAAAGATCGGCAGTTCGGCGGTTCGAATCCCTAGTACAGGTCTCCTGCATGAGCAGGGGGTTGGACTAAATGACCTCCAAGGTCCCTTCCAACTCTATTACTGTTAATTAGCTAATATACTATAAACTGAGTACAGGAGAGACAAAAAAGCATATGAAGAATAGAAATAGAAAAAAATAGAATAGAAAACACTAAAGTAGCTGCTACAAGAAAATCACACAGACTGATTACAAACAGTGGCATGACAAAGTAGCAGAAATGGTGCATTAGAAGATCTGCAAGAAATACCATTTGTCTGCAAGCAATGGGTGGGCCCACAAAACAGGGAAAGCAATAGAAAAAAGAAGACACTAAAATGCTCTAAGACATTAGAATGCACACACACACATCTGTTATGCAACACCCAGACTTAACTGTTGTTCAAAAGGAAGACAAAAAAAGTCTGGATAGTGGACATGGCAGTATCTGGAGACAGCAGAAGAGAAGAGAAAGCACTGGAGAAAAATCACAAAGTACAAAGACCTACAAATAGAACAACTGCAGGAAAAGAAAGCAAAGATAGCGTAGATAGTGATCGGCAGCCTCGGTGCTATCCAAAAACATCTGGAAGCACCATTTGAATACCATTGGCATTGACAAAATTACAATGCAAAAGGCAGCTTTACTTGAAACAGTTTGCATCCTGCCACAATACCTTTAATATTATTAACGGAAGATTAATAATCTGCTTATTCCAGGTCTTTGGGTGGACAAAAATGCCAAAATAAGTTTCAGCAGTTGGCTGACTGATCAACAAAAATAAATAAATGTATGAATGGGCCATCCTCTCCTTAATGGAATATCAGCCCCCCTGTAGAAAACATTTGCCATTGGGCTCATTCCTGGTTATCTGGGTCAGGCAAAGAATATCTATGAAAAGTGGCCTCTAAAATATCCAGGACCTAAGCTACGGTATATAAAATTTTAAAGGGAGTAACCAACATCTTGTATTACACTCAGAAATAGACCAATGTAGCATCTGCACCAATTGTGTAACATGGCATTGTTAAGACTAACCATACAAGCCCATGGGAGAAGCTGTTGCTTAGCCAACAAAGTCCTATGATATTTAAGGCTTTAGCGGTCCATAAAATTTTCTTGAATTTAAACTTATAATGGGAAATAAAATGGTATGGCATGACAAAAATAATATACTTTCATATTTAACAGACATTTGCAAAATAACTAATACATCCTCCCATTCATCCATTAAACTGAGATTATATTGTACCTAAAGAGAAATTTTCCAGACAACACCATTCAATTAATATTGACCATAATGAAACATACAAGATCTCATTGTCTGTCTTCTGAGTTATGGAAAAACGTGGCACGGGGAAAATAAGAAGAATTCAACTGTTTCCAATTTTCCAGTCACTTAGAAATTATCAACTGATGTTTTCAAAATCCTAGATTCTCAGTTTCCTTAATATGCCTGGTTGACAATTCCAATCCAGCTCCGTCACTAGGACCAGACGTTTAGTCTTCTGAGCTGTCAGATTCATGCTGGAGCCCCTCCTCAGGGAACTTCTTTCTCCCCAGAATGTGAGTTGATTCACCCAGATTGAATCTGCAACATTATTCTGGGATATGTATATTTGCCTTCATTTGTAACTTGTTAACATCATAGCAGTAAAGCAAACAAATGTTTTCCTATCTTTCTAAATGCCTCCATCCCCTTAATAGCAGTAATAATCTGTTTAGAAATAAACTTGGTATTTGAAAAGCAATTATTTCTCCATACTGTTGCTTTCCAAGTACCACGATTCTTTTTCAAATATTAATTTCCTTTAATATTAATTTCCTTTTATCAAGGATTTTTTCCTTGATAAAATCCTCTTGTAAAATATTATGACTTTTTAAAAGTATATATTTTCCTTGAAGAGAGCGTGCAGAATATATATATACATATACATATACATATACATATACATATACATATACATATACATATACATATACATATATATATATATATATATATATATATATATATATATAAAGCATTAAGGGGTTAATGGAAGAGTCATGTTTGGAAAAGAACTGAAGTAGAACTTGATCAACATCTTTAAACATTTGAACATTGCCTTGGGAAGTAACAGGTGACTTAAAATGGAATTTCCATTGTCAGTGGAAAGCATTTATTATATCTATTTAAACTTTCCTCAGGACCCCTACCAGATGACAGAGAGAGTGTCAAGAAGGTAAACAGAACTTCAGGAAAAATGACTGACTGAATAGTTTGCTTATCTTGAGATGAGGGTCTTCAGTTCGTCTAATATTTTAAATCTTCTAAGTACTAGCTTAAATATATCATCCAAACAGCTGCTGTGTTTTGATCCACGTTTATGATTTATAACCTGCCTTTTGAACCCAGTGCACTGTAAGTTAAGTGGAGCTCTTTTACAAACATTACAAATCTGACTTTGTATGCCATTGAACCTCATTTTTTAAATTTTGGTTTGAGTTAAGAAGGAAAGAGTTTTGTCAGTCATTTTTTCAGCGCACTGCCTTCTGCTGTACTTCTTTCCTTTGGTGCAATCCTCACATATGGCATCAATTCAAAGTTCAATAGCAGCAAACTAGCAGTGCCTCATACTTTGCCTTCCTCCTAGTCACCCTCCTCTCTCTTTGTGAGTCCCTTTGAACTTAACCCATCAACCTGGCACCAAATCGCATCTGTTTTATAGCACTCTTTAACTGAGAAAGCTAATGTGAAAAGGGGGTCAAACTGCACAGTGTCACTATTTCCATGGAAGCTATTACTGTTTGAAACGGATGAAAGCTGCTCTTCCATTAGAATAGTTTGCACAGGAGGAGATTCCACATTTTTTTGGTCTTGTTTAGTATTTGTTTTGTTTGTTGTTGTTTTCTGTTAAACATTTGTGTTTTAACTTTGCAAATAAAATAACAATGTATTTTAAAAAGGGAAGAGATTCTAGGAAAAATGGCAACATCTTGCCCTCATGTCTTGGATTTACTGTTCAGAAATCTAGAGTGGTATAAAGAGAAGGCCCTCGTATCTCCTGACAACTTGTTTGCTTCCTTACTAAGGTTGCTAAATGTCCAACAATAGGAGATATGTTTTTTATCCTCATATCTAACAGGAATAGCCTTAAAATTGAATATTTTCTGGTTTTTTGACTGTCCTGTTTTTTAAAAAATTTTGGATTGTTTTTACAATAGTAGTCATGCAAACTTTGGTGTTCTGTGACTTTGTAAATCCTCTACTACTTCTTTCCCCTCATCTACCAACAGCCTAGATTTACGTTATTTAATTTATTTCCTGATCCCAGCAATTGGCTTCAAGCCAGCCCCTTCAAATCTCTAGGCTATATCTGTAGACTGCAGATCACATGTCCTATTTTGATGGTAGCTTGAGAAGCCTGTCATCATCCATTTTATATTATTGCTAGCAAGTTTTTTTTAATATAAAGATGTGTTGGGGGGGAAAAACGTGATTAAAAAAATGATCTTTCTGATGCTGGGAAAAGTTATTTTATGTAGATGTACAAGTACATTTTGCAATAATTTTTGTTGTAGATGTCAAGAAGGTTAAAAAGTTAGTATGTGCCCTCCCCCACCCCCATTTGTCCTCTTTCCCAGTTGTCCATGTTCTCCTTTGTCTCTTCAGATATCTGGTAACCCTATTCCTAACCACTGCTTCTATACAGTGATTCTTAAAGGTAAAGGTTCCCTCACACATATGTGCTAGTCATTCCCAACTCTAGGGGGCTCATCTCCATTTCAAAGCTGAAGAGCCAGCGCTGTCTGAAGATGTCTCGGTGGTTATGTGGCCAGCATGACTAAATGCCAAAGGCGCACAGAACACTGTTACCTTCCCACCAGAGGTGGTCCCTATTTTTCTACTTGCATTTTTTATGTACTTCTGAACTGCTAGGTTGGCAGAAGCTGGGATAAGTAACGGGAGCTCACCCCGTTATGCGGCACTAGGGATTCGAACCGCTGAACTGCCGACCTTACGATTGACAAAATCAATGTCTTAGCCACTGAGCCATTGCATTAATGATTCTTAGGCATCACTAAAAATGGACTTCTAGACCCCTGAAATTTATGACAGAGAATAATTTCTTCCCTTGACAACAGATTTTCAAATCTGCTTGAATCTAATCACATTTTAAAAAGCTTAATACTTAAGATATGCATATGTGGAAGCTTACAACCTTTCTTAAGAGGAAAGATTCTCCAAAGGAACAAGTTCAGTTTTTTTCTAGCTTTACAACATTTTGACATGCTTCTTTCTAAATCATTGATCAGGAACTATCTTTCATCTCCCTCAAGGCTCACTTCAAACAGATTGTCTCTATTATTTAAAAATCATACACACTGGGTTAAGTCAGTGGTGAAATCTAAAATCTGTTACTATCGGTCCTGTGGGCGTGGCTTGGAGGGGATAATGTGAGTAGGTGGGCATGGCCAATTTTTTTTTTTTTACTTTTAAAACCATTTTTTCTACAACCTCTTCAGCGAAGTGGTTGTAAAAAAATGCTTTCAAAAGGCTCTGACGATCGCAGCTAAGTTGCCTGATCGGCAGCGGCTTTTTTCTTTTAAAAGCCTTGCCAATCAGACAATTCAGCTTGGATCGTCAGAGGTATTTAAAAGGAAAAAAGGATTTTTTTCTTTTAAAAGCCTTCGACAATCCCAGCTGAGCCGCGCGATCATCAGAGGCTTTTTTTTTTATTTTTAAAAGCATTTTTTGGCCGAAGAGGTTGTAGAAAAAATGCTTTTAAAAGAAAAAAATAGCCTCTGATGTTTGTGTGGCTCAGCTGGGCATGGGGGGGGGAGGGATTTTTGCTACTGGTTCTCCGAACCACCCGCCTCCATCGCTACCAGATTGGATGATCCGATCCGAACCGGGAGCATTTCACCCCTGGGTTAAGTGATATAATGGATATGTATTAATCTGTATGAGAGATGCTTTCGATTGTATATATATATGTGCATAGAAATTGGGGTGTGTGTACCCTGTTTCCCCAAAAATAAGACATTCCCTGAAAATAAACCCAATCGGACTTTTGAGCACATGTGCTAAAATAAGCCTCCCCCTCAAAAATAGGCCCTCCCCAAAAATATTTAAACACAGAGCTGGAAATCAGATAAGACGGCAAGAGGAGCCCATCTTGCTCCATGCCCCCCAAAATAATAAGACCTCCCCAAAAATAAGGCCAATCGCTTATTTCGGGGTTCAAAAAAATATAAGACAGGGTCTTATTTTTGGGAAAACACAGGTATATGCATATAAAAATATTTTATTCTGTGACCTCCTAGTCCTTTCTGCAAACTAATACAATGAACAACCAACTTCTACTTCATAGAAGCGTAATTATTTTTCCATAATCTTGGCAACATGGAATTGATCATTCAGTTGAACCAAATGCATGGCGTCAGCTTCCAAAGCATTCTCCCCCCACTCCAAAATCTTCATAATGGGCTGCAACATCAGATCAGCATCAGAAAGGTAAGAATAACATAGGAGATGCTGGGTATACAGGTAGTCTTTGACTTATGACCACAATTGAGCCCAAGAATTTTGTTGCTAAGCAAGACAGTTGTTAAGTGAATTTTGCCTCATCTTATGACCTTGCTTGCCACAGTTGTTAAGTTCATAACATGGTTGTTAAGTAAATCTGGCTTGGCCATTGATTTTGCTTGTCAGAAGGTCGCAAAAGGTGATTGCATCTTGGGATACTGCAACTGTCATAAACACATGCCAGTTGTCAATTTTGATCACATGACCACAAGGTTACTGCAATGGTTATGTTAAAAAACAGTCATAAGTCACTTTTTTCAGTGTCGTTGTAACTTTGAATGGTCACTAAATGAATAGTTGTAAGCAGGGGTGAAATGCTCCCGGTTCAGACCAAATCACCCAATCCGGTAGCAATGGAGGCGGGTGGTTTGGAGAACCAGTAGCAAAAATCCCTGCCCCCCCCCATGCCCAGCTGAGCTGCACAATCATCAGAGGCTTTTTAAAAAAAAATTAAAAGCATTTTTTCTACAACCTCTTCAGCCGAAAAAATGCTTTTAAAAGTAAAAAAAAAAGCCTCTGATGATCGCGCGGCTCAGCTGGGATCGTCAAAGGCTTTTAAAAGCCTCTAATGATCCAAGCTGAGTTGCCTGATCAGCAGAGGCTTTTTTTCTTTTAAATGCCTCTGACGATCCAATCTGAGTTGCCTGATCGGCAAGGCTTTTAAAAGAAAAAAGCCTCTGCTGATCAGGCAACTTAGCTGGGATCATCAGAGCCTTTTGAAAGCATTTTTTACCACCTCTTTGCCGAAGAGGTTGTAGAAAAAATGTTTTTTTAAAAAAATTAGCCACGCCTACCCAGTCACGTTACCCCACCACCACCAAGCCATGCCCACAGAACTGGTAGTAACAAATTTTAGATTTTAGATTTCACCACTGGTTGTAAGTGAAGGACAGTACAATCTATGCCTACTTGGCTTAGAGCACGGATGTCAAACTCAAGGCCAGATCTAACCCCTGGGGTGCTTAAATCTGGTCCGCGGGACCGGCCTGAAAATAACAAAGGACTAGCCCGCAGTGCCTCTGCTGGCCAAAATGTTTTTGGCCAGCAAAGTGCTGCAGGAGGCATCCATCCCGTCTCCACCCCACTCCCCGCACCCTCCCACCCCACAGAGAACTACAGTGATGATCCGGCCCTTGAAGAAATCCAGTTTGACATCCCTGCCTTATGCCTTTGCTCTGGGTAGGACTCTAGCAACTTTTAGTCAGAAGAAATATGCTCCATTTCTAGTCTGTATTTATGAAGCTTGGCAATGGAAAGATTGCTATTCTGGAAGTGCCCCAAGGGCTAAGGCAACAATCATGAAATAGTGTGAAAACAATGGAGGGAATGGAATTTGCAAACTCTTTGTATATATAAATAGACAGTTTTCATGCCTGTCCCTGCTTTCATCTGCAAAATGTGTGCCAGGAATTGGGTTCAACTATGTAGTGAGTGCATTAGCTTAATAATATAGGCAATTCAGGAATGCTTCAGCACCCCCTTGCCCTTTGCAGTATCTTGCAGATTGTTTTAATGGTCCCATATAATTGTTCAGACATCTTTCAATACTTTTTTTCAAGTAAATGAATGTATAGCATGGTAGAAACAGTTCAAATTAGACAAACTAGTCTCTTACATTTATCCAAAATGCAAGCATTTCAGGGTTTCTATCGCCAGCTTTTGGTTTCAGGGACAGGATGCACTCCACACACATTCAATATTTGCACCCACTTCACAATAAATTCATGACTCCAGAACTTCAAAAGCTTTTCTTTGTTAGCTTTTGAATACTGTATTGTTTTAAAACATTATAATCACATTCCATCACTAAATGGAAAAGCATTTTATTAGCTATTTTTTAAAAAAGAAACACTTCCTATTGCTTCTCTTCCAAACTGAGTCTTTATCACTAGTTAACTCTATAGATTTTAAAAAGTTCTAAATAGCCACTTCAGGAATCTATTTCTTCAGTCTGTCTAAACATTGGGGTGAATAAGACATTTTATATTTTAATAACGTGGTGCTTTTTTTTTACTTTCCTGATGGAAATTTCTCAACATATTGGAAACAAAACCTCTTCATCAAAAAAGGTTGGATTAATCTTGGTACAAAGAGCAAGTTTTCTACATTACATTCCACTTGTTGGGAAAATCTCACCTGCCTGGAAATGTGTCAATCAAAATAATTTGGTAAGGATCAGCAAGGGTAGCATGAGAGTAGAAAATAAATCTGAGAATTGCAGAAGGCGTAGTCAGTCCTGAAAAAAGAAAAAGGCTAAACCTTGAGCCCTTGTGAACACATATCTGGCCAACCACCTTCAAGGAAATGAGGTAGAGAATCGCAAAACACTTGGACAGTTGCTCAGCTTGCCAATATGTTTTCTACCAGAATAGCAATAAACATGGGCAGGACCTTTTGGTATGCCCTCCAAACAGCTCCAACTAAGCAGAGAGAATATGCCGTGAAGTCACCAACTGTTGAGATGAAGGTTTTGAACAGATGCTAATAAGAGCCCAAAGCACTAGAATTTAGGAGATAGGAGAGGCTATGAAACCAATAGGTGGAAGCTGTATGTTTTTTAAAAAAGGACTTATCTCTGAATTTAAATGAAATCAAAATCATTTTCCTCAGATGGATCAAAAATATACAATTGGCTGTAAGTGATCAGATGCTGAAAAAAATTGCTTTTAGATCTTATTGATCTAAAAGGGCCCTGTAATGTTGTCTAAGAAAAAATCAGAATAAGGAAGATCTCCATTTAAAAGGCCTTTTAAAAAGTTAATTGTAACCAATTTGACAAGTTAGGCGGCAATACATTATCATTTTAAAATGGCTTCATTTTCAATTAATTAAAAAAAAATGAGAGTAGACTCAAAAAGAAGCTCTCCTGGAAGTGGAGAATGCAGTTATACATAAGAGGAGAAAAATATACATTTGAGCAATCAGCATTTTTGAGAACTGTTTAACAGCTGCTAAAATAACCGCTTTGAATATTGCATATGTCATCAAGTAAAACCTATTATGGAATGGACCGAATCATTACATAAGAAACAGATGAAAAATATGAAGTATCCTATAGAATTTCTCAATTTGTCTTCACACATACTTTCTGTATGAACACAATAATAGGTCTGATATGACATTATTTTTGGCAAGTTCCATAGAGACACCCCTTCAAGTCATTTTTGACTCCTGGACAAATCATTGCATTTTCTTGGCAAGGATTTTGGAAGTTGTTTGCGATCTTTCTAAAGTGGAGAGAAAAGTGACTAGTCCAAAGTTCTCCATCTGGTTTCCTTCCCAATAGAAATTAGAACCCACAATTTTCCAGTTTCTAGCCCATTGTGTTTAATCCAGGGGTGAAATCCAGTAGGTTCTGACAGGTTCCAGAGAACCGGTAGTGGAAATTTTGAGTAGTTCTGAGAACCAGCAAATACCACCTCTGACTGGCCCCAGAGTGGGGTGGGAATGGAGATTTTGTAATATCCTTCCTCCAGGAGTGGGGAGAGAATGGAGATTTTGTAGTATCCTTCCCCTACCACGCCCACCAAGCCCACCCACCAAGCCACGCCCACAGAACCGGCAGTAAAAAAAAATGGATTTCACCACCGCTTTAATCACTATTCCAAACTTACCCTTCCACCTCTCTTAAGGCTGTGCAAATCTTTTGATATATATTCTTTAAATCTTTGCTTTATTTGAGTCAATCATACAGCCATTTCTGCTTCCAGGACAGTGGCTTTGTAACTTTCTCCCAGTGACAGTGTATGTATAGCCATTTCCCTGGAAAAAATATGACCAAAGGAAATAAACCAATGGACTTGGAAAATATGTGACTGATTTATTAATTTGAGATGAAATACTTTCTGGGTTCTTCTGCATATTGCTAAACACCTCTCTGGAAGGATTTGTATTACCCCAATATACATTTCACATTTTTATTATTCACACATAGGGGAATTTAATCTTTTCTTTAAAAAAATCATCATAACCTGCAACCATTCAAACATTCAAAACTAGCCTATAATAAAATGTCACATTCAAAATGAGGGCTGGGTTATAGCCACAGTAGGTCTTTTTAAAAAATCAGTTTGGAAAATTTCCTGTATTTTAGAACAAAGTTTTAAGGACAAACTGTAAAATCATGAGCTTACAAATAAAGAAGAAAACTACCTATTCAAAAATGATTTTAAAAAAAGACTTCCATGTTTTGAACAAGCAACATTTGTTTTGCTAAGTAAAGATCCTAACCACTCTGTTGTTACTCCACTACTGAGAAAGGGGGTTGGAAATTATTAGAATACACATAAACTCATTTAAAAGGGTGGTCCTTCTACAAAATAGCCAGTGAGTTGCTGAGGTTGTCTGCCACAAATTCAAGCATTCAAACCCAAATGGACAGGAGCACATACTCAGAGAGATATAAAAATGTACTTTGGAAGTAGAACAGGTCCTGTGCTCAATTTGAAAGTTTCTGTCTATTGTCTATTTCTGTCTTTCAGGAACAGCTATTTGCCCATTCTTCTGAGGGTACAACCAATGGTAAAAATAAATCCAAAATCTAAGCTAGAAAATGTCCTGATTAATGCCATCAAATCAGTAGTGGGTTCCACTTACCTTTGCTACCAGTTTGGAACTGTGAGCTCCGCGTGCGGTGCTTCTGTGCATGCACAGAGTGTCCATGAAGATGGGTAGATCTTCCCACCGTCGCCTCTACTGGTTCGCCCGAACTGGGGCAAACAGGAAGAAACCCACCACTGCATAAAATCACTCTTAGTGATTACATAGATAAATTTTCTCCATGATGATCTGCCCCTAACACGGTCCTTCAGCTCATCCAATGACACTCTTAATTATTAATGTAACTGAGTCTATCCAACTTGCTGCTGGTTGTCCTCTTCTTCTGTTTCCTTGGCTGTCCATAATATTCTCAGGAATCTTCTCCAATGCCAAAGTTCAAAAATGACAACACTCTTCCTATCTTGCTTGTTTAAAGACCAACTTTTGCTTCAGAAGAGCAACAGACACCTCGTGGCATTTGTCCTAGTGCCTTAATTCAATTTACTTTGGATCATCACCACTTTGTATTGTTAATAATAATTATTTACACATGTTCAAATTTCCTTCTCCACATTATCTGTTATATTATTAGTTTGAACACAGTGTTATCATTATTTCAGTTTAAGAGCATCTATTAAACTACTATCTGCTTTTTAATATTGCTATTGCTTCCTGTTTGTGAATCACAAAACATGACATGCTTGGCTGCTCATTTTATCATGTCTTCCAGCTTCCAAATTTGTCATATTATAATCTTACTAGCTCCAATATTTCTCTATTTAGTTATGTTTACCTACACTTTCTTTATCATTTTGCTGTGTGTTTCTTAACGCTTTCTTCTTTACTACATCATAAATCTTCATAAACTGTGTGTATTCATGCTTAATAATACACTGATACAATATCAGCCAGGAATTTTCTTCCCTGTGTTTTCCTTTCTCAGCCATTTTATGATTCAATTTTTTGACATGAAAAGCAATTTATAATTCCTTGGAATTACATTTTTAATACTGACTGCCATTTTTTTTTATTGTTCATACTACTTGGCTGTGGTATTTGCCTCCACATTTTTTTAAATAGAGGCTGCAGTTAAGTAGCAGTCAATTCTGTGCCAAAAACTATCATCACCATGCTGATCCATGAAGAGGAAGCAATACAAAACTCTTAACAGGATATGTTTTGCTAGGACTGTTCAACTTTTGTTATCTTCAGAACAGCTGAATTGTAATAGATGAAATATATTTGAAAAATTGATTGTGGATTAAAAGATTGAAATGACCAAATATAACTCCATACCTATTCAAGAAGGGGGAAAAAGAGGATCCAAGAAACAATAGTCACTTTAGAAAGGGTACTAGAACAACTTGTCCATTTATTTGAACAAAAAGAATTTTGACAAAGTATTAAAATAAATTATCAAAGCAATACATATGTGAGGAAAAACGTTGTCCTTATAAGAACTATGACAGGTTACTCAAGATTGTGTCATGTCAGACTAACCATATCTCATGAGACTCATGACTTCATTGATGGAACAAGCAAAGGTTGTGCTGCAGTTTTAACTTAGCAAAACATGAAACAGAGCAGGGGTGGAATCCAGCAGGTTCTGACAGGCTCTGGATAACCGGTAGTGGAAATTTTGAGTAGTTTGGAGAACTGGCAAATACCACCTCCGGCTGGTCCCAGAGTGGAGTGGGAATGGAGATTTTGCAATAACCTTCCCTCAGGAATGGGGAGGGAATGGGGATTCTGCAGTATCCTTCCCTTGCCACGCCCACCAAGCCACGCCCACAGATGTGGATTTCATCACTGTAACAGAGTCTTATAAGGACAGGATAAATGAATATGAAGTAGTATAGCGTAGTACATTCCAGTGAATTCCCCCCCTTCCAGATTCAAAGGATCCTTTGTATGTGATTGCTGAAATAGTTTTTGCATGAACCTGGAAATATCTAGTAGCATCCTTCAGAGTTCAGTCCTCACTATGTATTATTCACCATCTTTATAAATGCCCTAACCTAGAGGACAAAATAGAAGGGAAACATAATATCATAATATCCAGATAACATTCAGAAGAGGCTTAAGGAGACATCTCTTTAATTCACTGGGACATAAAAAGGAGGAGGAGGAGGAGGTACAGCAAAATCAGATTTGCATGATGATGCTGTTATCGCCAACTTTGTGTTTTTAGCTTTTGCGGGAGTTTATTACATGGTCTGATCTAACTAGCAGTGCTGACACTTGAGAACACAATCACAATTCAGAATAATCTCAACTGTCTAGGACAAATCAAATAGGACAGTGTTCAACAAGTTATGATCCTGCATCATAAAAATCAGCTGCATAGATTCAGAATAGAGAAAACTTAGGTTGTTAAGGAATGCATTTGAGAAAAATCTAGGAACCCTACTGAAACATCTGCTCAGCATGAAGAATTGTGTGTGTAGCAACTTGAAAGGATATTGTATATTGGGCTACAACCATAGTGTCTGGTTTATGAAAAGTAACAGTTCCACTATACATAGCTAGGACTTGTACCTGGACCCCTAGGTTCAATTCTAGGTATCACAATTTAATCATTTTTGTCAGAGTTTGTTGCAGAAATTAAATCCAGAAAGCATGTAGACTGATGCAGCAGGATTCAGTAACTTCTTTATATACATAATAACAGATGAAGTAAATTTTACAATGCCAATAGTTGATTCTTCCAACATGGTAGAAGTTACAGGCAAAATACAAGCAGAGTACGACAGACTCAGTTCAGAGCAGGCAAGCCCAGACTTGTTTAGTTCTCAGCACAGAATCAGACTCAGAGCTTAAAGCTGTAGGACTAAGCCATGCCCAGACTTCTTACTTATGTTTCTGTTTCTAAACAGTCCCAATTGGCTGACCTGTTACCATGTCTATCCAAAGTCCCCATTGGCTGACTTAGTTGCTATGCCTATTCATTGGCTGATCTATTCCATTCTATGAATATTCATACTCTGACAATTTTTACCCTGCCATTCTAAATGTATTTTCAAATCGATTTACAAAGCAAAAAGATAAAGCCACAATATGAAACTCTGAACTAACCAAAAGGACATCTCCAATCAATAGCATTAATTAATTAATTCCCTTCTGCTTGTTCCCATCTGTTTTCTGTGTGACTTCTTATCTGATCTCTTGACCCTAGCTTCAGCAGGATGTGGCATAAAATTTCATTATATAACCCTAAGGCAGCTGTTATCTCCAAGCTTCTGTCTTCCTGTTAAGTGTCTAAGTACAATCTGAATGTGGCACTATTTTTGCTATATTTGAGGGTCTTTTCTTTGGGTTTTGATTCTTTTTTTAAAAAAAAAACCCTAGTTTTTGACATCTAGGCTCGTGTGTTTACAAAGAGTGGTTTTAAGAGAATCCATTCAGAGACCTTTGTCTCAAGGAAGCAGTTGTCCCTTTCTACAGCATTGAACAGTGCTGAGGATCTTCAGAAGTCTGGGAGACTACAGCTAGACAGGTTATTATAAGCCCTAATCTTGTTATTGGATCATACAAAACAAGTATCTCTTCCACTTTTTCCTTCCTTAACAGAAATGATTAATGGCTTAACCAAGAATGTTACATTTAGGAATTCCTTGCTAGGAATTTATAGCATCATCCAAGCCTTTTGAGGCTAGTCCAATGCTGGCAAAGATGGACTTTGTATTGCCAGAGTGATGAATGGGTGAAGCAAGTGCATACATGCTCATTATCACTTTCTCGGAGATAAGAAACATGAGAACACTGTTGCATCCTGCATGAAAAAAAACTGACAAGAAACATGCACAGAGTCAGTAAAATGCTAATCTAAGCTAAAGTGCACAAACACACATGATCATAGTGTAGGAAGTTAGCACCCAACCCTTTCCTAGAAGAATGAAATATTTTGGGAAATATTAAAAAGGCGAATATTATGTTTCCCTGGATGAGAAATGGAGAGGCATATTTTAAAGACAAAGCAACTCCCATCTTCCCTTTGTTAATGGACCAGAGGCAGAAACCCAATCCTTTGTCAAAGGACCATCTTCTGCAACACTATAGAACCCATCTAGCAACAGAAACTCACCACATGGCACCTGGGAAGATTACATCAGCCAACAAGGCTAGCTAAGACCCCCACCCCCTGGAAGTCTGACAACCAATCCGGATACTGTTTCTGGGCCCCAGGAAGTTCAAAGCCAGAAAGAGAATAAAATCTGGGGACTCGCTGTATCTCGCCCCCTTTTCTGTTCAGGAACTCAAACCATGTGATCCTGTCCACCATTAAATCATCTTTCCAAGTAGTTGCCATGTTTCCAGTGCCCTTTTCCGCACTTGGAGCTGAACCCAGAAGGATATTTTTTCTAACAATAGCATAAAATTCAGAGAGAAAACTTTCAAAATTAACAGAACAATTACTTGTTATTTAATCATTTGTTCCATTGCATTGCTTGTATAGCTATTGTGGAACATAAGTAAATCAAGGTACAGATAGACACTGACTTACAATCATTCATTTAACGACTGTTCAAATTTACAACAGAACTGAAAAAAGTGACTTACAACCAGTCCTTGCAGTTACAACTGTCACAGC
Source organism: Masticophis lateralis (assembly GCA_030761175.1). Lineage (NCBI taxonomy): Eukaryota > Metazoa > Chordata > Lepidosauria > Squamata > Colubridae > Masticophis > Masticophis lateralis. The sequence goes on from JAUDYJ010000001.1 coordinate 73,335,276, forward strand.
ATCCCCACAATCATGTGATCCAAATTCAGTCACTTGTGACCGACATGTATTCATGATGCTTGCTTGCAACACCCCAGGTTAATGTGATTGCCATTAGTGACCTAGCAACCTGGTTTAGCCTGGTTTAGCTCTGCAGACTAAAGCACCGTAATTAACATCCAGCTGTCTGCAATTACACCAGTTCGAATTGCCCCAGGCTCAAAGTTGATTCAGCCTTCCATCCTTTCTAAGGTAGGTAAATTGAGGACCCAGTTTGTGGGGCCAATAACTTGACTTTGTATAAATATACAAAAGTATGAAGGCTATTGCTTAACACATTGTAAGCTGTCCTGAGTCTTCGGAGAAGGGCGGCATATAAATCAAATTTAAAAAAAAAACCTTCTGAAAAATAAAGTCAATGGGAGAAGCCAGATTTGCTTAAAGTCTGGATGATCCACTTAACAACCACAATTTGGGTGATTTGCATAACAACTGTGGCAAGAAAAGGTAATAAAATCTGGGACAACTCCCTGAAGAACTGTGTTGCTTAAGATGGAATGAAAATTCTGATCCCATTTGTAGTCATAAGTCAAGGACTACCTCTGTATTAATTTCATCAGACCCTACCCCTCATTCCTGTGCAGATATTGAAAAGACACAGACCTGCCTTCAACAAATCAGTTTTCATTTCACCTGAACTGTTAGAAGTCAGTCCTTAAACAGTACCCTGATCTATTTCTGGATCTTGGCAGAAAAGGGAGTTATCCATCATCTTGTTCTATTTATGTAAGAATTAGCCTGTGTTTGGGAGCTGTGAGTAGGATAGTACCAGTAACATAAAGTGAGTGATACTAAGTATATATGGTGATTCTCAGTCATCCAGGTCATGGTTGACCCAAAAGTGCTTTTTTTCAAGAGGCAACTGGAATTTCTGGTTTTTCTTTGAAGACGTTTCGCTTCTCATCCAAGAAACTTCTTCAGCTCTCTTCAGCTTCTTGGATGAGAAGTGAAATATCTTCAAAGAAAAACCAGGAAGCCTCTTGAAAAAGCACCTCTGGGAGTGATAGTAAGGTTTTCCATGTTTCTTTTGTTTTGCCAGAGGTAGGATTTGATAATTTATTTATTTATATTTTTACTTGTTTATTCAATTTCAACCAAATGAGTCTGGGTGGCTTACAGCTCTAAAACTATAAAACAGTTAAAACAATTAATAACAGTAAAAATGTCTCTTTAAGATTTATATGCTCCAGTATTCTCACCTCAGATGGAAGAAATCACACTGCATGATTTCAGTGCTACAACTGCCATAAATGGGCAATGTCATCAGAGTAAGCTCTAACAATTGCAAAAGAAAAGATGCTCTGCATGCCGTATGCGGCTTTGTGGTTGTAAATTGCCTATTTGTGGGGCAATTGGCTAAGACTCACAAGTGGAGAGGGCTCCATCTCAGAGACGGTTCAAATGAACATATTTTCAGTGCTGTAAAGCTAATCAATTAAAACTTAATCCCAAGATCTTATTTCAATAGAGACGCTGAAAATAGGTTTTGGGCTAATCTACATTCAAAGCAGATTCCAAGTAAAACTGAGCTCGCGTTCCTCTTTTAAATGCTTTCCAGCCTTTGCCTTTCCCAGAATACGCCTGCAAACTCAAATCAGTTAATTCTTTTTTTCCCCCCTTCTGCCATCAATTTTCCTTGAGAAACACACAGCAAGCACATGCACTTTTCCAACATTACCCTTCTAGGAAACTATATTGCTGGAAAGTACTGTGGAGACTTTCTTTTCTGGTGTTTTAGATACTACATATCCTGCCAGCCTCTTTGGGGGCAAGCAATGTTATGTAAAGTTCAGAAAACCATTCTTGCTTCCCTATAATTGCATTATATTTTTATTTTGTTCTTTGCATTTCTCATGTCTCTCTTTCAAATTTACTTCAGCAACTATATTTTTTTGTGCAATCACTTATGCATTATTTTTTGTTTGTTATACTTCTTTGTCTTTTTTTTTTGTCTCCTTTGTCTTTGGGTGTTAAGTGAATTTCTTTGTATGGGTATACTGTGTATACACGTACAATGGCAATGAAGTTATTGTTATTATTCACTTATGCATTAAAAAAAATGAAAAACCCGCCTTCTGAAGATCTTGTAAATTGCATTGTATAATTACTTTCTTTTCCTTTACTCATAAATCTTGTGTTCAGAGATTTGTTTTGCAATTCATCTTCATTCTCAGGGATCAAATCACTTCATATATTTCTTTAATACTGGCACTCACTCTTTTGTATTTAATTCACATAAATTATGTTCAACTTAGCTTTATATTTTTCCTGACATACTTAAATGCTAAAGTGGGCTGAAATATACTTTCCCCCCCATTTATTTTAACAAACTTTCATTCCTTGCACAAACTTCTTACTACCTATTAGCTTTCTAAGATTTGTGAGTCTGAAGATTTTTCCATCCGTTTCCCCAATTTTACTAAACATTCTACCGAAGTACGTACTATACATCCCTAATTTTGTGAAAACTTCAAATCATTAACTCCATTTTGTTTATCAGACATATTAATAACAATTAATTGATTACATAAAGTTTCAGATCCATCTTCCACATAGCATCATAAAGTCTAACATTCACTGCAAATAAGTAGGTTCTTAACCAGAGATGAGATTCAAATCCCGGGGCTACCGGTTTGCTATTGGTAGCATCAGGGGTGAGTTCTACTTACCTTTACTACTGGTTTGCAATGGGGCCCCCATGCTTTTCTGTGCATGCACAGAAACATGTTGATGATGTCGGAGTCGGTGGGCAGAGCCTCCCGTTGGTTTTACTACCGGTTCTATTGAACTGATGTGAACCGGGAGCAACCCGCCACTGGGTAGCGCATGAGTGCCCTCGCTTGCTTTGCGAGCATGCACCACTTCTGCACATGTGCAGAGCACTTTTGATGACAGCTGGGTGGGTGGGGGAGCCTCCTGCTGCCACCTCTACCTGTTCACCCGAACTGGTGTGAACCGGTAGAAACCCACCCCTGTTCTAAACCAACAGCATAGCAGCATCTACTTATGAAAATATACATACGTTCACATTGCCCACCAAGACACCTCTATTGTTACCACAAATATTTGTAAACATTCAGCCATAATTACAATAATCTGGCAAAGGGAAAATACAGAACTTTGGTTTATTCCTTACTCAATGTTCTACAATTCACCAAGCATACCAATTATTTTCCCATATGTTTTATTTCATCAATTACCACTATTTCTGGATTCAGCTGTCAGCCTTCATATCCACACAAACATTTCATAGTTCTATTCTGTTCTATGTGCTTCTTTCAATAAATATGCACAAGTGAAATAAAATGTTCTTTTTCTCAATGGCTTATTTACCCTATTTGAATTTATTAGCCACCAAACTCCAATGGACTTGCTAAAGAGAAGTCTGGTGTGAATATCCATGCCCAACTCACACTGCCCTTTTCAAATGTTATCTTCTCTAATTTGAATCAGAATTGAGCACTATACCTGCCCACATATTTAACAAATCTCTCCCCTATTGTGTTTATACTCTGACTACCTCTCCCCTTCCATACAGGGTCAATAATGTTCCAAATTTTGGATACACACAACTACTTACTTCTGAAAAAAGAAGAATTTCTGAATTTGCCATTCAGTCTAGAACCCAATGTCTTGAGGTTGTGATCCAATGGGACAATGGGATTTATTCAAATGAGTCACACATCTCCACCAAAGAACTCAGGTAGAAACTTAGTAGTCATACTAAATAATGACATTGGCTTCCCTGTATGAAATGTAAATGGTAACCTGCTAAATGCCATAGTCCAGCCTTCTAAGTTTTTTTTTTTTACAAGAACAAGAATTCAAATTTTCCTATGGGGCATAATGGAATGGATCTATTGTTTTTTTTTTTATTATTTTTAATTTGATTTATATGCCGCCCTTCTCCGGAGACTCAGGGCGGCTTACAATGCGTTAAGCAATAGCCTTCATACTTTTGTATATTTATACAAAGTCAGCTTATTGCCCCCACAAACTGGGTCCTCAATTTACCCACCTTAGAAAGGATGGAAGGCTGAGTCGACCTTGAGCCTGGCTAGGATTGAACTCAGAGAAATTACAGGCAGCTGGTGTTAATTGCTGCCTTTAGTAGGAGGCATTAGCCCCCTACGCTAAACAGGCTCCTTTCAGTAATAAATGCTGATATCTTTCAAATAAACCCCTTTTCAAACCAAACAGCACCGGTTCTGTGCAGCAGTATGAATATTCTGTTTTTTTCCCTATGATATTTATGCTAAGATCCTTCTTGAGTTCCAGAGTTGTTGCAGCTTGGAGCAGATACACTGAACCATATTTTTTTAAAAAGATGTCATGTACTATTAATCAATTGGACTATTATTGATTTAGTTTCATTTTCTTTGACTTTGCCACATTTCAGAAAACAGGTGTTCAGAGCCATCTTAAAGCAACAGAAACCCGTCTTAGCTGCATCCAGCATTTTCTTGGACTATATACCTTTTCTCCTTCTATATACTGTAGGTTCAGTTCTCTTCAGTAGTGTATTACTATTACTCTGTCATTAGAACTTGCCATACTTCAATCTACATTAGGCAGCAACTTAGGACTATGAATAGGCAGCTCCAGCCAAGGAATTGACCACTCATAATACAAGGTCTCTCCCCGTTTCTTTTTCTCTCATCTCATTAAAAAAAATGGGGGGGGGGGGGGCGGGAGAATCAATGAAATGGAATCACTCAGGAGGAAAGGGAAGAATGGAAAGGAATTTCAAGTGGATGGCATCTCGGTATTTGAATATAAAGCCCTTCTGATGTAGATATGAAGTAGAAAATAGGCTTGCTTTTGCATAAACAAAGAAAAATGGATGGGAATGAAGGTCTAAGCATGACTGGTCTGTGCTGTTCATTTTGTATTTCCCTCACATTTTTTTTTTTTTTACACAGAAGGCATTTAAAATAAAGTATAAATTTACTTCTCTTGTGGACATCTTTTTCACACTTCTTTCTCTATTTATATTCATTGTCTTCCCTGCTGCAACAAATAACAGGGGAGTCCTCATGTTTCCAACTTTTCAGCCTATAAAAGCTCACAGACGACAATACTCTAGTTTTGATATTTAAACGTTTTAGTGTCTCCTGACACATCTGAAAAACTGATCCAATGCCAAATAGCCCTGAGTAGAATTTTTCCCCAAAGAGCTTCAGGCGTGTATTTTTACAGCTACAAAAGCAGAACTATAAATAAATAAATAAATAAAACACAACAACAACAACAACAACAACAACAAGAGCCTGAGTAGCGTAGGGGGGTAATGCCTCCTACAAAGGCAGCATTTAAGAACCAGCTGCTTGCAATTACTGCGAGTTCAATTCTAGCCAGGCTCAAGGTCGACTCAGCCTTCCATCCTTTCTAAAGTGGGTAAATTGAGGACCCAGTTTGTGGGGGCAATAAGCTGACTTTGTATAAATATACAAAAGTATGAAGGCTATTGCTTAATGCATTGTAAGCCGCCCTGAGTCTCCGGAGAAGGGCGGCATATAAATCAAATTAAAAAAAACAAAACAAAACAGGGTTTTACAAGTCACTTAAGTGTTTTTAGGAAGGTAAATATAAGAGTCTAGACCAGATGTTGTCCAACTTTGGCAACTTTAAGGTTTGTGGACTTCAGCTCTCAGAATTCCTCAGCCAACCACAGCTGGCTAGTGAATTCTGGGATTTGAAGTCCACAAGCCTTAAGGCTGCCAAGGTTGGATACCATCTGATCTATGTATTTTCTGATTTGCTGACTAGGTCCAGGACATCAGAAAAGGGTCCCTGTCCTTCCAAAGAAGCTGGCTTTTGTTCACCCACAGATTAGATTTATTAGATAACCATTTGTCTGAAGCGGTGTAGGGTTTCCTGCCTAAGCAGGGGGTTGGACTAGAAGACCTCCAAGGTCCCTTCCAACTCTGTTATTCTGTTTTCTGTTACTTTCATTTCTTTCCAGGGATGAGCAGCTGAGTGCTCTTTCGTGACAGAAACTAATGTTAGCCTAAGGAAATGTGTGGATCAATTTACAATTTCATGATAGGACATTTTTCAGATCGGTCGATTTCTTTGCGAGTAGAGATTTAAATGTCCTTTAGAATGGGGGGGTGGGTGGGGACTGGGGGTGATTAATATAAATTAATGATAGGTTCTTGCTAAACCTCCCTTCCCCATTCATTTGCATGAATCCTCTTAGTTCTGCTGCTGGATCTCGCCGTTATTTCTTTCTCACTTTGTTTTAGAGCTGGTCAAAATCTACTTGGGTGTAGGAAAGGATAAGCCTTTCCAATGAAGCAATTAAACAATTGGTGAATGACTGCTTTTGGGGTATGTGGGAGGTGAGAAATGGTTTTTTGGGGGAAGGCAAAGCTATGTATTTATTTCACTTATGAAGCTTACAGATAGCCTTTTCTCCTCTCCTCCTCTGTGGTTCTTATTTTTATAATGACTTCTGCATTTCTGATATGTCAGAGCAAGTATATATTGGAGCAAATATACACAAATGTATACAGTAAAAAAAATACCCTGATGAGCAGTTTTGTATTTTATGCTTATTTCTTTTTTTGCTACTATCACAAGTACAGAAATAAAGCACAGATGCCATATCTTCCCCCATACTAGCTCTGTTTACCTGAGAATATAGAATTCCCCATTACTGCAAATTTCAGATTCAAATTTATCTATCTCTGGAAAGTGTCCAAACTGAAAAAAGATAGTGCTTCAGTATTTCCATCTCCCAAGGCCTCAAAAGTGGCTTTAATGTAATTAATTATCTGTTTTTAAACTTTTGCCAGTTCAGAAATGCTAAGAACAAGCATATCACTCCTATTCCATGCAAAAGAAAAGAAATAAAAGGAAGAAAAATCCAAGCAGTATAGCACAGGTTAGTCAATTTTATTCACCTTTCCTGGCTTTGAAAGGTGAACTGCAAAACCATTAAACCAGAATTCCACTTACAAGACTTGCTTAGTGTAGCTGAAGTTTAAGAGCCATGAGGAAAATTAAGGCAGGAGTTTCAAACAGCCTGTCTCTTCTTTCGAAAATTCCATTGTTTCCAATTCAACCAATTCCTCTTCCACCATAGCTGAGGAAGAAGTTGCTGAAGAGAGATTAAAAATGTGAAATCGGAGTGATACAGAGCTCATCCTGGAGCAATGCAGAATAAGGTACCATGAGGTACATCTTGAAATATTCTAGGAAATACTTTCAAATCCACACTTTAAATAATTTGAACCTGTATTTCTGCATCTGTACAAACTGTGTATACTGTATAATGGCTTTTTAAGATGTAAAGATGTAAAGTTTTTAAATGTTTCAGTGGGTACAACAGTGACCCCACAGCATTATAATAGTTGCTTGTCAACTACGGAGATATCAGGCTACATCAGGCTATTCAATGCAATGTGAAAAACTTCAAGTGAATATAAAAACACCAAGCTCTTTTCCAGAGTTATTTTTGAGCTCTACCTTTTAACACAAATTAATCATCTCAGTGATTTTGCATTTTGTACCATTCAGTCAGCCCCTGATTTAGTTTCTTTTATCCCACAAGTGAAAATATTTTGTGAAAGATGTGAAAAATGTTGGCCTATGAATTATCTTTTTCTTTTAAATACCCACCTAACTTAAAGGAAGTTCTTTAAATGGGATAATTGTGGTAGATGCTATTGGATTGCTGCAAGGCATCCCTTAAATAATAGACTGATGGGGAAATGAAGCTCATCTGCAGCAAATAGCTTTCTTAATGAAGTAGGTAAAATCTCCTTTGAATTGTGCTCAGTGTCTAATGTTTTTTATAAACTTTTCTTGACTACAATATACTGGTGGCTTGGATCTGTCTTCTCCTGGGATGTCGTTTGAATACAGTACTTTGTGTAGCCTACAATTCTGGTAGACTAACTAAACTTGACACTTAAAACTTCATACAAGGTCATCTGGATGCTACTAAGCTTTAACTATAGCAAAGCATTTTTCCAAATGATGCTGCATATATAAATATGCACTTGCATAATTCTTAAATTCAGGAATTTACAGTAGCTTCCAAGAATATTACCAAGAGCCCAAGGGTATAAAAATGGAAGGTTTCATTTTGGGATATAATTATTCTAAAGAGACTAATGTGTATTTATTTCCTTACTAAGCTTCCTAAGGACTGAGGATTTTGTTTCTCCTTTATCTGACAACATTATATGCATTGGAGCTATCAATCCAAGTCTTTTTCTATGGGTTTTGGCAAACTAAATATTGCACAGTGAGCAATGGGAATTGACAAGGATACTGTTTTCCCACTGTTGTTGCAATGCCTTAATTTCTTACTTTCTGTTATACTATGGAAGCAATTATTTAAAATCAGGAGATGAATGTTGTTCCCCACTGTTAAAAAAAGTGGGGGGGAGGAAGGTGGATGAAAAACAATTTCCATTAAATTAACGGCTTTATATAAATCTATGCAATGACCCACCTTTGGAATATAGTTATGTCATGCTAGCAACATTGTAAGGCTGGAAAAAGTACCAAAACTCATCAAGGATAAATCATTTACTTTAAAGAAAAAACCTCTTGGTCTCCTGCGTCTGAAGTCCATTCTAGTCCTACGGTCTATGTTTTCTATGTCTATGTTTATGTCTATGTCTACTTATATTCAGGGTTCAAAAGATATTAAAGAGAGACATGACAGAAACAAAATCAAGCATTGCATAAGGTGATCTGACAATATAGAAACTTGTGGTCACCATCTCTGGACACTAAATCCCATCAACTAGAGAGCTACATTTGATGGATACTAGGTGGAGGGCTTTTTCTGCTGTGGCTCTTGCTTTGTGGAATATCCTTAACTCCAAAGTAAGGCTGGTTTTTTAAACCTTTGACCTTCCAAAGATCCTTTAAAACCTGGTTGGGCTATTAGACCTGGGGACTTCAAGGGACTGGGCAATTACAGAGGTAGCTCCCCTGTTATTAAAATTTGTCTTTAGCTTTGTCTTTTATGATTTTTTTTAATAATGGTAATAATAAGTATGAATGTATGTATATATGTATTTAATTTATATTTCTGCCTATTCACCCATGGTGACTCAAGGCGGCTTACAGAATATATAACCACATTTAAAACAATAAAAACTAACAAAAAGAGTCAAATAAATTAATATAGTACAACTCCCACCTCCCACCCCCCGCCCTGGCGACAGCAGATCACATGAGTCATTTAATGGGCTCCATCCCATTCTGGATTCCCCACGTCAATTTATTGTTACTTAGCCTTGCTGTATGCTGCCCCAAAATTGCTTATTTTTGAGATGGGTATGAATTTGAGATGGGTATGAATTTGACAAATAATTGTGATTATATTTATTATAATTACTTCCTCCCGCAATGCAGAACTGTTCCAATATGCAAGATGCTACCGTCAAACCTTTTTCTCTACTCTGATGGTACATATGCATAATGCCTCCAGAAAAGATTTCTCTGAATGACTAAATGCATTGCCCTTCAAATAAGGTCAAAATACTCCATTTGCCCAGAAGGATAATTTGGATGGTGGGGTGGTGGCAGGTGGGATCTGACAATCAGACAAGAATACCTGCAATCAGGTGAACAGCTTAGGAAATCAAGGATCATCCCTAGGTGTACAATAAGAAAGAAGAATTGACAGGTATGCAAGATTTAAATCATATGTAATGATAACACGACAAACAAGAAACTGACAAGGCCTTCTGACAAATAAATAAATAATGAAGGCGCCATCCTGTTATTAGCCTAAGAGACAGAGCGAGAGACACTCTGTATTCTGCATTCACAGCCAAACATTTCCTTAAGGAATAAGACAGTTGAAGGTGTAAAATGATATGAATCATCTAATCTTCTACAAGTACCCACTTCTCCTGATTGTCAGCTATATGACTCAAAGGCTGTTGATATAACAATAAAGCTGTTGTACTATATATACATCACTGTCATGGGGCTTGATACATTCACACCATTACACAGAATGGTAAATGATGCATTGTGAGTCCCAAAATGGTGCACTCCCATCATTCTGTCCCTTCACTTTTACTGTTCCGAAAAAGTAAAGTCTTGGTTATTCAAAACAGGCCCTTCTGGCATAGGAAGTCTGGTTTTTAATTAATGTTTAAACTGACTGTATTTTACTCACAAGATCTTACCTAAGTGATCTTATGGATTTGATGGAGATTAATATGCTTTATATTTTGTTGTTTTTATAGACAGGAAATTGTTTGCCATTCAGAACAGCCTATAGCCATGATGGCAAACCTATGGCATGGGTGCTACAGGTGACACATGAAGCCATATCAGTTGGTACGCAAGCATTGCCGTAGCTCAGCTCCAGTGTGCATGCATGCGCCGGCCAGCTGATTTTTGGGCATTCCAGTCCCACCGGAAGTTGGGAAATGGGCTATTTCCAGCCTCTGGAGGGCCTCCGTGGGGGATGGAGAAGGCCATTTTCGCCCTCCCCCAGCTCCTAGAAAGCCACTGGAGCCTGGGGAGGGGTGAAAAATGGGCCTACCAGGCCCACAGTGCCATCACATGCTAAAAGTGGGGGGGGGCATGCACAGGGGCGGGGCACATTGAATTACAGGTGTGGGCACGCACATGAGCAACCTCCCTGCACGCAACGACAAAAAGGTTAGCCATCACTGGCCTATAGGGTAAGTAAGTAAGTCTAGCTAGCATTGGGGTGCATGATTTAAGGTCATTAACAAATAAGAAATTAACATATGTCTAATAATGTTCCCTCCCTCCCTCCCTCCCTCCCTCCCTCCCTCCCTCCCTCCCTTCTTTCTTTCTTTCTTTCTTTCTTTCTTTCTTTCTTTCTTTCTTTCTTTCTTTCTTTCTTTCTTTCTCTCTCTCTCTCTCTCTCTCTCTATGAGATTTTTGGCCTTGCCACATAAATGCATTCATAGTAATTGGCTAGTTTCTTCCTTCATTTGCTGAAAAAACTTTTCCGTTGCTCACAACTAGTGGGGAAAAAGTCATATCAATAGCTCTCATAAAGCTTATGGCTGGTAAGGAATTCAAAATATCTTGAGACTGAAAGCTATAGAATACAGAGTAGAGATTTTGTGACCCTCCAAATATTGCTGAACTACAAATCCTAGCAATCTCAGCTATTATGCCTAGTGATAATAGTAACTTGCCATTCGGTGACATTTGGAGAAACACAGGTTCCTCCCCTTGGATTTAAAAGGACAAGTAAGAAGCAGAAAATATTGATTAATGGGTTATACATACTACTGAAGAATTAGATAATGTACGGTAAGAATCATGCAGAACATAAGTTAATAGAGGAAAGTAATGGTGAATTCAGGTAGTTAAATTATGTAGCTCACAAAGTGGCAATTGCTGTTTAAAATACTTCCTGTGCTGAAAGATTTCACCTGCAATGATTAACATGGCCTGTAGTACTCATCACAATTTTCAGGCCTGGGTAATGCTGGGTCCAAGGATAGCAAAATTGGCTATTTACCATGGAAGAAATCCTATAGAAGATCTACTGCCTTAATACCTTTTACACCCTATTTTGAGTATCTAAGATCCATTGTACTTTAATTCTTACTAGGCATAGCCCAACCCTTCCACTTTGAAGTGTGGAAGGTAAGTGCTGGTACTACATTTGGTAGTACCAGCACTTTCCTAATTTTCATATCTATAGAAGTTAGAGGTGGGGAACTATGGCCTTTTTATGACACGTGGTCTTCAACTCCCAGAATTCTTCAGCCAGCATGTTTGGCTCAGGAATTCTGAGAGTTGAAGTCCACAGGTCATAAAGGGACCATAGTTACCCACCCCTAATATAAGTGGTATATAGTGATTCTGTTTCTGCAACCAATATTATAATTGTTGATGGAGTTTGAAGGCATAGAGAAATAGTTCTCATTCTGATGGATCAATTTTGGAAGTGCTATGGGATATAAGCTCAGAATGAATGCAAGGACCATGGCCAATCCCTGAATGGCTACCATTCACAAAATGGGCTGAAGTAAATCTGGTTATCAGAACAGCTCTCGATGACCATATAGTTCAGAAATTTCCCTCTCTTCTTGGTATTCCCAACAGTTAAGATTTAGTTACCACTATATAGCAACAGGCCCCTGGCACTTAAGATACATGGCCTATGTCTGTGATGGTGAACCTATGGCATGTGTGCCACAGGTGGCACATGTAGCCATATTGGTGGGCACACAAGCTCAGCTCTGGCATGCATGTGCATGCTGGCCAGCTGATTTTTGGGCCTTCTGGGCCCACCAGAATTAGGGAAATAGGCTGTGTCCTGCCTCTGAAGGGCCTCGAGGGGGTGGTGGGGAAGGCCCATTTTTCTCTCTCCCCAGGCTCCAGAGCCTTTCTAGGTGGGACCAGAAGTTGGCAAACGGGCCATTTCTCGCCTCAGAGGTTCTCTGGGGAGGGGGGAGACTATTTTCGCCCTTTCCAGACTCCTAGAAAGGCTCTGGAGTCTGGGGAAAAAGAAAAATAGGCTTATCGGGCCCACTGGACCATTGCGTGCCAGGACCGGGGGGAATGGGTCATGCATGCATACACAGGGGCAGAACACATAGAATTATGGGTGTGGGCATGTGCACGCACAACCCGCCCTGCGCTCCCCCCGCTCCTGGCACGCAATGGCAAAATGGTTAGCCATCACTGGCCTGTTATTCAAAGCATTGAGCTCCTGATGAACAGCAAAAGGAAAATTATGTAATTACATAATCAATGAAGAAACTTACTCTCGCTGTCAAAGTAAAGAGGAAGTGAACAAAACAGACTTACTATGGCCACATGGCTGATTATATTCTGAAGTTGGTTCTCTAGAACTGGTGTGCCACTGGAGATGAATATAATGCAGTGTATCGCTCCATTGGAATGCACACTGAAGCTGAACTTTTTAATTAAAACCCTCATTCTTTTTAATTCCCTTCCTAAACTTCTTGATTAAAAATACAGCACATTTCTCTATCTTAAAAATGCAGTCAGGTGGCTGAGCTGAATTTTGATAAATACTACTTTAGTCACTGAGATCTACAATATTCTTCTGTTTTTCCATGTTATTAAGGGCCCAAGTATTTTGGGACACTGTTCTGTAGTATAAATTTATACATTTTAGCAATTACATGTTCACCATTTGTACACAATTCTATTTTAAAATCAACCTTACAATGTTCAAAGCCATAAACTCTTTTGGCTATTTTAAATTATGTTGATAAACTGTAGATAAGAAAACCATTAACAACTATATCCATCTTCTACCTGTTTTTCTCTTCATTTTATTTTGTAGTCCTCTTGACAAAATTCTAATATTTCATAATAAGTTAGCCATTTGTGTTTGCCTATTATTCTTCTCTATAAAATGCTTCTTGGGCTAAGAACCACAAACAGCTCTTTTTTAGGCGCAATCTGGGTTTGCATCTATTCCCTATTTTCATTGTGGCATGTCTAATATAATGATTTATATTCGAAGAGCCGTGGTGACACAGTAGTTAGAATGCAGCACTGCAGGGCTAACTCATTGCTCAGTCCAGGAGTTTGAGTCTAAGTGACTCCAGGTTTGATTCTGAGCGGCTCTAGGTTGATTCAGCCTTCCATCCTTCCAAGGTGGGTAAAATGAGGACCCAGATTGTTGAGGAACAATATGCTGACTCTGTAAACGGCTTAGAGAGGGCTGTAAAGCACTTTGAAGTGGTATATAAGTCTAAGAGCTATTGCTTTTTAAAAAAATTTCACAATAACCTTGATTTTGTCATATTAAATAGCCATGCCAGCTAAATCTAATGAGCTAATGATCCCAAAGGTTCTTAGCTTAAAAAAAAAAGCTTCCCCAAATATATGCAAATGTTATGGAAGTTAATATTCTTATAAAACCCCTAATTCAGTGGTGGGGTTCAGCCAGTTCGCACCACTTCGGGAGAACCCGTTGTTAACTTTCTGAGCAGTTTGGTGAACTGGTTGTTGGAAGAAATCATTAGGACAGAGAACCAGTTGTTAAATTTTTTGAATCCCACCCACTGCCCTAATTTCACCACAAATAAGAGAGGACATTATATTCCATTGGAGACTGTAGTCCAGACCAGGGTGTTGAGACCAATCAGGGAATTTTGTGTTTTAAAATAGAGCACTTCCTGTCATCCTTGATAATATACAGGATGATTTTCCTTGGGACAACACCTGAGAAGAAAGTCGAATTTCCTTTACATGCCAGGTCCCAATGAAAATCTTGTAAAAGATATTGTTGGAAATCATGCTTATCCTTACACTGATTTTCCAGCTGGTCACAGCGGATTGCTTAAAACTATCTCCATGACTTTTACAAGCAGCTTTTCAAAAGCTTTAATTAGTTCAAGAATGAAAATACTGAGCACCCCACCCAGTTTGTGAATGGAGTTTTTTCAAGTAAAATAGAATGTAGTCCCTCTAATAGAATTCACTTTGCAAATTGCAACTGTTTTTCTTTCCATACAGTAATCTATAATATCTGTAATAAAACTTTACCAGCCTTCAGCTTTCAAAGCTAAGACATAACAGGGGAAACCAAACAGGCTTCATATCTTCAGTTTGAAATTCTCTAATGTGAGTGGAAGATGAAGCTTCATTTAGTTCAGTTAATAAGCTCCTTCTTTTTTTTGTGTTTTTTCAGGGAGTCCTGTGCAGGATGAGAATTAACTCTGGTGCTCTGCTGATGCCAGGCACTTTCCGCTAATCCTGGAATCTTAATATCTAAGAAAAGGCAGGATATTTTGTATAAAATCCAATAACAAGAGTGGAATTTTAATGTGTTAATTATTCATCCTCAGCTGGTGTTCTTAGAATGTCTTCCTGTTCTGAACATGTATTATGAATGGTTTCAGCTATACATAGAAAGGTCTAAGGGGCCACTGCTTCAATTACCTGCCATAAATTAGCTGCCTGCTGTCTTGGAAAGGGATTACCCACCCTGGTGCATGCAAAGGAAACATATGGGTGATGAGGAGCAACAGCCATTCAAAAGGGAAGCATCCTTAATACAGCTCATCTTAGATATTGAAATAGATTATCACATATAAGCACAAAGGTTTCAAAATGCCTCTTATGATCAGAACTGTAAATGCTTTGCCATTAGAGACGAAAGACATGCCTTTGTTTCTCAGACTCAGCAGTTCATCTGACAACCATTTTCCCCACATCATCTGGCACCTTTCAGTCCTAGTGCCTCAGGCTAGAAAATTAGTTAATTGGCAGCAAGTCACCAATTAACAGGACAGGTGGCAACTCAAGAGCAGATTCACCTGATAATTCACTTGCTTGACACCCATCTGAAGTTTCCCATTTAACTGACCTGCTGTACTGACAGGGAAGGGAAGAGAGAAATATCTGATCCTTATACAATCTGCCCATCCCTCAATGCTGTTGTCTCTACTTAGGAAAATAGCAAACTGTCTTCTACCACAGGAGATCATCGGTCAAGCTATTCTCATACTGTGGATGTTGAGAAGAAGCTGTCTGGAGTGCCACCCCCAAACGTTCTTAAGAGATACAAATCTGTGACTCCTGGTTCCTTCTTCAGTGAGGTTCATAATATTATAACAGGGCAAAGCATTTTCCAAATGTATACTCTTAAAAATAATTAGCCATTATTATAGCACTGATGTTGTTACCTATGGTAGTTTGCATAATGAAATGTCTGCAAGGAAGCCATCAAGCTCAGAGAGCACCAAGAAGCCCCTCAATTAGCCATTAGTCTGTTTCTACTTACATACTTATCTGAGTATCTTTCTTTGCCCAGTGACTACCGTCACTTAAGCCTGTTGCAGACAGCCTATCCCTGGGGTTGTCAGGGGTGTCAAATTGGTGGCCCCACCCCAGCTCCACGAATGGGAAAAATGTCATGAAATGCCACGTGATGGCAATGTGATGCTGTGAGTTTGAGATCCATGCTCTACAATAGAGTTGGGGAACCATGGCTCCTTTATGACTTGTGGACTTCAAGTCCCAGAATTCCCGAGCCAGCATGTCTGGTTGTCTTAGGAATTCTTGGAGTTGAAGTTCAGAAGTTATTAAAAGGGCCATACTTCCCCACCCCTTCGTTACAAGGCCACTATCACCAACTGCCCTATGGGAGGGATCCTAAAGAGAGAGGAAAGGAAGCAGGCAAATGCCATTCCAGAAGCCTAATAAACTCTTCTAGCTATCACTATCAACTGTCCTGTGAGAAAGATCTCAGAAATATTTCTTTTTAAATATCATTCATTGTTGATGTTGCTCATATGATTTGTATCCTGAAAAGTAAGATATAATATTAACAATAATAATAATTATTATTCTCCTCTCCCCTTCTCTCCCTCAACCTTGCCCCACCGAAGCCTATCCTATCCTATCCCCCTTCTCTCCCTCAACCTTGCCTCAACGAAGCCTATCCTATCCTATCCCCCTTCTCTTCATAAGCCTTGCCCCACAGAAATATCTCCTATCCTATCCCCTTCTCTCCCTCAGGCTTGCCCCACAGAAGCCTCCCCTATCCTATCCCCTTCTCTCCCTCAGCCTTGCCCCACAGAAGCCTCCTCTATCCTACTCCCTTCTCTCCCTCAGACTTGTCCCACAGAAACCTGCCCTATCCTATTCCCTGCTTGCTGCTGTTAAAGTAAAACTGAAACTCCTCTCCTCTGCTTGTGTTTTGCATTTGGAACAGATTTCTCTTTAAGTGGGTAGGGGGAGTAGAACTCCTTAGCATCAGAGCGTGTTAATCATAATATAGGAAATACTAATACTCTGATGGCCATTTCAAAAAATCCTTTCTTAGTGAGCCAAGAGGAACATATGTGGCAAATTTCAAGTTTGTAGGCTTTACGATTCTGGAAATTTTGTGATGATGCATGAGTGGTATTTTGCTTTTATATCTATAGATTGGATTGAGACTGAATAATAATAAGGAATCCTGCTTCCTTTCACTGAAAGTTTTTTTAGTGTTGTTCTCTACAGAAAGCAACAGTGGCTTCTGCTAGGAAGTCAGAATGATAAAAGGAGCATCATGATGTTCTGGAGCTGCACCCTTCCTCTATGTGTGTGATGATGCATGTCCCAAAGGAGCAAAGTTGTGATGTCAATATGCCAATTTTATTACTCCAATGAAGTAACAAGATCCCACAGGTGTCTTAAGTTGGTCATCGTCTATTTGTCACTTATACTATTGTTATTAAGATATTTGTTTGCCACTATTGATGATTTTTCTGGGAAAATATAGTGCAGTCATTTTCCACTGAGTGGCTTTCTGAGCCACTGTTACTTTGCCTTTGGTATGTATTTCATCCCTGTCATTGTATAGGGCAGTGATGGCTAACCTTTTTGCCATTGCGTGCCAAAAGCGGGGGGAGCGTGGTGGGGTCACATGCATGCGTGCCCACATCCATAATTCTATGCTCCCCACCCCCCTGTGCTCCCCCCGCTTTTGGCATGTAATGGCATGGTGGGCACAGTAGGCCCGTTTTTTGCTCTCCCCAGACTCCAGAGCCTTTCTAGGAGCCTGGGGAGGGCAAAAACAGCCTTCCCCACACCCTCCAGAGGCCTCCAGAGGCCAGAAACAGTGTTTCCTGACTTCTGGTGGGCCCAGAAGGCCCAAAAATCAGATGGCTGGTGTATGCATGTACGCCGGAGCTCAGCTCGCGTGCCCCTCGATATGATTCCACGTGCCACTGTGGCACCCGTGCCATAGGTTCGCCATCACGGGTATAGAGTATACTACTATCCTCTATCAAGGAGCCTGAGTGGCGTAGGAGGCTAATGCCTCCTAAAAGGCAGCATTTAACATCCAGCTAACCTGCAATTACTGTGAGTTCAATCCTCCCCAGGCTCAAGGTCGACTCAGCCTTCCATCCTTTCTAAGGTGGGTAAATTGAGGACCCAGTTTGTGGGGGCAATAAGCTGACTTTGTATAAATATACAAAAGTATGAAGGCTATTGCTTAATGCATTGTAAGCTGCTCTGAATCTCCAGAGAGGGGCGGCATATAAATCAAATTAAAAAACAAAACAAAACTCCACAGTTGTAACTGGTTGAATGGACACCAGATATAATAATTATATAGATAGAAGTTTATTGAATAAGCAGTGGATAGTTAGTGGCAGCAGTTCCAAGGTTTAGTAATAGCAACATGGCAAATCTTAGTAATTTGAAAAAAATTCAACATATAAGGAAGAACAATGTCATTACCTTATTTACTGCCAGTAAATAAGCACATCCTGATTGAGGATAGCAGTTCTGCCACTAACAATTACAAGTGGAAGGATATTATTTTCCAGCAATTATAGTATTCAGAGGACTGGTATGCCTGATCCCAGAAGTAACTCGCCTTTACAATGAGTAGCAATTGATACAGATGCTTCATATATTATAATTGGCTGCTGACAAAGGATGAAGGACAATATGGGAGGAAGTAAAACTAATCACTGCATTAGTACAACGATTCATACAAATGGGAGAAATAGGCTTAAAGTTGTGAAGGAGTCAGAATGAACGTTTAAGTCACAGATTTCACAAAGAGATTGGGTAAAGAAAGAAAAGAAATAAAGATAGATGAAGATTGAGAAAAACATGGCTGAGATCACACAATGCATTACTCCGTAAACCTGGATTAACAAAACCCAATTGCTGTGTCCAATGAACAAGGTAATAACCAAAGAAATACATGGTGCAATGATATAGCATAATATACTGCTTCACACAATCTATATAAGATTATGACTGGGCTCCTCAAAATACATTGACACCCGCACCTAAAAATACCCAACCTCATAGAGCAACATCAAATAGAGCAATTTGATGTTGCTCTATTTTCAAAGTTAGTTTAGGAATACAATATGTTCTCTCCATTCTCCTATACATCTATGGTGTTAATATTATGATCTGCATCTCTTTCCAATCAAGCATTCCAGTTATCCTATCTTGACTTGCATACAATCTAATATTTGTTTAGAATCCCCTATGCAAATTTTAGTTAAACTACTGGCATAATGTTAACCTTTTGTGGTTTTCTAAAGAAGACACCCCAAATTTTCCCTGCTCTCTGTTAGATCGGTGCAGGAAAGAAGATGTGACCAGCAGAGTTCAAGTAACAAGGTTTATTAACGAGAACTGAACTGGCGCTGCGCTGCCGGAGCTCTCCTTATATTTGCTCCGGCAGATGCACTGCCCACTGACAGGGATTCAAAATCTCCCGCCGAAGGATCTTCAGCCAATCCCAGGCGGATGTCCTTATAAGGACATAACATTCCTCCCCCCTAGTTCTTAGTCAGTCAATCAACTTGGAAGTCAGTCAGGTACACGGGACGTCTACGTGCTCGCGTAGACCTGCGCAGTTCATACTCTGGTTGGGTGCTCTCCCGGACGGAGGGTGCTTTCTCGGCTCGGGGCTTCCTCCCTGTTGCCGGGCTGGATCTGGCCGTCGAGGATGCGGGTGATGTTCCCGAACCTCCGGCCGGGTCGAGGACCTCCGCCTGCGGGCGATGCTGGTCTGCTTCATTCCCGCTTGGATCTTGGTGTCGCCGGCACGGATCCCTGCTCTCGACCGGTCCGGAACTCCTGAGCCACGGTAGGTCCCTGGGTCTCCCTCGGGTTCCCTCTGGGTTGGAGTTGCGCTGGTCCGGTCTAGGGTGCGAGTCCGGCGGTGGTGGTTGGGTTAGGCCCCCGGGTTCTCCGGTTGAGTCCGATTCACTCCCGGGGCGGCAGGTGGTACTGGTTGGGAATGGGTCGGCTCTGTCGGGGTGGTGTAGGCCTTCCTTGCAGGGGTGATGTAGGCCCTCTCTGCGAGGCTGGCGTTGTGGTGACAGTCGCCGCTTCCCGTCGTGGGGGTGTTCGCCCTCTTTTGGCTGGTGTAGGCCTACCCTGCAGGGGTGGTGGAGGCCTTCCTCGCAGGGTTGGTCTTCTGCGTGGTCGGGCTGTTGTTGTGGTGCCCTTTGATGTGTTGGATGAGGTCTCCTTCCCTGGAGTGTCGGTCGCCTACTTCACAGGGTTGATGTTGGCTTCCCCTGCTAGGTTGTCCCCGGTCTACTCGCCTTGCTGGATCTTGAGCTTGGTTAGGTGTTGGAGTGCCTGCTCCTCCCAGGTGTTGCCGGTCTCCCCTGTCTGGGTGGTTTAGGCCTACCTCATCAGGGTGGTTTAGTCTGACCTCGTCTGGGTGGTGTAGGCCTACCTCGTCTGGGCGGTTTAGGCCTACCTTGTCTGGGTGGTTTAGGCCTACCTCGTCGGGGTGGTCTCCGCCCGCCTCCCTCCACCTTTTGTGGAGTTGGTCGAGGTGACGTCTTACGACCTGTCCATTTTCCAGCTCAACTCGGTAGGATTTGGGACCGGTTGTGCTGTGTACTGTAGCTTTAAGCCATTTTGGCGAGCCTTGGAAATTGAGTGCGAAGACGGCGTCGCCGATGGCAAAATGACGGAATTGGCGGCTGGCAGTGGCGGGCACCTCGGAATGGTATTGAGGGTGCAGTCTGTCCAGGGGTGACCGGAGTCTTCTGCCCATTAACAGTTCGGCAGGGCACTTTCTTGTGGCAGAGTGAGGCATGATGTGCTGGGTGAGCAGGAAGGTGTCAATGCGCTCCTGCCAATCTCCAGGGCCCATCTTGGCGAGTGACTCCTTGGTGAGCCTCACCATCTGTTCAGCCTGACCATTTCCGGCTGGTCTGTAAGGGGCAGAGAGGGCATGGCGGATGCCCAAGCCTGCCAGGAAAGCTTCCATGGGCACGGACATAAGTTGGGGCCCGTGGTCGGAAACCAAAACGTCCGGAAGCCCATGGGTCGCGAAGAGACGCCGGAGTGCACGGATTAGTGCGTGGCTTCTGTTGTGGTGGATGCCATGGGAATGACCTCGAGCCATTTCGAGTAGGCATCGACCACGATGAGGAGGTGGCGCCCCTGGATAGGGCCCGCAAAGTCTATATGGATGCACAACCAGGGAGAGCTAGGAGTCTCCCAAGGCGTTGGGTCAGACTGTGGCGGCGCTGCTCTGACTTCTTGGCATGGGCTACACCTGGCGACCCAGTGTTCAATGTCTCTGTCCAGTGTTGGGCACCAGACGTAGCTCCGGGCCAGAGCTTTCATCCGGACAATGCCCGGGTGTCCTTTATGTAGGGCTTCAAGAGTCTTTCGTTGGAGCGTGCTGGGAATCAGCACCCGATCTCCCCATAGTAAACAGCCGCTCATGGTGGACAGCTCCCCTTGCTTGCGGCTGAACGGGCTGAATTCGTCGCTGTCAATTTGCGCCGGCCATCCCCTCAGGACCCAGGAGTGGACTTGTCGGAGGATGGGGTCGTTCCTCATGTGCGTAGCCATGTCGGCAGATGTTACAGGACAGCTGCTGTCGTTGTCAATGTGCAGCAGCTCAAGTGTGGGAGCCGGGTCTTCCACAATGTCAGCAGATGGGCATCTGCTTAGCGCATCGGCGTTTGTGATAGACTTCCCCGGCTGGTGGACGAGTCTATATGAATAGCCGGCGAGGAAAATAGCCCAACGAGTCATTCGGGGTGACATGAAAGCCGGGGTCTGCTTGTCACCTGCGAGGAGGCCCAGGAGCGGCTTGTGATCTGTGACAATGGTGAAGCGCTGTCCATAGAGGTATTCGTGGAAACGCTTCACCCCTGCGACAATTGCCAACGCCTCTTTGTCCAGTTGGCTGTAGTTATGTTCAGCGCTGGACATAGTCTTTGAGAAATAGGTGATGGGGGCTTCACAGCCGGTAGGCAGCTCATGGCTGAGAACAGCGCCGACTCCGTAGGGGGAAGCGTCGCAGGTGAGCCTGATGGGCAGCGTCTCATTGTATTGAATGAGCACGCTGTCAGTTGTCAACAGTTGTTTAACGGCTCTAAATGCAGACTCCTCCTCGCGGCCCCACCTCCAGGAAGCCGCCTTTGCCAGTAAGCGATGTAGCGGCTCAGCAATTGTGGCTTTCTGTTGGAGGAAAATTGCATAGAAGTTAAGCAATCCAAGGAAAGCCTGAAGCTCCGCTTTATTTTTGGGGCTGGGAGCTTCATGGATAGCTTTAACTTTTGATTTGGTGGGGTGGATGCCAGAACTATCTATGAGATAGCCCAAGAACTCGACTTCCTGTACCCCAATGATGCACTTGTCCCGTCGGACCCTCAAGCCCTTCTCCCTGAACCGCTGGAGAACAAGCCTCAGCCGGTCAAGGAGTTGTGCCTTTGAGTCCCCGGAGATCAGTACATCATCGAAGTAAGGCACTACCCCTGGAACGCCTTGGAGAAGGCGTTCCATCATGGATTGGAAAATGCCTGGGGCTGCACTGACTCCAAACTGGAGACGGTTGCACTTGAATGCGCCCCTATGGGTGACAATTTTCTGAGCCTCCGCGGTTTGCTGATCAACTGGCAGTTGCTGGTAAGCCTGGGCCAGGTCCAGTTTTGCGAAAATTTTGCCCTTGCCGAGTGAGTGAAGCAAATGTTGCACTACCGGCACAGGGTATGCGCTCTGCGGCAACGCCTTGTTGATGGTCACTTTGTAGTCGGTGCAGATGTGCACAGATCCATCCTGCTTCATGGGGGTCACAATGGGAGTCTCCCATGAAGCATGATCGATGGGTTCCAGGATGCCTTGGGCAATCAGCTTATCTAGCTGAGCATCTACTTTAGCCCGCAAGGCAAATGGAACCCGGCGGGGCTTGAGCCGAATTGGGGTTACCCCCTTGTCCAGATTAAAGGGGATGGGTTTCCCTGTAAAGGTCCCTAACTTACCATCGAAGACTTCTTGGAACTCTCCGATGAGTGAGTTGAGTTCGCCTGTACTAATCTGGTGGATGCCTCCAATAGAAAGCCCCAACGGCTGGAACCACTCTATGCCTAGCAGGGTCGGGTGGCTATGCTCCACGACGGTGATTGGGAGCTGGCCCCGGAACTGTTTGAAGGCGATCTGGAGGCTGGTTCTTCCAGTGACGCCGATGGGATTCCCGCCAAAATCCACCAGCTTGGAGTGAAGGGGTTCAAGTTGGTGCTTGGTTAGCGCTGGCTTCAGTCTCTTTACTTGGTGCCAGTCAATGATGGAATAGACGGAGCCAGAGTCCACTTCCATCGTGCATGGCAAGCCTTCAGCCAACAGCGTCACATGGAATTTGGTGGCACTGTTGTTACTGGTCAGGGCGATCGTCGTTTGGTTCACCGCGCCGCCCTGGGAAACATTGCGATCGTCGCGGCTGTGCTGGAGTGAGGACCGTTTGGATGACCTCTGGGAGTCGCGGCGATTTTCAGGATTCCGGGGCCTGATCGACTCTGGAACCGGATCAGAGGCTCTGCATGCCTCAGCGATGTGCCCCTTCTTTAAGCAACGTCTGCAGGTTGCGTCACGCCAGCGGCAGGAGTGGCGGGGATGGTGTCCCTTGCAACTGCCGCACTGATCGTTGCGGCGGCCATCTTTTTGAATTTCCCGCCTAGATGGGCGGGAAACTTTCAAAACGGTCGACTCCCCCTCTGAGTCTGATGGTGTGGCGGAGTCTTCAGAAGATTCCGGGGACGACTTGCGGATCTTATGGATCCCTCGGGACTGGAGCATTTCGGCGGCGGCTTTCTCGGATGTTTCAGCAGCCGTAGCCTCCTCAAGAACGTCTTTCAGGGACAGTCTTTTCCTGCTCAGGAACTTCTTTTGGAGGCTTGCATCTCTCATCCCGAAGACGATCCCGTCGCGTAGGCATTGTCAACGTTTTCAAACTCGCAGTTTGCTGCGATTTGACGCAATGCCGCCACAAAGTCTTTGATAGATTCGCCTTCCTTCTGATTGGGTTGGCGGAAGGTGAATCAATTCGAGATGGGGGTGCCCGTTGGTGCATAGTGGTCTTGCAGGGCAGTCTGCAGATCCACCCAGGACATGACTTCAATGTCCCTGGGCACGACGAGGTTGACGGCGAGCTCGAGGACGTCGGTGCCGCAGTGAGCTAGGAAGAGAGCCCTCTTCCTCTCGTCGTCTAAATTGTTGTAGCCGTTTCCCCGGAGAAATTGGCGGAAATGGATC
This sequence comes from Masticophis lateralis, assembly GCA_030761175.1. Lineage (NCBI taxonomy): Eukaryota > Metazoa > Chordata > Lepidosauria > Squamata > Colubridae > Masticophis > Masticophis lateralis. The sequence goes on from JAUDYJ010000001.1 coordinate 73,359,303, forward strand.
ATATAGGAGCTCCATTTCTCCCGGCTGGGGTTGAATGGAGCCAGGGAGGCGAACGGCGCTTGTGGCGTTGCCATCTCTCAGCCCGCGTTGAGTGACTTCAGCTCGTTATGGCGATCGTGCCACGCGGTTGGTTCTTCTCTAGTCCTTCGTCGCCAGTGTTAGATCGGTGCAGGAAAGAAGATGTGACCAGCAGAGTTCAAGTAACAAGGTTTATTAACGAGAACTGAACTGGCGCTGCGCTGCCGGAGCTCTCCTTATATTTGCTCCGGCAGATGCACCACCCACTGACAGGGATTCAAAATCTCCCGCCGAAGGATCTTCAGCCAATCCCAGGCGGATGTCCTTATAAGGACATAACACTCTCTAGAGTCAGATGTCCTGTAAGCTTTACTGCTGTCTGTGTATTATTCTGGGAGGTCACTTAGAATAAAGAAGGCAGAATCTGTCAAACTGATTAACTTCCATCAATCTAAGCCAGTATTTGTCCTCTGTAGCAACCTGAAGATGTGTGATCTTCAATTCCATGCTGGCTGGGAATTCTGGGAATTGAAGTCCCCATATCTTCTAGCGATTAGACATTGGTTTAATCGTCCAAGTACTTGCACCAAATCTAAAAACAATTGTTAGGGAACCCAAAGGTGCTTTTATAAGAGGCACCTGGACTTTCTGATTTTTCTTTGAAGACGTTTCGCTTTTCATCCAAGAAGCTTCTTCAGCTCTCCAAGAAGCTTCTTTAGAGTTGAAGAAGCTTCTTGGATGAGAAGCGAAACATCTTCAAAGAAAAATCAGAAAGTCCAGGTGCCTCTTATAAAAGCACCTTTGGGTTCCCTAACAATTGTTTTTAGATTTGGTGCAAGTACTTGGACGATTAAACCAATGTCTAATCGCTAGAAGATATGGGGACTTCAATTCCCAGAATTCCCAGCCAGCATGGAATTGAAGATCACACATCTTCAGGTTGCTACAGAGGACAAATACTGGCTTAGATTGATGGAAGTTAATCAGTTTGACAGATTCTACCTCTTGCATCAAAGCACATTAAACCTATCCTTGAGTCCAGTGGTGAAATCCACATTTTTTTTTACTACCAGTTCTGTGGGCGTGGCTTGGTGGGCATAGCATGGGAAGAATACTGCAAAATCTTCATTCCCACCCCACTCGGGCCAGCCAGAGGTGATATTTGCCGGTTCTCTGAACTGCTCAAAATTTCTGCTACTGGTTCTCCAGAACCTGTCAGAACCTGCTAGATTTCACCCCTGCTTGAGTCCAAGCACAATGAGTCATGTGGAAAACCACCTTTGAGGCAACTTGATGGTTTGATCTCCTACTAGAACCACGAGAAAGGGAGTGGGGGCACGGCAAGGGGTATAATGTTAAGCTAAATCATCTCATCCCCCATCATTGCCTCCCCACTGGCCTCATTTGCAGGTTGTTCACTGACTCCTGTCTCTCTGCCTAAGAATCTAATTCATCAGCTTTCTGCAGATGGGCTCATCTCCTGGGAGTTCAGCTGGCTCTATAATTAGTAGCAGTAGCATCTTCAAAGAAGCAGGGAGAGCTGCTCCACAGAGGCTCCACGTGTTCTGGTCTCCCCACAGGCATCTCTCTCCTCCTTCTCGCTTCCACAGGAGCTCCAGCCCAGGGGGGGTGGGGTATGCCCTTTCTGTGAAAAGACTTCCAAAAATGGTGAATTTAGGGGTAGCTAAACATGGATTAGCTAAACATAGGCAAACAAGAGAGAAGCTGGCAAGGAAAGAGAAGTTCAGCTGGTTGTGCTTAGGGATTATTGCTGTTGGGTGGTGGATGCTTCCTCCTGATGCCATTCCTCAGTAGCCATGGCAGCCAATGTGATGCACTGCTGCTTGTTGGGGAGCAAATGGCTCAGCCTTAATTAAACTGCAGGAGAGAATCTCACAGGACATACCTTTGGATTGTGAAATATTTTGCATGACATCCTTCTCCTGCTTCCCCTCCACTGATTTAATGCTTTAAGAACCCGAGGAAAGTGCTTTATCGATTACTAGGAATTGGCATCTTTGGTAACTGCCCCCTTGATAAAACTGGACTGACATCCATGGTTGTTTCCCTAGATCCATTATAACATTTCTGTCAGGATTTCGTTCATTTGAAAGAAATGAAATAAGGTAGTCCTCATTTAGCAACTGCCTTGTTTAGTGACCATTCACAGTTACAGTGATAATGACCAGTTCTCACGTTTATGACCTTTGCATATCTGGAAAGGAAAGGAAAGCTGAAGTAAGATCATAAGTACGGGCCTGGTTTCATTTCGCAACCACTTCGCTTAAAAACAGAGTGTTGCCAGACCCAATGCTAAACTTTATTCAGATCAGTGGTGGGTTTCTACCAGTTTGCCCCAGTTCGGTGGTGGCGGGAGGCTCCACCCACCCAGCCAGATATCATTAAAAATGCTCTGCGCATGGGCAGAAGTGCTGCGCGCTTGCAAAGCAAGTGTACACGCACGTGCACTTCTGATAGCGAACCGGCAACGCCGGGATTTGAATCCCACTACTGATTCAGATGATTAATTTGGATCCCTAAAAGCTTCTATTTGGAGGACTGAGCCACTTATACTGGAAGTGTGTGTCTTGTGCCAGGAAGAGCCTGGTCTTTCCTTTATACCAAACTTCCTAACCTAGGACCTTCCATATGCATTGGGACCACAGTACAGCTAAAAGGATACATTGACATGGTAATCACCACCATCCTGCAAAGTGGCTGTATCAGAGGTGGTTTTCAGCAGGTTCTGACCAGCTGGAGAGCCAGTAGTGGAAATTCTGAGTGGCCATGCCCCCATCTATTCCCTGCCTCCTGAATCCCAGTTGATTGGGAGGAAATGAAGATTTTACAGTATCCTTCCCCTGCCATGCCCACCAAACTACACCCACCAAGCCATGCCACGCCCATCAAGCCACACTCACAGAACCGGTAGTAAAAATATTTGAAACCCACCACTGGGCTGTATGTGTTGAAAAGTACCTAATGGGCTGCCTTAGATAAGGAATGGTATCATGAGTGGGAAAGATGCTGGGTTTCAAGACGGGAGATGGCTGCCTGCTTCTTTCTTTCATATTTCTATATTTATATTTCCGCCTACTTGCTCACAGAGATTCTAGGCAGTTTACAGATAAAAACAAGAGGAAAAAATCCCCACCAATAACCCCACTCCCTGGTGACAATACACAGTCAAATGTGCTAAACTGCTGTTAAGTAGCACCAGCTGCCTGCAATTACTGCAAGTTCGAATCTCACCAGGCTCAAGGTTGACTCAGCCTTCCATCCTTTTGAAGTAGGTAAAATGAGGACCCGGATTGTGGGGGCAATAAACTGATTTTGTATAAAAAAGAACACCGCTTAGGGGAGGTGGGGGGGGGGGGCGAAAGCCCTACTAAGCAGGTATACACAAAAGTATGAAGGCTTAATGCATTGTAAGCCACCCTGAGTCTCTGGAGAAGGGCGGCATATAAATTGAACTAATACATACATACATACATACATACATACATACATACATACATACATACATACATAAGCAAGCAAGCAAGCAAGCAAGCAAGCAAGTTATTCTTCAGCATATTCCAGGGATGAAATCCAGCAGGTTCTGAGAGGTTCTGGAGAACTGGTAGTGGAAATTTTGAGTAGTTCAGAGAACTAGCAAATACCACCTCTGGCTGGCCCAAGAATGGGGTGGGAATGGAGATTTTGCAATATCTTTCCCCCAGGAGTGGGGAGGGAATGGGGATTTTACAGTATCCTTCCCCTGGAGTGGGAAGGGAATGGGGATTTTGCAGTATCCTTCTCATGGAGTGGGGTGGGAATGGAGATTTTGCAGTATCCTTCCCCTGCCACACTCACCAAGCCATGCCCAACAAACGACACCACGCCCACCACGCCCACCAAGCCCACCACAGAACCAGTAGTAAAAAATTGGATTTCACCACTGACATATTCCAATAGGTAGTGTGTATCATTTCTGCAAAAGAAGTCTGTGTGGTATTCAAACTCCAATTGTAGTTGATTTGGCTACATCTTGGCTATACAAAGAATAACCTATGATTCAGTTTGTCAGCCATTCTTTAGGTGATACATTTGTACTTCAGCAGCATGGTCTGTCAAAATTATGATTTCTTGGGATATTAATATTATGTTTGCTGATGAAGTAGCCCATTTTATGGCATTGATCATGAAGAAAGGCCTACGTAGCATGACACAAATGTTAAATCAGAGTTCAACTAGAGGTAAACGTGGAAACAAATCTGTAACCTCCATCTATATTTACTTATCTTGCTTTCGGCATACTTAGATTTAGAACCATAGACTTTAAAGGCACCATTTAGGTCTCTGGATCTAAATTTAAGCATCCCCAAGTTAGTTGTGAAGCCAGGAGAAAACAGCTGAAGAAACACATCTTTGAAATGTTAGAACTGTCAAAGGCGATGCTCCCAGATGTCAAAGCTTTTTTTAAATCCTAGCCAATGACAGATTCATATCTGGCCATTCTAACAATACACAGTCTGTGATCTTTGGCCATTTCCTGCCAGAATTATTGCACATGTTTTAAAGATGTGTGAATAGAGAGAAGGAGTGATAAAAGTATTTCTATCAAACAGAAAAGGACTGAGCGGTTGTAAAAAAAAAAATACAGTGTTGATTTGGGTGGTGGTGGGATATTCCCTCTAATTGGCGTGGGTTTGCAGAGGTTGTGTTGAAAGGTAGCATAAGGTAATAACAGGGTGCCTTTGTGTTTATATTTCCTGGCTTTTGTGTGATAAATCAGAAATGAGACACAGCCCAGATCACTGAAGAACCAATATATAAATCCACATTGTAGTATTTCTAATGCTAACAACTTTATATTATAACCAATGGCCTTCTTTTACACAGCTTCACATTGTTGTACTGAGATTCAAGGGAAAATGCACTAATGTTCAGAAAATATTCACAGACGGGAAAAAGTTGGAAACGTGCAAACTTTGTCAGGCAAAGCATCACACTTGGCCTTTGAGTGGAAGGTGTTTTTCCAAAAGTAGATAGGGCTAGATCAAACATGTCACCTGGTTGTATTAAAATCGCATCCAATAAATTACTCTTCATATTAATATTTTCCCTCTTTGATCTTGAGATTGCAGCAGGCAGAAATGCAATAAACAGCATGGCAGTTCTCTCCCATGGGAATTTTGTGAGCTGCAATCCTGATACAGCGGATAGATACCAGATTTGGGGAAGCTGCTTTGTGTTAAAATTGAAGTGCTTCTAATGCACATACTTTTAGTCAATAAAATACACTATCCACCCATTAAACGGAGATAACACAAAAACTAAAGATCTTATAATTGACTTCAGGAGGAAGAGAGATGTACATTTACCATTGTACATAAATGGTGATGGGGTAGATGGGTGGGTAGTTTTAAATTTCTGGGCACTTATATCTCGGAGGACCTCTCATGGACTATGAATGCTAACATGCTTGTGAAGAAGGCACAGAAGAGGCTGTACTTCCTGAGAATGCTCAGGAAGATAAATCTATCTCAGCATCTACTTCTGTCCTACTATCGCAGAACCATTGAGAGTGTCCTGACATACAGCATTCTTGCATGGTATGGGAGCAGCTCTGCAGCAGACATAAAAGCTCTACAGAGAATTATTAAAACTGCCCAGAATATCATCGGACTCCAGCTACCAGCCCTGGACGACATCTTCGAATCTCGCTGTTTGAGAGAGTTGGACAACATTCTCAGAGACAGCTAAGGTAAAATAAAAACAAACCAGAGTTGGGATTCACTTACCTTCCCTACCGGTTCGCAAATCTGATATGCACCTCTGTGCATGTGCACAGCCTTCTGTGTATGCACAGTAATTGCACATTATGCCCGGGCGGGGGCAGAGCCTTCCACAATCATCCTTACCGGTTCGTCCAATCCTGACAGAACCAGCTGAATCCCACCACTGAAACAAACACAAGGGTGGGGGGGACTACATCTTTCCAAAAGACAACTGTGGACTGACAATGCCCCAAACCTTTTTGTAGGAAAAGAGAGGGAAAGGAAGGACTTTGGGAGCTGGGATAGAATAGGGTATCCTGAAAGATGGCTGGCTTAAAACCTGGGTAAGAATAATACTTATTGCAACAGGTCCCACTTATAATTGATAAACATAAGCTACAAGTACAAACTGGAATCTGGTTTATAATATAGGCAGATGGTTCACAAATTGCTTTCCTGAACAGAATGGAAATGCATCAGGCAGACAAACAAGGCCTTAATGAGGTCCATGCCTGCAAATAGGTTATACAGCACAAAGAAATGTATGGATTGTGTATATTTTTTCCCCTTTAAGTTCCGTAGTCTGTTATATAACACAGAAGCAGTTTTCCCTTGTCTTTTTTAATTTCTCAGCCAAAAAAAAAATAGAATTTGATTCACGTGCCTACTTAAAAAGTACTCACCAACTTTTTAGTGCAGTAATGAGGTATATATTATGTTATTAGTTTGTGGGTTATTTTTATTTAATTTTAGAATTACTGTAGCTGAGCTATAGAACTCCAGACACTACTAGTATTAAGAGTTCAGATTTTCTGTATTTTTTTACTGCCATCCATATTTTTACAGCCAGGCTAAGATCCTTCCTTCCTTCCTTCCTTCCTTCCTTCCTTCCTTCCTTCCTTCCTTCCTTCCTTCCTTCCTTCCTTCCTCTGCCCATCTCAATCTAATTGATTATTTTTATTCTATTGTTCAGTCCCTTCTTATTCTTTCTGAACTGATGAACATAAAATCAATTTTAATGACTTTTTTCAATTACTTTCAATTTTTCCAAAAATCTCTTGCAAGTCGTCTCTGATATCTCTTTACTATATGTATTCCAAATATTTAGACTTTAATTCATTACTGGTGCTAGAAGAAATCTGGTTTTATTTCTGCTAGTGCTGATTGATGTATTATGATTGCGGTCCACAATTTTCTCAACAATTTTCTCCAGCACCACAAATTTGAAAGTACCCATTTTGATTCATGCATTCTCATGAGCTTTCACAGCCATATGTTAAAGCTGTGGAAACCACAAGCCTTTTTAAAAAAACATTTTAATAGTGGCATACAGACAACTATTTTAGTCACAGGAAAAAAAATACAGGTTATATAATGAGGAGAAAAATCTATAAACATTAGTATTGATTAAAATAATTTGGTTAAAAAATTGATATACTATCAATGTAGTATTTATATAGATATATTTTTTCAATTGATATTGTTCATAACAAGAGACGTGATCTCTGCTGGGACAGAATTAGAATTAGATATTTGCAGGAAAAGGAAAAGATAGAAGATCTATCTCACTCAAAGCCTAACAAAAGTATCATAATGTTGTTTCCTGTGATTAGAAAGTTAACTTATGATTAAAATATATGAATTTCATCTTGCACAGTAAATCTGTGCAAGATTGGAAATCTTTGGAAATCTGCTCTTATCTTCCTGGCTTTCATCTGGTGAAAGCCAGGAAGATGAAAACAGATTTTCAAGGGGCATTACTTAAGCCCTGTACTGTTTCCATGAAATTGGCACATGTCCATCCCTCATAACTTTTACTTTAAATCAGCCATTTAAGGTAGACCCCATCAAGAAACAGATACCACAGGAATTCCAGAAAATCTGCTTTATTGTTCTAGGGAAATGTCTCTCAACCTTAGCAACTTTAAGATGTGTGAACTGGATATGTGGCTGGCTAGGGAATTCTGGGAATTGAAGTCCACACATCTTAAAGTTGCCAAGATTGAGAAACACCGTGGTAGGGTATAATAACAGAATCTTGAAAACCTGTCCCATCTTACAGTAAAAAACAAAAACAAAAAGAGATTCTTTTAAATTTCTTTCTCAAGCTGGCTTCAATTGCTGGCTGTACAATATCTTCTCCAAATTCCTCCTTAATGACTTATATAATTCCTTTCTCCTTAATGGGTCTTTCATACCTTCCCCGAGGTATGAACTTTGACTTCCTTTACAGCTTACTTTCATGCCATCTACTCCAAAACAAAATTGCAATAGCTCTTTGTGTTTCCTGTATAGTAGTCTACAGTAGAAAACAGATCTTTCTGAATCTCACCTAAAATGTGGGCATTGAATCAGTTTAGATTGCCTTTGGAGTAGTAATCTGAATGTAGTTGGTGCATTTCCAAGATTCTCGAGTAAGACATCTCTACACAAGGCTTCCACACAAGTTCAGAATCAGTTTTGAATTTTTTTGATCTTACCACATCGTCCGATTTTGGCTACTGTGTTTCTTAAGTTGATTTCAAAGTGGATGCCAATTGGTGTTTCCCTTTGAATTTCTTGGTTGGTCAAAACATATGGATAGTTTGTTTTTCCATTAGAGAGAACCGGTTCTTACCTCAACCTGTTGCCTGATTTTGGGCTTAAGGTAAATTATTCTATCATGAAGGGTCCTTGGTGCTCTCTGAGCTTGCTTGTTTCCTTGCAGATGTTTCATTATCCAAACTTGGTAGCATCATCAGTGCATGTAGGGAGGGCAGTTTGCTGTCCGTTTATTTTCTAGTGACTTGCCTGTAAATTGTAAGCTATAAACGGACAGCAAACTACCCTCCTTAGTAGCACGGATGACGTTACCTAGTTTGGGTAATGAAACATCTGTAAGAAGCATTCAGGACTGATTCTGAACTTGTGAAGAGTCCTTGTGAAGAGATGCCTTACTCAAAAAGCACCAAGGACCCCTCATGTCAACCCTGAGCTACAAATATTCTCCTTTATTAAATTATTCTATCTTCTGCATAGAACATCAGTGTCTTTTCCTAATGCTTGTGTGTAGAATTTATTTAAATCCCTGTTTCCACTCATCCCTTACTTATTATTTCCTCAATGAAAGCAATGGTGGTGAAATTATAGCATGTTGGCAGTTTTGTATTTAGGCCTTTGCCCTCAAAACGTAAGCAAAATGGAAAAGGCCTGAATACAAAACTGCCAACATGCTATAATTTCAGCACCATTGCTTTCATTGAGGCAGGGGTGGGTTCTAATTTTTTTTACTACCGGTTCTGTGGGCGTGGCTTATTTTGTGGGTGTGGCTTGATGGTCATGTGACAATTATTTAGGATTTAGTAGAGGTACTGGTCTACCAGGCTTTTAACTGCTTGCAGAGCTGTACCGATCTACCCATTTATTTTTTGCAGGCACTGGTCTACCCATTTATTTTTTGCAGGCACTAATCTACTCATGTATTTTTGCAGGCACTGGTCTACCCATTTATTTTTGCAGGCACTGGTCTACCCATTTATTTTTTGCAGGCACTGATCTACTCATGTATTTTTGCAGGCACTGGTCTACTCATTTATTTTTGCAGGCACTGGTTTACCCATTAATTCTACTCATTTATTTTCTTTTAACACTGATCAGCTGTAGGGCGGCCCTTTGAAGCCCCGCAGCAAGAGTTTAAACAGTTTTTTTCCCTCTAGCCATCAGCTGGGACTCAGGAGGCAGCAATTGATTGGGGGTGGGGCCAAATAAAAGGTAAGAATAACCCCTGAGGCAGGGGGCAGGGCGGGGGGGCAGAACCGGTTCCATGACATCGTATCGTCACCACTACTGGCTCAGGAGAACCGGACTGAACCAGGAAGAACCCACCACTGCATTGAGGAAATAATAAGTAAGGAATGATGGTTCAGAATGTTTGCAAGCAACCAGACAAAGGTACATACCGTATATTTTTAGATGTCCCCATGTTGAGTATAATTTTCTAGTGTCAATATCTATTCTATTTACTGGGCAATTTTATGAAATCTGTTTGCCAATGTCTTCAGAGAACCGTCTTGACTTCTTATGCTAGTCTAGAACCTTGAAATTCCTAGGCAATCCAAGTTCTAACCAGGACAGTCACTGCTTAGTTTCTATAATTATAAGCCAAGATGCTGTCACTTGCTCAAGTGAAACTGCCACTAGAAATGTATTTTATTTCATTTCTGGGAAGTTGGGGGGCATTATTATTCCTCCATGATTAGCATTTTCTCAGGGTATTAGTTGAAATTATTATTCTGGTCAGCTGGAGATGAACATTGATTAGTTCATGATGCTTCTGGCATTTTGAGGTTTACAGAAGTGAAGACCATCACAGGTCAGCTTCCAAATGCTTCAGGAGCAGTTATGTGTGTGTGTGTGTGGAGGGGAGGGAACACACAATGTAGCATGGTAGTGTTTCTTCACTAAATTATTTCTAAAGAGCAGACCTTTAGTCCCCACTCACAACAAGCTGATGGTGTGTGATGATCAAGGCAAACAAGACTCATTTTTGGCAGTGGATGGTATCCAGAAGCAGTACACTATAGGGAAGGAGCAGCTGTGCAAGACATTCTAACATGAATAATGATGGCTGGTATTGTCCTAATCCAAATTGGAAGGAGAATATTAGCTTCCCACATTTTGAAAAATGACAGTATTGGACCGTTTGTCCATGTTTCATCTTCCTTGGTTATTATGTGTGAGGGAAGCTGATATCCCACATGACATTCAATCAGTCAGAATAGAGCTGGAAGGGACCTTGGGGTCTTCTAGTCCAAACCAGGACACCCTATATCAGTGATGGCTAAACGTTTTGTTGTTGCGTGCCAAATGCGGGGGGACTGCCGGGGGGGAGGTCGCGTGTGCACATGCCCACACCCATAATTCAGTGCCCTTTGCCCCCCTGCGCATGCACGCGTGACCCCCACACACTCTCCCCGCTTTTGGCATGTGATGGCACAGTGGGCCCGGTAGGCCCGATTTTTGTCCTCCCCAGGCTCCAGAGCTTTCTTGGAGCCTGGGGAAGGCAAAAATGGCCTTCCCCACCCTCTGGAGGCCCTCCAGAGGCTGGAAATGGCCCATTTGCTGACTTCCAGTCGGACCAGAAAGCCCGTTTTTCGCTCTCCCCAGGCTCCAGAGCCTTTCTAGGGGGTTGGGGAAGGCAAAAATGGGCTTCCCCACCCTCCAGAGGCCCTCCAGAGGCTGGAAATGGCCCATTTGCTGACTTCCAGTGGGCCCAGAAGGCCCGAAAATCAGCAGGCCAGCATGCACATCCACATCGGAGCTGAGCTAGGGCAACGCTTGCTTGCCTACCAATTTGGCTCCTATGGTATGCATGCCATAATTTCACCATCACGGCCCTATACCATTTCAGATGGGTGGCTCTTCAGTCTTTTCTTTAAAACCTCCAGTGATGAAGCACCCAAAATGTCTGAAGACAAGCTGTTCCACTGGTAAATTTACAATGACAAAGTATGGTGGAATATGCCAACCGTATTCTGCTTGGTACTTTGGTTTCAAAAGCTATTCCATGTTCCTGCTACTTCCTTTCCCTGCATCTGCTGGTCACAAATGAACTGAGAGTTGCATTTATATTAATGACTGTTTCACCATTCTTTAGAACTAACAGAGACCTTCCATTCAGCGTAAGCAACAAAGCATGAGCAGAAATCAATCCCTCTGCGTGCTTATATGCTTCATTTCTTCTCTTTTCTTTCCCTTTTTTTATTTCACCTACTCAAAGAGAAATACTGTGATTTTGTTCCTGAAGATCTTTTGTGTAGCACTGACACTGTACATTTAAATATCTATTTCCCCCTCTATCATTTGCATTTTAATGCTTCAAACCAATAATCACAAAACCGTCCATGAAGATGTGAAATAATAAGAGGAACATAAAGAACTTTTGATCTGATTGGAAGCCTCCCTTAAAATTATGCCTTAGAGGTGGCAGCTAGTTAATAGGCATTTTAGAGACTGTTTAAATGAATAGGCCACTTGTGGGTATGAGACGAGTAATCTCATGGAAGTGTGAAGCACATCTGGTTCTTGGTCCATGGGCATTTTTCTTCCAGTGGATTTGAAATACTAATATTGGCACAAACCAATTTTTCATTTAGTGGAACCAACATTCTAGTCCAAACGGGAAAGGAATTCACTTTGCACTGTCCTTGGATTTTCTTTGGCTCATAAGGGAAATAAAAGTCATGATGTTTTTGTACTGCTTAGAAGAAATAGGATCACAAATACATTTGGAGATAAAACCAGACCTGGTGCAGTTTCAAAGTAAGTCTCCTAAATGTATGACTCAAACACTCCACCCACCATTTATTAAGGTTAATTAGAAAGTTGCGAAAGTATGTACTGCCTGAATTTTTCATTATTTGCAGAAAAGTAGCAAAAAGCAAAGATACCCTGGGCCATTTGCCTGTGATATCTTTAATTAAGGCATCATTTGTACAGTCCAGGACCATTAGCCTGTCATTCTTTCCTGTTAGGGTTACTCATACTACCCTTTGTGCAATCACAAATAACCCTGAGATGCTTTTCCATGCCAAGGTGATGATATTCTCTTCACCAAGGCACTTCATATCACTACAGGCATCTCCTTCAACATATCCAGTAGCCTGAAAAATTTTATCCCTGCACAGTAGTCTTTTCTGCGAGTTCAAGATGGCGTTAACTATGGATCTGCCATTATTTTATCCCCACAACTACCCTGTTTGGCTGGTTTGGAAACTCGCCAAACTCATCCAGTCAATTCTACGAACAAATAGGAACTTGAACCTTGTTCATCCAGACTCAACACAGGCTGTTGGTTCAATCCCCAGCCATACCCATGGCAGGGAATGGGCTCAAAATTATCTATGGCATTTGTAAAAGCTGTACATAGCAGACAGGATACATACCATTTGGGCCAGCCCTAAGTTTGAGTTCTGTGTACTTATATTTGTTAGTTCAATTTAGCCAAGAATAGCAGCAGTTTGTCCATTTATGTTAGAAACTATTACAATAAATTGCTTTTTGTTAGACAAACATTTCTGGATTGAACACATGGTTACATTCTGAAATTTGTGGTCCTCTGTTGTTGTAATGGCTGCCTATTTATTCCACTGGTTTTAAAAGCTGAACAGATAGACATATTCACAAAAATTCAGGTTCTCCATATCTGGAAGGCTTTAAAGGCTGATCTGTTTCAAATATCACCGTATTTTTTGGAGTATAAAATGCGCCGGGGTATAAGACGCACTTATCTTTTTTGGTGTTTTTTTTTTAAAAAGTTTTTTTTTAATTTTTTAGACTAGCACACATACAAACATACAATGTGTTTTCTTTGAACAGAGCATTTGGCTGGTTCACAAATTTAAACAGTGTTTAGTCATTTCAATTAAATTTAGTTTTTATATTTCCTTTTTGCCATATTTATTCTTCATCTATTTTTTTAAAAAAACCAATATTACCTTTCATCCTCATCTCTAATCTTAATCAAATTCAGTTTTTCCCTCTATTCTATATTATACCCCTTCCCATTGTCATCTATTTTTATATCCATCCTCACATTGGTTAATTATGTAATATTAGAATTGTTTAATACAAATTCAACATTTTAATATAAATCAATTAGTTATAGAACTATCTTTTTTTGTATATTAATCAATATGAACATGAATATTCCAATTATTTCCATGCAATTCAATTTCTTACAAATCAATTAATTATATTTACCAATAATAATAAACCAAATAATTTCCCCCTCTTATGTTACTCATTTTCACATCTTAAACTCTCCCAATAACCCACATAGTTTTGCCCATATAATCCTCCAAATCACATCATTTCTACTTTCATCACAATATATAATTACAAATATTTCAATCATTACAATTTTCCTAATTAAATTTAAAAATGTTCTAACTGTTATCCAAGCTATAATTTAATCCTTTTTACTTTCACCACCATATACTAAAGGTATTTCAATTGTTACAGTTTATACTTATTCATATTTCTAAAAAAAAATAAAAAAATAAAAACTTATAATTGTCTAGATTTCAAAAATACAAAGACAAATATTCCAATTATTATTCATTTCATTTTTACAATCATGATTTCCCATTTATTTCTTACTACTATTCATATTTCAATTCTAAATATGTATAACATTTTTCTCTTTCATTTCTTTTTCTCCCTTCCAATTTTTATTTTTGCCTTTTTCTTTCTCCTTTTTTTCTTTTGTGTTTAAAATCTTGAACTCTCCTCTTTTGCCTTTAATTTCCCATGGTTTGCATCTACCTTTTTTGATGAGGAAAAAGTAGAAAAAGTAATCTCCCTCTGCCTCTGCCTAATTTTGCCTCGTTGCACCAAACAGGAAACAGCCTGCTTTACTTTCAGTTTCGTTTTCAGCATAGCTTGATTAGCACAAGGGAATAAAAAAAATCTGCTCCAGCAATTTAATTCATTGAAGCAAGCAGCAGAGGCCTGAGCAAAACAGCTGAGAGCAAATCAACTGAGAGTCGGGGGGGGGGGAATCTAATCAACTTGCGCTAATTAATCTATGCTGAATCTGAAAGGAGCTATTTTTTCTTGCTGTTTGCTTGCAAGGAGGTAACTGCTGCAAGGCACAGGCCAAAGGGTGGGGGCCAGTTGGTGGGCAGGGCTACATTCGGTGTATAAGACGCACCTAAATTTTCACCCCCTTTTAGGGGGAAAAAAGGTGCATCTTATACTCTGAAAAATACGGTAGCTGTTTGGGAGCTACAGTTAAAGGAATAATCACTCTCCTATCCCCATTTTTGAGCTTCTGGAATATAACTAAGAATGATGGGACACAGAATACTACACTAGATCCAGAATAGTGTAGATTGGCCAGTGTAAAGAGCATAGGGAATAGTTTTAAGCACTGGAAGAAGATCAATGGTCAGATAAGCGAAGGTTGAGCTTGTTTTAAGATAACTTGAGAAAACATCTCAGATAGGCCCCTCCCTAGTTCACATGGAGGGTGGGGGAGATACATTTAAACTTGTAAGGTTCTATTATAATAAAGGTAATCCTCACCTATATGTTAAATTTAAATTTACTGACAAATAAAGGGAGACTAGTATAGCTATTTCAAATTGTTTAGCTCTCATCAGCTAGCCATACCCATCTGGGAATTGAACCTGGCCCACTTACATATTAGGCAGATGTATTAACCTCTAGGCCACAGGCTCTCCTTGCTTTGTTGACTGTACCGGGCGGGGGGGTTAAGTGTTTTTCCAGTGAGACTGGCCTATAAGGACAATCTGGTCTACCCAAATATGGGATGGAGCATACTGCTTCCACTTTTTCCTTTCAGCCCCAATCCAGGAGTCTTCACAGGCAGTTCCTTTCATGAAAAACTATTTTTGTGTTAAATTTAAGCAATATGCGCCATCCCATATTTGGGTAGACCAGGTTGCCCTGATAGACCGGTCTCACCAGAAAAACACCTGACCTATATGGCATTGGTTTTTTAGCCTAGTTTACCTTAGACTGATGGCCAGATCCAGCAAGCTTACCTTATATTTATATATGAATTATGACAAATCAGTGATTCAATAAGATGCTGAAAATCTCTGAACAATTAATATTATAATATTATAAGCAACTGCATTCTCTTCGCTGATGATGTAAAATTATTCAACACCACCCACAATGCTGCTACCCTACAAAAGGACCTTGACTATCTGTCCGAATAGTAAAACAATTGGAATTCCAAATCTCAACCAACAAATGCTCTGACTTACACATTGGCAAAAAATAAATAAATCAAAACACAAAATACAAGCTGGGCGGATACCATCCTTCTGTAAAGGACCATCCCTCTGTAAAGGACGACCATCCCTCTGTAAAGGACCTTGGAGTACTCATCTCAAACAATCTAAGTGCCAGAGCTCACTGTAACAGCATTGCCAAAAAAGCATTAAAAGTTGTTAACCTAATCTTGCATAGCTTCTTCTCTATTGTAATATTGTACTAGAGTATACAAAATATTGTACTAGAGCGTACAAAACAATTGCTAGACCAATTCTCGAATACAGCTAATCTGTCTGGAACCCGCACTGCATATCAGTCATTAATACAATTGAGAGAGTCCTGTGATATTTTATGGGAAGAATCCTCCATTTCTCTACCCACAATAGAATATCTTATGACACCAGACTTGAAATTTTGGGCTTAGACAACTTAGAACTTTGCCGTCTTCAGTCCGACCTAAGCGTAGTACATAAAATTATCTGCCACAATGTCCTACCTGTCAATGAATACTTCAGCTTCAACCACAACAATACACGAGCACATAATAGATACAAACCAGAGGTCGTTTCAGCAGGTTCTGAACAGTTCTGGAGAACTGGTAGTGGAAATTTTGAGTAGTTTGGAGAACCAGGAGTAAAAATTCTGACTGGCCCCACCCCCATCTATTTTCTGCCTCCAGAGTTCCAGCTAATCAGGAAGAAATGGGGATTTTGCAGTAACTTTCCCCTGGAGTGGGGTAGAAATGGAGATTTTACAGTATTCTTCCCCTGCCCTGCCCACCAAACTATGTCCACCAAGCCACACCGACAGAACTGGCAATAAAAATTTTTGAAACCCACCATTGATACAAACTTATGGTAAACTACGCCAAACTTGATTGCAGAAAATACGACTTCAGTAACAGAATTGTTAATGCCTGGAATGCACTACCTGACTCTGTGGTTTCTTCACCAAACCACCAAAACTTTACCCTTAGACTGTCTACTGTCGACCTCACCCCATCTCTAAGAGGTCTTTAATGAGCATACATAAGTGCACCAGTGTGCCTACCATCCCTGTCCTAATGTTCCCTTTTTTTCGTATCTATTTCATGTATTCATAATCATGTTTATACTTATATCTGTTATCTAATACATGCTTGATGAAAATAAATAAATAAAATAAAATAAAATAAAATAAATAAATAATTGCTCCAGTGAAGTCTTTTTTTCCCCTTGCTGACATCCTCCTGCTACCTTACATTTAAAAATGTTTTACTGGGTGTAACATCTCTGCTTAGTGTTCTTTAAGAACTAGTAAGTCTGTTTCCTCTGCCATGATTCCTTTGAATACCTGGATGAAATAGTCTGATTCTTTTTCTCTCTCTTCAGATATGACACTTTATTGAGGTGTCATGGAAGACATTTGCTAATACACAAGCAACATATGGTACCATCTGACATAACTGATTTAAACCGGGTGTTCTTCCTTTTTGCTGAGACATTTTACCTTTTTCTGGATAAAGGGAAGCTTCTAGGGCCGTGATGGTGAACCTATGGCACGGGTGCCACAAATGGCACCTAGAGCCATATTTGTAGGCATGCGAGCATTGCCTTAGCACAGCTCCAGCATACATGTGCGTGCCAGCCAGCTGATTTTCGGGCCTTCTGGGCCCACTGAAAGTCGGGAAATGGGCTGTTTCCAGCCTCTGGAGGGCCTCCGGAGTGGTGGTGGCTGTTTTTGCCCTCCAGGCTCCGTGAAAGCCTCTGGAGCCTGGGGAGGGTGAAAAACGCCCCTATTGGGCCCACCGGGCCATTATGTGCCAAAAGCAGGTGGAGCGCGGGGGGGGGGGGGTGTTGTGCATGCATGCATGGGGGCAGGGCACATTGAATCATAGGTGTGGGCACGCACGTGTGTGACCCCCCCGTGCTCTCCCCGCTTTTGGCACATGATGGCAAAAAGGTTAGCCATCTAGGGAAACTTCAGGTTGCATGATTATATTAAGAAACTTCTGTGTTCCCTTGAAAAATGTTGAAAAAAGTAACCAATGATACATCGTCTTGTAGCTGCTGGGGAGAAATACTGATAAGGATAATCTATGTGTTTATTTTTAAAAAATGAAAATAAAATTAATGGGATTCATTTGCTTTGAATGGAAATCTGTATATGCTTGTTTCCATTTGTTTCTATCGATTTTACTTCTCCTGGCAACAGCCAACATCCTCTAGAGATTAAAACAAAGAGAGAGAAAGCAGCTTTTAAGCAAAAATGATTTTTAGTTCCAAGTTGCTATTCATATAGTACCAAAAAAGAGAAAAACCGAGGATATTTTTCAGGATCTAGGGTCAAATAAGTAAGCTGAGAATCATTTTCCAGACTTGGGAGAAGAAATGAAGTAGCCCCAGAGGGAGTCTGGCTAAGCTCTGGGGAAGAGCTGTAACCCAACCTAGGACAAACTGGAAGTTGTTGGAGAGTCTGCAAAGTTTGTTACAGCCCATCTGTTTCTGAGATTTTGACTGGAAATTCCCAGCACATCTGGATGATTCAAGGAAGACAGAGCTCTCTGGCAGGTGGGCTAGACTGAGGGAAAGTGACTGGCCCAAAGCCACCAGGCCAGCTTTCTTACTTAAGATCTTTCAGACTTCTGGTTTCTAATTCAGGACCTTAACCACTATAAAAATTGCCCTTTTATTGATGTTACATCAGTTGGTGTAGTTTCCTCATTAATCATTTCCTACCTTTTCAAAAATGACCCAAGCCATTTTGCTGCTTAAGGCAAATCTCCAGTCCCTCCCCATTCCATATCCAGAAATTCGCCATTAGCAACAGGATAGTGTCTTCCACCACACCTGGGGTAGCATGAGATTTAGAAACTCAGCACAAGAGTTTAAACATGGAAAAGCCAGAAAGTTGTACATTTGGTCTCAACACTTATTGCGTGAAGTGAATATCTCACACTGATGGAACTTTAGAAAAAAAATCTGTAAGAGTAGTTTGATAGAAGAACTTAGAGAGGTGGTGAGCTAAACTTTGTTGAGTATGTGCAAATGGAGGCTGGAGAGTCCCTTGACATTAATGTTCTCCTTTGGATTCCCACATAGAACAGGAAGTTGAGCTCATTGATCACATCTGGAATGCTCTACCCGACTCCGTTGTTACCTCCTCAAACCCTGATAGCTTCAACCTTAAACTGTCTACCATGGACCTCACCCCATTCCTAAGAAGTCCGTAAAGGGGCATGCATAAGCGCACCAGCGTGCCTACTGTCCCTGTCCTACTGTCCCCATTTATTTGTATTCATTTCCTTCATTCATGTCCACGTTCATATTTATACCTGTTATCTTGTACTTGTTTGCCAAACTAATAAATAAAATGAATGAATAAATAAATAAAATCTGCCCTTTCAAACTCTATAATCTCTAATTCTGACTAATGTTACAGTCAGTCCCCCCTGCTCAAAGAGTCCTCTACTTCTATACCGCCTCACCTGCAAAAGCTTCTTCAACATTTTCCAGACTTTTGTCTCCTCTTCTGTGAAACACCTACATGCCAGCTGGACAAAATGATGCTCTGCTGGCATTTCAAGATGAAACGTCTGCTGCAAATTACTAGCTATTGTGACAGAAGGGATTTTAGCAAATTAGGTATTGTAAGATGATATGAAACATGACCTAGAAAAATATGCAAATGGCAAAGAGAAGGGAAATTGCTCCCAAGTATAGAACTGACTTACAAATGTAAGCCAAATGTTTTGTTAAGGATTATAAAGTAAGGGACATTTTGTTTTAACTTGGAAGAAGTCTAGGTATTTCTCAAAATACTGGACTTTAAAATGAGTTGGTCATATTAAATTCATACAGAATATAGAAGGAGAGGTAATCATCATTTTTCAAGAATATTAAAATGAATCACACTGATCCTTTTTCGATATATCTGATAATATCAATATATAAGATACTCTTGTATTCCTGTTCTAACGTCAATCATGGCTGAAGCTATGAACAAAGCCTGTGCATCCATAAACTATTGTTTTGAAGAAACCAAAGAACAAGTTGATTTGACAAGGGGCTTTGGCTCTCGGTGAGCTCTCTGAGCTGAGCATGATACTTCTTCTATGTGCAGTCATGGTATAATATGTACTTAGAGCAGTTCTTCCCAGGATAATGTCCTCTACATAAGTTGATCATTGTGGTGGAGACTTCTGGATGTTGTAATCCCAAAATGTCCGGAGAACACCAGATTAAGGAACACATGATCAGCAAAATCACTTGCTATACAGGAAGGAGCTTAGGTTTTAATTGCATCTTACTCAAAATTTTCTTTTTCTTGACAGATCAATAATATGACTCATTATAAATCAGCTCTCGTGTTCTTATTTTAGAACATGGGGCTCTTTTTCTGACAAACCATGTGAAATTGTCACATTGACAAGGATGGTGGTATGGCTAAAAATAGCCATATGTGTAAGACTGATGTGTAATATTATTTCTGTCATGGAATATGACACTAAGCAACACATGCAAGAACAAATTACAAGGTGTGTTATGATGATGCATGCTGCATGCGCAAATTAACACTACATCCTACATTGCAATCTTCCCAACCCCCTTCCAATTTTTTCTTCAGATGTTCTTCGATGTACTTAGATCTTTGCTCAATGTTAGTACACAAAACTGTTTCAGTAACACAAGTACAGGTAGTCCTCAAGTTACAACCATAATTGAGAAATTTGTTAGTTAAAAAGTTAAAAATGAAGTTTTGCCCCATTTTAAGACTTTTCTTGCCACATTTGTTAAGTGAATCACTGTAGTCATTAAATTAGTAATGCGGTTGTTAACAATCAGCCTGAAAAAAACACAAGTCATGGGTCAGGACGTGGATTCACCTCCCTGGATTACAATCTCTGTACAAGAACTGGAGGTTGTCCATGACTTTGTGTACCTCGGCTCAACTATCTCTGACACTCTCTCTTTAGATACTGAGCTGAATAAACGTATTGGTAAAATGGCCACCACATTTTCTAGACTTACAAAGAGAGTATGGCTTAATAAGAAGCTGAGGGAACATACGAAGATCCAGGTCTATAGAGCCTGCATCCTGAGCACACTCTTGTACTGCAGTGAGTCTTGGACCCTCTACGCACAGCAGGAGAGAAAGTTGAACACCTTTCATATGTGCTGTCTCCGATGAATTCTTGGCATCACCTGGCAAGACAAAGTTCCAAATAGCGCAGTCTTGGAACGTGCTGGAATTTCTAGCATGTATACACTATTGAAACAGCGACGTCTACGCTGGCTGGGGCATGTCATGAGAATGGCTGATGGTCGGATTCCGAAATATCTCCTGTATGGAGAATTAGTGCAGGGAAAGCGCCTCAGAGGGAGAATACAGCTGCGATATAAGGATATCTGCAAGAGGGACCTAAAAGCCTTGGGAATGGACATTAACAACTGGGAAACCTTGACCTCCGATCATTCAGTGTGGAGGCTAAAGACGCAGCATGGCCTTCTCCAATCCGAAGAGACACTTG
The DNA here is from genome assembly GCA_030761175.1 of Masticophis lateralis. NCBI lineage: Eukaryota > Metazoa > Chordata > Lepidosauria > Squamata > Colubridae > Masticophis > Masticophis lateralis. The sequence continues at coordinate 73,380,378 of JAUDYJ010000001.1, forward strand.
TTTGGCAGGCTGAGGCAAAGAGGCAGTTCAGGAACCAGCGAAATCTGGAGGCTGGGCAAGGGATAGAATGTATCTGCCCTCAGTGTGGAAGGAATTGCCATTCTCGAATTGGCCTTTTTAGTCACACTAGATGCTGTTTTAGGACCTCTTTACAGAGCACGATACCATAGTCTCTTGAGACTGAAGGATGCCAATGATAGTTGTTAAGTGAATCTGCCTCCCCCTTGACTTTGCTTGTCAGAAGGTCGGAAAAGAGGATCACGTGACTCCAGGACACTGCAACTGTCATAAATACAAGTCAGTTGTCAAGGATCTGAATGTAAATCATGTGACCATGGGGATGCTGCAATGATGGTTAAGTGGGAAAAATGATCATAAGTTACTATTTTCAGTGCTGTTGTATCTTTGAACCGTCACTAAATGAACTGTTGTAAGTCAAGGACTACCTGTAAGTATGCACTGGGAACTAAAATTATGAGCTGCGATGGCGCAGTGGTTAGAATGCAGTACTGCAGGCTACTTCTTCTGACTGACAGCTGCCTACAGTTCAGCCAGCAGTTTGATTCTCATTGGCTCAAGGTTCATGACTCAGCCTTCCGTCCTACCAAGGTTGGTAAAATTAGGATGCAGATTGTTAGGAGCAATATGCTGACTCTGTAAATTGCTTAGAGCACTGTGAAACACTGTGAAACAGTATATAAGTCTAAGTGCTATTGCTAAATGCTATTCTAGAAAGGCGAATTCTGGTGCATTGCTAAGGCAAATTTAATGAAAAAAAGGCAGAAATGTATTTATTGAATATATATTGGCAGTAAGAAATATTGATACTATTGCAGCAATGCACCTGTCTGGTGGAAAGTGGGCAAAACTTCAGCTTAGATGTCTTAGCTTAGGCTTCAGCCCAGCACTTGAAAATCCCGTTATCAGGATTTGTAATTGTTTTCCAACAATACAAGAAAATTGAGTATTGACAGTAGAGTTCCCCAGTTCTCCACCGCTGAATTTCTTCACAATAATGAGAGATACTGTATTGTGAAGTCTGACTATACTGCCACATGCACTCTGATAGCAGCTCCTTTTCCAAAAATCCTCACTGCTGATTAATTCAGAAGACATTTTCGCCTTTGGCCAGATTCTGGATTGCCCCTCGCCCAATTTCATTTGAACTCTTTAAAATGCTGCTGGACTGTTGCTGTTCTTCTTTGAGAAGTAGATAACTATCAATGCATTTGTATGCTAGTTTGTTCCCAGATGAGCAAGCACAGGATTGCAGCCTCAGGGCATTTCCACCAAGCATCATTTCTGTGTCCCAGTTGCCCCACAACAATTTCAAGCAGACTTGCTGATTGTCATTTCTGCTGATCTAGGAATGCTGAATCAATCAGTGGCTCCCCCCTCCCCAAGCTGATTAATAAGAGCCTGCAAAAGATGTCACTTTATTGCTATACCACCTGTCATTCCTCACCTTCAAGCACATAGTAAGGTAAAAAAATAAACTGAAAGCACATGTTTATACATAGTTCTTTGGTCATTTGCAAAAAAAAAAAAAAATTACTTGAGCCTCTATAAGCCAAATCATGTCATTTTTTCTCCTATATTAAAAGCCTTGTTGAAAGCTATGTGGGTCCCATGAAGTCATACCGTCAATTTTGCTATTAATTCTCCCTGATATTGCCAAGTTGCAATAAATCTTAGTTGAGACAGTAGCTCAGTTTGTATCAACATGCTTTTCTGCTTATTGTTTCACAATTTTGACAATTTCTAGACATCTAGGGGGACGTGGTGGCTCAGCGGCTAAGACGCTGAGTTTATCAATCGAAAGGTAGGCAGTTCAGTGGTTCAAATCCCTAGTGCTGCTTAACAGGGTGAGCTTATCCCAGCTTCTGCCAATTTAGCGGTTCGAAAGCATGTAAAAAATGCAAGTAGAAAAATAGGGACCACCTTTGGTGGGAAGGTAACAGCGTTCCATGCGCCTTTGGTGTTTAGTCATGCCGGCTACATGACCATGGAGATGTCTTCGGATAGCGCTGGCTCTTTGGCTTTGAAATGGAGATGAGCACCGCCTCCTAGAGTCAGGAACGACTAACACATATGTGCAAGAGGAACTTTTTCCTTTACCTTTAGACATGTGGACTTCAATTCTCAGAGTTCCTGAGACAGTAATGGCCATACTTGAGAATTCCAGATTTTACTGATAAATACATACATTGTTGAGAAATCTGGAAGTTGAATTTCCCAAGCATGGGAAACCTGCCATGAAAGAACTGTTAGAGCAGCTGAAACTGAGAAATCAAAGGAGGGATGAGGCAAGACTTATTTCTTTCAGTGAAGAAACAGATCACCCACAAGCTTACAACATTGCACCAAAAAGATTTCATCATCATCATCAACAACAAAAACAATATGACTGTATCATAGCAAAACTGGAAAGAATTTGACACAGCTGCTAAACTCAATGAAAGCCATAAGATCCTAGAGGCCTATGAGGCAAATGTGCCCTGAGACTTGGTTTGAACAAAACTTTTTAAATAGAAAACCCAAATGCCATCCTCTCTTCCATTTGTTTCCCTCCTTTGTTTCTCTATAGCTTCTTTAATCTCTTAATATGAAAAATCCATTCCAGAAGGGAAGAGGGAAATGTTTCACTATGGCTTTGAATTGGTAACTCTGTATGGGGTCTAGAAATATCCTTAATCAGGACTCCAACTTTAGCACATCTTTAAAATCCTTGACTTATATCCCCCCCCCCTTTTTTAAATGAACAATACTGCAGGAATGCCAATCTAGATTGGGATTATTGCAAGGAAATTGATTTTTTTAAAAAAACTTTGACACTGCCATTTTCCCCAACAATAGTTCCCCTCCAGTGAAACTGTTAGTTGAGAGAAACAGCAAGCAATCGAGAGAGGGGAAATGTTAAGCAACAGAATAGTTTTAAAGTAAAGACACAAGAACTTGGCTCGGGGTAAATAATTATAGGGGCTGATTGATGACCAAATGATGTCATTGAAGCGAGTTAGGGAAGTTTTCATTCATTTTCTCTCTGGATTTATTTGTTTGGAAGGAAAAAATAGTAATATAGGCTAAAGACATTGTGTTATCATTTCTTTCAGCTAGAAATCACCATACTGATTCTGGATGTTTTTTACACGTGAAAATGAAAAGGATAACAGTTGCCCACCTCAAATATGAAGAACAGGGACTGCTCCAGATCTGCCACCCTGCAGTATCTATTCTTAATAGTGGTGGTCAATGTATAAAATCTTTTCAATGCCATTCCTAACATTATATCTTGTGAATAGCTGGCCATTGTTTGCACTATTTTGCCTATGCCTTTGCCATTTTTATATTTAAATGTATCTTACTTTGTATATACCGGATGATATAATAGCTGGAATTCTGAACCTATTCAACAATTTAAAGTCTGATGTAGAGAAATGTACAAGATGGACAAAATACCAGCCTTTCCATTAGACTGAGAGTGGGTAGCCTTGTTACCTTCCCTCTCCAGAATCCCCTATCTCAGAGCATACCACGGAAAATAGCCAACCATCAAATAAGTGTTTTTTGTTTAAAAAAAAACAAAGCAGCAGGAGGAAAATTAGCAAAAGGCTAAATGTTATAGTCTCACCCCTTTCCATGACATCCCCTGCCTAATGGATGAGGAAGAGAGGGAGGAATGGATTGTCCCCTCCCTCATAACACAGCCAGTTTAGGGGACTGATATTCAATGCCATGAAAAGCCAAAGCCTTGATCTAAAAAAAAAAAAAAAAAAAAAGCCTGCTTTCTTTTCTTCTCTCCCTCCTCAATAGAGCTCAGAAAATTTCCAAGTAGCTGGAAAATGAAGGTGTTCAGTGAGGATTAGCGTGTGTGTCAGCCTATTGGAATTTTGCAGGGTGGGGGAATAACTCATACAGGAAGAATTCAGAGGCAAGGAAATCACTCCCCTGCCAGTTTTTTAAGCTGGGCTGCTTCCTTTCCTAAGAGGATTTCTCTTTTCACTTCCCGGTTGATAATATCCCCTCTTGAAAATTGCCTGCTGCAATATCTTCCCAGACGTACTTCAGAAATATTGCTGCATTTCCATTCTCTGGATGGAATTGACAAATAAACCATTTTTTCACATCAATCTTCTATAATTAACTTATTTTTACAATTTTACTTTATTAGATGCACAAAACAAGAAAAGAAAGAGAGGGGAAAAAAGTGACCTCTCATTAATTCCTACATACATATTCATGTCTTATTCTAACATTATTACTATTAATATGAAGGGAAGTTTGGTTAAATGTAGAAGGTTGTTTTTTTTTAATTTAAGTACAGAATCCAAATTTCTAAATGGGCTTCTAGTGGAAAAATGCAAAGTCAGTTATTGGAAGATGTGGGTCAGTGATGAAATCCAATTTTTTTTGTTACTGGTTCTATGGACGTGGCTTGGTGGGCATGGTGTGGCTTGGTGGGCGTGGCAGGGGAAGGATATTGCAAAATCCCCCCCCCCCTGGGGCCAGCCAGAGATGGTATTTGGCAGTTCTCCAAACTACTCAAAATTTCCGCTACTGATTCTCTGAACTGCTCAAAATGTCCACTACCAGTTCTCCAGAACCTGTCAGAACCTTTTGGATTTCACCCCTGATGTGGATTCTTAATATGCTTTATATTTGATGGGAAATGGCCCTTTCTACTTTGCAATACCAATTTTATTCCTCCTCTCACTTGCCCATGTTAAATGTATGTAATAAGCTATTCTCATTTTCTTTCTGTTAGCCTAGTGTGTTTCAGTTTGGCAACTTTAAGATATGTGGACTTCAACTCCAGGAATTCCCCAGTAAGCATTTGAAAACATTACTGTGGGCTGGGGTCAGCAACCCGCAGCTCTGGAGACGCATGTGGCTCTTTCATCCCTCTGCTGCAACTCTCTGTTGCCGGTCAGCTCCACAATTGATAGGGCTTTCGGTTAGGACAGGTAGAGGAAAAAGGATGCCGCGCTAGGAGGAGATTCTATGGTGGGGAAACTGGACTTCCGGTCAGTTCCAGAATTGAATGGGGGGCTTCTGGTTAGGACCTTTGTGGATCTTTGAGTGTTTAAAGTTGCCTACCCCTGCTGTAAGCTAATCTGTAGCCTGATTGTATACAATTCAAAAGGAGACAGAGACAAGATTCTGCTATATTTCTCTTTCTAACCCAGGTGACAAGAACTGTAAAACTGTTGCTTTTCCCACCAGCCCTGTAAATACACACCTACAGAATGGGAAGTGATTGGAACTTGTTTTGTTAACACGAGTGGGAAGGGAAAAGCAACAGAATGCTCTAATGCTCAGGGGGAGTGTTAACTGCTGCCTGGACACCTAGTCATCACTGTGACCAAAGGGGAGGAAGGAGTTGAAATCTATTGAGTGAAAAACACCATCAGAGTTCATAAAGCTAATGAGGAGCAAGAGGGTAAAAAGGCAGTTATAACATTAATAACTAGTTAATAAATTTAATGTGGGGGTGGGGGTGTGTGGAGGGGAGGGAGAGGAAGACATGCCTTTGTTTCCAAGAAACTGATAAACATAATGCTTCACACATACATATTTCTGAGGACAGAGTTCTGGATGCCAGACAATTGTCATATGGTAAGTATTTTCTTTGCTCAATTTACATACATCAATTCAAACACTGCTGCTGCTATTGACTTATCAAGAGACTTAAGCATTGAGAGCAGTGGCGGGTTTCAACCGGTGTTACAACCAGTTTGCTCTGTGCAAGCGCATTGTATTTCAAAATACAATGAGGCGCGGCAATCCGCTCTGCCACATCTATCAGCTGGGCTAAAAACGAACAAATATAGATAGGTATAGTGCAGGGGTGGGCAAGAGGGCCCAGCTGACAGTCAGAGCAAACCAGTTCGCTCTCAGCTCACCATCGCCACTGCCGGCTCGCCCAAACCAGGGTGAACCGGTAGAAAGCCACCACTGATTGAGAGGCAAAGTGAATGGCAGTCTAGCCTTTGAATTTCAGAACTGGCCAATGTTGTCATCAGAAGGAAGGTTTGATGTTGTTGTTGTTTTAAAAAAGGGAACACAGATGATTCTTTTGCATTCTGTATTTCTAGCTGAAGCAGGTTTCCTAAGGTCTGAGCAACTGTGTAAATTGGTAGAAAAGTGAGAAGACAGATTCTGGACCATTTTTTTCAGCCAGTCCCCAACAAGTCAGCTTCCTATTATATTTGAGAAATAGGGAACCATATAGCCAGATAATACTGATTTACAACTTACAGCATCCTTTCCATTGTTTATGCTCTTTGGGGACGAATCCACTCCTTTCTGTAATCCATCCCCTTGCTGGATACTTCAAGGTCTTAATTCCCCCTAGGCAGATTACCTACAAAGTGAATTATTCTTGTTCTCCAAAGGAGTCACCTAAGCATATTTCATCTTCCCTCCCTGCCTTTAAAACTTTAGAAAGCATATTTTTTTGAAAGTGATTGTCCCATACTCTAGTACATAGGTGTCAAACTCACCACGTCACGTTGCCGCCACATGACATTTTGCGATGTTTCCCCCATTTGTGGAACTGGGGTGGAAGTGGCCTGCACATGATTCATCCAGCTCATGAGCCACCAGTTTGACACCCCTGCTAAGTCCTATTAACAACCTGGTGCCTTCCAACTTATTGGGATTGCACTGACTCTTCAGCGGATAATCTGAAAATAATTGGAGGTTGAGAAAAGACTGCCAAGTCAGAAAAGATGGTCACTAACAAAATGATTTTAATTGTAACCAGTTCCATGATTTATGGGAACATCTGGAATTGCATTTCTACTCATGTCTTGCTATCCTCATCAATTCCTATTGTAAAATACCAAATTATAAGCTTGCCAGGGTAGACATCTTCCTAATACTGTTCTTTAGATTTAGAATGATACAATTCATTCTAAGCAACAACATATAAAATAATAGGGAGAGTATTTGCCAAAGTTCATTAACAAAGAGAACTGAAATATTGTCTTATCCAAAAACTATTAATACCAAGGTGCTACAGACAAAAATGAGAAAACAATCATTTCTATCATGCCTATTGGGTCTATTCTTCAAATATATCTGGATGTTAGTGGTTGAAAACAGGAAGAGCTCACCATAGATATTTAATCCAAACTTGCAAAAATAATTCTCATGATCGACTCTGCTTGTGACTCAGAATTCAGATTTTTATCTTTGCTCCCATGTGAGACCTTTTACTAATTACCACATGACATTTTTTATTGATGAAATCTCATCTTTTTTGGTGAAAGAAAAAGGGAATCCCGAGTTGGTGCAAGATTTGAACAGCTTGGGGAGAAACGTAACCAATTTCGGTGGAGCTCTTGAAAAGGTTGAACTGTTTTGCTGCTGTCTAATGATGTGCTAATACTGATGTAGAAAGTTAGCACTCACCCTTCTTCTAGAAGAATGAAATATTCTAGGAAATTTTAAAAAGGCAGAATATTATACCTCCCTGGATGAGAAAAGGAGCAATGTGCTCTTGGAAAGCAGCCCCCACCTTTGTTAATAGCCCCAGAAAGACTGAGCTATCCTATATACAAGACAAAAGGCTGGGCCAGCTTATCTACAAAACAAAAGACCTTCCCCCTCAGGACATGATCCAAACCAGGACAAAGCCATTAAACCATAATAGAAATTGCCCAACACCCTTTTAGAACACATGCCTCTTCATTACATCACCCAGCACAGTTCAACCAAGCCTGGGACTCAAGACAACCTACAAAGTTACCCCTGCACGGCCCCATGGGAGTCTGACAACCATTCAGGATACCTGTCCTTACACAGGAACAGGAAGTTCCAAGGTGGGGCCCAAGAGAGGGTAATAAATCTCTTTGTCTCTTTCTTCCATGTGCTCATTTGCCCAGGATGCAAAAAACCTATGTAGTCCTGCCCACCATTAAACCTTTCCAGATAGCTTCCATGTTTCCAGTATCTTTCTCCCCATTTGGAACTGAACCCAGATGGACATTTCTTCCAACACTGATATACAGGGACCCTTTTCATGGACATAAAAAGGAGTGAAACTTTGATTACATGTCACAGACATGTTGACTCTCCCACCCATCCAGTGAATGTTTAAGACACTTCCTGCCATTTGTTAAAAAAAAGGGGGGACTATATTATCTAGATGCATCATTGCTTTTTCTAACAGAAGACTTCATGGTCACTGGGCTCCCTGCCATCAAATTATCGCTGTTTTGCAAAGCCACAGTTGAAAAACAGAAATCCCCATAAGACAAAATGGAGCTGGAATTCTTCCTTTGAATTCTCCTGGGTTCTCCCTCGTCCTGTTTGAACCTCCTCGAGCAATGTGGTTGCCTCAAGCTGCTTCCCTGGAGAAACAGCTCTGTCCGCTTAATAGCAGGCTCAATCCTCCGTTCTCTCTTCTTGGTTTAACAGTCTGCCTTTCTTATTTTTCTAGAGTAGTTTCTCAACATTCAACAGTCAGCATGTGCTGGCTGGGGAATTCTGGGAGTTGTAGTCCATACCTCTTAAAGCTGCCAATGTTGAGAAATACTGCTCTAGAGTGTTTATTTCCATAGCGGAGTGACACTGCAGCCTGTTGACAATAAGAGACTGTAATCGGTATCAAGAGAATTGTTGAACTAAATGGCGCTCTCAGCTGTGGTCGCAATAAGCACTGGTGGATGACTGCAAATTGGCTTATTATACGTTTACACTTTGCTTTGAACCCTAGAACAATGACACCTGATTTGATTCCATCTACTACTATCCCGATGCCTCTGAGAGAGGCCTGCTGATTTTCATCCCCAGGCAATCTCACAGCAGTTCTTCTTTTGTTGAAGAAAGCTATGCTGCCAGATGTATTCCTTCAAACGCCAAGGAAATGCTTTGTCAGGGTTCCTACGGCCAGGCCAGGGATGCTTTGCGAGTTGACATGCTTAGAGAAAGTCTTAACGGGCAAAATGGGAAGAGGAGGAGGAGAGGGGGAGAAGGGGAGGGGAATGAAGAGGAGAAAACCAATGATTTATATTAGTGTATATTCACACTAAAAAAGCAAAATGTTCTTTTTAATAAATAAGTACATTGTAAGAATAAGAGGAGGAGGAGGAAATCAATGGTTAACATCAGTGTATATTCACACTAGCAGAGAAAAATACATTATTTTAATAAATTTAAAAAATTGTTAAAATAAGACGAGGAGGAGAAGGTGGAAATGGTTAATATCAATGCATATTCATGCTCAGAGTGAAGTACATTTTTTAATAAACAAATATACAATTGTTATAATAAATGGAGGAGAAGAAGGAGGAGGAGGAGGAGGAAGAAGAAGAGGAAGCAAAGGAGGGACTTTCATTGGACAATTGTTAGAAAGTCCCCATACTTAGAGATTAATGGCACTTTTACCCATCTGTTTGCCAGGTGGAGCAAGACTGGGGTTTGGGGTGTGGTGGGGTAGAAACATAAAAGAAAGAAGAATCAGAATAGAGTCCTGAGAATTTTACCTGAAATATTTCAGCTCTTATTATTTCTTCAGGTTAATCTCCATTTTAATTTTCCAACCTTTGTCAAGGTAATTAAGCATATTCAGTCTTGGAAAGGGGGTGGGAAGGCAGCCCGTAAGAAACTGCACACAAGAAAAGCAAAACAACCCTGCGTTATTTTAAAACATTTGTGTACCATTAGTCAGGCATGTACGGGGAGCCCTAATCTTGCTAAGATAAATAGCTGTCAGCATCATCCTGCCGTCTAACAAATTGCTTTCGCCTCATTCCCAAGAAGCGTGGCTAAAAATAGCCCGCGACAATGATAAATGTGGCCGAGTGGAAATTCTGTTACCAGCAGGGCTCCACTTCTGCTAGCGATTCTAGTAGGGATTTAAAAGGGAAGAGGGCAACATTTAAAGCTGGCTCTGTACAATCAGAATTCACTGCTTTTTTTTTTTTTTTTTTTTTTTGAAGGTGTGCATTTCTCAGGTCCCTGTAATATTATTGTTTCGCATTTTTGCCACAGAAATACAGAGGTGTCTTCGAGGACCACAATATTCTCCACAATACTTAAGACTTCGGAGATTATTTCTCAGCACTGTTTATATTCCAGATAAATGATGGATTCAATGTCCTGACATGGCAGGCTGGTCAATGCCAAGGAAGTCGATAAGGCTGACCTCCAAATTATCTGAGATTTAAGCATAAAGCTTGAGGAAACAGTTCTACTAACAACCTTTCTCCAACCTGGTGCTCTCTTGGTATGTTGGATTACAATTCCCATCAATTTTCAGGCATACTTAGTCATGGTTGCTGGGAAATTTGGAGGCCCAATACACAAGGACAAATCTAGAACCATTAAATTTTAGGGAGAAACAAACCAATGACACAGGGAAAAAAAAACACAATGATTTTGAATGAATGTTGCTTGTTTATTTATCTTAAGGAAGCTGCATACATCTGTTGTCATGAAATTAAAGAAATATTTCTAGAATTCTTTTTTAGAGCAAGAGATTTGATAATTTGCTTTTGTATATTCATGATGGTCATGTCTCACGCTGTCCCTTAGATATTAGCAAAGCTCTTGCCAACTGATTTTTCAGAAGTGTAATTCAGCTCTCTGAGGGAAATATATTGTCAAATACTGAAATATCTATTTTTCTTTAAAGCATTTTGTTTTATTAAATGCCATGGAATTGCCAATGACTGCTTGCCATTAAAAATGGGCCAGAAATAAATCTTATTCAGGTAGTTGTTGACATGGTATGATATGTATAAAAGATCTGGAAAGATCTTCAAGGCAGATATGCAGAACCTTTGGAACAGTGGTGAAATCCAATTTTTTTTTACTACCGGTTCTGTGGGCATGGCTTGGTGGGCGTGGCTTGGTGGGCACTGCAGGGGAAGGACACTTCAAAATCCCTATTCCCTCCCCATTCCTGGGGGAAGGATATTGCAAAATCTCCATTCCCACCTCATTCTGGGGCCAGCCAGAGGTAGTATTTGCCGGTTCTCCAATCTACTTAAAATTTCTGCTACTGGTTCTCCAGAACCTGCTGGATTTCACCCCTGGCTTAGAAGGACAGATTGGCTAATTGAAAATGGAGGAGATGGGCTGAAAAAAAGAAGGCCCCAATCTCCATCTGCCTCATTGCATGGGGGTTTTCCAGGGCCACTAAACAAGCTGAAGAATTCCAGTTGTGCAGTGTGTTTCAGATTAAAACAGAAGAAAAAAATAAAACATATAATGGGAAGTTGGGTTTGGCTGGTAGACTAGTCAGTAGAGATGAACTTAAAAGCAGCAATGATGATTCCAGCAGCTTTGCCAAGCAGATCTGCTAGTGATGATGTTCTTGAAGCAGCCAGGAAAATTTCAGCATGAAATGTGTAAACATTTACCAGTGGGATCAGCTGGCACAGATCCTTTCCAGCAGATAAGGTACAAGTTGGCTGGCAGGCTAGCCAGTCGGGTTCAAAGAAGTGGCAAAAGTGGTCTGAGAAATTATATTCAGGCTGGTGGCCTGAAGACCTTAAGCAGCAAGAAGAAGAAAAGGGGATGCTTCAGCCAGCATTTGCAGCAGTGACAGTAATAGCACTACCAGCCAGGACTACCATTACCCTAGACTGGGCATAAACAAGACCAGGAAGGGAAGGAGGGAGGGAGGGAGGGAGGAGCTTGTTATAGTAGCCAATTTACTGCTATCAGGGTCAACAAATAACAGCCAGATCCCTGGAACAGCCCAACCTAACTACGACCACCCTACCTGAGCTATAACCATCCCTAAAGGATTGCCAGTCCAGCCAAGGCATCTCCAAGCATCAGCTTTGCCAAGCCAAAACTGTCACAGTATCGACCCAGTCAAACTGGTATAAGCCCATTGTGCGTTAGCAATGAAAAGGACCTTCAGAAACAGACTGAAAGCAGGAGAAATTCTAGAATGGAAGTCTAGTCAAATCCAACACCGGATGCCCAGAATGGCACAGGTTTTATAACAAAATTTGGGGTGTTTCTTTCAGGAACTCATCTTTGCAATACTTGAGTTTATGCTAGCTAAGAAGCTAAAGCACACAGATTTAATATGCACTGTATAATTAATGAACAAGGTTAGTTTATGGTTCAATGCAGAATGCAAAAAAAAAAAAACCCAATAACAACAGATTATTATTTGTTTAATTTAATGTAGGAAGGCTAACTTAATCACAAGCAAGGGTATCTTGCAAGCAAAGCACATTATCCAATGACAGGACTAGTTTTGCCTCTCTGGGAATTGTTTAGAAATGGAAAAACTATTTTTTGAGATTATTTATAGTACGTTCACTAACTGGAGGGCAAATCTTTGAACAACAGCTAGAAAATCATTGGAGTTTTTCTTACTGTGTTCCTTACTATCCTTTTGTGGTTCTGGTAAGCTTTGCAGCCCAGATTTGATTGCCCTAGTCACATTGTACGGTAGAAATGTCCTTTTGTGCTGCAATCAATATTTAGGTTTTTTTAAAAAGAAGATCTTTTATTGGGCCTAATTTCTGAATTCATAAAATTATATTCTGCTATAGAGTTACCTGGTTTAAAATTTAATTTAATCATTTGGATAAGATTCATGTTGTAACCTATTACAAAATAGTCATAAGAACTGTTCAATTGGAATAAAATAACCTGGAAAGAATTAAAAAAAAACATTCATTAACCAGAGCTTTGGATGGAAATGTAAGAATGGGCATATTTGCATATCTTTACATTACAATAACTCACTCTTGCTGGGAATGTAGCATGCCAGTTATTTATTCTCATTGTTTGACTTTTATGCCTATTAGTAAGGACATGGCTAATTAGCAAACCAAATGATCCCAGAGATCAATCAGCTGGTGTGTTTTTTTTCCCACAGACAGTAGACAATTGTGTAAGGCCTACATTTTTGCATATACTAGTTTCTCTAGCTAAATAAAAAGCTCAAGAGTATCACACTACTATATTGTTGAACATTTTTCCTGATTTATTGTGCTTACACACATTACTTTTGCATCGTTAGTGCTCCAAGGAGTGAATATTTTGATTAACAACGCCATCGTAAAACACAGACCTATAAATAAGGAAATCCCTATGAAAACTCTCAGATCAGGGTCCAGAGCAGGTCTGCAACTCAGGTTTACCTAACTCCCCTGACATCAGTAGAATTTCTAAATCAAATTGGCAAAGCACACTTAATGTTCATAAAATAGTTGCAGCCAATTGAAATTCAAGTTTCCAAGATCTTCTTGATCATCCCTTTGCTGGCTGCCAGAAGAAAAAAGGCCTAGAAACTAGTGGATTGTGATTTCACTGAACTAGGGCTGCATAAAATCTTAGTTTACGTAGGAAGAACCTGGCTAAAGAGAAATACACATAAAACCTATGAAAAAGAAAGAAAACAAATACTATCTATCTATCTATCTATCTATCTATCTATCTATCTATCTATCTATCTATCTATCTATCTATCTATCTATATACACTGCTCAAAAAAAATAAAGGGAACACAAGCAGAAGACATCCGAGATCTGAATGAATGAAATAACCTTATTAAATACTTTGTTCATTACATATAGTAGTTTTCTGTTCCCTTTAGTTGTTTGAGCAGTGTATAAACTACTGTATGTAAAGAACAATGAATTTAATAAGGCTACAGTATTTCATTCATTCAGATCTTGGTTGTCTTTTGCTTGTGTTCCCTTTCTTTTTTTGAGCAGTATATATATACGTCCTCCAGCCAGATTTCCATGGCCAAGTGTGAGTTGTAATAATATGAGAAGTAGTTTCAGGTTTTAATACCTGCCAAGGATATATTTTTTTTCAACCTTTCTTGCAACAGCAATTTCACATGCCAAATAATGTCTTGAAGGGGATGAGACAATTTTTTTCCTCTTTGGTTGCCAAATCCATTGTTTGTAAAAGGACTTGGCTTGGAAAAACATATCCCAAGTTATCCTTCCCACTCCAGGAATGGTTTTCTTCTTTCCTAATTTCATGTCCCTGTGACCATGTATTTAGTTTGGGAAATTGAGGAGATTTTCTCCTACGATGCAGGAAGTTCTTCCCAATCTTGAGTGTTATGGTCCCATGTTGTCGCTCATCCATTTATTATGTCATTATAGTATTGTACTGGTGCTGATATGAATGATCTCTTATTCAACTTGATCATTTTTGATTCTAAGAGGAAAAGAATGGCTGAGACCTAGAGGATCTGCCACTTTTGCATCAAAAGCTATAACATGTAGATGGAAGGCAGATAAATCTGTGATGCTCTCTGCAAAAATTGGAAGATGGTGGGAGCTTCTTAGAAATTTGATGGGGAAACTGTGACTATTGCAGTTGGTTAACCTGTGAGACACTACTACTGTATATCGGTGTTGTATATTTGTAAATGCATGAAACTATTCTTAAACAGCAATAAATCTTTAGTTTTAGAGAGTTTTAGTTTTAGTCTGAAAGAAGGCTGGATCTCAGAGAAGTGGGATGTAATCATGTAACAACATTATGCAGAGTCATTCTCTTCTTCAGTGTTTCTGACCTCCCGTTTTTAAAATACATGATGAAAATGCAAGATACAGCAGTATCTCCTGATCTCTCTACAGAGAAGGCAGCACTGGCCTATATTCTTTCCAATGGATTTCTGCAGTCTAAACACATTGTCTAATTGCTGAATATATTCTAACTTTCAGGCCCTGGCATTGAAGGTTGAAGGGACAGGTGCTAGTTGTCAGTTCCTTCCCAATTATCATTGAGCTTCCAGGGATGCTTCCTATAATGGTTCCATCATAAGGCTGCATTTTCTGTAATGCCAAACATGAATAATGGATGCCAAACAAAGCAGCACTTCAAGATCATTGATATGGCATGGATTTTCGGCTGGTGCTACAAAGCTGTTCTTTTGCTGTGGGCCTATTCTCTGGGTCCTGCTAATGCTCACTCTTTAATCACTCGTTTGTGTCTGAAGTTTTATTTAAATCATTATTGTTGTTATTTGCTGAGATCTGGTTTAATTTCCTACAGAGAATATTTTCTTTTGCCTCTCGGGTGTTTTCTTCCTCTCTTATTATCCTCTCTCAGACGCTATTAAAGCTGTTCTGCTGGTGCAGTAGAATTTGCTTCCTCCCCCTCCCCACACAAATGGAAATAGGAAAGAATTGTCTCCTCTCCAAGGCTGACTTTTTTTTTTAAAGCTCCTTCCCTGCTCATTCTGCTGATGTCTCGACAACCAATTTTTCATTTATAATTCCATAGCTGCCTGTCTTGTCCATAGCCCTGTAAATGCTGTGGGTGTAGACATGCCAGATAGAGACTCACAACCATTAAGTACCATTGAATGGAACACAAATAAAGTTTATGATTTTATTTTCGTAGCAAGATGAGGGGCGGGTGGGTGGGGGGAATCAGTATCAGTTATCTCTTGTGGCCAGCCATTTCTGCTTATGTGACATGCATATTTTATTGGCTCCCATTACATGGCTCAAAAGAAAGCCATTATTCCTGGGCAAGATTGGGAACAGATAAAACATTTACATTAGTAACTGTACCTTTATCTTTTATCATGTCTTTTTTCAGACACATGCATGCAATGAGACAACGAAGAGCCTATCATTAGACTTTAGTCCTAGCCATAATTTCCAAGGAGCGTTTAAATGGGATGGGTGCTACAGGGGTATCACCTTCTTATGCTGGTCTATGACCATAATGAAGATTTGATTCATTGATTGACTGAAGTATCACATAGCCCAACTTTATTCTTTCTTAGCATCACTTCCCCCATTCCTTCCAAGACATTGTCTTTAACTGTCACTGAGTTACTGACTGCAAATGACTGGAATGTTATTCTTTCACAGTGTTTAAGTCCATAGTATGTGTTTTAAGAACTCGCTGACTTGATATCATCAAAGATGATACAAAGACAAACATCCAATAACTGAAAGAAGCAGTGCTTGACAGGGAGAGCATTTGGCCATAAAGTCTCCAAGAGATGGACACAACTGAATGGTTAAAACTACTACTATGTGGTTTAAATCCATAGTGCAAGACTGTGGTAAGTCTCTATTCTTTGAAAACCTAGACAAGGGGTGAAAAATCTATAATCCTACCAGATTTATTAAGCTTCAATTTCCAGCATTTGACCATGTTTGTTGATGCTCCAGAGACCATCTGGAGTTGCCTTGAAACACATTTGCTGGATGCCAATTTAGGAAAGGCTAGGTAAGTGTAGAGTCTGCAAAGAAATTACAGTATACAATGGGCTAGATGCTTGAACATGGACATCCACAGGGCTCTGCGCTCCTCACCTCTGACCTCAGGTAACTGCACATGTCTATTTTATATTTATGATTTCAGTGATATATTAACCAGCTTCATCACAGATCTAACTCCAGGATTTTTTCATAAGCAAAAGTGTGAAGACCTTTTAACAATGACCTATTTTAAAATTGACTTACATAAACAGTTCTTGAGAGACCAGAACTGTTAGTCTTCCATAATATTGGCCTGAATTTGAAAGATTACCATGGGGTATTATTTGCTAGAGAAGCTGACAGAGTTTATTAAGCCAAAGTTTTGAGAAGAAATGGCACAGAATAAAGAAAAAGTTTGAACAGTCCCTGTTCTCCCTCTAGAAAACCAGGTCTCCATATACATCCAAATGGATTGCCATGCAGGAAGCCTGCAGGAACACCTGTTTATTTTCATCATCAAGGAACTTAAGACCTCATAGTTGGCTCTCTTTCAGATTTCTTTTGCAATAAATGATATGTAGTTTTTAATCCCATGTTGTGCTTTGCTTGTTATTAGTAACACACTTGGTAAATAACAAGGCATAGCAGGAAACAGAATCTACAGTTAGAAAGTACCATAGAAGCTATCTAGTTCAACCACCAATTAGATTCACTAAATTATCTCTATCCTCCAGTCTCTGTTAGAAGACATCTAGGGAAGGGGACACGGTGGCTCAGTGGCTAAAACACTGAGCTTGTCGATCGAAAGGTCGGCAGTTCAGCAGTTTGAATCCCTAGTGCTGCGTAACGGGGTGAGCTCCCATTACTTGTCCCAGCTTCTGCCAACCTAGCAGTTTGAAAGCATGTTAAAAATGCAAATAGAAAAATAGGGAGCACCTTTGGTGGGAAGGTAACAGCGTTCTGTGTGCCTTTGGCATTTAGTCATACTGGCCACATGACCATGGAGATGTCTTCGGACAGTGCTGGCTGTTCGGCTTTGAAACAGAGATGAGCACTGTCCCCTAGAGTTGGGAACGACTAGCACAGATGTACGAGGGGAACCTTTACCTTTACTTCTAGAGAAGAAAACCTACACATCATGTCAATCTGTTCCACTGGCTAACAACTCATAAAGTCACAAAGTCCCTGTGGATCTCAAGTCTGAAGCTCTTTCTTTGTAATGTTAACCTATTGGTTCTGGCCCTACTGTCTGAGGCTACAGAAAATAAGCCCAATCCTTTCTGCAAGACAACATTTCAAATATTTGAAGATTACTATCCTAGCTCCCATTGGTTCCATTTCCTGCAGGCTTAGCTGTGGTGCCATCATTTCTGGAATTGGTGCTGGCAGCAGCCACAGGCTTTGGATGTCCTCTAACAAAGCTATTTGGGCTTGTGTGTGTTTTGTATTTTTCATTTATTTTTGTTAAACTGTGTTGCTACATTTTATTTCCATATTTGATATGGGCTTCATTAACATTCTAAATATTTTAAAGGAATACATTAATCAAATACTTTGATCAAATCAAATAAATATTCATATTTATCTGGGAATCCTTCTGTGAGATAGTCACTCTTAATTGGATATATCAGTATGGAAATAAAGGTTCTTATGCTTTTTCTCAAAACATTTTCTCCTTTTCCCAGAGGAATTGAGGAAAGAAAATTCTGCAAAGCCACTCTTCATTGGCTTTTGGTACAATAATGACATACAAAACAGGGGTCAGTTCTAAAATTTTTTACTACCGGTTCTGTGGGCATGGCTTATTTTGTGGGTGTGGCTTGATGGTCATGTGAAATTCTTTAGGATTTAGCAGAAGTACTGGTCTACCAGACTTTTAACTGCTTGCAGAGCTGTACCAGTCTACCCATTTATTTTTGCAGGCACTGGTCTACTCATGTATTTTTGCAGGCACTGGTCTACCCATTTATTTTTGCAGGAAACGGTCTACTCATTTGTTTTTGGAGGCACCAGTCTACCACCAAACTGCCTTTTACCACTGATCAACTGTAGGGCGGCCCTTTGAAGCCCTGCGGCAAGAGTTTAAACAGTTTTTTTCCTTATAGCACATTAGCTGGGACTCAGGAGGAAGCAATAGATTGGGAGTGGGGCCAAATAAAAGGTAAGAATAACTCAGGGGGGGGGGGTGGAGGGGCAGAACCGGTTCAGTGACATCATATCATCACCGCTACCAGCTCGGCGGAACCGGGAGGAACCCACCACTGATACAAAAGCTACTGCTGACAATAAATCAGCACTGAATCTGTGGAAATTAATGATTGCATTGATGCCTGCTGGAATAGGTACCCCTGATGCCTTCCAGATATTTTGATAACTACATCAATATACAAGTTGTCTGGCTGGTTAGGGATGGAGGTTTTGCGGGGTCACACATCAGGTATAACTCTAGAGTTACGAGACACAAAGTGGCTAGCTACAATAGGTTACAATCCAGATGGGCTAATATTCTGAAGCTCAGAGTGTCCAGCTTTGATTACAAGCTCCATACCCAAACTCAAACTGGCACTGCGTGGCTTTTGCATTAAATCCAGCTGGACCCTGAGAAAATTACATGCATATTTCAAGATCTATTGTGGTGGATGGTAAACTAATCCAAATAATAGATCATCTTCAGGTGTTTGGAGTAACTGTAAATGTTTCTCAAAGCCTACAAGTAGAAAATGTTTTGAAAATGAATTGAAGCACAAATATGCACTATAGAAGTATCTATCTTCTTTTGGCTGTTCTTTAAAACACCGCTAGGTTGTAACAAGTGGCTTCAAAGCTCCTCCATGCTTAAAGCGGGACAGATCTCAAATCATTGGTTTAATCCAATCATGACTTACTCAAGTCATTACTCCCCTACGCTACTCAGGAGCCTGAGTAGCGGAGGGGAGTAATGCCTCCTACAAAGGCAGCATTTAAGATCCAGCTGCTGCAATTACTGGTGAGTTCAATCCCAGGCAGGCTCAAGGTCGACTCAGCCTTCCATCCTTTATAAGGTGGGTAAATTGAGGACCCAGTTTGTTGGGGGCAATAAGCTGACTTTGTATAAATATAAATATACAAAAGTATGAAGGCTATTGCTTAACGCATTGTAAGCCGCCCTGAGTCTCCGGAGAAGGGCGGCATATAAATCAAAGTAAAAAAAAAAAGTTTACTGATTTCCATGGGACTAAATCTATAGCCACCCCATTAGGAGGACTGTATCTTTACTAATAGGTCAACGATTTCCACATAAACATATATGATGCATCTACAATTTCCCACCACTAATGGACCATTTTATTTTTCTCTTTCTCACCATGACAGCAGCTGGTTTTGCTCAGCATGTTCACTAGGGCAGCCTAGTTAGGGAATGCAAAAAATATGTCATCTGCACTGTTTCTAATACTGGAGAAAATACTGCCAAGCTGTTCTAAGTGATTTTCCAGTGAAGCTATTCATTCTCATTCCCTGTCTCACAAACACACACAAACTTGCCCAACTGCCACATTACCCTTCAGCCTCTCAATCTGTGCAATTGTTTTCTTTGTTCTTGGGAAGCATTTAAGAAAATAAATGTCGACATTGAGCTCCTGCTGCAATTAAAGTGCTGGAACTTTGCCACCGTGAGCTGTGTTTCTTTATGAAGCTTTGCCCATTGATTCTTAAATTATAGACTAATGAACCCATCAATTCATCATAGCATTTCTATTACACAATTGCTGTTGTGGGATACAGAGCTGAAATGCCCAGAGGCATCCAGAGAATGCACTGCCATTGGCCCCACTCACAAAACAATCACAGTTTCAAAATTCTGCTGCATCACGATTCTTGGGCAGGTTATCTGCTTTTGCTCCTTTCTTTGATTTTTCAATCTTCATGATCTGAACAATAATTTAATTAAGAATGGAATTATTATCATCAATCTCATCATCCCTCTCAAAGATTGAGGGAGGGACATAGTTATCTATCGAACTGATGGACAATAGGAGAGATTCCTTTACTTGAATTGTGCATCTTGCGCTGAACAGGTAGGGTCAGTCATCGACATAAAACATCATAAAACACAAACATCCAATTCTCTGCTGTCTCTTCAGCAATCTGTATCTGCATATCTGAGGCAGCTCAACTAGCACAAAATATTAATGAACAGATAGATCCATTTTAGAGAAAAACAGGTGTCTGGTCTATTTGACGGAATGTAATTTCTTGGAGCTGGTAGCAATTATTCAGCTATTGGAGCATTCATTCTTCTTTTATTTATATGGGTCCTTTGGATAGACCAGATGCTGAGCATACAAATCAAGTGCTTGACTACCAGCTACAAAAGAAGCAATAGGCATTGCAATTCTTTTCTCAACCTTTTCTCCAGGTTAGATATGATGAATGGGTTTCCCAATTTTCAAATATGTTGGGATGTTGCAAAAGAATATAGACCTGGACCTGGGAATGAGGAAGGGATGGATAAACTATTAAGAGGAGAGTTTTGGGAAAGATGTCTCAGCCCTAGGAAAGAGGAAATCATGATAAACAAATATCATGATTTACTTTTTTATAAGATGGGGCAGAGAAAGGGACATACCTATCCCTTAACCTTGTCTACCTCAAAGGGCTGACAGGTGCTAAACACATTTCTCAAGCCCATATGAGGAACTTTGCCACAAAATCATTTTGTCCCTATCCCCCACCTCCAGCCGCATTTCCCTGCTCTGAGGTAAACCCTAATATTTTACAGGAATCTGGTAGAAGAGTAACATTGGCAGTGGGTTCTCAGCTCTGCTTTTTCTTTAAATTATACCTCCACGTGATCTTAGTTCATGTTCCTGCTATCATGTGTGGATTTTGCCCACAAACAATGAGAGTTTTAATGAAATCTATACATCATCCCTGTTTGACAATTAAGAGACACTCAAACAAATAAATAGCAGCGTGGATATCCCTAAGGCTAACAATACTTTTAAATGATAAAACTTATTCATTTATTTTTTAAAAAACATGATACACCTGGAAGGCTATAGCTTAATTATTTATGTGAATATACACATTTTAACAAAAGTTTTGATTGTGGCGCTTGAGGTTGCCTTACCAAAGTGCTTAGGAAAACACCGGTCTCTAATTATCTGTAAAGCAATTACTTCATATGCCTTACAGCTGTAGAATGGATGTTTCTATTTTCAGTAGCAAAAATAAGTCTATGGGAAAACATCAGTCAAGATGTGACCTTGACTCTGTTGTAACCTGTATCATTCCGTGCCATGAATAAAATGACACCTTAGCTTAATAGAAGTTTTTTTGTGTGAATGACAGCACCTCTCTTCTCCTGCAATGGGCTTGGCTGATGGAGGAGTGTTGCCCAATTGCTTAATCAGGGATGTTTCCCTTGGAGTAAGTGGTTGAATGAATATACACCCATTGAAATCACCCAGTTAGTGCAATAAAATCTTGAAATAAGATATAGAGCTCCAGAAATATTCCACAATGAAAAATAGCAACAGCAATAGTGCTTAGATTTATATATAGCTTCACAATGCTTTACAGCCCTCTCTAAGCGGTTTACAGAGTCAGCATATTGCCCCCAACAATCTGGGTCCTCATTTTACCCACTTTGGAAGGCTGGAAGGCTGAGTCAACCTTGAGCCTGGTGAGATTTGAACTGCCAAATTGCAGGCAGAAGTAGCCTGCAGTACTGTACTCTAACCACTGCACCACCGCAGCTAACAATAATTGGAAGAAGAGTGAAAGAACATCCTGTTTAGGTCCAAGAGCTGAGTTTTTCTTTCCTCACCAGATTTTCTCAGGCAAAATTCATGGTAGAATCATACCAATTATACATCTCAGGGGTTTCACCATCAGTTCCTATCTAGAACCATAAATACCCCTAGAAGTAGGAGACATCAACAGAGGCATTCAAAATGCCCTTAGAGGACATTCGAACAAGCAAGGGCAATCTGAGATTCTAGAATAATAAGCATCTCCTTCTCCTGCTTTTGCAACAGCTTCTGAAATAGAACATGCCTTTAAAAAATTACAAAGAATTACAAATTACTAAAATTACAAATTACAAAAATTACAAATTGGGGCATCAATTTTCCAACTAACATTCTCCCTCCAGTTTCAGTGAAATGAAGTGTGTGTAATGCTTCCTGAAAAATAATCATTTTGTAGTGAGGGAGCAATTTAAAAACACAATATGTTAGAACACTGTGTAAAGTGACACCCTGACACTAAGTACAGGGCTGGCTCTAGATTAAGTTAGAAAAGGCATCTGCCTATGGGCACCAAGCTGTATGGGGTGCCAAAACTGAAAAGACTTCTCAAAAACACAATTAAAAAGTTAAAAGCAATAACAATACATTCTATAAATCTTTGTATTCACTTGAGAGTTAAATATCATTTTGCAGAATTGTTGCCATATGACCCCAATGGGTACTGAGGTAATTAAAATTTCTTACTGTGTGAATAGGATGAAAATGTCCGAGAAACAGAAAAAAAATGTCTGGGCTGAAAATTATAATTGTAAAGCTCCTGGCTCAAAACTAGAAAGGAAGGAAGGAAGGAAGGAAGGAAGGGAGGGTGGGAGGGTGGGAGGGAGGGTGGGAGGGAGGGAGGGAGGGAGGGAGAGAAAGAAAGAAAGAAAAGAAGAGAGCACCTTTTTCAATTTCCTAACTAAATTGGAAGATAAGTCATACTATGAGCATACCCAAATGTCTAGATTTCAGTGGTGAAATCCCAATTTTTTTTACTACTGGTTCTGTGGGTGTGGCTTGGTGGGCATGGCAGGGGAAGGACACTGCAAAATCCCCATTCCTGGGGGAAGGATATTGCAAAATCTCCATTCTCACCCCACTCTAGGGCCTGCCAGAGGTGGTATTTGCCAGTTCTCCGAACTGCTCAAAATTTCCGCTACCGGTTCTCCAGAACCTGTCAGAACCTGCTGGATTTCACCCCTGGTCTAGAGCCAGTTTGGGATGCACAGTTTTGGATTCTTACCATGTCAGGAAACTTCTGCATTTAAAAGACTCAGTCTCGTATTCCCGCTAACTGCTGCATGAACACAGCTTGCTACCTTTTTGTGATATTGCCTTTGTTTATTTATTAATATTTATAAAATTAAATGCTGCAAAAAAAGGGTGTCTGGCAAAGACCTCATTCCAGGAGGGACTCAGATAAGTCCATTTCAATCAAAACAACTGTTGGAATGCTTTTCAAGGACAGACCAAAAAAAAAAAAAAAAGGAAGGCTCCTTTTCATTATTTGAGATGCATCATGCTGTGAAAATTGACACAAAAAGGAGAGATTACCCAGCGAATGCTAGAAAAAGATTTTCTTACTATGAACTAGAACACGGCCATCCGTATGGTAATTGAGCATCCAGGCATAAGCAAATAAAAGATTTGAGAACTAAAAGACCCTGCCAAATCTTTATGTCCACTGAAAAGGCTTAAATTCTTGACTGAAAATGAAGTGGAGTTTAGAAAAAGCCATGACTAAGAATGAAAGATGCTTGAGGGTAGCCTTAGATTTAAGAAACCAACTCTTTTTTTATTATACACTTATCTTTATTGACAGAATCCTCAACCATAAAAAGAATATCAAATTATATAAATGTGTCAAAATCTGATAGCAACTGAATTGACGTGGTTTCATCTGCCTTGGTTGAGAAAATTGCTCAAACGCTTATCAAGATTGCTTTATAGTTCATACAAACAAACAGCTGGTCTTTCAGTTTTCCAAAAGGGCAATAGGACAAACCCTTTAAGTTTAGCCTTTTGAATGATTAGTAATGTTTTATTATAGTATAAATAGCATTGAATGTTCATATTAAAGTTATGATGTAAAGTTCTTGTTTTTAATGGGTTTGAAATTACTTTTTGTTCCTTTTCTCATTAGTCAGAGTGCCATTTTGGGGTGAGGATTATTAATCCAACTGGCCCAAAATAACAAACTCCATGACAAATGTGCATCCAGCTGCAGTTAGATAGGAATGATGCCAAGAACAGCAGCAGTTATCATTTGATATATGTCCACTTTTGTTCTTCAGGGCAGGAAAGAAATGTGTTTCCATCACTGTCAAATGATATTATCAGAATTAGGGCACTTACTGGATGATTGGCTCTTTGTTTAATGAGTAATGAATTGAGAACTAAATAGAGGAATGCCCCTTCCAAGAATTAGATGGGCAAACGCCTTGCAGCAACATCAGAATCACTGACTGACTGACTGACTGACTGACATGGTTTCCAAGAAGTCTTCAGAATACAGGACTGGAGTGATATGCCCTCTACCAGTGGTTTTGCACATGACTAATCTTCATCCATTTCTCTGACTAGAAGTGAAAACGTAATGCTAAGGACCTTCGCACATTATTCCCAATTCCAGAAGGAGCGAAGATTTTATTATTGTAGCTGAAGTAATTTGGATTTTTTTCTGTACTTTGACATGAGCTGTCACTGCATCCCATCCTCACCTTTTCATGCTTCCCAGATCTACAGCAGTGTCTTTCCAATCTTCACATTTTGGAGACCAGTGAACAGTTTGCAGGTGGATGTTTGGTGGGAAATCTCTCTCGCTCTTTCCTGCAGCTTGCAAGGATTTTCTCATGCAAGTACCTGATTATCAGTATGCATGTCTCATCTGTCTTGCATTTAGCTGGCCACTTGAAGAATTACTTTTTATTCTGGTGTTAAGGACAATTTTTTTAAAAAACAACCTTTCATACACAAACCTGGTGCCAATGAAGCAGAGGTGGTATTCAGCAGGTTCTGACCAGTTCTGGACAACTGGTAGCAGAAATTTTGAGTAGTTCAGCGAACTGATAAATACCACCTCTGACTGGCCCTGCCCCCATCTATTCTCTGCCTCCTGAGTCCAAGCTGATTGGGAGGAAATGGGGATTTTGCAGTAACCTTCCCCTGGAGTAGGGAGGGAATGGAGATTTTACAGTATCTTTCCCCTCCCATGCCCACCAAGCCACACCCACCAAGCCATGCCAACCAAGCCACGCCCACAGGACCAGTAGTAAAAAAAAATTGAATCC
Organism: Masticophis lateralis; assembly: GCA_030761175.1. Classification (NCBI taxonomy): domain Eukaryota; kingdom Metazoa; phylum Chordata; class Lepidosauria; order Squamata; family Colubridae; genus Masticophis; species Masticophis lateralis. The sequence continues at coordinate 73,405,605 of JAUDYJ010000001.1, forward strand.
ACCACTGCCATGAAGGATATCGTAGCTCTGCAACCTGATTAAAGTGGGTCTGTTTCTTTTTTCAAAAGAAGCAACAGGCAAGGATTAGACTTTAGGCTACCTCCAGACTGCTGCATATCGGGGAAGGATTGCAAAGGAAGACAAGTGAGAGGTAAGCAATGATTTGTTCAAATAATTAGCAACCTTTTCAATATTCTCCACCCTAGAACTGGATGGAAGGCACTGTCAGGATTTCAGAAAGAGACACCATGAAATGTTGTTTTGGATACCTTCTATATTATGGTAGCGAGCCTAGTCTAGCACCACTCCATCCTATTTCTCTTTAAAATATACCAAGTTCATTTTGGTGTGAGATTTTGTGAGCCGGTGTAACTCGGGGCAAGTATTGACCAATTATAGCCCTCCTATCAACCATTTTAACAATATTCCATGATTACATTCCATCTGAACTGATAACAAACTAGCAAGAGGAAGCAGAAATGATGAGAAAGAGGCATCTTATAATGATATCATAGAACTAGTGCATATGATTATGAAAGGCAAAGTTCGTAAATGCTTTGCCCCTTCCTACCGTTCCCATGGCCTGAATTGGTGAGAGGCAGCACACACAGAAGAGCTACTGTTAGTCATGTCCTCCTAGGACAGGTAAAACATGTCTGCCAAGAAGGACACAAGTATATTTCACAGGAATGAGCATGTTTCCACCTGCGCTCTTGATTCATCATTCGCCCTCACTGTCATCTCTAACAGGAGATTACAAAATATTTGTGAGGGCTGATTCAAATGCCTTTTGTTATCATTCTGACATAAAACAATAATCTTACCCAACCCATCCTAAACACGAGCTCATCAGGATTCATTAACAGCATGTTTTGTACAGCATTCTTTAATGAATCAGAATGGCAAAAATGAGCTGCAACGATTGACTCAGGCAGAGCACCCTCCAGTGGAAAAATAATTCTTGCTGTGGCGCTCATAGGAAGTTGGTTATCTTGAATCAATATTATGCCAGACATAGTAGGTATCCAATACAAACCACAAACATCAAATGACATCAAGTGTAACGCCATTCAACTGACTCAGATAAAACTTGGAGGCCCTGTCATATCCTCCCATTATCTAAAATTGGGAGCCGGAGAAAGCTTTTTAAAATAATTTAAAGTATTTTTAAATAGCAATTTTATACAGCCAATTCTATTTGTGGGAAATAGATAAAAAGAACTTGTGAGGAAGAATTATATTTTTCCAAGGAATAGGGGGACGTTCTGGTTTTAATGAATTTACTAAATATAAACAGGGCAAGTTTAATTGGAAATAAGGAATAAGTGTAACCACCAGCCCCCAAATAAAAATTGGGGAACCTGCCAGCATAAACATCAAGTGCTAACATGGACAAAAATCAATGTTTGGCTGAACTTCCATAGAAGATTCTGGAACCTTTTTGTGTTAATTTGGTCTAAATAAAGTAGAAGTGGACAGTCTATGGATCATAGGCTATATGACGCCTCCTCACATCCCTCCGCAGTATGGTTACTAAAGTTTATTGCCAAAATCGCTTATTTTGGGTAGCACAATTTTATAATTTTATTATTATATACTTTATTCATTAAACATGAAACTCAGTCAATTAAACATTCAAAAATATGTCACAAATACCATTGACTGGTGCTAATGGTAGATACGAGTTGCTGCCAGCGTCTTAGGTATCAACCAAATATATTTTTAAAATATACGATGTTCCAAGTAGCACAGTTTTTTGCAATTCCACTGGTGTTATTGCAGGAAGCTGCAATTTCTTAATTTGTTTTGTAAAATTCTTGGACATGGTACCAAGTGCCCTGATGACAATGGGTATCACTGTAACATGTTTCATTCATAGCCATATAGTTTCAATGACCAGGTCGTGATATTTTGTGATTTTGTCCAATTCTTTTTCTTCGACTCTGGCATCTCCTGGTACCGCAATATCAATAAATTGTATGTTTCGGTTTTCTTTTTTTTTTTTTTATTAAAAGTTTTATAAAAATACAAACATATAAACCCCCCCCTTCCCCCCTTCCCCCCCCCACCCCTCCCCTCCTTCAACCCCCCTCCCCCCCCCCCCGGACTTCCCAGAGTGAAATACAGGGTTTCTCTTTTTCAACAAAAATTTTAACCCAACCATTAACCTATCCAATTTCTAGTTTACAAACACTATCAAAATCTTAACTCCAATCTAATAAAATAGAAAAACAAAAATTACAACTCTTCCTCTTCATTCATACGCAATTTGATGTCTTCTTATATGGTATTTGTTCTGAACATAGTCAATCCATTTCCTCCACTCCAGAATATATCTTTCTTGCGTATGATCCTTCAAATATGCTGAAATATGTTTCGGTTTTCAATAACCGTGATATCTGGCATGCTGTGTTCCAAATGACAATCCATCTGTATTTGAAAATCCCACAAAGTAAGTAAGATACAGGTAATTTTATTATTATTATTATTATTATTATTATTATTATTATTATTATTATTATTATTATTTTCTTTTTACAACCCTGTATCCTCTTAATTGGATGGAAATTCAAGTGGGAGGCCTCTTGGAAACCAAACATCTTCATTTCTACGCTTAAAATCCTACAAACGTCCAAAATCATCCAGAATGGCATCCCTGAAATGTGAAAAATTTGTAAAGTTTAGAGGCCTCAATGTACAATATATAGAGTTTGGAAAAAATTGGAAGGTTAGGAGGTCCATGACAGCTTCAAGGGGTACTAGGTTCCACCATCTAAATCACTCTGGCATCAATCTTCTAGTGAGGTTTATGACAGACTAGTCTTCTTCAAAGAAGATCATGGTAGTGATCAGCACCCAGAAGGCCAACAATTTATCCTAAAATTTCTATGGATGAAGGAGAGATTGTGTATAATCCACTTGTTCTCCGGGCAGCTGCTCCTCATAAGTCAACTGCAGGAATAGAAGTTTTTGCAGTTGGCTTGCAAGCTGAGCCGCTGCGAAGCATGGAATTTCATCTAGGTTTACAGCCGTAATGTAGCCTTTATGGCCAATAAGCCAGCTGAACTTTATTTTTTTATCCACTTTGGAATTAATTTTTCTAAAACAGATTAAGAGAGATTTTCTTTTATGGCAGAATAAGATTTATCTTGATAAATGTCATCATTTTCTGGGTAACAAACTAAAAGAAGATTTAAGAGTTAAAGAATATTTGGCACTGATTTAAGAACTATATGCAATAAAGCTTTTATTAGATGTTATTGTATATAATGCTGAACTCAAAAGAGAAGAGACTCAAGAAAACAGGTTATTCTATATGAGATAAAAAGAAAAGAAGAATTGAAAAAATTTACAGAGTACACAAGCATCTCTCATCAAATTAAACTTTTTACAGCAACACCTATCAATGTTAACACTAAAAGAAATGGAATTAAAAATAAACTATGCAAAAAAATTGAATTTGCAAATAAACCAGAGAAATGGCTAGCATATAAATTAAGAAAAGAAAATGATACTAAAACTTCAAGAAGGAGATTTTATAGTGATAAATAATGTGGCTATGCAAAAAGCATTTCATCAGTATTCTTCTAATTTATATAAAGGACATAATATTCCTTTGGAGAAAATAAATGAATTTAAAACAAAACAAAATATACCAAGGATTACAGAGAAATTATGAATGGACTATAACAAGGGATGTTTCTGAAGCTGTGAAAATATTAAACCAGGAAAAGTAGCTGGACTAATATGGTTTATTGGGTTTTTATTTTAAAAAAGTTATAAAACAATAAATCACTCTGACAGCGGGGTGGGGGAAACAGTAGGGCACAGATCAATCCCAGGATGGGTGAGATCTAAAAAAATTTCTTGGTGTCAAAGTTCAGTTTATCCAATGATTCCATTTTATTGCCCGAGGCAAAAGATAAGATGTTCTCTTACTCTCCATTTCACACAGAGAAGTAGACTAGCCTAGCAGTTAAACATCACTTTACCTCAATGACAGGTTGACATCATGAGGGTTCACAAGTGGGGATAAGGGGAACAAATAATGACAAATAATGATCATGTCATGCAAATACTGTAAGTGATGGATTTGCTTCAGATGTCAGGATATAAGCATGCATAGTGATATCATCATAAACATTTATAGACTAACAGAGTTGGAGATCTTCTAGTCCAGGGGCATCAAACTCACATCATCACAGCATCGTCACATGACATACATGACGCATCTGGCCCACAGACCGGGAATTTGACAGCCGTGTTCTAGTTCAACCCCCTGCTCAAGAGGAAACCCTAGAACATTTCAGTCAAATGGTTGTGCAATCTCTTCCTTAAAACTTCCAGTTTTGGAGCATTCACAATTTCTGGAGGCAAGTCATTCCACTGATTAATTGTTCTAATTCTGAGGACATTTCTCCTTAGTTCTAAGCTGGTTCTCTCCTTGATTAGTTCCCATCCATTGCTTCTTGTTCTGCCTTTAGGTGCTTTGGAGAATAGGTTGATCCCTTCTTTGTGGCAGGACCTTGGATAGTGGAACACTGCTTTCAGGTTACCCTTGTCCTTCTCTTCATCAAAGTAGACATACCTAATTTCTGCCACCAATCTTCATATGTTTTAGCTTTCAGTCCCCTAATCATCTTTGTTGTCATTTGTCAACATGATTTACTCTAGATCAGTGGTTCCCAACGTGGGGCCCACACCCCACAGGGGGGCAATTTGATTTTTAATGGGGGTAATTGGAATTTTGTTTAAACCAAGTTAATGGCCTTTTAGGCTTCCTCCACGTGTGTAGGAGTCATATATGTCACAGGGGAGAGGGCATCAAGATTTTAGAGATGCTTAGGTGGGGCATGGCCAAAAAAAGATTGGGAACCACTGCTGTAGATGTTCCTGGGTAATATTCTATACCTGTCTTCCAACCTAAACTATGACCTGAAGTCATCACACTTATTATTAAAAGAAAAATGATAATTCAGCATCATATCACCAGGAGGCAGAGACTGGCAGCCTTAGTTTCCTATTTCAGAGCCAGTCAACCTAAGAAGCAAACAACAAGTGAGCATTTTGTGCCCCTTGGATGCCAAATGGGAAGGCATAAGGGCTCAGGAAGAATGACATAGAACCACTTCCTACCTTTGATATCTGCAGCTTTATCTGCTTAAAGACAGGAGCATCTTGGATGTTCTAAGAACCTTCAATAGATTATTGGAGGTTGCAGTAGGCTGCTATAAATTACTTAGGAACGATGAAAGTTACTTCTGCTATGAAACTGAAACAGTGAAATTGTATATTTTGGTGCACTGATATCAGTAATAAATGCATCCTATTTCTCACTATACCGACTTAGCAATTACACAGTCCAATACCATCACTTTTATTTAAGAAGATTAGGTATATGTGTGTGTGTGTGTGCTCACATGTGCATCACAATCAAGAAAAGATGACTTTCAGCTATGAATATGACAAAGAAGACAGTTTTATATTTAAAAATAGTATGAAGGTACCATTTTCTTTGTTGTGGCAGGCAGTTAGGGAAAAATGCAAATATTAAAATCCTTTATCAAAAGGCAGTATGCCAGGACTCAGTTCACCCTACTGGAAATAATTGCTGGCTATTCCAGACAAGAAAAATAGCTTATTGTAATTTATACTTTATTATTAAAGTACAGTAGCAAAAAAGGCCTTAGGGTAAAAAATAATAATAATAATAATGGTGGTGACAATTCAATAAAACTTCTTAATTTTGTGAAATGATTGAGTGGCTGCCAAGTTCAGCTGTCAAAAACTGTACTTATGAAACTGGCTTTTTTAAAAAAAAAAATTATGGATAAAATAATGACAATCAGATCATATAGACTTGATCCTTCAGACAAGATCCCATTCTGCCCTGGATGCACAAAGATAAAAACCTGCACATGATTTTTTAACAAGATATTTAAATGTCACTTCTGTTTTGTCATTCTGAGATCACATAAGCTATTATACAAGAATGCAAGATGTTGCATGAAGTCTTCACCAGTCTCACCTGAAAGCACTTGAGAAGTTTCACAAGTGAAATCTCACATGATTTAGCCATTTCTGTGTGGTGCATTTTTTTTTTTTGGAATTATTTAAAAAGTAATTTGAATTTCATTTATGGAGATTGTGAGCAGGATTGTGAGAGATGAGTCAGTTTCTGCTGTAACACTTGGTTTATAATAAGATAGCAGATATTATAAATAGAGTAGTTCATCAAGGACCCTTGTCCTGTGAATACTTTAATCAAATAAAATCTATTGTTCCCCATTGGACTTATCCCTGAAAGCCTTCACTTTCTGAGTTCCTGCTGATTTGGGGACCATTTAGCTTTCTTTCTGCTGGACAATAAAAATTACAAAAAAGATAACTTTGTATTAAATGGAGCAAAGCAGATGAATACTCAGTGTATGGGAACCTCCATCATAGAGTAGTGGGTTAAAGAGAACATCGAGAAATAATCTACAGTATTCTGTAACCTACTTCTTTGTGAACATTAAAAGGTGAGAGATGCAAGAATTATCAAGACACATAAAAGGCATATTAAGAAGCAGTTCTCAGAATAATAGCACCGTGTATAAATGAGGCTTATTTTGAGCTACAGCATCTCTGTGGATCTGTCTCTCCCCCAAAGCTACGTTATAACTAGACTTTTGCTCTGAACTAGAAAAAAAATTCTATAGAAGAATAGACTGACCTTGAACATCCTTTTGAAAAGTGAATCTCTCTTTTTTTGGCACAGAGAAGGGAGTAGAAACTCTGCCTAATAAGATAGTTCAGTCATTGCCAGCTGTTCGCACCCATTCTGATGCCTCATAAGAGTCCTTGGACATTTCTCTGTGTTTGAAACAGAAATGACAATTATTCCAATCAAATATTGAGCATACCTGGCTTCACATGACTCAGAAAAATAATATGTATCACCATCAAATATATAACCTTTAAGTGTTTCGGTTATGATTAGATTTTCTCATGATGGTCAACTGTATCCAAATGGCTGATGTCATGAGCTACTCCAACACACCTAATATTTACACAAGTATTACTTTCTTATAGATTAAGAACATTCCATGAGTCTCAGCATTCATGTACTTTTCCTGTTATTTTGAGATTCTGATTGAACATGACATTTAAGTCTGCCTCCTCAAAAGCTGGATCCCACCAGATGCATTAAGTTTCTAAAGTTCACAATTCCTAACTATGGATTAATTCCATAATATCCTAAAGTTGGAAAAAGATAATGCAAGTCATAAAAGAACAGAGGTATGGAAATAATAAATAATGTTAGAAATGTTTTGTACATTGTTTGTAACCTAGATTATGAGTACAAACTTGGTATCAGACATTCAAAGTTGCTATTTATTAGCCTCCTTAAAAAAGATTTCAGTCAATGAACTCTTGCAGGATGTTTAATAGTTGTTTCATTGTATCCTGTTGACTTTGGTAACCAAATTATCTGGACAGTTCATTTTTTGATGCTCAAAACTTTTCTTTATTTTTAATTAAGAATCTATCATAGCAATTCTAAGAAAAAAGATACGTTTTCATAACTGAGGCAGACTTAAAGATTGTAAGACTTTTTATCTACTAATTAACTCATTCATTCTGCTTAGGCACTTTCTGGGAATAGCACATCGATTAAGGTAAGTGGCACCAGATGTTAAATTTTACAGAGCTGCCACTGGAAACCCTGTAAATTTTTCCCTGTATTTTTTATTGAGTCAAAGGATCTGATCAATATTCAGCATTACTAGATATCAATTAATAGGTACTTTATCATCAATCATCAAGGGGAATAACCTGTTTTGCACTGTTGTTTTTCTATGTTGGAAAAAATGTTTCCTCTTCATTATCTAGCTGCTACATATTCTTGTTGATCTTTGAAATAATTGCAAACATATTACAGTCTGGTCTTCTTTTTTTATGTTAATAATATTTAACAATTTAAAAAGTTTTATGTTGATTTGTGTTTGTGAATGGGTTCATCAGAGGAATCCTTCCCTATTAGATATTGTTATAGTAATATACTCAGAAAATGGAAATCCTGTCCTAATAAGGTGCAAGGTAAAAAAGAGCACAGGTTATAACAGAAAAAGGTAGATGGTAACAAAGATTGCAAAAGAGGAAGGAAGGAAAAAAGGGAAAGAGAGAGAGAGAGAGAGAGAGAGAGAGAGAGAGAGAGAGAGAGAGAGAGAGAGAGAGAGAGAGAGAGAGAGAGAGAGAGAGAGAGAAACCTCAGATAGCTCAACTGGCTGAATAGCCTGTTTTTAACATCCAGCTGTCTGCAATTACACCAGTTCGAGGCTCAAGGTTGACTCAGCCTTCCATCCTTTCTAAGGTAGGTAAATTGAGGACCCAGTTTGTGGGGGCAATAAGCTGACTTTGTATAAAAAATATACAAAAGTATGAAAGCTATCGCTTAACGCCTTGTAAACCGCCCTGAGTCTCCAGGGAAGGGTGGCATATAAATCTAATTTAAAAAAAAAATTAATCCTATGGAATAATTATACATATGTATAGATATTGTGACTAAACTGTTTATTATATTTTCCACCTAAAAAAAACTCTTTTGGGGCCCCTCTTTTTACATTTGTTCATAAATTTATCTTGGCTTAGGGATCAGCAGTGAGCTAACTAAATTTGTGGTCAATATCCAAATGACTTAGATTACTGATAAATAAAATGAAATGTGAAAAGTTGAAGGCGGATCTCCTTAAATTGGGTCAATGGTTAACCAGATGGCAAATGGAGTTTACTTTAAGGTAAATGTAAAATGATATACATTGGCACAAATCAGTGGTGAAATCCATTTTTTTTTACTACTGATTCTGTGGGCATGGCTTGGTGGGCGTGGTGTGGCTTGGTGGGTGTGACAGGGGAAGGATACAAATCCCCATTGCCACCCCACTCCTGGGGGAAGGATACTGCAAAATCTCCATTCCCACCCCACTCTGAGGCCAGACAGAGGTGGTATTTGCCGGTTCTCCGATCTACTCAAAATTTCCATTACCAGTTCTCTGAACTGCTCAAAATTTCCACTACCAGTTCTCCAGAACCTGTCAGAACCTGCTGGATTTCACCCCTGGCACAAACCCCATGTATATTGGTGGGATTTGAGCCATCTATTACCAACTAGGAAAAGAGTATGTTTTCAGAGAGGATAGGCATGTGGCAATTGTGTTCCCATCTCCTATTTCTGAGAACCCAGAGGCAACCAGTTGTTACAGCGAGATACAAAATGCTAGACTGGAATGCCTTTGATCTGAGCTATCAGGGTTATTTTTATATGCATTAATCACTCTTGCCATCATATCATGCTTTTGGAAAGAATAAGAATCAGTTTCACTCTTTGAGGCTAATTCACAAACAAAACACAGGAGTCCACTGTAAACCAGTCTAGCCCAGCCCAGGCCAACAGTCTCAAGGGTGCAACCCTCAGTGCTTCTCCAAAAATCATTGCTAAATTATAATGATTAATGTGATATAATATATGTAAAGTAAATCATGTGATGTAATGAAATTTTATTTAAGTCACATTTAATTTATGTATTGGTCTGACCTACATTTTTCATTGGCCTCACCCACTTTGAGGTGTGGTCCCTCAAGACTCCTCACTCTCAAAAAGATTATGCACCTCAGATCTAGAAACAAATACAGTCCCCGCCATCACTACACACACACATCCAAACAGACATAAGCAATCTTAATTCTTCTTAGGAACATGCTGTATAGTTTGTGTTTCTAAGAAGTAGTAGGTTCTTCTAAAGTAGAGGAATGAAGAAAATGTTCTAAACTGACAAGAACAGTAGATTTACCATTACCTTCCCACCCACATATATTCAAATGACAAACATTGTAGTGTACTGTTCAGGCAGCCACAAGTTGAAAACTAATTCCATGATGGATAGCTGGGCTTTTAATCACTGTCTCCAACGATGAGCTTTGTGCGTTCCCAAAGCAGCTGGGAAGCTTCTTGATGTCTTTGGACAAAGAAATAGCCTGGAGTATACTAAGTTTCTGTTATATAATTGTACTCTTGTGGCAAGCTGAGCTCATGATATCTGTACTTCAAAGCCCAAGCAGGCGAAGTTTACTCACAATATGTTTATCATGGGGTGATGCTTCCCCCTCTTATACATTAAAATTACAGTGAATGTATTTATTACACATATTTTATGCCATCTAACTCAGCTTGAGGCTTACACTAAGGATGAAAACAAAATATTAAAGAAGCATAATTAATTCAAATGCTCACCCAACTGTCAGTCACAAATCTCAAATGCCCGTCTACCACTAATACTGAGTCCTTTGTAGAAGGATAATGGGGGTTGGGGGCAAGGGTGAAATGCTCCTGATTCGGACCAGATTGCCTGCTCTGGTAGTGATGGTGGGTGGTGGTTCAGAGAACCGGTAGAAAAAATCCCTGCCCCCCTCCCCATGCCCAGCTGATCCGCACGATCATCAGAGGCTTTTTTAAAAAACTTTTTAAAATGCCTCCTTTTGGTGTGCACTGCACATGCACACCTCACATTTGGTGTGTGGTGCTCACTGTGCATGAACAGCCAGCAAACTGGTAGTAAACCAGTTCAGATTTCACCACTGGGTGTGGGCGGGGGAGTATCAAGTTCAACTCTGGGGTCAAAGAAGGACCCAGGGAATGAGAACTGTAGAAAAATATTTTCAGGTGCACATCACCTTGAACTCTTGTGATCCAAAGCATCCAGGAGCCCAGGTGGTGCAGTGGTTAGAATGCAGTACTGCAGGCTACTTCTGCTGACTGCCAGCTATCTGCAATTTGGCAGTTCGAATCTCACCAGGCTCAGGATTGTCTCAGCCTTCCATCCTTCCAAGGTTGGTAAATTGAGGACATGGATTATTGGGGGCAATATGCTGACTCTGTAAACCACGTAGAGAAGGCTGTAAAGTACTGTGATACAAGTCTAAGTGCTATTGCTATCTTCATCCTGCATCCATGCAATGGCCAAGGCAGTTTCTATCTGGATCCAAATCATATAGGGCTCTATGGGTCAAAAACAGATTTTGAATTATATTTAGACATCTATTGGCAACCAATGTGGTCATATTTTCTTAGCAACACTTGCTTCCTAACAACCTGGCTGCCACAAATTATATGGAACCTTCTTAATTGTTTTCAGAGCTAGTCCCATATATAGTATGTTACAATAATCTAATTACATGATGAAAAGAGCAAGAATTACTGTCACTAAAGTATCCTGGTTCCAGATTGTGCTACAACAGGTACCCCAGTCTCAACTGGGGGGTGGGGGGGCATAAGTTCCACTTGTTTCACCTGCAACCATAAATCCAAGAGTGTCACTTAAGGAAGAGGTGTTGTTACATGTGCTGTGTCTGAGTATGATCATTTGAGCCTGCTCATTGTGTCTCAAGAGAGGACACTGGATTAATTTGTTTTATAACCCATTTGTTTTCCTTGGCTATTTGTAGTAGTCTCAGGAGTCTTGTCCAACACCAAAGTTCAAAAAGGTCAATACTCTTTCTATCCTGCTTCTTTGAAGTGCAACATTCACTTCCAATAGAGTGCCATAGGTTCAGCCATTGCCTGCACAATCCTGATTCTTATAAGTAGAGACACATCATGGCATATGAATATCTTTTCCAAGGCATTCATTACTATCCTAGCATAGCAAGTATTTGTTGCTATTTTTTAACTGCTGATTCTATAATTGTTGATAGTCAACCCTAAAGGGCAGAAGCTGAATATCTCTGTTGTCACTTCTAAGCCTAGTTTCTGTAACTGTTGTCATTAACTTGACCTTCTTTATATTTAATCTTAGTTCCATTTTTTCACTGTGTTCCTTGACTTTTATTATTATAACTTTAGGATCATTCCCGTGTTCAACCATCAGAAGAATCCAAAAGAATTCAGAATTTCCAAAAGAATTTCATTTTTTAAATCAATCCTGAAGATGAAAATGCTTGTCATGATGTAATCAGCATGCAGTCAATATGCATGCATGTGATATTGAAACATCATTTTTAAAGAAATACATACATACACTGAAATATATATATATTTCAGTATATATATATATATATTATATATATATATATATAATTTGTTTTCTGAGGTTTTCACGGGTGTTTGTATGTAGGTCTTTGGTTATTCAGATTTTCTCCCGCGTAAAATTGGAAGTGTCTTGGCGACATTTCAACAAAGTCTCATTCGTCATCTCCAAGCTGGTGTTCTCGGCTTCGTGCTCCTACAAGCAATGCTTTTTTTCTTCTGCCAAAATTAAAAAAGCCCAGAAAGTAGTGAATGTGATTTCACTCAACCAGGGCGGCAGAAAAATTTTGCTTACATAGGAAAAACCCTGGCTAAAAGAAAAACACACATAAAAACTATGAGAAGTAAGAAAATAGATATTGTATTGAAAATAGATATTTACAGGGAGGATACATGAGATGTGGGTGTGGCTTACTGGTGATGGCTAATGAGCCAGAAATAGATCTATATAAGTCTCTCACTAGGCAGCTTATGGCTTGCTGGCTGCCAGAAGAAAAAAAGCCCAGAAAGTAGTGAATGTGATTTCACTCAACCAGGGCTGCAGAAAAATCTTGGTTACATAGGAAAAACCTGGCTAAAAGAAAACACACACACACACACACACACACACACACACGTAGATATATATATCATGCATACTTCAAGGACAGATTAGATGATTGATAGATAGATAGATAGATAGATAGATAGATAGATAGATAGATAGATAGACAGACAGACAGACAGACAGACAGACAGACAGACAGACAGACAGATATAGATATACTGGACATTACTGAATTTTGAAATACACATTTCTTCAGATGCACTGTTGGAATCTCTTTTTACAGTGATACTTGGATTATGAATAGCTGTTTATTCTGACAGAAAATTATCTCATTATTCACTGGGGACAAGATTATCTGCCTGATGCTGGAAAGCTGTTCTCCACAAAGTTGTTCTTACTCTAGTATTTAATTTATATACTAACTGGGGACTCATATTTTCATACTGTATCCATTTTCCTCAAAGAGGGAATCAGAATGAGGAAGAACAACTTAATAACCACAATCTGTCTTCTTTTGCTGTCTAGGTTGCATTTATCGTACATTTCTTTCCTCTTCCTTTCCATAGTTAATGGGGAAAAACTATGAAGGCTTTTCATAAACTTCAAAGGACAACAGCCTCATAAGCTACTGAATGTTGGACAGATACAATGGAATATTTTGATCATGAGGAATCCCAACTCCCAAACATTGCCATGTCCTAAACCAGTGATGAAATACAAAATATATTTAGGAGTTGTATCAGAAAAGCTGTGACATTTCAAACTGAAGTGACAGGTCAGAAGAAACCTGATCAGAAGATAGAGGATAACTGAGTTTTACTTATTTGCTTGCTCAATTTATAAAGATTGCTGAATTTGGGAAAAGGCTGGAGAAAGGGAATGGAAACAAATAGAGGAAAGCCATAGATACTGAGGGAAATGGGATAAACCTATAAGCTTAGCTATATCCTTTTTTGAATTGCCTCTGCTGTCAATAGCAATAGCACTTAGACGTATATACTGCTTCACAGTGCTTTACAGCCCTCTCTAAGCAGTTTACAGAATCATTCTATTTCCCCCAACAATCTGGGTCCTCATATTACTGACTTCAGAAGAATGGAAGGCTGAGTCAATCTCAAGACGGTCAGGATTGAACTATTGGCAGTCAGCAGCCTGCAATATTGCATTCTAAGCACTGCAGCATCATGGCTCTCACTCATAAATCAGTAGCTTATGTTCTTACTTTTTAGCGCAGTTGTCAATTAGAGCCGAGTAATTTTTTCTCTACTATCTTCACATGCTACTTATACAGTTCCACTCCAGCCAGTCTTTGCACTACAAAAAAATGGCCAGAAAAATAATAGATTTTTATTCCCTCTAGAGGCATAGCTTTCTTGCCCCCCTCCCCACTCTAAACTAAGGAGAAAACTAGCTGACTAGATAAAACACAGCAAATTATACTAATTCCCTCCAATAAAATAAGATCTGATCTCTCTTCTTCTAGTCATATCACTATAATGCTGTGAAGCCTTCAGCGATAAAAATGAAAATAAAAATAAAAGTAGGGACTCTGGCAACATAATATTGCTCACCTGGCTTTCTCTACTTCAGTGGTCAGATTAATTCTGAAAGAAAGGGGGGGAAAATCACCAGGAAAATCCTTCTGTAGGTTGGTTTACCAAACTTTGGCAAGCAAAAACCCAGCTATCACTACATAGCATCAAAGAGAACAGAAAATTCTTAACACTTTGCTTTCATGTCATGTCATTTTGGAACCAGCTAGTTTTTCTCCAGTAAGCAGGGCAGGCAGGGAGGCTGAAGAATTACCGAAACAGCATCTGTGATCCCTTTGCAACCAGAAAAGTAAGGAAAAAAAGCCCTCTCAAACATATTCTGAAGAATTCTATAGGGAAACACAGATGTCTCTTTGACAGGAGAAGAAAACTCTTGGGAAATTAGATGACGGATTTTTGTCACACTATTATTCTTTGTTTAGAGGCGATGATTTTTCAATCCACAGGCCTCTAGTTCACAGTCAGGCACCGCTAGGTAAGCAAGACCCAAAGCTACATCAAGAAGAAAACCATGTTTCCCCACTGGGTTTTTTTCTTTGTTATAGGCTGTAGGAGTGGTTGATTGTAGTTCTGTATGATGTGAGCAGGAAAGAAATCAGAAATATGACATTTTCTAAGCTTGCCAAGGACTGCAGACTTTCTTGTAGGTGGTTTATGTCTTTTAATATTAGTTCTCTTGTAAAGATACATAAAATATTTTGTGAGAGATTGACAAACACGATAAAGGAAAAGTAGAGGCATGTTCTCAACCTTTCCATCAGTAAAAAAAAAATGCTTTCTGTTGAAAGGCAGAATAAAAATATACCCATCAGCAAAAGTGGATCACCAACACGTTTGAATGTAAATGTTCAAGCTAAGTCCTTCGTGGCACTATGTTCTCTAAGAACAGGTTCACACATTCTTTTAACCATATGGGGGCAACCTCAATGATGATGCGTCATTGCTAACTGATAATTGCTGCAGTGACAACAATTTTTCTTAACATCGGAACTCTAGGTAGGTTTTGACTTCAAAATATCTGTTGCTAAGCAAGTGAGTTGCTGCCCAGTTCTATCACTTATAGTTGTAAAGTGAATCACCATTATTATTTTTTTTAAAAAAATAATTTTTATTAAACAGTTTGCCTTTAAAAACAACACAAAAAACAATCACACATATATAAAAACAAAACATGTCAAAATATAACGTATTGAACATTATATAACATTAATGGTAATTTTACAGCATTTCGTATCAACTTACGTACTTTGCTTTTGTAGTTCTCTATTCTATCATTTCTATTTACTACTCAATAGTAGAATAATCACATTACTCCAACATGCACACACATACACACACACACATTATAATATTCATTTGTTCACTATTAATCATCATTAATTCACAGTAGTTAAGTGAATCCCACAATTGTTAAACTGTCTTTCTTTCTTTCTTTCTTTCTTTCTTTCTTTCTTTCTTTCTTTCTTTCTTTCTTTCTTTCTTTCTTTCTTTCTTATATGCTATACGGTTTCCTGCCTAAGCAGGGAGTTGGGCTGGAAGACCTCCAAGATCCCTTCCAACTCTGTTATTCTATTCTATTCTATTCTATTCTATTCTATTCTATTCTATTCTATTCTATTCTATTCTATTCTATTCTATTCTATTCTATTCTATTCTATTCTATTCTATTCTATTCTATTCATCAATCAAATTTAGAAACCGTCCTTCTCCTTCACAGAACGACTCTGCTTGTCAGAAGCCAACTGGGAAAGTCACAAAGGG
This sequence comes from Masticophis lateralis, assembly GCA_030761175.1. Lineage (NCBI taxonomy): Eukaryota > Metazoa > Chordata > Lepidosauria > Squamata > Colubridae > Masticophis > Masticophis lateralis. Next base: position 73,421,530 of record JAUDYJ010000001.1, read on the forward strand.
CAATCACATGACCCCAGGACACTGCAACCATTGCAAATTCTTGCCTGTTGCCAAGAGCCCAAACTTTGAGTACATGACCATGAAGATGCTGCACCAGTCATAAGTGCAAGGTCGGTCAGGTTTTTTTTTTTTTAAAGCGCTGTTGTAATTTGGAATGGCTGCTAAACAAATAGTCTTAAGCCAAGGACTACCTATATATGCCATAACTTCTATTTCTTGAGCTGCTGGTCGGCAGTCCCAATAAAAAGTAGGAACTTTAGCTCCTGGTCTTAATAAAAAAATAGCCATAAATATTAAAAATAAGAGTCATAAAAACTAAAAGTGTTCTACTCTTACCTTTGTATAATCTTATTTGCCCAGTATACCCTGGACCTCTTTTTCTCCCCAGAATAGAAAAGGGGAAAATAGAGCAGAAATCCTGCTATTGTTTTACAATATTCTGCTAAATCAGCAGTATTGCAAAACTTTTGCAACATTTTGCTGTATCATTCTTGTAGTCCACTGTGATCTTAAAGTACATTGTACTTTATACCTGTGTTTTACATTGACACCCTTTTTATTCTAAGATTTTCTAATAACCATAATAATGTCGCAGTACCTGGAGGCAGCAGAGCAGAAGAGAAAGAAGTGGAGAAAATCACAACATGCAAAGATCCACAGTGGTGCAGTGGTTAGAATGCAGTACTGCAGGCTAATCTTGCTGTGTTCCTATTGCCAGAAGTTCGGCAGTTCGATTCTCACCAGCTCAAGGGTGACTCAGCCTTCCATCCTTTCAAGGTCGGTAAAATGAGGATCCAGATTTTTGGGGGCAATAGGCTGACTCTGTAAACCGCTTAGAGAGGGCTGTAAAGCACTGCGAAGCAGTATATAAGCAGTGGTGGGTTGCCCCCAGTTTGCACCGCTTCTATAGAACCAGTAGTAAAACCGGTGGGAGGCTCCGCCCACCGACCCTGACATCATCAGAACGCTTCTGCACATGCACAGAAGAGTGCGTGCGCCGCCCCATTGCGAACCGGTAGTAAAGGGAAGTAGAACCCACCCCTGTACATAAGTCTAAGTGCCCTTGCTAAGTGCTATCTGCAAATAGCAGTAGGATAACTGTGGCAAAAGAAAATGCCAATAGTAATAGGCATCTTAGATGGAATCTCAAAACAACAGAAGCACCACATCATAAAAGGACAGCCAATTTGGAGTTACTGAATGTTTACTTTGTTTTTTTTTTCTCAGGGATGAAAGGAATTTGTGGGCTTTTCTCTCTCATAGTTTTGTTTATGTATTTATTTGATTTCTATAGCCACCTATTTCAAGTGACTCTGGGCAGCGTTACTCAATTTAACCTTAATCTGGATAGATGAAGTTGCCATTTGTTCTGTGAGTCAGGCAGCAAAATCTTAAGCTGATTCCAAAAGCTGAATGTCTGCTTTCAGACTGACTGTCAAGAAAAGACTGAGAAAGGACAGGGAAGGAGTCTGTGTCTCCCCAGGCTTGAATTATGACTCAGATTTTTTTGCTTTTGATCTTCGTTCCTGATTCACACTCCACTCCTTACACATTTTACCCATCCTCCACCTTGGTTGACTTGTAGAATGGGCTACATGATTATCATTTCCCCCTCTCCACCTCATTCTTCTGGAGCTGATTCAGTGTCTGTTCTCCATCCATGCTGGGGAAAACAACTCTTGCTTCATTCACTATTCAATCTCATGTGGCTCAATAAAATATATTTTTAAAATATATTCTTCATAGTTCACTTACTGCTCATCTTGGGCAATGCAATACAAGACACTTGCAAATGTGCTCCAAAGTTTTGGCTGGTGTTTTTGTCAGAGACACAGCTGTTCTATGCTTTGTTAAAAAAAAAAATCTGAGGTAGACATTTTTTTTCTTTTATTAAATGTTGCAAAAAGTAACAAAAAGCTATGAGAATTTTCTACCCAATAATTTTTCTAGGCAATACAAGTAGTCCTCAACTTACGATCACAATTGAACCCAAAATTTATGTTGCTAAGTGAGACATTTGTTAAGTGAGTTTTGCCCCATTTTACAACTTATCTTCCCACAGTTGTTAAGTGAATCAATGCACTTGTTAAGTTAGTAACATGGTTGTCAAATGAATCTGACTTCCCCATTGACTTTGTTTGTCAGAAGTTTACAAACTGTGATCACATGACCTCAGGACATTGTAACCGTCATAAATGAGTCAGTTGCCAAGCTTCTGAATTTTGATCACATGACCATGGGGATGCTGTAATGGTTGCAAGTGTGAAAAATGGCCATCATTTTTCAGTTGTAACTTCGAATGGTCATTAAACAAACCGTTGTAAATCGAGCACTACTTGTAATATGTAGGAAGTGTCAAAAGAGGAGCAAAACATCCTGCTTCAAATTCTTTGCTAAGAGAGTCCAATTTCTGAGCTCCCAGTAAATTATGCTTAAAAAAGAAAAATCAATTTAAATTGCATGGTTTATCATATAGCAGATGTTACAGTTGAATTAAATGTTCTGGAGTCAAAAGAAAGATACTGATTGGGCGAAGCCAAACATGCTTGATTAGGATATTGGAACTACCCACCACAAGAGCTCCATGAAACAAAAAGTTTCCAATTCATTGTGCGTAAAATGTTTAAGAAGGGCAGGGGTGGATTTCAAAACCCATCGCTACTGGTTTGCTCATGGGCGCATATGCGCTCGTGCGCTTCTGTTCCAACCTGGGGCGAACCAGTAGCAATCTACCACTGAAGGAGGGGGTCCCCTATGAAATATGGCAACAGCAGCAGTCTATCCAGAAGAAATAAAAACTCCCACAAAATGGTCATACTACAACAAAAGTTTCCTATGTAGCAAAAGTGCAGTATGGGAGGGAGAAAATTAAGTGCAAGGATTACAAGGAACCAGAAATGTTAAATGTTTGAAATATATCTGCAGTATGAATATGTTAACATCATGGAAATGTGTGAGGGGCATGAATTAGTCCTATATGGTAGAGTTCAGGATCAGGTTAGTTAAGTGTGGGAGGCAAAGTAGAATCAAGCAAAGTATCTATTACAGGATGATGCAATTTTAGCCTCACTGACCTCACCCTAATATGCATAATCTTTGATTCAGAATCCTAAATCATTCAGTGTCATCTGTAGGTTTATCTCTCTGATTTAGGGCCTCCAATTTCATCTCACTTACGTTAGGTTAAGCAGTGTCAGCTTCAGTGAATATCCTTAGGGCAATGTGGTGTTTACTTTCCTCTAACAGGAGAACTGAACACCATTTGTTTCTTCCTATGTAGCATGTTTATTCAGAAGAAGAAATTCTCACTATGCTCAACAGGGCTACTAGTATATGAGAATGAGCACAAGCATACGATTCAGCTTCTCATTCCCCACCTGACAAGATTTTAAAAAGAGAATATGATGAAAAATCTAAGTCTGCATATAGAATGTAAACATTCTCAAAGGATTTTAAATGTTTGGCACGGCAAGGCGTTTTGTAAGAATTGTCCTGCTAGGTCAACTGATTTGGTGACGTCATATTGTCACCGCTACCAGCTTGGCAGAACCGGGCGGAACCAGGAGGAACCCACTACTGCCCTGTTCTAATTCATTATCCTTCCTTAGTTGAGACAGATTTGGAAAAATAAAGTCCAAACATAAAGGAGGAGGAGGGAAGGGTGTGGCAGCCTGAGGATAAGTATTGTAGATTATAAATTGAATATGTAGTGATTGTCCCCATTTTGCAAAAAGTATGACAGGGGATTTTACATATTGCTCTTTTAGTGAACATTCAATAGAAGAACAGAGAGTTCAGGGTTGAATTGTGGAGTCCTTGGTGGTCTATTAGCTTGGTTGTTGCAACATTTCATTACTCAACCAGCCCACCTGTCAGGGAATTGCGCAGCCAGTGTCCAAAGGGAGTTAGAGATACTGACACCAACCAGTTTTATATAGATAAATATATTTACAGTAAATATAAGGAGCATCATCAGGTAAATCAACACAGCAGGAATATCAGGAGGTAAATCATAGAGAGCACACAAAGCACACAGAGGAAAAAGGTGGGAAACAAACTAACTTCCCCTTTACACTCAGAGCAACCAATCACAGCTTAGGTTGCCTTATGTAGCGGCCAGCTCTCTTCAACCAATAGCTATAAGTGTGTGTTCTTTCTCATTGTATAACCCTTCATTGTCCCAGCTATTAAATTTTTAAATATCTTAACACCACCTTATGGAATCACCTCATGGCCCAAAATGAGGTTAGCTCCATCCCTCTTAAGGTTTTTCAAATGAACAAAAAATGATTTTTTTTTATGATTGTTGTCACTGGGTACACATCTGTAATGTTTCCATATGCAATGCTTATTAACATTTACTAGCACAAATGTAGAAAACAAATAAAAATACTGACTTTTTCCTTAAAGTACCCATTTGTTAAGGAATCAGCTTTTAAATACACAGCCATAAATAATCTAATATTAAAACTGTACCATTGGCATATTCAAATAAAACAACAGAAGAGAAATTAGGTCTTGGTGTGAGGTCTACAATAAACTTTCAAAACTCCCTTCAGTGTTAAGTATGATTCTTTTAATGGATTTTCTTATTTTGCCTTCCATATTTATGTGTAACTTTGCTTGACTCATTTAATTCAATATAACAAGATCTGAAGGAATTTGTTGTTGGTTTGTGTGTGTGCGCATATGTGTATATAACAACATCTCTATGAGAATTTTCTGTAGAAATATGTTTTATATATTAAATAGACCAAACTTAGGCCAGCCTCTTAAATTCAACGTCTGTTTCCAAAATTTTAGCCAGAAACAACTAGGCTTCAAATATTATAAATGAATTTGGAACAGCTGTGCACAGCTTTCAGAAATCAAGACTGGTGAAAGTTAAAAATCAGCAGACTCATAAAATATAACACAATTATTTGTATAGGCAAAAATATTGCTCCCAGTTTCCCCCTCATCTGAAACTTTCCATGAATCCAAAATTGCCATCTGATTTTTTTTTGTATGATTTTAACCACCATATTTCTAATTTTTATACCTCTATAAATACACTTGGATATGTGTAATCTCTTTGTTGGGTTGCATGTGTAGAGACATGTTGAGAGAAGAGTATGAATATATAGAAGGAAGTAGAAGAGAAGATTAATTTTACTCTTTCCAAGAGTGACATACAGAATGAATTTGAAAAGTCTTGGTAGAATAGATCCAAACATCTTGAAAGGTGCATTTAAGCTGTGTTGTATCCTTTTGAGAGTTGATCTGGTCTTTCTTTCTTTCTTTCTTTCTTTCTTTCTTTCTTTCTTTCTTTCTTTCTTTCTTTCTTTCTTTCTTTTTTTCTTTCTTTCTTCCTTCCTTCCTTCCTTCCTTCCCCCTTCCTTCCTTCCTTCCTTCCTTCCAGTTCTATAGCAGCCCATCTCAGTTAATGAGCCTGGGCAGCTTATAATTAAACAAAATATATTACATTTAAAAATACTAAAAACATTTTAAAATGCTAAAAACATCTAGATTAAATAAACATAGGAGCAAGATACTGGATAATTAACAGTATAGCCAGGACACATTCAGTGCCCCAGGCTTGAGAACACAGCCACATTTTTAGGGCATTATGAAAGGCAAACAGGGTTAGAGCCATTCAGATTACCAAAGGGAGGATATTCCATAGAGCAGGGGCCACTGTGGAAAAAGCTCATTTTCTGATCCCCACCATCTTTGGCTGATAGGATCTGCAGCACACAATTCTGCTGGATCTAATTGGATGGGTAGAGACTCTTAGAAAAAAAGTGATGTTTCAGATACCCCAATCCCATGCCATGTAAGGCTTTAAAGGTAACCACCAGCACATTGAATTGCACCTGGAAATACACCAGTAACCAGTGCAGCTCACACTGGAATAGGACATCCACAGTAGCTTGTTGGAGAAGAACAAACTACCAGCATATCTAAAATGCCTGCTGCAGAGATAGGCAAAGAAATTTCTTTTCTTTTTCTCACTCACTCGCACCTAAATTATAATCATCACAGACTGAAGAATGGAGAAAAGAATTGTTGTACAGGAAATCCTTTCTATTTTTAGTCTTGAGCAATATTTTTCCAAATATTGAACTCTTGCTGTTGTGAATGATACCAATTTTGTTGCATCACCAATGCTTCAGAGAATAATTCAATGTGTCATATGTTTTCTTAGTTGCTGCATTTCCTTTCAATTATTCTTCATAAAAAGCAGGAAATAAGATAGTAACAAATGGATTCAAACAATCTAGTTCCACAAATTGTTAGGACTTCATAGCAAACATCCCACAAACAAGAGATGTACCATGATCTCTCTGATGCTCCTTCCAAGAAAACCAACTTTTATTGAATTTGTGATAATAATCCTCATGAGGGTTTGTTTGGGTTTGTTTTTTTTTTGCCAAATCAATGTAAATAAGTAGATTTTGTTTGTTCTCTTGAATCTCTATCATTGCTATGAGAATTTTCTGTAGCATAAAAGCAAAAGAAATGCCTTAGGGACAATCACAGTTTTCCACAGATCTGTTTTCACTTAGCATCTTTTATCAAGTCTTCAGTTGACGCAAACAGGATTATTATAAAAGAGTAAACAGCTGAATGTTTCACAATTGATAAAGATCCAATGATTAGTAAAATGTTGATCATTCAAATCTAGGTCACTGAGAAGAAGAGTCTTAACAAATCCAGAATAAACTTTGTTTTTGCTTTACTAAAGGTTGTATTTGTTTAGGATCTGCCTAATTGGCCTCTCTTGTGTTCTGTGTCATTTTGATAAATGTTTTTCACTTTACTTTGGACCAGGCATGAATGTATACCTAGGATTATTAATTGTAATCATCTACCAGGAAATCTCAGGGTTGTTGACTTGACTAGACAATATGTGCCCTGCTGGGTCATCATTTCAGAAATATTGCTGTTGTGTGTGAGTTGGGACTTGGGAGGCTATATAAATCTGTTTAATAAATAAATGTTTCCTTATCTAACCAAAGAAACACAATAGTCAGGCAGGGCAAAAAGTGGGAGCAGGAGAAACTTCCAACTTCCTCTCAGCTTTCCTTTTGAGCAGTGTCAGAAATCTTCGTTCCTTCCTCTCTGTTCCTTCTTCCTTCCCTCCCTTTGTCTTTTCCTTCTTTTCTCCCTACTTCACTTCCTCCTTCTCTTCCTTCCTTGCTTCCTTCTCTCCCTGCTCCTCCCTCCCTCCCTCTTCTTTCTGCTTTCTTCCTGTTCCTCCTTCTCTCTCTCTCTTCCTCTCTCTCCCTCTCCCTCTCTCCCTCCTCATTTCTCCCCTCCCCTCCCTGCAGGCAAATGACTGGTGGGAAAGGGTGCAAGGGAGTGTGATGTGAGCACAGAGGACTTGATGCTGCCATAGATTTGTGGGAAGCTGTCAGAGAATGCTGACAAAGAGGATCACATGATTGTGGCTGACTGTGGCAGTACAGTTGTAGGACTGAAGCAGCAACAGCCTGGAAACTGAACCTGAAACAGTGACAACTTCCCCAAATTTCATTCCCTTGAGACTCATGAGTCCCAGCATTCTATAAATTAGTCCATTTGAAGTATCTTGGTTGAAAAAGTTTTGCCCTAGGATACACTGTTCATGTTTTCAGACACGAGGGTTTCAGTAATATATAGACTGGGAAGGAAAAATAACCCCAAAGAAGGCAAAGGAGCAGCATCTCTGTATTATTGTCACAAAAACTCCAAGAGTTGAACTTAGCTTGAGGGAGGATTAGTCCCATCACAACAGGAGAGAGCCAGGTTGGAAAGGCTGATGTCAGTCACAAAAGATCCCTTTGGCTATTTATGCCACAGTCCACTTTCTTAAAATGTTCCAAGTCTCTTCATTACACATGCAATGAAGTCTCTTTCACCCTTAGCTGAAATGGCCAGGGTCCAGCGCAGAAAATGCATTAAGAGTATCTTGCTGTTGATGTTTCAACTGCCTGTTTATTCTGCCCGAAGAGACTCCTAGTTCCTCTTGGGTCAGTACATTATGTGAACAGGATGCTATTATTTCTGTACCAATAGAAAATGCCAAGGACAATATGCACTTCCTTTTTCCCTCCCATTACAACAAAGGTCCTGTTGACAACTTTTCAGGAGAAAAGTGTGACAGGATGAATGGAACTTGGAAGCCATTTTCTAACTCAGCTTTTCCTATGCTTTGATTTTTCCGAATATGAAATCAGTACATTTAACCAGAGTTAGCAAAATCCACCATTAGCAATTCTTTCCAAAATTTAAAAAGTTTATTGATGTTTACTGATGGCTAAAGAGACCTGTACATGTAGAGTCTGCATTCATTTAAAACCAGCCTTGTGATTTGACTAAGTCAACAGCATTTAAAAGCCTGGCTGACCTACTTCTGGCTATTTTGAGATGTGTGCACCTGAAAAATCAAATTTAAAAAGGCTTTCTCTGAAGAGGTTGTGGATGGACTGGTTTTCCATCAATAAGAACACTCCAATCTCCCATGATTGTAAACTTCTTTAAAAGGCAAGGAAGAAATATCTTGGTAGTATTTTGCTTCCCCCAGCACACACCCTCCCATTGCAATAATAATTTTTGAGGGTACATTCATTCACCCATCATACACCATAAAGGTGCATGGATGAAGCAGAAAGGTGGGGAAGTCCGTACCCTGACAGAAGGCAATTTTTACATTCTTCAATTGGGCAGGTGGAATGAGCAGTGACTCACTAATTTTTAATATCTGAAGAATTGCAGCAGCCAAGAAATCCATTGGTCAGTTTCAAACTGCTTGTAAAAGATTGGGGAGTAAAAAATGGCAGCAGGGTGAAAAAACTTTAAGTTGGAAAGAATCTAGAGAACATTTGATGCTTCCAGGGAGATAAGATCCCCATTATTTCCTTCAAGTTCCATGTTCTAATTCCTTGTCTATTCCATGTTGTCCTCCCATTCTTCACACTAATGAATTATGGGCTAATGTTTTGTCTACAGACTTGGAACTTTGACATTTTAATCTTGAAAGCTGCATAGCTGGGGATGAAATAAAGTCACAAAGCAGCACAGACTATGTTAGTTATGAGACCCTCAATCTTTTCTCAGAAGCCACTTGTAGTGTAATTGTTGTATCCTGCTGATATCATGAGATTTGTCTTAATTTTCCTTGATATCCCAAGTATTTAAGCAGCTTGTTAAATATTAGTGATCTCCACAGTCTGTATATAGCGAGGGTGTTGATTGGCATCAGACTAGTCGGTGACTTAGATTACCCAACTTCCCTTGCTTTTAAATTGGATTTTTCAACTTTGACAGCTTGAAGAGGTATGGACTTCAACATTCGGTATTCCCCAGCCAGCTAGGAATTCTGGGAGTTGAAGTCCACACCTCTTCAAGCTGCCAAGGTTTAAAAAACCCGTTGCTTTTAAGAGTTCCGTTATATTAATGTTGCATGGGCACAGAAACTTACATAAAAATCAAGAGTGGGCTTGTCACGTGATCATACTTCCACAAACTGGAGTGGAAATTACCATAATTCCCTGGCATGGCCCTGGGTTGAGGCCTGTTTAAGGAGGAGTTTTCCTCACACAAGCAGGAGGACAGATTATCTAAACAATGTTTCAGGATAAGATAGGTTAAGATCCTATAAGCAAAACACAAAACTGTGTTGCCTGGATTGTTGAAAGTGATTGAATGGGGAAAATTTCAGGAGGGTATCTTTTAAAATAATTTCAAAAGCTTTCCCCATGCAAACTTAATATTCTTGCTACTGTCTCTTTTCTGTGATATGGGACTTTTTATTGTTCTTCAGGATCAAAAATGTGGCATTTCACAAAGAAACTATGGGGATTCCTCCCCTACACCCCACACCCCACCCCCTGCAATTCTAAAACCTTGGGTACAAAATTAAAAAGCAGAGGGAAGCATTAAGCATTTTAAAGAGTTCCCATTAAATCTCCAATGTACTGCAAAATAAAAAGGGACTAGAAAATGCATTGCATGAGCTTATGTGTTTAGCACTGATGGCAAAATGTAATGGTATTACACCACAAGAGACTCAGACATAATTATATATAACAGGTATCCAATCTACTTCCCACTGTTCTACTTTTATTCCTTGGGTCCTATGGGGATTTCCTTTCTTTCCCCCTCTTTTTCTTTTACTAATTTCACACCTTTGCTTAGCAACCTGAAGCACAAACTCTCTGCTGCATTCTCTAGACTTGGCACAGCTTCATTCTGATTCAGACTTTGGTGTTTAAGTTTTCAATTTCTCCTCCACCCCCATGTCCAATAGCTCCTCCTAACAGTAATATTCAGCTTTTGAAGACAGAGGTTAGAAAAAAGACATCTGGTTAAGGTGTTTTGTTACTTTTTCCCATCTGTTGTATCTGATGCAATATTGGAGTCATATTGTTGCCTGGCCAACTAGCTCTGGAGGATATGAATGGGAAAGTTTTACCTAGAGGAGAGATGTCCAACCTTGGCAACTTTAAGAGCTGTGAATTTCAACTCCCAGAATTCCCTAGCCAACCATTTAAGTCCATAGGTCTTAAAGTTGCCAAGGCTGGACACCCATGCCTAGAGTAAGATTCATGAACTTCATAATACATGGAGATTTTCACACAGAATGCAAGATTAACTGAAAAATTTATAAAGAAATCAGAGTTGACAAAGGCAGATGGTTTGCTGGTTAAACTATATGTTTAATCTCTGGTAAATCAGTTTACACTTTCATCACTCTGAAGTATTCATGCATTGGTTTAGTGAATAAATATGAAAGAAAATTGCTGTGGATTTCCTTTAGAACAAAATGTTCTACCAACATCTCCCAATAGTTATCATGGCATTGACAGAAACAATGCATAAATTATATTTATTATGGAATATCTTGAATGAAAAAATCTGCTAATTTTCTTTTATTAAAATAATTCACAGATCATTTGAATTGAAGAATAAAGGACTATATGAGATACTGACACAGACTAGATTTAGACTGATGTGTAGAGTATATCCTACCTTGGGATGCTTGTAGGATCAGTACAGAATAAAGGTTCATTTCCCAGAATATATGTATTATCAAATACCTCAGTTAAGAGAGGTAGGCTTTCAACATTTACTGCCTAAAATGACTTTTTAGGCTGACATAAAGACTGTGTTGGAATTTGTTATACTAAGAACTTTTATCCTCTTGGCTATTTCTCATGAGGTACAATAATACCTAGCTTAGGTTTGTGAATGCCAAATTGTAGACACTGAAGTTCAAAGAACTAGAGGTCGGGGATGACTGATTCAGATATTGGAACCCAACACAAATTACAGTGGTCTTCCAATAAGCAGGGTGCTATCAGAGCAGAACATAGTTATTATTGCTTCTCAGCCTTCGTTGCTCAACACAATGATATAAGATTGGGACCAGCATGTAGATTAGTTCATATTTATAAATACAGAATGACGAAAAGAACCTTAATTAATCTTTCTGTTAGTTACCGTATTTTCCGGCATATAAGACGACTGGACGTATAAGACGACCCACCTCAGAGCCATTTAAGGCTCGTCAGAGCCTTATGGCTGGTCTGCCTGGTTACAGGAGAATGAGACCCGGTGTATAAGACGACCCCCGACTTTTGAGAAGATTTTTGTGTGTTAGAAAGTAGTCTTATACGCAGGAAAATACAGTAGTTTAATAAGTAAGCCTTGCTAGTAGAGCATTCCTTCTGCCAATTATCTTGCGTCTACCCCTAAGTCTTGTCTTGATTGTACCACTGTTCATAATGGAAGAGAAAGGAGAGGGTGGTTTTGCTCTTATTTTATTTTGCATCCACTCATATGCCACTTTAGGTGATGGCATAAATTTAAAATTTAAAAATCCATAAAATACTTATAAAAGCAGCCCCACCAAAAGATTGCTTTCATCACTTTATGTAAAGACAGCAAAGTGGGGGGGCCATCTAACCTGAGGGTACAAGTTATTCCAGAGAGATAAAGTTGTTGTACAAAATATTATCTTAGTTCGAAACCACCATACAAGAGGTGGGTTTCAGCGGGTTCTGACCAGTTCTGGAGAACCAGTAGCGGAAATTTTGAGTAGTTTGGACAAACGGTAAATACCACCTCTGACTGGCCCACCCCCATCTATTCTCTGCCTCCCGAGTCCCAGATGATCGAGAAGAAATGGGGATTTTGCAGTAACTTTTCCCTGGATTGGGAAGGGACTAGAGATTTCACAGTATCCTTCCCCAAGCCCAGCAAGCCACACCCACAGAACCAGTAGTAAAAAATTTGAAACCCACCACTGCCCCATAGTCACCTGACTTGATTTCTTTCAGAGGAGGGACTTAGAACAATCTTTCCCTCTCCCTACTAACTGTGTAAGATGGACAGGTTTTACATGAAGAAAATGGTGACAAGGGCTCGAGCTGTATAGGACTTTATTAGTGGTCACTAAAATAGACTGGGCCCAGAAGCTTTGTAAAACAGGCTGTAGCTGGTGCAGTGTATTAACTCAGCTAAGTGCAGTAATGAACAGTAAAGAACAAAATGGAAAAGAACAAAAAGAATCCTAATATGTTTGTTTCCCATATTGAAGGGGGAGAAAACAGCACAAGAGTGTCAGATATGACAAGTTGATCTAATTTAAACCTGCCCATCAGGGCAGCAGACAGAGACTAACAAAGCCTGAGAAACTCATGCTTTGACCAACTCAAGTGCTGATCCCATCCCACCCCTCTCAAGTGAGCTTTAAAAAGAGATGAGAAAAATCTCAATTTTGCCTTTGTTCTTTCTTCTTCACCAGATTTTTTTAAAAAAGCAAAAAAGCCATTCCAATCAGCTGGAGAATCAGAAGACAAGAACTATCTAGGGAAATAAACTAGTTTGGATTAGGATCATTTTTCTTTCATTTATATTACAGATTGATCTGAGCTGTTCCTTTGTATCCTCCGTCTGGTGTTGTTGTTTTGTGTATATGTGTATACTCTCTTCTTGGAAAATTAGCTTTAAGTTAAAATCTGCAGGGTTCATGGTATTTTCCTTTTCACCCATTGCTTTCTACTCTCAATTAGCTCATAATCTATGTGATAAACAACTAGCACCTTCTCCTAAAAGTACTCTTATCCTGAGAAAGTCATGAGCTATAGTATATAAGTCACTCTTGCTTTGGAAATAAGTATAAATTTTCATTGTTCAAACAGATTGACAACTCCCCTCCCCAACAATAATTCTTGTGCTTTTAACAGCTGCATTAAAAGCATGAGTTCAGTAATGGGAGTTTCCTCCCCCTGAGGAATATCTACAATGAAGAGAATACCTTCCCCTCCCAATGTCTTCTTTCCTGCCAGAAAAAGGTGCCATGACTCTGGAGCAAAACATTCAATCCTTGGGTATGCTCAATGTTAACATAAACAGCATCTTTTGCCCCTCTTTCATTTCATTTAATTTAATTTATCGCATTTATATGCCGCCCAACTCCCAAGGGACTCTGGGCAGCTTACAACAAAAATAATGCGAACAATGAACATAAAAATTATTTTAAAACATTATAAAAACATTTAAAAACATTAAAGGCCCATGCACACCATTCATGGTCGGATCTCGCAAGATTGCAACAGCGAGATCAACAGCCCCAGGCCTGCCAGAAAAGCCAGGTCTTCACTCTTTCTGGAAGGCCAGTAGGGTAGTCGGATCTCATTAAAATGAAGCAGCTCTCTCCCAACAGAAGAGAAGGGATAAGACACCACCTATCTCCAGTCTAGGAGGTGATGGCTCAGTAGCTAAGACACTGATCTTGTCAATTAGAAAGGTTGGGGTTCAGCAGTTCGAATCCCTAGCGCTGCAAAATGGAGTGAGCTCCCATTACTTGTCCCAGCTTCTGCCAACCTAGCAGTTCGAAAGCAAGTAGCAAAAGCAAAAAGCAAAAATGCAAGTAGAAAAATAGAGACCACCTTTGGTGGGAAGGCAACAGAGCTCCATGCACCTTTGGCATTTAGTCATGCCGGTCACATGACCATGGAGAAGTCTTCGGACAGCCCTGACTCTTCAGCTTTGAAACGGAGATGAGCATCGCCCCCTAGAGTTGGGAACAACTAGTACATATGTGCAAGGGGAAGCTTTACCTTTACTTTTACAAAGATAAACCCTCAAGTGGTCTCAAGAACTCTCAGGGAGAGTGCTAACAACCAGATGACTGCAAAATAACCCCAAACCCTTCCATCTGGTGAGAACCTATCCTTCCATCCCCCCAGTTTCAACTGCCAGTACTTATCCTTCCATTTCTCTCTCCCTTCTTCCTGCCATCACAACTGATGAAGTTTCTTGGATAAGAAGCAAAATGTTTTGTTCTTATTCCTCAAGGGAAAATACAGTCCAGTTGCCTTTTGGGGGAAGCACCATTGAGACAACTATGACCTCGATAGACTGAGAATCTCCACAGATAAATTCTACTTGTTGTTTAATGGTCCAGATATTGACTTCATAACTGCAGCTCTGGCAGGAGGTTGACAATTGACAATGGCATTTTAATGCGTGACGTTTTACACACGTATAATGTCTTTCCTTCCTGTATTAGTATAGTTTTTTTTCAATAGTGGCAAAGAGTTGAACTGAAATGCGATGGCTGGAAATCCATAAGAGAGAAGCCAATGAAGGAGGAGGGGGGAATTTAATCAAGACACAAACTCTTCTTCCACCTTCCCCTCCACCCACCTCCCTCTGACAAATACCTGTCAGAAACAGGTAGATGTGACTATTTTTGAGCTTAATGCTATCCTTAGCTGGAATCATTTGCCCTTCAGAGCCTTCTCAAATGTGAAATCAACAGGGACTTCTTTGGCTATTACCTATAATGCTATCCATCTGTCATCTAAGTCAGAGTTCCTTATGCAAGACAGAACATGTGGTAATTCTGCATGAGTTTGAACATTCCCTGAAGACTTGTGCATCCATAAACCAATGACTGGATCAAAAAGTACACAATAACAGTAAGATGTGTTTTTATATATATGTATGTATATTTATATATATATATATAAAATATATCACACACACACATATCTGTGTGTGTGTGTGATATATTTAACAGAACACACCCCCAGCCAATCAGAGCACAGCCAACCCCCTATCTAATCAGAGCACAGCCAAGCCCCCAACAATCAGAACACACCTCCACCCAATCAGTTCACACCCCCACTAGCAGTTAAAAGGAAAAAACAGCTGCAATCACATGTTGCTCCTAGAAGCACAAAGCCAAAAACACCAGCCTGAAGATGACGAATGAGACTTCATTGAAACATCACCAAGACACTTCCAATTTTACGCGGGAGAAAACCTGAAAAACCAAAGACCCACACACACCCACACACCCACACACCCACTCACCCACACAACCACACACACACACACACACATATATGTAGTCTTCGGTTATTTGGGTCTTCTCCCGCGTAAAATTGGAAGTGTCTTGGCGACGTTTCGACGAAGTCTCAGTCGTCATCTTCAGGCTGGTGTTCTCTGCTTCGTGCTTCCAGGAGCAACGTGTGATTGCAGCAGTGAAAAAAGCAAGGTTCTACATTTAGGGAAGAAAAACAAAATGCACGGGTACCATACATGTGGTACCTTGCTCAATAGTAGTAACTGTGAGAGGGATCTTGGAGTCCTAGTGGACAACCATTTAGATATGAGCCAGCAGTGTGCAGCAGCTGCCAAAAAAGCCAACACAGTTTTGGGCGGCATAAACAGAGGGATAGAATCAAGATCACGTGAAGTGTTAATACCACTTCATAATGCCTTGGTAAAGCCACACTTGGAATAGTGCATTCAGTTTTGGTCGCCAGAATGTAAAAAAGATGTTGAGACTCTAGAAAGAGTGCAGAGAGGAGCAACAAAGATAATTAGGGGACTGGAGGCTAAAACATATGAAGAACGATTGCAGGAACTGGATATGTCTAGTTTAATTAAAAGAAGGACTAGGGGAGACATGATAGCAGTGTTCCAATATCTCAGGGGTTGCCACAAAGAAGAGGGAGTCAAACTATTCTCCAAAGCACCTGAGGGTAGAACAAGAAGCAATGGGTGGAAATTAATCAAGGAGAGAAGCAACTTAGAACTAAGGAGAAATTTCCTGACAGTTAGAACAATCAATAAGTGGAACAATTTGCCTCTAGAGGTTGTGAGTGCTCCAACACTGGAAATTTTAAAGAAGATGTTGAATAATCATTTGTCTGAGGTGGTGTAGGTTTTCCTGCCTGGGAAGGGGGTTGGATTAGAAGACCTCCAAGGTCCCTTCCAACTCTGTTATTCTATTTCTATTTCTAAGTTCAGTCAGCTGAAGATAATTCAGATTAAAGGATCTGTGTGATCAGATCTTCCCACAGCGTTCTGATATCCTCCTGTACTGGGACATTGCAGTGTGTGATTTTGTTTACAGGGAAGCGATTTCCTGAGGATAAAGGGATCTGCTGGTCAGAGGGCAAAAGGCTAAGGAAGGCTCATTGAAGATAGAATGAAGCAAACAATCACTTAATTACAGGCACACCACACATGAGTTTCTGCTATTGGCTCTCACAGTTATGAATTTCAACAGAACTGAAAAATAATATGCAGAGCTAAAGAAGACCAGTCATGGACAGTGAACTAATTTTTTAAGAACAGGCTGAACATAGTAATAAAAAGCTACATGTCTTTTTTTATTAAGCTGTTAAGGAGGCTTTAGGCTAATTAAAGTGGTAACAGCCAATTAACATATTAGAAAGATAAGACAGAAGATTTAGGCTAAATATCAGGCAAAATTTGATCTGACAGCAAGGTCCATTAAAATGTATACAAATGTTCCAAGAAAAAAAAAGCAAAGAACTTCCTTTCCATAGGACAGTTATATAGGATATAGGAAATCAGAAATTACTTTGAAGATGAAGGTAATTGCTAAAAGCGTCTTCTTTTTTTTTAATGTACTCAATCAGCTTCCACGCATTGATGGAGCACTCATCTGATTCTCTAGTACTTGGAAATGTATCAGTGCAAGCAAACTTCATTTTCTCTTGATTTTGTCTTTTTGCTATAGTAATTAATTGAGCAAGTTTCTATGAAAACCATGGAACTCAGATGCCCCCACCTTGCCAGCAGCTATTGAGGCTTGAAATTGGATGGTTTATGTTTGCATGCAGCTGCCCCATCTGGTGAGCTGCTCGGTTGTAGGTTGCAATCTCTGCATAGCTAGAGATCAATAATCTCAGGCCTGGGATTGAGCCAGCCCAACCTGACTAAACCTTTCTGCTGTGATAACAGTGGTTTTGATTTCCCAGTCATGGAGGGGAGGCATTTCACGGCGACTTTCTGCCTCCCACTTTTTGCATGGTGACTCTTCGGCTTGCACTCAGTGGGCAGCGGATTAAAAACGAGACGAGGATGTAGGTCTCCTGTTGAGAATTCTGCTGAAATGCCAGGCGTACACTTGACTCAGTCTGTGGGCTGTCAAAGCATACTAAGTTTTCATTTTGCAGCAAGTAATAAATGCAAGCAACAGACAAGGAGTCTAAGTTGCATTGCAATCATAGGATACAGAGTTAAGTCTATGTTCATTGGGGGCTTTAGCGTTTATATCTTGCTGCAAAATCAGGAGGAATTATGGACTGGTTGTGGCATCTGTTCATGCAATCAACACTACCTTCACTTCAGACAGCAAGCCAAAATGGTTCAAATGATACTTTTCCCTAATATGCCTTCAAGTCTTTGATACTACAACCAGATGCTAAGTGAATCTGATGAAACAGAGAGAATACTGTGCCCCATCAGCATATTCTCATTCCAGACAGGATAAAGGTGCTGCTAATGGATGGTTTGCGTATCTGGATGAGCCGTTCCATCTGTTCTAAATAAAATTGTATTCCCCCTAAGGAACCAATTTTGCAGCTTCAAGTACTTGTAGATCTATTTTTATCATTAGATGTTCGGGATTGCTATCTATCTCTGAACACCATTGACACCACTATAGTTAATCTGGATAAAGATAGCTTGCCTTTTTTTGATCCATGATAATCTCCTGATGAATCAGCATGGCTATAATTGCTTTTTATGCGCCTTTGAAAGGTTTTCTTTTTTTTTTCTTTTTGCATCCAGCTTAAAACATACAATTTGGAATCATGGCACCTCTTTTTCCCCCTCTCTTTTGATACTCCACCTCCTGGTCCATTGAAGACCTTGCATGGATGACCAACTCACACCTCATTTACAAGAGTTGGGTATGGCTTTTCCTTTCTCTGACAACAACATTCACCAGCTGCCATTTGACATGAAGATACTGGCACAGACTCTTTGGTCTTTGGGAAAAAGAATAGCATAATAAGAGACACAGTTGTGAACAAGACAGAGCAGGTGGGCCAGATCGAAAGAACAGTATGAGAAAAGCCCTTCTTAGTCTTAATCTATCTCTATGCATCAGTGAAGTTTGAACACCTAGTAAATAAATGGTTTTCCCCCCTTCTTTCCCTATAAGAATCCAATAAAAAACTGGTTTGTTTCTTGAAGAGCAGAACTCTCTGAACCAGCACACCAACTATTCCAAACATTGGCAAAGGTTTAATGCCAGAAGCTTAGTGCAGCATTGATTCATTTTTCCTATGGATGAAATAATTTCAGTATATTCTTTTTCTAAGTCTGGATTCTTTCTTCCCACGCATTCAAAACGTTTAGGGCCCAAGCAATATTGGAATTATATTTTCAGGGAGGATAACCTCAGCTCCATTCCTTCCTTTTAACTTTCAAATATTTTACCAGCAAGAGCTGTTCTAGACAGACCCTCTGGCTTTGAACAGCTGGACACAACTGTCACAAATTGCTTTTCAGAATATCCTGGAGAGAGCTAGATATGCTGCAGAAAACCTCATATTCAGTTAGCTTTTCATATATATTTTTTTTATTTACCAACATTAAAATGCTTTTTTTCCTCCTCCTGATTTTACCTTGTAGAGACATTCAGTTAAATTGCTATGAAGGGAGAAAAACATAAAGCAGGAAAGAGGTTTTCCAGCATATTGTTAATTAGTCTTTAAATTCTCAGTTAACAAGCTCAAGTGAGAGTCTTACGGAGTCTTAAAAACATACAGGTTGCAAGATATTGTGGACTAGAGCCTACTTCATTATCCCTAAAGCAAGTTGTCCATAATTGGTATGACCTTTGTAAAGTCTGAATTGCTTCATCTTTCTTTGTGAGTGTACATCGCCTATTAGCAGTTGAAATGTCACTGAAGAAAGTCACCAGTTGAAATGAAACTGGCCAGTGGAACTTTTCTATTTGCTATGTACTAGATTTTTGTCATTTCCTCTTTTTAGAGTAAGGATATCTAATCTCTAAGAATGTGGTCCAATAATTGTTCTTCAAACATGTCATTTTTATTTCTGAAATACAGTACACCAGAGGTCTTCAAACCTGGCAGCTTTAAGACTTGTGGACTTCAACTCCCAGAGTTCTTCAGCCAGCTATGCTATGGAGTTATGCTGGCTGGAGAATTCTGGGAGTTGAAGTCCACAAGTCTTAAAGCTGCCAAGTTTGGGGATCCCTGCAGTACGCTTATGGCAGAAGTCCCTGATTGTTTTCATATGCCCTTGGACAAAGCCTCCACTGACATTTCTTGTTCTGCTGCAACAATGTTTTTCTATTTCTACTAGCCAAAATCATGCTGAGTCAGAGATGGTATTCAGCAGGTTCTGACCAGTTCTGGAGAACCGGTAGAGAAAATTTTGAGTAGTTCAGACAACCGATAAATACCATCTCTGACTGGCCCCACTTCCATCTATTCTCTGCCTCCCGAGTCCCAGTTGGTTGAGAGGAAATGGGGATTTTGCAGTAACCTTCCCCTGGAGTGGGGTGGGAATGGAGATTTTACAGTATCCTTCCCTTGCCATGCCCACCAAGCCACTCCCACCAAGCCACGCCCATAGAACCAGTAGTAAAAAAAATTGAATCCCACCACTGTCAGCTGAGTGGTCAGTCTGACCATTCTGAGAGAAGCTTAAGGGTGAGTTTGCTCTCCTACTAGACTACTTGAGGCTCCTTGGATATGACCTTTTGTCCTTGTGCATGGGAGAGTCTGTAGGGATGTGGCGCATGCTTTCACCTCATTCTCTTCCCAAATTCTTCTATCTTCCAAGCCAAGAAAAGCAGGGAGAAAGAAGGAGGGAATCCATTTCCCACTTTCCTTGCCTTGGATGGAAGAAACAGCAGGGAAGAGATGTGGCAGGAAAGAGAGAAGTGGCAGAGAATGGTTCCATTGGTGCTAGTACTTTTGACCACACACATAACACCCATGGTATCAAAGACGGCATTCTATACCCTCCCTCTTCCAGGGCTGCCAGAATGGACACAACTAGCCTGCTTCACTGCCAAAGCAGAATAAAGAACTGAAAAGCAGTTAATGCTTCCATCAAGCCCTTTAACTCCACTGCATGACCAAGGAAGCAAGATCCATCCAAAGTTTTTTCAATGACTTTAGAGCAGGGGTGAAATCCAGCAGGTTCTGAAAAACCAGTAGAGGAAATTTTGAGTAGTTCAGAGAACTGGCAAATACCACCTCTAGCTGGCCCCAGAGTGGGGTGGGAATGGAGATTTTGCAATATCCTTCCCCTGCCGTGCCCACCAAGCCGTGCCTACCAAGCCACACCACACCACCAAGCCATGCCCACAGAACCAGTAGTAAAAAAAAATTGGATTTCACCACTGCTTTAGGGGTTCAACTGTTGAGATGTGAACATTAAGATAGGAGCCCTCCAGCACTCCTTGATTAGTTGAGTTCATTAAGAAGAATTCCCTTTATATCACTTCTTTTCTGAAATGTCTGCTCTAACACATTATCTGTTCATTTCATATACTTGTATTTTTTTGTGTTTACAGATTCTGCTCTTTCTTTCTCAGCTTCCACCCAATCTTTTACTACTTCTTCAAGCCAACATACCTTCGGGCTAGCTCTGGTGCTAGATAATAGTACTTTATCAGAAGAGCAAAGATTCCTCCTTAAATGTATTTAAATATGTATAGGCATACCAGGCCTGGGCCCCAAAAGATCATGAAAAATGCTAACTAGGTGTTTGCTGACACCTAGTACTCATCCAGATTCTTGCAGCACAGATGTGGTATGCTGAAAAACATGAGGGCGTTAATAAAACAGCCCTATGATTTTTCAGGAGGAAATAACTACTCAGTTAATAAACAACATATATTTTGCTATAAGGACCAAGGCATATTCCAGAATTCTTAACTCAACTTTGTGTAATACAAGTAAGGAAAATAGTCCTGCTTCAGAAACACTAAGGTATCTGTAAATTCTACTAAAAGAGCTTACAAGAGCTGCAATTTGGCAGTTCAAATCTCACCAGGCTCAAGGTTGACTCAGCCTTCCATCTTTCCGAGGTGGGTAAAATGAGAACTCAGATTGTTGGGGGCAATATGCTGATTCTGTAAACCGCTTAGAGAGGCTGTAAAGCACTGTAAAGTGGTATATAAGTCTAAGTACTATTGCTATCAACTGCAACCCCAGGAAAGGATTTAAACAGTGACTGTGAATATCATTACCTTGACTAGTTTTGACCCATCCTATAGGACAGATCTGGGCATTTTACTGTCCCTGTCCAGCCTATAAGGATTGCTTTTATTTTGATATTTATTTTGATATTCCATTTATTTATATGTGTGCATGTATGCCTACACACCTTCACAACCCTATTGGTTCAGTCCGCGACAACAATCCCAGTTTCTCATCTGATTGCTTGGGAAAATTAATTTTCTAGGACTCCCTGTTATTGGGGTTTAAAATTGTATTTATCCATATCAAACAAATACAATTAGTATGGTATCATTAATGCAAGTCAATCCACATTATTACAATGATATTCAATTCAACTTGTAAATATGCCTGCAAGTTTTAGGTCTGTAAACAAAAGAAAAATGTTACCTCCTTATAAGTAAATTAACAAAGCCAGGGCTTTGATTTCTACATTAAATGTAATTAATGGTTCGGTAGAGCCTTCTCTGTTAGCTAAAGGGCCTAGGTAATTGTTGCAATATAAATGAGGAATAAACCACAGATGTATTGTTAAAGAGTAAGTATTGAAGTGGAAGTAGTTTATAGAAAGCCATAATCCTTTATGCTATAAGCATGGCAGACTTCCAGAGGAGCTGTTTCTGGGAGGGAGGGAGGGAGGGAGGGAGGGAGAGAGAGAGAGAGAGAGAGAGAGAGATGAAACAAGGTGCCAAAAAATACAGTTCTGCTTTATCTTCTAAGCTAATAAATAAACTAAAAACCTTTGAAGGGATTTGAGAACATTTAAACTTTAGGCATTTTGAGGACTGAAAAAATTGTAAAAACATTTCTTCAAAGTTATTGGCCACATATATTCCCTCCTGATGATCCTTTTTAATACTATTTTTCCCAGTTTCCTTCTCCCAGCCAAATAATACATCTTCCTAAATACAATTTTCTGTTAGCTGCTGAAACGTTGTTTGGACATGTTCCTTTACTTTTTTTTCAGTTGGGGAGGGGAGTTGCCCACTAGATAACAGACTATCTAGATTTTGTAAATTTCTCTGAGATTTTCATATTAATCTAATCCTGACAATCAACCTCAACCCTACAAGAAATATTAGTCAGGTTGTTCACCAGACAGGGCTAAAGCCTAAATTCTCTGTGATTCAAAGTTTATAATTAGACTTAAAGATAAAGGTAAAGGTTCCCCTCGCACATATGTGCTAGTCATTCCCAACTCTAGGGGGCAGTGCTCATCTCCATTTCAAAGCCAAAGAGCCAGAGCTGTCCGAAGACATCTCCGTGGTCATATGGCCGGCATGACTAAATGCCAAAGGCGCATGGAACGCTGTTATCTTCCCACCAAAGGTGGTCCCTGTTTATCTACTTGCATTTTTTACATGCTTTCGAACTGCTAGGTTGGCAGAAGCTGGGACAAGTTCACCCCGTTATGCAGCACTAGAGATTTGAACTGCTGAACTGCCAACCTTTCAATCGACAATCTCAGTGTCTTAGCCACTGAGCCACTGCGTTCCCTTGTAAATTATAAGTTGTAAGTTGGACTTATAACTCCTGTAAAGAAGCTCGGAAGCTACTTTTTTGTACTTCTTTTTCTATTGTATTTTTCTTTTACTTTCCTTTGTTGTACTTTTAGTTTTCTTTTTAATTTTTCTTTTCTTCTGATATTAGTTTGTGTCAGTTTTTAATCTTCTTTTTTTAAATATAAAAGAAAATATCTAATATGACTATCATTTTCTGAATATTCTGTATCTTTCTCTTTTTGTCTTTCCACCTATCTATCAATATCTATCATCTATCACCTATCTATAATCTATCATTTCTCTCTCTCTCTTATATATTTTATCTTTTATCTATCATTTCTATCTCTATTGACCTTTCTATATTCTATCTATCTATCTATCTATCTATCTATCTATCTATCTACCTACCTACCTACCTACCTATCTTCTATCTATCTATCATCTATCCTCTATTTAGATCTAACTGTCTGTCTGTCTATCTATCATCTATCCTCTATTTAGATCTATCTATCTATCTATCTATCTATCTATCTATCTATCTATCTATCTATCATCTATCTATCTATCTATCTATCTATCTATCTATCTATCATCTATGCTCTATTTAATCTATCTATCTATCTATCTATCTATCTATCTATCTATCTATCTATCATCTATTTTTGGAGTTTGTCCTTGTCTCTATTGCCATCTGACTGTGGAATGGGGCAAGAAATACTAAAGCCACATTTTGTTACCTCAAAGAATATAAGGATTTATGATATGATATGGTCAATACTCTGTTTCAAAAATATGTGGGTGTGTATTGGGGGGGAACCAATAAAACTTGTCAAAAAAAAAGAATATAATGATTTAGGCATCTCAAGGTACCAACTTGCCAATTCTATTGAACGTTTTGCAGCTTTTTCAGAATTTATCACTTCTTTTGAAAATATAAAAATCTCAGGTCCTTCTAGTTAACCTGCTTGTTTGAAATTTCAAAATGAATGTAATACTGCCACTAAAAACAAATGTAAATTTAGAAAAAAATCTGTAATTTTTTAAAAATTCCTTTTAATTGTTATAAATAAGGGCATCTGGCTGCTTGCTTAATTCTGGGTCTTGAAGGATATCGAGTAATTCACTCAGTGCCAAGCTTGACGTGTTCCTTGGTTTTATAGTTAAAAGATCAGTTTCAAAAAGGCACATTGATAAAAATGGGATGATGACATGTAACCTGCTAACTTGTTCTGAAGTATCTCCAAAATGATATACTCTGTTGCAATAAAGCAATAAAAGTTAATTTCAGCTTGTGAATAAAAATTGAATTCCAGAATTTATTTTCTTGAAAATCCTCACGTAAAGGCTGAACATGGATGCTAAAAGGGATCCTCGCAAGATTCCAGATGGATTTTTATCTACAAGGATTGGGAAATAGGGCCTTAGTTGATTTTGCAGGCAGATTAGATAAAATGTGATGTTTCCTCCTTGAAACCATTTTCAAGAAACTATTCTTGCCGTCAAGTTGAGAAAATGGTAAGAAATTTTTTTTAGCATTAATTCATGGTATCAGGAGCAGGAGTTTGCCTATAAGTACTCTTGAATTATAACATAACGAACAATGATGTTTCCTCTGAAGCTTCAGATTCAGAGTGTTCATGAGTTTAGACATAAATGTCAGATATGTCAATGTTAGCTGAAAACTGTCATTTTTTTAAAGCTTTGGGCTATTGGTCTTTAATGTGACATTCTAAAAACATGGATATGTCTTCCTTTAACTCCTAACTCCAATCAAGTACACCATCAAAATTCAATGTGGAACAAAAGAGCTTTCTGATTGGTTCTCAAGATTTTACAATATTAGACAAGCATATTGAAGTTTATCCTACTATTTTTATGTAATAAAGTACCTTGATGGCAAGACTGGATTCTTCTCATGAATTGCTTGGCAGAGCTTTTGGAAGCTAAGGCTTGATAGTGAACGACTCTCAGAATGAATGAGATATTTGAATACATTGTTGACAATCTTGCTTTTGAGTCCGGCATCATTATTTGTTTATTTATATGTCAGATTTAGAAGGCTGCCCAACTCTGTAACATGTCTCTGGGAGACATGTAACATTAAAAGCTGTAAGAAGAAGTACGGTTGTCAGGATTTAAGAAAATAGTAGGTTTCCTTCTGCATTACTGGTAGATAGATACAATGCACAAGAAACTGAGCACAATTTTCTTCGTCAGTCATTCATCTCAAATAATAGCCAAAAAGAAAAGTGATTGATTATCCTGGTGCTTGACTTTAGAAGTAAACAAGACATTTTCTGGAATTTATTCTCAATTTATTATAGGAGGAAAAGTTTGACAACACTCAGAATCCAAGGCTGAACAAAGGTATCTCAAATAGAGTGTAATGCTATATAGCAGTGATGGCTAACCTTTTTGCCATAGCATGCCAAAAGCAGGGGGAGCACGGGGGAGGGGTCGTGCGCATGTGTGCCCACTCCCATAATTCAATGCATCGGGCCCCTTCCCCGCACTTGCACGCATAACCCCCCTGTGCTCCACCCGCTTTTGACAAGCGATAGCACAGTGGTCCCATAGGCCCATTTTTTGGCTTCCCCAGGCTCCAGAGGCTTTCTTGGAGCCTGGGGAGGGTGAAAATGTTCCCCCCCCTGGAGACCCTCTGGAGGCAGGAAACAGCCCATTTGCCAACTTCCAGTGGGCTCCAAAGGCCTGTTTTTCACTCTCCCCAGGCTCCTGAGCCTTTTTAGGAGCCCGGGGGAGGGCAAAAATGGCCTTCCCCATCCTCCCGGAGGCCCGTTTCCTGACTTCCGGTGGGCCCAGAAGGCCTGAAAATCAGCTGGCTGGCTCGCTCATGTGTGCCATAGCTGAGCTAAGGCAATGCTCATGTGCCCACCAATATGGTTCAGCATGCCACCTGTGGCACATGTGCCATAGATTTGCCATCACGGCTATATAGGAATGATCTTGGGAACCATGAGGAAGAACCACAGCCTAAACATGGTCTAGGACAACTCACCACAGTCAACTCACCATGGCCAGTTCACTACAGCCATCTTGCTGTGGCCAACTTGCTGGGGTCATCTTGCCATGGCCAATTTGCCTTACACCATTTCACCACAGTGAAACTGCCGCAACCATTTCACCCAGCTAAGTTGCCGTAGGACAACTCACTGTGGGACAAGTCACCATGGACAATTCCGCACAGGATAACTCAGTGCAATAAGTATTATCCTCTACTGTTTCTTTGACATTACTGCCATTTTTGTCAACGGAAACAATGTTGAAGAAATAGTGGCAGAAAACATTTACCATGTTGAGTTATTTCACGTGGAATTGTCCCACAGTGAGTTGGCATGACTAGATGGCTGTGGTGAGCTGGCTGTGGCGAGCAGCAGATTCTCCTATTCTAGCCAAGACAAGTCTGATAAACAAAATCTGAGTCCAAAAGAGGAGGAGTGGAGAAAAAAACCTCAGAAGAGACCCTTCCTAGTTTTCAGATGAGCAAAAGTAACTATTTTCAGATTGCACAATTATTATTCGCCCTTCGAGGTAATCCATCCAAGGAGCTCAACAATGAGTACTAACTTTATCTTTATTAAAATCAGTGGTGAAATCCAAATTTTTTTACTACTGGTTCTGTGGGTGTAGCTTGGTGGGCATGGCAGGGGAAGGATATTGCAAAATCTCCATTCCCACCCCACTCTGTGGCTAGCCAGAGGTGGCATTTGCCAGTTCTCCGAACTGCTCAAAATTTTCACTACCGGTTCTCCAGAACCTGTCAGAACCTGCTGGATTAAATCACCCCTGATTAAAATGTTATATTAATAGAATCTTGCAAGTCTGAAAACAATAGACTCTGCAACACTGAATGAAAGCTAATGATTAATTTTCAACTAATATTTACATGCACACCAAACTGGCATAGCCTGAGGCAAAAGCAGCCAATGGTTTTTGTTCTATTCTCTATTAATAGGAAATGCATTTAAACAAATCAAATTTAAGAACTGCAGCAAAATATCAGGCAATACCACTGGATCCTATCCTGTAGGAGCTTCTGAGGCAGCTTTGCTAAATTTGTGCTAAAGGCAGGTCACAATGGACAGAACAGGGACAGCATGATGATATCTTCAGACTCAAGTGAAATTACATTTGAGGAAAGCATGCTATAATGCCTGAAAACTATTTGGATTCCCTAAACATAACTGCTGAAATCATGAAAGGGAACAAAAGGCATCTTAAGTGAATTGGTCCTAAATATATTTATTTGCTTACCACTAAAAATGAAGTTGGAGCTTATAATCATACGGTTTAAAGACTGGAAAGAAAATAGCTGCGGAAGATTAGCTACTATAACTGAACAACAGGGTTAGAAGGGATTTCGGAGGACTTCTAGTCCAACCTCCTGCTCAAGCAGAAAACTCTATACCATTTCAGACAAATGATTATCTAATTTCTTCTTAAAAACCTCCACGAGTGCATCTTGGTCCCACTGGTTAATTGCCCTCACTGTTAGGAAATTTTTCCTTCATTCCAAGTTGTTTCTCTCCTTGATTAGCCATTACACCAATTTCCAATGGGGCTAGGAAATTTGTAATGTGCTATCTGAAATGAGATCTTTCGAAACTGGATGTTACTACTTTGTTGCCATTAAACAAAGACTTAGGATCTGTCTCCCCTTCTTTCCCATTTATAATTCACCTTGTCAGCCATCCTAGGGAACTACACACTAGCTTCCTCATTAATCGGCACTAAATGATCATAAAACTGTTTACCATCTGGATATCTTTTAGACATTCTCCTGTTAATGTAAACTTTTAGAAAGAGCATTCCCTTTCACCTATTACTTATTTATTCATGCCAATGTTTTAACCGGAGAAATTTCCAGAGAAAGAAATGGGTTATTTACTTTATTTTGCCATCCTTTTACAATAAAATCATTTATGCTAAAACTCTTGTAATCCTGTAAAAGCAGCTTTGATCAGACACAAAGAATACTTCACTAAGTGCAGTAGTGCTCTTGAATCATTGTAATGAGCACAAGTTGCTTTATACAGTCAGTGGCTCCA
Source organism: Masticophis lateralis (assembly GCA_030761175.1). Taxonomy (NCBI): domain Eukaryota; kingdom Metazoa; phylum Chordata; class Lepidosauria; order Squamata; family Colubridae; genus Masticophis; species Masticophis lateralis. Next base: position 73,449,622 of record JAUDYJ010000001.1, read on the forward strand.
AAATGTTCAGATCCAAATTGCATCATCACCACCATTGCGGAGAAGATGGCTAATTACTCTAATTTCCACAATCATCATGATTAAGCGTAGGTTTAATTTTATTTTGCGATTGGATGAATATGTTAACTGTTTATCTAAATGCATTGTCTTAAATCAGCCCTTAATTATGCATCATGTATTTTATATGTTATTTTTATGTATTTGATTATATCATTGTTAGAAACTTTTGTAATGATGAGATAAAGGAAATATATTGGTATTAAAATGCAAATACATACCTAAGGAAAACTGAGAAATTCAACCTGATCCTTAGCAATCCATCTCCCACTCTGAGTATCTTCCATGACTACAGGTAGTCCTTCACTTACAATCATAATTGAGCCCCAAATTTCTGTTGCTAATCAGGACAATTGTTAAGTGAGTTTTGCTCAAGTCAAGTCAAGGTTTTATTTGTTATTTATTATTGTGTTCTAGAATTTTTAACTGGATATTCCTTGATTTTTTTTTTAACTTGCTCTGGTCTTTGACTGTGATAAACATTGACATGTCTTGCTCCATTTTATGTCCTTTTTGGCTATTGCTAAGTGAATCACTGCAGTTGTTAAATCAGTAACATGGTTGGCTTTCCCATTGCCTTTGCTTGTGAGAAGGTTGCAAAAGGTGACACAGGACACTGCAACCGTTATAAATACATGCCAGTTGCCAAGGGTCTGAATTTTAATTAGGTGACCATGGAGATGCTGCAATGGTCATAAGTGTGAAAACCGGTCATAAGTCACTTTTCTCAGTGCCATTGTCATTGGTCATTTAATGGTCATTAATGCCATTTAATGGTCATTAAGCAAATGGTTGTAAGTCAAGGACCGCCTGTAATGTAATAAGGGCAATTATGAGCTCCTATTGCTGTCTATCTTCCATTTGAAAGAAGCAAAGAGAAAAACAATAAATTTTTTTGGTCGTATCTAGCCTTTCCAATACTCTATTTCAGACTATATACCAGTGATGGCGAACTTTTTTTTCCTTGGGTGCCGAAAGCACACACGTGTGTGCCGACACCCATAATGCAATGCCCCCCATTCAGGCCCCATCCCCCGTGCATGCGAGTGCCCCCCCCACACTCCCCCCACCCTTCATGCATATGCGCACAACCGTTTTGGTGCTAGCAGGCTGCCCTGAAGCCTCCTGGGACCAGCAGAGACCTGAAAATCAGCTGGCCGGCAGGAGGCGCATGGGCATGTGCGGTGAAGCTGACCTGGGCGTCGGCTCGCATGCCTGCAGAGATGGGTCCGCATGCCACCTGTGGCACATGTGCCATAGGTTCACCATCATGGCTCTATACTCTATCTCAGACAAGTGCATGGGAAAGAACCTGAATTACATATACTCCATTAAAACTGATAGATTCCCATGCAGAACTGGAGATAATTTTTTGAAATGATCTGCAATATTCATATGACAAATATTTTAAAAAAGATGTAAAGTTATTCCAATTCAGAATATTGGTTTAATCATTTGGATATGTGGGGTTTGGGGTTTGGAAACTTGCTTTATTGCTTTGCTTCCCATTCACATGTCAGAACTGGAACCTTTGAAGTATCTTGATGAAAAATGCCCATCAAAACTCAATGGGCCCTTTCATTATCTTGACACAAGGGCTGAATGAGAGATGTACTTTCAGCTGTTGGTGACTGCAATGTTAAGTGAAACCTCAAAGATCAAACATTAATATAATATTTTTGCACAACTTCATAGGACTTTTTAGACAAACCATGAGACATGAAAAGATTTATGTGCGGCTCATAAACTCATGTAATCTGTAATGTGGGTGCTCCCTATGTATATGAATGCCCAGTTTTGAGAATTGTTTTCTCTAAGAAAAAGAGGATGCAATAGAGTTGCCCAATGAAAATAAATGAGATAGAGTTGACCCCTTTCCTGGACAAATACACAGGAATAATGAGCTTGGAGTGCAGGTTGCATACTTAGGTGGCCAATTCCCATGCTTTATAGAGAATACGCCTCTGCTGGAAAGCATTTTCTGTTTAAACAGTTATCCAGATTGCTCTGAATTTGCTCTGATCAAAAGTAGGGGGAGCTGGGGAGGAAGGAGGAGGAGGAGGAGGAGGAGGAGGAGGAGGAGGAGGAGGAGGAGGAGGAGGAGGAGGAGGGGAGAAGGAGAAGGAGAAGAAGAAAGAAGAAGAAGAAGAAGAAGAAGAAGAAGAAGAAGAAGAAGAAGAAGAAGAAGAAGAAGAAGAAGAAGAAGAAGAAGAAGAAGAAGAAGAAGAAACAATTTTGATCATATTCAGAATGAATTCAGACTTAAACGCTCACTTTTTTGACCTATCTGGTTTTGGTGGCTCTTGATCAACTAAGCAGGGACATGCTGGGTTAATATTGATGAGAAGGAAATATTAGAGCTGTAGGCTAGCCTAAAAAACTGACAAAAAGTTCTAGAAGTAGGTATCTGCAAACCACTTCCCTGTGGCTACCATGAACAAGGTGATACCAGGAGGCCAGTTCATCTGAAGGAGACTACCAGAACGAAGCATTTCAACTTCTGAGATTGTTGCCTGGACTAAGTTGGTTTTGCTCAGGTCTCCAAGGTTGTTGTTTGTTTGTTTGTTTGTTTGTTTGTTTGTTTGTTGAAGACACTGGGAGGATTACTCTGCTGTCGGTATCTAGATTCAGTCTTCTAATTAGACAGATCTGGGACACTGCATGACACTTATTTTGCTGAGCCTTTTGCTCTTGCACCTGTGAATGATGAGCTATTGTATCAAGAAAGACTGCCAAGACAGCCTCTTGAGGATTAGCCGGCTTGTTTTTAGAACTGAGCAGGAAATAAAAAGAGCCTGAAAATATATCTTTCCTCCCAGAATTCAGTTCAGGAGTGTGCCAGAAGCAGCTCAGCAGACTTCTGAGATTTTGTTTGGTTGTGTTGGTTTATTTTTTATTCACAGACTATAACCCAAGCAGGCTTTTAGTTAGAGCCTTAAGGGTGGCTTTTATTCCTTTTTTTACTGTTGTTTTTGGTGGCTTTTTTCTGTGCTTGGCAAAGTCAGATAGTCACCGTTCCATTCAACATTCTATTGTCTTGCATAGGAGGGAGGGCGGGAGAGAGAGAGTGAAAGAGAGACAGAAAGAGAAAGAGAGGGAGAGAGAGAGAGAAAGGAAGAGAGAAAGAGAGAGGGAGAGGGAGGCAGAAAGAAAGAGACAGAAAGAGAGAGGGAGAGAGAAAGAAAGGGGGGAGAAAGAGAGAGAGAGAAAGAAAGAGGGAGAGAGAGAGAAAGATGGAGACAGAGAGAGAAAGAGAGAGAGAAAGAGAGAGAGGGGGGAGAGACAGAAAGAGAGAGGAGGGAGAAAGAGAGAAAGAGAGAGGGAGAGGGAGACAGAAAGAGAGAGAGAGAAAGAGAGAGGGAGAGAGAAAGCAAGAGGGAGAGACAGAAAGAGACAGGAGGAAGAAAGAAAGAGAGAGAAAGAGAGAGGGAGGGAGAGAGAAAGAAAGGGAAGAGTGACAGAAAGAGAGAGAGAAAAAAAGAAAGAGGGAGAGGGAGAAAGAAAGAGGGAGGGAGAGAGAAAGAGAAGGAGGGAGAAAGAAAGAAAGAAAGAAAGAAAGAAAGAAAGAAAGAAAGAAAGAAAGAAAGAAAGAAAGAGAGGGGGGAAGGAGGGAGGGAGGGAGAGAAGGAAGAGAAAGAGAGAGAGAGAGAGAGAGAGAGAGAGAGAGAGAGAAGAAGAAGAAGAAGAAGAAGAAGAAGAAGAAGAAGAAGAAGAAGAAGAAGATCCAAAGCTTCCAATCAATGTGTTGATTTGAGTGTGCAAACAAAGTGAGCAAACCTCTTCTTGCACTTCCTATAACCCACCCAGCCACACTGCCATCACACTGAGTCTAGTTCATGTTTTAAATGCAGCCCTTCAGCTTTAACCACATATTGACAGGATTAAAAAGCTATGCTTTTTGTTTTTCCAGGTATGACAGACTATTTATAAATATGAAGGTGTGGTCACATAATAGAAGACTCTCTCCTCCAGTAAGTTGCCAACACTCATTAGACTAGTATAAAGATTTTTTTTCTGCTAGGTTTTTGAAAGATGCCAAAGATGCCACTCCTTTCCTTTCTGTGTGCCACCCCATTTCTGTCTCTTGTACTCTTTTTCTCTCTCTCTCCCCACCACCCCAACTCTCTCTGTTCTTGAGTCAGAAGAGGCTAAGGACTTGTTTTAAGCCAGGGGTCTCCAACCTTGGCAACTTTAAGCCTGAAGGACTTCAACTCCCAGAATTCCCCAGCCAGCTGGCTGGGGAATTCTGGGAGTTGAAGTCCTTCAGGCTTAAAGTTGCCAAGGTTGGAGACCCCTGCTCTAAGCAAGCATTTGGAGGGTGAGATGAACCAGTCTCTCAGACCACCGGCACTTATGCTTGCTTGGGTTACAGTCTAGACTGAACAGCTTCTCACACTGTAACATTGTGCTACAGCTGCACCACACTATATTTTTCTGGCTGAAGGTTTCTTGATGGGAACTCTTCCAGGGGATCAGCTCAGTTCACATCTGCAGCAAAAGGAAGCAGTTCAGCTCCTCCTTTTCAAAAGCTTCTCCTTTAAATGGATCTCTCACTGCCGTTTCCAGAGTGCCTAGAGTAGATCCTATGGACTGCAGTATGTACCTGGAAGAGATTCTGGGTTGCACAAGTCATTTGGGTCTTTTCCCAAATTATCTTCAAATATATAAAGAGAGAAGCAGTCATGTTTGTCATCTAACATTGGTCACCTATTCCAAGACCATTTAAAGCAGTATTTTCCAACTTTGGCAAACTTGAAGATAGGTGAATTTCAATTCCTAGAATTCTTTCAGCATGCTGGCTGGGGAATTCTGGTAATTGAAGTCCACATATTTTAAGGTTGTCAGGATTGAGAAATACTGATCTAAAGAATGGCTTGGTATCAGCAATACAAGTGGCACCGTGGAGGGTTTCAAATTTTTTTACTACCGGTTCTGTGGGCGTGGCTTGGTGGGCGTGGCTTGGTATGCATGGCAGGGAAAGGATACTGTAAAATGTCCATTCCCATCCCAATCCAGGGGAAGGTTACTGCAAAATCCCCATTTCCTCCCTATCAACTGGGACTTGAGAGGCAGAGAATGGATGGGGGCGGGGCCAGTCAGAATTTTTACAACCAGTTCCCCAAACTACTCAAAATTTTCACTACTGGTTCTCCAGAACTGGTCAGAACCTGCTGAAGCCCACCTCTGAAGTGATAGCTCTTTTTGTATGTTCTCCATTATCAAAATAGTTGTCCTGCTTCTGAATGCTGGTCAGTCTTTCATTCATTGATTCCAAACTGAGCATTCAATTCTCTTCCATCACCTCTGTTTTTCAATTCTACATGCCTCCACAGCAATTTTTATTGGACCGTGAGATAGAGCCAAGGGCTAGCCTTCATTCTTTCATTTTCTGTATTTAATGGGTAAGCAACTGAGATCTGCAGATAGCAGGCAGGGCATAAATCTTCAGAATAAGCAAGTGAATGCTTTCACAAATCTTGTGACCCCACCCACTTGTTCCTCCTGTTAGCCACAGTTCTGGCTGGCAGTGCTCAGTATGAGTTTTGCTATTAGAAATGGAGGCCTCCGTAAAAATGCAGTTTAGAGAGAGCAGTGCCTGGTGGAAGGGATCCGTTCCTTTTTTTCCTCTTGCCAGCAGGAATTCTTTAAGTAGGCCAAAGGAGGGCAGTCTCTCCATCAGAGATCCAAAAATAGAAGGTTGGTAATTGGAGGTCTTAGGTGGGTTGGGAGAGAGTTATGAATCTGGCATGCCTTTCATTCCAGACACTAATTTGTCTGTGATAATAACGTGTCAGAAACTGAGAAAACAACACCCTTGGAGTTATTATGCCTTGACTAAATACACTGAGATCAAGAGCAGAGAAGATTTGTATTTCACAATCAAGCTTTAGACATCTTTAAATTGCCAGGACGAAAGTAAGGGGTATGACCCTTTGATTTCTCCAGGTCCAATGTGGTTTGGCCTTGAGACAGAGGCACCTCTACTGAAGGATGTATTCCAGCAACTGGGACAGAGAGCCATTGCTCATCTCTTGAGAATTTATATTCTTGGCTTTCGTGGGATTCTGTTTTGTCCTCTATGCTTTCTGCTCAATGACACAAAAACACTGAATAACATCATTCAGTTTGGAGAAGTGAAGGACCATCAGTATAAAGATGACATTCAGCTGTATTTTTCCTTCTATCTACTGCAATTCAACCGAGACAGAGAAAATATTAAATTGGCATCTATGCAGAGTAACACACTAGAGGAGGACTAATAAACTGAAAGTCAGTCAAGGATGAACTTATTAATAATGTGTGATTTATTAACCTGGATGAGTCCATCCGTCTTTACATGGCATATACTCTTCTGTAACTACAAAGAGCCTTTAGAGATATTAAGCTGCTTTATCGGTTTGATCATTATCGGGGTTTATGGATCCATGCTCCAATAGTCTCTAGGATGGATGGGCGTGAGGTTGCTTCTGAAGAGGTTCTGAAACAGTAATTGTATCAGTCATAATAGTTCCAAGACTGTTAGCTAAGTAATTATGTCTAAAGGACCATATAAATCCATCAGAGGTACAAAAGGATGTCATTACATATTGTATAAGATGAGTTTGAGATTTGCTGATCTGGACCTCTTTAATCACTTGATCACTCATTCATTTTATACCTACAATATAATAAGGTTACTAGTCAACATTTTTATAAAAAAAAAATTCTCCAGGGTGTCCAGTAATGTGAAAACTAATAAAAATAATATATTGAATTGAATTTAAAGTGAAATCAATACCATATTATTGTTATTACTTTTCAAAAGTAATACATACATGCAGAATTCCTGATTGCTCATTGTAATATACGACACAATGCCCAGGGCACTTTCTGATCAGATCTGTTTGGCTGTCTTTCCATTTTAAGGTTTGATGAGATGAATATGGAATTTAGTAGAATCCAGCCTAATTCCATTTGTTGGCCTTTCCTGCTTTTACCAAGTTGTTGGGTCCAGGATTTATACTTTAAATTCATTTGTATGAGAATCCACATTCAAAGATATCATAATGTCAGGCACAAAAGGTCAGGTCCACATGTGAAGGTCCAATTCAACTGATTTATAGCTAATCATGCCCATGCAACAGCAACTGTTTGGTGAGCTTCTGTTTGTAACAGATGTTAAATAAGGGTTGGTGGAATTCAAGGACCTGCTGAATTTCCCCCCTGGGGTGTGTGTGTGTGTGTGTGTGTGTGTGTGTGTACACCCACACCCACACCCACACACCAGGGGGGAAATCCAGAAGGTTCTGACAGGTTCTGTATATATATACACACACAGAGACATATAATGTTTGTAAATGTTTGTTATGTATGTGTACAATTTTGAGAGCAGGCAATAAAATTTCATTTTTAATGTGTGCCAGTGTGTCCACAGTAAAAAATGATAATAAAGGTTATCTATCTATCTATCTATCTATCTATCTATCTATCTATCTATCTATCTATCTATCTATCTATCTTAAAATGTTATTGGTATGATGTCTTTTCATCAGATCTAAGTGAGTTGATGGAAACAATCAATGTCTGGCTGTAGTAATGGACTGTTTGAAGTCTAATTAACTGAAGATCCATACATCCAGGCAAGACAAACATACAATTAGTGAATAGCTTATCTGCCCAGATGAGCACCCTTCAATTTCTTGTGGAAGGGGCTGCAACCTTTCTAAAAGATTGGGCTGGTCCATTAGTGATCCTTCAGTGGTAAAGTACACTAATATTTCAGACTGATTTGGATATTTATAATTTGCTACAATGAACCAAAAGATCAAATGCAACGGAAGATGGAAAGATCAAATGCATCATTCCTAGGGGGGAAAAATGTTTCTCTAGGGCAGTTTTCCCCAAGTGGCAGTCTCCCTGTTTGCTGAACTACAATCTTCACAATTGCTTGTCAGCAAAGACAAAAGGCAGCTGTGACAACTGAGAGTTGCAGACTAATGAATATGGAGGATGCAGATGGAGGAGGCCTAGGCTGAGATATATATATATATATAATGCATATGTTTCATCTCAATAGATTAATATCTGCCTTGTGTTTGTGTACATAATGTGTCCCTGTGCACTGCAGCATCTGAGAATTTCCATCAGATATTTGAAGCTATAAATAATACTCCAGCACTTCTTTTCCAGCATTAATAAATATCACCAAGAGTTTCTTTAGCACGAACTGTTAAAAACTGCTTAACAGTGACTCTATGTGAGATAATGACAGTGAGGTAGTGCATTTAATGTTCCCCTTTCTTTTTGAAATACAGTCTCAACTATCTTGAAGGAATGAAAGCCACTTGCTTCGTCCCAGCCTTTTCCTTTAAAAAAAAAAAAAAGTAAAGAAACCTCTATAGTTACATTCTAAGTTTACAACTGTTTACAACATCTGAAAAACCTAAAGACATAACCATTTTAGCCTCTTATAATATATATTTTGACATCTTATTTTTATAACAAGGTACGCATTTGATCTTAAAATACTGCTTTCTGAAAATGCTTTGAACCTGAACGAGAGTTTTATATGCTTTTATATGCGTTTTTGATATATTGTTTGAGAAGTGCACTGTATCTGAAAATGCAAAGCTCTAAAAATAGAAAGCGAGCTGCTTTGTGAACTATAGTTAAATGAGGTTTAACATATATATTGTATTGTATTGTATTGTATTGTATTGTATTGTATTTAATATTATAATATTAAAACCTAGGATTTGGGGGTTTCTAATCATTCAGGGAGCTCAATCAATCTCATTGTACATATGTTGTACACTGACAATAAAGATTGGATTTGATTTTGATTTGATTTGATTTGATTCATTTAAAATTGAGTGGTAACTTAATGTTGACGATCAGGTAGGCCATATTTTCAACAAACATCCAAACTGTTATGTCCTTATAAGGACATCCGCCTAGGATTGGCTAAAGATCCTTTCGGCGGGAGTTTTGAATCCCTGTCAGTGGACGGTGCGTCTGCCGGAGCAAATATAAGGAGAGCTCCGGCAGTGCAGCGCCAGTTCAGTTTCCGTTAATAAACGTTGTTACTTGAACTCTGCTGGTCACTCTTCTTTCCTGCGCCGATCTAACACTGGCGACGAAGGACTAGAGAAGAACCTCCACGTGGCACGATCGCCATAACGAGCTGAAGTCACTCGACGCGGACTGAGAGATGGCAACGCCGCAAGCGCCGTTCGCCTCACTGGCTCCTTTCAACCCCAACCGGGAGAAATGGAGCTCGTACATGATCCGTTTCCGCCAATTCCTCCGGGGAAACGGCTACAACAATTTAGACGACGAGAGGAAGAGGGCTCTCTTCCTCGCTCACTGCGGCACCGACGTCTTGGAGCTCGCCGTCAACCTCGTCGCACCCAGAGACATTGAAGTCATGTCCTGGGTGGATCTGCAGACTGCCCTGCAAGACCACTATGCGCCAACGGGCACCCCCATATCGAATCGGTTCACCTTCCGCCAACGCAACCAAAAGGAAGGCGAATCTCTCAAAGACTTTGTGGCGGCATTGCGTCAAATCGCAGCAAACTGCGAGTTTGAAAACGTTGACAATGCCTTACGCGACGGGATCGTCTTCGGGATGAGAGATGCAAGCCTCCAAAAGAAGTTCCTGAGCAGAAAAAGACTGTCCCTGAAGGACGTTCTTGAGGAGGCTACGGCTGCTGAAACATCCGAGAAAGCCGCCGCCGCTATGCTCCAGTCCCAAGGGATTCATAAGATCCGCAAGTCGTCCTCAGAATCGTCTGATGACTCTGCCACACTGACCGACTCAGAGGGGGAGTCGACCGTTTTGAAAGTTTCCCGCCCATCTAGGCGGGAAATTCAAAAAGATGGCCGCCGCGACGCCCAGTGCGGCAGTTGCAAGGGACACCATCCCCGCCAATCCTGCCGCTGGCGTGATGCAACCTGGAGATGCTGCCTTAAGAAGGGGCACATCGCTGAGGCATGCAGAACCTCTGATCCGGTTCCAGAGTCGATCAGGCCCCGGAATCCTGAAAATCGCCGCGACTCCCAGAGGCCATCCAAACGGTCCTCACTACAGCACAGCCGCGGAGGACCGCAACGGTTCCCAAGGCGGCGCGGTAAATCAAACAACGATCGCCCTCACCAGTAACAACAGTGCCACCAAATTCCATGTGACACTGTTGGCGGAAGGCTTGCCGTGCACGATGGAAGTAGACTCCGGCTCCGTCTATTCCATCATCGACTGGCACCAGATAAAGAGACTGAAGCCGGCACTTACGAAGCGCCAACTTGAACCCCTTCACTCCAAGCTGGTGGATTTCGGCGGCAATCCCATCAGCGTCATCGGAAGAACCAACCTCCAGATCGCCTTCAAACAGTTCCGAGGCCAGCTCCCCATCACCGTCGTGGAGCATAGCCGCCCGGCCCTGTTGGGCGTGGAGTGGTTCCAGCCGTTGGGGCTTTCTATTGGAGGCATCCACCAGATTAGCTCAGGCGAACTCGACTCACTCATCGGAGAGTTCCAAGAAGTCTTCGATGGTAAGTTAGGGACCTTTACAGGGAAACCCATCTCCTTTAATCTGGACAAGGGGGTAACCCCAATTTGGCTCAAGCCCCGCCGGGTTCCATTTGCCTTGCGGGCTAAAGTAGATGCTCAGCTAGATAAGCTGATTGCCCAAGGCATCCTGGAACCCATCGATCATGCTTCATGGGAGACTCCCATTGTGACCCCCATGAAGCAGGATGGATCTGTGCACATCTGCGCCGACTACAAAGTGACCATCAACAAGGCGTTGCCGCAGAGTGCATACCCTGTGCCGGTAGTGCAACATTTGCTTCACTCACTCGGCAAGGGCAAAATTTTTGCGAAACTGGACCTGGCCCAGGTTTACCAGCAATTGCCAGTTGATCAGGAAACGGCGGAGGCTCAGACAATTGTCACCCATAGAGGCGCGTTTAAGTGCAACCGTCTCCAGTTTGGAGTCAGTGCAGCCCCAGGCATTTTCCAATCCATGATGGAACGCCTTCTCCAAGGCGTTCCAGGGGTGGTGCCTTACTTCGATGATGTACTGATCTCCGGGGACTCAAAGGCACAACTCCTTGACCGGCTGAGGCTTGTCCTCCAGCGGTTCAGAGAGAAGGGCTTGAGGGTCCGACGGGACAAGTGCATCATTGGGGTACAGGAAGTCGAGTTCCTGGGCTATCTCATAGATAGTTCTGGCATCCACCCCACCAAATCAAAAGTTAAAGCTATCCATGAAGCTCCCAGCCCCAAAAACAAAGCGGAGCTTCAGGCTTTTCTTGGATTGCTTAACTTCTACGCAATTTTCCTCCAACAGAAAGCCACTATTGCTGAGCCGCTTCATCGCTTACTGGCAAAGGCGGCTTCCTGGAGGTGGGGCCGCGAGGAAGAGTCTGCATTCAGAGCCGTTAAGCAACTGTTGACTTCTGACAGCATGCTCATTCAATACAATGAGACGCTGCCCATCAGGCTCACCTGTGACGCTTCCCCCTACGGAGTCGGCGCTGTTCTCAGCCACGAACTGCCTACCGGCTGTGAAGCCCCCATCGCCTACTTCTCAAAGACTATGTCCAGTGCTGAACGCAACTACAGCCAACTGGACAAAGAGGCGTTGGCTATTGTAGCAGGGGTGAAGCATTTCCACGAATACCTCTATGGACGGCGCTTCACCATTGTCACTGATCACAAGCCGCTCCTGGGCCTCCTCGCAGGTGACAAGCAGACCCCAGCCTTCATGTCACCCCGAATGACTCGTTGGGCTATTTTCCTCGCCGGCTACTCCTACAGCCTCGTCCACCAGCCTGGTAAGGCCATCGCGAACGCCGACGCGCTAAGCAGGTGCCCATCTGCTGACTCCGTGGAAGACCCGGCCCCCACGCTCGAGCTGCTGCATACGGCCAATGACAGCAACTGTCCGGTAACATCTGCTGACGTGGCGACGCACACGCGGACTGACCCCATCCTCCGTCAAGTCCACTCCTGGGTCCTGAGGGGCTGGCCAGCTCGAATTGACAGTGACGACTTCAGCCCGTTCAGCCGCAAGCAAGGGGAGCTGTCCACCATGCGTGGCTGTTTACTATGGGGAGATCGGGTGCTGATTCCCAGCACGCTCCAACAAAGGACTCTTGCAGCGCTCCATAAAGGAAACCCGGGCATTGTCCGGATGAAAGCCCTGGCACGGAGCTACGTCTGGTGGCCAACGCTGGACAAAGACATTGAACATGGGGTCGCCAGGTGTAGCCCGTGCCAAGAAGTCAGAGCTGCACCGCCTCAGTCTGACCCGACGCCTTGGGAAACTCCTAGCTCTCCCTGGTCGCGCATTCACATAGACTTTGCAGGCCCCATCCAAGGGCACCACCTCCTCATCATGGTTGATGCCTACTCCAAATGGCTGGAGGTCATCCCCATGGCATCCACCACAACAGAAGCCACGATCCGAGCACTCCGGCGTCTCTTCGCGACTCATGGGCTTCCAGACGTCTTGGTCTCCGACAACGGGCCCCAACTTACATCCGTACCCATGGAGGCTTTCCTGGCAGGCTTGGGCATCCGCCATGCCCTCTCTGCCCCTTACAGACCAGCCGGAAATGGACAGGCTGAACGGATGGTGAGGCTCACCAGGAGTCGCTCGCCAAGATGGGCCCAGGTGATTGGCAGGAGCGCATTGACACTTTTCTGCTCACCCAGCACATCACGCCTCACTCTGCCACCAGAAAGTGCCCGGCCGAACTGTTAATGGGCAGACGACTCCGGTCACCCCTGGACAGACTGCACCCTCAATATACCTCTGAGGTGCCCGCCACTGCCAGTCGCCAACTCCGCCAGTTTGCCGTCGGCGACACCGTCTTCGCTCTCAATTTCCACGGCTCGCCAAAATGGCTTAAAGCTACAGTACACAGCACAACCGGTCCCAAATCCTACCGCGTTGAGCTGGAAAATGGACAGATCGTGAGACGTCACCTCGACCAGCTCCGCAAAAGGTGGAGGGAAGTGGGCGAAGACCAGCCTGACAAGGTAGGCCTAAACCACCCAGACGAGGTAGGCCTAAACCACCCCGGCGAGGTAGGCCTAAACCACCCAGACGAGGTAGGCCTAAACCACCCCGATGAGGTAGGCCTAAACCACCCCGGCGAGGTAGGCCTAAACCAGCCAGGCGAGGTAGGCCTAAACCACCCAGACAGGGGAGGAGCGGGCACCCCCACACCGAACCAAGCTAAGAATGCTGAAAGACAAGTAGACCGGGGACAACCTAGCACGGGAAGCCAACACCAACCCTGCGAAGTAGGCGACTGACACTCCAGGGGAGGAGACCTCCATCCAACATACCAAAGGGCGCCACAACAACAGCCCGACCGCGCAGAAGACCAACCCTGCAAGGAAGGCCTCCACCACCCCTGCAGGGTAGGCCTACACCAGCCAAACCAGGGAGGGCACTCCAGCGACGAAAAGCGGCGATCATCACCACAACGCCAACCGTACAGAGAGGGCCTACACCACCCCTGCAAGGTAGACGTACACCACCCCGGCAGAGCCAACCCAGTTCCAACCCGCACCACCTGCCGCCCTGGGAGTGAATCGGACTCAACCGGAGAACCCGGGGGCCTAACCCAGCCACCACCGCCGGACTCGCACCCTAGACCGGACCAGCGCAACGCCGACCCAGAGGGATCCTGAGGGAGACCCAGGGACCTACCGTGGCTCAGGAGTTTGGGACCGGTCGACAGCAGGGATCCGTGCCGGCGATATCAAGATCCGAGCAGGACTGGAGCAGACCAGCATCGCCCGGAGGCGGAGGTCATCGACCCGGTCGGAGGTTCGGGAACAACACCCGCATCCTCGACGGCCAGATCCAGCCCGGCATCAAGGGGGAGACCCCGGGCCGAGGAAGCACCCTCCGTCCGGGAGAGTGCCCAACGTGGGTATGAACTGCGCAGGTCTGCGCGAGCACGTAGACGGCCTGTATACCTTAGTGACTATCTCCCTTGATTGACTGACTGAGAACTAGGGGGGAGGAGTGTTATGTCCTTATAAGGACATCCGCCTAGGATTGGCTGAAGATCCTTTCGGCGGGAGTTTTGAATCCCTGTCAGTGGGCGGTGCGTCTGCCGGAGCAAATATAAGGAGAGTTCCGGCAGCGCAGCGCCAGTTCAGTTTCCGTTAATAAACGTAGTTACTTGAACTCTGCTGGTCACTCTTCTTTCCTGCGCCGATCTAACACAAACAAAGGCAATGTTGGGGGAAGAATAGGAGGCCTTGTCTTTATTAAGGCTCCCTGAGCTCTGTTATGGCAGAGAGTAGCTTCAAAAACAGAATTAGAATGGATGATAGTGTTGGAAACAATGTCCACCTGGGTTCAGTTCCAAGTGGGAAGAAAGACACAGGAAACATGGAGACTGCTTGGAAAGATGGTTTAATGGTGGACAGGACCACATGGGTTTTTTTGGGTCCTGGGCAAAATGAGCACATGGTTGAGTGAGAGAGATAGATTTATACCTTCTCTTGGGGCCCCCCTTGGAGCTTCCTGTTGCAAGCTTCCTGTTCCAAGCTATTGGCTGCTGTAGAGGTCATAACTAACCTTGTAGGTTTTCTGAGTCAAGCTTGGTTGACTCTTGCTGGATGATGATGTAATGAATGGGCTTTGGGCAATTCCTATTATGGCTTAATGGCTTTGTCCTGGTTTGGATCCTGAGTGAGGGCTAATCCTATCATGTCCTGAGGGCCGTGTCTTTTTTGTTGTAGATAAGCTGGCCTAGCCTTTGTCTTGTAGATGGGTTGGCACTAAAATATCTGCTGGGGGCAGGGAGCTGAGGCTCTGAGTTTATGTCTTTAGAAATGCATTGTAAGCCGCCCTGAGTCTCCGGAGAAGGGTGGCATATAAATTAAATTTATATATATATATATATATATATATATATATATATATATATGTTTCTCCTTTAGGGAAAATACAATATTCTGCCTTTTTAATATTTCCTAAAATATTTTATTTTTCTAGGAGAGGGGTGGGTGCTAACATCCTAGAGTAGGAAACAGCTTCTTTCCTGGACACCTAACTTGTCAATAGATTGGTATAAGCAAGGTAGATAAATCAAAGAAAAGATGCTAGCTAAGCATTGGATGTAGCTGACTCCAAGTCTCAGCACGTTGCCCTTGAATGTTCACCTAGCTACCACTGAATTTAAAGGCAATATTTTTTTTTAATAACAATGCATCTATGACCCCCGTGTTGTAGTCTCAAGAGGAAGTCTCATTGGCTGAGTTGCAATAGAAGACATGGCTCATGAATTTTGATTGCAATAAAAACTGGTCGTCAGCCTACTGATGTAGATATTTTTTTCTGATTACAAGCTTCTCACTCCTACAAGTTTCCCAGAGCAGCGCATTAGATGAAGTGTGGCATGTCCCCCCCTCCCCTCCCCCTAAAATGTAAAATGGCTGAGCTCAATAAATGTTTTCTGTTGAAGGTAGTAGGCAGAAGGCTGCCATGATACAGAGTTTGCAAGCAGTTTTTTAAAAATGCATTTCTTTCGTTAGTGTTGGAGCTGCAGGCTTTAGTTGCTGTAATTGGGAGATGAATCAGCTGTAGTGCACTGATCTCTGGGGGTTAAGAACTGAATCTCAAAGCGGTACCAGAGAAAAACTTACTTTTTTTTGAGGCTAAGTTTCTTCTTGTATATTACTAAAACTGAATTTACTAAGAACAATTTTTCTTTAATAGCTAACCTTTTATGTAAACCAAACGTTTTCTACAATATCAAAAAATTGTATCTCTATACTGAGACAGGATAATGAGTAAATGATTTAATTTTAAATTATGTGTTTAAAACACACACACACACACACACACACACACACACTATATATATATATATATATATATATATATATATATATATATATATATATATATATATATATATAAAGAATTATCCTAAAAATGCAAGTTCCAGGTAGAGTTATAAAAGAAGCGATAGACATTACGATCTCCAGAATGTTTAAAAAAGTTTAAAAATTTATTTAAAACTTATGCTAAGCTTTCGTCGGCCCCTACCGACTTCGTCAGAGTATAAAATCCCCATTGAAGGGATGCATTACATAAAAGCAAGCATCCTTTCAGTGGGGATTTTATACTGTGATAAAGTCGGTAGGGGCCGACGAAAGCTTAGCATAAGTTTTAAATAAATTTTTAAACTTTTTAAAATGTTCCGGAGATCGTGATGTCTATCGCTTCTTTTATATATATGTGTGTGTGTGTGTGTGTGTGTACAGGTAATATCTCGGGTTTCTTCCTGTGTAATTGTAAACATATCTTTAGAAGGATAGTAGCGACGTTTTTCAATGTCAGTTAAGATCACACAGTTTGCTCATAAGCACCAAACCGAGAACATCAGCCAGAAGATGATGAATGTGATTTCATCGAAACGTCGCTACTATCCTTCTAAAGATATGTTTACAATTACACGGGAAGAAACCCGAGATACTACCTGTACACACATATATACCCGTGAAAACTTACATAGACAAAGATATATATATATAGGCAAGTTTTGGTGTATTCGGGTCTTTCCCATGTAAAATGGAGAGTATCTTGGCAACGTTTCGACAAGGTCCCACTCATCATCTTCATGCTTGTGTCTTTGGCTTCATGTCTGTGCGAGCAAAGCGTGATTGGAGATGCCGTCTTTCTATAAGTGGGGAGGTGTGGAGTGCTGGCTCTGTTACTGTAGGCAGGTTGGTTGGTTGTGTTGTTGCATCTTGATTAGTTGATGGAGTTGATGTTTGCAGATTAGTCGGCTGTTTCATAACATCCTGTGTGGTCGAGATCTTAGCTGTGTGCCCATTAGTCTTTTGTGTTTTAACGACCTGGGTAATGGGTTGTGTGGTAGAATCCTGAGCTCTAGTATGTGTGTGTGTATGTGTGTGTGTGTGTGTGTGTACACACACACACACACACACACACACACATCCTCTGTGTACTTAATTAATTAAACACTCAGTCGATTCCAAAGGAACATTGAAATCCTACTCATTCTTTTCCCACTTGGAAAAGAAAGCCCCACTCCTCGAGTTCAATGATATTTACTAATAATAGGGGAATTGTATTTTGCAGACTAAATCTATGAAACTGTATTATGAAATTTGGCTGTTTTTACAACTTTAAATGAATGGAAATGTGTACAGAGAATACCCCATATCTGAGGCTATGCTGGATAAGGATGCCATGGTGACCATTTATTTGATTATTGAAGGTGTGCCTGGATAAAAGTAAGGCCATTTGTTCCTTCCTAAAACAGAAATAATTAATTCCTCTAGCGGGCTCTACAGGTAGAGTGAAGGAAACAAAATTAGAAATGTTGCAGAGATGAAGTCTACATTGTTGATATGCAGTCCAAATCCCCTGCTGATTTTGAAAAAGCATCAGCAGAGCGTGCATGAATCTGAAATCAAGCACAGCTTTGTGGACTATTCCCTTTTTCTTTCTTCCTTTTCTTTTTTTTTTTTTATTTTTCAGAAAAAAAAATCCCACCCTTATTGTTCTCTAAGACTTCACATCAAACGCTCTGAAACTGAATTAAGACTTTGAAAGCAGTCCTTAGCTTATACTTGCTGAGCGCTTGAAAGCGTGAGGTCACATGTGGCAAAGCACTACCGTGGGGTAGCTTGGATTCTCATAGTTTAATATTCCTGATCACCTTGGCAATGTATAAAGTGACAGTCAGAGCATAAGGCTTGACATCGCAGAAAGAAACAGCTGGGAAGAGTGCAGTGAAACTCTCGATTCCATGTTTTCGCTGCCAAAAAAATCTCAATTAACACAGCAAATTCTACTCTTGCTGTTTTAGTTGCTTAATCTTTTCAAGCAAAGTAGCCCCCTCCGGGAGAATTAAATGTGCCAGGCTTAAGCCTAATAATTTTACAATGACAACACTACAAGAAAGGACACACATATCTGTTTGAAGTTTTGGGGGGCTGATATTTATTCCATTTGCTGCAAGGGCAACATACTTACTAAGAATGAATTCCAAGAGTAGACTTTAATCGAAATGTATCTGTGTTTTTAAAATGTTTAATAACACAATTTTTCTTTGAATATTACTTAGAAAAGACCATTGCTGTCAAATTTCCTTGCCAGCTGTTCTAATTTAGAAATATTCCCCTTGTAGAGATTGGGACAACCATTTGTCTGACATGGTTTAGGGCATGGGTCAGCAACCTGTGGCTCTTGGAGCCGCATATGCCTCTTTCACCCCTCTGCTGTGGCTCCGTGTCACTCAAAATATGCGTCACAACCGCCAATGTACAGCACTCGCCCACGATTTATTGAGCTTTTCAACCCCAGGTAGGCCAACCATGGATAAATCCAAGAAAAGAAAAGTTTCAGAAGAAAACAGAACGTTTAATTCAACTACATATGCTAGTTTTGTGGCTGCTCAAGAAATAGGCATGGGAAGGGTCTTGCGACTCCCGATGTTTTCTTTTCTGTGGGAAATGGGTCCAAATGGCTCTTTGAGTGTATAAGGTTGTAGACCTCTGGTATAGGGTTTCCTGCTTGACCAGGGGGTTCAACTAGAACAGGGATGTCAAACTGATGGCCTGTGGGTCAGATGCGTCATGCGCTGGCCCGATACCCAGCTCTGTGAAGGGAAAAACGTTGCAATATGTTACATGACAGCAATGTGATGCAGCGGGTTTGACACCCATGAAGTAAAAGATCTCCAAGGTCCCTTCCATCTCAGATATTCTGTTGTAAATTTAAAGTTTTGAAAAAAAAATTACTATAGATTTGATACTGCTATCTGAACCACTTTATCTTCAGCTCAGTCTGTCTTTCCAGACTGTAGAATTACAAGTATCGGTATCCTTAGGATACATTGGTCTTTTTTTAAATTGATAGTTTTAAAATTCTAGGGAGTTGCGTGTCTATGGAGTTTCTCAGTCATCCAGGTCATGGTTGTTGCAAAGGTGCTTTTTCAAGAGGCAACTGGATTTTCTTGCTTTTCTCTGAAGACTGTTCACTTCTCATCCAAGAAGCTTCTTCAGCTCTGACTGGATGGTATGGAATGGAAGGATTTATATTCCTTGCAGGCAGCTGGTCATCTGCATTCTTTTTAGAGTGTCAGTGATGCTACTAGGAGGTTTATCTGTGTCCTTAGGGTCACCTGAGTAGTGCAATGGGTGTGGTGTCTTCATGGAACTGCTGAAAGGACTGTGTCATAGACTGGAGATAGATGATGTCATATCCCTCCCCCTTCATTGAGAGATTTATTTATTTATTTGTTTGTTTAAATTTGTATACCGCCCTACTCCCAAAGGGACTCAGGGCAGTGAACAGCCAAAAATAAAATACAATTTACATACAAAAGTTAAAAACTATTAAAAAAGATTAAATTTAGGCTCAAAAATTTAAAACCACCAATTTATATAAACATTTAAAACCCAATTTAAAACCAATTTAAAAGGGAGAGTTAGGCCAGCCCCGCCTGTTGGAATAGAAGCGTTTTTAGGGCACGGCGGAAAGTGCGTAAGTCCTGAATCCTCCGTATCTCTGGGGGGAGCTCATTCAGATGGCAGGTGCCCCCACAGAGAAGGCTCTCCCCCTGGGGGCCTCTGTATCTCTGGGGGGAGCTCATTCCAGATGGCAGGTGCCCCCACAGAGAAGGCTCTCCCCCTGGGGGCCGCCAGTTGACACTGTTTGGCCGATGGCACCCTGAGGAGCCCCCCTCTATGGGAGCGGAGATGGCTGTTCATTTGTGACATAGATTGCCTCTTTGGCCCCTCTTTCAAACCAGTGGTCCTCTCTGTCCAAAATGTGAACTTTGCTGTCTTCAGAAGAGTGGCCTTTGTCTTTTAAATGAAGATGGACTGCTGAATCTTCTCCTGATGGATTTGTTCTCCTATATTGTTTTTTTTTTAATTAGATTTATATACTGCCCTTCTCCGGAGACTCAGGGCGGCTTACGATGCATTAAGCAATAGCCTTCATATTTTTGTATATTTTTTATACAAAGTCAGCTTATTGCCCCCACAAACTGGGTCCTCAATTTACCTACCTTAGAAAGGATGGAAGGCTGAGTCAACCTTGAGCCTCGAACTTGCAATAATTGCAGACAACTGAATGTTAATAACAGGCTACTTAGCCTGTTGAGCTATCTGAGGCTCTATATTGTGCCATGCTTTTATGTACTGGTTGTTGTCAGCAGCATCAACTCACCTATAACATTGCAAAACATCTAACCACCATATTAGCTCCTTAATGACTCTCTAAAAGAATGCAATTGACCAGCTGTCTGCAAGGAATATAAAGCCTTTCATTCCCCCACCATCCAGTCAGAGCTGAAGAAGCTTCTAGGATGAGAAGCAAAACGTCTTCAAAGAAAAAGCACTTTGGGGATGTCTAGGGAGTTGCTATATTTTTCATAAGTAAGGCGCCATCCTGGGATCCTTTAAGAGAAAAGGTAACATATAAATATGATTAATAATGAGACAGTAGTAACAGACAACCGGAAGACATCCAGCTGAGCTGAACTAAAGGATAGCAAACAAATTTAACATCTTACTAGTAGAAACAGACAATCTTGGTACTGTGAAGCTTTCTTTAGTAAAGAATTCCATTTTAGAGCTTCAGAAAAAGAGGACATCCCAAAGGAGGAGTAGTTTATTCATATTTCCTCCTCTGCCACAGTGAAACTCAAATGGCTCATTGAATTAATTATAAGCCATTGGCTCACAGCCATCAAAGCTAAGGGTGAGAGTTAGTTCTGGCAACATCTGAAGCAAACAGCCTGAAACCAGATTCGTCTATTCCTACAGCAAAGCAGAGATGGAAAACCGTTTCTCCTGCCCCAAAGAGAAAAGTTTTAAGGATTGATATACCCACTGTTGCAAGAAAATAAAAAATAAAAATACACACAAATTTGCATCCGGATTTTAGTAGAAATAGAATATGCCCTTGATATTGGTTGGAATTCTTTTATAATGCCTTCATTGGGACTTAGTTTCTTTCTTTCTCTCCCTCTCCCTCTCCCCCCCCCCTCTCTTTTTTATTGCTTATTGGAAATTTGCATATTTGAACTTAGACTGGCAGATGCCTTCAGCATTGTCCAGGGAAGTCTGATGCTATTGTGCTTGAAACACAATTTCAAAATCACAACCTCAGCTTTTTTAAATCAATGTTCATTATATGAAACCTATCACTGAGAGTTCGCTGGATTGCAACTTCTGGACTCTTATGGCTGACAGCACCTCTATGCTGGGAACTAGCAGTGTAATGATGACCCTTCCCAGGAAATACAACTTCTTCTTCTTCTTCTTGTGCCATGTCCATCATTGGACGTTGACGATCATGTTGGGAATCCTATTCTTGTCAACAACTGGATGAAAAAGTGCTGCTGAGTTTTGTCCAAACAGTCCCTTAGGTTTTGAAGCCATGATGTTCTTCTTCTGCCTGGGCCTCATTTGCCTTCCATTTTTCCCTGGAGGATTAAGTGAAGGATGCTGTATTTTTCTGGGTGTTGCATCACATGTCCAAAATACTCTAACTTTCGCTAGAAAGTAGGAAGTACAACTAGGAAACCCATTGCCATGGAGGCTGGGCTGACCCACCAGCTGCATTTGCTTCCCACAATTTCATAGTGCTGTCACTGATTATTGCCCATCCTGAAAAGGTCCGTGATTGAAATGAGAGATTTGAGTACATTTTTTTTTCTTCCTGGCTGCACAAAGCAAAAATAGGATGGATTTAGGGAAGCCTATCACTGATGCTCTTTGAAGACGAACAGAGACCCTGAAAACAATATTCACAGCAACAGAGACATTTACAGAGACAGGGTCACTGCAGACAGGTGTCCAAGTTATATACTGGGCAACAGTGCTATGGCAAAAGGGGTGCCAAACAATGGGAATGGTAGCAGCCCAGTGTTGTGTTGCAGGGCACCAAGTTGGGGAAAGAAGCCTACCCAGTTACTACTTCATGTGTCTACAAATGCACTATAGAAGAAAAGGGAAATGAAGTACTAGGAAGATGCCATGTGATGGGACTTAATACTCCGGTGGCAAAAAAATGTTTTGCACCCAAAGATCTTTACAGGTCAGCAATACCCTTGCCCAGAGAGCAGTGGTAAAATCCAATTTTTTTTTACTACTGGTTCTGTGTGTGAGGTTTGGTGGGCATGGTGTGGCTTGGTGGGCATGGTGTGGCTTGGTGGGCGTGGCAGGGGAAGGATGCTGCAAAATCCCCATTCCCTCCCCACTCCTGGGGAAGGATATTGCAGAATCTCCATTTCCACCCCACTTTGGGGCCAACCAGAGGTGGTATTTGTTGGTTCTCTGAACTGCTCAAAATTTCTGCTACTGGTTCTCCAGAACTTGTCAGAACCTGCTGGATTTCACCCCTGCCAAAGAGTCCATCAAACTGATGCTTGGGCATATGCCTGGTCAGTAGGCACTCTGAAAATGTAGTGTAATTAATAAAAGCTAGGTGTCTATCGTCAACAAGAACTTTCCTTTTTTTTCATAATGAAGTTTTTTTAAAAAAGGACATGGGATAATTTCAAAGAGTGGCCTATCCCACTGCAACATATCTTATTTTATGCAATATGAAAAAGCAATAAAATGGTAAGTTTTGTCGGAAATATTACTTTTCAAAAGAGGTCTTCTTCTTCTTCATTCATTGAAAGTCTCTGTTCTGGATCTCAGTGCTTTTCCTAACCTCATCTAGAGATCCTAGAAGTTGACCCTCAGACCTTCTTCTCATCAGGCATGTGGGAATGTTGCTGAATACAACCGCAATTGAGCCAAAAATTTATGTTGTTAAGTGGAAGATTTAGTAAGTGATTTCCACCCATGTTACGACTTTTCTTGCCACATTTTTTTTAAATTAGATTTATATGCCACCCTTTTCCGGAGACTCAGGGCGGCTTACAATGCGTTAAGCAATAGCCTTCATACTTTTGTATATTTTATACAAGGTCAGCTTATTGCCCCCACAAACTGGGTCCTCAATTTACCTACCTTAGAAAGGATGGAAGGCTGAGTCAACCTTGAACCTGGTGAGATTCGAACTTGCAATAATTGCAGACAGCTGAATGTTAATAACAGGCTTTAAGTCTGTTGAGCTATCCAGGCTAAGTGAATCACTGGAGTTGTTAAATGAGTAACATTGTTGTTAAATGAATCTGGTTTCCCCATTGACTTTGCTTGTCAGAAGGTCACAAAAGGGATCACATGATTCCAGGACACCACAACTGTCATAAATATGAGTCAGTTGTCAAACACCCGAATGTAAACCATGTGACCATGGGAATGCTACAACAGTCACAAGTGTGAAAAACGGTTGTAAGTCACTTTTTTCAGTGATGTTGTAACTTTGATGGTCACTAAATGAACTGTTGTAAGTCAAGGACTGCCTGTGCTGTGGTTCTTAGGAGGAACTAAGATGCCACAGAAACTCCAAATTCTGGAACCAATTCACATATCTGCTGAAGCCAATTCATATTCTGCTCAGTTCATATACCACAGCCTTTCTCTGATTCTTCTTCACAATGCATAACAATGTGTGGCTGGTTGATTGGGCTGATTTTGATGGATCGTGACTTTGTGGCCTTACTTTATAATTTGTACATTGATTCATCCATTCTGTTCTTTAAGAAGCTATTTGTCTTCCTTGAAACTTACTGTCAAAGGGCTCATAATTAGACATAGTATTCAACTTGGACAATGATTGTAATAATGGTTCTAATAATGTTCATCATCTGCACGCAGCACATTTGTGTAACTCGATGACTCCTGCAATCATGCTGATTTGTGTAAATGCTAAAGATTTTTCTTTTGTGATGTCTTCAATAGATGCAAGAAGGTTGGTGCTTTGAAGAAGTATAACCCATTTCAGACGCTAATAGATGTCTGGATGTGTTGCTTTTCTAACGAGCTGTAAAACTGAGATCATCATGTTTATTGCTTGGTGATATGAACAGTCCCACATCATTCATTACAAGCACATGGGGCTGGTACCAACTATTTGGTTAGTTTCCAACTGGGTCATTATAGTCTGCATATTTAACATTTCCTCATAGATTAATTAAAGCAGATTACCTCCATTAAACAGCTGGAAACGGTTGATGATCTCATGCCAAAAGTTGGTTGGTTAAGGGATGAAGTCTCAGTTGGTACTCTAGATGGCTCAAGCTAAAAATTTCATTTAGAAATATGCCATTCCTTAGCAAGGAATTTTAATAAACCTTTGTATTTCCTTATTTCCATCCAATTGGAATGATGATCCAGAGCACGCAGTGACCAATAAGAATATCATGTCACTTTTTAATCTCCTATTATCTGTGGTTTCTTCCCCAAACCCCCAAAACTTTAACCTTAAACTGTCTACTGTTGAACTCACTCCATTCCTAAGAGGTCTGGAAGGGGCATGCATAAGTGCACCAGCATGCTTAACATCCCTATCCTAATATTCCTTTTTACTCTTACTCTTTTCATGTATTCAAATTATGTTTATACTTTTAACTGTTATCTTATATATGCTTGACAAACAAACAAACAAACAAATGGAGGGAAGCCAGAAAACAGGAGGAAAGGGCTGTACTAACTAGACTCTTAGTTCAAGGGGGGAGGGGGTGTCACTGCGTTATTTGTATTTGCCAGCTGAGCTTCCATCCTAAGACTTACGGTAGCCTGCCACAGAACTTTTTCACAGAGATAAGTTGTCCAAGCTACTGCGCATGTCCACATTTTTTTCTTTTCTAACTTCCTGATTTACTTCTTCCTTTGTTCGTCTGATGATTGCCGGTAAAAATGTAGTCAGCTAGTTTTTTTACTTTTATAATAAAATGTTTCTTAGAATACATTTGGGTTTTCTTTCTTTAAAGTATACAGCATGGAAAAACAAGATCCGTCCGTCTCTAATTTGGTGCAATTACTCCAGGGGGGGAATGGAGCTGATTTATGCTCCGACAGGGAGAGGTAAGCATTATCATATTGAAGTTACTATAGATTTACAAGCAAACTGCAAAAAGGATTTGAAGTCAGTTAGCAGCGGACTAGCAGTTGAAGTGAGTTACTATCTAATCCAGGCCCAAGGAGACTTATGGCTCCCCAGATGTTGTTGAACTCTCCATAGCCTTAGCTAGAATGACCAAAGGTGAGAGACACAACATCCAGAGGCCACAGATTCTGTCTATATCTGATCTAAACCACTGCCATTGTCTCTGCCTGGGACAAAAAGCAGCAGAATGGAAATGAATCTTTTTTTTAATAAAATAAGAATATTCCTTGGAGGGGAAAAAAAGAATTATTCCCCCCCACAATGTATCTCCCATTACTTAAAGTATATCTGGAATTAAGCTAAAGGGAAATTGCTAAAGGGAAAAAGTTGCAGCTGGCAATTCTGTTGCTGAGTCTTTTCAAAATAATGATAGAATTACATATCTCATAGGACCACTGTTATTCCCATCATGATAAAAACCATCTACTTGTAAAAATGTGTTGGTTTAGCCACTATTGCTACAAGAACAGCAGTAGGTGCATTTCACTGGAAAAACATTAATATATTTCTGCATGTGGTCCGTCTGGGAGCAATATTTCAGGATGCCTTGACATCATGCAACCTTTTTGTTACTCAAGTGGGTACATTAGTTTATCTAAAACAACTTTTGCCCCATCTAGAATGTGTGGCTTGCTTTTAAAAGGTTAACTTTAAATGTCTGTCTGTACCTGTGATGGTGGCATGCGGAGCCATATCTGTGGGTATGCAAGTGTTGCCCTAGCTCAGTTCCAGCGTGCATGCATGTGCCGGCCAACTGATTTTTGGGCCTTCCGGGCCTACTGGAAGTCAGGAAACAGGCCGTTTCCATCCTCCAGAGGGTGGGTGGGGAGGACATTTTCGCCCCCCCCCCCAAGGCTCCAGAGGGTGAAAAACAGGCCTTTTGGGCCTACCAGAAGTCAGGAAATGTTTCCAGCCTCCAGAGGGCCTTGAGATGTGGGGGAGGCAGTTTTTGCGCCTCCAGGCTCCAAGAAAGCCTCTGGAACCTGGGTAGGGCGAAGAACAGATCTACCGGGCCTACCACTAAGCTGCTGTTGTGTGCCAAAAACGGGAGCATGAGGGGTCGCATGCCATGCGCAGGGTGCTGGGTGCAGGGTGCAGGGGAGCATTGAATTATGGGTGTGGGCACATGCACGCCTGCCCCCCCCACTCCCCACGCTTTTGGCATGCAATGGCAAAAAGATTAGCCATCACTGGTCTATACTGAATTTACTGTGGGTTTTTCTTAAATAGCTCATTATTTCTTTCCCAGGCATCCAGGTCTCTGCCAATAAAATTCTATCTGCAGAGGACTCTGGTGAAAAAGAGAGGATAAAAAAGACGCAAGGTGCTCTTCTCCAGCCTAGTACTATCAAATGGAAGGGGGTTATCATCTGTCCATTGGCTGAACAACCTAGAAATGAGAATCTCAGCACAACTGGAGGGAAAGGTTGAAGAAAACTGACTTACTGGAGGTACAGCTGCCTGTGATATATGCCATTTAGGGGAATCTGAGAATGATTTCCCAGCCAGTTCTAGAAAGGAGAGTGCATAGATTTTCAGTTTTATCCTTCAGGGTGAATTTGACTTGACAAGTGAATGATCCAACACAGTCTTGTGTGCTTGCTACAGCGAGTGCTATCTGTTCAGGCTAGTTCCTGGATTATTTTTGTAGAAAGGATGTGTTTTTTCTTATTGGACTTCAGGAAAAGGATCTTTCAAAATGTTGCTGAATTACAGTTCCCAGCCAGTTTCACCATAGAGCATATTTATTTGTGTGTGTGTGCGTGTGTGTGTGTTTACCACAGACCATATTAATGGTCTCTGAATACTGAAATTTAGCAGCATCTGGATGGCTATCACACACACAGACACCTATACTTTTTCCATTTTCAGGAATATCACTAAAGAAATAAAGCAACAGCCAAACTAAATCTTTTAAAGGTAGACACTGAGGATTGTATGATGACTGAACATTCCTTCTTACAAAACTAGTTGTCAGAAAAAAGAATTATTTTTTTTATGCCTTCACCAGGCATTTTAGTTCTTCACATGAGCTGCCACATGGGAGAAGAAAGAAGGTACACAACAACAACAAACAACAAAGGAGTGGGGGTGGGGACTGCTGAAAGCTTATAAAGCTAGGGTGGTATAGTGGATATAAAGTTAAATTATAGTCCTCAATGGTAACTGAGGAACTTTATGCCTCTCACTGCCGTTCAATCTAATCTACTTTATAGAATTATTATGGGTGGAAATGAAGGAGGAATACGATTTATGCTACTCTGAGCTGTATGACAAAAGTCAGGATGTAAATGGTAATAAATAAATGAATTAAAAGCATAAAAAGTTGGTATTTTAGGGAATTCTGCTTATATTGACTTGTATCCTTTTTCATGACAACCAACGTACAGGATCCAGGGATGGTTTTGACCACGTCATTGTCTCTAAGTAAAAGATAACTCATAGGTGTCAAATTCGAAACGGATCAGGCCTGTTGCAGCCATCTTTCCGTTCCTAAGGTTGCCACACAGTATGGGAGGGGAAGAGGCTTGGAATGCAGACTGGACAAAACAACCTACTATCCCGAGGGAACAAAGATCATCCCAACAGGTGCTGGCCAGAGACTGGAAGGGGTTACTAAGGAGTCACCAGAACACCTAATTGGACAATTTGACCTGTGACAATGAGAGAGGGAGTTGTCTATCCTTTAATTACACTGAAAATGCTGGAAATAGCCAGAGCTGGTTTCATTTTCATTCATGCCAAAATGATTTACTCAATAAAACAGCCCTCTTGAGAGAGCTGAAAGTCTCGCAGTGCTGAGTTGGCTGGGTTCATTATTCGGAATCTTGACAATAGGATGCAACCAGTGACTATTTAATGGCCCAATCGATAAGACCATGTTTTACATATCAGCTGTCCTTAATCTGTTGCCATCAGGTCACTGCTACCACTCTCAAATTCTGGAACTGTAATTTTGCAGTATATGATGACTTTTATGGCTGATCTAGTAAAATGCCCCACTGTACCAGGTCAGTATCATCACAATGCAATATCTTTGTGTGTCGGATCATCAGCTTGGATCAAAGCCTATTTAATTATTGTTCCATTGAAAATGTATCCTTGGCCTTTTCTCTTTAGAACTTACAATGACTCACTAGCCTTTCCCTACAAGAGTCCCATTTTTTCTGGGTCATAAATTTTCAAACACGAATCTATATTACTGAACAGAACAATGCTCCTAACCCTTAGCAACAGATAAGAAGGAGAAAGCCAGCTTTGTGGGGAGGGCAAGACTGATAATGCATTAACAGGAGAATGAAATTACTTACTCAGGTAGAACATGGTGGCTAGAAAACTGATACCTTGCTAACAGTTGTATTATGTTGCACTTGGGCAATGAACTAAAGTCTCTGAGACAAGTCAGTTAAGCAAGTGTGATACTACTGAGTGCTAAAACACATTTCATCTGCTCAAGTAATTGCAGTCCAGCTACGGAGAGGGATTGGAAGGATGTTGGGCTGCAAGCAATTAATACCTCACAAAATTCCAAGGGGTACAATATTGAAAGGAAGGCAACTCTGAAATCTATCTGATATAAGGGGGGGGGGGGATGGAAACACAAATGAAAAACTGATGCCTTGTTTTCCTTTTGTTGGCTCACCCACATAAAATGTTATGTATATTTGTGTGTGTGTGTGTGTGTGTGTGTATACATACACCCAAATTTATATACATTTCCTCCCTACAGTAGGAGGGGAGAAGAGTAGAAGACAAAAAAAAGTTTAGTTGTTTATTTACTTGGCTTCTTCGTCGCACTGGTTAATGAGACTAATGAGGGGCTAACATTTTCCGATTACAGAAACAAGATTAAAATGCAGTAAATAGTATTAAACAGTAGCCAAATAAGAACCAAGAACCAGCATTTTGCATTCACCGCAGGAACAAGTAGTCACAGAAACATCTCCAAAGGTCCTGCAAAATGATGATGATGTCCGTCCATCGTATTCGAAGAGGACTTTGACATCTAACAGGTTGTGGACTGTCCACGATGTATCCGCAGGTGGCTGGTAAGGCCTTTACGGGCATGAAATATTCTGCCACATGTCAGATAGACATGTGTAGGCATTATTGTTGCAGCATTTGAAGGTCTGGCTTTGCGGAGTGCTTGCTTCTCTTGTGCTATGGTTGTTCTGCTGTCTTCAGATGTCTTGCAGCCTAATGTCGATCCTAACCCTAACCCTAACCCTAACCCTACAAAATCCTAACCCTAACCCTACAAAATAGCAAGATGTTAATAGCCCTCCAAAATACTTACAAGGATGGAACCATCCTTAGCTCTGGGAACAAGCTGTTCCAGAGGAGAGGGGCCTCCATAAGAAGTCCCATTATAATGTTGAAACAGTATGGATTGAATTAATAGCTACTGGTTTAAATTGCCCGTAAAAGGAGGCACATATTTTTGAAACAAATAATCCTAAAATACTGTGAAAATGCTATTCTCTTCATACATATCTTGTTCTAGCAGAAACAGTAGAAAAGGGGTTGCATTGGAAAGGGAAGAAAGCGAAAGGATTGAAAAGAACGGGAGGGAAATGAGATGGGGGAGAAAAGGTGTCAGGATAGGAAAAAAAATAGGAAAATAACAGCATAGGAACAAAGGATAATAGCTAGTTTGCCTTTCCCATACAGAAAGTGTTGTAAGGCAAGAGAAGGGAAATATTGCTGGTGTTGCAATCAATATTGCAATCATAATGCTAAAATCCATCAATAATCAGCAAAGCAAGTAAAATATAGAAGCAGACATTCCATACAGAAATATTACTTTTATATAAAATGTTTTGTTTCTATCGCATGTCAGGCAAAAACAGAAGATCAGCTTGGATGGAAAAAAGCAAGAGGGTTAGCACCAGGTGATACATCCTAAGGAAATATTTCCATTGAAGAAATGTCATCACTTGTGATTTCCAAGTAGTCTTGGGCCTAGTTCTCTTCCAGCTTAACCCATAGAAGAACCATGACAGCTGCCTGCCACAAGGGATGACCTGTGGCAAAAAGTCTCCGAGAAAGATTTCAGAATCTAGACAGGCTTGTGGAGAAAGGAAGCTTAACTCTACCACATGTTTATTGGACCTGTGTCCCTCCTGGTTGGTGCTGGCTTCCCGGGAGGTCACATGAGGCTGGTTTCAGGGGATTATTAATGCTTCCTTGAGTGAGGGTGTCTTTCCATCTGCCTTGAAAGAGGTGGTGGTAAGGCCCCTCTTCAAGAAGCCTTCCCTGGACCCTGCTGTACTAGCTAATTATTGTCCAGTCTCCAACCTCCGCTTCACGGTGAAGGTTGTTGAGGGTGTGGTGGTGCGACAACTTCCTCGATACCTGGATGAAGCTGTCTATCTAGATCTATGCCAGTCGGGCTTCAGGACAGGATACAGCATGGAAACGGCATTGATTGCATTGGTCGATGATCTCTGGAGGGCTCAGGACAGGGGTTGCTCCTCTGTCTTGGTCCTCCTAGATCTCTCAGCAACTTTTGATACCATCAATTATGGTATCATGCTGCATCGGCTAGGTGGTTTAGGAGTGGGGGGCACCATGATGCGGTGGTTCTCCTCCTTTCTCTCTGACCTTATGCAGATGTTGATGGGGGGACAGAGGTTGACCTCGAGGCACCTTACTTGTGGGGTGCCGCAAGGATCAGTCCTCTCGCCCCTCCTGTTCAACATTTATGTGAAGCCACTGGGTGAGATCATCTGTGGTTTTGGGGTGAAGTGTCAACTGTATGCTGATGACACACAGTTGTACATTTCCACCCCGGACCACCCCAATGATGCCCTTGACATGATGTCCCAATGCCTGGAGGCCTTGTGGATCTGGAAGGGGAGGAACAGGCTCAGACTCAACCCCTCCAAGACCAAGTGGCTGTGGTTTCTGGAGCCCCGGTACCATTGCTAGCTATTGGGGATGAGATCTTGCTCCCCTCAGAGAGGGCTCACAACTTGGGCATCCTCCTGGACACACAACTGTCTTTAGACGATCATGACAGCCGTGGCCAAGGGGGCTTTTTATCAGGTTTGCCTGACCTCCCAGTTGCATCTCTTTCTGGACCGGGACGCCTTACGCATGGTCACTCACACCCTCGTCACCTCCCGTCTGGACTACTGTAAGCTCTCTACATGGGGCTCCCCTTGAGGAGCACTCGGGGGCTCCAACTGGTCCAGAATGCGTGAGTGATAATGGGGGCGACACGTCACTCCCATGCAATACCTCTCTTGCATGAGCTGCACTGGCTCCCGATGGTCTTCCGAGTGCGTTTCAAGGTGCTGGTTACCACCTTTAAAGTGCTCCATGGCTTAGCACCTGAATATCTACAGGACTGCCTTCTGCCACTGATTGCCTCCCACTGACCGATATGCTCTCACAGAGAGGGCCTCCTCAGGGTGCCGTTGGCCAAAGAATGTCAACTGGTGACTCCCAGGGGGAGAGCCTTCTCTGTGGGGGCTCCTCCCCTATGGAATGAACTGCCCCTGGATATATGAAGAATCCCTGACCTCCGCACCTTCAGTCGTGCTCTGAAGACCCTATTTTTTCATCAAGCCGGGCTGACGGAACAATAATTTTAATGGGGTTTTTTAACCATTTTTTAAAATGGTTTTTAGTTTTGGGGTTTTAATAACGGCCAAATGTTGGAATTATTTTAATGGTTTTTAATCTATGAGTTGTTACTGTTTTACTTGGCTGTACACTGCCCTGAGTCCTTTGGGAGAAGGGCAGTATAGAAATACAATAAAAGTAAAAGTGAAGTAAAAGTAAAGTAAAATTCAGAGAAGAAAAGGAGGAGACCACAAAGAAATCTTATGCGTGTTACACTGAATTCTGAAACACAGATACATGTAAAAAATACTGTAAATGAAATCTGAGATGGCAAAAGCAGGAGTAACTCTCTCTTTCCCATTAAGCTGATGGCTTCTATCTTGATAAAGAGAAAAATTTAGATGGTTGGATACTTTCGGGAGATGTCTGGAAGTAAGAAACAGATGTGTTGTTTTAAGTTTAAGGCTGATGTGATAGGTCATTCTCATCTTCCATTTCATGCTCCATCTCTTTCTCCTGAGAGGTCTAATAATAACCAAAGTTTCCACTCCAGAAAGCCTACCCATTTATCATTTTCTCTGTCACAATCTCCGTACAATTATTGTCAACCAGGGACTTGAAAATCGCTTGAAAAGTAAATCTAATATAATACCAGAGTGCCAAAGCTTAAAGCACAGTTGAGTAAGTGGACCAGATCACAGTGGATGTTCTAACACAGAACGCACTCTGGATATTGCTGAATGAGATTGGCTCTCAAAGAAACAATTAATGTAATCAATTCCAGTTTGCATTTTCCCTTGTCTCCAAAATTGAGTCATTAATCTTTAGGTCTGCTCTGTTGTCATACAAAGAATTCAATTAAAAGAATTCATAGGAATAAATAGATAGTAGTTTGTTCCCTTCAAAGTGCAGGATAACAACAGAAAAGAAACTTGACTCTTCCTGAAAAACTAGTAGGAGCCTAGAAATCATAAGGAGACAAGATGGTTTCCAGATGTATGTATTATTTATTACCTGCATTTTCTTCCCCTGCTTAAAGCAAAAGAAATTGCCATTCTCTAGTGAGTGTATATGAATTTCAGTTCCCAGAATCCTTAACCATAGCCACGTTGGCTGGGGAATTCTGGGATCCAGAAAGATTGGGGAAAGTTGCTTAACATATATCAAGATTTGCATTTTAATTGCATGGGTCCATGTCCCAGCCTTCCTTAAACCCAGTGGTGGAATTCAAATTTTTTTACTACTGGATCTGTGGGTGTGGCTTGGTGGGCGTGGCTTGGTGGGCATGGCAGGAGAAGGATACTGCAAAATTTCCATTCCAACCCCACTCCTGGGGGAACGGTATTGCAAAATCTCTATTCCTACTCCACTCTGGGGCCAGCCAGAAGTGGTATTTGCCAGTTCTCCAAACTACTCAAAATTTCTGCTACCAGTTCTCCAGAACCTGTCAGGACCTTCTGAATAGCACCCCTGCTTAAAACCAAACATTTCCCTAGCACCAGGGAATACATGTTTGTTCTGCCAGCTTTTCACTGGCCTGGTGGAATGATGCCATCAATATCTTCAGCAGGGATCAGAGAGATCCAAGCAGTCTCACAGCATTGTAGTGCTATCCCCATCCCTATTCTGCACACATTTTCTCCATGGACATGCCCCAAATGGGAAAGCTTGCAATGCAATGTTGCAGTACAGGTGGTGTTTGACTTAGGGCAGTTCATTTAGGGACTATTCCAAGTTACAACGGCACTGAAAATAATGACTGTTGACCATTTTTCACATTTATGACAGTTGCAGCATCTCCATGGTAATGTGATTTATATGTGGATGCTTGACAACTGACTCATATTTATGATGGTGGCAGTGTCCCAGGGCCGTGTAGTTCCCTTTTGAGATCTTCTGACAAGTAAAATCAATGGGGAAGCCAGATTCAATTAACAAGCATGTTACTAATGTAACAACTTAATATTCACTTAATAAATGTGTCAAAAAAGGTCATAAAATGGGACAAAACTCACTTAACAAATTTCTCGCGAAATGTTGGGCTCAGTTGTGGTCATAAATTGAGGACTACCTGTACTGCTTTTGTCACCTGGGTACGCCACTGAGTAGCACATTATCAAGTTCTTTCTTGAGAAGTAAGTGAGAAGGAAAGAGTGCAAGTTGCCCAATGTCAGCTTGTAAACTGCATGGGATTTAAACTCAGTTGCCTGTGCATTAATACCCCCTTCCGCTTCTACTATTAATAATACTACTGGTTCTCGTTCCAGTAGTATGAGGGAATGCAAACCTGGACTCCCTTAGCCTTTAGGGATTTTTGCTCTTCTCTGTCCAATACTGGAAAGAGAGAACAATTAGTTGTGCCCTCTAAAATATATATTTGATCTGTTGGCAAAATTCCAAAAGCTGGAGAATCCATTAAGGATTTTTTAAAAACATGGTTATTATACTTACGTAGTAACCATGTAACTAAAACCAAATCATTGCCTAGGGCCCAGTGAATTCAACTTTTAAGGATTGTTTTCTTTCTGGTTCTTTTGTTATTACTGTGATGTAATCAATCCCTCCATTTTCGTTTTAGGCTTAGTTCTGGTTTTGCATAGTCGGTTTTCAGCAAATGTGCTCAGGGAAGGGAGTTTGATTTCTAAATCATGTATTTAAGGAGAGGGAAAACTTTTCTTAAGGCTTCTTTTCCTTTTTTTAAGGAAAATAGGAAAAGAAAAGCGTAAGAATTGAACTTGGGCAGGGAAGAACTAAACATTTTAGCATGCCGTTACAAAGATATTTAAATAAGTGCACATTTATATTATCCAAATGACATGTCTCTTTCAAACCCCCTTAAACCAATGTGAGATCAGAAGGTTAAGAAGCACCTTCTAATTCCAAGTCATCACCCTGTTTGCTTTTGCCCAATGTGCACAGACTGCTGTAAAAAAAAATCTGCTGTGTGAGCAAACATTAAGCAATGCCACTAATGAGTCTAGTGGTTGCAGCAGCTCAGCTGCCCGTTCGTATTTTGGTACCATTGAATTTTTAGTAAGTGGGTGGGTAGAAAATAGCTAATAACACATTGTTCTGAAATGAGAGGATGGATGCCAGTTGTCTATAAAAGGGTTGAGTCATTAAACTTAGTCTAGGGACATATTTGTCTTGTTACTTTATCTATTGTAACTCTCTTTGGACATGTCTGAATTGCACTGTTAAGTTGCTCCTGTCCTGTGCTTGTTCTGGCTGGACTTTGCACCTATGTAAGAAATGCAAGTTTGCAACAGCTTACAACATGGGTGTCAAACTCGATTTCATTGAGGGCCACATCAGGGTTGTGTTTGACCTCGGGGGGCCATGGTGGACGTGGCCATGGTGGGCATGGCCAGCTCGACGTCACTCATGTCGGGGGCGCTTGTGGTGGCCCAAATGCTCTGCCAGTGAAAATGGGCTCCTGAGCTCTGTTTTCAGCTGCGATGTCCTCCTGCAACCCTCTGTCAGTGAAAATGGAGCTCGTGAGAGCCTCACACGGCCCTCATGAGTTCCATTTTTGCTGGCAGAAGCACTGTGGGCTGGTCCTTTGCTGTTTCCAGGGCCAGCCCCATGGGCCACATCTAAGTATCCCGTGGGCTTGAGTTTGACACCCCTGGCTTACAAGGTATTCCGGAGAGACGTCAGGCTTACACTTCTCCTATTGAAGAATTCCCTGTGACTGTTGCTGTGTTATTCCACCTTTCTGTTTTCATGGTCAATCATATTCCTTCCCATGGCCAGGTTTTAATGGACGTATATGTTTGTGGCAAACATAATATTCCTTCCTCGTCCTGTTGCCCCACAACAATAGCCCTATGAGGTGAGTTGGGCTGAGAGAGAGTGATTGGCCCAGCTCTCAGGCCCAAGGCAAAACTACAACTCAGACTTTTTGGTTTCTATCCTGGTACCTTAACCACTAGACCAAATTGGCTCTTGTATATGCGCGCACACACACACACAAACACATACACACACACTACATGTAAAGAACGGTTGCAGGAATTGGGTATGTCTAGTTTAATGAAAAGAAGGATTAGGGGAGACATGATAGCAGTGTTCCAATATCTCAGGGGCCGCCACAAAGAAGAGAGAGTCAAGCTATTCTCCAAAGCACCTAACGGCAGGATTAGAAGCAATGGGTAGAAACTAATCAAGGAGAGAAGCAACCTAGAACCAGGGAGAAATTTTCTGACAATTAGAACAATTAATCAGTGGAACAACTTACCTCCAGAAGTTGTAAATGCTTCAACACTGGAAGTTTTTAAGAAGAGATTGGATAACCATTTGTCTGAATGTTTCCATTAACAATTTATTACATAATTTACATTAAATGTTTGAATTGGTTGCTCTCTCCTACTAAGCCTTCTTTACCCATTTGATGAAGGATCTTTGAACATTCCTAAGTGCAATAAGATTTAAACCTTTAGGGAAGTACAAGATGAAGCCACTTCTCAGCTAAGGATTCCCACTGAATGACTATTTCTCTGCCCAACATACATCACAGGGCTGTTGTCTTGATGAAAACAGGAGGAAAGAGTGCAGTATACATTGTCTTGAGTTTCTTGGTGGAAAGTAAGTAAAAAAGTCTCTTTCAGGTGGATCCTTCACACCTGGGGACCACAGGGATACATTTATATAAACGTTCAGAGCAGCAATATTCATTTCATTTCAAGGCAGTGAACAGCCAGAAGTAAAAAACAATTTTACAAAAGTTAAAACAATTTTAAAAGCAACTAATATAAAATTTGGCCCATAAATTTAAAACAGTTCAATTAATATTTAATATCAAACTCTAAAAATTAACCATGGGATCAGGCCAGTCCGGCTAACTGGAAAAAGTAAGTTTTTAAGGCCCGACGAAAAGTCCGGAAGTCTGAGATCGTTCGCAACTCTGGGGGAAGATTGTTCCAGAGGGTGGGAGCATTTAATATAGAAATGGTTTGCAATTTTGTCTTCTTTCAGGATGTTCGTTGACTTACAAGACTAACTTTCAGTCATGGGACTTTCCATAATCTCCTTTCCAAGCACTAATAGATGCAAATCTCTTTAGCTGCTTCAGATCAGCCAAGATGCAAGTTTAACAGACAACTACACAAATAAAATGCAGCATTGACATGTTTGATAGTCCCTTCTTGGGACTGATAGATGCTGTAAGACGACTCCCAGTACAGAATATGTATAATCATATTGGCATTTTCAGCCTGATGGTCCTGAAGGGACCCTACTTGCTGCAAAGTCTCTTTCTTCCCTGCCTTGCCAAACATGCTATGAACTTTCTTTTTGCCTTGAATTCACTTTTGAAAGAAGTGCAGATGGAATTTGTAGATCCATTTCTACAAACTTCTGGAAAAGTAGGGCCATTCATCTAAGACTGTGTCATTCCCTTCACCTTTCCTTTTCCTTTGATTGTTGTTGTTGTTGTTAGTTGCAAAGTTGTATCCGACCCATCGCGACCCCATGGACAACATTCCTCTAGACCTTCCTGTCCTCTATCCTCTGGAGTCCATTTAAGCTCATGCCGACTGCTTCAGTGACTCCATCCAGCCACCTCGTTCTCTGTCGTCCCCTTCTTCTTTTGCCCTCAATCTTTCCCAGCATTAGGCTCTTCTCCAGTGAGTCCTTCCTTCTCATTAGGTGGCCAAAGTATTTGAGTTTCATCTTCAGGATCTGGCCTTCTAAAGAGTAGTCAGCGTTGATCTCCTCTAGGACTGACCGGTTTGATCGCCTTGCAGTCCAAGAGACTCAAAGGAGTCTTCTCAAACTGGGATTAGTGGGAGGGCAGGTAAAACAGGATACTTTCCTTTTTCTAATATATTTTTCAGTGTACATTTACACAGTTGTACGGTTAAGAATAGCCACATGGCTATGTTCCAGCAACACCACATCAATACACTTGCACTAATTGGTCTTGTTTGTTTGTTTGTTTGTTTGTTTAGAAAAAAAGCAACCTGAAATAACAACCAAATGGGGGCACTTGGTGGTGAATACAACAAATTTGTTGTAATCACTAATGGTTGCATTATTTTTTTAAAAAAATAAAAAGAAGTCAGCAAAAACATGTATTCATTCACGACATTGTTCTAAACAGACTGGGAGCAGCTGTATTGTGTAGCCATTCTGGAACTAAAACATTCCAATGGGGACGTGTAACCTACTATCAGCCTAATTAGGCTAGCATTCCAAGCAATCATTTGGGGCATCCCTGGCATTGTTGGATTAGTGATGCAACATTGCCAGATGTGCTGGACTGGGCTGGGCCAGACTTACCTCTTGAATCATACAGCTTGACCCCTGCTGGGCCATTCAGAATTTCTGATTTAAAAACCCTTCGGTAGAAACTGAACTGAGACTGTCAGACAGACAAAAGGCTGTATAAAATAGTCTGCCCCTGTTTCCTTGACAACTACTTGGTAAACAAGGTCAAGAAAAAGTTGAGTCTGCTGCTGTAGATGAGAGCTCTCGAAACTTGCCTGAATACTTCAGTTACATCCTGGAATTTTATTTATTTAGTAGTATGTGCATGTGACAGCTTGACATAAAGAAAGCAATCGTTCTGGATATGCTGAAATGGAGAAGAATAGTCTCTTGTGCCCTGTAGGATGGTGGAAATTACCATACCGATTCATTATAAAGACTCTTTTTGAATGCAGGCACTCAAAACATCCAGCAACACTCATGAATAGATTGATTTATTAGCATCTAATTAGAACACAATGCTATGCTGGCTTTTATTGTCAGGTTAGCCCTTGTTCAAAGGCCTCGAGGGTGGGGAAGAGTGTTCCAGCATCATTCGGTTTTATGTTTGAATTGTTTAGAAGTCTGGCTTGCCGGATAATAGAAGAAGGAATCTGTGTCAGACATTTTTAAAAAAATAAAAATAAATAAAATAAAATAAAATAAAATAAAATAATAAAATAAAATAAAATAAAATAAAATAAAATAATAAAATAAAATAAAATAAAATAAAATAAAATAAAATAAAATAAAATAAAATAAAATAAAATAAAATAAAATAAAATAAAATAATAAATGACTCAAACACCTCCAGCCTGGTAAAAAAATAAATCTCACGGCAAAGAAACAACATGGTTCTAATCATTAGATGCTTTGTTTGGGTCTGTGATTGAGAATAGCAGGTTTTAAAGAAAAAAAAAGAGATGAAGGTTGTATATGTTTAGGATGAAAACCTTCTTATTGTAATTGCAACTCTACTGTTATAGGAAATGAGTGGCTAATAAGCACTGCGTGGCAGTGCACATTGAGTATTTTGCCCCTCTAGACAATAGCAAATTGTATAAAAAGCCAATACAATGGAATAGGTATAGCTCAGGGTTGAACTGATCTGTGAGCTTGGTTCATTGCTTGCAGACTTTTGATTACCCACATAGGTAACATCAACAATGCAAGTGAATATGATGTTTGTTTTCTGTTTATATATAATACGTTCCCCAGCCAGTGTCCATAGGGTTGTAGTTTTCTCCTTGATTAGAGTATTGTTTTCTATTTGTCTGGTTGTCAGCACAACATCGAAACCTGACACTGGTGTTAATACTTGCTTATATGGGTATAGGTTGCTGGAGAGGATATATTTTAACTTTTCTATATTCTTTTTGGCATTTTTATTGTCTCTTTTGAATGCTGTGTAAATGTGGTTTATCACTATGTGTCTGTTGGTGGCTGATTTGTCCGAATGTCAGACTTCCAAGACTTGCCAAGCTTTTTTGAATTTAGCTTGAACTAGGATACTCGCAGTTTTCCAGTTGAAACTAAAGTTGAGTCTGTCTCTGTGTTACGAGATTAAAGAATTTTTGTATCTTTTGACTGCTTGTTGGTATTCATGGAAGTGCTGTTTCCCCTGTATGTGACCTGGGTCATAGTTCAGCAGCTGCTAATCAGTAAAAAAAACAAACCCCACATTCTAATCACTAAATGTGCCAAGAATGTTACTACCTGCGACTATTTAAATTTAGTAAACTTTATATTTATACGCATACACTGTGTGCACAATTATTGAGCTGCATTGGCTACCGGTGGACTTCCGGGTGCGTTTCAAGATGTTGGTGACCACCTTTAAAGCGCTCCATGGCTTAGGACCAGGGTACTTACGGGACCGCTTTCTGCCGCCAATAGCCTCCCACCGGCTGGTGCGTTCCCACAGAGAGGGTCTCCTCAGGGTGCCGTCAGCCAGACAACGCTGGCTGGCGACCCCCAGGGGGAGGGCCTTCTCTGTGGCAGCCCCTACCCTCTGGAACGATCTTCCTCCAAAACTGAGAACAATTGCTGACCTCCGGACTTTTCGTCGGGCCCTGAAAACTCATCTCTTTCAGCTTGCTGGTCTAGCCTGACCCCGCTGAATTTTTAAGATCTGTATTATAGGGTTGGGTATTTTAAATATTTAATGGTTAATGGTTTTAATTTTTAGCCAAAGTTATATGCTTTTTAAAGAAATTGTTTAACTTTTGTGTACTATTTTTATTTGGCTGTTCACCGCCCTGAGTCCGCACGGAGAAGGGCGGTATACAAATCTAAACAAATAAATAAATAAATAAATAAATTAGGCAAGTTGTATTTTGGAGGAGACATTTTATTATTGAACAACTACAGTGCTCCAGGTCAATCCAAAATGTTAACAAACCTGAATATTTAAGAAACTAAAAGTGAGGTTTTGGCTTTCTTAGGAGAATATCTATGTGTGCACAATTGTTGGGCAACTATTAATGTGAAGAATTATTATGCGACTAAATGAAAAATGAAAATTTGCCCATCTCACTCATTTATTTCCATCTGTTAAACTGAGAGTAATAAACAAACAATTCAAAATTTACAAATAAACATTACTGACATTGGAAAAAAAATTGGTGACCAATATAGCCACCCTTCTTCTCAATAATAGTCATAAGCCTCCCTTACCTTGGCCATGTCTCTGAGTATTGAACACCTTGTACTTCTGGGCACTCCAGGTAGGTAGCAGTTCTGGAATATGACAGCACTGGAGGATAATGGGTTCCTGATAGCTTCATGTTTGATTTTTCTCAAATCTTTGGCAGTTAACATGCATCTTTAAGACACTGAGCTTGTCAAGCAGAAATATCGGCAGTTCTGCGGTTCAAATCCCTAGTACAGGTCTCCTGTGTGAACAGGGGGTTGGACTAGATGATCTCCAAGGTCCTTTCCAACTCTGTTACTATTACAATCTTTTTTTCTCAACATGTTGACTACTTACTTTCTCAACTGTTGACTACTTAGAACAACACGTTTGATGGATCTGTGATCATGTCCCAATATTTTATAATTTCAAGAGTGCTGCATCCTTCTGAAAGACTTTTTTTTTTTTTTTTTTACAATTTTTGACTTTTCAGAGTCAGTTAAATCTCTTTTTTGGCCCATTTTGCCTGAACAAAGGGAGCTGCCTAATAATTATGCACACCTTGATAAAGGGTGTTGATCTCTTTAGGCTACACCCTCCCTCATTACACAAATACACATCACCTGATATGCTTATATCCACTAAATATTCAAGTTTATTCATCTTGGAGATGGAAAATATGCATAAAAAATAATGATACGGTCAAAATACTCACTTGCCTAATAATTGTGCACACAGTGTATACCTCTGAATTAAATTTTCCTGCTTTGGATTTCAATGATACACTCACCCACATATTTGCTATAAAAATTAGTGGGTTACTCAAGATTGAGGCAATAACAGTAAACAAGGAATGTAAACTAGAAGAGCCTGAAAAAAACTTCCCTGATTTTTAGCAGGACCAAGCAGAAGATTAGTCCAAATCCAGTCCAAAGTTCTGAGACCCACGTCAAAAATATCAGCTAGTCCAGAGGTCATGGTGCCTATGTTTGGTCAGTCTCAGGTGATTCTTGGATTTGTATCTCCTGAGGCTGACATTCCACAGATTCTTCTGGAGCTTCTTTTTTAAAGTCAGAGTCCTGATCCATGACAGAAATAATATTAAATAGTTAAGACATACAGTATCTCCCCCATGTTCTACTGTGCTGTCTCATGGTGGGGTAGCGGTATTCCTGGGAAGGATGAGTGAAGAACGTCAGTAGTTTTTGCCAATGGTAGTTGGCAAAATGGTAGTCAGTAGTTTTTGCCAAAGGTAGACATTTCCAGCAGGGTTACCCGTGGTATAAATATTTTTCCAGATGTCTGGCTAAAGTAAGTTGGTACCTCTATTAGGTAGGAGGGGGCAGAAAATCATGTTAGTGACAATGGCAAAGACATCTGTTCATATTGCACAGGGAGAAAGCAATGGTAAACCACTCCCATATTTTACTAAGAAAACCATATGGACAGAGAATATAAAGTGACTAATGATATCGTGCTGGATGATGAACTGCTCAGATCAGATGGGCTCAATATGCTCCTAAGGAAAAGCTAAGGATATTTTGGAGTAGTAATGGTGTTTATATCATGATTAAATTTATTTTTTTTTAATTTGACTTATATGCCGCCCTTCTCCGGAGACTCAGGGCGGCTTACAATGCATTAAGCAATAGCCTTCATACTTCTCTATATTTATACAAAGTCAGCTTATTGCCCCCACAAACTGGGTCCTCAATTTACCCACCTTAGAAAGGATGGAAGGCTGAGTCAACCTTGAGCCTGGCTAGGATTGAACTCGCAGAAATTGCAGGCAGCTGGATCTTAATTTCTGCCTTTAGTAGGAGGCATTAACCCCTATGCTACTCAGACTCTTAATAAAGCCTTTGAGACTCTAGTTGGAGATGTTGCCACGCAGGAAAAGACCATCTGAAGCTGCAAATACAGAATTGCAGTGGGAACATAGAATGTAAGCTGTGTGGACATGAGAAAGTTCAACATAATGAAAGATCCAATCAGCTGCACATCAACAATTTATGCATCAGCTAATTGAGGTGGGTTAAGATTGTTACTTTCTATTCAATACTATTCTATTCAGACAGAAAGTGATCATATTGAACAGTGTTGCTTTTATAGTTATGAAGGATAAAGCGAGAACAGTACTTGGCTCCAAAACAGTGATGAAATAATATCCATTAGGCTTTGCGGATAACCTTTAATATAATTATCCACATTTCTGCTCCAACCAAGGATGCAGAAGAAATTGATGAGTTTTACAGTCTTTAGTCTTACAGTCTTATTATGAGCTATGGTGGTACAGTGGTTAGAGTCCAGTACTGCAGGCTACTTCTGCTGCCTGCTGGCTGCCTGCAATTTGGCAGTTCAAATCTCACCAGGCTCAAGGTGGACTCAGCCTTCCATCCTTCTGAGGTGGGTAAAATGAGGAGCCAAATTGTTGGGGGCAATATGCTGACTCTGTAAAACTGCTTAGAGAGGGCGGTAAAGCACTGTAAAGCAGTATATAAGTCTAGGTGCTTTTGCTATTAATCTGAAATTGACAGAAAATGCAAGCAAAATATGTTGCTTGTGGCTGGAGATGATAAAGTTGAAAATATTAAGAAGGAAAGTATAGTTGAAAATAGCCTAAGAAACCAAAATTAAGTTGAAGAACGATGTACCAATTTCTGCTAATTTAACTAAGTCTTCATTGCTTTAATAACCAAATAATACCTATATGAATAGACAAGACCTTCAGTACACTGAAATTAAATTGAATATATTATTAATAGAAGAAGACAGAATGGCTCAATTAAAATAGCAAAGATGCGGCCAGCGTCTGACTATGGAACAGATCATCACCCACTCATTTTGCAAACTCCAAGTTAACATAAACAGAAGAAGAAAGCCAACCGGTTTTTACAATGTGATATTGATCATATATTCATAATTTTTAAGGAGAACACAATGACTCAGTTTGAAGTCCTGAGCCTCATTGATCAGGAAACAAAGGAATTGTGGAATGAAATCAAAGAAATTAAGATAAATATAAAAAATTAAGAGACGGACAAAAATCCAGAAAGAGAACAAAACAAAATGGATGTCAGAACAAATGGTGGAATTTGCCAAAAAGGCAAGGGAAGCAACAGCATCTGTAAAGACTCTGAAGATTGAAACAGAGAACTTGAAGTTAGATCAGCACTCCACTTCATTACCAAAGTGGTCAACTACATGAATTAAAGGGACAGTTAAATAAATCAGGCAAGTAACAGAAGAATCAGTAATGATTCTAAGCAAACAAATTTGGAAAATGACACAGATTGGAAGACATCAATCGTTCTGCAAGTATGAAAGAAAGAAAATTTAACGGATTATAAGAACTATCATACAGATAGTCCTTGAGATATGACTGCAATTTCGGTTGCTATGCAATAAAGTTATTAAATTAGATCGCATGACTGGGCTGATTTTATAATCATTTTCATTGCAGCCATTAAGTGGAACATGTGGTTATTAAGGGAATCTGGTTTTCCCAATTGACTTTACTTGTGAGAAGCTGGCTGGGAAGGTCTCAAATTTCAATTTTGCATGACAGCAAATCACTGCAATTATCGTAATTGTGAATTGGTGGCCAAGTGCCCAAATTGAGATCCCACGACTGTGGGATGGTGCAACATTTGTAACTTAAGAGGACAAATAATAAGCTGTTTTTTCAAAGCCATTATAACTTCAAACTGTCGTTAAATGAATGGTTGTCTGAATGTATAGGATTACCTACAATAATCTTAATTTCATCAACTAACAAAATAATGCTTCAGATCATCTAGCAGAGAAAAGAGCTCTATATAGAAAGGGAATTGACAGAAATTGAAGCTGGCTTTAAAAATGCCAAGGATGAAAAAACATTATTGCTGATGCATAGTTGAAAGCCTTATGATAAAGAATATCCTAGGGAAGTTAATATCTACTTCATTGAGAAAGGCCTTTGATTATGCTGACCTTGTCACATTGTAGATTATGTTTAACAATGGGAAATTCAGAATACAGGTAATAGCAATAGCACTTAGACTTATATACCACTTCAGTGTTTTACAGCCCTCTCTAAGCCATTTATAGAGTCAGCATATTGCCTCCAACAATCT
The DNA here is from genome assembly GCA_030761175.1 of Masticophis lateralis. Classification (NCBI taxonomy): domain Eukaryota; kingdom Metazoa; phylum Chordata; class Lepidosauria; order Squamata; family Colubridae; genus Masticophis; species Masticophis lateralis. The sequence goes on from JAUDYJ010000001.1 coordinate 73,494,312, forward strand.
GGGTCCTCATTTTACCAACCTCGAAAGGATGGAAGGCTGAGTCAACCTTCAGCTGGTCAGGATCGAACTGCTGGCAGCCAGCAGAATGGGGCAGCATTCTAACCATTGCCCCACCATGGCTCTTATCCTCAACTTACATCTGCAATTGAGACCAACATTTATGTTGCTAAGTGAAACATTTGTTAAATGAGTTTTGTCTTATTTTACAACTTTTCTTGCCACTGTTCTTAAGTGAATCATTGCAATTGTTAAGTTAATACCCTCTTTCCCCAAAAATAAGACCCTGTCTTATATTTTTTGAACCCCAAAATAAGCGTTTGGCCTTATTTTCGTGAGGTCTTATTATTTTGGGGCTCGTGGAGCAAGACGGGGATCCTCTTTCTGTCTTACCTGATTTCCAGCTCTGGCTCCCTAACCCTAACCAGAGGAAATGGCGGGGACCGGCTGCGCATGTGTTGAAATATTTTGGGAGGAGGTCTTATTTTCGGGAAAACATGGTAGTATGGTGGTTAAGTGAATCTGGCTTTCCCATTGACTTTGCTTGTCAGAAAGCCTCAAAAGGTGATCACATGACCACAGGACACTGCAACCGTCGTAAGTATGAACCAGTTGCAAAGCATGTGAATTTTGGTCATGTGACCTTGGGGATGTTGCAATGATCGTAAGTGTGAAAAACAGTCATAAGTCACTTTTTTCAGTGCCTTTGTAACTTTAAATGGTCCCTAAATGAACTGTTGTAAGTCGAGGACTATCTGTATCTCATTGTTCTCATGCAAAATCTATACACAGGTCAAAATCTGTACACAGGTCACAGTACTGACAGAGCATGGCAAAAACTAGGTCCAGGCCAGTAAAAGGAGTGAGACAAGGCTACATATTTCCTCCTTGTTTATTCAACTTATATGTGCAATATATATATTGATGGAAGCTGGACTGGAAGAAAATGAGCATGATTTTGAAACTGGAGCAAGAAACAACAATAACCCATGCTATGCTCATGACATTATTCTGACAGCTGAAAATGCAAATGATATGGGACTCTAGTAATAAAAGCCAAGGAGTATAGTGGGAAAAAAATAGGACTAATATTAAACATAACGAATCAAAATTTATGACAAGTATAGCAACCAGTCTTAGAACTGACACTGACTGAAGATATTAATGTAGTGGGTAGCTACTAACTTTTAGAATCAGCTGTCAAATCAAAAGGAATCAGCATAAAAGAAATAATGCTACTCTACCGAGCACCCTTTGGTAGAATAACAGTGAAAGCTTTGCAAAAGATATCCAGATACTGGGATCTAGCTAAACCTTCAAAGATCAGAATTGTGCAGGCAATGGTAATTCCCTGTTTAGAAGTGAAAATTTGGGCTTTGAAGAGATAAGCTAGAAAGAATATTGACATTTTTGATCTTGGGTATTGGAGAATACACCTGAGAATACCATGGATAACTAAGAAAATAAACAAATGCATCTTTGAACAAATCAATTCAGAATTCTTACTCAAGGCACAAATAACCAGATTCAAATGGTTACACTTTGGGTAGATGATGCAAAGACCCAGATCCCTTTAGAAATTCATAACACCAGGAAAAGAGAAGATGAAAGAGAAGAAGAGGATGAGCAATACCATGGTTGATGGATCCAATTACAGTGGCTATCGGTGCATCATTGGAAGATTTTGGGGACAGAATGTGATTAAGAAAATATTGGAATGTGCAGAAATGAATAGATTAACACTTGCAACTAAAGGAAAGGAAGAATCTGATTATTATAATATATGGGATTTATTTTATCAATGGTTAGAGAATAAATATGTAAGTAATGTATAATAAAGATAAATAACTTAAGAAGAGAAATGTTACAATAATAGATATGTTAAGTATTAGTATTAAAATAAGAGTAGATATAAACAATGAATATGGTGGTAAGCTTTAACTGTTATGACACAAGAAATTTGTACCCAGATGACACACTGTTTAATGAATGATGGAACATTTGTATTAAAAGAAAATTTTAAAAAATTTATATATATATATATATATATATATATATATATATATATATATATATATATATATATATATATGTAGGTCTTTGGTTATTCGGGTCTTCTCCCGCGTAGAATTGGAAGTATCTTGGCGACGTTTCGACGAAGTCTCATTCGTCCTCTTCAGGCTGGTGTTCTCGGCTTCGTTCTTCCAGGAGCAATTGCACGAGAACACCAGCCTGAAGAGGACGAATGAGACTTCGTCGAAACGTCGCCAAGATACTTCCAATTCTACGCGGGAGAAGACCCGAATAACCAAAGACCTACATACAAACACCCACGAAAACCTCAGAAAACATATATATATATATATATATATATATATATATATATATATATATATATATATACACACATATATATATACATATACATATACATATACATATACATATACATATACATATACATATACATATACATATACATATACATATACATATACATATATACATATATACATACATACATACATACATACATACATACATACATATATATATATATATATATATATATATATATATATATATAATATTTTTGCTGATAATACTATAAATAAAGGGAGGCTGTTATAGATCTATTTCGAGCTTATTTGCTCTCATCAGACAGTCATACCCTTACTGGGATTTGAACCTGGGCCGTCTGCCTACAAGACGGCCCAGGTTCTGCCTACAAGACTGTCTGGATGGCCCATGAGATTGGGCTGAAAGGCAAAAATTGGAGATTTGTGATATCTCCTCCATTCGTGGTAATCCAGGATGACTTAATACAAAAAACATACATACATACATACATACATACATACATACATACATACATACATATATAAAGACTTTGGGGACAGGTCAACATGGACAAAATCTAAGTGATTCCTGACACATTTCAACTTAAAGGAACATAAGCAACCAACAACAAACTAATACAAGAGGCATTGTTTTCCCATGCTTTGCAAATCACAAAACCTGGGCTCACACAATGCATTAAGCTAGAATGAATCAAACAATGGTATGGCTTAGAGCAGGGATGTCAAACTCACATTGTCACAGTGGCATCATGTGATGTATAGGGACTATTTCCCCCTTCGCTAAACTGGGCATGGGTATGGCCAGTGTATGACACATCTGGCCCGCGGGCTGGAACTTTGACAGCCCTGGCTTAGAGTTCTCAACCTGTGGTCTGCGGACCTCGGGGGGGGCATGATGTCATCAGAGGGGGTCTATAAAGGCTTGAAGAAATGTTATGATTTAAATCTTGAATTATATCTTGGTGGTCCATGGCTACAAAAGGTATTTAAAGGGAGTAGGTGGTGAAGAAAAGGTTGAGAACCACTAGCTTACAGCAATGTGGTGAACCTAACCTCAAACTGTTAGGTATATGCTAGGAGTCATGTGGATCAGAGGTGGTTTTCAGCAGGTTCTGACCAGTTCTGGAGAACCGGTAGCAGAAATTTTGAGTAGTTCAGAGAACCAGCAAATACCACCTCTGACTGGCCCCACCCCCATCTATTCTCTGCCTCCCGAGTCCCAGCTGATCAGGAGGAAATGGGGATTTTGCAGTAACCTTCTCCTGGAGTGGGATGGGAATGGAGATTTTACAGTATCCTTCCCCTGCCACACCCACCAAGCCACACCCACCAACCCATGCCACGCCCACAGAACCGGTAGTAAAAAAATTTGAAACCCACCACTGATGTGGATGATTGGAGTGTAAAGCCTACGGAATTTTTACAAGAAAAATCTGTTCACTGACATACACATATAATCTGAACCTGTTACACTTGGAATCTATCATTTAAGAAGCTTAAAGGGCTAACCAAAAAACAAAATCTTGCTATTTTATCATGGTAGAACATGATTATGTGAGAAGTAAAATACAGGAATGGGACAACTTGCCACAGCCAACTTGCTGCAGCCAATTCACCATGGCCAACGTGATGCAGCCAACTCATTACAGCCAGCTCACCATGGAACAACTCACCTGGGACAATTTAACAATTCTATTTAATTAGTTAAAATAAATAAAAATTATTTTAATTTTTGCCATTCATTCATTCCATCCCTCCTTTTGCATCCTTTCTTTAATGATTCTATTCCACCATTTCTTTGATATTAGTGTAACTTTTGTCCCACACTGAGTTGTCCTATGGTGACATGGCTGTGGCAAGTTGTCTTGCAATAAATTGGCCATGGCAAGTTGACTGTGGTGAGTTGTCATAGACCCGTAAAATAACACTTGCACCATTAACTTGCTCTAAGTATTTACCTTTTAACCCTTTGGAGTCCCTTCATCTATAAAAATCCGACCTGCAGCAGGAACACCTTTCTCTAATAAATTAGGTATGTTTGCTCTAAAAACTCTGTGATTAATTGTACAGAGATGCAAACATAGGTGTGCATATGAAATAGTATAAAAGAATCAGAAATCATTGTATCTTAAATGTAATGCAAAATATTCATTTTTTGAAATATAGAATTTTATCTATTGAAGGGGCCATTTAGGCAGATGAAATATGGAGGGGAAAACATCCTAATTCAGGGGAAAGAGGGAAAACCGTGGGGAATATAAGACACATTTTCTTAACTATTATCTTCATTCTTTTAATAATGTGTTCTCTTCTTTTTTCTTTTCTCTTCTCTCTCTCTGACATATATACAGACACACACATTGATAATTGACATAAATGCTTTAACAGAGACTTTTGAAAGCCTTTTCAAACTATTGGATGGACATTCAAACAGAAAGTTACAATTGCATGTGAATTTGCAGTCTAGCACCTCTAGATAGGAGCTGGAAAATGCCTCCCTCAAACATTGCCGTGCCAATGTTAACAGGACTGGAGTAGATGGACTTATTAACTAGAAGGTAGCTTTACTTCAATATAAGCCAAGGAAGGACAACCTGAAGCCCATAGGATATCAACAGTTCCCATCATCACATTTGCAGTTCTCAGAACCTCCAAAGTGAGCATGCTGAACATTTTGGAAACAATTTTTAGGCAACATTTTCCACTCCCTTCCAAAAGTTCCACAAAAGGTATCTAAACATCTTTCTTTCTTTCTTTCTTTCTTTCTTTCTTTCTTTCTTTCTTTCTTTCTTTCTTTCTTTCTTTCTTTCTTTTCCTTCCTTCCTTCCTTCCTTCCTTCCTTCCTTCCTTCCTTCCTTCCTTCCTTCTCCGGCTATCCATCTCTACAGAAACCTCTCTTCTGTCATATGTATACCCAATGCCTGATTGTGCTGATACACTCCTATGTGTCTATATATGCATTAGTCTTGATTGATATTTTACCTCTCTTTAGGCTGTCCTGCTTCCTATAAAGTGTCTCAGGAGTCCACAGATGGGAAAGCTCAGCAGTGTACAGAAATGCTGAAAAAGTTATGAGGGATGACCTGAGGTACCCACAGTGCTTGAAACGGACAGCTTGCAGGAGCTACCTTAAGCCTCTAGTTGTAGATTTAGTAGCATGGGGATTCATCCACTGTCCATATGCCATCATATTACTGGAAGCTAGCAAGATTTTAATGAAGCCCAGTAGGCAGTCCTAGTACCAAACCCAAGAAAAAGTCTGCAGTAAGGGTGATGCCAGATGTGAGCTCCTGCCAGCTGTTTTTAATGTGTTTCTAAAGAGTTCCTGAGAAAAACAGGTAGTTAAAAACATTGCCTGCAGATGCAGGTTGCTGCCACCCTGTGCTTAATTCAAAAGGTAAAGATGCCTTCAAGTCATGCACAGCTCCTAATGACTGTGTTAGGGATGGTGTAGTTTGTCACTGCTTTCTTTTGGGGTGTTTTCCAGATTCCTAGTTTAGCTTACAGTTGAAGCAGCTTCACTTTCTTTCTTGTTTTTAGGAGTCTGTCCCGCTATTAAACCTCATAAACCTCTGAAGATGGAAAAAAAGATTCCTCACAGTTCAGTTCTTCACTGAGCCTGGTGGCGCAGTGGACTAAGAGCTGTTAAAGTAGCACTTAGCTGCCAGCTGCCCGCAATTACTGCAAGTTCAAATCTCACCAGGCTCAAGGTTGACTCAGCCTTCCATCCTTCCGAGGTAGGTAAAACGAGGACCCGGATTGTGGGGGGAATAAGCGGACTTTGTATAAAAAAGAACACAGCTTTGGGGGGCCCGAAAGCCCTACTAAGCAGGTATATACAAAAGTATGAAGGCTATTGCTTAAGGCATTGTAAGCCGCCCTGAGTCTCCGGAGAAGGGCAGCATATAAATGAAACTAATAAATAAATAAATAAATAAATAAATAAATAAATAAATAAATAAATAAATAAATAAATAAACAAACTTATAATAGTCCATTTAGTAACTGTTTAAAGCAGTGGTGAAATCTGAACCAGTTTACTACTGGTTCGCTGGCTGCGCATGTGCACTATGCTCCAAATGTGAGATGGGGGGTGCATGCACATGCGCATGCACGCACACAGTGCATACCAAAAGGAGCCTTGGGAAGGTAAGTAGAACAGCGCACAGGTGGCAGTGGTGGGTTGCCCCCAGTTCACACCAGTTCTATAGAAGCGGTAGTAAAACCGGCGGGAGGCCCTGCCCACCGACCCCGACGTCACCCAAATGCTTCTGAGCATGGCCCCATTGCGAACCGGTAGCAAAGGTAAGTAGAACCAACCCCTGACAGCTGTGGCGCACAATCGTCAGAGCCTTTTTTTTTACTTTTAAAAGCATTTTTTTACAACTAATAGGTTGTTTAAAAATGCTTTTAAAAGGTAAAAAAAGGCTTTGACGATCACAGCTGTGATGCCTGATTGTTAGAGCCTCTTTTTTTCCTTTTAAAAGCAGGAAGTAACAACACCCTAGTCAGTGCTGTGGAGTCGGGGTCGGAGTCGAGGAGTCGGAGTTGGAGGAAATTTTGGGTACCTGGAGTCGGAGTCGGAGTCGGAGTACAAAAAACTGAGGAGCCGGAATCAGAGCCGGAAGTACAAAAAACTGAGGAGCCAGAGTCGGAGTCGAGGAGTCAGAGTCGGAGGAAATTTTGGGTACCTGGAGTCGGAGTCGGAGTCGGAGTACAAAAAACTGAGGAGTCGGAATCAGAGCCGGAAGTACAAAAAACTAAGGAGCCGGAGTCGGAGTCGAGGAGTCAGAGTCGGAGGAAATTTTGGGTACCTGGAATCGGAGTCGGAGTCGGAGTACAAAAAACTGAGGAGCCGGAGTTGGAGTCGAGGACTCGGAATCGGAGGAAATTTTGAGTACCTGGAGTCGGAGTCGGAGTCGGAGTACAAAAAACTGAGGAGTCGGAATCAGAGCCGGAAGTACAAAAAACTGAGGAGCCGGAGTCGGAGTCGAGGAGTCAGAGTCGGAGGAAATTTTGGGTACCTGGAGTCGGAGTCGGAGTCGGAGTACAAAAAACTGAGGAGCCAGAGTCGGAGTCGAGGAGTCAGAGTCGGAGGAAATTTTGGGTACCTGGAGTCGGAGTCGGAGTACAAAAAACTGAGGAGTCGGAATCAGAGCCGGAAGTACAAAAAACTGAGGAGCCGGAGTCGGAGTCGAGGAGTCAGAGTCGGAGGAAATTTTGGGTACCTGGAGTCGGAGTCGGAGTCGGAGTACAAAAAACTGAGGAGCCAGAGTCGGAGTCGAGGAGTCAGAGTCGGAGGAAATTTTGGGTACCTGGAGTCGGAGTCAGAGTCGGAGTACAAAAAACTGAGGAGCCGGAGTCGGAGTCGAGGAGTCGGAGTTGGAGGAAATTTTGGGTACCTGGAGTCGGAGTCGGAGTCGGAGTACAAAAAACTGAGGAGTCGGAATCAGAGCCGGAAGTACAAAAAACTGAGGAGCCAGAGTCGGAGTCGAGGAGTCAGAGTCGGAGGAAATTTTGGGTACCTGGAGTCGGAGTCGGAGTCAGAGTCGGAGTACAAAAAACTGAGGAGCCGGAGTCGGAGTCGAGGAGTCAGAGTCGGAGGAAATTTTGGGTACCTGGAGTCGGAGTCGGAGTACAAAAAACTGAGGAGTCGGAATCAGAGCCGGAAGTACAAAAAACTGAGGAGCCGGAGTCGGAGTCGAGGAGTCAGAGTCGGAGGAAATTTTGGGTACCTGGAGTCGGAGTCGGAAGTACAAAAAACTGTGGAGTCGGAGTCGGAGTTGGAATATTTATCTCCTGACTCCACAGCCCTGACTCTAGTGGGTAGGCAGAGCTTGCACCACCATCGCTAACGGTTCTCTGAACTACCTGCCACAATTGCTACCAGATCACCTGATTCGGTCCAAACCAGGAGCATTTCACCCCAAATTATAATGGCACTGAATAAAGTGACTTGTGACTATTTTCAGTTACAACTTTTACAGCATCTGTGCGGTCATGTGATTGAAATTCAGATACTTGACAACAGGTTCGTATTTATGACGGTTGCTATGTCCCAGGGTCATGGGATCACCTTTCTCATTCCTCTGACAAGCAAAGTTGATGGGGAAGTCAGATTCACTTTACAATCGGGTTACTAAGTTAACAATTTCCATGATTCACTTAACAACTGTGGCAGGAAATGTTGTAAAACGGGGCAAAACTCACTTTAAAAATGTCTCAACTTAGCAACATAAATTTTCGGCTCAATTGTGGTCATGGACTACCTGTACTAATTCTAATATTTAGTTATGTTTTCATAGCTTTTATATGTTAACATTTATATCATACTATATGATGCAGTATACTGTACTTTACAAAACCCTAATTATAGTTTTTAACATGCTATTCTTAGTGGCATCATAATGTTAAAGCTTTGTGCTATTTGTTCATTAATTACAGGCCAGATAGTTCATATTAGAATGACTGCAAATGTTATAATTACAAGATGATTTTGTGCTTGTAATGATTAAAATAAATATTTGAACTAAAGTGAATTAATAAACTTCAATCATTCACTGCCCAAATATATTTAAAATGACCTTAGCTGCTTGGTCAAAGCCAAGATGGTATTGTGGTTAAGGTATTAACATGGACCCAGGTTTTCCTCCTCTTTCAATCATAGAGGCTCACTGGGAGACTCTGGAATTGTTAATCTCTCCCAGCCCAACCATCTTTCCAAGCTTGTTGCACTTAAATTTCTAAAGGCAGCATATAAATCTAATAAAAATGTACCCATCACTTACACAAAAATAGGTCCTCTACAAAACGTCCCTGCATCAAGCTGGGTCTTCCTCTGAGCGCTATTCCATTGCTAATTATTTTCCAATATGTTGTGATCCCAAATATTGCAAAGATATGATAGGATTTATTCAATGTACCATCTTAGTCAGTGAACATCAATGTATTTATTTGTGTTTCCCTGCCTCACTACTTCACCCTACATTGTGTCTCTCAAGTCCTAAAGGGATAAATCCAACAGAGCAAATGACAAGTAACTGAGACTAAAGCAGCAGTTGCCACTGTGAAAGCAGTCTTCCCCTGAGCCCAGCCTTTAAAAAAAAACTCAAAAAACAAACACATATCCAAATAATGAGTGACAACTAATTGCTCCAAGTTTACAGCAATACTGGCAAATACCATTACAGCATAATTTTCTGAATGATCTGAATAATTTTCTATATGCTGCTTTATCCTTCCCTGAATTATATGGATTAGGCCAAGAGCTTGTCAACACTGAAAAGGATTTTAAACTCATTCGGCTTTGTGCATTGGTGCTGTGACTGAGCATTCCTGTATGTCCCTGCACATCATACTGTGAAGTCCCTGAGTTATGTTTCATAAGTGGCCTATAGTACATGTTTCCTTTTTCCAGATGGCTTTGTAACCCTTTCTCCTTTGCAAAATCTGAAGAACTGAATTGTCAATCTTTAATCTTTAATCTTTTTAATCTCTGTAATCTTTTTTGCTTGGATTTCAGTAAACATGATGCAACAAAAGCAGGTTGAAAATGCTGTCATGCATCACACAAACTCTAGTCTGGAGCAAGAAACAGTGGGCAACAGCAATCCTCTACATTCAATTACCACCCAAGCTCCCAATTTCACCATGTCTTCTGGCTTTCTTTCTAGGATTCCTAAGATTCTAGGACATTTTGTTAGCTGCTCCTACGCCCTACTCTCTTTTTAGCTTACACTGATCTCTCTGTTCTGGTGCAGGCACTAAAAATGAATGAGGATATCTCCAAACAGGACAAGCAGGGGTAGAACATTAATGTGGTGTGTTTCCTTAATGAAGTAGCAATTCATTTTTCTGGGGAGCATACACTTATATCAACACCCACACTGCCCAATAATTCATGCTATTGCAGTACTCTCATTTCAGTTAATACAAAAGACAGCCATGAACAAAGCCTCAGCCCAAAACGTTGCAAGGTTTATTATTATTATTATTGATTTATTTGCTAAAATCTGGACTAATGCCTTGTGGTTGCCCCACATTGCATTCTTCACTCCCACCAGATACTTTTCTGTAATGGAAAATGTGATTCTGAATAGGAGCTAATCAGCCATTTGGCTCTCATCTGTGATGGATGGTCACTGTCTTAGATGGTCCAAAATTAATACTCAGTCCATGGCTCTGAGTTAAGCATTGTTGTCAGTTTGGAAAACAGGATCAAATTGGTGGTGAATATGAAGCCACCGTATTTTTCAGAGTATAAATCGCACCAGAGTATAAGACGCACCTTAGTTTTTGGGGAGGAAAATAAGAAAAAAGCTGATAGGCAGGTGGATCGGCCTCCCGGAATACTCCCAATCACCTGTTCCCAGAGGTGAATTTTAGCAACAGGTTCCTTGGTTGTGAGCTCTGTGCCTTGCTTTTTTTTTCTGGCTCTGAAACTTCTGAAAGAAAAAGTTTTTTCAGAAAAAACTTTTTCCTGTTTCTGAAAGCCTCCGAAAGAGAGCTTCAGAAAAAAAGCCTTTGAAGCTCTGTTTGGGGGCTTTCTGATGCTTTTTTCAGCCTCTGAAACCTGCATTTGAGAAGCTGGGCAGGGCTCCATTCGGAGTATAAGACACACCTAGATTTCACCCTCTTTTTGGAGGGAAAAGGTGCATCTTATACTCCAAAAAATACGGTAGTTTCAACACTGTCAAGAGCATTTCTGGATGTGGTAGGATTGGCAATAGCCTTTCTGAGCTCTAACAAGGTTAAGCTAACCATGCCAGTACCTCTTCATATAAGTGTTTAAGCTGGTCCTGAAACATGGCTAATTAGCCTAGGAGAACTATATGTTAGTCACTAAATGTAAAGGGAGGATTCATTGGGAAAGACTCTGATGTAGGGAAAGATTGAAGACAAAAGGAGAAGGGGCACCAAAGGATAAGATGGTTAGAGAGTGTTAACAACCCAATGAACATAAATTTTGCAAACTCTGGGAAACAGTGGCGAACAGGGGCATGCTGCATGTTCCATGAGGTCATGAAGAGCTGGACATAATTTAGTGACTGAACAACAGCAACAACTTTATTTATTTATTTATTTATTTATTTATTTATTTATTTATTTATTAGATTTGTATACCGCCCTTCTCCTTACGGACTCAGGGCGGTGAACAGCCGAAATAAAAATTCAATACATAAAAGTTAAAAATTAAAACACATATACATTAGGCTGAGAATTAAAACCAAATAAATATTAAAATGCGACAACGCAACAAACATTAAAAATTTTAAAATTTTAAAAAATTCTAAAAATGCAGCAGGGATCAGGCTAAACTGGCAAGATGAAAAAGATGCGTCTTCAGGGCCCGACGAAACGTCCGGAGGTCGGAGATAATTCTCAATTCTGGAGGAAGATCATTCCAGAGGGTGGGGGCTGCCACAGAGAAGGCTCTCCCCTTGGGGGTCGCCAGCCGGCATTGTCTGGCTGACGGCACCCTGAGGAGGCCCACTCTGTGGGAGCGAACCGGCCGGTGGGAGGCAATTGGCGGCAGAAGGCGGTCCCGTAAGTACCCTGGCCCTAAGCCATGGAGCGCTTTAAAGGTCATTACCAACACCTTGAAACGCACCCGGAACTCCACCGGCAACCAATGCAGCTCGCGCAGGAGAGGTGTAACGTGGGAGCGCCCCGATGCTCCCATAATCCCCCGCGTGGCCGCATTCTGTACCAGTTGGAGCCTCCGGGTGCATCCCAAGGGGAGCCCCATGTAGAGAGCATTGCAGTAGTCCAGGCGAGAGGTGACGAGTGCCTGAGTGACTGTGCGTAGGGAGTCCCGATCTAGAAAGGGCCGCAACTGGCGTATCAGGCGAACCTGATAGAAAGCCCCCCTGGCCACAGCTGTCGTATGATCCTCCAAGGACAGCCATGGGTCCAGGAGGACGCCCAAGTTGCGCACCCTTTCCGTGGGGGCCAGTGATTCGTCCCCAATGACCAGCGATGGTGTCAGCTGGCTATATCGGGACGCCGGCAGCCACAGCCACTCGGTCTTGGAGGGGTTGAGACGAAGCCTGTTTCTCCCCATCCAGACCCGCACAGCTTCAAGGCACTGGGACATCACTTCCACGGCATCGTTGGGGTGGTCTGGGGTGGAGATGTACAGCTGCGTATCGTCAGCGTACTGGTGGAACTCCACCCCAAAACCACGGATGATCTCACCCAGCGGCTTCACATAAATGTTGAACAGGAGGGGCGAGAGGACCGACCCTTGCGGCACCCCACACACTAGGCGCCTCGGGGTCGACCGCTTCCCCCTGTCAACACTGATTGCGACCGGTCGGAGAGATAGGAGGAGAACCACCGTAAAACGGTGCCCCCCACCCCCAGTCCCTCCAACCGGCGCAACATGATACCATGGTCGATGGTATCAAAAGCCGCTGAGAGGTCTAACAGCACCAGGATAGAGGAGTACCCCCTACCCCGGGCCCTTCAGAGATCATCCACCAACGCGACCAATGCCGTTTCGGTGCCGTATCCAGACCTGAAGCCGGACTGGAGCGGGTCTAAATAGACAGCTATTATATTGAGAGGTGAACAGAAATATTTTCTGACCATTTCTTTTCTTGTTAAATCTGCTGAAAAAGCATTGGTTTTAGTAGTTTTTACAAGGAGAAGAGAATTGCAGAATTTCTCCAGAATTTCAGAAGAAATATTCTTGCACTTATTTAGTTACAAGGTCGTCAGGAGCAGGAGTGGGTTCTACTTACCTTTACTACTGATTTGCAGTGGGGCCGCGTGCACGCGCCTTCTTCTGCGCATGCGCAGAAGCATTTTGATGACATCGGGATCGGTGGGCGGAGCCTTCTATAGAACTGGTGCAAACCGGAGGGCAACCCACTACTGGTCAGGAGATATGTGTGAGTGCCCTTCTTTCATTGTAGAACCTCATAGGTAACATCCCTAACTTTTCACCCATCAATTCCATCTCAAGGGAAGATTTCTTCCCTGCAGAAATTCAGGGGGGAAAAAAAACAGTCTTTTTAAAAAATTACAAATTGAATAGAGAATTCCTTTTTTAAAAAAGATAGTTTTTATTGAACATTTTCCAAGTTTAAAAATCACAAGTAGAAAAAAATCAAAAAGAAAAAAAACAGGAAAAAATACAAATACAAACAAATAAAATACACAAACAATGCAACAATACAGTATTATTCTACAGCTTTCCGTATCAGCATGTATGTTCTGCCTTTATAATTCACTATTCAATATTTGTCTTCTCATAAAATACAATTCTAGTAATAGTATAATAATTATATTGTAATAATAACATAATATAATATATTCTTTTTATACACACTCACACAAACACACACACACACACACACACACACAGAGTTATCTTTCCATTCTGGGCATTAGTTTTGAACATTTATTTCATATTTGGACTTCTTGAGTAAAGAATCCCTAATATGTGCCCACTCTGAGTATGACCTTATAATAGTTGTAAGTGCAAGGACTGATCTTCACTTTTTTCACTGACGTTGCAACTTCAAACAGTAATGGTTGTAAGTTGAGCGATACCTGTAATTAACATGCCTATGATTACTGCAAAAAGTTTTGGATTTACTGAATGGGTGCCCTACTTTAAGTTTCGGTAACTTTTGCTCACTTCAGGAGAGCTTTTCTTCTCATCTCATTTCAGCTGGTGTGAAATTGTAATGTGCCCAATTCCTTTTATTTCTCAAATGGGAGATTGCAAGAGAGAGAGAGAGAAAGAGAGAGAGAGACTTGTCACTGGATCCTGAAGCTGGTTTTAATAAATTCAGTTTCTGAGACAAGCTATGTTCTTCTGCCTTTGTAGTTCATTCAGATCGCAATGTGCTTTCAGTCAAGATCAAAACCATTTTACAGCATTAAGGCCTTTTAGAAAGCTGCTCTGGTCTCTCATTTGAACTCTGGAGGAGCCTGTTCCTTGTTGCTACTTACCATGATTTAAGTATTGTCTTTGTAGCTGCTGCTTTTAATGGTTCTGTTTTGAAGTTGACTGCACTGTCTGGGTGTTGGAGGCCTGGCCATCTCCCTTATGGGAAATGAACTGCCTTTGTCTTGATGTGCTAAATCTGATGTCATGGAATAAACAGATGAAAATACTCTACGCTCTAAGCCGAAACATTGCAACCATCTGCAAAAACTCCATCCGGTTTAATTATATAACACTATGGCTGATATGTGCCTGCTTTATTCAAACATCAGAGAAAGCAAATTTACCCTTGCTAGGATGGGGGATCATACCCTAGCATTGTTGTTATTTTTGCTCATTAATTACTGAATGTTTTATAATTAACATTTTAAATCATCTTTTTGTCTAATCAGCCTCCAGGGTGCTACATAAGAGTTTTCGGTAAAAGAACGAACAATAAAAATGTGAAAACAAAAAGAATAACAGTAAAGCCCACATTAAGATATTAAAACAATAAGTAACTGAAAATCATTAACAGGGCAAATTAGAAAGCATTGGATCCTTTCGATAGAGAGGCAGGGTCTGTGCATTTGGTAGGATTTGCCATTCATGTGAAATATAAAAGGACTTATCTCCATGACAGAGATCTTTTGCTGCAAATCCAGCTATCCAGCTGTCTCTTGACCTGCATATGAAATCTTTTAAAGGCTTAATGATTGGGATTTGTACATATCTTGCTAGGACAATATGCATCCTTCACTCATTCAATTGTGTGGCATAAAACAGCCAATGAGAGATTAAATCCTTTTTTTTTTTTTGAACTTTCATGCTTCTTCCAACACAATGCTTTAAAAAGAAATACATTTGGTCGCTAGTCCCTAAGTAATAAGATACCATGTTAAACCCATTTCTTATCATAATTTTTTAAAAAAACACAATTTCCAAAATAAGCAAATAGTGCTTTTTATTCAACCCTACTCTACAAAAATAAAACTCCCAAAGTTTGTCTCTGCTTGTCTTTTAAACCTCTTCAATCACCACCATACCTGAAAAAAACAGTATGGCTGTGCTTGAACAAATACCATATTTTTGGAGTATAAGACGCACTTTTCCCCCCTAAAAAAGGCTGAAAATTTGAGTCTGTCTTATACTCCGAATGTAGCTTTTTCAAAGCTTTTTTTCAGCCCTAACGAGCCGCTAATGAGGTGCTAGCGAGTGAAGCGATCTTCCCAGCTTTGCCTGCTCCCTTGACTCTCTGCTGTGCTTTAACAAGAGTGAAGCAATCTCCAGGCTTTGCTCCGACTCTCAGCTGTCCTTTAGAAGCTTTTTTTCAGCCCTAACTAGACGCTAGCCAAGTGAAGCGATCTCCCCGTGCTTTGCCTGCTTTTCTCATTGTTGCTTCCTCTCAGCTGTGCTTTAAAAGCTGAAGATAAAAAAATCAGCAAAAAAATCAACTAATGTGCTGAAGTTGACCAGACTAAGGACGCTAGCCAGAAGAATACCTGGTAGGCAGATTTTTTTCCCTATTTTCCTCCCCAAAAACTAAGCTGCGTCTTATACTCTGAAAAATACAGTAGTTACCTGTGATTAACTAAACCACAGTTTACAAACTGAACTATGCACAACACATTAAGCTAAAATGTGGGTGATTTATGGTCATTGTGTTGTATAGCATAGGGCTCTCAAGTTTAGTCCTGACCTCCAGCTACCAGTTTTTGGAATGAAGTATTTGTGTGACCTGAAAAATGCCAGATTGGGAGTGGAAATTATTACCCCTCAGTCAGTTCTAGGAATCTTATGCTGGCTTGAGGTAAAACTTCCCAAGCGTTGAGCACTAGATTGCCTACG
Source organism: Masticophis lateralis (assembly GCA_030761175.1). NCBI lineage: Eukaryota > Metazoa > Chordata > Lepidosauria > Squamata > Colubridae > Masticophis > Masticophis lateralis. The sequence continues at coordinate 73,510,455 of JAUDYJ010000001.1, forward strand.
CAAAAGTAATGCTCTCTTTTTGTAATTACAAGTGTTGGCATTATGAATTTCACCTGTAAACTTCTATTTGGAGTTGCTGCCACCTAGAGGGACTGCAAGACAGGGATCATAGAGGATCCCTTTGGTCCGGTTCACTCTTGGTTCACCAAAATTAGGACAACAACTGGAGGAGTTCCACACCTTATTTCCCCATAATTAGCAGATGTGCACAGTTCTGGCCTCAGAACATCACTCCTCTGAGTTAAGAATTAGGTCATTGCAACAGAATTTTACAAACAGCCTTTGACATTTTGTTTAACTTTATTTATAAGTGGTTTACCATTGCTTTGTTCCTAAGGCTGAGAGAGAGTGGCTGGTCCAAAGTCACTCAGTTGGCTTTATGCCTAAGGCAGGAACTAGAATTCCCAGTCACCTAGTTTCTAACCTGAAACCTTGACCAGTACACCACATTGCTGTCTTTGATGATCTAAACGGCAAAAATCCAGATAAATACTAGATGTCAGAAAAGAGAGATGTTTTAATTTAAGGCCATCCAACAACTGTACTTAATAGTAAACTAATTATTGTTTTAGATGCAGCAAAAACTTTTTCTCCTTTTCTCACTTTTTCTTTTATCTTTTTTTAAATATTTCTTTTCCATCTACATTTTGCTGTTTTAAATTTTATATAAAATTCTTTTCCAATAACAATTATATTTAAACACACACATACACACAAATGTATGTGCCTAGAACAGCTCAAAGTGATGGAATCTATGTTTCTTCTATAAGATTCTGCCACTTGTGTTGCTGCATGGCCAATGGCACTCTTAGAGGGTTAGACAGTCTGCTGCCTTCATGTTACAGATTACAGAATAAGAGTTGGAAGGGACCTCAGAGGTCATTTAGTCCAATCCCTGCTCAAGCAGGGGACTCTATACCATTCCAGCCAAATGGCTGTCCAAACTCTGAGAAAAGGGGAGATATAAATCATATTAATATAATATATGACACCCTTGCTTTATATTAATGTAGATGCCATTCTTAGGGAACTACAGTTGGGGGCACCATTTGGATAAGCAAAGAGTCTTCAGAAGGCATCCTATGGTTTTCCTCATTCGCTCTCCACTTTGACCCACCAACAAGCTGGAGTCGTGGCTGGTAGCCTGCAAGCAATATGGGTTTTAATGAGTCACACTTGTTATTTCTTCATTTGCCTGGTCATGTCTGTCTGCCAGACTTTGCTCAGTGATCCTCAGGAAATCTTAATAGAGAGAGGAAGCTTTAATCATGTCACAGTGAATGATGAGCAGACACAATTAAAGTGTATTAAGGGAAGGTGAGGGAGATATCAGCTCAGCTGATTTGACATTGTTTTCATTTGAAATAAATGCCTCCCTTTCAAATGATTAGTGAATAGCCAACTAATTAAGTGACAGGTTGAATCTTATAGCATCTCGAATAAAGTTCTGCTTTTCAAAAATGGGGTTGGATGCAAATTGCCATAAAAGAAAAGCTAGTATTTTGCTACAGAAATGCTACTAAGAGCATTTCCATGCTGAAGCTGTTTCTACTGAGTGCAATTCTCTCAATCCTCCAAGTTTGTTCAAACTTCAGTGGTGCAATAGTTAAAATGCTGGCTTAGGAGTGGGAAGACTCAGGTTCAAGTCCACTCTTTGACTCTGGGCCAGTCATTATTTCCATTCTTCCTCTAGGGTAACTATTGTGGGATCAAATGAAGAAATAGGCCCATGTAAGCCACCATGAGCTCTTGGAGTAAAGATGGAGAAAAATATGTAACTTACCTGGCCTTTATCTTTGCTAACCTTGGATCATAAACCAGTGAGCAGTCCCTCCAGGTAACCAATAGGAGAGTGTAAAAAAATTAAAATACTGTAAATCACAATATTTGAGGGGCTGCCACAAGGAAGAGGGAGTCAAACTATTTTCCAAAGCATCTGAGGGCAGGACAAGAAGCAACAGATGGAAACTAATCAAAGAGAAAAGCAACCTAGAACTAAAGAGAAATTTCCTGACAGAACAATTATCCAGTGGAACAGGTTGCCTCCAGAAGTTGTGAATGCTCCAACAATGGGTGTTCTAAGAAGAGACTGGACAGCCATTTGTCTGAAATGTTATAGAGCAGTGCAGGGGTGTCAAATTCCTGTCATCACATGATGTATCGTGACTTTTTCCCTCTTCGCTAAACCGGGCATGGGCATGGCCAGCGCACGACGCATCTGGCCCGCGGGCCATGAGTTTGACACCCCTGAAGCAGTGAGTTGGATTAGAAGACCTCCAAGCTCCCTTCCAATTCTGTTAGTCTGTTATTACATCCAGCCCAGTCACCAATCCTAAAGTAAAAAAATCCCCTCACTCCACATACAAAGGAAAGAGAACGTAGTGTTAATGTAGGAACTCAAGGGGAAACCTGATTGTTCTAAACATGCCATCTGAATTATGTACCTTTTCATCAGGGGCAGCCTGGTCTGGGATCTTCTGAAGATGCCCATATTAAATTGCAATTAATTAGTTAATTGAGCAATCAGATGGATTCATACCTCCTTGGGGAACCCCATTATTACAGATAAATAAAATGAGCTTTGGCTGCCATTCAAGTAATGGAACTGGAAATGAACATGAAAGATACGGTTCTAAATTATTACCCAACAGGGTCTGCCTTTAGAAGGGGATATTTGGGGACATTCATGAACAATTTATTTGGCTTTGTTACAGACTCTTTTCTTATTTTATTCAAGCATGCACAGACCATATTTGCCCCTCCTCTCCATGGCAAGGAGAAAAAAATGGTTGATAGGTTATGTTAGATGTATTATATTAATTCAGCTTAATGCAAATATTTCCAAAGTATATCTAAAATTTTCAGTTAAATTTTGCATGACATATCCAAGGCAGATGCTTTCCTCTCCCAGCCAAACGTTCCTGCTACTTTATCTCATAATTTTCTGTGTGATTTCACTTGTAACTCTATTGCAGCGATGAGCAGAAAATTTTCAAGTAGTACCAAGAGTGTGTGACCAACTCATAAGCATAAAGATGACTTTAGAGAAGATTTTTTTAAAAAATAAATAAATAAATAAAGCGGTACAAATGAGGACAAAGCTTGTTTTCCATCACGTATGAACCAGGACTCATTACTTCAACAGTGAATATCTTTTTGGTGGAGAGTAACTATATAAAAAAAGGATATGAAAGGTTTGGCACCTTTAAGATCGATGGTGATGATACAATAGTCATCGTGTGCTGTCTGTGAGATTTTAAAGAAGTTACTAACATTATGGCTGAGAAATCAGATCATGTCACTTGGCTTAGCGGTGATATGTATTCAGGCTAGAAGATATTTCAAAGATGTCAAGAAAAATCATGGTGATCATAACGCAGACTTTGTGGCTAGTAATGGTTTAGTAGACTTAGATAGTGTTTTGATTATAATAATGAGGATCTGAGTGGTGAAATTGCTACTACTGATACTACAACAGACATTTATCCTGTGGTGTTAAGGAAAAACCCTACTGATGATGCTGGCAGAGCAAATCTTTCATGTCAGCAAGATAGGAAGACAAGTTGTTCTGAAAGAAAATGCAAAACAGAACGTGCATTTCCAGAAAAGGCTATACCAAAAAACAGAAAACTGGAGTAGGCAAAAACTTTTCCTGATGGCTCATACATTAAGAGATGACAGGTTGCAAACTCCTGCTTCCTAATGCTGCCCTTCCTATGCCTAGTTTTCCTGCTGAAAGGTCTGGATCACAGTAGCACTTTTGGAATAGCACTGTAGACAGATATAGAAAGTCTGCTCAAGATTTGGCTTGCCATTGATAATGCCCCTGGCCATCTTGCACATTTAGTAGATTATCATCCAAATGTCAAAGTAAGATTTCACTGCCCCTGGTTTAATTAAGATGGAATTAATGTCAAATATCAGGGTGTGTGAAAATGGATGATGATGTGGTTTTCATACATTGCCCATAAGTGGTGAGATCAAGAAGTAAGGGATCTTCCCTACATTTCTTTTTGTGCTGTCTCCTTCTTTGTATCCTGTGGAATTCTTAGATTACAGTTCCCATAATTCCTAGGATTTCAAGATAATTCCAACCCAATCATTAATGTAGTTAGAATAAATAGCAATAGCACTTAGACTTATATACCATTTCACAATGCTTTACAGCTCTTTCTAAGCAGTTTACAGAATCAATATATTGCCCCCAACAATATAAGAATTTTGGGAGTTGAAGTCTTAAAGTTGCCAAGGTTGAGAAATGCCAGATTAAACAGTTCTGAGAAAGAGGAAACAAAGAGAAAATCAGAATAAAACACCCTGATTTCACTTAGTATAAAAATAAGATGAAACAAAAAGAAATTGAACATACTTTCCAGATTCTGTTATTCTACCTTACAACAATAAAGAGCATTCTTAGGAACTTCCCCATTCCACATTCTTGACCTGGCCTGACAGATACAGTTACTAAGAAGTACTAGGATTCTGATTTTGGAAATGTCATGCTGGAGCTACTGAAAAAATTGCAGGAAACAAGCAGAAGATCCAGCAAATATTACCACATAGTTGCTTGAAGAATGGATTAGGATATTTGATTCCTGCCAATAAAGTGGGAATATCTAGTAAGAATGTTCTTGATGTACCCTTGTTGACTTCTAACTAGAATGGACATGTAATTGTTTTACCTTCGTTGTCCTTAATATAGATGCAGGAAAACTGCTGGTACTATTAGCATACACTAATAGGGCTTGTGGAAGATGAACAAATACCAGTATGGAATGAAACCTCTTTAAACAGAATGAACCATAAATTGTAGCCAAACCCTAGATCAACACGACCCAGGTGGCCAGAAAGGCCCAACAGAGACTCCACTTCCTTAGAGTCTTGTGAAAAAAAATAGAGCGGAATAACAACTGATGACCACCTTTTACTAGTCCACAATAGAAAGCGCCCTCACTCATTGCATTATGGTGTGGTATGGCAGCTTGACAGCTGTGGATAGAAAGATATTACAGAGGGTGGTGAGCACAGCACAAAACATCATGGGCTGTTCCCTGATATCACTAGATGACATCGCTAGGACTTGCTGCCTTAGAAGAGTGAGGAAAATCCTCAGGGACGACCCTGGGCAGCACTTCTTTATTCTCCTGCCACCGTGAAGGAGATATAGAAGCATAGGCAGCTGCACAAATAGGCTGAAGAATAGTTTTTATCTATGGGCTGTCAGGCTGCTGAATGGAAAATAACTTTACAACAACATCCGCGATGTGCAATGTTCACATGGTGCAGTAGGATTGTGTGTTTGTTAGTAGGACTCACTGGGTTAGGGATTTTTTTTTTTTACTGCCTTTCACTGTGAGTTGTATTGGGTTGGGAGGGGGGGTGCATGAAGAGAGGCTCAGCCAAACTCATCGTACACATGTTGTACTCTGACAACAATAAAGGTTTGAACCGTAAGGTTTTAAGAAAGCTAAAGTCTTGTAAAGCCAGATGGAAATGGTTGCATTTTATCTCTTATTATGATTTTATTAATTAAGAAATAAGCGTTGCCTGGGAATACATGGTTTCCTTGTTTGCTATATTGATTCTTAGGAAAGTTATTTTGGAGCAGAGCAGCTAAATGCAAAAGAGGACAGAGATCTTGCAGCTTTGGTTGCAGGGAAGAGGGTTTCCGTCTGCTGCATTTGTCATGCAAATTGTAGCTGTTGAAATGCCAGCTTCTGTGAGACTATACAAGGTGCCTGAAACTTGTCCACCCATCTCTTGCTGTGGTTAAAGAGCCGCTGCTCCATTTATCTCACTCTGGTAGGCGAAGAGGCAGGAAGAAGAGGAGGCCTTTGCAGACAGACACAGACTTGAGGGATTTCCATTTGAAGCTGAGGCAAGAACAGCTGCCACCGAGTCAAAGGAGAATGCATTCCAGCTGCATTTTTTCCCCCAGCTTTCATCAACTTCAGGCTGCTTTTACCCCATCTAGTTCTTTTGTCCCCTTCAAGTTTGGGCAAGCTGATGCCATCTGGGATTTCCCACGGAGCTGGTTTAGAAATTGTTTCCTTCTCCTCCCAGCTGCAAGCTGGCCTTTCCTCTGCAGAGTTTCCCCAGAAAAGAAAAGAAAAAAAAATATCCTTTGAGGTGTTGCTTTATTATAGGAGAACTTACAAATGCCATCATTTAACTTGGGGAAGTGCTGATGGTCTTGTCAGGCAACAAGAATTCAGTCCCATCTCATATCAAAAGCAAAAATATTTCCTTCTAGTCTACGGGCATCTTTGGATGAAGCAAAAGACTTCCTTCTAATCTATGGGCATCTTTGGGGAATAAGGAAGAAATTGCAGCCATTTAAGGGTCAAGAGCAGTAGTGGGCCCCTTTACAACCTGTGGACTTCAAATCCCAGCATGGCTAGCTCTGGAATCCCGGGAATTGAAGTCCACAGATGGTAAAAAGGGGCCATAGTTGCCCATCCTTGGTCAAGAGGCTATTGAAGTTGGGCCACGATCAGCATATGATATATCATGGCTTCTGGGAGTTTGCTGGGAACCACAGTTCTTTCAAAACAAGCAATTATATTCTAGTTTCAGCATTATCTGGTTGTGAAACTGAAAATAGAAATAATACACTATCTTGGTGCTTTTTCTTCATTTTCTTTTTTTAATGCTTTTTAATTAATGACAAGAAAAAAAGAGCAAAACATAAAAGTGATCATGATAATGATCCATACATTATCAGAAAGAAGAAGAAAAAAGAATACATCAAATGTGCCATAACAAAAAAATGGGGGGAAAAAGAATGCAACAAAAATTGATTATTATTATAATGTCAAATATTATGGGGGGGGGGGTTGTCAGAGTTTAATCCTTCAGTTTACTTGATTTTTTAAAAAACTCCTGAATTTAGTTAATTCAGTTAAATATTTTCCCTATGGTTCTGTGGGCGTGGCTTCGTGGGGGGGGTCATGTGATTGGGTGGGCGTAGCCAACTTTTTAAAGCATCTTTTCACTAAAAAAAGTTTTTTATAAATCCGACGATCATCTGTGACAATTAGCTGTGCCTGCAATCGTTGGAACCTTTTTTTTTACTTTTTTCATTTTTTTTTATCTTTGTTTTGACTTTAGTCCGCTGCGCCACCAAGGTTCTATTGATTCCTATTTTTTTTATTGAAAGTTTTATAAAAATACACATATAAAAAATATAAACCCCTCCCCCCCTCCCCCCTTCAACCCCCCCATCCCTCCCCCCCTTCAACCCCCCCTCCCCCCCCCAGTATTCCCAGAGTGAAATACAGGGTTTTTCTTTTTCTACAAAAAAGGTAAACTAATCATTAACCTATCCAATTTCTAATTTACAAACACCATCAAAATCTTAACTCCAATATAACAAAAAATTACAACTCTATAGTTCTTCATTCATACGCAACTTGATGTCTTCTTATATGGTATTTATTCCGAATGTAATCAATCCATTTCCTCCACTCCAAAATGAATTTTTCTTGTGTATGGTCTTTCAAATATGCTGAGATTTTGGCCATCTCAGCTAAATTCATTACTTTTACAATCCATTCTTCTACAGTGGGCAAAGAGTCTTTCTTCCAGTATTGTGCAACCAGCAGTCTAGCTGCTGTTATTAAATTTAAAATCAACTTGGTCTCCAATAACGTACATTCATTTATGATACCCAATAAAAACAATTGTGGTGTAAATTCCAACCTTTTTTTCAAAATATTTTGCATTATCCACCAAATCTTTATCCAAAATGCCTTGACCTTCTTACAGGTCCACCAAATATGAAAATAGGTTGCATCTTCACAATCACACCGCCAACATTTAGCTTGTACATTAGAATACATACATGACAACTTTTTTGGGTCTAAATACCATCTATAAAACATCTTATAAAAGTTTTCTCTCAGATTTTGTGCTTGAGTAAATTTAACATTTCTGACCCAAATCTTTTCCCATGTTTCCATCATTATTGGTTCATGAAAGTTTCTAGCCCATTTAATCATACAATCTTTAACCAACTCTGTTTCAGAATCTATCTCTAATAATACATTATACAATCTTTTAATATGCATAATACCCTGGTCCCTAATTTGCTTTACCAGGTTTTCTTCATTTTCCATAAGACCTATTTTTTGATCCTCCCTCCACCTTGCTTGGAGCTGACCATATTGAAACCAGGTATAAATTATCCCTTCCTTCTTCAAAACTTCTAAAGGTTTAAGTTGTAGTTTATCCCTTTCACTAAATAAAAGTTCTTTATATGTAATCACCTCCGTCTTTTGTTCTATACTTATATTTTCTATTGCATGTCTAGGATTTGCCCAAATAGGTATTTTGTAATCCAATTTATATTGGTATTTCTTCCACACCCGCAACAAGGCATTTCTAAGTATATGGCTTTTAAAAGTTTTATCTACTTTCTTTTCATACAATAAATAAGCATGCCATCCATAAAGTAAATCATATCCTTCTAGATTCAAAATTCTTTCCTCCGTTAAATTAAACCAATCACTAATCTGAACTAATATTGAAGCTTCATAATATAATCTTAAATTTGGCATTTTCAAACCACCTCTCTCCCGAGCATCTTGTATAATTTTTAATTTAACTCTAGGTTTTTTACCTGACCATATAAAAGTATTGAGACCTTTTTGCCATTCCCTCAGTTGTTCATCCTTCTTCAACACCGGTATTATTTGGAACAAAAATAAAAACTTAGGTAATACATTCATTTTAATTGCTGCTATTCTGCCTAATAAAGATAATTGTAACTTTTTCCAATTCTCCATTTCTTTCTGCACTTTTCGCCATAAAACTTCATAATTATTTTTAAATAGCTTTGTATTTGATCCAGCAATAATCACACCCAAATATTTAACCTTTTTAACTATTTCAAATCCCGATATTTGTTGAAGCTCTTCTCTTTGATCAAAAGACATATTTTTAGTCACTATCTTAGTCTTGTGTTGATTTATTTTAAATCCCGAAACTTTACCATATTGTTCTATCATTTCCAACATATATGAAACTGTGTCTGTAGGTTGCATTAATGTAACAACTAAATCATCCGCAAAGGCTCTCAATCTATAGTCTTGCTGTCGAATCACTATTCCTTTTAGTTCTTTAGATTCACGTATCTTTTTCAACAAAATTTCCAAAGATAAAACAAACAATAAAGGAGATAATGAGCAACCCTGCCGCATTCCCTTTTCTATCTTAGAACTGTCCGTTAGACTTCCATTAATAATTATTTGTGCAGTTTGTTCTCTATATATTGCTTTAATTGAACTCATAAATTGCTCCCCAAATTGCATTTTATCTATTACTCTGAACAAAAATTGCCAATTCAATCTGTCAAAAGCTTTCTCTGCATCCGAAAAGAAAAAAGCTGCAGAAATCTGATTATTTTTCTCCAAATATTCTACCAAGTTTATTATTTGTCTCAAATTATAGCAAATTTAATAGAGGCAGATGACCAAGGAAGATATATAGCAATTGAATTGAGGACTCAAAATGGAATAATGCTTTTGATTGGAATTTATGCACCAAACCAGCAACAAGAAAACTTTTATAAATTTTTACATACCAAAATATCGCAATGGGATTATAAATCAATTATTTTAGTGGGTGATTGGAATGGAGTAATTGATATTTCCAAGGATAAGAAGACTACATCTAAAGTTGCTTCACGTGCCAAATTACCCAAACCTTTTTTTGAAATTATGGATGATTTAGAATTAAGGGATGTTTGGAGAGAACGGAATCCAGATGAAAAAGATTTTACCTTTTTTTCTGATAGACATCAATCCTTTTCTAGGATTGATTTTATATTGCTAACAAGTGATTTCCTTTCCAGGGTGAAGAAAGTCAAGATATTTCCAAGGATTTTAGCTGATCATAGCCCAGTTTGGTTGGAATTAGAACAGGAGAGAAGAGAAAGGAGGTCTTGGAGATTAAATGAAAATTTATTTAGATATGAAGAAAATGTGAAAGAACTTAAAAAACATATGAAGGAGTTTTTTGTTAATAATATGTATAAAGGTACTTCTATGGAAATGGTTTGGGATGCAAGTAAGGCTTATATGAGGGGAGTGTTGATACATATGAATAATAAACATAGACAAAAGCAGACAAAGAAACGGAAAGATATTGAGGAAGAAATAAAGAAGAAAGAACAATTGTTAATTGATAATCCAGGAGATAAAAGAGTAAAAGAAGCAATAGGTATGTTAAGACAGCAATTTAATATGTTAATGGCTCATCAAGTTGCAACTACCTTGCAATATGCTAAACATAATACATTTTGTAATGCTAATAAACCAGGTAGATGGTTAGCTTATGTGTTTAGGAAAAAGCAAAGATCACGTATTATTAGTAAGATGGAATATAAAGGCAAAGATAAATTTAGTTTATCAACAAAATTTGATTTAAAAAGCCTTTTTAGAATATTACATGAAATTATATGCAGGAGATTTGATACAAGGTAAAGATATTGATAGATATCTTAGAGAGGTTGATATCCAGGAACTAACTCTGGATCAAAGGGAAGGTTTGAATCAACCAATAAACTCTGAAGAGATTATTTTAGCAATTAAACAGTTAAAAGTAAGTAAAACACCGGGAACGGATGGACTGACAGCTATTTATTATAAGAATTTGCAGATGGAAATGGTAGAACCACTTAGGATGCTTTTTAATAAGATTCAATCTGAGGGAGAAACCCCACCCTCATGGAGAACAGCTTTTATATCATTGATTCCTAAAGAAGATCAAAATTGTGTTAAACCTGAAAGTTTTAGACCTATTTCACTTTTAAATACTGATTATAAGATTTTTGCTAAAGTACTGGCAAATAGATTAATGCCAATTATGCAACAAACAATTCACAATGATCAATAAGGGTTTATAAAAGGGAGATACATGAAATATAATTTGAGACAAATAATAAACTTGGTAGAATATTTTTTTTACTTTTTTAAGGTATTTTTTTACTACTTGTTCAGGTGAATAGGTAGTAAAAAATGCTTTAAAAAAGAGAAAAAGGTTCCAATGATCACGCAGCACAGCTGATTGTTACAGCTGATTGTTGGAACCTCTTTTTTTACTTTTTAAAGCATTTTTTTACTACTGGTTCAGGCGAATAGCGAAAGCGGGTGCCTGGCAGTGATCCTGTTAACTCCAAGCTGCTTTGTGCCTCCAGAACCAGCCGATGGGGCAAAAGAGAAACTCAGACTCTGCTTCCAGCCATAGCACACACAAAATGAAATTGGCTGAAGAAGCGGGGGGGGAGGCGGAAAGTCACGCTCTGCCTGTCAGCTGTGCTATGCAATCATCAGAACATTTTAAAAACTTTTTTAAAGCATTTTTTACTACCGGTGCGCATTTCACCCCTGACTTAACATCATGCAATAGATTCTGGGGGAACATGAGGTACAGATTTGATGAGACGTAGGTCAGCCCAACATTAGGTAAAAGCCTTTGGTATCTCATTAGCAATAGCACTTAGACTTATATACCGCTTCACAGTGCTTTACAGCCCTCTCTCAGCAGTTTGCAGAGTCAACATATTGCCCCCAACAATCTGTGTCCTCATTTTACTGACCTCGGAAGGATGGAAGGCTGAGTCAACTTTGAGCCAGTGAGAATCAAACTCCTAGAGTGAGCAATGAGTTAGCTGTTGATACTTCACTCTAACCACTCTGTCACCACGGCTCTTGTGACATTAGATGGTGTCATGGGTGAAAAGACCTGGTCTTGCTCAAATGAAAATGGTTAGTCAATGTATATGAGACAGGGGAATGAAATAAACTGATTTTCCTAAAGGAATTTCTATGAAGCGGAATTTTCTGCCAGTCAGTCTGCTTTGTAGACAGGGGCATTAAGTGAACTCATTATACAAATACCCACTCAGAATTTTTCAAAAGGAAGATGGAATTTTTGATGAAGTGAAAAATCGACATTGTTTGATAAGAGACAAACTATCTATCATTTTCCCAAAGATAAATACTGCTGGTGTTTGTTCTTTTCCACAGAAAAGCAGCCTTTTAACTTGGTATATCGGATAGATGACCATATATATTATTTTAAGAGATAATTATATGTTTCAGTAGGCAACCCTTATTTGATTACTTCATATATTTTAAACGCAGTGATTTTTCAGGAGCCCTTCTACATTTTCAAAATCGTGTTTATCCTCCTGAAAGTCTATAAGAACATTCAAATGTCTTCTTTCTGAAATTACATTTAGATCTCTTGATCACAGAGAGAAAATATCTTTTTATTTCCAGCACATTGATGATCAATTGATCATGTCTTTCTGTGTTTTCAGTTGATATTCCATTACTCATTTCATCAAGTCCAAACAAAGAAAAAAATACTGTATATTCTTGTAGGTGCACAGTGCTTTTAAAGGTGGAAATATAAAGACCTGGGATTCTGCTTGCCTTCCCCCACCTCATATCAGCTTGGGACCCATTTTGTTTGTCATTTAGTTTTCTTATTAGTGTGGGATTGAATTGAACCATTCACTTGTGTTTGAAAAGATCTTCAAAGGCTGACATCTGCTCTGAACTTTGGACTTAGAGGTATTTTTACAGAGCTTAACATCATGATATGCTCCAATGGATTATCTGCATCCAACACAGGGTTAGCATTTCTAGCCATGAAGCAGTCTCAAAAGATTTCTAAAGGGTCCATCTGAAATTAGGTTTTTGTGGTTTTCTCTTAAGCAGCACAAAACTGGAGCTCTGTAAAAAAAAAAATCTAAAGCCTTTGGGACTCAGTTATACATGCTGCATTTCTAAAACAAAGCACACTTGGTGTTAGATGCATTTAGCTTATTAAAAGAAAAGCCTGGGGCAATTAAATATATAATTGCCTTAGAATGTGACATGATGCAAATTATGTGGCATGTTCTTTATATTTAGTTTTTTGGACTTTCTGTTCCATTCCTCGTAAGATGATTTATAGGCTTTTGAAAGTTTTAATGTCAATTCTTGGGGGGCAACTGTCCTAAAAGACAGTGGCCCAGTTCATACAACGTTCTACAGTAAGTGGGAGGAGGGTGTAGTGTAAACATTCCACCCAAGTGATGTCAAACTCACATTGTCACGGTGGTGTCACATGACATATCGGGACTTTTTCCCCCTTCACTAAACCAGGCATGGGCATGGCCAGTGAGTGACGCATCTGGCCCACCAGAGTTTGACAGCCCTGTCCTACCCCAATAAAAAGCTTCTGAAGCTCTGTTTGGAGGCTTTTTTTCTGAAGCTCTGTTTGGGGGCTTCTTTTCTGAAGCTCTGTTTGGGGCTTCTTTTCTGAAGCTTCATTTCTGATGCTTTTTTCAACCTCTGAAACCTCCATTTGAGAAGCTGGGTGGGGCTACATTCAGAGTATAAGACACACCCAGATTTCCCCCCTCTTCTTGGGGGAGAAAAGGTGTGTCTTATATGCCAAAAAATACAGTAGCTAAAATTCTATCTGGGGCGCCTGCTCAAGCTCTCCCACCAAGTGTAACGAAAATGGGTTAGTGATGTTTTTTCTGGCTGGTTGGTGAAACTAGATGGGAAATAAAAATGTCAGAAGAATCCACTGATTTCTGCCTTTCCATTGTTCCACAGAAATGCTGGGAAGACAGGATCAATCATGAGCCTTGTCACTGTGGCGGATCAGAGTTTAGCTGTTAGGGCACTGCTAATTATGGTAGTTTACATTTCCGCCAGCTTGAGAATCAGATAAAATGTATGCTAATTTGGCCCATAAATTAGCATACATACTGCTTGTAGTAGGGGATGATTATTACTAAATTTTTTTCTTCAAATATGATACGTTATGAGCTATTTTCTTGAGGGTAGAAGCAAGTTATGAGTTTTCTGTCTCTTTGCTAGCAGCTTGTGGTTTTCTGAACATTTACAGCCCAAATCTGTTAGCTCTTATGACAACATGTTTCTGGCAATATTTTACCCTATTAACAGTTTTCTTTTTCCAAAATTCTCCAGTAAAAATGTACTGCTTTGGTAAGACAGCCAGCACTTTGGCTGCACTACTCAATGCTTCCTCACTCTTTTGCCAAAGAATTTCCTATCCCTTCTCCCACACTTAAGGAAAAAAAATAGATCAAGAAAGATTTTTTTCCCCTATCTGAAACAAAAAATGCAAAATTTGCCAGTTTTATGAAAGTAATAAAAATGTACCATGTGAGGAAATATTCTAAAACTGGATATACAAATAAAAGAAAGGAGCTTATTTGAGAAAAGAAGGAAAACGAGAAGAAAGATAATTGTCACACATAGATTATATCAAGAAAAGCTAATCTCGATCTATGCTAGCTACTCATTACCTGTTTGAGTGGGATCCTTAGAACAAAGGCATATTTCAATACCCAGAGATTTATTATTTATTTATTTATTTATTTATTTATTTATTTATTTATTTATTTATTGTCAAGCAGATATAAGATTACAGATATAAGTATAAACATGATTATGAATACATGACATGGATATGAATAAATGGGGACATTAGGACAGGGACAGCAGGCCCACTGGTGCGCTTTGATCTGAGAATGATCTGAGAATGAATTTTAGCATTCTGCTTAGATGTTAAGTAGACCTTTTCTTCTGATTCTTATAGTTCCATAGAGAGTGGAAATAAGTGAATGTTAGAAAGTTAGAATCAGGGCCGGATTTTCCTATAGGCTAACTAGGCTTCAGCCTAGGGCCTCAAGATCAAGAGGGGCATACATTCAAATTGTTAGCAAAATTAAAATTACACTATTCTAAAAACAGTGAACACTAAAACACTGAACCGAAAAAAATGGGAGGTGAAAGGGCCTCATAAGTGGAATAGCCTAGGGCCTCTTTTCATCTAAATCCGGCCCTGGTTAGAATGTTAGTAACTTTCTTGTGCCAGTCAAGCATAATACCCTAAGCGTGATTTCAGATGTTTTACCAGCAAATCAGCAAACTTCCTGGTGATAAGGCTCTTTTTTTTTTTCAATGATCCTTCAGCTGAATGGTAAAGATGCTGACCAGTTTTCACAGATAAAATATATGAATAGAGATTTTTGTCTGAGATACATGCTGGAAAAGAAAATGTGATTTATTCAAGCTTAGAGCTATAAAATTAAGTAGGGATTTGATATAGGTAACAAAATATCTTGGGTTGCATTACCCATGTTTTTACATTACCAAATATTGCACACAAATCTATAACTAATTTGTTTATGCGTGGGCAAACTCCTGTGTAATTATTCTCTGTATAGGTATGCAGTTCCACAGTGAAAAATCTCTATAAGGAAAAAAAACCCAGAATTGTACTGATTATCAAAGTTCATGTCATCCTGTATTTGTCTATTCCTAAGATGCCTCAGGTCTCTCTGAAGTATGAATAGAAAAATCATGTTAATTGTAAAAAAGCCACAAATTAATGGAAGTCCTCAGTGGTCCTGTATGTAGCAATATAGCCTGAGGAATCTCAGGGAGGCTGGAATATCAAGCAGGGTACAAAAATATATATTTTTTTATCTGCCCTAAAATAAAAAAAAATGTATTAACATTCAGGGGATGAACAACCCATAATCTATAGAAGTTCTATTTTGCATGTGTACATTTACTCTGTATTTCACACAGAATTATATGGAATATTACTCCTTCTGTACCTGCAGAAGATGCCAAATGCTAGTTTTGTATTAGTAGGAATTTGAAGTAAAAAAAAAGTTATGTTATAATTTCAGGAGGACAATATGAACTGTATCCTTGGAACATCCTTGATTTCTGAGGTATTATGTTTACCCAAAAATAAGAGAAGTTTTGTCTTCTAATAATTTATCTTTAAAATAGAAAGGTAATTTTAAATTCATGGAAGATTCCCTCCCCCTCAATTTGTGTTGGGAAGGACCACCTTAAATTCTTCCTTGTGCCTAAATATAGTATTTCCCATATTGTCTTTAATAAAGCTTCATGGTAAACAGGAATGACTCTAAATTCAAGGGGCAGGATTTTGGGATGGCTCATTTTACAACTTGCTATCTAACCTGTACATCAGACTCAATTAATTTAGCCATCCATTTTCAAAAATTCTTTCAGTCAAAGAATATAAACAGATGCCCTTCAGATCAGAAGGGAAGATAGAGTGGGTGGCTTCAGGTTGAGCCCCCAGAATTGCTGCCAGGGCTTTTCCTTTGCCCTGGTAAGCGTTCTGTGTGTGAGCTCCCTCCCCAGGCTACTGGAACTCCGAGCGGCGAGGGACCTCTATATTAACGGAGCGAGACGATGAGAGTAACTTCACTTGCAACAATATACACTCTTTCAATATACAAAGGATTTGGTGAGATCTGGAGTATTTCTTAAAAAATTTAACTATATTTAAGGGATTTTTTTTTAACGATGAAACTGAGCTGTCTCTGAGTGAAAGTGACTGGAAAATGGCAGCTGACTAAAGCGGAGCAAGTGAAAGGGAAAAGTGAAAGTGTAAATTATTAGTTTGCCTGCCTGTAATTGAAACTAAATGTATCTGCAAGATTTTTAACTGAAAAGTACAAGTGATTTGATTCCTTTTCTGTAAAACTGGGGAAGACAGGAAAAGGAGGAAGATTTTCTTTTTTCCAGAGACTTAAATCCTGTTCTGGCATGGCTTCAAAGAAAGCGGGGGGAGATTCCCCCACACATCAGACAAAAGAAAAGTCAGCCATGCTATCAGCGCCAGCTCAGAGACAGTCACAGGACAGTGGGACTGAGGATTTGAAAGTTTTTATACTTGATATACATAAATCCCTGGGAGAGCTTTCTGGAAAAATGAGCAAAATAGATGAAAGGATGGAAAAAAATCAAAAGGAAATGATGGAGTTGGTTGAGGAAAAAACTGATAGGCTAAGTCAGAACGTGGCTACTGTAGCAACTGCTTTTACTGATGCTTTGTTGGTGGTGGAGAAAAAAGTGGATGATCTAAATCTTGAAGTGGAAGCTAATAAGAAGGAAGTAAAGGAACAGATCTTTAAAGTGGAGGTTAAAAATCAAAGGCTAGAAGATGAGATCACGACGATGCAATTTCGGAATATGGAGTTCACTATAAGACTGAGAGGTCTAAGAGAAAACAACAGAGAGAATCTGAGGGCAGCTTATGTGGATATATTGGCTAAGATTTTAAAAATTGAACCAGATGTGATTGCTAATAGAATTGACAAGCTTTACAGAGTTAATTCGCGTGTGGCAAGACAAAGGAATTTGCCACTACATCTGTAGTGATTTATTTTACTGATAGAAGATTGAGAAATGATATCTTGCAAGGTTCTTTCCACACCTCTGTTCAATATGAGGGGAATCAAATTGGTGTTTTTAAAGAGCTGCCACCTAAGATGTTAAGAGACCGGAAAGATTTTGGGTTTTTGGTAAATGAATTGAAAAAGCATCAGATTCCATTTAGATGGGATGCTCCTGTTGGCATTATCCTGAGACATGAGGATGTAAGATATCATATCAACTCCGTGGAAAAAGCAGAATATTTTTACAACAATGTTCTTTAAAAAATTTCAACACCCCCACGTTCATCTACACTTTTATCTATTGAAGAAATTTCTAAAGAGAAGGATCTTGAAGAGGGGACTCAAGAATTGATTCAGCAAAAAGAACCACAGGCAACTCGAGAAACAGCAAGGGAGGAAACTCTAGGTGCAGTAGGAGGTCTCTCAGAGGATTTCTTTACAGAACTTTTAGAGGCTAAACCAAAGCAGTTTAGAGCTACAAGAGAGGTGGAGCCGGACCTTGGTTTGTTGTTGCAAGAACCGAAAGATCAACGTATAACTCGTGCAGCAGAGAAGCAAAGACTAGAGAAACAACAGAGGTCCAGGATACCACAGGAAGTGAATGGTGCAAATGGGAAGAAACAATGCTCTGAAGCAGTGGGAGGAGTGAGACCAAAGACATCTGCTGTGGAACAGAGTCTTAGGCAAATGCTCAAAGGGCTTCAGTCATCCCCAAAATGACACTTAGATTTTTATCATGGAATGTGAATGGTCTGAATTCAGAAAAGAAAGGAAAATATTTCATTATTTGAAGCAATATAAAAATGATGTTGTTTGTTTGCAAGAAACTCATATCAGAACCCAGGACCAAAAATTTCTGACAATTTCAAAACTTGGGTCACATTTTATATCCTCTAGCTCTGTGAAAAGGAATGGATTAGTTTTGTACATTTCTAAAAGAATACCAGCTAAATTGATAGAAACGGATGATGAAGGAAGATATATCGCAGTTGAAATAAATATACAGAATGTTTCGATGCTTCTTATTGGGATTTATGCCCCAAATCAGCAGCAGGAAATTTTTTATAAATTACTGAACACTAAAATATTGCAGTGGAATTATAAGTCTTTTTTGATTATGGGTGATTGGAATGGAGTGATTGATACAAATCTTGATAAGAAGACGTTGGCCAAGAAGGGGAACAAACTACCACAGACATTCTTTGCATTGAAAGAAGAATTGGAATTGAAGGATGTATGGAGAATTCATCATCCGAAGGAATTGGACTTTACCTTTTTTTTCTGACAGACAGAAATCTTTTTCGAGAATTGATTTTATGCTGGTTACTTCTGATTTACTGTCTAAAGTGGTTAAGACAAAAAAATTTCCCAGAACTTTAACGGATCATAGTTCGGTATGGATGGAGATGGATTTTGGCAAGAGGGAGAGAAGATCTTGGCGAATGAATGAGAATTTATTTAGATATGAAAAGAACATTATGGATCTTAAAAAACATGTTAATGAATTTTTTTATATTAATTTGAATAAGGGTACACCTATCGAGACTGTATGGGATGCAAGTAAGGCCTATATGAGAGGTGTACTGATTTATATGAATTCTAAATATAGATTAACACGACAGAAGTCTAGAATAGAATTGGAGTCAGAAATAAAGGAGAAAGAACAACTGCTTATTAAAAATCTGACTGATGAGAAATTACAGCTAACTATAAAACTCTTGAAAGATCAATTTCAAATATTGATGGTTGATCAGACGGCAATTAATTTGCAATATGCCAAACATAATACTTTTTGTAATGCCAATAAACCTGGTAGATGGCTGGCTTATACTTTGAGAAAGCAACAAAGTTCTCGTGTTATAAATACTATTGAGTATAAAGGGAAACAAGTTTTTCAACAGAACTCAATACATCAAGCTTTTTTAGATTATTATTCTAAATTATACCATGCTGATAATATTAAAAAGGATCTCATTGATGACTTTTTTGAGAAGAAGAGGGTTACAAAAATTTCAAGTATACAAAGTGATAGATTGAATCGACCTATAACATGTGAAGAGATTCTATTTGCAATAAAACAACTGAAATTATCCAAAGCTCCTGGGACGGATGGTCTGACAGCAGTATATTATAAGACTTTACAATCGGAATTGGTTGAGCATCTTAAGGACTTGTTTTGTAACATTCAGCAGGGGGGCAAAATACCCCCCTCATGGAAGACGGCTTTTATTTCATTGATACCGAAGGAAGAAGGACCTACAAAACCAGAAAATTTTAGACCAATATCTCTCCTGAATACGGATTATAAAATTTATGCAAAAGTATTAGCCAACAGATTGATGCCAGTTATTCAAGACGTGATTCATGAAGATCAAGCAGGTTTCATAGAAGGTAGATATATGAAGGACAATGTCAGGCAACTCATAGACTTATTGGAATATCTTGATAAAAATAAACAGACTTCTGCGGTGCTGGTGTTTTTGGATGCGGAAAAGGCCTTTGATCGAGTCAACTGGGTTTTTCTAAAAAAGACTTTGCATAAAATGGATTTTGGGGATCAGTTTATATAAGCGATTTCAGCAATTTATCAAGAACAGACGGCACAAATTATTATTAATGGGAGTTTAACTACTAACTTTAATATACAGAAAGGAACTAGACAAGGTTGCCCGTTATCCCCATTGTTGTTTATTTTAACTCTAGAAGTGTTGCTGAATGCTCTACGGGACTTGGACAATCTGAATGGAATAGTTGTAAGGCAAAAAGAGTACAGAACAAAAGCATTCGCAGATGATCTGGTTGTTACCCTAACACGACCTTTGGAATCAATCATACAGATGAAAAACATTATAGAGGAATATGGTCTGGTCTCAGGTTTTAGTCTGAACCAGAAAAAGACTAAGATGATAATTAAAAATATGTTGGAACCACAAAGGAGCGAACTGGAGAGGTTGGCAGGTTTTGAAATAGCTACAAAGGTGAAATATCTAGGAATTCAGGTTGCAGCCTCTAATATGAAACTCTTTCAAAATAATTATGAAGAATTGTGGCATAAGATTCAAAAGGATCTTGAAATTTGGAAGAAAGTGCAACTATCTTTAATTGGCAGAATAGCAGCTATTAAGATGAATGTTCTACCTAGATTCCTGTTTTTGTTTAAAATGATTCCGGTGCTTAAAAGTGATAAAATCTTGATGGAATGGCAAGCAGGTTTAAATAAATTTATTTGGAATGGGAAAAAAACAAGAGTCAAACTTAAGATCATGCAAGATGTTCGTGAAAGAGGTGGCTTTAAAGTTCCAAATCTACGTCTATACTATGAGGCAGCAGTGTTGACACAAGTGGGTGATTGGTTTGGAACAACAAAAACAGAAATTTTGAATATAGAAGGCCACGATCTGCAATTTGGTTGGCACGCATATTTATTCTATGAAGATAAGAGGGATAGAGTATTCAACAGTCACATTTTAAGACATGCTTTGATGAGAGTTTGGAAGAAGCACCAGCTTCAATTGGATTACAAAATACCTTTGTGGTTGGATCTTGGGCAGATTATGCCAAATATAAAGTCACTCGGGGGGGGGGGTTTATATAAAGAGATGCTTTTTAATGATGGGGGCAGATGGAGTTTGAAACCTTTGAATATTCTGTTGGAAGAAGGGACGAATCTAACTTGGTTGCAGTACCTTCAACTTCAAGCGAGATGGAGAGAAGATCAGAAAATTGGACTAATGCTACATGAAGAAGATTTGGTGATTCAGATAAAATGTAAAGGGCCGATGCACATTAAGCGAGTGTATAATTTATTGTTAGAAAGAGATTCAGAGGGTGAATTAGTTAAAGATTGTATGATTAAATGGGCACAAAATTTTGTAGAACCAGTAATGTTGGAAACATGGAAAAAGATTTGGGTCCAGAATGTTAAATTTACACAAGCACAGAACCTGAGGGAAAATTTTTATAAGAAGTTTTATAGATGGCATTTAGATCTTAAAAAATTATCATGTATGTATCCAAATGTTCAACCTAAATGTTGGAGGTGTGATTGTTTGGATGCAACATATTTTCATATTTGGTGGACGTGCAGAAAATTGAAAGCATTTTGGATTAAACTTTGGTGGGTAATGCAGAACATTTTGAAGAAGAAGCTTGAATTTTCTCCTCAGTTTTTTTTGTTGGGAATAGTTAAGGGTTGTTCATCAACTGAAACGAGATTAATTTTATACATGATTATACATGATTACTGCAGCCAGATTACTGATTGGTCAATACTGGAAGAAGGATAGTGTACTTACTATAGAGGAATGGATATTGAAGATGTCTAATTTTGCAGAAATGGCTAAGATTTCTGCATACCTAAAAGATAGGACCCATGAAGTTTTTGTTAATAGTGGAAGAAATGGGTAGAATATATGCAGAATAAATATCAAAGTAAGAAGTTTCAATTAGCATTTGATTCATAATAATGTCTATTAATTATATTGTTACATAACTGGATTTATATTTTTATTATGTTATATATTTATATTAACATTTAGATTTAATTTTAAAGAGAAATTTATGATGTACTGTTTGAATTTGATACTAGGATTGAATTTTGGGAATTATATTTAATGTTAAGCATTTATATCATATTTCATGCTAGAATTTAAATTAGTTTTATTAATTTTTTAAAAAAATAATTGTTATATTTGTTAGATTGTCATGAGTTTTTATAAATGATTTATGTTATTATGTATTCGATTAGGGGTGTAAAAGATGTTATAAGTTTAGCCTAATTTTTTACTATTTAAGGTTAAATTTGTTACTTCACCCAATGCTTTCCTTTTTATTTTGTTTGATGCTGATTGTTATATTTGATTGGTTAAAAAACATTACTAAGATTGAATATTGGGAATTATAGTTAATGTTAAATGTTAAACATTTAATATGATATTTTAATCTAAAATTTATGATGCTCAAAGTTATTTTATTAGTTTTTGTTAAGATAGCTGTTATATTATATTTGTTAGATTGTCATGAGTTTTTATAAATGAATTATGTTGTTATATTTGGTTAGGGGGGAAACAGATGTTACGAGTCTAGATTAATTCTTTATTACTTAAGGTTAAGTTTGTTATATTTTTAGCTGGATCTCACCTAAAAAGTTGTTTGATGTTGACTGCTATATATGATTGTTTAATAGTGGAAGTCAGTGGGGGAAAGGGGGAGGGTCGGGGGGGAAAGGGAGGGGGTGGTTGTTGGGGTGTGGGATTGGGGGGGGGGAAGGGGTATTAAAAAAATTGTATTGTAAATCTTTTTCAATAAAAAAAAAAGAATATAAACAGATGACAGAAGTTTGTGCTTCCCTGAACAGATCTGACTTGAAATTTAAGAGTCTTCCTCGATTCATGGCTCCTTCTTGAGCAGCAGGTGGGGGCTGTAAGCAGGAGGGCTTTTATCCAGTTGAATCTTGTATGACAATTGTTGTGGACTTTTGTGGAAGAGAAAGCTTTCTGCACAGCCGTGCATGCCATTGTCACTTTGTATCTGAATTATTGCAATTCTATCTTTGTATCTGCCAATTAATTTCTAGATACAATGCAAGATGCTGGTTGTCACCTTTAAAAAGTTCAAGATCAGGGGTGGGTTCTAAATTTTTTTACTACTGGTTCTGTGGGTGTGGCTTGTTTTGTGGGAATGGCTTAATGGTCATGTGACAATTATTTAGGATTTAGCAGAGGTACTGGTCTACCAGGCTTTTAACTGCTTGCAGAGCTGTACCAGTCTACCCATTTATTTTTGCAGGCACTGGTCTACTCATGTGTTTTTGCAGGCACCAGTCTACTCATTTGTTTTCTTTTAACACTGATCAGCTGTAGGGCGGCCCTTTGAAGCCCCACGGCAAGAATTTAAACAGTTTTTTTCCCTCTAGCCATCAGCTGGGACTCAGGAGGCAGCAATAGATTGGGGGTGGGACCAAATAAAAGGTAAGAATAACACCGGGAGCGCAGGGGGCGCAGGCGGGCAGGGGGCAGAACCGGTTCAGTGATGTCATATCGTCACCACTACTGGCTCGGGAGAACCGGGCCGAACCGGGAGGAACTCACAACTGTTCAAGATCCATATAGCAGTAGCAATAGCACTTAGACTTATATACCACTTCACAGGGCTTTACAGCCCTTTCTCAGCAGTTTACAGAGTCAGCTTATTGCCCCCAACAATCTGGGTCCTCATTTTACCCACCTCAGAAGGATGGAAGGCTGAGTCAACCTTGAGCCTGGTGAGATTCGATCTGCCAAACTGCTGGCAGCCGGTGATCAGCAGAAGTAGCCTGCAGTACTGCACTCTACTAGTAGTGCAGTACTGTACTGTGCCACTGCAGCTCATTTATCTTCAAGATCATGTTTTCCAGATTGAATCTGCTCATCCAACAATATGAGGAGTAAAGAGCTTACTAAGGGTCCTTTTATAGCAGGGGTCCCCAAGCCCTGGTCCATGGACTGGCACCAGGCTACAACATGCTAGAAACTGGGCCACGCAAACAGGCAAAGCACCATCCACGGAATGCAGGCAGCATGTGAAATCACACACCCCATAAGGCCACAGAAAAACCTCCCTACCTGGAACCCACCCCTGGTGCCCAAAAGGTTGGGAGCTGCTGATCTTCAGAGACCATATTAAGCCTTCACAGGGCTGGCCCCCTCTTATGGAACAGTCTGCTCTGGACTTTAGAACCATCTCCTCCTTAGCTTGCTTTTAAATAGTTGTAAAAACATAGCTGTTTAATAGAGCATATGAGGACATCTAATCAAGATGGCGCCTCTGGTTGTGACTGTCAATGTTACATGGTTTGGTTTTATTTTTAATCCTATGGTGTTGGCTCTGAAAGCCGGTTAGTGCTTGTTGGAATCAAACAGCATAAATCCCCAAAGCGATTAAATAAATAAATTATAGTACAAATGCTTCATGAGATTCTGTTTTTAAAACAGGTTTAAATTTCTGTTAAATATATCTCTAATCATACAGTATTACTTCTAATAACAAAGATTGCTTAATGTGTTTAACTATAGTATAGTTTAAAAGTTTCATTTATAAATTAAAGTATATTTTATATTTTCCACCAATTTGTACTTGAGAGGCTGATGTATTTCAGCTTTTTCAAGAAAGCTGAAATATACAGTTTTACTGGTTGGTGGATGGAAAGAAAGGAAAACTTCCTTTTCAAAAATGAAAATATGGGATAAAATATGAGACTGGGTGGTGTTTCACTTTTAACCATTTGGTCATGCTGCTATTCTGGCAAATAATGGAAAAGGCCATCTGTTGAAAGGAAACATGGAACATTCTAACTGCTGAATTGATTTAAAAGACTGTTCAGCAGCGTTAAATTAACAACAGCTAAAAAGCCATCTTCTCTTCTTCAGATGCTCTCAGAATGATGAGTTGGAAACAAAAATTGGTGGGAAACATGGAAGTCCAATCTAGAAACAAGATAAATAAGACCACTTTAAAGTCCAATCCAGAAATATAATGAATAAGAATCTTAATTGTCTCCTAAATCAGGATTAGATGCCCCTAAGCCACCTTTTGTGTTCCCTACTTCAGAATGTCCTCTGCTTGCTGAAAACCAAAGGTATAATTTTCTAATATTTGGAGGAAGAGGATAGATACAGACATACAGATGGAAACCTTGGTCCCCACAAAATGTTAAATACCCATCCCATAGTGGGAATCTCCATGTGTTAGATCCCAGATCTTGAATACTTCATCCTATAAGTGAGCAACACTCTTTCCTGCTTACTAGAGTTGAAGGAATCTGTTGGGCATCTGCCGTTCATCTAATTAGTATTGCAGCTAAAACATTGGTGAATCATTATATAATTTTCACCTGTCACAAGAGAGACTTGGGTTTTATTTGGGGCCAGTGCAAATCAAAACTTAAAGTCAGTGAGGTATGGCTAAGTTATTGAACAGGTTTAGGGTTATAACAGAATCAGGTTCTTGCTTGATCACTGTTTTGATCTCAAGGCTGGATGAAAAAAGGAGGGAGGGAGGGAGGGAAGGAAAGAAGGAGGGAGGGAGGGTGGGAGGGAGATTATCATCACCTAAAGGAATGATGGCACACTGCTTCTTGAGCAAAATTATTTTAGATTATTCTTCTGAACACCACTGTTAAAATATAATGCCCTTTTTTAAGCTTCAGGAGAACAGCTATTTGATGCTTGCAGTTGCAGTTTCAGTGGAAGTTCTCTTTCTGTGTTTCCTTATAAAAACAAACATGTCCACATAAAGAAATCATTACACTGGCCCTGAAGCATATGTCTCTGAGAGGAGATGGGAGTCTGTATATCTCTGATGTGTCAAATCTGGAAGAAGCAGACTCTCTTAAGCAACAAATTATGACAAGGTGGGAAGCCACTAGGCAATCTCAAAACCAGCCATTTTATGAGACACTCATGTTTTCAGAACATGAGTGAACTTATATATCTACCCTTGGCCCTAAAGTGTGACTTCTCCTGGCACCTAAATACTGAGATTGCCCAGGCTACCACTTTTAGCATCAGTCAACCATAGATTTGCTGTTAAAACATTTCATATCATAACCATAATGGCAGGTTGCTAACCTTGACCTAACCCTAGAAGATCTCTTAAGTAAGGCACACACTAAAGACAGCAGTGTGAACCCATTTATTTTAAATGAGCTCTCTCACAAGCTTGCTGCCATTTGTTCTGAATATTAATGTTTTCCATTAATCCCTCCCATGGGCCTTTCTGTAAACGAAGGAAAAACAATACACCGACCTTCAAATTTATGCCATCTAAAAGCTAGATTCATCTGAGCCTAAATCCTCCCAGGTTTTTTTATTGTTCTCAGTGAAACCTCCAGTGGCATTCTTCACAAAGATCAGAATAATAGGATTAGAGGTATGATCAGACTCCTGGGTGGAGGTAATATGTGGTGATTTCAGAAGTCTAGCAAGAAGGATAATTACGTTTATATGGATTAGTACAGTCCGTGAACCTGTGCCCACCCCACTCCCAAACCAGATGTACCAAAGTTCCCTCTCCCTTCCTTTTCTCCCTTTCTACTTTGTCTGAAAATTGTAATAATTGTGCAGGCTTTTCTGGAATAATTCTTTTATTTCTCTCTGATAAATCAATTAATTTCTTCCATTTCTCTAGTTAACACTATCAGTTCTAGTCAACCATTTCCTGTTTGCTTATCACTTGGATCTTTATCAGAGATAAAACTGGCCACTAAATGTGATGGCTAACCTTCTCCCCAAACCTTGAACCATCTATGATTATCCCTCAGAGCTGAGAGCCAGCTCCCTGGCACTATCTTCAGTTTTGATTCAAGCACTGTACTAAATTATGCTTGAATCGCTTTTCTAGTTGAGGCTTCAGAGCTTGTGAATTATTGTCTTTTTATATACTTTATATACTTTTATATATTTAACAAATCATTTTTTGTTCAACCATGATTGTTTAAGGTAAAGGAAAAGGTTCTCCTCACACATATGTGCTAGTGGTTCCTGACTCTAGGGGGCGGTGCTCATCTCCATTTCAAAGCTGAAAAGCCAGCCATGTCCGAAGACGTCTCCGTGGTCATGTGGCCAGCATGACTAAACACCAAAGGCGCACAGAACATTATTACCTTCCCACCAAAGATTTCGAACTGCTAGGTTGGCAGAATTACTAGGACAAGTAATGGGAGCTCACCCCATTACGCGACATTAGGGATTTGAACCACTGAACTGCCATCCTTTCGATCAACAAACTCAGCATCTTAGCCATTGAGCCACCTCATCCCTTTTGTTTAAATCAAAGCTTAATGTGACTCCATGAAGGTAAAACTAGGATTAGGTTTATAGATTTTTTTTTTATGTGCTCATTTTAAGAAACATTAGTCTGGAAGAAGGGAAAGCAAGCTAAATAATGTCTGTGGCAGATTGGGGCAATGACTTTCAGCATTTCCCTGCTGGGATTCCTCCTTAGGAGCTGTGCTGCCTTGACTCTGTTGTATGTGATGGAAGGAAAAGTCCCATTTCCTTCCATTATACCATCTAACTCAACTCTCAGCTATACTACTTCTTTGCTTAAATGACAGTCATACAACCCCAAATCATCAAATCTCCTTTGCTTGCAGTAATATCATATTTTTTTTAAAAAAATGCCATGTTTGTGGAATGCTTGCCAAAAGCAGAGCTCCCTTTGTTTTATGAACAATGGTATTTGTTTATCCCGTGTTGTCAATATTGATATAGTTACCGTGAAATCTAAAAGCTAACCCTAAAGAGAGGATCTTCAAATGTGCTGAGGTTTTTTTCAGTCTTGAGGATGTTCATTGGAGCCTTGCTGTGACTCTCACTCCTGCTGTGCAAATCTCTTTGCCTATTTGAATTCTTGCAAGCCGTGCTTCTGACTGTTACGATGAGAAAGACCCCAAGCCATTCATCTCTTCTTAGCTTGGAACTAATGTTGCTAAAGGGAAACTAAATTGCATTTTTCCACTACTCCTCATTTAAAGCTCCATGAGCTTTTCTTTAGCTCTGTATTCTGATCTTGAGCTTAAAAAATGCCAAAAAGCAAAACAGCAAAACAAAAATCAAGCCAGAGATGTGCCTGCTATTATTTTCAAATTTAATTTATGATTTTAAAAAATATGCCTGTATGGTTATAAAATTGGAATACTGGACTGAAAGAAAAAGAAACCCCTGAAATGTTTGAAATGGCACAATGCTTGATTAAAAAAACAAAGGCCAATGAAAAACTGTTGGAACTGGAAAAGACACTGGAAAAGTATTAATTGCACTGGGCTAATTCAAGATACAATTGAAGGGAACCTCCAAGAAGATAAGTAAGAGAAAAGCATGATGAAATATGCCATACCAATAAAAGATTTGCACATCACTCAGAACAATGAACCCCAGAGATATTTGTAGTGTTTGGGCAGTTGAATTATTTTGCACTGTGTTGGTTTTATGAAAGAGAGTTTGCTTTAGAAATGATTTCAAAAGAGCTGTGTGTGTGTGTGTGTGATCTTGGACATCTGGTGATGTGGTAGGCAAGAGGAGTGTGTGAATGTTCTGACATTTATGATATAATTGGTGTATCTCTCCAGTGATCTGACACCTCTCTGAGTCTTCTTGCTTTAACCCAGTCCTGAGAAAATACATTATGATGAAACAACTGCATGGTGCCTTTTCAGGAGTGATGTTTTCTCACCACTAAGCAGAGGTCCTCCTTTGAGAAAGAGTTTTAGATTGTTCTCCTGGAGAAAATCCCTCAATTTTTCTGCCCATGAATTTGGTAGAGTTTGAAGGCCATCTATAGCCAGCTCAACTTGTTTGATCACCAACCAATTGGCTGATGTGACACAATTCAACATCTCCATTGCATTTGCGATTACAAAAACTAATTGCAGAGGAACAACAATAGAGGAAGGCTCAGCCTGAGCCTCAGCACCCTAAAGGCATTTTTAAGGTTGAACTGGATTTATTTATTTTATTTAGCGTATGGCAAATACATGGACTTCAAATGTTAATGTCCAGTCCACCCAGCCATTCAAGGACAGGGTGGTCTATGTTGAAAAAAATCAGTCATTGGGCCAGTGTAAGCTCTTGATGGACATTCGGACACAATGTGGACTGGAGGTTGGACAGCCTCACCTAGCAGGGCTTTCCAGCAGAACCATGGTTACTGCAAAGTCTGTTTGGCATTCAAAACAGAAGTATAGTGTGTGTATGTATGTATGTATTATGTATGGGTGTATGTGTGTGTGCATTTGTGTGTTTGTGTTAAAAGTAACACAAACTAATATAGAATAATGAAAATAAAGAAAGAAAAGGAGAAAGAAAAAAGTACAAAAAGAAAAGATAAAAAAAGAAAAGAAATAGCTTCCAATTTCCTTTGCAGCAAATATAATTGCAAACTTATCTCTTACTCTGTGATTACAAAAGAACTTTTCTTCTATTATTCATTTTTTTTCTAATCATCCAAACCACAAGTCATTAGTGCAGGTTTTTTCTGCTTCATGGAAAACATCTATAAGGGGTTCCCAATCAGCCATAAATGTAGATGTTGTCTTTTCTCTAATCAAAGATGTCAATTTAACCATCTCTGCAAGTTCCATCCTCTTCACCAACCATCCTTCTATTGTGGATAGTATTGAACCTTTCCACTTCTGAGCATA
Source organism: Masticophis lateralis (assembly GCA_030761175.1). Classification (NCBI taxonomy): domain Eukaryota; kingdom Metazoa; phylum Chordata; class Lepidosauria; order Squamata; family Colubridae; genus Masticophis; species Masticophis lateralis. The sequence goes on from JAUDYJ010000001.1 coordinate 73,539,890, forward strand.
TAATAATCTCACTGCAATTGTCATATATAAAAACTAAGTTCCATGGCTCTTTTCTAGTAATCTGTCCATTAATCAAAAAAAGTTCCTTGTTTCTTTTTTTTTTCATCTGTCCAAATTCCCCTGCTTCAATTCTTGTTAATGGAATAGTCACATTAGTTGCATGAGAGTGACTAGGAAAGATATTGTTAGGGATATTGAAAAGTTTTATCTCCCTCTTTTGGGGAATGAGTGAGGATACAGCGACAGAAGAGAAAAAGAGTTAATTTTCTTTTTCTTTTTTTACAGTGTGTTAATGGTTGCAATTTTAATTTTTAAATAGTGTTTTTTATTTTTATTACTGTTAATAGCATTATTTTGTTTTTTATCTGCCTTAAGCAGCCTAGAGAAGAGGTAGTGTGTTGACATGTTAACTAAATAAAGATGGTCCACATATTTCTTAGAGATGAAAAACAATCTGCAAAAATTCTGAAAACTAAACGGTGGCAACAATGATTATAAATCTTGCACTCTTAGAATTCTACTTCACTGTATATTACTCAAGGTCTGATTCATGTGATCTAAAATCTGTAATTTAGTATCTTTCTCCAGTGTTTCTACAAAAGGAACATAGCTGTTTTAAATGAATAACATTAATCACAAACATTTTGGAGTTCAAAAGCTATCATCAGCTATTTAATAACCTGTGAATTATCTAAAGCTCGTGATTTCTTACTCCTCTAAATAAATAAACATGTTGCTTCTATACCAATACTGTGTCCTACTACATTTTCTAATGCAGCAAATATTGCACATGAAAATATGATTGCAACTTGGAAAACACTCTGACTGCAGACTCCCTGCAGGAGCTAGTCAGTTACAACTAAATGACCTGAGGAGTTCTCTGTTCTTCCATGCGAAGCAATAGACTGGTAACCAAAAATGAAGATAGAAAGTAGTCGGCAGATGGAAAATACAGCAGGAAGTCAACTGCTGGCAGCCAGCAAGTAGGGAACACAATGGGAGGGACAGCCACCTGCCAAACTAATTGATGCAAGTGACACTTGCTAGTGAGTTGCACAATTATTTACACTTGGTCTGGGATCTACATCAAAGAGGGTTGTGCCTTTGTAGTTATCAAAAGTGATGATATAATACACCCAAGAGACTAAATCTGTCCCTACTGTAATTCACTTTGACACGATCTTATTTAGCAGCGGCACAAAGTCTCATTAGAAACTGTTGCTATATTATTACTATTGTTATTAGTTTGCTTGTTAATATTTATTATTAACCTTCCTTTGGGTTTTTATTACTTGTAAATGGTAAACTCTGACAATGCCCTGTTTTTCAAAAATGCTAACAAATAAAAAATATATATATATATTTCTGTATGCTGAGGAGCTGGAAGAGGACTGATGTCCTGTGGTAAAAGAAAGGTTGGAGGCACAGAAAAAAAAATATTTCCGGAATATTGAGAATTACCAGTTATAGGTCACATTGTATGTGTCCAGGGCTTCAAAGCAGGATCTTCTCCAGTGGTTCCAGGAGATGTCAAAACTGTCTGAATTTGATGTTCTCTGAAGTTTTATTCATCCCTTTTTTTGTCTGGCTTCCAGTCTGTGCTCTCTGGTGTTCGTCCTTTTCACACATTTCATGCTCTGTAAATCTTTTATAATGTAAAGAAATACTGGTTTAGCTTCCCAACACACAAATGCAGGTTGTTTTGAAGTTTTATGTAATCGGATTTTTTTTAATAAGATGGGATGGATGTCTTTCAAACAAATTATGCGTAAAAGCAGGATATAATTGTTGATGAATAAAACTGGGAATACATAAAGCCCCATCCCACTGAAGAGGTTAGTAACTTTATAAAAATATACTTTTTAAGACCTTCCATCTAACCCTACTTTGTTTATTCAGCAGCTGGTCCAATAAATTCAGCACAACATGCTGTGAGCCTTTCAGGAAGACAGTATTGGGGTCCTGTCAGATTGCTGCGACTTCCTGTTTATTCCTTTCCCCCTGAATTTTGTATCTGCTGAGGTGTCTTTAGGGAAGCCATAAATCTAAGGCATTTGAAGTTTTGTGGCTACTTCCCAAACAGGACTGTTATGGTAGCATCCAAGGCAGTGTGATACCTCCCAGTACCTCTGAGTCACCTACTGTGAATAAATAATGACCAAAGGAGGAAAGCAGAATAACATATGGCCCAACTAATGTGCCAGTGGATGAGAATTCTGTGCAGGCTGCTCCAGGGCTATAAAATGTGGTGTGATTGGCTGACCAGTTGTTGGATTTATGGCCGAAGGAAACTGGCTTGCCATTATTTTTAGCATGATAGTGTCTTGTGTGAATTAAAATATAAGACAACACATATTGATTTTGTCCAAACAGGACAGCTTTGAAGAATGAGAAATTGTTGCTTCCTACCCCCAGGGTTCTTTGCAAATTACTTCATTTAGTCTGCCCAATTGTCTATCTGAAAACTCCAGGATCTGTACATTTTGGTTGACCATTATTAACAGTCTTAACCAATACCGACTCTTGGCCCATCAGGTCAGACTTAGCAAACTGATGCTCAGAGTGTATCTGAGCATAAACCCTTGGAACAACTATGAATTCAAGTGAATCTCTGATAGGGAATCAAGTTATTTTCTTGATATTTACGTATTATTTACATTTTTTAAAAAAATGATTTATATGCTACCCTTCTCCGGAGACTCAGGGCAGCTTACAATGCGTTAAGCAATAGCCTTCATACTTTTGTATATTTATACAAAGTCAGCTTATTGCCCCCACAAACTGGGTCCTCATTTTACCTACCTTAGAAAGGATGGAAGGCTGAGTCAACCTTGAGCCTGGGGAGATTCGAACTAGCAGTAATTGCAGACAGCTGGAGTTAATCACAATGCTTTTAGTCTGCTGAGCTATCCAGGCTCCCATTTATCAGTATTACTTATGGGGAGCCTTATATTAAGTATTTATGTGACAAAGAATAGTCTTATATCTATGCAAGAGAAAAGGAGGTATTGGTGTTGGCTTTATGCTTGGAAGTTTCCTTCACTGGGAAATTTAGCAAAGATCCCTTTATAGGTCCAAACTGCATGCACACGCATGCCCAAACTGAAAGGTGTCTGTGAGTGCACGCATGCACATGCATGTGGAGCAGAGACCTGAAAACCAGCTGGCCAGCGGGAGGCGGGGCATCCCAACACCAGCAGCACAGCAAGAGGTAAGATTTTTTTTCTTTTGTGAGCTTCTGTTTCATCGTTTGCAGGGAAACAGAAGCTCATGAAAGAAACGCTACGGGGATCTGACCTGGCGCGATGACACATGTGCCAGGAGAGAGAGCTCTGTGTGACACATAGAGGCACACATGGCATAGGTTTGCCATCACAGCTTTATGGTGTATATGTCATATGGTGGCAGCCCTCAATTTATTTATCAATAGAAGTCACACCTAGTCAGGAGATATCTTGATTCTTTCTGAAAAGTGAAATTGTCACCGATGGATATTTTATTTTTATCTTAATTAAGAGGCCATCTGACTTTTATTTTTCTATTTCAGTAGTACAAAAGAGAAAACAATGAAGCTTTGATTTTGGGCTTTACCTATTAGATAGACATGGTTTTATGGAAATGGTTAGTTTAAACTACTATGTAAAACTAAAAAGTTGTGGTTTGATGTTATTACCCTATTTTACTGTACCAAATCAGAAGTCAATGTCTTTCTTTCTTTTTTCTCCTTCTTTTCCACACTTTTCCCTTTCCCTTTCCCTTTCCCTTCTCTGTTTCTCCTTCTTTTTGCTTTTGTATTTTTTTGTATGCTATATCGTAAATTAATAAAATTGTTATAAACAACAACAAAAAATTAATAGACCATCTCACCAAAGGGATGCGGTTCAGAGTAAGTAACCATTAATCATTGAGTAATGGAACTTGAACTCAACTTGCCTTTTGCCAGTATACTCAAGTTTCTGTGAATTCTTTTTAAGGACTATGTTCTTCTTTGATCAGGATTTCCAGCTACTCATGTTCATACATCCATGTTAAGGATGTATTACATAATGCACCCGGGAAGAATATTTTGCACTTTTTGCACCAAGACTATTTCTCTAGGCATAGTACAAATAACAATAACAAAAAAAGCAGTGAGCCTTTTCTTCCCTGTCAAATATGATCAACTACAAAAGGCAGAGATTGAGCAAATAACTGTGAAGCTGTATATTCCCAACAACTCTGTCAATGTGCTCAAATGCCACAACCGGAATTTCTCCCAATAATATAAGGATGAGAAGGAACGTTGGAAACCAGGACAATCTTTATAACAAGTGCAGAATCTAAGATGTCACAGATAATAGCATTTTTTTTCCTGCACAAAATGTCTCAAACGTTCCAAAAGTGAGGTTTGAAAAGTCCTCCTAGCTGCTAAAGAAAGCCCAGCTGGATGATATTCAGGAAATATAAAGATGAGGGAGGGAGGGAAATGTTTTTTTTTCCCCCCAATCATACTCCTCCTTCCACGGTCTTTGTAGTATTCAATTTACTTGCCATTTTCTTCAATTCCAGGTTAGTTTCTAAAAAATACAAACAGGCTTCAAAGCAGTATTTAGGAGCTATCGCATGAAGTACTTGGATCATCTCTGCATTCTTTGTGCTGATGAGAACATCAACATAAGCTCAGTCCCTCTGCTGGGAGCCCATTGAAATCCATCACCTCCCAGAATACAATATCTTGACTTCTGCCCCATCATCAGTCTAAATCAAAACAGGAAGCAATCTGGGTAAAACTAAAGAAAGATTATGAAATCCCTCTTGTCCTTTTAGCGCGCCATCCTCCTGAACTTTTGTACTATTTTCTGAGAGCCCCTGAGACCCATTAGGATGATAAAGAGAGTCTGTAAATAAACCATATGGAACCTTATGGAGAAGGAATTAGGGGTGGGGGTTTTTTTTTCGAGATTTATAGTACCATCCATGTTTTTGCTGCATAGTCTAGACTGCTTGTTCCCCATGTTCTACATGGCCCCTCAATAAAGAAAAAAAAACCAATCTGTGGGCAATGTTGTTTTTTCATGCTGAATAAAGTGAAAGGATTTCCACTTTAAAATGGAATTTCTATTAGATAAATAGAAAATGTTCTATTATCCTAATTATAATTTACTAGCTAAATGGAAAAGAAGATGGGTTTTGTCTGTTACAAGGAAATGTCTATTAATGCCATAAATATCCTGCCAGGAACACCTGTGCAAAAAATAATAATTAATGACCGTGCTGAATATTAGCAACTCACCCCAATAGATCTTCTATAGACAGATCACCCCTGGTTGCCTTGTGTATTAAAACTTCATAGAAGCAAAGACTAATTTAAAATTGTGATTAATCCATCACCCAGAGGCAATATCAGTCTTTCATTTCTTTCACTACATAAATTCAATGTTATACTTAATGGGGTTATTAAACACTGACATGCTAGCAGTACTGATCAATACTGGGCTTCCAGCTAGGTGCTACTGAAAAGTTTGCATGAATGAGATCCAAGAGGATGCAGTTTACCAAGACCACGCTACTCCCTGCTTGCATGTTTTAACTATTTCTGACTTGGTTCTATGATTTGGACATTGGCTTGAGAACATTTGAGATGAAATCCCAATGCTACAGTAGATTCTTGACCCACATACAAAGAGAAAAAGAGAGAGAGAGAAATAGAGAGGGAGGGGGGAGAGAGAGGAGAAGAGGTGAATAAAATAGGGGCTCCATTCCTAAAGAGAGATGGGATGTTCTTCAAATTGACAGGATTAATGTTGCATGACCACTTAGAGTTGAAATAGTTCAGTGGGAAATGAGATATGACATGTCATGTACAATGAAGATCTGATACTCTGGTGACCTCAGGGCCTGAGGGCCAGGATAGCACTCAACTAAATTGACCTGGAAGGATGAGCCACACTGTGAGGCAGTTAGCCAGTTTTCCAAAGACAAGCTGTCTAGGACAAGAGCTTGATAAGGAAGACCAGGCAATAGCCCAGCAGTACATACAGTATCTTGGTAGCACAGAATGGAGCAGGAGGGCTCCAATTTTGTTAAGGCAAATGTGGATATTCTAGGTTTTCATTTTGCTTTGCTTTGCTTTGTTTTGCTTTGCTTTTTTTGAGAGTGTATGTACTATTGGTCTAATGGTTAGATGCTTGCCTAGGGACAATCGGACCTACTTCAACCAATATTGTGTTGATGTTGTGGTCAGATAACTGCAAAGGGATGGTGAGGCTATGATCAACTTCATTTTTGCTGCTTGATGCAACACTTCTTTTCAGTTCTGCACACTGCCTTCAAGGCACAATTAGGAAATAGGAGACTCCAGCTCTTTTGTATTGGGCTCTTCCCTGTAACTTCAGGGCTGAGAGACCTGGGTCAGTCAGAAGACCATGCGTTCCAGTTCTACCTTTGGCTTGAAAAACCAGCTTTGGGCCAGTCACTCTCTCTCAATCCAACCCACCTCACAGAGTAGTTATTGTAGAGAAAATAGGAAGAGGATATGTTAATTCCTTGAGTTATTTATAAACAATAATAAAGGCAGTATAAAATAAATAAGCAACATACCCGTACTTTTTGGAGTATAAGAAGCACTTTTTTTCCCAAAAAAAGAGGGTGAAAATCTGGGTGCATCTTATATGCCGAATGTAGGAATACATTCGGCATATAAGGAATACAAGGAATACATATAAGGAATGTAGGAATACATTCGGCATATAATATGCCTCGGAAACCTCCTGAAATGGAGGTTTCCGAGGCTGAAAAAAGCCTCAGAAATGAAGCTTCAGGAAAAAAAGCCTCTAAACAGAGCTTCAGACAAAAAGCTTCTGAAAGGAAGCTTCAGAAAAAAAGCCTCCAAAACAGAGCTTCAGAACAGAACTTCATTTCTGAGGCTTTTTTTTTTTTTGAAGCTCTGTTTCAGAGGCTTTCAGAGGCAGGGAAAAAGAAGTTTTTTCTGAAATGGAGTTTCAGAAGTTTCAGAGGCTGAAAAAAAAAAGCAAGGCATAGAGCTCACAACCCAACAAACCCTGTTGCTAAAATTCACCTCTGGGAATAGCTGATTGAGGGTATTCCGGGAGGCTGATCCACCAGCTAATCAGCTTTTTTTCTTATTTTACTCCCCAAAAACTAAGGTGCGTCTTATACTCCCGTGGGTCTTATACTCCGAAAAATATGGTATATAATAATAGACAGAGCTTCATTCCTCAGCAGTCAGGGGAAAAGGTCACAACTGGTGTGGACAAGAGAGATTCTAACATTCCACCAGCCTCTCCTTCCAACAATCCTGATCAAGGAAGCAATTTCCACATAGGAAGTTAAAACCTTCACCTTCAGCAATATCAATAAAAGTTGCTGTTTTCTATTGCCAATAATGAGGAACTGTTGAATCTTTGAAGGCCAGCTGATGGCCGATTTTTTTAAGGGAGGGGGGGAGATAATAGGCGAAAGTGGTTTTGGGACTTCTATGTGTATTATGTACCACTGGCTGTTGTCAAATAGTGTTAAAATTATGCTGGATTGTGTCATCATGTACTGTAATTCACATACATGCACCTTTGGTATTACTCTTGATGGGAGTCCCAATTAACACTCTGATCTTGCTTCCATCTTGGGGCAGCTGGACTCTCCATGCAAAGAAAGGAACAAGGAACAGTGCTTGTCTGATCATCGGAATCACTGAATGTTCTTTGGAGATTTAATTCAGAAAGAGGACTTTAGAAGGGGAGAAAATCACTTTCTTACCCATGGAAAATTAGACAGCTGTTAATTGAAAGTTGCTTCTTCTCCTAAATGGAATAAACAAGCACGCCTAAGATAGTATCCTCAAAGGAGAAATGCAATGGCAGTAACTTTTCTGCTTTCCTTTAAAACTAAATAACATAAATGCTTGCCTTTCCTCCCATTTCTTAATAACTAAATTGTAATTGTGAACAGTCAGTCATTCTAATTGTCCAAGTTGTTTATTTATTCTATTTATATTTATTTATATTTACTTTCATCGACTTCCCAATTCCAGGGGACTGTGGGTGAGCTACAATAAGCCAAAGACACACACACAAACACACACAAAAAACAAAAAACAAAAAAAGAGCAGTTCCACTTATATCCAGCTTAATAGACAATTAGAGATTCATCGCCATTACCCTCCTCCAGATGGAACTCCAATCATTTTGGCCTGGGAAACCAAAAAAAGAGCCAACATCTAAATGCCAACTGGACCAATGCCAACCATATATTGGAGGGGATTGCTCCAGAGAGCAGAGACCACAATGGAAAAGGCATACTTCCTGGGTCCTATCAGTTGGTATCATTTCAGGGAAGGGACTTGAAGCATGTTCCTCCTATTAGAGTATGTGGAATAGATTGATACTACCCTGTGCTGTATGGGGCTTTGTAGGTATTAAGCCACACCTTGAATTGCACCCAGAATTCTGTAGGGAGCCAGTGTATTTCCCAAACTAGTGGCATTACAGAATCATATCAATGTACATCTGTAACTTCCCATGCTATGCATTCAGGACCAATTGTAATTTTTAGACAGTCTTCAAGGGCATACCCATGTAGAGAATATGAAAAAAAAAGTCCAACCAGGAGATGATTAAAGCACGAATGACAGATATTAGGTTCTTTTTGTTCAATAACAATTGGCACACAAGACAAAGTGTGCAATGGCCTTAGCTACACTAACTGTCAGACCCATCACAAGACTTGCTGATGATTCACATCAAGACCCATCACAAGAACCTTATTTGACACATCCACACCTGAAGCCCTTATAAACAGAAGAAAACTGACACTGACATCCCCTAAACTCCACTGAAGATGTTACCTAGCCTGGTAATGAAGCATTCGGAAACCAACCCATAAGCTCGGAGAATGAACCTTCACTCTCATCCTACACTTGAGCTACAGATATTTGACACAATTGCAAACACTATCAGTCAGTCCAAAGTACCCCCAAATCGTATATCTTTAAGAAGTGAGCTGCCATGTTCCTATCCTGGTGCCTGGAAGCTGGGGGGAAAGGGTTCTGGATGCAGCCAACCCTACCAAGTGGCAGCTGTGGGTTTGAGGTTTTCTGGATCCTTGGACTCAGTCTCTTTGATGGGGAAGTACAACCCCATTCAGAACCAAAAACAATAAATTTTGAATCCCAGGATCCAGAGAGTCCCAAACCCACAACTGCCACTTGGTAGGGTTGGCTGCATCCAGAACCCCTTTCCCCCCCCACCCCGCCACCCATGGCATGGAACATGGCAGCTCATTTCTGAAAGATATACAATTGAGCATCATTGATGTACTGATGATATTGAAGCCCAAGCTAATGGATCGTCTCCCCCTAAAAAACTCTATGTAGATTTTTTTTTAAGTAGGGAGAGGATAGAGTCCTGAAGCAGATTCAAAAGCTAGATTGCTCCTCCCCCACAAAGGTCAGCTGGTACTGAGCTCAGAAAAAGAATTGGTCAGCTCTCTCAACCAATAATAAGTTGAGATGAGGCGAATCTTATCTTATTAGAAACTTAATTGGCATTAAACAGCAACTGTCAGAACCTCAAGCCACCTAAGACTCAATGATTGGGTATTGGGGGACAGAACATAATCCTACAGTTTCCTATGAGCAGCTATCTTCTGACTATCACCACCCATGTCCCCTCACCACCACAATGTTCCCACCTGTTCCCAAGATCCCAACTAAATTAACTCTTCCCCACCTCTGCACTCTGTAATCTCTTCCACACACCTAATCCTAACTCTTTCACACCAAACTGGTTGTGACTAACTCTCAGGATCCTCAGCACTAACTGCCAGTCCCCTCCCCATTTATCGGCAGATCCTCCTGACCTCCTGATGGCAGAGGTTATGCCCACCTGCTTCTCTCAAGAGATACTTTGGTGGAACAGAATGCACATCAAGTCACATCCTTTCATTGAATTGGTAAATTGTGATACTTAACACTTCATACAGTATCAGATTTTTCCAAGACACAATATGAAATTGACCAGATGGGTTTGCTGATTGCGTACCTGGCTCCCTGCCACATGTCGGCTGCCCTGCCCGAGCTGCTAAGCGTGATTGCCGAGGTGGCGGTTGAGACCCCCAGGCTTATGGTCATGGGGGATTTCAACCTGCCATCTGTCGGCGAGGCGTCTGAGTTGGCTCGGGAGTTCATGGCTTCCATGACGGCCATGGACCTGACCCAATTAATTCATGAACCCACTCACACGGGAGGACACACTCTGGACTTGATTTTTGTCTCTGGTCAGTGGATAAATGATCTTGAATTAGGGGAGATAGTGATTGAGCCCTTGTCATGGTCAGATCATTCCCTTCTTAGGCTCGACTTTCTAACCACCATACCCCGCCGCAGGGAGGCGGAACAGATTAGATGGTTCCGCCCCAGGCGCCTGATGGACCCGGAGAGGTTCCAGACGGAGCTTGGGCCATTTCCTGAGGATCTGACACATGGCTCGGCTGAAGGGTTGGTGGCCGCCTGGGATAGGGCGGCCGCTGATGCTTTAGACCGAGTCGTGCCTTTGCGGCCTCTGACCCGTCGCCGAGCTTACCTGGCTCCTTGGTTCTCTGAGGAGCTTAGGGAGATGAAGCGCCGGAAAAGACGCCTAGAGAGCAGTTGGAGGTCCAGCCGTTCCGAGTCCGACCGAACACTGGTAAGAGCTCATATTAAGACTTACCTAGTGGCGATAAAAGCGGCAAAATGTACCATTTTTCCGCTCTTATTGCATCGGCAGATAACCGCCCAGCCGCCCTGTTCAGGGTGACCCGCTCCCTCCTCCATCCGGGAGCGCGGGAGGACCCCTTGCAGGGTCGTGCTGAGGATTTTGTTCAGTTTCTGCACGATAAAATCACTCAGATTCGGGATGGTCTGGTCTCCAACTGGGTAGATACAGGTGGGATGATGGAGGCCGGTCTTGAGGATGTCATCTGGGAGGAGTTTGATCCTGTTGCTCCCGAGGACGTGGACAGAATACTCAGGCGGCTGAACGCGACCACATGTTTATTGGACCCGTGTCCCTCCTGGTTGGTGCTGGCCTCCCAGGAGGTTACACGAGGCTGGCTCCAGAGGATTATTAATGCTTCTTTGAGTGAGGGTGTCTTGCCAGTTGCCTTGAAAGAGGCGGTGGTGAGGCCCCTCCTCAAGAAGCCTTCTCTGGACCCAGCTATTTTGGCTAATTATCGTCCAGTCTCCAACCTTCCCTTCTTGGCGAAGGTTGTTGAGAGTGTGGTGGCGCATCAGCTTCCTGGGTATCTGGATGAAGCTGTCTATCTGGATCCGCTCCAGTCCGGCTTCAGGCCCGGGTACAGCACGGAAACGGCATTGGTCGCGTTGGTGGATGATCTCTGGAGGGCTCGGGATAGGGGTTGCTCCTCTATCCTGGTCCTGTTAGATCTCTCAGCGGCTTTTGATACCATCGACCATGGTATCATGCTGCGCCGGCTGGAGGGGTTGGGAGTGGGGGGCACCATTTTGCGGTGGTTCTCCTCCTATCTCTCCGACCGGTCGCAGACGGTGTTGGCAGGGGGGCAGAGGTCGACCCCGAGGCGTCTCTCTTGTGGAGTGCCGCAAGGGTCGGTCCTTTCGCCCCTTCTGTTCAACATCTATGTGAAGCCGCTGGGCGAGATCATCCGTGGCTTTGGGGTGAAGTTCCATCAGTACGCTGATGACACTCAGCTGTACTTCTCCACCCCAGGCCACCCCAACGATGCCGTGGAAGTGATGTCCCGATGCCTGGAGGCCGTGCAGATCTGGATGGGGGGCAACAGGCTCCAACTCAACCCCTCCAAGACCGAGTGGCTGTGGCTTCCGGCATCCCAATATGGCCAGTTGACTCCATCACTGACCATTGGGGGCGAGTCATTGGCCCCCACGGATAGGGCTCGCAACTTGGGCGTCCTCCTGGATGCACGGCTGTCTTTGGAGGAGCATGTGACGGCCGTGGCCAGGGGGGCTTTTTATCAGGCTCGCCTGATACGCCAGTTGCGTCCCTATCTAGATCAGGATTCCGTACGCACAGTCACTCAGGCACTCGTCATTTCCCGCCTGGACTACTGCAATGCTCTCTACATGGGGCTCCCCTTGAGGTGCACCCGGAGGCTCCAACTGGTGCAGAATGCGGCCGCGCGGGGGATTATGGGAGCAAGGGGGCGCTCCCATGTGACACCTCTCCTGCGTGAGCTGCATTGGCTTCCGGTGGTCTTCCGGGTGCGCTTCAAGGTGTTAGTGACCACCTTTAAAGCGCTCCATGGCATAGGGCCTGGGTACTTGCGGGACCGCCTTCTGCCACCGATAGCCTCCCACCGGCCAGTTCGCTCCCACAGAGAGGGACTCCTCAGGGTGCCGTCGGCCAGACAATGTCGGCTGGCGACACCCAGGGGGAGAGCCTTCTCTGTGGCAGCACCAGCCCTCTGGAACGATTTGCCCCCGGAGATCCGTACGATACCCGATCTCCGGGCTTTCCGCCGTGCCCTAAAAACTTTTTTATTTCGTCAAGCTGGGCTGGCGTAACCCCCCCCCCTCTCTTTTTTAAGCTTAAAGTTTTATGGGTTTTAAATTTTAATTGCCTATTGGGTTTTTAAATTTATTGGGCCAAAATTATTTAATTCTTTTATTAATATTTTAAATTTTGTATTGGAGTGTTTTTTATTCTTGGCTGTACACCGCCCTGAGTCCACTAGGAGAAGGGCGGTACATAAATTTAAATAAATAAATAAATAAAAAATAAAATCTTCTGTTGGAGAAAGTTTTTTTTAAAAAAAATATTCAACTGTTATTACCATATTTAAAATATATATTTCTTGAAAGTGCAGGAAAATCACACATTATGTTAGATGTTAGAGATCTAAGGATCTTCAGTATTCACTCTCAGAAAATTGTGTACTAAGAATGTACATAAAGATTTTTCTAATTTTATCCAGAAATTCCAAATTCATTCCATATTACCCTTCTTCTTCATTGTTTCCAGAAAAGAGGTTCTTATCCTTGTCTTTTCATAAGGAATTTCAGGATTCTAGAATTTCACAAGGAATTCTAAGAAAATAAAACACTGAATTGCCAAGCTCTTGGAAAAGAACAAAAATAACAGGATGGATTCCATTCCATTCCATGTTGGTTTATCCTCTTCCTTCTCCTTTGTATCTCAAAGCAACCCATTTTACAGTGTTTATCATCTATTTGATAGGAACTTTCCCCTTTAGTCTGCTTTTGTTTATTTGATAACTGGATGTTAAAATGAGGTGAACAATTAAGAATTTACATGCAGTTGCAATTCAGGCACTCTTGAATCTTCCTCCTTTTCCTCCCTCCTTCCCTTCTTTTTAATCAATTTTGTTTATTTGTTTGCAGGAAAGTAAACATTCAATGAATGTTTAGGGAAAGAACATTCTGCGGGCATCTTTCTTCAGCAGAAAGAAAACAGTCGAGCAACACTATTCTGTTTCTTTTCTCATTATTTATAGGAGACTTCCTGAGGGCTGAGTTAAATTGCCATCCACAATCCTTGAACTGTCAGAAAACTATCACATGTAATTGGGTGCCTCGACTGGTAATCCCCCTTCTGCCATAGGCTTGATGTCAGGAAATTGTTTCTATGTGGCCAGGAAAATGGGTTGGTCCCTTCCTATCAAACATCATCACCAGATGTTGATAAACCTTTCACCTTTAACTCTCCTTAATGTGGTTTGGAGCTGGGAGGGGAAGGGAGGGTAGTGGAACACTCCCTGAGTTCAGAAGCAACCTGAACAATCAGTTAACAGGCATATGGGAAAAGGTGACATGAAGAGCAGAAGGACAGATTCCTCTTTCTTGTGGACCTTTTCCTTGAGCAAGACCCCCCCCCCTCCTGATGCTCTTCTGACTGACCTAGGTCTTTCAGCCCTGGTGTACACGGAAGAACCCAATACAAAAGAGCTGGAGTCTCCTATTTTCTAATTGTGCCTGGAAGGCAGTGTGCAGAATCAGAAAGGAGTGTTGCACCAACAACAAAAATGAAGTTGATCATACTCCCACCAACCCTTTGCAGTCATCTGACCACAACATTAACACAATGTTGGGTGAAGTAGGTCCAATTGTCTCCTTGACAAAACCTATGTAAGGATCATTGGAAGAACTTGACTTGGATTCCAGTACAGCTGGGAATGGTGGAAGGCTGCCTCCAGTATGGTCTGGCAGCTTCATATTGGATGAAGGCAACATGGTGAGGACCTAGAGGGGAAAAAGAGATTGTTGAATCATGTTTGTGCCTCAGTTTGATGCAGGTCCATTTTTTAGATTTTTCGTATTCCTGTGTCCATGAAGATAATGGTGTACCTATTCATGAAGAGAACATGGTGCCTAATCACCAGGAGAGAAATTTTAAACAATTCACCCACTGCATTAAATCTTGATATAGGTATGTAGTCAGAGGTACTATCAATATCAATATCAATAAAGTTGGTGTATGAGAGGACAACTGAAAAGTGCATATTGATAGTTTTTCCCACAATAACAACCCATATTAGCCAGTTGGATCTAGTGGTTAAGGCATCAAGCAAGAAAATGGGAGATTATGAGTTCAAGTCCCACTTTAGCCATGAAAGCTGGTGGGTGACTTTGGGCCAGTCACTCTGTCTCAGCCCAAGCCACCTCACAGGGTTCATCTTATGGGGGAAATAGGAAGAGGAGTGTATGTTGGCTATGTTAGCTGCCTTGTGTTAGCTAACATCATAAAGATCTTAAAGAAAAAGACTTATTAGGTTGTTGTTGTTACTTGAAGAATTAGAAAGAAATAATCATTGGTTTGCCTGTTAGTTCATTGAGATCAATGAGAAACTAAATGGGGAAAAAATTAAGAAATGAAATCACCATATAAATTAACACCATGCACTATAATCTGAAATAGAAATATATATCAACTGATATTAGTTTCAGCTTTTGAAAATTGGTATTTCAGCACTGTGGTTTAATATTAATTAAACATTAATCTTGAATTAATGCAATCCAATTAATGCGGTGCAATGCAGTACAATGCAGATCCACACAACCAACAGTTACCTAATCTCCTTTTCAACAGCACTTCTGGAGCAAATGCATATGTATCAGCAGATGCTTGAGAAAGAAGCCTTAAGTTATTGCTGCACATAGGACTATTGGCAAATACCCTTCATGGTCTTTGGGACCCATTTACATACTGCCTTGCAATGTTATCTGTTGACAGCTTCTAATAAAGTAAGCAAACTAGTGCCATGTAGACATACTCTCTGTGCCTTAGATAGCCAATCATTTATTGCATTACTGGAACTAATTTTAATAATAGCAAAATAAGTGAATTTTGGAAGAGTGTTGTGACGCTGAAGATAGGTTAGATGATCTCTCCCATCATCTTGCAATCCTACAGCTTCACCTGTTTGGTAGTCATTCTACTTTAATCTGCTTTGATTGGACCTCACTTCAGTGCCCATCTTAAGTATTGTTAGGCACCACACCTTCAGACAAACTGGACCAGGTTGAAACAACAGTAATAAAGATGAACAGGAGAATAAAACCTAATTCCTGTGAGAGAAGGTTGAAGGAACTGGGTAGGTTTGGTCATGAGAAAAGATTGCTGAGGGGATGGGGGAATCAGAGCCTCTTGTATCCTTCAAATAATGTCTTACAGAAGAAAGTCAAAGACTGTTTTCTCTTGTTCCTGGATGCAAAACCTGGAATAATGAATTTAAGTTACAAGAAGATTAGGACTAAATCATAGGGGGGGGGGGGAGCTTCTTGATAGTAAGACCAGATCAACAGTAGAAACAATGACATACATTGTCCTGTTCATTGCTTGTATTCTGACTGAAGGCAGACATTAGATTTCTGCACTAAGTAAGAGGTTAGGAGTATAGCCTAAGAGCCCCTCCCAGCTACACAATTCTTCTACTTGTCCACCATATTTTTTAAGCCAAAAGAAAAATAACATTGGGAAACGAATCCACACATCTCCAGCATCATCTTCAATTTACTCATTGGCCTTTATTCACTCAGTTTTAGACAGTATATTCCCAAATTACTTGTAGCAAGTAATTTAATGGATCAGACTTATTTAAATGATACCTAGATCTTAATTTTGAAGATTAAGGCTATGATTCTAATGAGAATGAAATATATTCCACTTAATAAGTGTTCAATCCAACAAATGAGTGATAGCCATCAATTGCTAACTGAAGATCCATTCACAATAGACAGGGTTTTTTTTAATTCCTCTCTTAGCCTATACTTTATGTATTACAAAACCCTTTTAGGCTTTACTGATAGATGAGTCACCAACTATGTTTCTGCATACAGATGATTTGAGAAGTATATTACATAATACTTGTCTATATAAGTGAGAAAAGTGGTTTATAAGAGAAACTATGATTTTTGTCAATCTTACCTGACAGCAGTGCTCCAGGTTCAGATAATTGCATCCAAATATTAACAGAATTAATTCCCCATAACTTAATTAAATAACTGCAGCATGTTCAGCTGGATGTGGGGAATAACACTGCAGCCTCTTATCTAATTTTTTGTTGATAAGACTCTGGATCTCTACTGATATTATCAGGCATACAATATAACTTCTATTGTTGCCAGAAACCACTGAATCAGCACAAGTCTGGGATGGAGAGTGACACCCCAGTGCTCAGAATGTTCAGTGGAGCTTCAGGATGAATTACGTCTATCACCAATATACAAAGCTGTTCCAGAGCTGAGTTTCAAGAACCAGAGGAATGGCAAAGTGGTTTAGATGAACTTAACAATATGTGGACACCTGTGGTTAGTACAGAGTGCTTGTTACTAAATAAGCATAGGTCACTGCTAACTTCATCAAAAGCATAATGAAAGCATGGGGAGCAGGATAAAGTAATTGAAACACGAAGTGGGAGTAAAATAGGAGGAAATTCAAAATAGCATGAGCCACAGTGGCACAGTGGTTAGAGAGCAGTACTGCAGGCTACTTCTCCTGATCACAGGCTGCAGGCAGTTGGCAGTTCGGGTCTCACCGGCTCAAGGTTGACTCAGCCTTCCAGCTTCTGAGGTCATTAAAATGAGGACTCAGATTGTTGGGGAAAATATGCTGATATTGTAAATGGCTTAGAGAGTGCTGTAAAACCATTATGAAGCAGTATATAAGTCTAAGGGCTATTGCTATTGCTATAGCATAGCAGGCATGAGAAGGAACCCCTTTTAGAAACTTCAATACAAATCCCTGTAAAGAACATGGCATTATGCAGTGGTCCAGACCAAGACTCTTAGCCATGATATATATTTTACAGAGATACAAGATGTGCTGCAGAGCATTAATTTGACTCAGGAGAAGAAAGAACTAGGCAAAGCTCTACTAGAGCTTTGGTCTTGTGAACCAACATTCCCAGATGGAACAGTAAGTTCCCATTAGTGGCACATTCTGGCACCCATTCCCATATAAGGCTTTTGAGGTAGAACACTTAATCCAATATTGATATGATAGATAAAAGAAGCAGCAATGACAAGCCTTTCCCATCTCCAAGACTTCAATAGAGCCATTAAATCTAAAGGAACCCAAATCCCATAGTTGTAATGCAAGACAGGACTGTTCCACAAATATCGCTTATTTCCTCCCCCCCCCCTCCCCCCCGGATAAATAAAACACAAAGAGTACATTATAAATCAATATTATAAATAATTTGTTTCAGCTTATAATTTAAAGAATGCCAAAGCAATTTGGAAGCTGCCTTTCAGTTTTTTGGGAAGTTCTCCACACAGATGAATGTCCAGAGATTTAATTGTCATCTTATTAGAAATGATATATAAAGGAAAGGCGAAGACAGGAAGGCATGGTTTTCGTTATAAGTGCATCACTAGCAAAGTAACAGCCAATTTTTCAAAGTGCGCTTAAGAGACTTTACTTGGGAAAAGTCTTTTGAGGCTCATGAAAATGAGCTGCACATCATCATTTTTACATAATCCTCATCCATAATGTCAAGACTTGTGTGGGATTTCTCCATAAACCTTTTTGAAACTGCAAACGGTTGCCACCCAGACTTGATTAGTATAACCAGCCTTCCCTTCCCACGTACTATTTGCTTTCTTGGAAGGAAGGAAGGAATTCTTTTATTTATTTATTTATTTCTGCAAAACTTGAAGGACCATCAGGCAAACCAATGTTAGACGGGAAATTGAATGGGATTTGTTAAGGATATTGTTGTTGTGTAACAACTAACAGAGTAAAGCGCACAGAGAAACGTTTTTGAGAGCACTGAGATAGAGATACATACAAACTGGTGTTATCAAAAGTTTTCTTTATAATGGGAAATAAACAATCTCGTAGTCTTCTAAACAGTCCAAGTCTTTACCGGTTAACTCTAAACAAACTCTTACCAAACAAACAGTAGTTGGTTCACAAACCCCGGATGGTAGCAGATCCACCCACACATGCACGCAATGGCAGCTTATCATCTACTGAACCTTTTACAGTACCGTGCTTAAATACATTGTTAAATTATAAGTAATTATAGCATGACTCAGCATTACAGCATGATGCAGCATTAAAACTTAAAGTCACAGAACACATATATTGCCTGGACAACTGTTAGGCCCAGATCATATCCTAACAGGATTGCACTGGGTGGGGAAGGCTTTTTTTTTTATTATTTGATTTATATGCCGCCCTTCTCCGGAGACTCAGGGCGGCTTACAATGCATTAAGCAATAGCCTTCATACTTTTGTATATTTTATACAAAGTTATCTTATTGTCCCCACAAACTGGGTCTTCATTTCACCTACCTTAGAAAGGATGGAAGGCTGAGTCAACCTTGAGCCTGGTGGGATTTGAACTTGCAGTAATTGCAGGCAGCTGAATGTTAATAACAGTTAATAACACTGCTTTAGTCTGCTAAGCCACCAGAGCTCTGTTTAAAATATACAGTCCAATTCTCAAACATAATAAACCCTTTAAAAGCACATAAAGAGAGAATTAAATGTTGAATGTTGGTGAAGTTACATTTTTAATGCAAAGGTAGCTGCTGGAGAAGAGGTATGTTGTGAATATAGGCTGCGACCTCATCTCATCTTAAATACTTTTATACACTTTTTATGCTTCCCCAGTCATGAATATAATAACACTGAGCAGATCTGATGACAAGAGTGCACAGTTTCATTTTCATATGATCCTCCCTATGAATGTGGGAGAGGCAACACATTTCACTTATCACCATATATGCTAGAAGTCTTATTGTCTGCAAGTGCTATTCAGCAAGCATTTTACACTAATCATTCTCAAGCAGCCTGTAGTTTCCCTATAACACAATAAGTTTAGGAATAGGATTCAGTCTTGCTTTCTGTGTGTGAATTGCTTGATCTATTCTACTATGTAAATCTAAATCATAGCATATGAACACTCCAAAAGGGAATATTCCATCTGATTTGTGGGAGAAAATAATCTTGCTGCAGTGGATCCCATTTGTATATTTGAGAAGGCATGTTAGAAGAAGTAATTGTTAATGCTTGTTAAAGCTGGTAGGCAGTAAAAATAGCAGCACATAATAGGTAGAGCTATTATTCCTAACTTTGGCCCAGTGTCCTTTGCAACAACACTAAGACCATTTAAGCGCTGCCTTAAGACTTACCAGTAATAGGAATGATTTTTACTTAGCTTCTATTTGAATCTAAAGTAAGAAAACTGTGGCTGCCCTAAGCCACTATCTCTATCCACCGATTAGTCTATCATTCATGTGGGAAAAATGCATTAGTGTAATTTAATTTCGAGACTGTCAAAACCAACTAAGGTGAGGGATACAGTCAGCAGAGTGCTGGTAAATGTTAAAGAACTGGCTGTGGCCCAGCTGTTCTCTCTTACAAAGTTCTACAAAGTTTAACAATCAACTCCCACAAGCCGCTGCAAGCTGCCTCTAGCATCCTGTAATGGAAGCAGATCACGCATGGATGCATACTAGAAATTTAGAGATTCATTTTCTGGACTTGTTGCTGTAGACCCATGGTTTCTGGGCCACTTCATTCTGGAACAGACTAAGTTATTGGATGGTAATGGCAGACTAATTAGCTTGGAAAGGAAGAAGACCAAGAGCCATAGCAATTAGAGGTAGGAGGGTCACACTGAAATTTTATTTCAGTTATTAATAAAAGTACATTCAATAAAGCAAATAGTACAAAACTTTTCCCCAGCAACAAGAATTGTTGGCAGCCATTTGTGTGTGAAGCTTACACATAATGTAGCAAAATGTTACTAATTTGGGGAAAATAAATTTATCTTGATTATTTAACACTGCAAATAAAAATTACAGAGTGCCCTGGAAATTTAAATAAAAAAAGGATAATCAACTGGTGGTGTATATTCCAGTAAAATTGGCAATACAGAAGAAAATACAATACAGAAGAAGAGCAAGGAGTTGGACTAGAAGACCTCCAAGGTCCGTTCTAACTCTGTTATTCTGTTCTGTTCTTGTTTCTGACCTAGGCTTCCTGATATAGTAAAATTAGTCCCAAAAACCTCTTTTTATTTTAATGGCTGTTAACTGTCCCATGTTCCTCCCCAGCCTCCTCACTGTCCGACTCAGTTGCCAGCTCCACAAGAGAATGTTTATGCAAATGTTTAAATTTAGCAGTTTCCAAAGAAATGGATTCAATATTTAACAATGTTTATGAAACCTTCTTCTTCCATAGGTATATATATTTATCTACCCTTTGTTTTCCTTTCTGGAGAAAAATAAGGCAAACTCAGAGTGCATTGATTGAACCAATGTACTATCATTCCATCTTCTAGTCTTCCTCGAATGGAGCGAATGAAAATGGAACTTTATAAATTTATGCCCAGAAGCAAAAAGAAAAAGAAAAGAAAGAGAGAAGAAAAAAAGAACAGAAGAGAAGAGAAGAGAAGAGAAGAGAAGAGAAGAGAAGAGAAGAGAAGAGAAGAGAAGAGAAGAGAAGAGAAGAGAAGAGAAAAAAGTGGGGACACCCTGACTCTATAACAGGGGTCTCCAACCTTGCAATTCTGGGAGTTGAAGTCCACAAGCGTTAAAGTTGCCAAGGTTGGAGACCCCTGCTCTATAATTCATGCATTGCACAAAGACTCCCAAATGGATGAGTTTCGGTCATGAGGCCACTTCTGCCATCTTGTGCTTTTTTTATTGTGACGCACAACTGCCAATGTAAGCTGGCTGTGGAGCCTAGCAAACTCCTGCTATTCTTTGCTTAAAAATCATTTTCTAAGCATCTTTAAAATGACTCCATGGTCCTTTTTCAACTGTTTGTTTTTCTTTCTCAGATATACTTGCACCCTCTCATGAAATAAGACAGATTGCAAAAATTTCATTACTTTTCCCTTCATCACATTTCACCATAGTTTTTCTTTTCAGGAAGCAAATACTGTTTCTCAGTTCTGCCACCTTACTCTTTAGAATTCACTGAAAGCTAAACCAAACCAAGAAGTACTCAGTATTTCCTTCCCTTCAAGATGGAGGGAGTTCTCCTTCAAGGCAGTTTCCCCATTGCTGATACTCCTGAATTTCAAAAATGAATAAAGTAAGACCCAGCTTCTTTCCATTCCTTTCCACCACAACATCGTTCTTGCAGATGGACTTTTCAAAGCAGACGGAAGATGGTTCTCATCCAGAAATTAAAATCAAAAACAGTGAAGCACAAATCCAGCAGTTAATCAAGGCAAACAGCACAACACAGCCCAGTACAATAGCTCATTTGCTAACCTTCTGAGTCGCATATTGGTTAATAGGTCAGAATTTATTGATCAGGTTGGTTAAGCTTCCATTTCCACTCCTCTTACTCCTCCTTACCAATTGCCTCTTCATGAAGAGTCATAATCTCTGTCCCCTCTCTTCCTCTTTAAGATATATTTGGGGTGGAGTAGTGATGGAGTAGTGGAGTAGTGGAGTAGTGGTGGCTCAGTGGCTTAGATGCTGATCTGGTCAATTAGAAAGGTCAGCAGTTCAGCTGTTTGAATCCCTAGCACTGTGTAATGAAGTGAGCTCCCATTACTTGCCCCAGCTTCTGCCAACCTAGCAGTTCGAAAGCACGTTAAAAATGCAAGTAGAAAAATAGGGACCACCTTGGTGGGAAGGTAACAGTGTTCCATGCACCTTTGGCATTTAATCATGCCAGCCACATGACCACACCACCATTGTCATCATTCAGCGTTGGCTCTTCAGCTTAGAAACAGAGATGAGTACCGCCCCCTAGAGTCGGGAATGACTAGCACGTATGTGCGAGGGGAACCTTTACCTTTAGTGAACTCTGCATGCCAGTGATTTTTTGAACATGTGTGCTGAGTTTCACAAAGATAGGACAAAGGGGAAAAAAGAAGAAAGGGATAGCCAATTACATGTATTAGTTATTAAGTCCGGAGGTAAAGTATGTGTGGAGGAGTGAGCCTATTGAGGTAGTGCCCTATTCTTGTTTCCTGGGAAGGACATATAAAGAATTATGGGAGCAAGTGCTAAGAGTGTAGAATCCTAACAAAGTCACCCAAGGTGTGAAGATACCCCAGCTGCCCAGTTAAAGCAAGTAGGCACCTATATTGGCAATAATAAAATAGGAAGATTCTGGAGGTGGAAGATCACTTCAGTGACAACAATAAAGGCTCTTATTGCATACAGCGCTGGAGAAATCAAAGGTTAAACCCTTTTGTATTTTACTAAGAAAATAATGCAGATAGAAAAGGAAATAATGATTGACAGTATTGTGCCACATGTAAGGCCTCTCAAGTTGGATGACACTCAACAATCTACAAGGAAGCAGCTAGGATCCTTTGGAATACTAATGCTGTTTATGATGTGGCTAGATTAAATCTTTCAAGACATCTAATTGTTGAAGTTGCCATGCAGGAAAAGAAGATCTGAAGCTGCAGGAATAGATAATCTTTATTTAGCAACCACAATTGGGACCAGCAACTCAATTGTTAAAGCAAAGTGGTTGCTAAGTAAAACCATGACCATGCTTACGATCTTACTTCAGCTTTCCTTTGCTTTACAACCTGAGGAAGTCATAAATGTGATGATTGGCTGCAATGTTACTTTTCATTACCACCATAATTCTGGATAATTGTGCACATGGAACTTAAGATGCATCAACACAGTGAAAGATGAAATGGATCAACTTCATATTGACATTTTAGGCATCACTGCATTGAGACGGACTGGAATCAGATATTCTCAATCAGATCACATGGTTTACAACTTATGATATAATCAAAAAGGATGTTGTTTTCATAGTTAGAAAGTGGATACAACAACATTAATTGACTACAATGCAGTCAATGATTGAATAATAATAACTAGATTTTGTTGACAACTGTTTAAAATGACATGCAGGTTTACGCTCCAACCACTGAAGCAGAAGAGGAAGAAGCTGATGGGTTTTATGATCAAATTCAATTTGAAACTGACAGAACAGGTAGATAAGACTTGTTTCTTGAGATTGGAGACTGGAATGCCGATGGAGTACATAAAAATTGAATTGGCTGTATTATTGGTACAAGAAGATAAAATAGTTCAATTGCAACAGCAAATACATGGCTGACAGATCACAAACTGATCAAGGCAAGTTCCCAGTTAAGCTAAAGTGGAAGGGAAAAAATGAGTTTCATTGTATTACCTTGAGCATATACCCAACAGTTTCAACAAGAACCACAGGAATCACTGAAGACCTGAACTTCATTGATAGAACCAGAGGAACTGTGAAATGAACTTAAATGTTAATGATGAATTTGAAAAAGAGATTGTCAAATATCAAGGAATGGAAGAGAGTAAACTGGATGTCATTAAAAATTGTGTAAATTGCAAAGAACAGAAAAGACAAGAAATATAAAAATTTTAGGACACAACAAAGGTTTTCATAGAGCTGTCAGAAGAGATAAGCAGCAGTATTACAACAACTCTAAAGACACTGAAAAGGGGGGGAAAACATGGAAAAATAAGGCAAATCTTTAAAAAGTTTTTTGAATTCAACAAGAAGTTCCAATCTTGAATTGGTAAGCTAAAGAATGCCAATGGACAAATAATAACTGATTCAAAGATCAAGAAAGATGGAAAGAGTATTGAAATATTGTATAATAGAGGTATCAACATCCAAGATGCCTTAGAAAAGATTCCTTAATAGGAATTTCTCCTTAATAAGAACTTCTAGTAGTAGAAGTAAGTACTACATATCCAGGCAAGTAAGCAGAAGGAGAATCAGTAAAGGTTCTAACCAAGCTATGCCAGCAAATCTGTAAAATGACCAAAAAAAGGAAACCTAACAGAGTATGCCAACTATCTTACAATATCCTTAATTTCACATGCCAGCAAAATATGGTTTAGGATTATCTAACCAATAAACCCCTATATGGAAAGGGAGATGCCAACAGTCAAACTATCAAAAAAGACCTAGAAACACAATACATCATTACTGATGCATGCTGAATAATTCAACAAACCAAAGAATATCAAAAAGAGCCAAAAAGGCCTTCAATTGTGTTGATCATGCTGAGCTGTAGAATGTGTTTAATAAAATGGGAATTCCCAAATATTTCACTGAGTTAATGTGAAACCAGTACACAGGTCAAGAAGCCATAGAGTGAGTGGAGAATGGCAAAACAAAATGTTTCCTATCTATGGAGATTCTCAGTCATCCAGGACATGGTTGTCTCAAAGGTGCTTTTTCAAGAGACTGTGTTCCATGGTGAAGGGACAGAAGGCAGAAAACATCCAAGAAGGCTCCATTCAGTGGTGGGATTCAAGTAATTTAACAACCGGTTCTCTGCCCTAATGATTTCTTCCAACAACCAGTTTGTCAAACTGCTCAGAAAATTAACAACCGGTTCTCCTGAAGTGGTGCGAACTGGCTGAATCCCACCACTGGCTCCATTTGTTCTATGCAGGTGACCCTGAGGACACAGACAAACCTCCAAGTGGCCTCAACAACTCTCTAAAAGAATGTAAATGACCATCAGTCTGCAAGGAGTATAAATCCTTCCATTCCCCACCATCCAGTTGCAGCTGAAGAAGCTTCTTGGATGAGAAGCGAAACTTCTTGTAAGAAAAACAAAAAGGTCTGTATGATTAAATGGGCACAGAATTTTGATCAACCAGTAATGTTAGAAACATGGGAAAAGATCTGGGTCCAGAATGTTAAATTTACGCAAGCACAGAACCTAAGGGAAAATTTTTACAAAATGTTTTATAGATGGCATTTAGATCCCAAAAAATTATCACGTATGTATCCAAATGTTCAACCTAAATGTTGGAGGTGTGATTGTTTGGATGCAACATATTTTCATATTTGGTGGACATGCAGGAAGTTGAAACCATTTTGGATTAAACTTTGGTGGGTGATGCAGAACATTTTGAAGAAGAAGTTGGAGTTTTCTCCTCAGTTCTTTTTGTTGGGAATAGTCAAGGGCTTTTCAGTAATTGATACTAGGTTAATATTGTATATGATTTCTGCAGCCAGATTACTGATAGGTCAATATTGGAAGAAAGACAAAGTGCCTACCATAGAGGGATGGATATTGAAGATGTCTAATCTGGCAGAGATGGCAAAAATTTCTGCATACCTAAAGGAAAGGACCCATGAAGCTTTTGTTAAGGAATGGAGGAAATGGGTTGACTACATGAAGAAGAAATATCAAAGCAAGAAATTTCAATTAGTGCTCAGTTGAATTAGAGTTAGAATGTATTTAAGTAAATGTATGGATAGTTACGTGGTTTATTATTATTATTAAACTGAAGAATTTATAATTGATGTATAGTTTAAAATTTAAGATCACTAAATGTTAGTATACTTAAATAATTGTATGAAAGGTATAGTTATATGGTTAATTATCATTATTAAAATGAAGAGTATATAATTGAGGTATAGATTAAATTTTAAAGAGAATGCATTAAGCTTATTTAGCTAAATTGTCTTAATTTTTAAATATGTGAATGTTAGAGAAGTGTTAATAGTTAATAGTTTCTTATGCAAAGGGATCTCGCCTTTAAAGAATGTTGAATATGATAAGATTAATGTTTGTCAAATAGCGGAAGTCAAGGGAGGGGGGAGGGATAGAAGGGATAGGGTGGGGGGGTGGGAAAGGGAGGGGGAAGGGGGGGTTTTCATATTATAAAATGTAATGTAAAACTTTTTCAATAAAAAAAAAAAAAAAGAAAAACAAAAAGGTCCAGTTACCTCTTGAAAAAGCACCTTTGGGACAGTTGGTCCAGAATGCAGCTGCACGAGCTGTCATGGGTGCACTTAGATACACCCACATTACACCAATTCTCTGCGAGCTGCACTGGCTTCCTATTGGTCTCCGGGCACAATTCAAGGTGTTGGTTATTACCTTTAAAGCTCTACATGGCTCAGGGCCAGGCTATCTTTGACACCACCTTCTACCGCATAGCTCCCAGTGACCGGTAAGATCCCACAGAGTTGGTCTCCTCCTGGTCCCATCAGCTCAATAATGCTGGCTGGCGGGCCCTCCCTGCTGGCTGGCGGGCCCTCCCCTGTGGCTGCCCCAGCTCTCTGGAGCCAGTTACCTCCCGAGATCCAGACTACTCCCACCCTATTGGCCTTCCGGAAAACGGTGAAGACCTGGCTTTTCAGGCAGGCCTGGGGCTGTTGATCTCGCTGTTACAATCTTGTGAGATCCGGCCATGAATGGTGTGCATGGACTTTTAATGTTTTTAAAATGTTTTTATAATGTTTTTTAATAATTTTCCTATGTTCTTTGTTGTATTATTTTTTGCTGTAAGCCACCCAGAGACCCTTGGGAGTTGGGCGGCATAGAAATTTGATAAATTAAATTAAATTAAAATTAAAATGTTTCCTGTTTGCCAGAGGAGTGAAATAAGACTGTACAATATACTCTGCCATTAGTTATTCAGTCTCCATGTGGAACATATATTGAAGGAAGCTGGATTAGAAGATGACGAGCATGGTTTTAAAACTGGAAGAGGAAACATCAATAACCAGTGCTCTGACAGTTAAATATGCAAAAGATCTGCAAACTGTAATAATGAAAATCAAGGTTCACAGTTAAAAATGGGATTAAGTTTAAATATAAAGAAAACCAAATTAATGACAAATGCAGCAGCCAGCCTTAGAATTCACAATATAGATACTGAAGTGATAGTGTTGTGGCCCATCAGCAGCCTGTGCAGCTGATTCCGACAACGAGAAGGCTGGTGTGGTGCTCTGCCAGCAGCCTGTGCAGCTGGCGCTCGAGTCGGACAGTGAGGAGGCTGGAGAAGATGTGGTGCCAGTGGCAAGGATTCAGCCAGAACCTCCAGAAGCTCCTTTAAGTGAAGAGGACGAAGAGGAGGAGCCTCTTCTCAATGCATGGGCACGCAGAGCTGCCAAAAGGCAGGAGTGGCTCCTCAGGAGGAGGTCTCCTCGAGAGTAAGGCTTGGGGCTAATTGGCCACTCCTTAGCCTATTTAAGGAGGAATGCCACTTGCAGCAAGCTGTAGGGAACAACTTTAGTTCAATCTCCTTCATGTCTGGATTCTCTGCAAAATTGTTTCTGGACTTATTGCCAACTCTAGTAAGACTATGATTACCTTATCTTAGAATTCTGGTAGGCTGTTAAGACAGTTTAGTAACAGCCTTTGGTTGATAAAGACTAAGTTATTTGAGTAAAATAAGCTTTGTATAGAGTTTGTGTGTGCTGCATTCTTTGGGGTCTGTAGCTGGGGCAGAACAGATAGATACTTTTTAGGATTTGCTGTCTGGGTAAAGGAACCAGCAATCAAAATGACTTATGACCAGTTTTCACACTTACAACTGTTGTAGAATCTCCACGGTCATGTGATCAAAATTCAGGCATTTGGTAACTGCAATGTATTTGTGACAGTTGCACTGGACTAAGATCACCATATCTAACCTTCCCAGTTGACCTCTGACAAGCAAAAGTCCACGGGGGAAGCCAGATTTGCGTAACAACTGCATGATTCATTTAACAACTGTGATAAAATGTCATAAAATGGGACACAACTCACTTAACAACTGTCTTGCTTAGCAATGGAAATTTTGAGCTCAGTTGTGGTCATAAATTGAGGACTACCTATATTATGACTATAATCAATCCCATGTACTATCTTAGCATGATATTACTCATTCCCCAAATGCTTTTTTTTCTTGTGCAATCATTCAGTCACTTCCAACTGTGATCTGATGCACATTATTTCCCAGGATCGTCTGTCAATAACCACTCCTCTGAGTTCTTGCAAATCTCATAATGTTTGTTCAAAGACAATTTTGCCTCATGAGTCAGCTGAAATTTCTGTTCTGCCTTTACATACACAGCTCTATCCTGCAAGAAAGAAGACCTGCTTCTTAAAAAAAATAGAATGCATTTTGGTCATTAGGTCCTATTATTGAACAGTTCTGATACCTTTTATTCCTTCCAACCCAACTGAATGTTGGAGATAAATTATATAAAGGTACTCAGAATTCTGCTTGTCTGCTGAATCACTGTCTCAAAAAGGAACAAAACGGGAACAAATCTGGTAAGATGGGAGAAGCTGTCAAACAAAATAGCAATAGCACTTAGACATATATACTGCTTCACAGCCCTTTCTAAGTGGTTTACGGAGTCAGCATATTGCCCTCAATAATTTGGGTCCTCATTTTGCTGACCTTGGAGAGATGGAAGGCTGAGTCAACCTTGAGCCAATTAGGAAGTATTGAATTTGAAATGGGCTGGATCTAAGTTGGATCAGAGGAGAAGAGCATTCCAGAAAAAAACGGTCCAGAAAATAAATATCTCTCTAGAAGAGACACAAGGCCCATTCTTAAATTCTTCCTTCCTCATCCCAGTCATTTGACTCATAGATCACTCTATGCTCCCCAGTGTGCACATATACACAAATGTACAATACAACCAGAAAGGAGAAAACATAGGCAGCTACAACATTATTACTTTGTTGCAAAGAACAAAACACAGAGACTTCCTGTGTTCATTGCTGGTATGAATTTCAGAAACTCTTGGGATTATTTTATTCCAAAAGACATCAAATAAAATGCATATAAATAAAATACAGTTGGATAGCTGTGGTTAAAAACTCTGAAAGTTTAACATATAATAAGCTATATATGATCAGCTTTTAAAAATTATTTGTACACATCCTGACTAAAGGATCACTAATGAATATGCTTATGTGTAAAATGTACATTTAAAAAGCATTGAAACATTTGTGTATATTTTAATCAGACTAATCATCGTTGAGAATTTCAAGTTTTTTAAATCATTAGTTAATTCTTTAAATAATTTTGCCTCTAGAATTAACAAGCATTTGCTCTCAATTTTCAAGACTAAATGAAAATAATTGAAAAGCAATTATGTGATCCTTTGATATTAATTATCACTGCTATACAGAGTGCCAATGGGTATGTACAGTCCTCATTTCATTTAGCAAAATTTGTTTCTTAGTTTCAGCTTCAAGTTAGTCGGGTTTCTTCTTTGCCTTTTTTGTCTCTCTCTCTTTTAAATATATTTTGGAGGAAAAGATGCAACAGAATGTGTTAGCTTAAAGTAGTGGTGACAACTACACAGTTATTGAGATGCCACTCAAGACCATTGCAGTTTGAAAGGGAGGATCATAATACTAGTCTTTCCAGAACACAATCATGTTGTTTTTGAAAATCCAAAGAAAACATGACTTTCTAGGGGAACAGGGCAACAGAACATCAATGTTTTCCCCACAAATAAGCAGCATTGTTAAAAAAAAAAACACCTGATTGGGATAATATGCAGTTTCTCATGAATGCTCTTTTGTGGGGTGTAAACTGCCTGGACATTTATCTGATTTCATGCATTCATTGACACTGCCCTTTTTCGTAGCTTGTCTTGGTTTCTAATTCTGAAATACCCATCACCTTGAAACACATTCATGTCCATAGAAAATGCTACTCTTCCGGCAATCTTATTCAGATGTCAATGTCTGATAGAATTATACCAGTGCTGGTATCATCCTTGGGTTTTTGTTTTTCAAGATTCTTGCTCCTGTGACTTCTGAATGTATGGGTTTCCCGGCTGCATTTCAGGTACAGGAAGAACTAAACCAAGGGGCTTGTAAACATGCCATCATTACTCAAATGTCTCCGTAAGGCAGAGGTCTTCAAACTTGGCAGCTTTAAGACTGGCTTGACACATAGCTGGCTGGAGAATTCTGGGAGTTGAAGTCCACAAGTTTTAAAGCTGCCAAGTTTGAAGATCTCTGCTGTAAGGCATCATTTAAAATTACCACTTTTAGGAAAGAATGGATGGGCTGTTGTTGAAAACTGTTTCTAGAACCCGGCAGCTGAATTGTGCAAGCACCACTGTTTCTCCAGGAAGACCTCCCGTTTCTATTCACCATCTTCCCGGCTCCATAATAATGGCTGTCATTAATTTTGCAGCGATAGTGAAAATTCTCAAAGTCTGATAAGATGGCATTCCATTTTTGCAAGGAAGCCTTAAAGATCTTCCTTCCGTCTTACTGCTTGCTACTCCTTTAAGCTTTCCTTTCCCAGACGCCAGCTGTCACCCAGGAAATTTGCAGCAGCATCTTCTCCTGCCTCCTTAGTTGGCTGAAGCTTCACCAGCATGGCCTGGAGAGTTTCCTTCACCATCTGGATCTCTCTTTGTAGAGACTGTATATGCTTTATTAAGGAATAAATTGAAAGGTAATTGGCAGCTCCTTTCCCCTCTCCCACTTATTTAATAAGTTGTTGTTGTACTCTGCACAACAGATGGGCACTGCTAGCTAATTGCAGCATCAAGTTCATCTAAATTGATTGGATTAAATATTAATACATATTTCACACTAGCTCCCCACCCCACCCCACCCCCGCACACACACACACCTGTCTTTGTGAGCCTGTAGGCAACCAACAGCCTTATGCAGTGTTTTTGCTTAAGGGGTGTAAAATGAACAGCATTCTAGGGGCATGTATGTGCATATGTAAGTGTGAATGGGTACTGTAACTCTCAAAGTGGTACACAGAGAGAGAATTGCAGCCACTATTCAGAGAGAACGATCTGAAATCTTCATTTCAAAGTTATATAAATGAATATAAATAACCTGTTTGTCACTGTGCCAGAACTTCAGTTTCTAGATGTTAATTTTAATTAACCTAAGATTTGGTCTTCTGAGTTCACGTTTATAGAATTCTCTCTTTCTTCCACTCATGCGCACCCTCATATGCAAATAACATATACGGCTTCCCCTAAGATGAAATGCAATCCCATATTTTTTTATGTAGAGGCAGCAATAAAAGCATTCTAAACATGAGGTTCCGTTCTGTTTGTGAACACGTGTGCTTTAACATAAAATCTGTAATACGTAACTTGGCACATTAGCATGTATCCCCAGTTAGGAGTGCTGACTACAACTTGCAGTCTTGGTAATGAGAGTTTATTTCCTCTGCAGCCTTATTTCTGCAATTGGATCAATATGTATGGAATGGCTCTCCATAATACTAACCAATTTCCTATGGAAATTCTAGCACAAATGGAGCTTAATTAGAACAGATGCAATCAGAGTATGACTAATTTCTATGTACAGCAAGAAAAACTATACTTTAAAAACAAAAGTTACATGCTTTACTTGGGAACCAAATGTTGAAAATTATTTTAACATTCTAGCACAAATGGAGATAGTTACCATCTTAACATGCAAATAGTTCCTGATGGGTCTCCCTATCTTTTATTTTGCTTCAGATTTCTGATCCATTGGACAAACCTTGCTGATTTTCATCCCTGTTCAGCAAATTTCTTCTTTTATGGTGCAAAATAAAGGAGAAAAGGGATCACTTGGTGTCCCGCCTTCCCTCTCTACTCTGCTGTGACTATGTGCATCAAAAGGTTGTTGTTGTTGTTGTTGTTGTTACTATTAATTTAATTTCTATACTGCCCTTCTCCCGAAGGACTCAGGGAGGTGCACAGCCAACAATAAAACAAACCCAAATACAAAATTTAAAAGCAATTTTAAAAACATATTAAACAATTTGACCCCAATTGTTAAAAAATAAACCTCAATTAAAAATCATGTTTAGGCCAGCCCAGCTTGTTGGAACAATAGTGTCTTGAGGGCATGGCGAAGGTCAGGGATCATCCATATCTCCGGGGGCAATTCGTTCCAGAGGGCAGGTGCCCCCACAGAGAAGGCTCTCCCCCTGCGTGCTGCCAGTCGACACTGTTTGACCAATGGCACCCTAAGGAGTCCCTCTCTGTGGGAGCATATTGGCCGGTGGGAGGCTATCAGCAACAGAAGGCAGTCTCGTAAGTATCCAGGTCCTAAGCCATGGAATGCTTTGAAGATGGTCACCACCACCTTGAATCACACCCAGAAGACCACCAGAAGCCAGTGCAGCTTGCACAGGAAGGGTGTTACATGGGTGCGCCGAGTCGCTCCCATAATTACTCACGCAACCGCATTCTGGATCAGTTAGAGCCTCCGAGTGCTCTTCAAGGGGAGCACTCGGAGAGAGCATTACAGTAGAGAGCATTACAGTAGTCCAGATGGGAAGTGATGAGGGCATGAGTGACCGTGCGCAAGGAGTCCTGGTCCAGAAAGGGGCGCAACTGGTGAATCAGGCGAACCTGATAAAAAGCCCCCCTGGCCACAGCCGTCACATTCTCATCTAGCAACAGCCATGCATCCAGGAGGACACCCAAGTTCCAGGCCCTATCTGTGAGGGCCAAGGTGTCACCCCTAATAGTCAGCGTTGGAGCCAGCTGGCTATACCAGGACGCCGGAAACCACAGCTATTCAGTCTTGGAGGGGTTGAGTCTGAGCCTATTTCTCCCCATCCAGATCCACACAGCCTCCAGACACCGGGACATCACGTCAAGTGCATCATTAGGATGGTCTGGGGTGGAGATGTACAGCTGAGCATCATCAGCATACTGATGAAACTTCACCCCAAAATCATGGATAATCTCCCCCAGCTGCTTCACATAAATGTTGAACAAAAGGGGTGAGAGGACTGACCCTTGTGGCACCCCACAAACAAGGTGCCTCGAGGTCGACCTCTGACCCCGTGCCAACACAGACTGCATAAAGTCAGAGAGGAAGGAGGAGAACCACCGCAACATGGTGCCCCCTACACTAACCCCTCCAACTTGATGGTAGTTGATGGTATCAAAAGCCACCGAGAGGTCTAATAGAACCAGAACAGAGGAACAACCCCTGTCCCGGGCCCTCCAAAGATCATCCACCAATGCGACCAATGCCGTTTCTGTGCTGTACCCCGGTCTGAAGCCCGACTGGAACAGATCCAGATAGACAGCTTTTAGAAAGGTTACAGCTGGAATAATCATACGCTACTCCTTTTGGGGCTGGCCATGCTATTGATCTACAGCACTGTCTCCCGTAGCTCTGGAAAGTTCTGTGCCTTTTGACACTGTCAAAAGTTTTATATCAAAATATATTCTATTTTATACCATCCCAATATTCCCTTAAACATTAACAAAATCAACAATGAACTGAGAATTGTGTCTCCGCTAAATCATTGACAGTCAATCTGAAACTAGGTTAATCTCGGTAGTAAAAATAGCAAACGGGGAAATCCTTTATTTAAACTTCATTGAACCCCCAAATAAGTCACCCAGACTTAATCCACACATCAAAGAAGAAGGTCTGTAAACTCAAATAGAGTTAATTAAAACCTTCTCCCAGCAGAATTGCACATTCAACAAAATAAGCATCACAGATTACATGTACCTACTCAAACTCCATGGCCCACAAAGGGCCACCTTTCTCTAAAAATGTCTGATTTCTGTAACTCTTTTGTAGCTTCCTTTCAGGATTGGATTCTGTGCTCTTTAAATAAATCAACTCCTTTCCACGCAGTATGTTTGGTGTCCTTGAAACACCCTGGCTCAGATCGGGACCCTCAAATTCCATACAATACAGATAAATAGATACATGGATAATGTAAATTCTTGCCTGTTATTCATGTCTCTCTCCTTGAGGGTTTCTCTTTTTTTTGGCCTGTCTTATCCTATTTGCCAGTTAAATGTTTTGATGTTTACTGATGTTTAGCAGATAAACATCAAACTATATTTTTGCTAGTTGATCTGAGTGGTGTATGTGCTTTCTCTGATCTGGATACATGGGTTGACTGGAAGTGTGCTGAGTACAAAATATTCTGGAGATTACCCACAATATTTTCCAACAATCTTAACAACAACAACAAAAAAGCCATGAAGGTAAAAATGTGGCTTTAAGAGGTAACTGAAAGGGAGGGAAAATCCCAGGAAGGAGATGGAGGAAATCAGGGGAAATATGTGTAAATATTTTCAATCTCAGTTTCCCATTCCAATTTAAAAAGCATTTTTTCAGCTTTTTTTATTATTAAAGCTTTTACAATATTCTCCCCCTCCCCCCCATAATTTACATAAATTTGCAGAGTTTTTAAAAGGAATTGTACTGTTCTGTATATGCATGTGTAAAATTTCACTTTTTAATTTTAGAATTCTATGTTATTGTACAAATGAAATTACAGACAAAACACAAAAAGAATAAAGCAGTAATAAATTGAAAAGCAAAAATAAAAATGATGATCCATATAGCAAGTTTCAAGTTGAGAATATGAATATATAGAAAGGTCAGTAAGGTTTTAATGATATTATTAAATTTAGACCACAAAGAAATATAGTGCTCCATTTTTTCATTTTCCACAATATTGGGATACTGTAAAGATAACTCACCTTTTGAATCCACATACTGTAAAGTTTTATTTTTCCTCCCACCTATGTAAGACTTGACTGGGTTACATAGAGCCATTTTATTTCATAAAAACTCAACATCCACATTTTTAAAAATTTAGTTCAACCTTGTGCAAAATTCCACCCAGGGTTTAGAGATTTTCATTTTTCATTGCTGAAAAAATATTGCTCACTTCTTTAAAATGAAAAATAAACTGACCATCACTGAAACTTTCATAATTCTACAGGGGTAGTGAAATGGGCAGAGAAGTTCTACAAGGCATTGTCAGACACACTACATACTCTTCAAAATGATGGTGCTCCATCTATGTCAGAGATCCATCCTCACCCTGCATTTACACAAGGTCCAAACTATCTGGAGATAGTTCCAGGTCTGATTTCCTCCTCCTTCAGTTGTCTGCTTTCAAGGAAACAGAGAGTAATAAGTAATAAGCTCCACTGATTGGTTTTGTAGGCCACTGAGCAAAGTCACTTCAATGAACTTCCATCCTCCCAATGTGACCTTGTTAATTTTCCTCTGATCTAAATTGACCTTAATTGATCTCCAGAGAAGCAACAAAGGTTGGGTCTGGTTAGTTCTTAGAAGCGAATATACCAGGAAATCTCAGGTTTGTAGGCAAGATTAGGAAGTCAGAAAACATCCAAGAAGAAGGCAATCCAAAGTAATCAAAAGAGCAACATCCTATGACTGCTCACCAAGCATCAACAAGAGTTAAATTTGATCTAAGAACTCTTTCATTTTTACTTCTGAGCCAATTGGAAAAGCAAATAAATGCTTCTGCTCCTTTTCTTTGCTTGCTAAGAGAAGGCAAATAAACAAGGAAGCAATTTACTAAGTGATTACTAACATGACCAAAGGTTCAGGGAATAGCTATGGATTGAGGACAGATTCCCTGCAACACAGATTTGTAACACAGATATTCAGAGACAGCAATTTCTCTGGTGAAAAAGGTTTACGTTGATAATAAATGCACAGTCTCAGTATATAGCACTGAGGTATGCATATGATATTCTTTTAGCAGTTTTAGTTAAACTAATATCTTATCATACCAGACAAAAGAACAGGGATAGACTTTCTGATTTCCACATGCACTTCCCTCCAAATACATATGTTTTGTAGTCTGTTTAAAAAAAACAAAATAATAATTCTCCCCCCCAAAAAGAAAAAAGGAATCAGTTAGTAATTCAGAACCACTACAGAAAATTAAAGGAAGCTTTTTTTTTTGAAAGCATAGTAAAAAAGGAATCCTTTGTACATGCAGGATTAAACGAGTCAACCCATATTTTAGTCAAACTATTACAAGCACTCAAATTGTCTGGCAAAATCATAACTGCTAATTAAGACCCCAAATAACTGTGAAATTGCAATATAAAATCCATTTAATTTTATTGGGAATGTTAGAACTCTCCCTATCAGTGAAATAACACCTCTCATCAGCTCCTTAGACACCAGAAGTGCATTACCTCAGCTTTTGGCTCTTCCAATTAACAATTCAAATTATTTTCATCTGCTTTTCAACTGATTAAGAGCCACTTTTGCAGACTTGCTGAACTCTGGTTCTTTTATCTAAATATATTGATCAGGCAAAGGGATACATACAATCCAATACCAGCTTACTCGGGAGTAAGTCCCATGAAATTCAAGGGATTTATACCAAGTGAGGAAGTCTAAGAGTGCAGTTTAATTTGGTTGTTTGCTTTTCTCCCCCATCTGCCAAATGTGAAACCTACTGCTTAATATTTACTTTGAGAAGCTACAATATTAAATAAAAATCCCTAGTGAGGCTGGGTAAATATTCAGTGTTAAGCATTAGTGCTGGCTTCTGGCTTCATCTATGTTGTGTTAGTCAGCTCCTGCTAGCAGGCTGGTTGATTCCAGTATTCAGTGCCATTAAAATGTAGATTGAAAAAACAATGACATCTGGGATTTATTCCTTCTAATAGAAATTTAATTATTAATCAAACCCACAGTGTGTTTGAATATTGGCAGAACCGCTTGCTTGACAGCACCAGGAAGTTGGATCACTCAGAAGGAATCTTTTAATCTCTCTTTTAAGAGATGCAGTTCCACTTCTATCTATTAAACCAATTTTTATCTCAGTCAGACTCGGAACTGAGGACCTATTTTGCCATCTGCAAGAACTGATGCGTTTTTAAGCATGCCTTAGGCATGAAAATATCTAGGGTTTGGGTATGTTTGCCACCAGAAATACTGCATGCATCTTTTGAAGAGCAAGTAAGTGCCATTGCTAAGAGCTACTTCCAACACGACGTTTGCCAGCTCCTCTGCCCATTTAACTTTCCATGCCAATGAACACTTAATGTGAACGTTAGAAGCTGTGGGAGGTGGCACCTTCAAATCAGCTTCCAAGGCCAGATTGCACTTTAAGATACAAACTCCTGCTCGTGGAAGTTGATCTTGCTGAATTCAGGATCCTATAATGATGGGGCAAGCAGAGGTGGGTTTCACATAATTTTACTGGTTCACTGCACAAAAAAAAAATGTGAGGGCGCACCCTCACATTTTTTTATATTGGGCATATAAATTGAACCAGTAAGTAAGTAAGTAAGTAAGTAAGTAAGTAAGTAAGTAAGTAAGTAAGTAAGTAAATAAATAAATAAATAAATTCCGTGCATGCACTTTGTTTGCGCATGTGTCTTGCATGCATGTGCAGTTTAGAAAACATGGCTAAATAGGATGGCATAGCGCCAGGGTGGGTGGGCGGGTGGGTGGGGGCAGACCCACCCACAGGTCGCCATTCCCAGTTCGCCCGAATCAGTCTGAACTGGCTGAATACCACCTCTGGGGCAAGGATATAAAGTCAAACAAAACTGAAGTTCTTTTCAAACTTAACAGCACAAATGCCACATCCACACAGCTTCTGTGCCATGCCTCCCCCACCCCAATCTGGAGCCAGGAAAAAATGACATCCTAAATATTTCTGCCTCCTCACCATACATTCAGAATGGGTCTTGTTGATGTTTATACAACTTTAGTGCACAATGTTCAAATAGCTGCAAATTATTATGGTTGGGTGTAGATTTTTAGAATGGAAATGCCATTTTTTTATCCAGCTATCGAGTCTTTTCCAAGGACCTAAGATAGGCAGATATGTTTAATAATATTCATCACAGGTTATAAATTGTTCCAAGTAAAGCTACTTTTTTGCAATTGATTGATTGTGATTTTGTCAATGCCGATAGAGTTCAAGTGGTACTCCGGCTGTTTTGGGATTGTACCCATTTATCACTATTGCTTTCTTTTGCCGTAGTCATTCTACTTCTGTTTGCAGGTCTTTGCATATTATGATTTTCTCTAGTTCTTTCTCTTCTGCTGTCTCCAGGTACTACCATGTTCACTATTCAGACTTTTTTTTATCTTTATTATCAATAATTGCTACATCTAGAATGGCAG
Source organism: Masticophis lateralis (assembly GCA_030761175.1). Lineage (NCBI taxonomy): Eukaryota > Metazoa > Chordata > Lepidosauria > Squamata > Colubridae > Masticophis > Masticophis lateralis. The sequence continues at coordinate 73,578,011 of JAUDYJ010000001.1, forward strand.
ATATCTGTTTATCTATTCACAATAATGTGAAATCACATTGCTAGTTCTTTAACCGGTGTTGGCTTTCATATACATCAAGCTCTTCCCAAGAATGTAAGATGGCATCGTGCATTGGTGTAGTATATGTAGATACAGTATATAAGCAGTTTGGGCTTTTGCATTGACAGATAGAAATGTTGTCAATGTGCATATTTTCTAACTGCCATCCAAAAGTTTTTGGTATGGCACCCAGTGTGCTGGGACTACCATAACTGATTTGTGTCATAACCTTTCTATTTCACTTTTGGAATCTTGATACTATGTGATCTTCTCTACTTTTTGTCTTCTATTCTCTATCCCCTGGTATTGCCACAATTATCAACACTTTCTTCTTTTCAAGGATGTGTGGTATGTTTTCTTGAAAATCTGTGAAAATGGGGTCATAGCAGTAGTGAGATTCAATTTTTTTAACAACTGGTTCTGTGAGCGTGACTTAGTTGTAGGTGTGACTTGGTGGTCATGTGACTGGGTGGGTGTGGCTAGCTGGTCATATGACTGGATAGGCATGGCTAGCTGGTCATATGACCAGGTGGGCGTGGCTATGTGCATAGGGACTACTCAGAGGGCTGAAAAAAGTCATTTCTGATTGATCCTTGCACTTTTGATCGGTCCTCGCACTTATGACCATCCTCACATTTATGCCCATTGCGGCATTCTTAACAACAGTGTCAGTCATTTCACCACTACTTCTCTTCACCATGGTGACAAGATAGGGCACAAAACATAAAATGTGAAGACAGTCGTAAGTTCAAAGACCGATCAAAAGTGCAAGGATCAATCAGAAATGACTTTTTTCAGCCCTCTGAGTAGTCCCTATGCACATAGCCACGCCCACCCAGTCATATGACCAACTAGCCATGCCTATCCAGTCACATGACCATATGCACATAGGGACTACTCAGAGGACTGAAAAAAGTCATTTCTGACTGGTCCTCGCACTTTTGACCAGTCATCATTTATGCCCATTGCAGCATTCTTAATTAAATTAATCAAATAAAAATGACCTGCTGGAGGCGGGCATTCTGTAATGGATGGATCACCCTGGAAGATGCCTGTCCTAATGTTGACAAATGGTAGTTTTAAATCATCTTCAATCTTCTATGTTATTTTCATTCCTTACATTACATCTTGATTCAGCAAGTTTTATCCAGGGAGCCATTGTCTTCTGAGATTTTCAGAAATTCAGGTTCCTCATTCATGGGATTTTATCTGAACGGCATCTAAATGACCACATTTTTTGCACAGGGAAAATTGTAGGACAATATGCATAATAGGTATATTGTCCTTGACAATATACCTATTATGCATATTGGGGGAACTGTGGGGAACTGTGTTTTAAGATATGTATCCTTAAATTTGGATCAAAGGATACATATCAAAGGATATGTATCCTTTGATTTGTCAGTACATGAGAATCTTCTCTATTTGTTAACTCAATTATTTTGTATACTTTTAGTTATTTTCAAGGATGGGGGACTGAGAATATAGGCAATGCACGTTGCTTCAGTGGGCAACCATCCCTAACCATAAGACTTGGAAAAGCAGTGTTCACAGTACATTAAAAAAAGTGCCACAAGGGTGTCAGCTCTGTGTATAGATTCAGCTGAACAAGATGGTAGTAGCCATCAGGAACAACATTACACAAGTGGTTGAGTCCCATCCATCTTTCTACAAATTCAGCTGAGTGCATTTTCTTTCTTAAGAGGGCATTAATATTAGAAATATAAACTGCATAAAGTAAGCTGGTTAATATAATTTGAGCTATTTTTGCATGTTTTGATTACTGTAAATCTAATATTAAAATTACTAATTTCTTTACTAGAAATTTATAGCTTCTTCAATAATAATACAACTACATTTGTGCCAGATATTTGTAATCCATATAACTTTATAACAGTTAACAGATATTTTCTGTTAACAATACTCTACTTTAATATTTAACATAAAGTATTATAAAAGTGTAGTTTGGAAATAACAAGACTTTAGAATTAATATTAACAAGAATTTATCTATTCTTCATTTTTCACATTTAGCATGGCAAACAACTATCACGAAAAATGGTTCAGATGCACCTTTATGGGCTCTGTGAAAACCAGCATATTTTAAACTGACCTAATTTAGATCAAGCCAAGGAAAAGATTTCACTCAGTTTCAAGAGCACTAGATAAATGATTTTCTGACAGACTCTGAGGAATTGATTGCTCAGGAATACATCTGATCCATCTGGTAATTTAGAATTATATTAGATGGCTGATAGAAAAAAAAATTGAAAACTATTATGTGAGTGCAAAGCAATAAGTGCAAAAATTTCAGTGCAGTGCAAGCAAAGACAATCTTTGGAAAGCCTCTTGCTACTACAACCAACCTCACACAAGCCCTCAAACAAACCTTTTGCTTGTTTCAGTGAAAAGTTCTTCTGATTCACCCCACTCCTTAACAGATAAGATGGAGAAGCTGGTCACTGAGGTACATGGGCCCAGTTAAAAATGGCACTATAGTGGCTAAGATTAAGACTGGGAATACTCTGGTTAAAGTCTATAGCCTAGGGGTGGGTTGTACTTACCTTTATTACTGGTTCGCAGTGGGGCTGCATGCGCTTCTGCGCATGTGCAGAAGCTTCCTGATGACATTGAGGTCAGTGGGTAGAGCCTCTCACCAGTTTTACTACCGGTTCTTACAAACCAGTCCGAACCAAGGGCAACCCACCACAGCTATAGCCATAGAAGTTCACCAAGGGACTTTGCTTGTTCTTTGCTCAACCTTCCTCAGTGAATTATTTTTGTGGAGCTAAACATGAAAGGAGACCCCTACGTAACTCTTGGAGGAAAGGTGGGAGCTAAATCTAATTACCAATAATTGTTTGTGATGATGCAGGTAAAGGAAAGGAGGATGGAATTAAAGGACCTCAGAGACAGTGAGCACGGTGAATACAGAGGCTGAAGAAGGGGGAAAGTTAGATGCCCAAGTACAGAAGGTTTGCTGAGAGAACTGAAAATGGGTCTTTGTTACTGAATGAAGGGAGCAAGGCAACAAGCAAATTACAATGTATAAATAAAATATTTTTGAACAAAGTTGATGAAAGGCAACTAGCATTCACTAACACAACTTAATAAAATTAAAAACCATTATCCTTATGTGGATTATAATACATTTATTTATTTATTTATTTATTTAATTAATTAATTAATTAATTAATTAATTAATTAATTAATTAATTAATTTTTATACTGCCCTTCTCCCAGAGGACTCAGGGCAGTGCACAGCCAACAATAAAACACACCCAAATACAAAACTTTAAAGCAGTTTAAAAACATATTAAATAATTTGGCTCTAATCGTTAAAAAGTAAACCCCAATTAAAATTCATGTTTAGGCCAGCCCAGCTTGTTGGAACAATAACGTCTTGAGGGCACGGCGAAAGGTGCATAGGTCAGGGATCATCTGTATCTCTGGGTGCAATTCGTTCCAGAGGGCAGGTGCCCCCACAGAGAAGGCTCTTCCCCTGGGGGCCGCCAGTCGACATTGTTTGACCGACGGCACCCTAAGGAGTCCCTCTCTGTGGGAGCATATTGGCCAGTGGGAGGCTATCAGCAGCAGAAGCGGTCTCATAAGTACTCAGTCCTAAGCCATGGAGCGCTTTAAAGATGGTCACCAACACTTTGAATCGCACCCAGAAGACCACCGGAAGCCAGTGCAGCTCACGCAGGAGCTGCACCTAATCATATACAGAGAGAAGTAGGAAGTACAAGTGCGTCATTCTACATAGTATATTGCATCCTGCCATTTCTTTCTTTCCTGATGACAATTTAGGTAATTTTTAGGCTCCAAGGTTGCTTGATGACTGAAATGTCATCAAGATAGAATTGACTCCCGGTGAATTCATGGACAAATATTCACTACCTCAAGTTGTCTCTAGTAATAGTCTCTGGTTCTTCCAATGAAAGTCTTACAACCTGTGGAAAAAGTCAGAATTGGCTGTCTGCCTATTCCTAGAGTAAAACCCTGCTGGGGTAGCATATTAAAGTAGAGTGGACTGATTAGTATAAATAAATATATAAATATTAAATAGATATTTATTTTTTTGTCCTTGCCTAAAAACTATTTTTAAATAGATTTTTTGCTTTTGAAAAAAAATATAAGTCGTATGAAAATTAGGAAAGTGATAACATGACTGATGAAAATCTTTCAGTAGAACTAAACAAAAGCCTTTTTTTCCTCGAATGGCCAATACTTCAAATAAAGAGCCTTTATGAGATGAGCACAGATAATTGTGTGATTTACTGGAACTCTATGCTTAGCATGAGCTAATCTGCTTCCCTTTAAAAATATTTTTTTTAGATGCATGCTCATGAAACAAGGTTTTCTTTTCCAGTCTCCAGGTCAATGCTGTAGCTAGGAATTAGTTACTTTTACTTTATAGCACTCAAAAGCATACTAATAGATCTGTTTAAAAAGTTATTTCTCATCAATCCAATTCAGTAGTTTTTAAACTGTCATTATTTGGCTAGTTGACATTTTTAGGAAACAATATTACAATACTTACCTTAAGCAAGATTCACACGGCAAATTTCAATGCAGGAGTTGAATGCAACCCCTTCTACTGGAGTACTTAATACAACACATTAAAAAAAAAGGATATGAACAAGGTTTTCATCATAGCTACAGGCTGCTAGCTGAAGTTGCTCTTCCAAGAATACCAACTTCTTGCTTATTCGTTCACATTTTTCTCTGAATTCTGTAGAAAGCATATTGAATTCCTGTAAGTACATAAAAAAATATGAAAAGGAAATGGTTGTCATACATTTGGTTGTTATTATCATAATTGGTGTTTGATAATATTTCAGAAGCAAATGAAACACTATAGCAGCAGATATGCCCTCAAATACATATCAGAAGTGAGATAGTTGGGAACCTTATGTTAAGGAGGACTATTTCAAAGAGATAATCTCCCTCTCTTTCTCTCTCCCTCCCTCCCTCTCTCTCTCTGTTTGTAGACACATGCATACTTTCAGCTAATTGTGCAAGTCTCTTTGTTGTGCACTGGTTTCATATATAATTGGACCAATGGATTTGTTCCACACTTATCAAGCTGAAATTTATGCAACAGGAGATTAAGCCTTAGTTCTTATTAAGGTGGTAAAGTTCTTTTTAGACTATACGGTTTGGTAATTTAGAAAGTGGTGCTTGATACCCAACTAATGCTGCAAGAAGTGTTACTGCAAATTCAATTCCATGGTTGCCACACTAAATTATTATGATAGCTTTGCTCATTGGAACTGTTGAGAGTTAAAGCAACTCTTCCATATGTCTATGGAAACATAATTTGTGATTAATTTGTGATTTTGGGAACTATGACCAAGTATTAATTTTACACCAAACACTTTGAGATCTTCTTTGTTTTTTCACATTTAATTATTCTCTGTATTATTAACACAAAACACAAAAGGATGTATATAATAGTCTTACAGTCTAATTATTATGGTTCATTGTACAGTTATTCAGATATTCAGACTAGATTTGGCATGTTTATCCACCTATCAGGTATTATCACTGACCCCACTTTCTTCCTGACAGTTTTATATTGCTCCTCAAAATGATATAACTTTTTTTAGCTAGTCTTCCATTTTAAACATAAAAGGAAGGAAGGAAGGAAGGAAGGAAGGAAGGAAGGAAGGAAGGAAGGAAGGAAGGAAGGAAGGAAGGAAGGAAGGAAGGAAGGAAATAATCTAATTTTGCAGGAGGCACCAGTGTTTAGAAAGAAAGCTGTTGACATTTAGAATCCCTAAAATGGTCCCCTAGAGAACTTTATAATAATTGTATTTGATTTAATGTTGCCCTATAAAATTCTATTAGAAGATAGGTTTACATCAGTTGTCAGTATAGCACAAGCTTTTAAAAACATGGACAATCAGACTGAAGAAGAGAAGGAGAATCTTCATATATTAGTTATAAATGTTCTAGGGAACTTCTGAATGAAAAACAACAATGAACAACTCATCTCTCAAATTGTTAAATTATTTCTTCTGTATTTATAAGGATTCTGCATATTTTGGGGGGTTGTGGGGGAATACCTGAACAATTTTCAAAATTGTTCAAAATTCAATTTTCAAAATAAGTGTTGCTCATTTACAAATTTATAAGGCAACCACTCATGAAATTATTATTTTTTTGTTTTGAAAATACACATTGCCAACTGATTATCAAAAAGCATGTACATCTCAGAATCAGTGCTGAAGAAAGCTTGTATATGTTTAGGAATATGATCTCTTTACGACTACTACTTGAATTAAATACTGGATGTTGGTAGCAAAAGCTTTCAGCTAAAGCTCATAAATGCACATTTATCAGTGAAAGTAATGAAAATAAGAAACTCCCATCTAATTTCCTCTCTGAGGACTTCAATGAAGTAGAACCATCATAATTCAAACCAGGCAATGTTTTATTTGTTTTAAGTAGAAATTAAGTTGCAATTCCAGTGTTGATTTATTGAGTGCTTCAGCTGAATCTAACCAAACAACATCACTATATATGGCTATAGGTCAAACTCCCACTTCAATCACAGTAGAGACAGCCAACACTGATTTGAAAATGTTAGTTGCTATAAACAAAATTAGACATTGTGAAAGTTGTGACCTTTTGAATGTTTGCTATCTACATATCTTCTCTCCCCCAGCCAAATCACAATACTTGAGCAGACTATTTAAATCTCAGATTATACAAGAGTATATAACCTGTATTCAAATCTCTGCTATCTATGCAGTTTTTTGAATGATTTAAGCAATTGGGTGTGTCTTTACTATGAATATATCTACTTTGATCTTCCTTGTTTGCACATTTGCTAAACCAGGTAGAGTTTCTCTCACCTGTCATCCAAACCAAAGATCGTGACTCATTGCTTATTTACAAACTAAGATTTTAAATCATGGCTTTCTCTCACACATGAACTCTGGCTTCTTTTGAAGTTACTAATCAGGACCTCTGAATAAAACTGCATCCCATTCAAACCTTTCCCATTGTTGTTATCTTATTTATTTTAAAAATGGTGCGAGCAACAAGGATCAAAATGGGTACAAACAAGCTACATGTATAAATGCATAATTTATATAATCATCTTTTATTCTTGATCAAGCATTTTGTGCAAATCCATCCATTACAGCTCCAATAAGAGCTGACAGGAATATAAAATTTGGTTCATCTACATTCCTTGGAAGAAAAATATGAAATACAAGTAACTAAAAAAATGTGTATACTGAAACTGTTATTTCAAATGTAATTAGAAACAAAAAGTAGGCATATTAGGAGAAATGATATGAATATAGATACACGCACACATACCACACATATCTGTTTTTTAAGAAATGCAATTAAAAATATAATGTATAATTAACTATGACCTTGGTCTGGAATGTGTGCCTCATTAGGTTTGGGGGATTATCCCACATTCCTCCTGAATATCATTTCTTCCCATCTGAACCCTCTCTTCTCTCTGTTTTTCCCTTATAATAGTCATTTTGTGTATAAATAGAAGTTAGAGAGTCAGAGGGAAAAGTCCCAGGTCCAGATCAACAATAGGAATCCTACTCTTGGTACAATCCACCAAACCCCATGCAAATTAAAATTAACCCAATGCAATCTACTTAATGGAATGTGGGGAAAAATTCTTGTAGATGTACTTTTGCTGTCAGAATTTCATATTTTTAATAACTGAAGATAATTTAATTTTTAATCAGAATTGTTATTTTATTTATTTACAAATTTTGACAGATGTACCCAAAGAAATTAATATTCCAAGGTGGTTACAAAATAGAGAATAGCTCAAATCATTTGTCTTTATGTCATCCCTATCAGTCATTCTCTTTAAAAACAATATAAAACCTTTTCACTTTAATTTCAAAAATAGATAACTAAAATGCCTTTCAGTGGGTCCTATGCTTATTAATGTCACTGCTAAAAATTTTATCTGCCTGATCTACTAATTATGTATAAAAGCTAGTGACACTGAAACTATTTTAAATATTTCCCAGGTGGAATTCTGCTGTGCAGTCTGTGTATGTACAAAAAACTTCCTTGTCAGCATGTTAGCCAAATGGCATTTTAAAACTGGCAAGTTGATCTACTGTTACAAGAAATAGCTTTCATTCTGGAAGCTCCTCTAGTCTCTTCTGTTAATTAAAAATAATATTTTTAAACTGAACATTCTGAGAAAGTAAAATTCTGAAGAAGCCCAATATACTATAGTAAAGCTGAATCCCTACTTTTATGAGGATGACAGGTTTTCAGGCCTTTTAGATTTTACAATATTTAGTTGGTTGGTTGGTTGGTTGGTTGATTAGTTGGTTGGTTGGATGTCCATCTCGCTGCGAGATGTCAAACTTTGTTGATAGCAAAAGGAAGCTGCTAACTGCTTTTCACAAGATAGTGGACTTTTTATCCCAGATCAGCTGGTTCCAGGTTACATTTTAACTAGCAGCAAACCAAGAAGACCCTCCTCATCCAGCATCTGACAGACACTTATAAGCAAAAGGAGCATGGGGCAAGAGGCTTTGGACAAAAGAGGATGCCAGAAAAATATAGAGATCATACAACCAGGAAAGAAAAGATGTCTAGGAAAGATAAGAATGCTGAAGAGAAATGTTCCGAATGGAATCAAATGAGGTTAAAGGAAGGTAGAAATAATGCATTGAAACTGCCTAGAAACAATATTCTAGAATGAAAGAAACATTTTTAGGGAGAGAGTGACAAAGAAGAACACAGTTATACATTGACAGAGAAATTTGAAATGATCAAGCAGATCTGAGAAATGGTCAAGTGTTACAAGATCAGATAATTGAGAGAGTAAGAGAAATCCAAGAAGTTGCTTCACTGACTACAACAAGGTTAGTCTATTAAAAGCTAATAAGTGTTCCAGAGCACGATTCTTCAGACGTATCCTTACAATGAGCAAGAAGCTACTGTACTCGGGGAACTGATCTGATGTTTCTAGTGGTGATACTGGTTGTGAAAGCTGAGCACAGATAGCCAAGGAAAGAAGACAGATTCCTTCAAATTATACATTTGAAAAAAGGTTTCTATGATTACTATTGAATGTAATAAAAAGCAATGAATCTGATCTGGGCCAAATAAAAGCTAACTGCTCTCTTGACCAGCAAAAAGTTCACATTTTGGGGGAAACTGATGCAAACAGATGATGAACTAGGAAAAATCATTATGTTTGACAATGTTAAAAAAAATAGGAAAGGGGGAAGACAACAGATAATGCTGATACATATCTTAAAATAAATTATTGATCATATTGCTTAAGATTGGTCAAGATTTTAAGCATTCATCCGGTCCTTACATTGTATGTTGTAGATGCAATGTCTGGAAGCCATAGCACTTTCACAAATACAACCAAAAATATGGATCAGATATGTAGATGACACCTTCACCACAATAAAACAGGACCAATTAGAGAACACCCACAGAACCATTAATAACATTTTTAAAGGAATCCAGTTTACTAGAGAGAAGAAAACAACAACTACCCTTCCTGGATATACTGATCAGGAGAGATCACAATGGCAGGTCTACAGAAAAAAAACCCATACTAATCAGGTGCTCCATTCCAAAGCAACAATCCAACCACCCACAAGAGAAACTACATAAGGACTTTATTTAGATGAGCCCAAACACACTGCAGCAACCCAGAACAGCAAAAAAGAAAAAAAAAAAGAAAGAAAGAAAGAAATAGACCATCTATACAACATATTCCAATAAAATGAATATCCACACAACTTATCAAAAAGTCCCTGACCACTCAACCCAATACAACACAACCAACAAAAACTCTAAGAAGAATCACACTGCCATACATATCTCAGAAACCACCAATAGACTACTACAACCACATGGAATCAGCATAGCACAAGCCAACTAAAGCCCTTTCAAACAGACCTAAGCAGACCAAAAGAACCAACAATTCCAGAAGAAAAAACAGGACAACATACAATGTAAGGACTGCAACAACCACTATATAGGACAAACAGGCAGAAGTTGGCAGAACGCATCCATAAACACCAAACAGAGGTCAGAAGACATGATAAAAATTATTTAATTCCACAATAGATAGATTGATTTAATCAGGGGTGGGCTGCTGGGGGTTCACAGGGGTTCAGGAGAACCCCTAGCTAAGATTCTGTGCAGTTCAGAGAACCCCCAAATCCCACTCCTGGCTGGCCCTGCCTACCCCACCTGCCCCTCCCAGGAGTCCCCACGCGGCGCGTTTTGGATGCAGGTAAGTGCAGGGCATGCACAGAAGCTCGGGAAGGGCGAACAACAGGCCTACCAGAAGTTCGGGAAGACTGGAAAAGGGCTCGTTTCTGGCCTCAAGAGGGCCTCTGGAGCCTGGGGAGGCCATTTTCGCCCTCCCAGAGGCTCGAGGGAAGCCTCCACTATGATGCAGGAGGCCGACTAGGCCATGCCCATCATGGCCACGCCCACCCAGCAATTGGGCAGAGAACCCCTTGCTAAAATTTTTGAAGCCCACCCCTGGATTTAACCATAGTTTCAATTGGAAAAATGTGATCAAGATCAAGACCAAGCCAAGTCCAAAAATGCCAGGGAATTTCTAGAAGCCTGGCACTCTGACAAATCAGCCATCAATAGACACATAGACATTAACAACATCTATAGACTATGCAAAAGAGGCTATCACCCAGTCCAAAAAGGAACAAAAAAGACCCAAGCACCATTCCAACACCAATCAGCACCCAGATCAGCATAAATTAACTCCAAGCTTAACATCAGACAGACAATCAAGTAAACAATACCCCAGTCAAGAAACTGCCAAAGAAGCCAACAACAGGCAGCCCAACCAAGGAATCTCTAAGACCACTCTCACCAACACTGACAGGCAAGCCACTAGAATATAAACTGACAGCAAACTGCACTTCTTACTAGCACTGATGTTGTTACCTAGTTTGGGTAATGAAACTTCTGCAAAAAAGCAAACAAGCTCAGAGAGCACTAAGAACCCCTCATATCAATTCTGAGCTACAAATATTCTCCTTTATGGAATTTGCTACTTATAAATTACAGGCTTATTTGTCTTCTCTAACTGCTTATATCATTTTGAATGGCTGAAATGGTGAGTAGGGAATCTTCTTATATTATTAAAACAGAGGACCTCTAAACTAACCAAACTACTGAAAAAATACTAAGTAGATTTCAAACCTATCAGGTTTAAAATTAGGTAATTTTCCAGGGGAGAACAGCTTTTTCCTAGCTTATTCAAGAAATTATTCATAAATATATGGCATTGTATGCCAAGAAAAATCTTATAATTCTTCGTATCTATATAAATCCTTTATTTACTGAACAAGGATTGAAGTGCTCTAGCAGTATAAACATTGTTTGTTCATGTTGTGGTTTATAAATCTATAAAGAAAAACATTTTGAATATAAGCCTCTCCGAGAGAAGTTAAGCAGATTTCCTACTTATGATGATATTTATTTGTGTCTGTTCAGTGTCGCATTTATTCCAGTGTGACAGTCCAGTTTGTTTTCTGATGGGACTTCACAGGTTCCTTTAGGCTTTGGAGCACCCCTACTGCTTTTGATAAGCACCACAAGTGGGGTGCAAGTTTACTTCCTGGAGACCATATGCTATATCTCCTGGTGTCTAAGACAGCCCCTATTCTCTTGGCAACTGTTACTGCTAATGGCTGGACATTATCTATGAATAATTATTTTTTTCTAGAAATGGTGTTTCTGTTAATTGGAGAAAAGGTTCTATGATTCTCTTATAATTCAGCAAATTGATATATTGATCCTCGCATGCCTTGGTCTTCTTACTTTAATTTTTCTAGTATAATTTAATTACTTTTATCCTGAATATCTTACTTCTTATATTACACCTTTTCACAATGAGAACATATGAGCTTATTTCAGTATGAGTAGACTATCAAGAGTAAAAACACGGGTGTTCTCATCCTACCACTGAACAAACATTTTATTGATTCTAAGAAAATGTCATTTCATGCTGACCTTCCTGTTTATATATGCCCATGGAATCAGTGAAGAAAATATTTTTTTCTAGTTGAGAAATTACTAAGCATAGAGAGTCTCAGTATTTATGAATGTAGGTAACAAGCATTTATTTATACTGAAATTAGGGGATTTAAACTGTATGAGAATATTTATGAATGCAAAAAGGGGAGGGGAAATCCAAATATGTCCTTTGTAGCTTAATATGGCTTTCTGAACCATTAAAATTATTTAACAAAGTCATTGAAGAATAAAACTGAAGAATAAAACAAAATAGTAATTAGCAATAAAATCATTTTATCACCATTATTAACATCAGCAGCAACTGTACCATCCTACTTTAGCAAGATAAATGCATGCTATTCTAGTAGAGATGTAAAATATCCCACTTTTCAACAACAACAAAGTATTTCTCACAATCGAGAAAAATGTTCCTGGTTGATCTTTATTTATTCAGTAGCTAGGATCAAACATCTTTATTACTGTAAGTTTGTGAGCTGAAGCATATGATAGAAGGCATCTCGCTTGTGAGGGGCTTTTGGTGAGGGGTCCTTGGTGCTCTCTTGGAACTTGTTTTCTTGCAGATGTTTCATTACCCAAACTGGGTAACATCATCAGTGCTAGGTAACATGATCAACAACATTTTGGTTGTTTTGAGAAAACCTTCCTCATTCTCCAGCGCACTGCTTGGAGAATCCAAAGCGTGGGTTATTCAATGTCTATTAGCCAGAGATTGAGTGAGTGTTTCTTTAAATTCCTTTAGACACACCTCCCTCACTCGGCTGAGCTTCAGTTTTATTCACTCAGTCTAGCTAGAGAGACTGCTTTTTATTTGCTCTGGTGAACTAATTTAATTTTGTTTTGGATTCCTCCTAAATTTCATTAAAATTTTTATTTCTATTTCTTCTGGTTTGAGCTGAACCATCGATTGTGTATTGTGGAGACTTTCTTACTGATCCTCTCCTCTGCTGCTGATGGAATAGGAAAAGGACAGGAACTTTCCACTATTCTCATCTACATGAGAGTTCTTCACATATTTGCAGAATACAGAACCTGATCCTTAAAAAACTAAAGCTAAAAAAAAATAAATATAACCTCAGGACCCCTGATCAAGAGACAAAATTCTAACGATAGAAAATTGATTGCATTCAAGTAAACTTTTCTTGTCCGTATCTCTCACAAAATCAAATTCTTACAGAATCCTAGAGTTCCTCAGAAAAAAAAAAATTCAAAAACCCTGTTCTAAATTATGGTGCTTTGATATTGCTTTTAAGTAAATAATTTTGCTTATTTCTAATACACATAGATAACAAATTATACATTTTAACAAATCATAATCTTAACAAATTATGCAGACATTCATGTAAGGAGATTTTTACAGTTCCTTAACTGTCTTATTCTCTCTCTCCCTCATTCACATAAGTCATGGGTGTCAAACTCGATTGTGTCACATGACGTATCGTGACATATTGTGACATTTTTTGCCTTTATGGAGCAGGGGTGGGCATGGCGTGCACCTTCACATGGGCTGCCAGTTTGACACCCCTGATGTAGGTGTTTCTATTAGATTGTTAGCTGCAGAATGTTCCTAAAGCTGGAGCCACATACAACAACAACAATATTCAACTATCATTACAGTTTCCTGCATTCCTAAATGTCTTTCTTTGTATATACCTCTATGTTCATCTTGTCTTAATTAGGCAGGAAGCGTTGTGGAATCTAGGATACCATTTTTCTAGTGCTGCCAAGAAGCAGACTTGAGATTATTTCATAATACTTGTATCTATCAGGTTGTCTCATCTTGCCATGAACCACTTATGTCAATTTATCTAAGTACAAGTGGCTTGAGATGGTGCTAGAATAACAAGATCTGATCTGTTTGTTCATTAAAAAAAATGGGTATGGATAATAGAAACAGAATGGAAATGCAACCAAACAAGTTAAGAAATACCAATTTCTATAATGTTCATTTTATCTGAATTTTATCTAGTTATTTCCAGCAATAATAAATTGGAATAAAGTGAACAGGAAAAAGAATACCTTCAGTGTTGCATTGTAGACAGCATCTATTTTTACTAAAGTTAAAAATCTTAATACACTATCTTAAAATAAGTGTTTTCCAGGAAGTATGTAAACATCATCCCCAGTATGACTATGCTTAGCAGATTACTAAATGCCCAATTCCCTTTATAATACAGTGGTACCTCGGTACTCACCATTAATTGGTTCCAGGAGGCACAAAGAGTACCAAAAAATGCTGAATACCAAATGAATTTTTGCCATAAGGAATATTGTAGTGAGTCATAAGACAACCGACACTGACAAGTTCGACCTTGTGCATTGAGTACCAAACAAATGATAAGTACCAGGACAAAATTTTTGCAGTCAAAATGCATTGAGTACCAAATTCAATGAGTTTGAAAGCAGTTGAGTACCGAGGCACTACTGTGTAGGATTTCTCTTCTCTTCCTCTCAGTAAAGAAAACAAAACATAGACTCTCAATACAATTCTTTTTACTATATATAAAGAATTTAATTAATTTAAAAATAGAAGTACGCACTTTCTTAAAGACTTTGCCCTTCATATACCATATATCAAATCCCAGGTCTAGAGGCTATATTAATCTATAGAAATCTGTAGTGTGCTGACCACAGCATTACAGTTAGTTAAAAGTAGCTAACTATTGCAATACACAATGCAATATTCTCTACAGAGAGGAAGGAAAGTCACAACAAATCCTTTAGAGATTCTAGGCCTATTTATTTTTATTTTACTTATTTTATTTGTCAAACTTGTATAAGATAACAGATATAAGTATAAACATGATTATGAATACAGGAAATGGATACAAATAAAAGGGGAAAGTAGGACAGGAATGGTAGGCATGTTACTGCGCTTATGCATGCCCCTTACAGACCTTAAGTCGGTATTTAAGTTATTTAAGCCATTTCTTTTATCATCTTTTTTTTAATATAAATTTTATTAAAGTTTTAAAGTGAACATAAAACTAACACAAACTAAATGAAGAATAAAGACAACAAAGAAAGGGAAAGGAAAAAAAAGTGCAAAGAGAAAGGATAGAAGAAATAGAACCCAAAAAATTTTGGATGCAAACACATACACTAATGTAGAAGATTTTAAAAACTAAAGTACAATTGAAACCAGAGGCTTTTCTTTGGGGACTAATGAATTAGCAAGAAAAAAAAGATGTGGAACTTTGTTTCATGACAACTGCAACAAGATTATTATATGCTCAAAAGCTTCGACATTGCCCAATGGAGGAATGGTTGGTGAAGATGATGGAACTTGCAGAGCTGGTTAAAGTAACTTCTTTGATTAGAGAAAAGACATCTTACATTTAGGGCTGATTGGAAACCCTTTATAGATTTTTTTACATGAAACGGTAAAAATTTTTTACTTAGGACTTGTGGTTTCGATAATGGGATAATAGAAATGGCGAGGTTCTTTTTCTATAATTTTTTGTAATCATAGAATGAGAAATAGCTTTCTAATCATACTTATATTTGCTGCAAAGGAAATTGGAATCTCTCTCTTTCTTCTCAGGGATGAAAATTGAATATTCATCCTGAAACATTCTATACAGCACAGTAATTTGGTTGTTACTCTTCTTGCCCATCTTCTCCATAGCTTTTGGCTTTACTTGCTGCTCTAAATTATCAGAAAACATTTTCCTAAAATGTGCTTTATACTGATAGTGAAGGAAGAGGGCAGGCAAATCAATGATCGTAATATTCATATTTGTACATATTTGTAAAAAGGTCAATTCTCCTTATGTGCCCTCAAATTCAGTAAAAGACTAAAGTAAAATAGCCTAAAGTTACAAATCCCATCAAAGATGCAACAGCATCAATAATATTGGTTGTCAGAATAACATTCTGTTTATGGACACTCAAATATTGTCTAAATTTCCTACATTATAAAGAATAGATTATGGTTTCCTGCCTCTTTATAGCACAAGATTGAAGGAAGACATGTAACAGAGATTTTACAGCCTAAAGAGACTTCTTTTCACTTAGTGAAATGGGAATTGTTAAATAATCAATATATTTTTCATTAAGCTAACATCAACAAAATGGACTTTTGGAATATATCTTAATTTGAAAAGAAATTCACTTTGCAAAATTTGGCTATAAAATGTTTTATTTACTTATTTTTAAAAAATAGCTATTTTTTAAAAAAAATAATAAAATGGAAACAGTACCTTCCATTTTGGTTATCTTTTCTATTTTTATTTTGTATTGCAAAATGCCAAAAATGATTGCCAATGGGCCAAATTGATTCCCCATAATGGGGAAGGGACATTTTCCCATTTCCACAGAAATTCTGTGGATGATTAATTTTAGTAAGTCCTCCCATTTTCTGGTTTATCAGATTTTAATTTTCTTGGAGAAGCACTATTCCCAGTACAGAATGTCCTTCCTTTCTTTGGGCAAATGTTTCTTTTCATTTTTTTCAGCTTCTCGGTTTTGCAAATCTGCAAATTATAAATAGAATTGAGAGAGAGGGAAATTGGCTCACCTTAGGGGAAAAAAGTCAAATTCCCCAGCATCAATTCTCCAACATTCATAATTAGCAGTTGCTAGCGATCAAAACAGAATAAAAATATGCTGCTAGATTCTAATTATAATTCCAAATTAGTTGGAGATTCTTTTTGGTAAAGTTTTCATTTAACATATCTATGAATTTTCATGCACCTTTTTGGCACAAATGTACATATTTGTAATTTTACCCGATAAACAGTTTTTGCCAGTAATTTCCCCTAATGCAAAAATTTTGGTACACTATTTTCATGCATTATTTGTAGGTATATATGCATGTAAGATTTCTCTAATATTTATTTTTGTTTTATTTGTAAGCGACAAATGGTATTGCAGTTTGGCTACCTATGAAGTTGCAATTAAGTATGCTTTATTTTTCCATTATTTCAAAAATGTGAAATTGTCTAAGTTTCTGTACAAATACAAACTGAACAATTTGTCTCCTATTCTTTCTCCAATGCTGTATCTCTGCAAAAGCAGTGACTACAACATTTAAAACATTCTTAAAGCTTCTCTACAGTTTTCTACAGGTGTTTTCAGGAAGTATTTATATGTAAAATCACAAGAACATGTCAAATTTTCTTCTTTCTTCTTACATTATTACATGACTTTATTCTCATGGACATGCTCCTTTAGATTCCTCAGGGATTTCTTGGACGGCATTGTTAAGGATGGGTGATGATAGTGAAAAAGAGTCAAAACATTTCTCATTAGACAGTAAAATATTTAGACAAAAATGAATATTTAATGGGCATGGAATCATGTTCATTTGCAAATTCCTGGAACCATCGTCTTAATGAGAAAGTCAAACACAATATCAAGGACTTTTGCAAGGGGAATAGTTAATTATCTAATCATAAAGCGCCTGATTTTAGGATACCAGTTCAAGAAGACAGAGAAATCTTATATGTTCTCACCATATAAGATGAATTCCTAGAACAAAATAAACTGATACTTTCATTTTGGACAGCTCCCGTCATGTATATAGGTGCTATACTGTACATCCTCTACGAAATAAGCATGATACAGAAAAAAATGGGGTTTCGCTGAACAAATTTTAAGATGGAAAATGTGTAATGTATATATCCTTCTATGTACATTTTTTATCTTTAGTAAAAAAAAATATATGCCTTTTTCATTTGATGGCAATCGAAGCACTTGGAAAGGTTAAAATCTCCCAGCATGACTTCTCCAGTCCCTGCAATTAGTAGGTGTTAACTATACACAGAAATATGTACTCTGCAGGAGATCCTGACTGCAGATTTCCACCACCTGTCTAATTAGATTTCTGGGATCCAAATACATGCATATAATTTTTCATTACCTAAGAATGGTAAAGTAAGTTATCCTATCATATTATGAAGATAGAAACTAAGCACCTTGAAATGATATCAGCAATGTAATTATTCTCAGTAATAAAGCTATTGGACAAAGCTATTTAGGTCACACCTGAAGCAAATTATTTCTGAGAAACTTTTCTGAAAGATTCCAGCCTCCTCTATACAGAAGAAAACCTTAACGATAGAAAATACTCTGAACCAACCCAACTGCCTGAAATGAACTTTTCTTAGGTCCATATTTTCTCAAAGAAATTTTTAATTTCATCATTCCTGAGTGGGGGTTGAGGGACAAAGCATACCACATGAGAACCAGATATGTATCTCTGATCTTAGAGGGTTTGTTGCAGGGGTTCATACTTTCAAATTGATTTGGAAGACACGCTCTGGAACATATAAGCCTAAAAAAGTCAGCCTGCTTTCACATATATAGTTCAGGAGAAAGATACTGTGCTTGCACCTGTAGGAAGTCTGAAGTACTGGTTTTGAATCATTTAAAGAAGGCTAATTGTTCCTCTTGAATGAGAAAGAAACATATTAGCTGGGCCGTACCTCATTCTAAACTATAATGAATGAGTTTTCATATGCTAGGTCCTAAGCAAAGTACTTTTACTTGTTTTTTTTAAGTACAAAGTACTAAACAAAGTACCAAAGTAGGGATGTGGTGGCTCAGTGACTAAGATGCTGAGCTTGTCAATCGAAAGGTCGGCAGTTCATGATTGGAATCCCTACGTGTCCCAGCTTCTGCCAACCTAGTAATTTGAAAACACATAAAAAATGCAAGTAGAAAAATAGGGACCATCTTTGGTGGGAAGGTAACAGCGTTCCGTGAGCCTTTGGTGTTTAGTCATGTTGGCCACATGACCATGGAGACATCTTCGGAGAGCGCTGGTTCTTTGGCTTTGAAACGGAGATGAGCACCACACCTAGATTAGGGAATGACTAGCACATATGTGCGAGGGGAAACTTTACCTTTACCTTAAGCACAGTATGTTACAGCTTTACACTACAGTGTTAAGGCCATTCTGAATATTTCTACTTATTATTGCAAAATCAGACACTTTATTTTGTGTTCAGTAATGATCGGCTTCTTCTCTACTTCAATTTACCAGGAATTTGGGACCACAAAAACTTCCTTGGAAAATCCAACTACTGTTACCTTCTCCTGTTTGTGGTTCCCAGAATGCTTGCAATGCACTCTTTCATGTTCCACCAGTAGGCACTTTTTATTTTATTTATTCATCAAGGACCAGGGTGTGATTAGGGTGCTGGACTGGAGGTTAGCATTCAGGACCCTAGTGCTGCCCTTGAGCAAGGTAAGCTCCCATCCTTCGTTCCGGAGACATGAAAGGAATCTGCAACTGGGCATCCCCCAGGCAATAGTGATGTCACCAGCTAATTCTTTCAACCTGAAAGTGAGTGTTCCAAAATGAGTGTGATGTGATTTATTCATCATATTAATATAGCTGCCCATCTCATAAAATGTGAGTCTTGATGGTGCACAATAAAGAAATTTAAAAAACAATAATATAGAAAATGATCAACAATTAAGAAATGTCAATACAATTTTTAAAAGGCAAGGAGAGAGCTGTAGGTTTTAACAATAATAGAGCTCCTTCCACAATTCTTCATTCCCTTGGAACCCAACCTGATGACACAGCTAAGTCTTAAGGGACTTGAAAAATGCTAACAGAGATGGAACATGATGTTCCATAAGGCAGGTGCTACGCAGAAAAGAGGTGTTACCTCTTCTGCTAGATCTGATGGGCCAGGCAAACAGTGTGGGTGGGTGTGGGTGGGTGGATGGGTGTGTTATGTATGTGTATGGGTAGATATATACCTTCTTTTGAGAATAGGAAAAAGAATTTCATTTTTAATGTGGGCCAGTATGCTCACAGTAAAAAAAATGACAATAAAGGTTATCTCCTCTCCTCTCCTCTCCTCTCCCCTTCCCTCCCCTCCCCTCCCCTCCCCTCCCCTCCTCATCTCATCTCATCTTATCTCTGTAGTTTGCACCACCTGAAGTTTCTGGATGCTCTTCAAGGACAGCCCCATGTAGAGTATATTACAATAGTCCATCTATTGTAGGGCATGAGGGACCATGAGCAGAGCTTCCCAATCTAGGAACCGGCACTATTGGAGCACAACCCAAAACTGTACAAATGTGCTGCCAGCCACAACTGCCACCTGCTCTTCAAGCAAGAGTCACAAGTCTAGAAGAACCTCCAAGTTGCACACCGGATCTGTTTGAGGCAGTGTATCCCGATTGACAATCATAGTAAGCAATATCAACAGCTGCAATGAATAGGTGAAAATGTTCCATGTGCATCTTATGGAATCAGGACTCCATTCATGAAAGGGAATTTCCAGTCTTGCTTATTGGAATTACCACACAGCAGACAGAAAATATGAAACCATCTCTACTGTATCATATACAGATGTGTGAGAAAAGGAAGTCAACAACTTCACTGTACAGTGGGTGACACCATTAAAAGAATATTTGAAGACTGATTGGATAGTCTTTCCTGCCCGCTCAGAGACTGATGACTGTTATGGCTGCTATTGTCATAAAACAGGTTGTCAAACTGGCAGCCTGCAGGCTGGATGTGTCACGTGCAGGCCATGCCCACCCCAGCTCCAGGAATGGGAAAAACATTGTGAAATGTCATGTCACAGCAATGTAACATGGCAAGTTTAACACCCGTGCCATAAAAGAACAAAGATATAGTTCTTAGCCCTGTTTATCTAACTGTTTGGGGACTTTTTTCTTCCTGAGGAAATCCAATAAAGTTGCCAAACTCTGTTTTGCTGAAAGGCTGAAATTTGGCTACTACTTGTAATTTGATTCAGAACTAAATTTATCGGACCGCTGAGAAATTCTTAATGTATTTGTGGCTCGCTTTCTCATAAATTTCAAGTAATCTCTAATATGTAATGAGACACCATTATATAATTCAGAGTTGATTTGCTTTAGCTATATGCATAGTTGATTAAATATTCATTTAATTTTGGGAAAGACAGTAGCTTTGAAGACGAGCTTTGGTAAAATAAATTACCTCCCAAAATAATTCAGAACTTTTCACCCATATTATTGTGTAAAATAATTATAGCTGAAGGCAGACTTAAAAAAAAAAGAAAAGTCTTATGGTGCACTGAAAATATTGAGTACATATTTTTGACCTTACCATCCTTGACTTCTGGTTCTCTCTATTCTCCTCAGTCTGAGGCAGCTAAGAACTAACACTTTTTCATCCCTTTAAATAAATGATAAATGCACAACCAATGTCAGATCCATCCAAAGACTCACTTTCTCAAACTTATAGTTTTCATTTTATAAGGCACTGCCTGCAGCCACCAGCAGCACTTTCAAAACACTTTTTACCCAAAGGACTGTCCTGCACCAGATAATCTCTCCCCAATAAGATCTTCTTTGAAAGACCAGATCAAATCTACCGTTAGACATCTCAATCTGTACGTTTGAGCCAACCCTGATGCCTGAATTGAGCAAACCCATCCTAATCTGTACCATTTTAGCTCACCTCAGATGGAAGATTCCTCCATGTATAGAACACTCATTGACATGGACTATGGCATTAATAGATAAATTAACAACTGATTTGAAAAGTATTAAAATGACTGAGTAATGTGGACTTTTTTCTGAAGAGGGTTTTTTTTTTCTAATATAGTATTTCAATAGGCACTTTTCTTCTTTGGCTCTTTCCATTGCCCAGGAAACACTTTGGAAAGACTGTGGCTGGCGAGAGTGGTTGCTTTTTCTTCTGAATCAGTAATATATAAAGAACATTGATATACGGAGGTTTCTATCTTAACCACTGTAAAATAAATCCCTGTGATTGAATTTAAATGGATACTGAGTGGCTGTACAATTCCTTTCTTTTTCTCCCTTGTTATATTCTAGCTTTGATATATACCCTGGATATTTGTGTGGAAAAGGTTTCTAGCATTTTTTTTTAAAGCCTAGACATTGTCCTTCTGAAGGAGAAAGACCTTGAAAGAATAAAACAGAACTGGCACTTTCACTATTAAAGGCACAGATGCAGCCCTCTGATTTTGCTCATGTTAGACTTACGCTTTTATTCCAATGCAAATTCAAGATTCAGAAAATAATGATGTAGTTTAGCCAGGAGTCAGAATGCGTAGAGGAAACAGGGTATTTCGCAGAAGAATGTATACTTTCATTTTAGAAATAAACAGTCCTTTTGTGATACAAGCCAAAATACTTGCAAATTTTTAATTGGCTCATCAATAAGCTTGGGCTACTTCAAGCCAGCCTTGCTTGCTTCTTCTCTTCTCCCCCTCTGCCCCCCATCCCCAAATTTATCAGTATGGCATGAAGGAGTGGCTCATGTCTTGGCCAAATTAGAGCTTGAGGCTTGCCAATAAGAAACTTCAGAGCACAAAGATTCAATTATAGATTAAATTTGCCAGGAATTTGGGGTGGAGGGAGCAACTGGGAAACTCTTCAGTAGAAAAAAGGGGAAGACTGCAGGAGAGTTGACTACAGGGAAGGCTGAACATAATGGCTGGTAGGGAAGCATCCGGAATGGCCCTCAAGTATCTCATACTGTTTCTGAACTGAGAGTTGTTTAGGTTATCTTGCTGCTGTCAACTGAAAGGATAACATGAACTACAAAGCGAGCGAGAGAGAGAGAAAATCACACAAAGAAACAACCTCCTACTTGAGATAACACACTACATGCACAGTGGGTGCATGCCAGTAGGATGTTATTATGGAGATTATGATAATCAATGAAAGTCAACATACTGTAATGCATCAAGCATCCCTTTCTCATTTCATCATCTGATTCCAATAAATAATACATTTCACTTTTTTTTTACTAGGCTGACTTGCTTGCAGGCCAAAATGGAACAAGCCTCATCAAAACTGAAAAGAATGACTGCTGGAAACAAACTGAAAAACAAAACAAATACACAAAAAATCGATACCTCTTTCATTTCGCAGGGCGTACTTTGGTGTTTCTTCCCAATAAGGGGGTGTCGAAAAGATTTTTGCTTGGAACTATTAACTGAAAAGCAATTTGACTGTTCCCACTTTGAGGTTAAAAAAGCATCTTCCATATCCTCTATTTCCTCAGTCTGGCTCTCTTCTCCCTCCGAAACATAAGAGCCATTTTTGTTGAGCAGAAACCCATGGATCAACAGCTGACAGGCCTCTAAGTCAACTTCACATACTCTTTCTAAAAGATGGCTTCTTCCACAGCTGAAAGAAAAGGCAACATAAAAATCAATAATTTGCTTAGATAAAAAAGCTCATGTCTCATATAGAATGTCAGAATTCTCTTGGTTTCTTTTAGGGCATTTTGTTTTTACCATTATAAAAAGAGTTCTAATAAAAGATTCAGTAGATGTGTTCCCTTGTCAGTTTATTATATTTTTACCCCAACTTTATTACTTTATAAGTAACTCAAGGTGGAAAATATACCAGTGGTGGGTTTCAAAAATTGTTACTACCGGTTCTGTGGGCGTGGCTTGATAGGCGTGGCTTGGCTTCATGGCTTGGTGGGCATAGTAGGAGAAGGATACTGTAAAATCTCCATTCCCTCCCCACTCCAGGGGTAGGTTACTGCAAAATCCCTATTTCCTCCTGATCAGCTGGGACTCAGGAGGCAGAGAATAGATGGGGGTGGGGCCAGTCAGAGGTGGTATTTGCTGGTTCTCTGAACTACTCAAAATTTCCATCCTGATTCTCCAGAACTAGTCAGAACCTGCTGAAACCCACCTCTGAAATATACCTAACATTCCTTACTCTTCCTGTGTTCCCCACAACTACAACCTTGTGAGGTGAGTTGAGTGGCCCTGTGACAATTCACAGTAGCCACAGTAAACTCACCACTTGCTATTGGACAACTTACTGTAGGGCAAGAGTTACACTAGTATCAAAGAAATGGAACAGAATAATTAAAGAAAGGATGCAAAAGGAGAGACAAAATGAAACGTGAATAACAAAACTTAAAGTATTTTTTTTATTTATTTTAAATAATTAAATTGAATTGTTAAATTCAATGGCGAGCTGGCCATGGTGCATTGTCCCGTGGTGAGCTGGCGGAGGCAAGTTGGCCAGAGTGAATTGGCCCATTCCAGATTTGGGCTGAGAGTGAGTGACTGGCCCAAAGTCACCCAGTCTAAACAAAATTGTTTGTTTAGAATAATAGCTATTTATTTCAATATGAATTTTGGTGAATTTGGTTACTATCAAAGAACTTGCTTAACATCAAGGGAAACCTGCGTGACATGCATATTCATTTAAGAAGGGATGGTTTAGTTTGTACTTCATCCTATTCTGCAGCTCTTTCCAGAAATCACAACATTAAGTTTGGCTTATTCAAATATATAGTATCTATACAATGACCAGGATCCAATGCTCAAGGCTACCATGGGAGCTTCAGAAAAGCATGAAAGCATCCATTTTCAAGAGTAAAAATACTACAAAGCATGAGTCAAGTCTTTTTGATAGGAAGGAATAAGTAAACACTGGAGTCCATCTTAGGTATGCAGGATTTAATATAAAGCCACAGTCCTCTAAAGAAGCCGATGAGAAGAATGACCCAGTTATTTTGATTACAAAAGAATTAGGGACACATAAGAGTACATAGCAATTCCAGCTAAATCTTGTTAAAATGACATAACCTAGTTTCTCTAATGAGCAAATGACAAATAGAAATAATTTTGAAGCTAAGAAAGAATGTAATTATATGGAAGTATCAACTTCAATTTGTTTAAAATTTGTACACAGTAAAGCTAAATTCTTTATTACATTTGTTTTCTTTTCTGCAGAGTATATATAAATGAAATTTCCTCATTAAGAAAACATGCAACTGAACTATTTAGGGTATGACTATCTACACGTAAGAGTATCTAATTCAGACAGGTTCAAATATAAGTAAGAGTTGGATTTAACAGTTTCAAAAACAAGAAATAAACTTTTTTACTTGTTTAATTTTCCCAGCAATCAATGCTACAACCCTCATGCAGCCTGATGCTATTCATAGTCCTCAACTTATGATGGGATTCCTCCTCTTTCAAACCAGTGGTCCTCTCTGTCCAGAATATGAGTTTGCTGTCTTCAAAAGAGTGAACCTTGTCTTTCAGATGCAGATGGACTGCTGAGTCTGGTCCTGATGAGTTTTCTCTCCTGTATTTGTGAAGTGGTTGTTTTGTTTCCCTAATGTTTTCAAAAGAAAAAAACCAAGAAAGTCCAATTGCCTTTGGAAAAAGCATGGGACAACCACGATGATTGAAAATTTCCATAGACAGTGAGGTTGATGGTATTGAAGCTTGCTTGCCCTAGGAATCTATTGCTGTGTTCAGCAAGACTGGAAGCACGCAAATGAGGATTGGTGAAATGATGTCATGAACTAATTAATAGGCTGACTAAAAAAAACCTGTTGAACCTCAAGGTAAAGGGATTCTGTCACCCTAGCAATTGACTTGCTCCTGGAATAGAGGACTTCTGAAGGGAAGCTGAATGGCTGATCCTCAACATGATAATTGGATGACAATATTGAAGGAGATTTCAAACACAGGCATAAATGCAGAATTATAAATTCAGAAAGATCAGCAAGGGTTCTGCTAGATGATGAATAGGGTGGATCTTATGAGTCCATGTCATTGAACAAAATCAACCTCAAAGAAATGTCCTGGAACAGACAACATCCTAAGGATATGACAATGACACCTGCAAAAACTGCCTTTGATGCAGTCAGCCCAAGACAGCATTAGATGGCGGAATTTGAGCTCACATAAATGTGGGAACTAGACCCTGCAGCAAACCCAGAAATCTCCCAGCAGCAGCAGCATCAGAGCCCCAACAAGTATACACACAAGATTAGAGGCATCTTCATATGTTCTCACTGTAATGGGATATATGGCATCATCTGTCAGTGATGCCCCTCTGGATTCTAGGTAGGACAAGTAGAACAAACTTTACACAAAACTATTAATGGGCATAAAGTTTGACATCAGCATTCAAAGAACACCCGAAGTAATATCAAAACATTTTAACCTCCCAGAACAATCTATGACAGACCTCAGAGTGGCTGTTTTGGGAAAATGGAACTTTTCCCAAATGGAAAATGGAATACACCACTGAACAAAAATTACTAAAAGTTTTAGTGCAGAAAAGAGCAAAATAATTAGGGGACTGGAGATTAAAACATGTAAAGAAGGGTTGCTGGAATTGGGTATGTCTAGTTTAATGAAAAGAAGGACTAGGGATGACATGATAGCAATGTTCCAATATTTAAGGGGCTGCCATAAAGAAGAAGAAGTCAACCTATTCTCCAAAGACACCTGAAGGCATGATAAGAAGCAATGGGTGAAAACTAATCAAGGACAGAAGCAATCTAGAACTAAGGAAAAATTTCCTGAGAGTTAAAACAATTAAGCAGTGGAACAATTTGCCTCCAGAAGTAGTGAATGCTCCAACACTGGAAGTTTTTAAAAAGAAATTGGATAACCATTTGTCTGAAGTGCGATAGGGCTTCCTGCCTGAGCAGGGGGATGGACTAGAAGACCTCCAAGGTCCTTTCCAAATCTGTTATTCTTTAGAAGAGCATTTGACTGCTGTGGCCGGGAGGAGTTTTTATCAGGTTCGCCTGATTCACCAGTTGTGTCCCTTTCTGGATCGACACTCGTTATGTACGGTCACTCATGCCCTCATCACCTCCCACCTGGACTATTGCAATGCTCTCTACATGGGGCTCCCCTTGAGGAGCACCCCGAGGCTCCAGCTGGTCCAGAATGCGGCCGCATGGGTGGTTATAGGAGGGACGTGGCGCTCTCATATGACTCCCTTCCTGCGTGAGCTGCACTGGCTCCCGGTGGTCTTCCAGGTGCACTTCAAGGTTTTGGTTACCATCTTTAGAGCGCTCCATGGCTTAGGACCAGGATACTTACGAGACCGCCTTCTGCCACCAGTAGCCTCTCACTGACCAGTATGCTCCCATAGAGAGGGGCTCCTCAGGGTGCCATCGGTCAAGCAGTGTCAACTGGCGGCCCCCAGGGGGAGAGCCTTCTCTGTGGGGGCACCTGCCATCTGGAATGAGCTCCCCCCAGAGATACGGAGGATCCCAGATATACGCACTTTCCGTCACGCCATCAAAACATTTTTATTCCAGCCGGCTGGTCTGGCCTAACTTTCCATTTTAAATTGTCATTTTAAGTTTTGTTTTACTAATTGGGGTGTTTTAAATTTGTCTCGGGCCAAAATATTTAATGTATTTTTAAATGGTTTTTTAACTTTTGTATTATGTACTTTTATCCTGTTGGCTGTTCACCGCCCTAAGTCCTTCGGGAGTAGAGTGGTGTATAAATTTAATAAAATAAAATAAATAAATAAATAAATTTCAGATAATCTCAGAAGATCTCAACAAATACAAAAGGGTTTTAAGATACTATAATTGTTAGTTGATAAAATACTGATAATCTCTCTCAGATGTAATCTGCATCTGCATAATCAGTCTGCTTTCCCTTCTCTCCCCAACCCAGTTTAAATCCTATATAAATTTAGTCTCATGAAATGAGCCACAACTCTACCATGTGCCATTGAAGAACATTTGTTAATTTAAAAGGGTGCTACCTGACTCCTGATTTTTACCACTCTTTAGACTAACACCACTTTCTTCCTACAAATGTCACAAATTTTAAAAAAAAAGGATTGCAACCAGCCTGTTCAGGAAATGCCTGGATGTTTTCAAACGAGTTCACTGTGTGACCTTCACCAAGGCAAAGAAAGGCACAGTTTATGCCCATACAAGGGAGGAAGTTTACTTCTACTTCACTAGCACTTGTAAAATGTCATGAAGCCAAAAGCTAAAGGCTTGTAGAGGGAGAACAAGTTATCTTGATGAACAGCTCTAAGGAGATTTCAAGAAGAGTCAAAATAAAACTGAGAAATCAAAGAGAAAAAGCAAAAATGTTTACGAAGGAGAATCAGTTCAAAGATGAGTGTGTTGCATGCTGTGACTACTGAAAACAGAAAAAAGGTTTTAGTGGGAAACACACACACACATACACCGCACTTAGCTGTATGTGTATGTGAGGATGGGGCTCCCTCCAAACAATTTTGTAACTTGAGGGTTTCGACTGGAACTCTGAACAGTGTCTCAGTGATATCTATAAATCACAGAAACCAAAATTAAGTTTTAGTTCCTGAATTAATTCAAGATTCAACCATGTGAAATTAGTTATGTTTGCATGGATTAAACATGGAGAGGGCAGATATGTTTGGATTTTAATATTTTAAAAAATAAATTTCTTTCCTTCATGGCTGCCTTAATAGAAAGGCAGTCTTATTTCTGAGTTGATCAAATTCAATTTAGGTTCTGCAAGATTTTTTATTTAAATTTGGAAACTTGTAGAACTGACAGGACTGGAATTTCTTAATGCTTGATAAAATAAATGGATACTTGGTTAGTCTGTGCAGGCACCAAACAGTAGGACTTTATGTTCTATGTATATATGCATTCATTTGCTTTAAAATGAATATACTACCTATGCTGAAATATACTACCTGTTCTGTAACTCAGTTCACAACTAAACTTATTAATGAAAAACAGCAAAATAATATGGAAGCTGTTCAAGGTTGATCCAGATACTTAAAATATGAAAGCAGGAATGAAATGAAACAGAACTGGACAGTTTTTAAAAGGGAAGGTTTTCACCAACTTCCTGAAAGCTATGCATGAGGAAACACTTGGGAAGTATAGCTACATGTACTTTTCTAAGGAACTAGAGTAATTGGTTCACCTCTTGTTAACCTGCTACTGCTTCTTCCAACAAAAGACAACTATAGGCATTATACTCTTACTCTTTGCAGTCTTATTCTTACTATGCTCTTATTTTCTACAACTTCTCTGTTGGCCCAATATTCCCCTAGAACTGTTCCACCAAGAACAGCTTTCTTCAGAAGAAACTTGGACTGAGCTGCCTTTTTCATTTAAAATAATGGGAAGAGCTATTAAATACCATCCTGGAAGCACTACCCTGTTTCCCTGAAAATAAGACATCCCCTGATAATAACAGGCTTTTTTTTTATTGGAAGTTTTACAATACAGTTTTTATCCCCATTTCCCCCCACCACACCCCCCACCACCACCCTTTCCCCCCCACCCATCCCCACCCCCCCGACTTCCGTTACTAACAAAACATCAATTTTATACATCAATCATTATTAAACATTAAATATAGGTGAAATCCAGATAAGATATCATAAATTTTAACAATAAGTAAAGTGAAGTTACTCCAAAATGCTTGCTAAAAAAAAAACATAAAGTACAGTTAAACCCAAATATATATCAAACTAAATTATAAATGCACAATTAAACCTCATTGAAGCATAAGTCATTTATAAAAACTTAACCAATATTCTTAAAGATTCCCTTCTTTTTATCCTAGACAGCAGTATAACCAATATATATAAATTTATTTCAACATCATAATTATCTAAGTAATAATATAGTAAATATGTTCAACATTATAAATTTTCTAGATAACATAATTTTCATTTCATTATGATATAATCTTTAACATATATATTATACCATACTAATAATTTCAAACCTTTAATAATTATAAATCAAAAACTAACTGAAAGTTCTTAGTTTGATATTTGTTCTGCACATAATCAACCCACTTCTTCCAGTCCCTAACAAAAACTTCATGGGTCCTGTCTTTTAGGTATGCAGAAATCTTAGCCATTTCCGCAAAATTAGCCATCTTTGATGTCCATTCACCTATAGTAGGTACACTATCTTTTTTCCAATATTGACCAATCAATAACCTAGCTGCAGTAATCATATACAAAATCAATCTCGTGTCACTCGGTGAGCAATCCTTAACTATACCCAACAAAAACAATTGCGGGGAAAATTGAAGCTTCTTTTTCAAAACGTTCTGCATAACCCACCATAATTTAATCCAAAATGCTTTCACTTTTCTGCAGGTCCACCAAATATGAAAATATGTAGCATCCAAACAATCACACCTCCAACATTTAGGTTGAACATTTGGATACATACATGATAATTTCTTGGGATCTAAGTGCCACCTATAAAACATCTTATAAAAATTTTCTCTCAGATTCTGTGCTTGTGTAAATTTAACATTCTGGACCCAAATCTTTTCCCATATTTCCAACATCACTGGTTCTGCAAAGTTTTGTGTCCACTTTATCATACAGTCTTTGACCAATTCACTCTCTGAATCTCTTTCTAACAATAGATTATATACCCTCTTAATATGCATCGGCCCTTTCTGTTTCATCTGGATCACCAAATCTTCTTCATGTAGCATTAGTCCAATTTTCTGGTCTTCTCTCCATCTCGATTGAAGTTGAGAATACTGCAACCAAGTTAAATTCCTCCCTTCTTCCAACAGAGTTTTCAAAGATTTCAAATTCCATCTGCCCCCATCATTAAAAAGCATCTCTTTGTATAAAATCCCCCCGAGTGACTTTATATTTGGCATAATCTGCCCAAGATCCAACCACAAAGGTATTTTATAATCCAGTTGAAGCTGGTGCTTCTTCCAAACTCTCATCAGCGCCTGTCTCAGCATATGACTTTTAAATACATTATCCAACTTGTCTTCATAAAACAAGTATGCATGCCAACCAAAGTCCAAATCGTGGCCTTCTATATTCAAAATATCATTTTTCATTGTTCCAAACCAATCGCTCACTTGTGTCAACACTGCAGCTTCATAATATAAACGTAGGTTTGGGACTTTAAGGCCATCTCTTTCACATACATCTTGCATAATTTTAAATTTAACTCTTGGTTTTTTCCCATTCCAGATAAATTTATTTAAACCTGCTTGCCATTCAGCCAATATTTTATCACTTCTGAGCACCGGAATCATTTGAAACAGAAACAGAAATCTAGGTAGAACATTCATCTCAACTGCTGCTATTCTCCCAAGTAAAGATAGTTGCAGTTTCTTCCAAGTTTCAAGGTCCTTAAGAATCTTATGCCACAAAACTTCATAATTGTTTTGGAAAAGTTTTATATTAGTCGCTGCAACCTGAACTCCTAGATATTTCACCTTTGTAACTATTTCAAAGCCTGCCAACCTTTCTAGGTCACTCTTTTGTGGTTCCGATATGTTTTTAACTATCATCTTAGTCTTCTTCGGGTTTAGTCTAAAACCTGAAACCAAACCATATTCCTCTATAATGTTTTTCATCTGGATGATTGATTCCAAAGGTCGTGTTAGGGTAACAACCAGATCATCTGCAAATGCCTTTGTTCTGTAATCCTTTTGCCTTATAACTATTCCATTCAAATTATTCGAGTCTCGTAATGAATTCATCAAAACTTCTAAAGTTAAAATAAACAACAATGGGGATAACGGACAACCTTGTCTAGTGCCCTTCTGTATATGAAAATTAGAAGTTAAACTTCCATTAATAACCATTTGTGCTGTCTGTTCTTGATAGATTGCCGCAATTGCTTGTATAAACTGATCCCCAAAGTCCATTTTAAACAGAGTCTTTTCTAAAAAGTCCCAATTGACTCGATCAAAGGCCTTTTCTGCATCCAAAAACACCAGCACCGCAGAGATCTGTTTATTTTTCTCAAGATATTCCAATAAATCTATAACTTGCCGCACATTATCCTTCATATATCTACCCTCTATAAAGCCTGCTTGATCATTGTGAATCACCTCTTGAATAACTGGCATCAGTCTGTTGACTAATACTTTTGCAAAAATTTTATAATCCGTATTCAGGAGAGATATTGGTCTAAAATTTTCTGGTTTTGAGGAACCATCTTCCTTTGGTATCAGTGAGATAAAGGCCGTCTTCCAGGAGGGGGGTATTTTACCCCCCTGCTGTATACTACAAAATAAGTCCTTAAGGTGTTCGACCAATTCTGATTGTCAAGTTTTATAATATACTGCTGTCAAACCATCCGTCCCAGGAGCTTTAGCTATTTTCAGTTGTTTTATTGCAAATAGAATCTCTTCAGGCGTTATTAATTGATTCAATCTTTCTTTTTGTTCTGATGAAATTTTTGTAACTCTCATCTTTCCAAGATATTCATCAATCAGGTCCTTTTGAATATTATCTGTATGGTATAAATTAGAATAGTAATCTAAAAAAGCTTGATGTATTGAAGTCTGTTGAAAAACTTGCTTACCTTTATATTCAATAGTATCTATTATACGAGAACTTCGTTTCTTTCTTAAAGTATATGCCAACCATCTACCCGGTTTATTAGCATTGCAAAAAGTATTATGCCTAGCAAATTGTAAATTAGTTGCCATCTGGTCAGCCATAAGCATCTGAAATTGATCTTTCAAAAGTTTTATAGTTTCTTGCAATTTCTCATCAGTCGGATTCTTAATATGCAATTGTTCTTTCTCCTTTATTTCTGACTCCAAATCTAATCTTGTCTTCTGTCTTATTGACCTGTACTTAGAATTCATATAAATCAGTACACCTCTCATATAGGCCTTACTTGCATCCCAAACAACTTCAATGGGTGTACCCTTATTCAAGTTCAATTGAAAAAATTCCTTCACATGTTTTTTAAGGTCGGCTATGTTCTTCTCATATCTAAATAAATTCTCATTCATTCTCCAAGATCTTCTCTCCCTCTTACCAAAATCCATTTCCATCCATACCGAACTATGATCAGTCAAAGTTCTTGGAAAAATCTTAGTCTTGATCATTTTAGTAAGTAAATCAGAAGAAACCAACATAAAATCAATCCTAGAAAAGGATTTATGTCTGTCAGAAAAAAAAGTAAAGTCCAATTCCTTCGGATGGTGAATTCTCCATACATCCTTCAGTTCTAATTCTTCTTTCAATACAAAAAAAGTCTGTGGTAATTTATTCCCCCTCTTAGCCAATGTCTTTTTGTCAAGATTTGTATCAATCACACCATTCCAGTCTCCCATAATCAAAAAAGACTTATAATTCCATTGCAGTATTTTATTATGTAATAATTTATAAAAAGTTTCTTGCTGTTGGTTTGGGGCGTAAATTCCGATCAAAAGCAACTGAACATTCTGTATATTTATTTCAACTGCAATATATCTTCCTTCATCATCCGATTCTACAAGTTTAGCTGGTATTCTTTTAGAGATATACAACACTAATCCATTCCTTTTCACCAAATTAGAAGACATAAAATGTGCTCCAAATTTTGAATTTATCAAATATTTTTGGTCCTGGGTTCTAATATGAGTTTCTTGCAAACAGACAATGTCATTTTTATACTGCTTCAAGTAGTGAAATATTTTCCTTCTTTTCTGTGGGGAATTCAAACCATTCACATTCCACGATAAAAATCTAACTGTCATCTGAAGGTTCGTGAAGCGTACCGAGCAATTGCCTAAGACTCTGTTCAATGGCAGAGGTCTTTGGTCTCGCTCCTCCCACTGCTTCAGATTTCTGTATTTTCCCATTTGCCCCCTTCACTTCTTGTGGCATCATGGACCTCTGCTGTTTTTGCTTCTCTAGTCTCTGCTTCTCTGCTGCACGGGTTATGCGTTGATCTTTTGGTTCTTGCATCAACAGTTCAGGGTCCGGATCCACCTCTCTTGTTGCTCTGGAGTGCTTTGTTCTGGGCTCTGGGGGGTCTGCAAAAAAGTCCTCTGTAAAGATAATAACAGGCTTTTGAGCGCATGTGTTAAAATAAGCCTCCCCCGAAAATAAGCCCTCCCTGAAAATATTTAAACACAGATGTGGAAATGAGATAAGATGGCAAGAGGAGCCCCATCTTGCTCCACGTGTCCCAAAATAATAAAAACTCCCCGAAAATAAAGCCAAATGTTTATTTTGGGGTTCAAAAAAATATAAGACAGGGTCTTATTTTGGGGAAAACACGGAACCACATTTAGGGCAGTGGTGGGTTGCTCTCGGTTTGTACCGGTTCTATAGAACCGGTTGTAAAATCGGTGGGAGGCTCTGCCCACTGACCCCAATGTCATCAGAACGCTTCTGCACATGTGCAGAAGGCGCGTGCATGTGAGTGAGTGAAGCAAGCACACTCAGCCCCATTGTGAACCAGTAGTAAAGGTAAGTAGAACCCACGCCTGACTTAGGATGATAGTTTGCCATAAACGTGAGGAAATTCCAACAAATGCAACAATTCATCGTGAAAAGAGGTTTCTCCTTCTGCTTTCCAATCACACACTGCCTAGTTGCTTCTCAGTGACTGATTATATGTTTTCTCTCTGCTAAAAGTTAAACACATCAACAGCAGTTAGAATCTGCAGTTTCCTGGCCGATAATAATAATAAAAAAAAAGCAGTTTCTGAAACTCAGGCTGCACAATACCAAATCTAAATTGAAATCTAAAAATAGCCTCACAAAAGAGTTAAGAGTGAAAAAAAAGCTGACATCAATAACTTGAGGGCAGAGTAGCTCCTTGGATTTTATGAGAGGGTACCGATTATGTAACTATTCTTGTTACGTTGGGAAGCATTCAAGAAAATGAAGGGGAAGAGCATTTTTTCTACTGCTGAATCCAATAATGGATGTTTGATTATGGTTATTAAAAACAACATATCGCATAATACAGAGCAATAACAAGTCATAAAAAGCATTTCAGCATGAGTTAAGGATTGGAATTAAGCTCAGTTTCTCTCGGGGAGGGGGGTATTCTTTTCATCTGCCAGACATTTATTTCATCTAGGACACAACTTTAATCACAGCCTGTCATTTTCCTATCAATGTTCAACATCAGTGTGTTATAGTTAAATTATCTCCATGGGAAACTTAAAATGAGAGGCTGCTATAGTTGATTGTTTCTTCTTTGATTTCTTTCTAAGGTGACAAAGATAAGCTTACAGAGTGGAGTTGTCAGAAGCAGGAAATAAATTAACTAATCTATAAGGAAATCAGCAAGGCATCTTGTTAAGAGCTTACATTCTAATTGATTCGTTTGATATACTGCCTCATTTTTAAAGGATATTATCTCGTGTACAATATAAAGTATTTCATATTTAACCGCTCTAAGCCTTTCAGAAACATAAATCATAGACATTCAAGTGGTCCCATCTACAGCCAGCTTGCTATCTTCATTCCCAAAAATACTTCCTTTCAATCAGATCAGTCCTTCCTATTGTTGTCCCTGTCTTCCAAATAGGTGCTCATTGTTCTGTGGTAATTGATTTTGCTCACTCCTCATTTTAATGTCCTAGATCAGGGGCCTCCAATCTTGGTAACTTTAAGCCTGGTGGACTTCAACTCCCAGAATTCCCCAGCCAGCTTTGCCCCTGTCCTAGGTTGCATTCAGGTTTATTCATAAATAAATGAATGAATAAATTGTACACAAATCATGAGGTTTCCCCAAATGTGCTATTCTCTTCCTTTTGTGTACAAAGAAAAAGGGCAGGATGGCACTGAAAGCTAAAACTCTCTCTCTCTCTTTTTGTGGAACTATGAAACACATTTAGAGGGAGGAGCCAATGGTAATCAGAATGCCCACCTTTGTTCCTGTGCTTAGTATACTAAGATATTATTTTAGTTAAAACAAGACTAGCACTGAGACCATGTATTTACTATCTGCATAGCAGTGTCTTTCAATCATGGCAAGTGTAAGATGTGTGGCTGGGGAATTCTGGGTGTTGAAGTCTACATATCTTAAATTTGCCAAGGTTGAGAACTGCTAGTTTAAAGGATTGCGCTTCACCTTTTTCTCACCATCAAATTTCTGGCTACAAATACTTTTTTTTTTTTTTTTGCCAGGACTTAGAGCACAGGGTAAAGGGTAGAGGACAGATAAAACAAAACATTTTCATAACTTTCATATACTGAAGTTCTACTGAAACTGTCTTTCTCAATCTCACTCAAGCACAAGGAGCTGTATCTCATACTAATTTGATTCCTGTGATTCAGATATTCAGATGTGAAAATGTCAAGAGCTGCACAACAATGCAGGGATGTTTGTTTGTTACATTTATACCCTGGGGTCTCACAAGACTCTTGGAGGTTTTACAGAAATACATATAAATCATTAAAACATCTACAGTCCAGTTAAAAGCATACAAAAAAACAAAGGATATGCATCAACTTGCAAATGTTCTCTGGAAAGTTTCTGTTTTCAATTGCATTCAGATGGCAGCCAAGTTGAAACTAACCAGAGTTTTAGTGTGGAGCACACTTCAATTAATAGTGATGAGGGCATGTGTCACAGTACTAAGGTTCTCTTATTCCAAGTAGAGTTGCAACTGGAGCATCAGCCAAAGCTGGGCAAAGCTTCTCTCCCCCAGCCATGACTTCCACCTGCTGTTCAGGCAGCAGCCATGAGTACAGGAACACCATCAAGTCCCAGACATGCTCCTTCTGCAGTAGTGCTTCCCCATCAAGAGACTCTCTGGAATTGCCCAGGCAATAACTCCATCCTGCAATGATTCAAAATCAGACACCCAGACACCAGAAGAAAACCTGAGCAGCCTTACCCGCTTGGGATAGAGATGTAAAGCTAAGCATCGTCAATATACTGATAGTATTGAATCCACAATCAATGAATGACCTCACCCAGTGGTTTCATGTACATGTTAAACAATAGTGGGGAAAGAACCAAACCAAAGTTGCTGCAAAACAATAATTCCAATCCTAACCAAGTAGAAGGATGAGATACTTAATGCTACTGCAGGCTACTGGGAGTCTAAAAGGATGAGGCGTGGTGGCCCAGTGGTTAAAATGCTGTATTGCAGGCTACTTCTGATGAATGCTGGCTGCCTGCAGTTTGGCAGGCCAAATCTCACCAGGCTCAAGGTTGACTCAGCCTTCCATCCTTCTGAGGTTGGTAAAATGAGGACCCAGATGGTTGGGGGCAATATGCTGACTCTGTAAATCACTTAGAGGGGATTGTAAAGCACCGTGAAGCGGTATATAAGTCTAAATGCTATTGCTATCACCATCAATCTCCTTATAAAGGTCCTCCACCAATGTGACCAAAGCTGTCTCCACCCAATCACAGTCGTGGTCCCCAAATGACAAGGAGCCAGATAATGCATTTCATCTAAAGCATACCTAAGCATTAGTCTAGAGATGCTAGGACTTATAGTCTAGCCACAATTGAAGGATTCTTGGCACTCTGTTTCTCTATTTTTGAACTGGATATGCTCAATGAGTTAGATTTGGTAGTATCTCAAGCCTATGCAAAAACTTCCTCTCTTGCTTTTAAATTCACAATTGTGCATTCATCCAATATATATATATGTTTTACCATCAGAAATATTGCATGGTGGGGTATCTCTCTTGGAGCAAGAGGATCTGCCAGATGCAATTCTTTGGATTTTTTTGAAATAAATTTTAAGAACCGTGCATCCCAAAGTACTGCATCTTAAGGAAACAGTATATCTTAGAAGATTTTTAAAAAGGAGATCCAAGTTCAATTCAGTAGCCTGGAAGGATAAAGGTAACCTTGGATCAGTTCTGAATCAAAGAGTAAAATAAGAACTGGGTGGTTGTATTTTGCTACTTCATAAACATCAAAGGGATCTGTCAAGGGCAGAGAGTCCTACAATCTGACCTATTTCTTATGCTGATTTTTTAAAAAAAAGTTGAAGCTTTGTGAAGAATATATAAGCACTACAGAATCTCTGCTCTGAAATGGTTTAGTGCAGTTTCTTTATTTTCCAGCTAATCAATGATACTACTGCAGGACTTATTAATTTGAGACTTGGGGAGAAAAATATCAAAGACATTTAAAAAAAAAAAGACAGGACCTTGTTTTGGTATCCTCCCAATCATTTCCTGCAGTGAAGCCTGCCAGGATTGTGGGGATTGTGGCTTATTTCACACCTATTCATCTCCTTTCCTTAAGAGGAAAAATGATTATGGGAAAACAGGCAGGTCTCTCATGATCGGGAAAGGAAAGCTCAGGGCTGCCTTTCTTGTCTTTACAGATAACAGAACAACAGAGTTGGAAGAGACCTTGGAGGTCTTCTAGTCCAACCCGCTGCTCAAGCAGGAAATTCTATACTATTTCAGGTAAACGGTTGTCCAATCTCTTCTTAAAAACCTCCAGGGTTGGAGCATCCATAGTCGTTCCACTGATTAATTGTTCTGTCAGGAAATTTCTCCTTAGTTCTAGGTTGGTTTTTTCCTTGATTTGTTTCCATCCATTGCTTCTTGTCTTGTCTTCAGGTGCTTTGGAGAATAGGCTGACCCCCTCTTCTTTGTGGCAGCCCCTCAGATATTGGAACACTTCCATTACATCACCCCAGTTCTTCTTTTCATTCAACTAGACATATCCAATTCCTTCAACCATTCTTAGTATGTTTTATCCTCCAGCTCCCTAATCATCTTTGTCCTTCTTCTTTGCACTCTTTCTCGAGTCTCAATACCATTTTTATAGTGTGAGGATCAAAACTGGATGCAGTATTCCAAGTGTGGCCTTACCAAGGCATGATAAAGTGGTATTAACACTTCACGTGATCTTGATTCTATCCCTCTGTTAATGCAGCCTAGAACTGTGTTCGCTTTTTTGGCAATTGCAGCACATTTCTTCCTGCTGATACAATTGTAATTCCTTTCTCAGAATAATTTCAAGGAAGGGTCTTCCTAATCAGAAGTACTGTATCCTTTCCCTCTTAGAAGGGACTTGAGGTGGACATCACCTGGATACGGCCCTTCAGTTTATTAGGTGCAGCTGCAACAGGCTTCCCAAACAGGCTTCCCAAAAATTACCAAATGTTAATTTTTAAGGAACTATTATCCTTAAGAAATAAATTATTAAAGGATTATTCTTCAGCTTTGTATTAAAAATCCCTTCTTACAGAATTATTATTCCTTAAGGAAACAAGGCTGGACTCCATCTCCAAAAGAATCAAGCAACTTTGTCTGACAAATGCCGAAAAAAATACTTTGCACATCCCTGCAAAAGGTTTGCCAAGACCTCCTACCCAAGAGGACACATATCACATTAAATAAGGCAGCGGGACATCAGTCTATGGATAATGTTTCACCACGTTATCACTGCAAAGTGGGCCTTAATAGTGGCTTTAAACTGAACTGCATTATGTCATAAGTCTAAGGAACTCCACCACCAACCCAAAAATTATCAAGAAGCACAGGCAAGGAGGGAGCAGCAGGAGGCTGATACAACAACAATCCCAACTGATTCCTACAGCCCAATTTAAGAAACAGGGAGTCAAACCCAGTAATCTCTGGAGCAGCACACCTAAAAGCTATAAGGGATTCCCAGATGACAATGGCCAAACTTCCACTCCTGGCTTGAAATCTCAACTGAAGTCAGACCTGGAACCCAGCTGGGTGTATCTCCAAAAATGCCCCCACCTTCTGGGCCCAACCTAAGTAACACATGCCAGGTTGACTCTCTCGTCAATGATTGGATTGTAGAGGAAGGAGACCTTATTACAGTCTGACCTTACACTTAAAAGCAGAAACCAGAAACTGGGGCATTTGAAGGTCTGCTGACTGGGTACAAGGGCTGAGACCATAGAACTTGAAAGCAAAGCCAATGTAAGGTAGTGGCCAGTCCCACATTCTCCAAGAACTGTCCACTTCCTGTCTCCCATGTCTCCAGTGCCCCCATTGCTATAATACTTTGGCATACCTGTACATCCCCTAAAGGTAGCACCATCCCCCACTCCAGACCTCTCAGTTCCCAATGTCCTCCATTTCATTCATTCCAGGGAAGCCAAATACCTTGATCATTTTAGCTTTACTAGCTCTCAGTATCATCACAATATCCTGTGACCCCCCTCCCTACTCCACCCACACAAATACATTCACAATAATCACACTCAAAGGGGGCCCTCCTCTGATGCTCTCACCATTTGGCTATGGCAGGAGTACACAACTATAGCAACTTTACGATGTGGACCCTAACTCCCAAAATGGCTGGCTCAGGAATTCTGGGAGTTGAAGTTCACAAGTTGCCAGGGTGGCCCATCCCTGAGCTAAGGGCTCCCTCTTCATTTACACCCCTGACCCCACTAATCTCTCCTCTGGCTGTCACCCAGAAAAGAAGAAGGAGAGCAATGG
Organism: Masticophis lateralis; assembly: GCA_030761175.1. NCBI lineage: Eukaryota > Metazoa > Chordata > Lepidosauria > Squamata > Colubridae > Masticophis > Masticophis lateralis. Next base: position 73,617,982 of record JAUDYJ010000001.1, read on the forward strand.
GAAACCCACAGTTCAAAATCATCAGCAACTAAGCCAAAAGATAGAATCCCCAAAAAGAGTTTGTGCCTTCACCAAGGGTCCAAGAAGAAAGAGATATCTACCCAGAGGAAAATGTTTTCTCCAACTCCTCTCTCTTTTCACTGAGTGAAAATAATCTTTTTCAGATTTAGGATAATCACCTAACCACATTAAATGGCTTTCCCTAAAAAAATGCTATTTATTTTGACTGATACAAATAAAAAGTAGTTTGGACCCTGAAAGAACAGCGATAAGGGATTTAGAATCCATCACTGTCTGGTCCGTGAGATACTGTGAAATTTTGCATCAACATGTCATAAATGCAACTGCAGTCTTCCAGAAGAAATGACTGAGATATCGTTATTATTATGATTATTACTGAACTGATACGATGTCATTTGGAAACAGTTTGAAAAAAGAGGGTGCAACAGAGCTCAACAAATAATTAAATCACTTATTAATTAGAAGTTTATCCCTCTACTCTAAAGACTCAGGTCAGACAACAAAATAAGGCTGGCTGGTTACCAACAAAACAGACAGGAGAAAATGGCAAAAGGGGAAAAAGAAATAAAACTAGATGTAATAATAGCATGTTTTATTATCCTGAGCTCACTATACATCCAGACAGGATAAAAATAACTTTTTAAGAGTTAGCAGTTAATAACAACCCTCCGCGCTGAAAATCTTGGTTTTTTTGCTCTCAAAACAGAATTGATTTTCATGGGATTCTAGAAGGACAAAAACAATTACAGGGTATGATTTGTTTATGGAAATCCTAGAATCCATGGTGATAAGGATTACACAAAATCAGGGCAGCAAAACCTATCAGTGACCAAACGTTATTACAGCTGCGTGCCTGCTTTTCCCCAGAAATTAATGTTTGTGATATTTATTTCTATGGCATAATCTCCTCATACTTAAAGACACAGTAAGGGCAGTGTCTTCTACCAGCAATGCAATGTTGTGCCTGTACTTTCAAGGAAAGTGCCCCTACATACTCCTTTGAATATTATAGCCACACAAAGTGTAATATTAGATAAAGCTGTATTTATATTTACTCAAATTGTCCCTTAGAATATAAAACAAAGCCACATTCTTTATATAGTCTTGTATCAGGACTTGGGCCACTCTACACTGGAAATTGGGATCCATCTTGGACATTTTAAAAAAAATCTAAACTTTCTGTTAATAGTTCTGAATATCATGTAAGCATATTCAGATCCTATCTGTACTTTTTAATCTGATTTTCATTGAAAATTTTTTACCGGGCAATATGCAAGAATCATATACCAGAAATTATGTATGAACAAATGTATTACATTAATATTTCAAAAAATAAGATAACAATACCATCATTTTGGGACACTGGGCAAATACTATAAAACAATATTTCCCTAACAGAGACACAAAAAATAATGGTTTTCCTTTCATTCCTGGTATAGTTTTCTTTATCAAAATGGAAATCTGATCATTATTCATCCAATTATCAAGGTACCATCTCAATGAAATATAGTAAATGCTCAGGACCCTTTGAGGACAGTGAAAGCCCCATAGCAACTATTACAAACTCTTCCTTTTCTTTCTCTCACATCCAGATCTTCAATCTGACCAAAGATGAAAAAAATCTACCTCTACTAAGTAACCTTAAAAGTAGTGCTTTGAGTCAACTGTCAAAGACAGATGAGCATTAACAATGGAATCAGCAGAGCAACCAAAGATAGCAAAGATCCATGGAAGGCACATGAGCCAGACAAGATGACTTGGCAAAAGTGATAGAGAGGAGGTCAGCCCAAAACACCAAAGAGTTGGGAGCAGTAACGTGCTAGAGCCAAGTGGTGGTCACCACACCAGAGAACCCACAATAGGATGCTACAAAATCACAGTGGGAGTTGCTTGCTAGATTAGATTCCTCTCAAACTGAGTGCCATTCCAAAAAACTATCTGGAAACAATACTTTTATGGCTTTTATTTACAAGAACAGCCGCATCTCTTCAGTGTGCTCATAACTGAAACATTCATTCAAGCAAACATTTGCTCCATTTTTAAGGAAAATCCATCTGTTAACAGATAACAAGGCATCTGTCCTGGTAGAGCTGGAACTGTGGAATTATCAGCTTGTGCCAAGTTTATTGTGATTTTTACAGAGATTTTAGGTACCATTTGGTCCAGGGGTTGTTCCCGGTTCTGTCCGGTTCTTTAGAACCTGTAGTAAAAGCGGCAGGAGGCTCCACCCACCTACCTGGATGTCATAATTGACAATCTGCGCATGCACAGAAGCTTCTACACATGCGCAGAAGCGCACGCCCGGGCTCCCGTTGCGAACCGGTAATAAAGGTAAATAGAACCCACCTCTAATTTGGTCTCTTTGGAGTCCGAATTGAATCCTAGTAAGCACAATAATAATTCCATATAGTTTTCTAGGCAACATTTTGAGGTAATATTACTCCCATTCTTTTTCTGACCATGATCAAATGAAACATTTAAAATGGACAATGTTATGCAATTATTTGTAGAATTTGCCAGCAAGGAATAGCCAATTAAATTCTACTTATTTTAGGTGGCAGTCTTTAGTATAGGACTATAACTATGAATGTCAATTGGCTTGATGCCATGGTTTATTGTTTTTATATTCTATCTTCTATTCAAGCTGTCGCATTTTATTTATTGCTTGATTTGTTGTCTTGGTCTATAAGAATAGAATTATACTAAATTAAATGCTACAGAATGTTGAATAAACCTACAGCTTCCATCTTAGGTTTACTTAGCATTGTATTGAGCAATATAAAGCATTACTATTCAGTTATGTTTACGGTGCATGTGTGCATATATGGCAGGAGGGAGGGAAGGAAGGAGAGAAAGACAGAGAGATCACAGATTTTAGTGTAAGCAATACTATGCAGAGGTCAGAAAAGGAATAAAAAATGGTAAACCGAAGAAAAGCATGCGATATGAAAAAAAAATCTAATTTATAGCAATATTATTCACTATACTTTTTCAAACCTTTTTATTCATATAAACCATCACTTTTTCAAATCTGCATTCCTTCAAATTGTTATATTATTTTCCAGTTAGTTCAGCAATCTTTAATTAGTGTACGTTACAAAATAGTTAGATGTTCTTTAGTTGCTTCAAAGTGACAATAAGATATTCTATATATACTGGTACAGAGAAACCAGCACAACAACCTTCCCCTTTCTAAAAACAACTATTCATATGAGGAACTTTTTAAAAATGTAAATACCTAGATAATCCTGTTATAAAGGAAACACAACACCAAGAGATAAGCCATTTAAGAGGCAACCAAAGCCTTAAGGGAAGCAACAGAGCTCTTCAAAGCTAGAAGATTAATCTCCACAGGAGTTCCAGAAATGAAATAGAGGAAACAAGCTTTATCTGAATAAGGATTAAATAATAATTTTCTTTTCTTGCTTTCTATATTTGTGGGATATAAGGACTAGAATTCTTATTGATCTTCAAAGTTCTCGAGAATCTAACAGGAAATTATTTGATGACATGATACAATAAACCATGGAAAAATTCAGCTGAAAGGTGCAGAAAAAAAGGCTAACTGGGGGCTGATATAGAGGATTTTCCAGTATTTCAAGTTAAATAGATACTTTTTTTAATCCGGAGCTGCACAACTAGAGGCCCAGGGCCGCCCTCTAAAATACCAAATGTCCTTGAATGTGTCAGAAGAGGAACATTATGGAATACATGACAGAGAGCATATTAAGTTTGCTCATTTTTAGTTATATGTAAAAGAAATGAAATCAAATTTAAATTTAATTGTCGGTCTGCCCGTTACTTTTTGTATACAGTCACTAGCATGCAACATAGAGGCTAAATATTCAGCTCGGAAAAATTGGTTCATTGCCAAAGAGTAAACAAGGCATTTCAAGCCTTAACTTATCAAACAATTCACTTCTCAGCATGAAATTTTTAGAAAGCAAGAAGGTTGAATCCTTTTATATCCTCTATGGATCCAGCACAATGGATTCAGCACTATAAACTTGGCAACTTTAAGATTTGTGGGACTTCACCTCTCAGAATTCCCCAGTCAGTCAGTCTGTAAAGCCCTGTTCACCCAAGGCTAAAATTTGAAGTGTTTGTCCACCTAGTTTCTTGACCAAGTCCATATATTTTTTAAAAATATCAGGAAATGTTGGAAAAAAGATTTTTCTTCATCTATAAACTTTCCAAATCTGTCAAAGGAGTGGACAGTGTACTCAGGGATGGCTGCATCCTTTACAGATTTTGAAATGTAAATACATTTGATAAAAACTATTTGTTCTACCTTTGTGCTACTTATGCACTTTTTTTCCGATCTTTAACACACTAATTTTCAGATTCAGTATCCTATATCATGCAAGTCATCTTCACATTTACTGCAAACCATTCAGGTTTGCAACAACAGAACATAAAATGTCGACAAAAATACATACAGGTTCCAGTAAATGTGCCTCCAACATCACTACAAGCATTCTTTACATATGTATCCATAAATGTATTAAGCAACTAAAGTGACATCACGTATCCTACTTCCTGCTCAATATTGAACTATTTCTAAGCTTTCCATTTATTCTCATCTATCATTTACTTCTATCACATCTTCTTTTACAGAATACTTTGGGACAATAGTGGAATTCAATTTTTTTTTACTACCAGTTCTGTGGGCGTGGCTTGGTGGGCATGGCAGGGGAAGGATATTGCAAAATCTCCATTCCCACCCCACTCTGGGGCCAGCCACAGGTGGTATTTACTGGTTCTCCAAACTACTTGAAATTTCCGCTACCGCTTCTCCAGAACCTGTCAGAACCTGCTGAATAGCACCCCTGCTTTGGGAGAAGATTAAAGAAAAGGTTATCAGTATGGGGTTTATGAAGTGGGGAGGAGGCTCAGAAAAGTGAAGATAGTGGTCGCAACCATGTGTTCAAAGCCTCACAGAAAAAAGTTGTGGGGCTTTGACCATATGTATGTATAGTACAGCCACTATATTGACTTTTTTTTTTTACTCTCCTGAGGACACCCTTGTTACCAGCCCTAGTCAGATGCATCATTCCTGTTATTGTAAAGAAAAGTATTGTTCTAGTTTGGCACATTTTGGACAGTATGCCACAAGAGCTAGTAAACTCCAAGCAAATTCCTGCTACTCTAAGAAAGCTGTGATTTCTCCATGTTCTACTAATTTGGAGGCCCATGTAGTATATCAACACATTTTCTGGATACATAAAGGGAATTCATAATAATGACATTTGTTGTCCCAAATACCTTATAGCAGGAATAAGCTATCATAGTAGACTCAACTCAGAACTAGGAATCTTCTAGAATGTTGCACCACCAACATTCAGTAACATAACCGGCTAATTCTCCACAGACTGCATATATAAATAATAATATATTAACATAATAATAACATAAATAAATATGTTAGATTTCTGAGAGATTAACCTATCTATAAGAGGGGGAGTGAAGTCCAATCAGAGCAGCACTGAAAACATTTTCTAAAAATTTGAAAGATCCCAGGATCTCTTTACCTTTGCAGTTTATCTTCTAGCACTTCCATATACTTGACAGTGTTTTCTTTCAACTTTTTCTCTGTAAGACAAACATGATTTTTTTTCACTGAGAGAAGAAAGAAAAAAGATATAACAAATTTTATAGAAATTGATAGAAGAATTTTACATATTTTGCTCCAAATGAAATTTTGTTGTGTACAGTTTTCAGATTTAAAGTTAAAGATGTGCTCTTTAATAAGAGTTGCATTTGGCAAGATGGATAGCTATGTAAATTTGATGAGTGAATAAATAAGAAATACCCAGCTAAAGGTAAAGATTTCCTTGTCAGTAGTATCTGACTAGGGCACCGTGCTCATCTCCGTTTCTTGGCCAAAGGAGTCAGCGTTGTCTAAAGACAATTTCCATGGTCATGTGGCCAGCATGACTATATGCCAAAGGCACACGTAATACTGTTACCTTCCCACCAAAGTGGTGCCTATTAATCTACTTGCATTTGTATGCTTTCACATCACGTGGTGAGCAGGAGCTGGAGCTAGTAAGGGGAGTTTACCTGTTGCACGGAGCTTGGCTCAAACCCAGGCTGTCAGCTCTTCAGCTGACAAACTCAGTATCTTTAACCACTGAGCCATCATGTCCCCTTGCTAAACACTACAAGTGGAATAAGGTTCATGAAAGAAAACACACCAGTTTCTTCAAAAATGGAGAATTGTCTCAGGTTCTTTTGAAACTATATCCAGTTTGTGGGACTCAAAAGATGCATCAACAGCATAAGCCTTTATACAACCACGATGTATTTCTCCCTACAGTCTGAGAAGATATTGTTTGCTTGTACTACTAACAAGGTTTTTTTCCTCCAAATTCTGTTTTGACTCCTAATTTAGTTTCTCTCTCCAGAGGTTTTTCTGCTTCCTTGATAGATCTGCTTCTCTACTTCTTTCTTCCTGACCCTCCCTTCTCTTAGAAAAAATATTCATTTTTTTTTCTGGCTGCTTTTTGTCTGTTTTGCAGGAAGAAGCACACATACCTGTTCCACAACAAAGCTTTTATAGGCAGCTTTGTCAGTGCTAACATTGGAGAAAGGGATCAAAAGGGAGGACTGAAGGCCAGCAATTGCCTATGGAGCCTGCTCCTCGCAAAAACATACATGACAAGGTCTTTAAATATTTGTCTATAGAAGGACCTAATTATTTATTGTTATTGCCTGAAAAGAGTAAAGCGAGTAAGTCCTATGTTTTTAATAATCTTAGAATTAATCACTCCAGAGACATCATTTACACAGATAAGGCTTTAAGATTTCAGCATTTGTTAAATTTAAACCCCATTTACAAGCAGCTATGTAAAGCAGTATACATGGAGAAATTGGTCCATAACACCTATGGTCCAATAACATTGCAGAGATGCCCTCACTTTAGGAACCCAACCTGTGTGAAAAAGAAACTTTCACTGCCTAAAAGATGGGAAATGAAAAAAAAAAAAACAACCCTAAAACATTGGATGGATTACCATGTCCAAGTGTGTTTCTCCACTAATCGGTATGATGTTTCTGATAGAGGTAGACAGACTTATCAGGATAGACTTTTCTGTTCCTAGCTTCTGGTGATCAAGAGACTTCATCCTTAGATACTCCAATTTGGTTTAAATGCTAGATAACCTTTATTGTCATATTTTTCAGTGGGCACTCTGGTACACATGAAAAAATGAAATTCTGTTGCCTGCTCTCAAAAGTATACATAATACACATATAAATATGCTAAATACATACATATGTATGTATCTAAGCCCTACATATACATATAAATATTAATCACCGTCCATCTTGAATATATAGTGGAAAGAGAAAACTTGAGAATTCACAAGGTTGAAATTGTATGGAACAAAATTGTAGCTGAATCTGGATGTTCTGCTTCAGATGCCACGAAATCTCCTCCCAGAAGGTAACAAAGAAAACAGATCATGAAGAGGATGTGTAGAGTCCCAGACATTAAACATGCACCATCTCAGATATTAAATGTTCTCCATTTCATGCCTATAGAAAGTATATTACCTAATTTAACCTGAAAATGTTTATATCATGTAGAGGCTAGAGGAAATCTATCCAGCTTGGTCCATGGTCTGCTAATTTAAAGGGGAGTGGGATCACATAATATGTTTTATATGAGGCATATCATCTTTACACAGGAGTTAAGGTATATTTAAATTGCCCCTATTTATTCTAAACATTCTTCTATCTTCCAGAGTTCAATCCGAGGACTGTAAAACTACTCAGATGTGGCAAGAACATAATGGCTTCCTTGAATCTCATGGCAGTCTCATGTACAAGTTTTAAAAAAAGTAAAATCTTCTACCTGTGTTCAGATTTAAATACACTGTCAATCAACAGGTGATAAATCCTTTGATAATACAACAGCTTTATGCTCCAGCTTTCATTCCTCTCTGCTCTGATCTCATCATCATATGGCCCTGGAGCATGACATAACATGCTCCTTCATTCTAATGTACAATAGCAATAATCCGGTAACTGGAGGAAAAAGGGATCTCTGCTTCATAATGACTTTGTTTCTAACTAATGTTTCAATATATTCTATTACATGAATGATAAACCCTAGTTCCAATTTCTCCTGCTGTGCTAGCTGGATTTTAATTGGATATTATCTGACATAGTAATTCTTGCTTTTCACAGTTGTGTCCTATTCCCTATGTGCAGTTTTACAACGTCCTTGAAGCAGATAGCTTAATAAATCAGGAGTACTCAATGACAAAAAGGAACCAGGTAGGAAACCATCAATAAGCGAAAAATAGGTCAGTTAAAAACCCTCCAGGAAACAGAAGCAAGACATACACAGAGTTCCATCAAATGCTTTATCTAAACTGAAATGACAAAGAACATTATATGATTCTCTCACGTCACAGGGAATAAGTTAAAACCCTTTAAAATACCAGTCAAATTATTTCCCACCAATAATTTGAAGAAAATACCACCAAATATAACTGGATTTTCATTATGTTTAGATTGACTCCAAGCTACTGACATGAAGTTTTAACTGAATGCAAATCAGTGGCAATGGCTCAAGGAAAGGAAAGTATAGGAATCCAACATTTCTAAATCAAACCACAAAAGGAATAATGTAATCGTGCTACAAGTTGGGCAGGAGAGAATTATGCAACTGCACTCTATGTACTGTATATGTCAAAAGATTTGTTTTCATTATCTCTTTGTGTTCTTGTCCCCAAGGTTGATGTGCTCAGCTCTTTTTGGCCATAAAAGAGACCTACCCATATAAATATTATACTTACTAATGGAAGAAGATAATAATAAAAACCATCCTTTGCAGACACAAAATATGCTTCTAGCAGTGCCCTTTTTTATGCTTATCTCTTTGGAAACAAGACTGTAATGCTGAAAGCACCATCAGATTGTAGAAAGGCAGCCAGACCTATACCCATCTATTTGCTAATAATATTATACTGTCGTTGCAGGATATTAATTCAGAAAAATCTGCTTTAAAATGCTATGAATTATTCCTGGGGTTCTAAAATGAATGGACTCATGTGAATACACCACACACCCCATATTGTAGCAAAAGCAATAGCACTTCCACTTATATACCACTTCATAGTGCTTTACAGCCCTCTCTAAGTGGTTTACAGAGTCAGATATTGCCCCCAACAATCTGGGTCCACATTTTACCGACCTCAGAAGGATGGAAGGCTGAGTCAACCTTCAGCCAGTCAGGATTGAACTGTACCTTATATGATGAGTATACAGTCTCTTAAAGTTTTTGTTCTAGCTTTAGACTTTATTCAAGTTTGTTAATAAAAACAATCAGTTGTCCACAAAGAAGATTTAAGGTGACTTTCAATAATGAAGGCTAATGCAACTGAAATTATGATTATATGAAACAGATGAGGAGTGGTACAAGTTTCTTAAGGAGCATAAAAGAGAAACGTTAACATAAAAGAGAAATTTTAACATCGCTGGTCAGGAGCCAAACGTGAGCTACAGTAAGAGTGCTCCTTTTTTCTTTATGCAGACCACTAGATCGTCATCAAAAGTTTTTAAGAACTACCACACAGGCCTCAAGGCATGTTTCCTTCCCTGAATGGCATGTGCCAAATGGCAAAAATTAAACAAATGACTCAAATCTGACAAGATGATAAACTACTATGAACTTGTGATTATATCCTTTCTTCTACTTTTAAAAAATTATGTTGAGATCCACACAAAAGATCATCGGCTTTAATGGTCTTTGGACCACAGGTTGAAAACTAGTGAGCTACAGAATCTTAGAAAAGCAGGTGACAATTCCCAATGGATGAGGAAATTCTAGATTGAACCAGATCCCTCTTCAGGCATTCACTGAATGAATAGAAAGCTTTAAACTGGATGGAGAACTGATTATGCATGTTGTTTGTGCCCCTTCCCTCCCCAATCTCCATGCCTTCAGTTATATTGAAGTCTAATGGAAAGCTGCACTTGTACAGTATATGCAAAAGCATGACTACAGGTATTGTGTATTCTGGAATCATTCTTTCTTAGTATCCTGGATCACTCAGCGCAGGGGTGGGTTCTACTGACCTTTACTACCGGTTCGCAATGGGACCGCGTGCACACGCAATTCAGCACATGCGCAGAAGCGTTTTGATGATGATGGGTGGGTGGGCGGAGCCTCCCTCTGGTTTTACTACCAGTTCTATAGAACTGGTCCAAACCAGGGGCAACCCACCACTGACTCAGCTTCAAAACAATATCAGTAACACCAGAGGTGAGTTTCACATAATTTTACCATACCGAAAATGTGCACGCATACCTTCCTCTCATGAACCTGGCCTTCCACACGTGTGCTTTGCCCACACACGCAGCTTGCATGCATGTGCACAGCTTAGAAAATGTGCAGTAAATAGGACTGCATAGTGCCACAGGTCACCGCTACCGGTTCGCCCAGACGGTTCGCCCGGAACCGGCTGAATACCACCACCAAGTGGTATTCTTCAGAATTCACTCTTCTTCAAGAATTCCAGTTCAGTATGTAGAGCTTGAGAGGTAAAGCTCCATTTGCAGTTTTTAGCTACTAAGATAAACCCAAAGAAGGTCAACACCACCATTAATTTCAGTTCTTGTTTATAACACACTCCTTCTCTACATGTCCTCAGAATCCCAAACATGGCATACCATGAGCTGTGACTTATGGATAACTCATGGATCTGCAGAGGATGGGGGGGGGGGGGAACAACCCAATCATAAGACTAAGTACAATATTATCAAACAGAGGTTATCTTTTTTTTTCCTGATCCAATTTGCCTTCATTCATGAGATTTTTTTTTCTTTCTCTAATAAAAAATTGGGTAACATTATCAATATTAGCAAGATGATGGAATACCAACTCTAAATGCCCAAAGATCCCATTCAAGACTGTTAATCCACTGATCTATTTTTACATGGTTTACATGAAAGATGCAATTTCAATGAAACAAGGTAATTAGGTCTTGGATGAGAAGAATAGGGTTTGTTTCAGTGCAGCTGCTCCCGTTGATGAATATATATATCTCTCTCTCACTCTTTACATAATCCATTTGCCTTTATGGCAGCTACAGCTGAAATATACATTTGCACACAAAGTTTTGCTCATGCTGCATCACAACCAAACAACACCCCCACTTTGCCTGATAGTATTCTGCTTCCTCTAAATCCAGTGGTGAAATCCAAATTTTTTTACTACCAGTTCTATGGGCATGGCTTGGTGGACATGGCTTGGTGGATGTGGCAAGGGAAGGATACTGAAAAATCTCCATTCCCATCCCACTCTGGAGTCAGCAAGAGGTGGTATTTGCCGGTTGTCCAAACTACTCAAAATTTCCACTCCCGGTTGTCCAACTACTCAAAATTTCCACTACCAGTTCTCCAGAACCTGACAGAACCTGCTGGATTTCACCCCTGTCTAAATCTAAGATGGGCCAATACAAAAGTGAGCCACTCCTGCAATAACCAATGGATGCCTTAGACCAGGGGGTCAAACTCGATTTCATTGAGGGCCACATCAGGATTGTGTTTGACCTCAGGAGCCGGGGTGGACATGGTCAGCTTGACATCACTCATGTCAGGGGCACCTGTGGCTCGAGCACTCTGTCAAAGAAAATGGACTCCCAAGCTCCATTTTCGGCTGGGACAGCCTCCTGCAACCCTCTGCCAGCAAAAATGGAGCTCAGGAGGGCCGCATTTTTGCTGGCAGAGGCACTGTGAGCACGTCCTTCACTATTTCCAGGGCAGTCTTGTGGGCCAGATATAAGCACTCCCACAGGCCACATCCAGCCCCCGGGCCTTGAGTTTGACACCCCCTGCCTTAGACTCTTTTTCATATTATACAACTATGTTGCTCGTTTATCCAAAGTACTTACTGCTATGTCAAATGCCATTTTGGGTTAAATCCCAGATTATCCTATTATGCTTCAATGGCTGTATAACAGCTTACTTGTAAAATACAAGCAACAGCTAGAGGCATTCAATCCAGAAATTAAGTCAATTAACTCAAATGAAAAAAAGTCAACTGGTAGAGTTCAGTGCCAAATTTTCCTTCCCCACCCCCACCCCACTCCCTCACCTTCTTAACACATGAATTGCTATCATTGAGCTGGCAACATTCTTTTATGCATTTGGGGAAATTCCAAGCAGTCGAAGGCTCCGTTTCATCCAAGAGAACAACATGCTGTTTTGTGCTACTGGTGCTACCCATCCAGAAGATCTTAATTTGTTAGTGAATTATGTCAGGAATGCTGACACCAATCAGAAATGCATAAAGGCAGCTGATCTTTCTGAGTTTTCAAGCCCTACCCATTTAAGTATGCATAAAAGAACAGGGGTACAATCAGGGGTGAAATCCAGCAGGTTCTGACATATTCTGGAGATCCGGTAGCAGAAATTTTGCGTAGTTCGGAGAACTGGCAAAAACCACCTCTGGCTAGCCCCAAAATGGGATGGGAATGGATATTTTGCAATATCCTTTCCCCAGAAGTGAGGTGGGAATGGGGATTTTGCAATATCCTTCCCCTGGAGTGGGGTGGGAATGGAGATTTTGCAGTATCCTTCCCCTGCCACGCCCACCAAGCCACGCCCACAGAACCGGTAGTAAAAAAAATTGGATTTCACCACTGGGTACAATCATAGCATATAAGAAACTGATAAAAGCAGAGCTGTTGTCTTGACCAATGAAAAGCCATGGCAAAGACAGTAACTACCAAAAGACAAAAGACAAAAGCAAAACACTTAGCTTTGTGGTTATTTTTAAAAAGCAATAAGCAGTGGAATGTCTAAAGCGGTAGACTCAGAATATGAAAGCAAAGAGGTACAATTTTTTATTTTATTTTTTTTACAAATCCATAAGAAAAAAAAAAACCCCACAAAAATACAGCTATGAGTGGAAGCCGGGAAGAAAATGTTTGTGAAATTAAAAGCATGTTGAAATTAAGGAGCGCAATTGAAGAAAAGGCAAAGAAGCCCTCTTATCTATGCAATAGCCCTTTTAGCTTCCATATTTAAACAGCTATAGGGAACTATGGGGTAGCTAAGGGTGGTAAGAATTCAAGATGATGCCGATTGTATATACTGCCATTGCCATCCACTGCTGTTCTCATCATCCCAGTTTGCATGATCCAGAAGGCAGCATGTTAAGTAAAGCTGAGTTATTCCTTTTCTCCTGTACTTTGACTACTGCAAGCGTGTGAATCAGGGGTGAAATCCAGCAGGTTCTAACAGGTTCTGGAGAACCAGTAGTGGAAATTTTGAGTAGTTCGGAGAACCGGCAAATGCCACCTCTGGCTGGCCCCAGAGTGGGGTAGGAATGGAGATTTTGCAATATCTTTCCCCCAGGAGTGGGGAGGGAATGGAGATTTTGCAGTATCCTTCACCTGCCACACCCAAGCCACACCCACCAAGCCATGCCCACAGAACTGGTAGTAAAAAAATTTGGATTTCCCCACTGGTGTGAATGACCTCAGTTAAGAGACACTTGCTTTTACCTTAAATATTTTTATCTTACCTACTGTCCTAGAACTACTAAACATCTTATAATTAAATTCCAAGGTCAGCACAACACAATGGGCTTGTTTCCATCCCACAATCAATTTATTCATTTTTGTGAGGCAAAAGTCCATAATCCACAGCAGGTCAGCCATCGCCATTACCCTTCATGCTCTCAGTTGCCACAAGGGAGTCTAGGGGGCTGGTGCTCTCTTCTCCACTTCTTGCTTGATTCAATTTTAACCCCCTCTGCAAAGAGAGGCAGAGGATCTAGAAATGATCTACTCCTATGTGACTCTCTAGGACTTTGTTTCAAACACAGATGGAAATGAAAATTAAACCTGGCTTAAGAAAGTTACAAAATATCATGGGGATCTAAACTAACACTGGTCAGTGCTGGGCTAAAACTATTCTCCTAAGAATTAACTGGTTGGATCTATTGGATCAACTTCGGAAATCACACACACATTCACACACACATTCACACACACACACATACACACCCATGACCCAGTTTAGCAAGTGGCATCCACAAGATTCTACTGTAACTTAAAGGGGACAATAACTACAAGGTAGAGTTAAATAAAACCTATTGAAGCAGTTAGGATAGGCATTCAAATTTACGATTAAATTTCAGCAAGAATTTCTGCAAACAGTCCAACAAATGTAAGACCCTTTTGGATTCTACTTACATTGAAATAAAGCTAGTTTCTAAAGTCGCTGGCCATGAAAAAATCAGTCTCTATTACTAATAAAAATTGAGATTGCGAGCAAATGCAAACTGACAGACAAATGTAGTTGAATTAAGTTTTAATATTTTTGAAGTGGCATTTTTCAAAAATAGTTTTAGGCTATTTTTCCATGGGAGAACTTCATTGGCTGGATCACCATTTTACACTCAACATAGGTAAAACATTTTGTAGGAACTAGACTAGTGCAGTATGAAAACAAGCAGGTCTTGCAACCGTGTGGGACAAATGCTAAGAAAAACAACCCTCAAGAGGAATTTTAGCTGCAGAAAAGCATAAACAGTATGTGAACGGTATTTTATTTCCACATCCTTAAAATGTCAGTTTTAACGTAATACAATCAATAAATCATGGCAGTTCCATGGAAAATGAATAGGCCTCACAACCACACAGCATCTCAGTGGTCAGAGAGTACGACAGGTTAAACAGAATCTAAGGGCTTCTGATAGGCTGTTCTTGTGCAGAAAGAAGTTACTTCTTCTAAGGATATATTCATATGTCCTGCTTAGTCCATCACCTGAACAGGCAATCCACCTCTTCGGGAGTACAGAAACAGACAATATGCTGCTTCTTCTATTCCTAGGTAACTGAAAAGCAATTTCCACCCATATTTTTCAGATATGATTCAAACATACTATTTCTCTGCCCAAACCTCCTTAAGCCCTTTGGATTGGATCATTTCAAGCATTCCATTCTGATTTAGTTAAAAGTCACAGCTATGATTGGCTGAATAATGTCTGTGTTTCAAAACAATAATATTCCACAAGTTTCCATGGCTACTCTTTAAAGATGCTACCATATAGCTGTAATGGGAAGTAGGAGTAACCATGGGGAAAAGGAGGAAGTGCAACCAAGGCAATGGTCAAAAATCTGAGTCCAAAGTAGAAATGTAATTGAGATTCAGATAGAATAGAATAGAATATCAGAGTTGAAAGGGACCTTGGAGGTCTTCTAGTCCAACCCCCTGCCCAGGCAGGAAACCCTACACCACTTCAGACAAATGGTTATCCAACATCTTCGTAAAAATTTCCAGGGTTGGAGCAGTCACAACTTCTGCAGGCAAGTTGTTCCACTTAATTGTTCTAACTGTCAGGAAATTTCTCCTTAGTTCTAAATTGCTTCTCTCCTTGATTAGTTTCCACCCATTGCTTCTTGTTCTATCCTCAGGTGCATTGAAGAATAGTTTGACTCCCTCTTCTTTGTGGCAACCCCTGAGATATTGGAATACTGCTATTTCTAAGTATGACTCTCTCTAAATATCTTCTTATGAACATAAAAGAAGGGAGGAGGAAGTGCATCTAGATTTACAAGATTGTTTTAGTGTAACCATATAATAGAAATAATATTAACTATTTTCCTAGTCTGGTCTACCTTGAAGGGCTGACAGCAGCAGATTTTCAGAATTTGCTTTTGGATACAGATTTGCAACATATGCCTCCTTTCTTCTATGTTCAGGCTAGGGATTTAGTCATAATGAAAAATGTTGGATGACTATTATGAGGTTAAAAAAAAATCCTCATTATTTTTGTGATTGTGTGGATCACTACAACTGCCCAAATTTTTGAAGGCTGATGTTTTTGCTTTGTACTGTTTATACTTTCACTTATTTTACTTTGGATTGATATAACGATCAAGTCAACTATCAAGAGTTCAGATCTGAACCCCTAGCATATTGTGTTGGAATACAATTCCACTATTTTTAATGAACTTTTTTGATTAGGTCTATCTAAAAATTAAATATAGGTCTTAAATTTTCATAAAGGAAGGTAGAGAATTGATATTTAATAAATACATTGCAATCGCCAATTCTTATTTGCATATGTTCCAATATTCTGTGGCAAAGGAAGTAAAGTGTAAAGTCTTTTTTTTTTTTTAATATGTCCTTAGGGTTGGATTCGACTTCTGGTAACTTCATGGGCACATCCATGTAGCTTTCTTAACAATAATATGTAAGAGGTTTCCATTGTTTTCTTCCAGAACTGTTTTTTTTTTCCCTTTACGCACTCTTGCTTCTAATTCTGGTACTCTCTAATGATGTCTCAATCAGACACTGATCATACTTAGCATTTCTTTTTTAATAATTCCAATGAAACTATAAAATGTTTAATAGAGGAAATCAAGCTAGAAAATGTTTTGAAAGTCATTTTCGAACTGCAAACTTACATGTCTACATTGAAATCACATTGAATTAAATCACTTATTAAAGTAAATTCCAAAACTATTTAAACTTTTTTTTTTTAGTTTTACATACCATGGAGAGAGTTGCTTCCTAGCATCTTGCTAGAATAATTAAAACATAATTAGTTTACAACTAAACCTTTAAACTGTCAGAAGCATACTTTGAGCCCTGAGCCTTGGCACCAGTGAATGACATCTGCTCATAAACCAGGGGACAATTACAAAAATCAACATATTTCTCCTCAGGTCATTCAATACTAGTGCAAGGCCAGGATCCAAATTAGTTTTCTGACATGGCTGTCTTACTTGGCCTCTTGGCAAAACTCTTCTGAAATTTGGAAACGTTTCAGGAATGAATGTGCTTGATATCTGTCACTAAAGCCAACTGTTCAAAGAAAAACAAAACCCAAAATTCCAATAAGGGCATCTCAATTCAAGGATTCTATACCAGTTTGAAAGCAGTTTTACCTCTTGTGTCCCATAACATCAGTAGTGTTGGATAACTGAGATTATTTCTGGTTCAATCACTGTATATTTGAAATTGCTGGATTTCTTCTTGCCACACATTGATTTCTTTTTGAGACATGGTGGTAACATATTCTTATCGGAGAAAACACCCTTATTCCTCCTGTAGTTTCTGAGCTTCAGATCCTGAAGGGAAATGGTGGCCTGGTAGTTCATCCTTAGTAACCTAGACATTGACAAAGTCGTTGCTAATTTTCCTCTTCTCTGAAGCAATGGGATTTTTCCCTTCTTTCTTTCCCTGTGGTGATAAGGGAATTGTTGCTGCTTCAAGATCTTTAGCCACTTGGGGCACAGAGATGCTTTCTGCTTATTCTTCTCGGCATTTCAAGTCAGCAAAAGTCAAGACAATGACAGATTACCTTCAAGGGCTTCTGGGGGATTAGAGAATCAAAACAATGACCATGTAAGAATGAGCCCAAGCAGTTTCATATATTCCAGCTAAATACCTGGAACACTCCAATAACTTAGATGGGAATTATTGGAAAATGAATTTTCTATCTGAGATATATGTCCCTTCAATTGGAATAGAAAACTTAGATATAGATATAGATATAGATATAGATATAGATATAGATATAGATATAGATAGATATAGATATAGATATAGATATTTTCTTACTTTTCATAGGTTTAATGTGTGTTTTTCCTTTAAGCCAGGTTTTTCCTACGTAGCCAAGATTTTTCTGGAACCACACTTGAGCGAAATCACATTCACTACTTTCTGGGCTCTTTCTCCATCTTTTTTTTCTGGCAGCAAGCAAATTTTTGTGCTGCATCAAGTGTGGTTCCAGAAAAATCTTGGCTACGTCGGAAAAACCTGGCTTAAAGGATATATATATATATATATATAATGTGTGTGTGTGTGTGTGTGTGTGTGTGTGTGTGTGTGTGTGTGTACAGGTGATAAGATAAAACTTACACAGATATATATATATATAACATTACATTATGTAATGTAAACATATATTCCTATGTTTAAACTGACACAAGACTGTTGTTGTTCCTTCTTTTTTAATTACAATCAATTTTTCATCTTGTGCCCTATATTTTTTGCTTAAGACTATGACTGTCTTTTTTACTAATCAGTAAGAAACTCTTTTTTATCTGAAATAAGGTTGCAAACGTGGTAATAAATAAATATATCTGCCATGACTCCCTCAGACCAGATCAGTGGTGGGTTGCCCCCGGTTTGCAACGGTTCTATAGAACCGGTAGTAAAACTGGTGGGAGGCCCCACCCACTGACCCCAATGTTTTCAAAATGCTTCTGCGCATGAGCAGAAGAGTGTGCGTGCGTGTGTGCATGAGCAAAGCGAGTGCATGCAGCCCAGCTGCAAACCAGTAGTAAAGAAAAGTAGAACCCACCCTTGGACCAGATGCCAGGGAAAGAAAGAAATTTTGGTCTGGTACCCAGCCAGCAACCCTAAGGTACACAATACTAATTCATAATTTTTAAATATGTATAGTAGGCGGGGGGGGGGGTGAATGTTAACAAATCACAATAACCATGCTTAGCAATAATGGATAATAATTGGTTCAGACAATACAGTATAATAACATACTGGCTTGAAAGCAAACCAATGCTAGAATTGTTTCCTATTTGTTTCTAGGTTTTTTTCTTCCTTCAGATCATATACCGCCTTTCATTCAAGAACTCAAGATGACATACATAGCATTTAGAAGAAAAAATGGTAAAGATTTTCCCTGACCAGTCATGTCCAACTTTAGGGACTGGCGCTTATGTCTGTTTCCTAGTAGACAGAACCAGTGTTGTCTGAAGACGCTTCCGTAATCATGTGGCCAGAATGACTATATGCCAAGGCACATGGAACCTGTTTATCTACTCGCATTTTCATGCTTTCAAATTCTTATGTTGACAGGAACTGGGGCAAGGACTTCCCATCATGTTGGTGTTTGGGTCTCAAACTGACAGCCTTCCAGTCAAGAAGCCCAGCATTTTAACCATTTCCCACAATAATCCTGGAAGGTTGATTGGGCTGAAAATGAGTAAGTGTCCAAAGCACCTCAGTGAGGTTCTGTGGCTATAGTAGATTAGAAATTGGGTCCTCTTGCTCGTCTAACATTATATAGTGCATTATGTTTTTAAGTTTTACAATTTCTGCTTATTCACCAGCATATGAAATCCATGGGGTTGCAATGGGTCAGACACGACTTAACAACTAACAACAACAATCCAGTACTAGTTTCATTTCTTGCTTAGCACATGGGAAATAAATCTCAATTTCCTGATTCACAGGCAACATGAAATTTTTGTTTCTATAACTCAGAACAAAGGACAGAACAGGTTAGGGCAAGAGAAGAGTCTATCAGACATACAGTCACAGCTGAGCTAATGAACCAAGAATCTATCAGTTTCTATTTTTTGACTGACAGCCAGGGTTTTAGTTTCAAGGGACTATGAATGAAGATGTTAAGAAGTGCCTGCTAAATTCACAGGTTTCAATTTAACTGGATGATTTTTAAAATTCTGGCACTTGATTGAGATGGTTCTACAGGAAAAATATCCAATGTTTACTATTTTTTTTTATTTTCAAGTTTTATATACAAAGATAAACAGTGATTTCTTATTCAAGTACATGCTTTTTCAAATCAGCATGTAAATTATACCTGTTAAATTCATAGTTTAGTATGCTGAAATGCTCTAATACTGCTAAATCCCCAATGAGTCGTTCAGAAATTTAACTTATATTTAAGGGGCTATTACAAAAGAACAACTTAAAAGCATTTTCACGGTAATATTATGCATTCAGATTTTATGCAGAGGAGGAACAGTTATGGAGAAATTACTTTCTTACTATCATTTTTTTCCACCACTTAAATTGGCAGCTATATTCTTGACATACATATATTCATGGATTCTCTCTCCCAGAGGATTGTATATATATTAAACACAAGTTAAGCCTACTAGGATTTAATCTATGTTCATTTGATGTTCATTATGGGGTTTACTCTGGTATTTTGCTTAATTATTTTTCTCCCCCCACCCCCCACTCTCATCTGCAATATTGAATGGTGGTAATAATGAATTCATATAATTGCACAAACCCCAAAAGTAACTATTCATCGTTTGCTAATGTAACATTATATTTGCATTAAAATATTCTGTTCAAAACACGGTCTGTAAATGAGTTCAGAGAGTTACAACCACAAATCTTAAAGTAGAACATCAGGTCAATTAACAGCTAAGTCAAAAGAGTTACGGGAGAATAAAAAAGACATTTTGCAATTAAAATCCAAATTAATGCTCTCAGACTCAAGTAGATGTGCAGACAGGTGATCTCTACATGTTAACATGTAATACAATCTCATAAAGGGGTAGATATGGAAAAGTAACATCTGTTTTTTAAAAAAATACTAAGAGCATTGCAAGTTGGTCCCAACATGGGACCATACAGACCATTTCATGAAGGCAGGAATGTGGTCTTCTCTATCATTGCGATGCATCAAACATAGTGGGTTTTTTTCTTCCATAATACATTTTTTATTAGGTTATAAGGTAATATAAAATGAAAAATACAAAAGTAAATAAAAGAGCAATGAGGGGGGAAGGAGAAGAGGAGGAGAGAGAAGTGAGGAAAGGTAGGGAAAAGAAAAGGAAAAAAAACATTGACTTTCAACTCTCTCTGTTGCAGTAGAATAAAACAGGGGTCTCCAACCTTGGCAACTTTAAGACTTGTGGAAGTCCACAAGTCTTAAAGTTGCCAAGGTTGGAGACCCCTGAAATAGGGCATTAACATCAAATTGCAACTTTTTGTTTTTCCATAATAATATAAAGAAGTCATTTCTAACAAGATCTATCAATCTAATCTGTAAAACCTCAAGTCCAAGTCACATTCTTTTCCACATCAAGCACGAAATTCAGAAGCGATTTCCATGTGAAAACATAAATCAGAATAGTCAGTTTTGCCATTTCAAAACATAGTGGTTTTTTTGTTTTACTTAGCTGGCATAAAAGGAGCTGATTGGTCTTCCTTTCACAGTTGGCCAAAACTTTTACTCTGACTATCAGGGACTGAGGCAGAACAGCCCTGCCCCTTGGGTTCCTAGTTCCTAATCCTTGTTTGTTTGTTTGTTTGTTTGTTTTCCATATATAGTTTGGTTTTGCTTTGCTATCAGTGCACTAATAGAACCGTGAAATGATGGAGCTGTTCTATTTTTGTTTTGTTTTGTTTTTAAAAGTTTGCTGCTGGAACAACAGAGTGGTTGTGACTGTGTTTTAGCAGTGTGTAGGAGTCATTATGTGGATGGGAACAATACAAAAGATTTAACTATGGGAACCGTATATTTTCATAGACCCACACTGAAAAGAAAAGTATATTTCAGGAATCCAGTATGGGTGGGACGACTGGAAAAGAAGAAAATTCCACCATCCAGGGACTTCAAAAAGCTTGGTCAGACAATAAATCAGGCAACTACCGTATCCAAAATTTAGAAGGGAACTGAGATCCAGAAAGGGGTTTCTTAAAATGGTTCAGTTCCAAACAATCAAAGATCTTAAGACTGCCATACAGGAAAGCTCTCAGTTTCAAAGGAGGCCTTGGTGGAGCAGCGGAGTAAAGTGCTGTTAAAGTAGCATTTAGCTGCCATCTGCCTGCAATTACTGCGAGTTCAAATCTCACCAGGCTCAAGGTTGACTCAGCCTTCCAGCCTTCCATCCTAAAATGAGGACCCGGATTGTGGGGGCAATAAGCTGACTTTGTATAAAAAAGAACACCACTTAGGGGGGCCAAAAGCCCTACTAAGCAGGTATATAAAAAAGTATGAAGGCTATTGCTTAACGCATTGTAAGCCACCCTGAGTCTCCGGAGAAGAGTGGCATATAAATTAAACCAATAAACAATAAATAAATCTAACATTCATTGTGGATGCTCACCAAGCATCATACTCTCACATAGCTTTCTCATATTAATCTCTTGTAAGATTGTCTGGACCTTCTTCTGAACAGTCCATCATATGTAGGATCAGTTTTTCTGTATCTGGCATAAAAATACAATTAGGATCACACCAGTGGTGGGTTTCAAAAATTTTTACTACCAGTTCTGTGGGTGTGGCTTGGTGGGCGTGGCAGCGGAAGGTTACTGCAAAATCTCCATTTCTTCCCAGTCAGCTGAGACTCAGGAAGCAGAGAATAGATGGGGGTCGGGCCAGTCAGAGGTGGTATTTACCAGTTCTCCAAACTACTCAAAATTTCTGCTATCAGTTCTCCAGAACTGGCCAGAACCAGCTGAAATCCATCTCTGGATCACACACTCTGAGTGCTAAGCTGTAGTCTTATGTTATATGAAAACTGCATTGATTCTGAATTATAGTTGCTCCTAGAGTTCTTTGTCTACTTGATGTGTTCATTTTAATTCCATCTGGGGAGCAGGTTGGAAAAGCTGAGTGAGCATGCAGAAATGATGTTCACCTTTTCTGGGTGTGAGTGCATCCCTGTGGTAACTCTGGGGAGGCGGGGGGAGATACATGTACACCATGTTCCATGTGCAAACAACTTTACAAAGAGCATCCTGCAGAAAACCAAGAAACATCACATTTATCCCCAATTTGTTATTTTATTATGAAGTGGACTTGTTTAAGCAACAGAAGACAAATATAACACAATGTTTTATGTGGGAGATGAAATTAAATAATTTAAATTAGCAGGTAGGGAATGATGGGAGTTGTAGTCTAATGAGCATGGAGAATATCAGGGAAGGGAGAATCAAATAACCCATTTTTTAATTCACTAGTTCAGGCACCATTTCTGTTGAAAGAAAGATATTTCGAAGGCGTGGGTAGAGTGATTTAATTCAACAGCTTATATTGTCACATTTCTGGGAGGTTTGAATCTCTTGTGAGGGTTTAAACCCCCATAATGGAAATAATTAAACTATCTCTTTCTTTTATTCTTCTAGCTGAGTGAAGATAATATCAAAAGTACATCTAAAAGCAATGAGGTTATTTCAAACAACAAATTAGTGCTGACGACCAAAGATGAAATATGTTGAAAGCAGAATGCTGAGAGCAGCCCAAATGTAGAGATTACACAATAAACCTCCACAAAGAAGAAAAAGAAGGAAGAAAACAGAACTCATTCAAGAAGGGAAGGGGGAGGGGGGAGACTCCCCAGATCATGCAAATTTGCTGAAGTCAGTGAAAAGCTCTTAAGAATAATTAGGAACAGATGATACAGACAGCATGCTATTCAGTATGCAAACATAATGAGTGTAACATTATAGACATTTTATTTAGCAAAATTTTCCAAAACAAAATAATACAGTGAAAAAATTCAAGTATATTAAGTACAGGTAATACATATCCCAAATTAAGGGGGGGAAATATAAGAATATTTTCTTGGTGCATAAACTGATTCCTCTTTGTAATATAGTAGCTCACTGCTCATCTTTCTCGAAATCTTCTATACTTTTGCATTAAAAGTCCACATGATGGACATATTTATTTAGATGTATGCTGAATTGTGTTCAACCAGTTTTTCCTACAGAAAGCCAAGTCAGGATTTCCAACTCAGTGTTTTGGTCCTCAAAGTTGTACTGTAAATTTGCTTTGTAAGAAATGCACACTAGTCTGATTGTATTTTTTATTGAAAAAGTTTTACAATACAAAGATTTTTTTCATTTTCACCCCCCCTCCCCAATCCCCCCTTCCCAACCCCTCCCATCCTCCCTCAACCCCAACCCCTTCCCTCCCCATCCCCCCTGACTTCCGCTACAAATTTTAAAAAAACAAAATTTAGAGCAAGAGAAAAAGAAAAAAGTTAAGTATTCAAATTCTAAATTAAAAAAAAAAATTTTGAAAGAGAAAGAGAAAGAAGGAAAGGAAGAAGAAAAGATAAAAAAACAAAAAACAAAAAAACCAGTAATTATAACCAAAAAGTAAAACAGTAAACCTATAAATATTAATATATTTCTAAAATAAACAATGTTGTGATAAAGAAAACCAATAATAACCATTATAATTTTATCCCATCTAGACCCCTTAACTAAAAAGCAAAAAACATAAAACATAAAAACATAAAAAATATATATGCATATATAATTATAATCATACAATTATGTCATAAGAAAAAAAATTATCTTTTATTTAATTCATTTCAATCCCCATAATCCAAATTTCAGTTTTCTCTTCATCTTGATTGAAGTTGAATATATTTCTCCAACATAAATCCAATTTCGATAAGCATCATCTTCCCACTGCCCCCATCAGCAAAGTAAAACATTTCTCCACACAACCCCCCGAGTGACTTTATATAAATAATATCCAACCACAAAGGTATTCACACCTCTAGGTAGAATCATTCAATCTAGCTTATACTGTAACACCTAAAAATAGGAAAAATCTTTTGCAGCTCCTCTTAACATTCAAGCCTTGAAGAAAAGAAAAAGAAAAAAAACCCAACTAGGAGCCGCGTTCCCAGATGTTCCTTTAAAACTCTTTCAAATCCTGCCACCCTTTACAATTCATTCCTTCGGTTTGTAAGATGTTTTCAATTTCATTGTCTTCTCCTAGATGATGAATTCCACAAAAAAGTATATAATAGGGTAATCAGTGATCGCTGCTGATATTGCAGCAATCTATCGACACTCAGGATATTAAGTCCAATCCAGGATAAACTTCATGGTAAAATTTTTATAATCCATTTTGATATATAAGTTTAAAGTCAGTCCTACTCAGGATGAACTTTTAACAAATTGTTATACATCTCCAAAGTTTTAACAGCTATGTACAATAGCTAATCTTCAAAATAAACTTCTTAGTAAATTTTTATAGTCCATTTTTTCCAAATCTTTCAATGCTTTCTGTTACAGTATCAGACGATTCACGATACTCCTTAAATTTATCATCTGTGGTTTCCAGTCAGATTTCCTCATTAACTTCTAATTCCTTTCGATTAGCATCACCCCCCATTTCTTGAAGAGTACTGGACCTCTGCTGCTGTTCATCTCGAAGTGTAACTTTAATTTTTGTATCTTCCTCCAGCAGTTCAAGATCCTGTGTTCCACCTCCAAGATCACTGGGATGCTCAATTTTCTCCTCAGAAAGATCCATAGTAGAATCCTCTGGCAAACCACCTGATATTCCTTTTTCTTTTAACACACTTTGAGTTTCTTCTTTCTGGTTGCATTTTGTAGAGTCTCTTTTTTGTTTTTTATTCTTGAAATATTCCGGGGCTCCCTTAAAAATATTTTGGTAAAAATATTCTGCTTTTTCAATGGTATTCAGACAATGTCTCACACCATGATATCTAAAAATTATACCAACTGGTAAATCCCATCTAAATGGGATATTACTTCTCTTCAATTCCTTGACCAAAAAGCAAACTCTTTCCTGTCCTTTAAAACCTTCGGTGGTAGCTCTTTAAAAATACTAATTTGTGAACCTTCTACCTTCACTCTAACAGAGTAGGACTTTTGTAAAATATCATCTCTCAATCTTTTATCAGTAAAATAAACAACATCATCTCTGGGCAAATTCCTTTGTTTAGCTACACGTGAGTTGACTCTGTAGACTTTCTCTATAGAACCCAAAATTGGTTCATCTTCTAGCTTTAATAGTTCTGCAAAGGCCTTTGCACAAATTGTTCTTAAATTTTCACTCTTGTTTTCTCTTATACTTCTTAATCTAATTGCAGATTCCTTAGCTTTAATTTGAAGCATAATAACATCATTCTGTATGTTCTGATTTTTGGCCTGAGCTTCCAGAAGTTTCCCTTGTAATTCTTTTATCTGTGATTCAAATTTACTACTAATCTCAGTCACTTTCTTCCCCATTGCAACCACCGCACTTGAAAGATCTGAAGCTACTTGAGCAATGGTTTGACTTAATTGGTCATATTTCCCAGAAACCAACTCCTCAAGATCCTTCTGTGAACCTTTTATCTTGTCTACAACACTCTCTAGAGACCTTTTTATTTTTAAGTCCACATCTGTAAGTTTCTGCAGATGAGTCATTTCAGCTTTGTTCAGCTGACTCATGGGGGAGCCCCCCCTTCCTTTAGGTTTAGGAGTCATCTTTACTTTTCAAAAAGACCAGAAAAATTCTTCTTACATCAATAAAAAAGAAAAGAAAAAGAAAAAACAAGAAAAATCTATTTAAATCAACCTTTGTTTCTCTAGTTCTTTTCAAAAGCAAAATATTTCTTTTAAAGTCTCTCAGCACTAAGCTCTACTTTCACTTTCTTCTATCAGTTTTCTTTCAAGCAGAGCTGGTCGCCATCTTAGAAACACTTTCACTCTTCATCCTCTTCTTCCCCTTTCCCCTCCTTTCTTCTCCAAAAAGTCAGTAAAAAAAAATCCATACTTGCATTATATTTATCTTCTTCCTTTTCCAGCTTGCTCAAATTGTCAATTCAGTCATGGTGTTGCTCACGACGTCTGGCTCCGCTAATTAACTAATTAGCAGAGGTCCCTCTCGGCGCGGAGCATACTCTGGGGGTGGATAGGGAGCCATCGCTCTGAGCCTTTCCCAGGACAAAAGAAAAGGTCCTGGGGTGACTCAGGAGGCTCAACCTCACCCCCAGAAGCTCTTCCCGCTCCTTCAATTAAGGAGCAGGTTTTTCGAGCTGCTTACCAGCTGTTTAGCGGCTCTAAACGCGCCAGGAGGCCGGCGGTCATGGAGAGACCGCCGATAATGACGGAGGCACCACCGGAAGTCTAGTCTGATTGTATTGATTGAAGAAACATCTATGCCACCCTTCCAGGTAAATCTATTCCAATTTAACTTTAAAACTACCTATAGTCCAGCAGGATTTCTGAGTTTACTTTATCATTACAGTAGCTAAATTTCTTGGTAAGCCAAACAAGCCACTACAGGTAGTCTTCGACTTACGACCACAATTGAGTCCAAAATTTCTGTTGTTAAGTGAGATATTTGTTAAATGACTTTTGCCCCATTTTATGACTTTTCTTGCCTCACTTGTTAAGTGAATCACTGCAGTTGATAAATTAGTAACCCGATTGTTAAGTGAATCTGGGTTACCTGTTGACTTTGCTTGTGAGAAGGTCATGATAGGTGATCACATGACCTTGGGACACAGCAACTGTCATAAACGTGAAACGATTGCCAATCATCTGAATTTTGATCATGTGATCATGGGGATGCTGCAAAGGTTGTAACTGTGAAAAACAGTCATAAGTCACTTTTTCAGTGCCGTTGTAACTTTGAATGGTCACTAAATGAACTGCTGTAAGTCGAGGACTACCTAAATCTATGGCAAGAGAAGAAACTGTTCCTTCCTTCCCGAGTCCTCATATTTCTTGAACTCAATTTTTAAAATTTAACTAAATTTAATGTTTAAAAATCCCCTCTCCCTCTCTCTTACCACCATCACCAGCACACAAAGATGTATTTTAGAAAATCAACTGATGGTAGAACAGGAAGCAGGGGATCTATGGAAGGAACCCAAGGGGAGCAAAAAAGGACAATAATCAGCCATGTCCCCACATACTAGTCTCATTTAAGAGACCATCAACCTTTATACTTCTCCATAAGCAAGTAAGCTGGCAACCCAGTAGTGGGTTGCTACCAGTTCACCCCAGATCGGACGAACTGGCAGCAGTGGCGGTGGGAGGCTCTTCCCATCCATTCAGACGCTTTTGCACACGCGCAGAAGCGACACATGTGCACACGAGCATACGCACGCCCATGAGCAAACCGGTAGTGACGGGATTTGAAACCACTTCTGTGGCAACCTGAAGACAAAGCAGGAACTCATTTAAATAGGTTGAATTTAGTCATCTCTCAAAATCAGAGAGATGTAAAGCAAGTCCTGAATTGGCCTCTGAGGTCAACTTTTTCCTGGATGAATTATTTTTCTTTCAACACAGAGGAGGTTATGTTTTGTATGTGTGTGTGTGTTTGGGGTTTTTTTTTCTTCCAGTTCTAAAGAATGATTAGCTCAAACTGTAGGTAAAGTACAAATTATTAAAGCAGTGAATATTCTGAACTGCTATTCATTCACTCATTTTTCCTACGTAACTGACAAACAATTGTGTAAATCGACAGAACTCAGATGCTTGTAAATGCATAACTCTATAGAGAAAGGTGATCATAGATTGGGACCAAAAAAAAAAACTATTCCAATTTATCTATTCTATTCTGTAATTCTATGTGTTCTTATGCTGTCTTTGCTTTTTTTTTTTTTTTTGCTTTTTGTTTCCATTGCTTTTCCATCCATGTAAAATGGCCCACAAGCATAATAAAATAATTTTGCAGCTATTGCAGCTGACATAAGGACTAATGTATATATCTTGGCATGTCATTTCTTAAAAATATAAGCTTTTTATTTTTGTGGTAGATTATTTACTGTAATGTACCCTACATTATTTACAAAATGTGGTAGATAATTTCTCTGAAGCTGATTCACTGTACTGAGCAAAGTGTGCGGGCTGTGGGACATGTTTCGAATAACTAGACTATTGATCATGGGAATTCTACTATATGAGAACTGACGGGTATTTAAGTATTTAAAATACTTAGCCTGACTGTCTGCCTTATTAAAACTATTTCTGTATTTTTATCTATAGATTTCCAGACTTATAAATAGGCTCCTAAAGTCAAGCAGTTTAATGGCCATTTCTGTGAATCTGCTTCTGGTTGTATTCAAAAACACCATACTGCTACTGCCATATTTATAAGTGAATCCCCTCTTTGGCATCCAGCTATTTAAAGTGCAGAGCATTATCGCTCAGCCCAAATGTTATGGCGCCCAAATATTTACAGCAGAACTGTCAACCTCATAGGCGTTTTCTAAAATACCATATCTATCCAGCAGTATCGTACCCTCAGAAATATTTCAGATTTTCTCGAGAGATTTTTTTTTTCAGGAAAAGCAATGACAATGATCATGATTCAGATCTGAATTATAGTATTGATTTGGCTGAGACTGAAATCTGAGTCAAGGTTCAGAATACAGATCCCACTGACAGATTGACTGATTACCTGTAGATGCTGCCACAATATAAAAGTTTAGGAGGCTCATAGATAATAAAAACTCATAAAGCAGAAACCCATAAGACCACAAAACCAACAATCCATTAAAATGCTATAGGCCAGGGCAGTGGTGGGTTGCCCCCGGTTCAGACCGGTTCTCCAGAACTGGTAGTAAAACCGGCGGGAGGCTCCGCCCACGAACCCCATCAGGAAGCTTCTGTACATGCGCGGAAGCGCACACGCATGAGTGAAGCAAGTATGTGCGGCCCCGTTGCAAACCGGTAGTAAAGATAAGTAGAACCCATCCCTGGCCCAGGGGTGTCAAACTCAAAGCCCGGGGGCTGGATCCAGCCCACAGGCTGCTTAGATCTTGCCTGTGATATCAACCTGGAAACATCAAAGGACTGGCCTGTGGTGCCTCTGTTTCATTTTCACTGGCAGAGGGTTGCAGGAGGCTGTCGCAGCTGAAAACAGAGCTCGGGAACCTGTTTTCACTGGCAGAGTGCTTGGGCCACCACAGGTGCCCCTGACAAGAGTGATGTTGAGTTGGCCACGCCCATCCTGACTACACCCACCCCAGCCCCCCGAGTCAAACACAACCCTGATGCAGCCCTCAATAAAATCGAGTTTGATAATTGCTATAGGCAATTATCCATAAAACACTAAAATTGGATACAACATAAGTCATAGGTATAATTTAGACAGGCACAGGACTTAGCCACAGACTTAGCAGAGAAGGGTTATTTTTAATTTTTTTCTCCTAAATGTTAATACAGGATCATCCTGATCTCAACAGATCATTCTGACTCAGGGCCCAAGCTATGCCATAAAGCAGGGTATCACCCCTCTAAGTAGACCAGATCTGAAAACAAACACTTCACAAAATATTAGCACTCAATTTTATTGATTTAGCCTTTAATGACAGAAATCTTGAAAGCTTGCAAAGTTTCTCGTTCTCTTATACAAAGAGAGCCAAGGCAAAGCAATCTTGAGTTTCTTTCTCATGCTTTTCTGTTTCCACCAAGCTAAGCTCCTATTTTACTAATGGTTTGCTGGCTATTTCTGTGAGGTCATCTCTATACTCCTCTACAAAGGACCAGACATCAAAAGGATTGCTTCTGGATTCCCACCAAACTACCTAATCACCTGGGAAGGGGGTGGCAGAATCTGTAGCATATCTTCTCAGGTGTCACGGAAATGATGGACAGATTCTACATGAAGAAGATGCAGGTAGCAAGAACCTGAACTGTTAGATTAAGTTTTTATAAGAAAGTCCAGATAAGAACACTATGTTGGGTAAACAACTTATCCGAGGTCACACTCTTCCCACACACCCCGCCATATCAATTTTTACATTCTGACTTTCTGAAAA
Organism: Masticophis lateralis; assembly: GCA_030761175.1. Taxonomy (NCBI): domain Eukaryota; kingdom Metazoa; phylum Chordata; class Lepidosauria; order Squamata; family Colubridae; genus Masticophis; species Masticophis lateralis. Next base: position 73,648,299 of record JAUDYJ010000001.1, read on the forward strand.
TCTCCCATCAAATCAGTAATGTGGTCTAACCATTCTTCACTTTCAAGGTCAGCCAGGTCAAATAATCTTTCCATCTAGAAGCAAATAGTATATATAGGCTTATAATAAAATAATGTCCTCCTCCCACTGGTATTATTTATTACATAAATAAAATATTGCTAGTCAAGATACTTGCTAAAATATAATTGCCAAACTATGTGCTATGACTGGATTTCCTGATACACTTTTCTTTTGGAAAAGCAGCATGGTTTAAGATATGGAACAAAGAGGAAAGGACTCAAAGTGTTCCTATACATCAATTATCCAAATTACTCTTCCCCACCTCCTAGTCTGAGCTGCTATTAGCTGCGGAAGGAACTCACATAGGCAATTGTATGTTTAATAAGCATCCTATCCTGGGAAGAAAGGGAGAAGGCCCAGTTGTCTTTAGGAAAAGAAAATATACCCTGTGGCATAAGTAATTTAACCCTGTATCAAAAAGAATGATAGTTTCATTGATAAATACACATGCAAGACACCGTACTCACCAGGAATTACCATTAGTGCAACCTTCTCTTTCAATGATCAAAGATTTGGTTGGAAGATGTTTCTAACTAATGCTTTTCCCAACTTAGATCATAGTTCATGAGTCAACACTTTTCTTGTAACATTTTACAATAACACAATCTGAAAGCCAATGAATAATAATAGTGCTTTCACAGCATATTAACCACATAAATTCAGTTCATAGTGTGCATGTTAGTTTCTCAACCAAACACCGAATCAAGCATTAGATTCAGACATATAGCCATAAAGTAATGTTTTCTTTGAAGGATGGTGACAGAATGAATTTTTAATTGATTCCTTTATTTGCCTGCAAATACTGTCTCCATTTCTAAACAGCTGTGTATACAAGGGAAAGTTTTAAAAGTAGACACATCATTTATCTCCTCCACTGCAAACCAATTTTGGATCTGTGTGTCCAACAGGAGGGGTTGTGGCAAACCTACCATAGAGTTTCTGCAAAGGGACTCTACAAAGAATAATTTAGTTTAGTAAACAAATACACCCTTGTACACTGAACTCTACCCCCATGCTGCATTCTGAATCAAGTCATAGGTATACATGCTTTTAAAAAGGAAGTAATCATTTATCATTACAATCAGGAGCAAATGGTCTTCCAAGTATTGCTGAACGACAGTTCTAAGCTATTTCAGTCACTATGGCTGAAAAGGAAATGGAAATTTTAGTTCAGCAACAAATAGTAGGCTTTATAATTAATTCTCTGCTGTTCTTCTTTGGGGGGAAATGTTTACATCGCTCTTGCAGTACAAGGAAGTTACATCTTATCGAAGACTTGTAGTGATTTGCAAAGTTAATCATTAAATGTCCTCTCATAACATATGACTCCTAGTACTTTTTAGAATAATCAAATTTGGCCAATAAAACTACTGTTCTTATGTAAGTACCTACAACATACATATTCATCACACTAATCCCTTGCAGAGTAACTAGGCCCAGGGCTAAAAAAAATGCGGTTAGAAAATTAAATAGTTATAAAAAGACATTAAAGATAAAGTTGATCTAAGTAAATCTAGTTTGTACCAAACTATTCACTTTATCTTGCTCTACATTTCTGTCCTTGTACCTCTCTTTGTTTTCAGCATGTCCAGCGTCACATAATACATTGCCTTTTGCTTTTTAGATCTTATATTTTTTACATTTTCATGTATCTGACTATGACTTTCTCACTTTTACATCTCTTCTTTATCCATTCACTTTTTCTTCATATATTTGTTTTGTGATTTAACTCTCAATTCTGTCTCAAATTCAGCCTACATCATTTTTTGTATTTAATCCATTTTAATTTATCATTCCTTCATGACCTAAGCTCTTCATTTTTTCATAACACACACATTTTAGGTACACCATTATTCTACTTGCTTTTGTTTCTTATCATGTCCCCATTTTATATAACAAGGGAGCCTTTTTGCTTCATCAAACAAACTTTTATTCCTCACAAAACACCACATTTTACCCACTGACTTTCTACCCAAATTTGCACATTTTAACAATTTCTCTATCCCTTTTCCCAATATGTGTGCCAGTTTGGTACCAGACTACACACTTGATCTTAGCCAAAAGGCCGAGAAGTAGCAGACTAAAACTGGAAAAGAGTTCTAGTCCCACTTTAGCACAAAGCCAAGCTAGGTGACCTTGGGCCAGTCACTCTCTCAGCTCAAGGAAACCAGCAATGGCAAACCACTTCTAAAAGCTTTACCAAGAAAATTGCAGGGTTTGAGGAAAGCTAATCCAATAATTCAATAGGTCAGAAATTAATTTATTTTCTAACAATTCTTCATATAGTTTTATAGTTTCTCTTCCTGCATTCATTCTAGTTTCACTCTACTTTCTTTCTTGTCTTTCCTTTTTTCCATGTCCATTTTTCCTCCAAGATCTATCCTTGACCAAATTAAATAATGATTGGTCTTATGTGCAGTGTTTCTTATCAGCCTTTTTCTTTTATTATATACAGCAAAATAAACTGTGCTTTTTTATTCATTGCTTTTCCATGTGTATCTCAGTACATTGTGCTTAAACTACCTAATTAGAAACAACAGATTTTTTTTTCTAAGCAATAGATAACAGTCATCATTTTCATTTATTCACAGGTGTGCAAATGGCCCAATTGCTTTTTCTGTACTCTCCTCTTGTTGTACCAATCCATTTATATAACCTAAATTGAATAATTTTCTGTCAATTGTATTAATTCAAAATGTTGCTCTGATCTTTTCCAACTCTGTAATTGTACTTTTTTATGATATTATTTGATAATTCGTGTTTTTCATAATTGATTCCTTTCATATTAAAACTGCAATCTCTTACATACCATGATTATAGTTGCCGTGTTCATGAATATTGATCACCATGCTCCATTAATGCCTTGGTCAACTACAGCTTTTACATAATGTTCTTTATTAAAATAAGGTGAAAAGCATTCTGCCCAAGATTTGGGAAAATCAATCAGTATACACTATATTACACTGAATTACCTTCATGAAAATTGTGAATGTCCTCCATTATACTAACAAATATCCTTGCAGTACAAATGTCAAAGGAAGCACTTCCCAAAGTTTAGGATGAGGAAATGCCAATCCCTAAATTGAAATGATTGTGTGCATGAGGCCGCATTAGCATCTACAGACTATTATGGGTTAACCAGGCATGTGACCATATGAATGTAATAGCATTCTCTACTGTTCCTTCTCTACCACAGCTTTTGTAAGATGTTACTTTTGATATTTGACCTAATTTATAGACAAAAGAACTAGTAAGCATTATTAGTGTTATTCTTCCTGAAATTTTCTCAGCCTTTTGTCGAGAACTGCAACCAAGGACGATTAAACCTGATAAATACTTGGGTGGGCATCACCAGAAAATCTCAGCATTACAGTCTACACAAAAGCAACATCCTAGAAGGTGACAGTGGCAAACTACTGCTGTGGTCTGCCAGCAGCCTGCAGAGCTGGTAGTGGAGTCGGACAGTGAGGTGGCTGGGGAGGGCAATGGGCAGTCCTGGAGTCAGGGGAAGGCCCAGACAAGGGCTCTACATCAGAGGCAGAGATGGGGCCAGGGCCATCTGAAAGCGATGCAAGGACTCCAGAGCCTCCAGAGGCAGATAGCAGAGAGGCAGAGGAACAGGAGGAGCCTGTTCCTAGTGCATGCATGCGAAGAGCTGCCAGAAGGCAAGAGCAGCTAAAGCAAAAAGGACGATTCAGGAGTAAGCCCAGGAGATGATTGGCCCCTCCCAGAAGGCTTAAAAGAGCAGCAATGGCTCTTGGGATCTTTGTAGGAAAGCAAAGTTGCTATATTTGTTTCTTGTCAGCATCTCTTGTTTCTGAACTTCGTGGGGTTTTGCCAAGAAAAGCTTTTGGCAGGGTGCCAAAGAAGAAAGAGGTTTGTGATAAGGCCGAAGGACTGTTTATCAAGGTTTTTTTTTTTTAATTAATTTGGACTAAGCTGAGAATGAAATAATTCTCAGCTGTTCTAATAAAATATGTTTGTTTAGGACTGATTGTGTCTGGTAATAACGACTTGGCCTAGGTCACAACTACTACTTTTGGTGTGCTGCCAAGCAAGTAACACTGATGTATCTACAGTATGAAATCACTAGAACTTACATTTGACTTGAAAGAAACTTTATCATTTTTCTTGGCAGTTTCTACCTACATAGATATATAGTCAGTTTTTAACTACATCTTTACATCTTATGATAGACCCTGGGCATCATACAGAATTAAGTACAGAGCTCTCTGGTGGATTTTATGACCAATCCAAAAAATTTGTCACCAGAACTTACACTGATTCATTTATTCTATTTAATGAAATTACCCATTATTAAAACATTTCTTTCTTTAGATATTTCCTTAATTTCTTTTACCAAAACAACATCACTTATTCATTCTGAAGAAGGAAATGTCTGAGTGCTAAATAACTTTTTGGCCTAATATTGCCATTTTGATAATTCTGTGAATATATCATATCTTGTGATTCTCTCCATTGTCCAAGTTTCCACAGTGTCCATTAAATCAATGCTTTTCTCAAAACCAAGTATTCTTATATTCCCCATCTCTGCAATTGCTTTTGGCAAGTGTAGAGAAGGATCTATGCACAAAATCTCTCTTTGGCAAAGTAACTTTCCTTTTTAATCCTTTTGCATGACTCAACATCCTTCATTCTGAACTGATGTCCCTTAGCTCTTGCCAGATTTCAGCTAGGACTGAGTTAAACATTAGTGTACTACTTTTTTCATGTGAATTGTCATCAGTTTGGACAGCAGATGAAGTATTGCATAGCTCCACTTGTCCCCAAATTTCTTCAGTGGTTAAATTCCTCTTCTTTCTATACTGTGCTTGAATCCATGTGTTGATATACCTCTTTTTTCCTTTGTCCTTGATATGTAGCAGGTAGCATTTTAGACAACGCTTAGAAAGTTTGGCTTTCAATTTCCTATCCAGCTGTCATATTTGGTTTCCAGAAGTGCTTGGCTTAGTAGTTCATCATTGGCAGCAATGTACCTTATGAGCAATACCTACAACTTTTTTCTAGCAGGTAAAGTATTTCACAGGTACTACTCCATTCAATACACCGGATAGCTTTGCAACCCTGCTGCCTTTGTCTTCCTAAAAGTTACTTTTTCTTTATTGATTTGTTTCTCTATATTCTCTCTTATAATTCATCTTTACATGAAGTCTATGGCTTGACCTTGCATCCTGACCTTCAAATAACTCAAATTCTTTGAAGGTAGGAATATTGTAGTAACAGCACAGCTTGTTCTACTCTGAGCTCCCATCCTGGCCTGCCTGATAGCTCTCTTCTCTTTCAAAGTTCAACTAGATAGCAAGTTTAAAATATGCAGGTTCTTTTTAAATTCCTGTTAGGAAAAATCTTTTCTTCATCTTCTGGAATCTTGCTGTGAATAAAATATTATCGGGTATCCTTGGTTGACAGATATTTCCACAATTTCAGAGACTGATTTAAAATAGTATTTCTAACCATTTTTATAATACATCAAAATGTCTATTTCCACATCAGCCAGCGAGATGCCAGTGGGAAACCAGAGCTGGATATGATTTATGGTAACCCCTTTCTCTTGCTTGCCCCAGCAACGATCAGAGGCATACTGAATATCAATAAATCAGCTAATCCCAAATCAGTACCCTCCAGAAATCTTGGTACCACGGTTCTCAGAATTCTTAGCCAGAAGGAATTTATAATTTAATTATGCAGTTACAGATTTTTTTTTTCACCATGGGACCGAATATACTACCATGTCAGTACTTGACAATGAAAAGCAATGACAATGAAAACCTCTATATACAAAATTTGTACCAGTTTGGTGTAGCAGTTAAGGCAGCAGGCTAGAAAATAGGAAATCATGAGTTATAGTGCTGGGTAACCATGGACCAGTCAATCTCACTCAGCCCTCGAAAGCAGGCAATGGAAAACCACTTCTGCAAATCTCGCTAAGAAAATTGCAGGGATTGTCCAGGTAGTTGCCAGGAGTCTAGACTGCAAGATTGACTCAAAGGATACATACAAACATACATCTACACACTCACACACACTGTACAGAGTTTATAATTTTGTAGGAACCTTTTATATGTTTACCTAAATACATGCATATGTATCCATATAACTGTACTAAAAGCTTGAATTGTGAAGTAAAAAGATTACCCTTTAAAGTCGCCTTTAAAATACTTAATGTACAATACTCTAAATTATATTTGGAATGGTGTGTTCATTTAACAACAGATCCACGTTATTCGTTCTTTACTGTCAGCAGAAAGAGCCCCCTCCCAAGTTAAAATCAACAAAGAATGAGACAAGAATCAGAATGACCTTGGTTGCAAGAAGAAACTATAATATATACCACTGAATCAATGACAGACATTTGCAGCACTTTGATACAGTAAAAATCAATACAATGGATTTGGAAATATATGAAAGAACAGCTATACAATAAACCCTAATCTGGGACTTCTTTCTTTACTAACAAACGAAGGAGTCACAATTTGATAACAAGTAGCTGTATAACTCAACATATTCTGCCAAACAGGTTTTGAAACAAATGATTGTCCAAGGCAAGTATATTGACTTTTCTGTTATTACAGACAGCAATACATCACCTAATACTATTTTAGCCCTCACTCACAGACCAGGGAGAGCAGGAACCGGTCTGTTGTGTCTTTAAGTTGCAAGAGTACACTCATCTACGCCATCATCTCATTTTCAGGAGGTAGGTAATCAAGTACAATGGGATAAGGATATAGAATTTATATTAACCTAAAGACTTTTTTTTAAATTTGATACAGACACGATGGTTGGAAGTTTATTAGGAAAGGTGTTGGGTGGTTCAAACATATGAGAAACAAATAAGTGATAAAAATAAAAGATATCAGGGTTTGAAAAAGTAAGATTTCCATATCTGAGATCCTGATATAAAGTTTTGAACAACATCAACTGAATTCATACTTTGTTCTTTTCATGCTTAACCTTAATGGTTTGGAGCAATTTATTTTAAAACTAAAAAATGTATGTCTGCTAATCACTAATATTTCATCGACAGAATTGTATGGACAAAATAGCAAAAAAAATCACTGCAGGGGTTAAGTTAGGAACACGGTTGTTAAGCTTCTCCATTGACTTTGCTTGTCAGAAAGTCTCAAAAGGTGAACTCATGACCCAGAACCAGTGCTGGGTTGCTACCAGTTCTCCCTGGTTCTTGCAAACCAGTAATGGAAATTTCGAGTAGTTCAGAGAACCGGTAAATATCACCTCTGCCTGGCCCTACCCCCAATCTATTTGCTGCCTCCCAAGTCCCAACTGATCGGCTAGAAGGAAAAAATCAGGGCTCACTTGACAAAGAAGAGTGGGGGGGGGAAGACACCTTAGCTTTAAATTGAGAAGCCAAGAAGCCTCCCAACTGATTGGCTAGAATCGATCTGCTTCTTGTAAAGTGCTCGGTGGTGGTAGATTAGCAATTGAGGCCAAGCTGCCTGAAAGTGGTTTCCGATGCTCTCAGTGGTGGCAGAGCGGCAAAAAACTATTTAAACTCTTGCCGCAGCACTTCAAAGGGCTGCCCTACAGCTGCTCAGCGGTAAAAGGCAGTGTGGTGGTAGACTAGCAGTGGGATTCAAATAATTTAACAACCGGTTCTCTGCCCTAATGATTTCTTCCAACAACCAGTTCACCAAACTGCTAAGAAAGTTAACAACCGGTTCTCCCGAAGTGGTGCGAACTGGCTGAATCCCACCATTATGGTAGACCACTGCACTCCAAAAACAAATGGGTAAACCGGTGTGCTCCAAAAACAAATAGGTATACCGGAACTCTCCAAAAACAAATGGGTAGACAGGTACGGTTCTGCAAGAAGTTAAAAGCCAGTACCTCTGCTAAATCCTAAAGAGTTGTCACATGACCATCAAACCATGCCCACGAAATAAACCACACCCACAGAACCAGTAGCAAAAATTTTTAGAACCCACCCCTGCTCAGAACCCAGTGCAATCAACATAAATATGAACCAGTTGCCAAGCATCTGAATTTTGATCCCATGGGCATGCTGCCATGATCCTAAATGTGGAAAATGGACATAAGCCGCTTTTTTCAGTGCCATTGTAACTTTGAACAGTCACTAAATGAACTGCTGTAAATTGAGGATTACCTGCACTTTAGTTAGGGTATTCTAACTGTTCATCTCTATCAACATTCTGACCATCATACCTTGGACTAACTGCAACCTCTGCATCATCTTCAAAGGCAGCCTTGTGTAGGATGCATTGCAGTAGTCTTAAATGTGCCAGGATCGTTACATGTTTTGAGGCTGAGCGAGGGCAAAATGATTCAAAGATGATTTAGTTAAATTTTTATTTTGGCATCCTGTCCAGTTGCATTTCTTTTTCATGGGGCAAACCATTTATGTCCTGCCCCCTTCAGTTGCAAAAGAAAAAAACCAAACCCCAAAACATTAGGACCTCATTTTGGCCCTATTTAACACATGTTAACATTTGACCTATGAAGCCTTCTGAAAATAACTCAAAAAACGTGCACAAATGTAGCATTGGACGATCATTTTTTTAAAACAGACAACTGATTTCCAGAGACTGCACAACTGCCACATAATCCCAGACACATTCTTTATTGTTTAATGCAAGAGATATACATACAGTTGCGCTCAGAAGATTCTACAGTATGTGCATGCACCCTGTGCTTATTAAAAACTGAATTTAACAATCCCAACTTTGCTTTCTTTCCCCACTTCTTTATTAAAAACCTAAACAAAAAATCAATAGCAAACCATGGTGGGGGTATAAAAGGTAATCCTCCTAAGCCAGGGCATGATTCTTCCTTGAGATCATTATGGTTAAGAATCTTTGCAAAACCATTCACAAATCACAAAGGTCAGAGCAACAAGATTATACACCAAATCTTTAAATTAATAGAAGATTCTTGCATTCCATGTCTTAGATTTTCTACATGACTGAATTTCTCACAAGTTATTCGATATAAAAGAAACTCTGACTTTCATCATTTCGTTCCTTAAAACTGTACAGGTGTCTCTTTATACTAATAACATGTCAATTTGAATTTTTTAATATAACCATCTCTATTGCCATTCTGATCCTTATCGATTAGTTTTAAATGGTAGTATCACAACAAAGTCAATATTAAGTCAAAATCAACCCCAAATACAATGTAATTTGAAACCAAAGTTCATTGTTCTGAAAACAGGACATCAAAAGACAGTCTTACTAGCAAAGAGGAATGTAATTTGCAAAGATAGATGATTGATAGATATTTTCCCTTTCCTCTTATACTTTGCAGAAATCAGTAAGAACGATGTGAACTTAATAAAAAAGTTCCAACTTTGAAGTTCATAGTTTCACCTTTAATCTACTAATTGTTTTTATTTTCAATTTATAGTGCAACAACAGTGCCCCCTGGTGCAAGGAAAATTGTAATTTTTTTCTCTTCTATTTCAAAAAGCTGTTATTACCTTAATTATACATTCCTTGCCATTTTCAAACAAGGTCAGGTAGAATATTTCTAGGGACCATAAAGGTTACAATAAAATGAGAGCTGTATCATTCAAAACATCAGAAGACTTCTATAAAATGCAAATCTGTACACTTTTAGGTCTGGCAAAGAAAGACTCTAACAAGGGCATAATTCTACATTACACTGAACGGAAAAACATATTTTGTATATGCCCCCAATGACAAAAATTAAAGAAACAAGAACTTAATTGTTTATATTGGATTGCATGGAAGGTATTTCTACCACAATGTTTATGTAACTGGAGAATATATTAACAAAACCAAAACATGCATAAGCTTTTCCAACTTGTTCTGATTTGCCTAATTGTGATTTTCATCATCTATAAATATCTTTGTAAAAACATTCCCATTGTCATAAATCTCCTTGATGTACCATTATATGTGGGCGTAGGAATGGTTTCATGCCTAACACATCAGGATTTTATACAGAATTCAGCATAGAGAAATGTCCATTTCTTCTTAATTTCTTACAGAGCAAACAGACCGGGATGACACTCACCTAGAGTTAAAGAAAATAAATCTTTTTTGAATCCACACATAAAGGAGAATCTGAGCCTGCAAAATTTACTTGCAGACATGAGCAAAGGCCACACTAAAATAGGTTCTAATTAGTATACATTATAATGACAGGATTAATTTAAATATAGCATAACTAGTCGTTCCCGACTCCAGGGGGCGGTGCTCATCTCTGTTTCAAAGCCAAAGAGCCAGCGCTGTCCAAGACGTCTCTGTGGTCATGTGGCCGGCATGACTAAACACTAAAAGCACACAGAACGTTGTTACCTTCCCATCAAAGGTGGTCCCTATTTTTCTACTTGCATTTTTTACGTGCTTTTGAACTGCTAGGTTGGCAGAAGCTGGGACAAGTAACTGGAGCTCACCCCATTATGCTGCATTAAGGATTTGAACCACTGAACTGCTGACCTTACGATCGACAAGCTCAGCATCTTAGCCACTGAGCCACTGCATCCCTGCCAAATGGTTACCTGTAAATGCCTACACCAAGCAAAGGTTTGTTGAATCGTTGACATTGTAAATATTTTCGATAGAAAAGTGGCACTCTATCAACTTTACTAGCAATCCCATCCCCAATGTTAATAAAATAGCTAAATCAAGTTTTCCTCAATACAAACTTGACTTTGCACATTTATTGTTGGATACACATCATACCTTATTTGCTTATTTCGCTCACATAAATCTTTTCATAGCAAATCCTAGAGCACAGTCCCAGTACAGTACATCACAGAACAGGATGAAGAATTTGATATCTTCATTTCCTTTTTTCTGAAACTGAAACAAGTATGTTTTCTTGAACAGAAGATACAAGTTCCTTCAAAAACTACTGTGCCTTATGGAACAAAGTAGTTTTTATAGCACGTGTATTATATGAACACATCTCTAACTTTTTGTGTATAACAGCAAAAGTAATATACAACTATTGCAGCAGCAAAGCACAATGGCCCATAATAAAAAAATAAAAAAGAATTAATCCAAAACATCAACGTAGGATCCCTTGAAACATACCAGAACATGGCACAATAGGGTGGAGTCCTACCTAGAAGTAAGACATCAAAGAGCATGGGACTGGCAGAACCAGAGGCATCTGTGGAAATATAATATAAACCTGGTGGCCAAGACTAGTGCAATCAAAACTCTGCCCTTTTTAAATGAGCTTCCATTGCATAGCTCTCTCCCATCTTGACTTTAAAAAAAAAAAACTGTCCTTTTTCAGATGTCCATAAATAGAATGCTACTCAAACGCTTCATGAAGCAGAGGGGAGTTTTATGCCTGCAAAGGCAGCTCTAGAAGGCCTAGACAAGTCTTTCTAAAGAAAAAGGACTCTATAGTTTGAGCGTAATTGTTTAGAATACTCTTTCTCACACACTGCAAAAAACAAATCTAAAATGTGCCTCAGATATTGGTAGAACTGAGAGATGAAGTGCTAAATCTTGAGAGTTCAGTGGAGTTGATTATCGGGGTTTCTGTTGTATTGCTGAGGTCTCCTCACACAATTTAAGATGTTTTAACAAGCTAGGTTAATTACATTAACTGAAAAATGTTTTTCTTATACAAAGCTTCTTGAGGCAGAGGTAGCGTCATTTAAGTTTTTATGACACAGTGAACCCTATGAACTGTGTCTGGAAATGAACTTGGAGCCAGTATTATTACTGTAAAGTACAGATGGGGAAGTAAGTTGATGCTAGCTTTGTTCCATTTTTTACATTCCTTATCAGAAGCACATAACAGCCTACTTATGCACAAACCTACATATTTGGTGGAACTTAACTTCAATGTGAACATTCACGTGCCTTTTTTGTGAATGCTTCTCTTAATATGTAGTGTATATATGCACATTTTCCCGGTTTAAATTTTCTTACTGTGGTGCATTTTTAGCGCACCTTTCCCTATTGTAAGCCCTGCATTTGTACATGCATGTATGCGTTTTGAGTTATAAACTTCATCAACAGTTTGAAAACTGTGGGTTTTGCAAGCGCATTGTGGCTTCACAAATGCTTGAGAAATGCAAATTAAGTACCTTTATACCAAAATTGGGATCAAATGTCTTTCTCTTCATTCTCATGTTGTTGCATGGAAGTCACCCGTTTCCTACACATGGCCTCAGAAAATAATCTGGCTACAGCATACCTACTGAACTTTGCTGACATTACCTAGAATTGATCCAGAAAAAGATGGATTATAAATAGATTGAAGTTTACCATTAGTTTTTTGTCATACACACAGGAGACAGTGGGATGACAATAAAAAGAAACTCAGAATGGCACCACCTCCAATAGATACTGTACATCAATTGTCATCATGAGTTAAAAGCAGATTCACACACATGGTTGTAGAGCAGTGATGATGAACCTTTTAGGCACAGAGTGCCCAAACTGGAAAGTGTGCATGCGTGCGCGAGAGCACCAGAAACCCTATGACCAGCTGGCCGGCATGCATGCATGCCTTGGAAACCCGACAACCAGCTGGCAAGCATGCATGCACGCGTCAGAAACCCAATGACCAGCTGGCTAAGCTGGGGTGATGGTGCGCATGCCCGTAGAGAGGGGTCTGCATGCCACCTCTGGCACGCATGCCATAGGTTCACCATCATGGTTGTAGAGGATAGGAATTAAAAACAGATGAGGTCAAAAAGAAACAAAATGCAGAATGTAGATGCAATGATAATTGCCTATAACTGTGGACATTTATCAACAGTTGCTGGGTGCTGCCATAGAAGTCTTGCACTGGTAAGTTGATTAACAAAGAATGCCTTGTGTTACAAAAATCTGTTCAAGCTAGAGGACGTATGAGCTAAATGTCATGAATTGGCATTTAGCTATTTCACACTGAAAATATATTTCTTTGTTCAAGAAAAAATATATTTCTTTGTCCACCATAAAGACAGTGACAGATTATTTTGAGAGTCTGGTGTTTCCCTGTTCGTTTTTAACTACTGTACTGTCATTTCTCTTGTCAGATTTTAGAATTTCTAAAATCAGTCTTATAGTACAATCCTAACAAATTGTGCTTGTATCATGTCAGATCATAGAGGTGCAAAAGCTTCTTATGTGTGCATCAAGTTCTGTAAGAGTTGACAAACTGACCTCCTCTCAAAAAAATCCACCCAGTGTTTTTGTGTATGTGTGGGTAAGGATGACACAATTTCCTCAGCACAAAATCAGCATAATAATTCCACTGATTGTAATTAATAATGTACTAGAGACATTAAAAAATACCCAACAAAAGTCATTCTCAATGCGTTCTTGAAAAATCTTCCAATTCTATTTTTCACATCCTCACAAATAATCCATCTTTTCATTTAAAGACTATAATATTTTTTTTAAAAAGAGAGAGGGTGACACCAAGAGCTGAAAATGGAGCAATTGGGAGAGTGCATATGGCTGTATCCTAGCAACCACAAACAGAACCTTACTATTAGACTAGAACTTCTCAGACTCTCCTTTTCAGATGTGGGCTACTGTGCTCCCCATAAATACATGCACTCAAAGCTATACCGAAGGAGCCAGCAAATCTTGGGGACAGTTTTGGGTCTAATGATGACATATCTCTTCAGGATGGGAGCTGGCAGAACACATGTTTCTTCTAAATTAGCAGAAGTTTGTAGCAGGAACCATTTTGGATCTAACCAGCAATATTTAGAGAACAAATTGTAATCATACATGTCTCCCTGCTAAAACGTGCTACAATCTCTGCACAAAAACAGAATCTCCTGCTTGAAAAGGATCAGAAACATACAAAACTTTTGACAATTGTGACTTATTAGGTTATCTTTTGAGAGGTAGCTGAAGGACCCTGAGTGGACAAAAAAAGTATTGGCAGGGGGAGCAACTACTGACTTTCTGCCATCTTCCCCATTGACTCGCTTGTGAGAAGTTGACAGAGAGCATCAGAAAAGTTCTTCCCTTCCCTCTTCCTTCCTCCCACTTCCTTCATCCCTCCCTTTCTCCCTCTTCTTCATTTTCATGTTTGTTTGCTTGCTTGCTTCCCTCTTTCCCTCCCTCCCTCCTTCCATTCTTTCTTTGCATGATTGCTTCATTCTCTTCCTTCTTTTCTGTTTCTTCCTTCCTTCACTCTCTCCCTTTCTCCTTCCTCCTCCCTTCCTCCATGATTCCTTCACCTCTGTTTCTCCCTCTTTTTCCTTCTTTCCCTCCTTCTCTCCTTCCTCCTTCCTTCCTCCCTCCCTCCCTTCCCTCCCTCCACTTTCCTCCCTTCCCACAGACAAATAAGTGGCAAGGGAGCCCACTTGTGGCCAGCACAGTGAAACTCAGGGGAGTGCATGGATGTGGCAGAGTTCCCCACACAACCTGCAACCTTCTTGGTTAGATTCTCCATTGAGTTGCTTCCTCCAAGCTTCCCACAAATAAAGACTTTGCTAGTGGGAAGGTGGCAAAGACCATCAGCAATCATACCAGTCCCTTCTGGCTTCCCCATTGACTTGTGGGAAGTTGTCAGGGAATGCTGAAAAGGAGAATCGTGGGAACAGAGCTGACAATGGAAGTGCAGTATCTGTGCTTGAGCAGCAACAACTTTCTCAGATTTAATTCCCACGGGAGTTAGGGGTCACAGCAGTCTGTAAATTAGCCCATTTAAGTTACCTTGGTTTAATAATTGTTCCTCTATTGTTCCTCTATACCTTCTAATTTTGCCCAATTGAAGGCTACAATCAGACATGTCAGTTTTTGTAGTACCGTATACACGTCGTTAGTTGATTCTGAAACGGAAATTATAAAGCTAGCAGTCATCCTGTGATGAGATTACTCCATATGCGATTCTCCCTAATAATTTCAACTAAGGGGAAGGGTAAAGTAAGTTAGTTATGAAGGTGCTGAGAATCAGATGCATTTCACAAGCCAATACAAATCTGAATTTCTAAATTATAATACATTCATTTACACAAAGAACATACCATTTCTTTTCTCTCGCAACACACACTGTTAGGTACAAAAATGCATGCATCCTAAAAAAAAAATACATAGGAGTATTTAGCATACCGTGTTTCCCCGAAAATAAGACCTTGTCTTATATTTTTTTGAACCCTGAAACAAGCGCTTGGCCTTATTGCTATGTGCTCAAAAGCCTGATTGGGCTTATTATTAGGGGATGTCTTATTTGGGGGGGGAGGGAAACAGGATACAATTAATAATAAAAATGCAGCAGTATCCAGATTATTATCTCATTTGTTCTATATACCGAAGAACATTTATTTTCAAACAACCAATACCTACAATTTTTTCTTAGTAGAAAAAGTTGTACTAATCACTTAATTAAACTAAACCATCACAGCAGAAATTTGTAAAAGAAACTCTTGAAACAATTGAAGATCACAAGGATAATGTCTATTTCATGTCTGGTATTCTAATTAGAGATATTCTGCATGGAGAGAAGTAACTAATAAATGTATCCATATGGCCTTAGGCTGCAATCTAACTCCCAGACTTAAGTTTCTAATCACACTGATTTCAAAGTGATCAAGAAAGGATAACTTGCTGAAAACTGTAACCCCAGAGTCCAATTTCTAGAAAGTCAAGTACACTTAAACAAATCTGCCAGCGCTACAGGTGGGGTCAATTGTGTATTTTTAGCCACAGTGTTTGGAAACATTAACAAATTTAAAAGAGAGAATGGAAACTAACACCCTTCGTGACTCTTTATCTCTGCATACCAGTCTATGCTGTTTGAATATGAATTTCATTCTCCAAAAATAATTTGATTTTCATTTTAATGCACAAAAGTTGAGAGAAAAGCATTAAATATAGTTCTGTTGATCTACTGCAAAGAGTAGATAATTTTAAAATAGTCATAATTTCAAATTATGAAATTTAAATCCAAACCCAAGTTATCCTTAAAAATCATTGCTCATCTTAAGAGAGTTCATCTTGCAACGTATTGCCATCTCATATAATTTTTGTAAGATAAGAGAATTCTGGACTCTGAAAATAATTTTAACAATAAAAACAATGAGAAGTTGCTACATAAGCCATCCAGATGACATCAATTTGCAGAGTGCTTGAAAAACCTTATTCAAAACTCTCAGAGTTTCAAAATGTTTTACTTGAATTATCATGTGTAAAATACATTTTGCAGAGTTGACACAATGCCCAGTTAAGCAGTCATCTGAAATGAATTTTTTTCCAGTTTTATTATAAATTAAATGATATACTGCATTGTATCATAACAAAAATGTAACTTTTATCATTGTTTTTTTCCTTTCTTTTCTCAACAAGCTTTATTCCAATTTTTATTTTTATTTTTTTGGCCTCCACTTCTGTCCCACTAGCTGATGTTTCATAATCTTCCCAGAGAATGATGAAATTTCCCATCTAAACATTACTTTTTCATTCACAGGAAACACACATTTCAATGCCAGGGTGAAATGTATACAAACTCAATTAATTAAAAATACAGAACTTTTCCCATTCTTATATTTTGGAAAGAACCAATAAGATTAGTAGGTTCATGTGGAAGTGACAAGAGAATCACCATTCTTTTTAGTGTACTGCTTTTGGAAAATGTACTTTGAAAATGCTATTAAGCCATTCTGAATGCACTCTAAAAAGGCTATTAACCCAGATGGCCAATAATGGGCGTTGTGGATTATATTCCATTAACAGCATTGTTTTTCCATGAAGAGAAATATTTCATCTATTTCATTAACGGAACTAGGCAAAAGGGGAATAACTGTGGAATTCTCTTCCCCTTCAATTTAATCCAACAAACAAGGCAGATTATTTGTTGAATTGGATCTTTATTCACATTCTATTGAATTGTTTGCTTGCAAGAATAGAAATGCTACTGAACAAAGCACCTTGTAATTAGAATTAGGGGGAAATTATGCCTTCAGTTTTAACAAAATCATTGTAATGATTGTGTTTTACATTTTATAGATGTGCTTTATTGTTGTTGTTGTTTTCACCTCCTATCAGCATCATTTGTCAAATCTGGACCCTAGTTTACCAGAAACAGCAACATGTTTGAAGAGGGTGCTTTGAAATAATAACACAGGAGCAAAATGTCAGAGTTAGAAATAACTGAATGTTAAATGAACTAGTTTTCTACTGATTAATGATTTTGACAATGCCAGTAGAATACAATTTTTATAATTTTAATTCAAGGATGAGTCATTTTATTTTCTTGATAGTGTTGAACTACAACAGTTTTCATCTTTAGTTATTTCCAGTTCTATTTATCTTTCCTCTTTTTTATGTAAAAAAAAGAAAAATAAATGGTAGGTCCTTGCTCTAGGAATTCATATAGACCTGGAGGAATTATATAACACTAAACTGGCAGGAGAGATGTAGGTTTCTGTTTGTTTTTAGTCATGCTTATGAAATATGGTAGCAGAAGAAAAAGGAAATTTATAATAACTTACGTAATGAGGCATTTGCAATATCAATTGTAGAGAGGTACTTGCAATTTGAAAAAGGGGGAAACAGACATTTCAGAACCCAGGATCTGTCTGCTATTCTTTCAGCCAAGTCCCTCTTTTCTCAGGATCCCAAACAGCTGCAGAATTGCGTGGAGGGCAACCACGCAATTCCAAGAAAAGGTGCGGCTGTTCTGAAAAGTTGCAGACAGGTGTTGTGTTCCTGCCCCGGCATGCTCCAAAGGATTGGCTTCAAATTTGAAAAGCTGAAGATACTTTTAGAAGAACTTTCTCTGAGCTTAGCAAAGTAACCTTAGCAAAGTAACCTTAGCAAAGTAAAACCACCATATTGTGGAAGAGGGTCAGGGATGAACTGAGAAATAAGCTATTTAATCTCAGCAATTTGCAAATTGCCATCTGGATTCCAGAACCACAAAGAGGGCAGAGGATTTTTTTTTTAAAGGAAAGCTAGGTGTTATCACAAAACATTATGGATGATCAGCCCACAAGCTGACTTTGCTGTTTCCTGAAACAGCCTGATCTGAACTGAAACAAATACCCCAAGACACTGAGATTCCATATATGTATCCTAAATTTAACCCCCAAAATTAACATTTAGCACTTACATTTTACCTGTTCCACAGAAGAATTTTCATCTTCTAAAAAGCCTGTTACAATGTTTGACACCTTCGTTGTCTGAAGGTAGATTTAATACTATACAAGAGAGATTTTGGTCCATCCACTGACAAAAAAAAAAAAAAAAACCCTCCTACAGCGTGGTGACATAACAATGTCCTTCTCATTTCGTTCTTACACTATGAGTCCTAGGAAGAGAATATTTTCTTCCTTTTAGCGGACAAGCTCTGTCTCTCTCTAGAAGAAGCGCTAAATTTGTAGCAATTGCAATCAGTTTCTGATGCTGAACAGCACAGCAAACTTAGTAACTACTTTTCAAATACACTTCTGTATATACAACCTGTTAGTTACTTATTGTTTTGTTTCTCTGGCTCTTCGGTTTGTCTATTTTGCCATGTAATTAAACAGTTATGATAAAATGATGGTTAGAAACATTTTAGCAGGTCAGTATCTTAAAAGCAAAGAATTAAGAAAGCATTATTTCCAAAAAACTAAATAAATGCCTTTAAAGTATCATAAGTATCACCAACATTTCCAGTGGTGGGATTCAGCCAATTCGCACCACTTTGGGAGAACCGGTTGTTAACTTTCTGAGCAGTTTGGCAAACTGGTTATTGGGATAAATCATTAGGGCAGAGAACCGGTTGTTAAATTATTTGAATCCCATCACTGAACATTTCCCTAGTGACGTATGGAAATTGTTTTATGGAAGGTCATTCGCAATGAGTAGATTCAACTACTTTGAGCAGGTCAACATAAGACATAATCCTGCAACTTCAAGTAGCAAAATGGCACTCACAAAATAATGAAGCTTAACTTAAGTTATAACTAAAATTCTTGAGCCATTTTAAAGCAGTAAATCAGTGTTTCCTAATTTGGACCCAAAGAGCAACCCAAATTTTCCTTGGCACCTACAAGGCTCCCTGCCCTAGTAGATTGTTCTGGCAGATTTTATTTAAAGATTCATTAAATTAAGAAATAAATTGATAGGATGATAGCACGCTTCAAAGTATAACTCCCAAATATATTTTCTAAAACAAGTTTTTTAATACCCCAGAGATATAGGTATAGGAAATCAAATGGTTGATGGCTACAGCCCATTATATTGTTTGGAAGTACAATATAGTTTGCTACACTTTCTCAGAAAAGGAAAGGAAAGCAAGCTAAGACTAGAAAGTGTTTCTGAAAGGCATGAAGTGAAAGTAGGAAATATCTTTCTAGGTTTCCTTCCCATTGTAGTGGCCATTTTGTATCATTGTCTGTAACATGCTTTCAAAATTCCAAATTTGTCCACTGTCCTCCCCCAACCCCACCCCCACCAAAAAAGGGGAAAAAATTGAGATCTCTAAATTCTGTATTTCTTTTGACTATGGATTGTTTAAAAGAAGAAACAACTTACCCCAGGGGTGGATTCTTCTTACCTTTACTATTGGTTCACAATGGAACCACCCGCATGTGCTTCTGCGCATACGCAGAAACCTCCTGATGATGTCCAGGTCGGTGGGTGGAGCCTCCCACCGGTTTTACTACCGGTTTTTGTGAACCGGTCTGAACCGGGGGCAACCCACCACTGACTTACCCCAAAAAGACAAAATAGGACAAATTTCTCTAAATTTGGAAACCCTATGCCAGGGGTCTGCAACCTTAAACACTCAAAGAGCCATTTGGACCCGTTTCCCACAGAAAAGAAAACACCAGGAGCCACAAAACCCTTTCTGTGCCTGACTATTTCTTGAGTGGCTATTTCTTAAACATTCTGTTTCTTCTGAAACTTTTCTTTTCTTGGATTTATCCATGATTGGCCTACCAGGGGTTGAAAAGCTCAATAAATCGCGTGCCAGCAGGTGTCACATATTGGCTGTTGTGATGCATATTTTGAGTGATAGGGAGCCACAGCAGAGGGGTAAAAGAGCCACATGTGGCTCCAGAGCCGCAAGTTGCTGACCCCTGCCCTATGCATATATCAGGGGTGAAATCCAATTTTTTTCCCTACCGGTTCTGTGGGCGTGGCTTGGTGGGCGTGGCAGGGGGAGGATATTGCAAAATCTCCATTCCCACCCCACTCTGGGGCCAGCCAGAGGTGGTATTTGCTGGTTCTCTGAACTACTCAAAATTTCCACTACCGGTTCTCCAGAACCTGTTAGAACCTGCTGGATTTCAACATATATGCCAATATAGATAGAAAACCTTTACAGAGAAACAGAATACTTTTCTTTAAAGTAGGGTCAACTGTGTACTTGCTGTGTTTCTTCAAAGCTGATATTTGATTTCAACACTCCTGCTCCAACTAGATTTATTGTTAAACTAGCCTCTGGACCAAATCTAGGATACCGCAAATTAAGAAAATCCTTCCAACTCTGACCACTTTAATTAAGGCAAAATAGCTGAGCCTATGTTATAACAATAGGCTGACCCTGTAATACTCCTCCAGAAGAAAGTATGTGTGCACACCAATGGTGGATTTACCAAAGTTAATATAACGCAGATGGTGGGAGACCAGAATAGCAGCAAGGCATTCTGGTTCAGCAGTTCTACAATGGCATTTTCAGACATACCATGTTTTCTGCAAAGAAAGGTGATTTCAGGTAACATCAGAGTATTCTGAAAGACTGAAACGTAGTTTACATTTAGTTGCTTCCTGCATATTTCAATTTCTTGGCGGAATGATGTTGTTCCTGAATCTATAATATTTCAATTTGCTCTTAAGCTGCCATAAAAATATTTTTTAAACTAGCTTCTTCTATGTTAACTGTATTGAAGAAACATGCTTGGAAACGACTCAAGAACAGAGTTCAGTAAGTTTTCTGTTCCATGCTGAAATAATTATATTAGGTGAAATCCCATGTATATTCTTTAACTTGTGGCATCAATGTGAGCAATCACCGATAAAGCCCTAGAGGTACTGAAATAAAATCAGAAGGTGAGGTTATGGCAGGAGAAAATGGCGAATTCACATGCAATTGAAGTTATGGGCTTAATTGCACGTACTGGCTGCTTTGGGATCTTTAAATCATAAGCTCAGGCCATATTTATTTGAAAGGAAGTAAAACATTCCAAATATACCACAGGTTTTTTTTCCCCCTGCAAGGCATACACAGATCAAAGGATAAATATATTTGCTAAAGCCACTTCTCTGTGCTACTTCTGCAAGCTTAGCAGCTGGCAAGGAAAGAAAAAACTAATTAACATACTAATGATGTGCCCCATTTTAAATTCCAGCCCTGATTATTATGTGATTAAATCTCTGCCCTTGACTTCTGCCTCCTTCTATCAGTGTAAGAATAAGATATCTACAACAGAAAAGCAAATTTTGCTCTCTCGGTCCATTCATTGATTATGTGCCACCGAGTTGTTTTCGACTCTTAGCAACCATGTAAACAGATTTTCTTGAAGAAATCTGTTCCTAACCTGGTATTTCAAATCTCCCAATGCTGCACTTCTTGCTGCTGTAATCAAGTCTTGCTGATTACAAGACTGTTGTAATCTTGCTGCTGTTTGTCCTCTTCTTCTCTTTTCTTTCACCTTTCTCAGCATTAGATCTCTTTCCAAAGAGGTGGATCTTTGCATAACATGCTTGAAATCTGATATAACATGTTTGATAATCTGAGTCTGGACATTTATGCCTTGAATGAGAACACTGGGTTGATTTCTTCAATGATCCATAGGTTTGGAGGGTTTTTTGTTTTGTTTTGTCTATTTTTTCTGTCCCCAGTGTTCTCTGGAGTCTTCTCCAACACCAAAGTTCAAAAGCATCCATATTCTTCCTTTCATGTTTCTTTAAAATCCAACTTTCACTTCCATAGAATGTCACCAGGAATACCATGGCGTGCACGATTCTGATCTTTGATGTAGAGACCTGCATTTGAATATCTTTTGAATCAGGTAGCACTTTCAAGACTTGCTTTTCTCCCAATAAAATTAACAGAATTCAGTGGAATTTGAAACCTTTTTCAGTCTTCCTATATTCTTCTCATCACTGCACCTTCGTATTCTGAGGGCACGTAGATCATCTTGATGGTTTGACTGCCTTCATCAGTAGCAGTCAACACTGAAGACTGCAGGTGTCTCTGGGAACCTCAGAGACTATACTATAGTCTTGTACGATAGTATAGTCTCTGAGTCTGAAGACTACAGGTGTCTCTGGGAACCTCAGAGACTATACTATAGTCTTTGTACTATAAAGCAAAATCTTGCAATTTTGAAATGCTGTAATGGGAAATAATTCTGATGGGATATTGTTTGTCTCAGAAATGTTATCCTGTTTGTAGCATTGTACTATTAAGTCAGGTACTTAATAGTCAAGTACTTAGCTCAAACTTCTGCTACTGATCTCCATAGTGCTGAAAATTATGTCTTCATAGTCTTATATTTTCTTCTTTTCACAAGAATTGTGAAAACCTATTACCTAGGTTTTCTTTTTAAAAAAAAAATACTTTCATTATTTTCTATGCAGGCTGGGAAAAAGAACACTGTAATATATATAAAAATTACTTGCAAATTCTTTTTTTTTTTGAAACAACTAAAATGCATTTGGTAATGAACCCATGCACATTTTGTTTTTGATCCTCTGTGGAAAGGTTTTTTTTAATTTACCTTAAGCATTTTTATTTTTATTTTATTTTATTTTGCAATTTGGCATATACTTCATAAAACAAAATAACCAACCCATCAGTGGAGTGAGATGCCATCAAAACCAATCTAGGGAACTGCAGGTGATGAAGGCAGTGTCACAGAGAGGATGTTTTAACATCATTCAACAAGACAGTCACTGATGAGTTTGCCTCATCAGTCATCTTATTGGAAAGAGCTTCTGTGCATGCATAGGCGTGACTTTGGCAGGACCTCAAAGCAGCTGCATCAAGGATTGGAACACCTCAGCTTCACTTCCAAAAGGGTGCTTCAGCTCATGAATGAAGGCTGTGGGGCAAAGCAAGTCAACTCAAGCATAAAAGGCAGCAGGGGCAAACCAAGGTCTTTTGGATGGGACCAGGATCAGTCCTGATTAATTCTTAACTGAGAGACCACTACAAAATTCTGAGCTGTAGACAAGATTGGGAATTAAATACAAGGCTATGGAAAACATGTATTGGAATGTCATTCCCCGACAGCTTAGATTGATACTTATCCAGGGCCTGGAGAACTTGGCTTTGCCATCTTGCCTACAGATCCTGTAGTGGTAAGATAGAACCTACTAAATGGCTATGCTGTTAGTAAATTGAATTGCACCATCACAGATTATGTTCTTACAGATTTAATAGTTTTTATTGCTTTTAATATGTTTAAATGGATTTTGTTGTGTGGTTTTGTTGTGTGTGTGTTTACTCTATGAGAGTCATGCAGCTATATTAATTGAACAAAAAAAAACCCACTTCTGCATTTTGGCCAAGAAAACAATGTGGACAGATCCATATCATACTCAATGAAAATCAAGTACGATTCAAGGGAGACTTTAACTTAATCTAAAAATGAAGTATTTAGATTACAAAATGGAGTAATATTAAAAAAATGAATTGTTGGATTATACCTGTATATATTAAATTTTATCTTTCATTACATGGAGAATTCATTCATTATGTGTATACATTACTGGTTTTCTACACTGATTGTAAGAACTATTAAAATATCTCTATGTCAAAATTAAGATACATGTGCAATTCCATATTGAGTAAATTTATAATGAATACTGTGACTTGTATTAAATGGTTAAACAATTTATTATTAAGATTTGTGAAACATCACTAGCACTCTGAATGTTGGGAAAACGTAGCATCCAAACAACTCTTGTCCTGATCCTTTTATTCACATTACACAAAACAGATATTCAAACTAGCCCCAGGCAAACTTGAATATGATAGAGGGTGTATACAGATATTATCACATGCTACTACATTTTATTCATTGTTGAGTTGTGTAGTTTATCAGCTTTATAAATCTGCTGAAAGGCAGTGTATTTGAATATGTCACAATTTATTAAGGAGAGTTCATTGCTAAACAGGTAGAAAGTAATCATCTCCAAATACTCTGCAACCTCTACAATAGTTCACAGTAGTGCCATATAAATGCTACTCAGATATAACTTGATTGCAGAAGTAGATTATCTAGGACAGTGATGGCTAACCTTTTTGCCATCGTGTGCCAGGAAAGGGGGAGCAGGGGAGGTTCGTGCATGCACGTGCCTATGTAAATGTGCATGCAACACACCCTCCCCCCCCCCGCTCCTGGCACACGATGGCCTGGTAGGCCCATTTTTCTTTCTTACCTGGTTCCAGATCTTCTCTATTTGTCTGGGAAGAGCGAAAACAGCCTTTCCTGCTCTCTTAGAGGCCCTACAGAGGCTGAAAGGGCCCATTTCCCAACTTCCAGTGGGGCAGGAAGTGACGTTTTTTGCTGTCCCCAGCCTCCAGAAACTCTCTAGAAATATCCATCCCCAGGAGTGGGGAGGGAATGGGGATTTTGCAGTATCCTTCCCCTGCCGCACCCACTAAGCCACGCCCACAGAACCAGTAGTAAAAAAATTTAGATTTCACCACTGTTACAAATGGAAGGCATTTGTTTATTAAATTTATAAGCCACCCATCTCACATTGCAAAGTGATTTCTGGTGGCTTACAATTAAAACCATAAATAGATTTAAAAACATTAGATACAAAGATAAAAAACAAAAGCCAAGTGCTGGCATCTTCCCTGTTGACCCGCCAGCCAACCTCCAACATAGGGCACTCCCATCAAGACCCCAAGACAACTGTTGGAGCCAGGTTTTGACATAGTCCCAGAAGGCCAAAAGGGTGGGGGTGGGGCAACTTCACCTCAGGCAGCAAAATATTTAAAAGAGCTGGAGCCATGGCAGAAAAGGTTCTCCTTTTACCACCAGCTGAAATTCTTCAACCGACAAGGCCTGCAGCTAATCCTGCTTCCATACTGAATAGCACTGAATTGGGGTGGGAGGGATGGTTCCTCAAATAAGCTGATCTCATGTCATGAAAGGTTTTAAAGTTGATAACCAGCAAATAAAGGCAAATATGCATGTTGTTGTGATAACGAACAGTTTGAATTGGACCTGGAGGCAAACCAATGTACAGGTAGTTGGCAACATACAACCACAATTGAGCCCAAAATGTATGTTGCTAAGAGAGAAATTCATTAAAAGAGTTATGCATTTTATGATTTTTCTTGCCACGTTTAAGTGAATCACCACAGTTCTTAAATTAATAACACGGTTGTTAAGTGAATCTGGTTTCCCCATTGACTTTGCTTGTCACAAAAGGGGATCACGTGATCCCAGGACACTGTAATCATCATAAATGTGAGTCAATTGTCAAGCATCCAAATTT
Source organism: Masticophis lateralis (assembly GCA_030761175.1). NCBI lineage: Eukaryota > Metazoa > Chordata > Lepidosauria > Squamata > Colubridae > Masticophis > Masticophis lateralis. The sequence continues at coordinate 73,673,747 of JAUDYJ010000001.1, forward strand.
AAATCACATGACCATGGGGATGCTGCAACAGTCATAAGTGTGAAAAATGACCATAAGTCACTTTTTTCAATGCTATTGTAACTTTAAACAGTCACCAAATGAAGGGTTGTAAGTTGAGGACTACCTGTATTATTATGTGAACCATCCTAGTTTATAATATAGAAAGCACCATATATAGAACCCAAATACTACCTTTCAGAAATCTTTTAGCAGACAGCTAGAAGCTATCACAGTTACAGAGGATATAGCGGCACCTTAAAACAAAAAATGAACAAAAGCAAAGATGTACCAAATCTTTAGAAATCCTTAATAAAGGGAAGAAACTCAAATACTTTGGCCATCTAATGAGAAGGATGGACTCACTGGAGAAGAGCCTAATGCTGGGAAAGATTGAGGGCAAAAGAAGAAGAGGACAACAGAGAATGAGGTGGATGGATGGAGTCACTGAAACAGTAGGTGTGAGTTTAAATAGACTCCAGAGGATGGTAGAGGACAGGAAGGCCTGGAGGAACGTTGTCCATGGGATTGCGATGGGTCGGACATGACTTCACAACTAACAACAACAACAAATAAAGGGGGAAAAGTATTACAAGAAAGATTCCCATTAAAAGGATTTTAAAGAAAAATAAAACTCAACTCTGTTAAAATGACATTGGCATATGATAAGAAGTGTCAGTGTTTACAATCCTGAGGCATGTTTTCACTAAATTTATTGTTATACATTTCATATAATTAGATCAAAAACAAATTACTGTAGCCTAAAGAAAGATGTGCTATAGATGAGAGCAAAAGTGAAAAGGGAGGTGGGGGTGGGGAAGGAAATTACATACTTTAATTATTTATATTGCTTGCAGCATTTTGTGCTCTGCTGCACTTTATTATACAAGGCAATAGATTTAGATTTTTTTTTGAGAATGGTAAGGAATTCAAGGTTTGTTTTTTTTTTAAAAAGGACATTCGCAGATGTGTATTCTGCAATTGGTTTATACTCTAATCATCAAAGGATGATGAGAGTTTTAAAAAAGTAAACAATGCCTAGAAAGTCCTCCCCAAAATAGTTGTACACAGTACCCCCACTTTCAGAACCTTTTTGGGAGTGTAATCCTATAGTTTTTAAAATAAGGAACTGAGTTAGTGTATATTTATTTTGGAAATGGTGATATCCTTGAGATCTACCTTTAAGACCTGTTCGGAAGTCTAGTCAAAAGGACATTATCAAGAAAAAAAATCTGTGGAGGGTATGTTTTTGCAGAAATTGCAAACCTTTTTTTTTACTAGCAAAGATTTAACTAATAGTAACAACAATTCATTAAATTTATAGATCACTTGACTCCCAGCATCTCTGAGCCGTTTATATTTAATGTTTTTTGCAGACTAATCTCATTATTAATCTTAAAACAGTGCTGTTCTTCTACTGTATATATTTCGAATTTAAGCATGGGAAGATTTTATTGTTTCCCTAAAATTGTGTATATAACAATGTATACAACTTTATCTACCCACATGTTTACATGAAAACTGGAGAAGACTGATTCTGTATTTTGGCACACATATACTAAGGCACTTAACCATATGTTATCTCTTTTCATAATCAACCAAATAGTCTTTTTTCCTGCAATAATGAACCCTTTTCCTCAACCCCTGGCTCAGAAAGTCCAAGAACGAAGAATAATTTAATTTGTGGCTTGACTTAAAATTTTGAAGATATCGGAAAACCTAACCCAACCTTGTTGCTTTACTGTCTTACTGTTCATGCCACATTTGGCAGTGAACTCTGCTGTATTCCACTCAAAGAAAATCCCTCTAGACCAGGGGTGTCAAATTCGTGTCATCACAGCAGCATCACATGACGTATTAGGACTTTTTTTCCCCTTTATTAAACCACGCATGGGTGTGGCCAGTGCATGACACATCCGTCCAGTGGGTCGCAAGTTTGACAGCCCTGCTCTAGACTATGCACCAGTCCATGATTTCACAAAATACCAAAATACACAATTGGCTATTTGAATTTGCTGATATCTTGACTGGAAAAATGTAGCATACAATATTTCATTACATGTAATATGGTGTTTAAGAATTTTATCCTTCAATTAATTTATGAATCCTAATTTTATAACAACTGACTGTGTATATTTTTTTAGCTAAAGAAAAGAACTTTTGTGAACTTATTCTTTTTAATGAAGAAATTATCTCTCTTTGTTGTGTCAAATTTTAATTTTTTGTTCATATTAGGCTACTTGGATTATTTTATATTTGCAAAACATGGATTTGTTTATAGTTTAAAGCTGAAATATGGGATATTTACTTGAATGCTGCTATTTGATGTGATTTTCTTTGGAACTGATATTTGAAATTTAAAAAATGTTGTATATTAGAACTTGTCTTTTTAAAAAACAAATGGTCTCTTTGTTATGTTAAAGTTTAGTTTAGTTTAGTTTAGTGTTTTTTTAACACTAGAATATTGAGACTATTCTATGACTTTTAAATGGGGTTTGGTTTACGCTAAGAATTAACATATGAAATGTTGAGCTTTATATATATATATATATATATATATATATATATATATATATATATATATATATATATATATATATAAATTTCATTTATTTATTTATTTCCTGCCTTTATTACTTTTACAAATAACCCAAGGCAGAGAAGATATCCAATAGGCCTTCCTTCTCCTATTTCCCCCCAAAAACAACTCTGTGAACTGAGAGAGAGTGATTCCCCCAAGATTGGCTTTCATGGCTTAAGGCAGAACCTGAACTCACGGTCTCGTTTTCTACCTGGTGCCTTAACCACTAGACCAAAGTGACTCTCTTTTAGAGCTCTGTTTAGACTTTTGCTGATAATTGGATTGGAGAAGCCTTTGCTTATTTGATTTCCCTATTGTTAAAAAATGGGTTATTAGATGATGAGTTTTATATTTGTTAATTAAGAGGAGATAAAGAGATTATGAAATTGTTTATACGTTGTGATGCTGGTGGAAAGATCCTTTCTGGGAAAGGTGTTCTTTTTATTTGTTTATTTACTTTCTTGCAATCTTTTTTTCTTTCCTTTTTTTTTTTTTTTTTTGGTATGACCTTTTATTGTTGTATCTAAAACAAAGAAAGCCACCTCCATATCCAAGTAAGCAACAACGAAAAACATCACTCATGAATAACAGGGACAGAAGCTGACAGCCCTTAGTATGTGGTAGACATCAAAGCTCCCGGCAGAATTGCTCATTGGAGAGCTTTGTTTAAAACATCATATAAATTACATTATTGTTTGTCAAATGAAGCAGAACACTGGATGTCATCCTTGCATAAAAATGGCAGACCTCTGTCATCCCAACAGCTGGCAAATTGCTGTACTCACCAAATACAAACTCCTCTTGCTCCATTTCTTCCTTCAGTCTCTCGTAACGTTCTTTCACTCTCTCCAGCTTTTGGATATTTTTGGCATTCAAAGTTGACCATTCACTAAGCAACCCTTTCAGGCGGTCTCTTTCAGCCGTTAGCGATTTAATTTCTTCTGCAAGATCTTTAGCAGTACAGAAATTACTTCCTGTGCATCCAAAAGATGAGATTAGGAAGAGTTAAAGACAGGGAAGAAGCAACATGTTGACGTTTTTAAATAGCCTGTTACAAAAACTAAAAAGCTAACCATTTGTATAGCACATACAAGCTGAGCAATGAGCATATATTTAATGTATTCATTCTTGTTTTTATTTTCTCAAAGTGATTGACGATCAATTAAAATATAAATATAAACAGTTGTTATTATGGTTGGTTCAGTGGTGAAATCCAAATTTTTTTACTACCGGTTCTGTGGGCGTGGCTTGGTCGGCGTGGCTTGGTGGGTGTGATTTGGTTTGGTGGGCGTGGCAGAGGAAGGATACTGCAAAATCTCCATTCTCACCCCACTCTGGGGCCAGCCAGAGGTTATATTTGTCAGTTCTCCAAACTACTCAAAATTTCCACTACCGGTTCTCCAGAACCTGTCAGAACTTGCTGGATTTCACCGCTGCACAATCAGCTAGATGTTTAACCTATTTGGGCATTTTTATTTATCTATCAAGTCCTTCCCAAGGACCTGGGATATGCAAATATTTTTGTCTGATGGTTTCAAAGGAAGGTCCTGTTCAACTGCAATACATCATTATTTGATTCAAATACATTATAAAAGCACATTCTAACATGCTGACTCACAAAACTGGGGAAATTCAGAATACAAACTCTTCATATTAGGAAGGGTTATGCCATGATAAGAGAATCCAAATTGAGGTCTAAATCATAATGGGCGTCACTCCTGATGATAGACCTCTCCCTCCATTTATCTTTCTCTCTCCCACTTTATCTCTCTCTCTGCCAGTGCCACCAGGCAAAAGGTCAGGCATGAAAGACCAGGTCCACACATGAAGGTCTCAATTAAAATGATTTATTGATAAACAGTCTATGCATAGGAATCTTCTCGGCTAACGGTAAGCACATGCTTTGGAGATATTGGGATCAGGTGATACAATTATCCAATTAAAAGATTCCGATATACTCATATTTCATCTCAAAAATAATCAAAGATGCAGATCTTATTACTAGTTTCCATTTCACAAATCTATGTGGAGAACATGCTGTATACAGATATGGTAAAAATATTAGAATAGAACAAAGGAGACCCAGGTTTAATCCTTTATCTGGCCATGAAAATTATTTGAGTCTTGAAGCAGTTACTATCTCTCACCCACAGCTATCTTAAAGTACTACTATGCTCAGGAGCACAGGCAGAGTTTTGGTATACCACCTTCAGTTCCTGGAAGAAAGATGGATGCATCTAATGGTTAAAGACTACAATAAGCCTTTTTGACTGATTGATTGATTGAGTTCCATCAAATTGTTTTGATTCCTAAAAACCACATGGATATATTGTCTCCATGACAATCTATCCCGAACATGTAATACAGTGATAACACAATATTTAAAATATAAATAAACTTAATAAATTAGGAGCACAGTGGCTTGCATGGTTAGGATCAGGGGTGGGTTCTACTTACCTTTACTATCGGTTTGCAATGGGGTCGCCCGCGTACGCAAGTGAAGTGATCATGTGCATTCTTCTGCACATGCGCAGAAGCGTTCTGATGATGTCAGGGTCAGTGGGCGGAGCCTGCCTCCAGTTTTACTACTGGTTCTATAGTACCGGTCTGAACCGGGGGCAACCCATCACTGGTTAGGATACTAACTTAACAAGCAGCATGTATGCATTCAGGACCCAACTGTTGTCGTGGAACAGGGTGAACTGCTATCCTTCACTCTAGTTCCAGCTACAGACAAGAAAGGAACCCCCCCATTGGACATGCCCTGAGCAATGGTGATGTCAGCAACTAACACTTTCAACCCGGAAGCACCTCGATGCTTCCCACATGAGTGTGATGTGATCTTAATAAACCAATGCATAATTTTATTTTTAATAATGATTTAATAATAAACAATTCATTCATTGAAATAACAGTAAATGCAACACAATAAATCTTAGCGACCATAGTATCTTATCAGACATGCCAGATATTTCACTGCAATAACATTTGGACAACCCTTCCAAGCTGGACCTAATTTTCTTAACCAAGAAATCTGTTGCCACTTACTGCTGCATTTATTCCTTCGTTATTCTCAAAATCAAAATTCTGTAATTAAAAGTCGCTCTATTTTGTTTTGAAAGGTCAGGGAGAAGATACTCTCCTCATTATTAAAGTTTTATGCTTACTGAATGATTATTAATTCCCAGAAGGAAACTTAATATCAAAACTTGAAGCGCTGATGAAATACGCCCCATATCCCAGTTAATAATTTATAAGCATTTCTGCCTCTAATATATGCTCTGGAGACAAATCTGCCCTTGTTTGCTTTTCTTATTATTTTACTTTATGGCAGCAAGAAATGTGACTTCAATTCTGAGGTGAAATATCAAAAACTCATCAAGAAATTATCATGTCACTCTCTTAAAGTGCCAGCAGTGAACTCCTGACCTCAATCACAGTAACAAAAATTGTCACTTTTTAAAAACCACATGAGGACTCTTTTTCTAAACATATCTGCATAAATCTGCCCCAGTGATAGAAAACACCGAATGATAAGGGATTCTAATCTTATTTGTTTTAAAAGACTAAGTAAACATTCTTCTGGGAAACAGAATATAATATTATATTATAATATAATATAATTTAATTAATACAATTCTTTATTTTTCTTGACAGATTTATACGACATTGAAACCACACAATGTAATGGTTTCATTGCTTGACTTTCTGGTTTCATCACCTCCGTATACTTGTCAGGTCTTATTAAGCAAGCCTTTCCTTGAAATGCAAATGGTTTCTTGTAAAGCTGAGGGGGTGGTAGAGAAAGGTTGATAGTGCTCAGAATGATTTTGTTCACTTGTTGAGAATCAGATGGCAAGTTTAGCAAATTTGGTTGATCACAGACTCAGCATAATGTTAAGATTGGATTTGGTATTTTTATCCACATACTGAGTCCTTCCCAAGGATCTGGAACAGGAAGATGTTGTTGTATGATGGTGTTAAAGGTATCGGAATGAAATATGCTCTTCAATGAAAGCTGCCTTTTTCAAGAGATAGATGGTAATTTTTTCAGTGCCAATGGTATTCAAGTCGTGCTCCAATTCTTTGGGGATTGTACCAGAGCTCGGTTTCAACAGGTTCTGACCAGTTCTGGAGAACCGATAGCAGAAATTTTGAGTAGTTCGGAGAACCGGTAGTAAAAATTCTGACTGGCCCCACTCCCATATATTCTCTGCCTCCTGAGTCCCAACTGATCAGAAGGAAATAAGGATTTTGCAGTAACCTTCCCCTGGATTGGGAAGGGAAGTAGTATCCTTCCCAGAGAATACTGTATTACTCCAGGGGAAGGATACAGTATCCTTCCCCTGGAGAGGAGTGGTAATAAAGATATTACAGTATCCTTCCCATGCCACACCCACCAAGCCATGCCACACCCACCAAGCTACACCCACAGAACCAGTAGTAAAAAAATTTGAGACCCACTACTGGATTGTACTCAAGACATCTATTACTATTGGTACTGTATTTACTTCCTATTTCCATAGCCATTCTACCTCTGTTTGCATGTCTTTGTATTTTGTAATTTTCTCCCATTCTATTCTGCTTTCTCAAAAAATTGCAACATCCACTATTCATACTGGAGTCACTGAAGTCACTGAAACAGTAGGCGTGAGCTTAAATGGACTCCAGAGGATGGTAGACTACAGGAAGACCTGGAGGAACTTTGTCCATGAGGTCACAATGGGTCGGACATGACTTTGCAACTAACAACAACTATTCATACTTTTTTATCTTTCTTATCAACAGCTATTAATATGGTATGTGCCAGTTGCCTGAGTGAATTCTAAAGTCCCAGAGTACTTAAAAGTCTTCATTTTCTATTACTTTGTCTGTTTTGTGGTCCTACTACTTCTTGCTTGCAAGCAAATGGTATGTCTTGCTGATATTCCAATGCATCATTTTTGCTACTTTGTCATGCTGTTGTTTGTAGTGAGTCTATGTTCGGGCAGTGAATATTAACACTATTTTTGCTTTCCTTTGCCACAGTCATTGTACTTCTATTTCTACTTACAGATTTTTATATTTTGTAGTTTTCTCTGATTCTTCCTCATCTGTTCTGCTACATCCATGTGCTACAAGGTTCACTATCCAGACTTTTTTTGTCTTTCTTAATATCAATTATTTAGTCTGGGATGTTATGTTATTATTATTTCTTAAACCCAACTGAATTAGTTTTTTTTCTGAAATAATGCTGTTGCATTTTAGTGGAACAGAGAAAATATTGTTTTTTGGAATTTCCACTAGATTTGGTATGTTAAGAAATAAGTAGCATTGGCTTAACCCCACGCTACCACAGTGACTGAGTCCCTGGTTTGGGAAGGATATAAATGCTCATATCCTTCTGTGTTCCTCTTTTGACTTCTGAGCCTGGCTAGTAGAGAAACTCCCAGCTAACAAAAGGAATTTCTAAGAGGAAAAATGTCTTGGACACCTTTTCAGTCAATCCCATTTCAGTCAGTGTGTCTTTGAGTTAAGATGTGCTATAATGAATATGTCTGTGTCTTTAAACAGATATTATAAAGAGGGGCTAGTTAAGAGGGGTTTTTTTGCATATACTGTATGAATTTATGTAATAAATTGATAAGCCACCTCAGTCAGTGAAACCTATCTAAGATGATGTGTAACCAATTAATAAACACATTTAAAAATCAAATGCATACCAAATAAACTGGGAGATTACCAAACCCACATTAAAAACCATAAATATAAAGGCTACAGATAAAAGAGAGAGAGAGAGAGATAGGAGAGAGAGGTAAACAGTCAGATCTTCTGAAGGTGAATAATATCTTCATTGCATTATTTATTTATTTATTTATATATTAGTTTGATTTATATGCCATCCTTCTCCAAAGACTCACGGCGCCTTACAATGCATTAAGCAATAGCCTTCATACTTTTGTATATACCTGCTTAGTAGAGCTTAGTAGGGCTTAAGCGGTGTTCTTTTTTTTATACAAAGTCAGCTTATTGCCTCCACAATCTGGGTCCTCATTTTACCTACCTCAAAAGGATGGAAGGCTGAATCAACCTTGAGCCTGGTGAGATTTGAACTTGCAGTAATTGCAGGCAGCTGGCAACTAAGTGCTATTTTAACAGCACTTAATACACTGCGCCACTCTTTTCAATACAAAACAATAGTACAATACAATAGTAGTATTAATGATCTAAAGAAGGAGAAACTGTCAAGTCTTCTGTTCCACAGAGAAGTGCAATTTAAATCACATACATCTTAATCCTTGCATCCTTTATTTTCATTTAACCCCCCCCCCCCAAAAAAAAAAAGCCCATGGTGACTTAAAGAATTTGTTCCTGACTTCTTTAAGAATTTTAGTTCTGGTGAAGGATTCTCTATCATAAAACATTTTGGCATCTTTCTATTCCAACAATAATTACCTGATGCAGCAAGCATTTTCGTTTCAAGAAGAGCTGGAAGTTGAATCTCAATGTGTCTCACTTTTTTCCTTAACGTACTGCAGAGCCTCTGACTAGTACATACCTATATGGAGACAGGCAGCCTTGATATGAATTTCATTCATATAGAAGTATAAGAAAATACAAAGGCATGACAGGTTGTCTTGGTTACAAGACATGAATCATTTCAATACGACAATCAAGAGGAATTGAAAATAATGTGCAACTTTGCTGCAAATCGTTTATCCCACAGTGGGTACAGCTTTCCAACATAAACAGCACTTCTATTAGCAACAGGCAAAGTAGAGGGAAAAAAATAATCACAAAGAAAGCTGAGGAGCAGATATTGTGGGATCATATTTCAAACAAAAAGCCAAAACTGGCAAATCACAGCAAATGTCTGAAGTTTCTGCAAATATCTTGTTAATTGTCAGGAACCACTGAATGGAATGTGTTGGACTTCAGATCCAAAGTCAAAAAGGCACTTCAGAAAAGCCATTGATGTGTTCCAACAAGCAATAATTTCAGATGCCTAATTTCCTAGAATCACATAGTTACTATGCAAATCAGAAAGGCTTTTCAGAAGGCCCTTTCAGGTAGACATCTAATCCTGCTCCTATAGGCATGAATTCAAAGCATGCGGCATCCCTGCTTTTTGAAAATCAAAATAAGTAAAAGACTTGAACCAGATGAGCAGCTTAGCCTATTCTTTCCTTTCATGCCATGATGGAACTACTGGAATAGCGTCCCGTTCCAAGACATGTTGGGCAAATCTATGACAGCTTATAGTTCTTAAAATAGAATCCATATTTCTCATTAGTGCAAATCTTTGTTGATCAAGAAGGCAGCTAAATTCAGATGGCCCCGAGGAAGTCGTATAAAGTGCTTTTGTAGTTAAAAATAACTGCAAGTAAGTGGCTCAGTGCTTATCAGTTTGAAATTAAAATGCAGCCACCCAAAATAAGACAAGGAGTAATATTGGAATTACAGACTTGACAGAACAAATGGCCTTTCAAAAGAAGAACAAGATTGTGGCTCTCTGTATCCCAGGATGATATGTTCCTAATATGGGGCTTGTGACAAAGAAAGTGTACTTCTGAATCCTCACTCCTTTCAATTCATGAAGGGTGGAGAACCTCAACAGCCTGTCTCAGATTAAGATGAGACCAACAAGGAGAGAAGTCCAAGTGCCAAGGAATGTGGGTTTTCACAGGTTAAAACCAGAATCTTGGACTGCACCTGAAATCTGGCTGACAACCATCGCAATGACCCAAAGCCATGTTTAATATACTGGACCCTTCCCATTGGTAGATGCGTGGTTGCACTTTGTTATCAATTGCAGCTTACTTAATCATTTTCAAGGGCCGCCCAATGTAAAACAGGTTGCAGTAATTTAAATTCAAGATCACCAGATTTGATATTCAACAATAAGGACCTGCTAGGCCTTGCTTAAGGCAGATTGGTGTCTTTCACTAATGTACTGTAACTCTGACTCTTTAGTACTGGGGAAAATAACAGTTTCATTGTACTTACTTCAGCAGCTGTTTCTGCCATAGATATGTTAAGGGACTGTATTTTTTCTTGAAGCCTAGAAGTAACAATTTAGTATTAAAATCTGATATCATTTGTTAATCCATCAGACACATATTCAGAAGCACCACCAGCTTCAGCTAAACTTATTAAAATGTAACAAGTGCATCTGATTACCGGCAACCTTAAAAACTTGACAATATTGACAACGTTCTTATTTTGGTCACTGCAGATCTGGCTATTTTCCAATAGAGCAAGGATAACAAGCAGGCCCTCAGACCATACAGATTGCAAGATTCAGAGTCAGAAGCTGATGAACCAGATACATCTATACCTGTGCAACCTTCACACACATCATAGCAGGGGTGAAATTTACTTACCATATTTTTCAGTGTATAAAACGTACCTTTTTCCCGCCAAAAAAGAGGGTGAAAATCTGGGTGCGTCTTATACTCAGAATGTAGCACCGCCCAGCCTCGCAAACAGAGATTTCAGAGACTGATAAAAGCCTCTGAAAAAAGCTTTAGAAAAAAAAGCCTCCAAACAGAGCTTCAGAAAAGCCTCCAAACAGAGCTTCAGAAAAAAAGCCTCCAAACAAAGCTTCAGAAAAAAAGCTTCCAAACAGAGCTTCAGAAAAAAAAACCCTTTTTTTCTGAAGCTCTGTTTCGGAGGCTTTCAAAGGCAGAAAAAAAAGCAAGGCACAGAGCTCACAACCAATGAAGCTGTTGCTAAAATTCACCTCTGGGAACAGCTGATTGGGGGTATTCTGGGAGGCCAATCAACCCACCAATCAGCTGTTTTCTTATTTTTCTCCCCAAAAACTAAGGTGCGTCTTATACTCTGGTGTGTCTTATACTCCAAAAAAATACAGTACCTTCCCTACCATTGTCTGCACATGTGCAAAGTCTTCTGCGCATGCACAGAGGCTTAAAATCATCACAAAAAAGTGATGTCATGCTGTCCGTGCAGGTGGGCGGAGCCTCCCATAGCCACCACTACCGGTTCACCCGAGCCGAATAGAACCAGCTGATCACATTGTCAACAGGAAAAGTCTCCCCAGTAATAAGAATTGCACTTTTACTGATCAGGTGATATGGCAGCCTTTGGTTGCAGCTTGCCTACCAAGAAGGTAGCCTTGCAAGGTTCTTCAAGCAAGACGCACACCAAGAAATATTAGCTCTAACTTTATTATAAGATTGTGCTACTCTAATAGATCCTTGCAAATCTGTCTCCCCTCTTGCTTCTATAATCCAAGAAGCCAATTTGGTCTAGTGGTTAAGTCAGTAGGCTAGAAAATGGGAGACCATGAATTCAAATCCCATCTTAGTCATGAAAGCCAACTGCGTGACTTGGGCCAGTCACACTGTCTCAGCCCAACTCACCACACAGGGTTGTTATTGTGGGGAAAAACAGGAGGAGGAAAATGTGCTGAAGGTGTTCATCGCCTTGAGTTATTTATAAAAATAATAAGAGAGAGATATAAACAAAGAAAGAAAGAAACTAGGGAGGGACCCTTCTGAGATGTTTGCCCTGTGTACATTCCTTCTGTGGGATCAGCTGCCTCTTAGATGACTGTTGTTTAGTCTGTGGTTCTTCCTCCTGGTTCCCAGGGTCAATCCATTACCATTATTTATTTTATTATTTTATTATTAAAATTTATATGCCGCTCTTCTCCCGTAGGACTCGGGGCGACTCACATAGTAAAAACAACAACAATAAAATTCTAAAATCCAATCCAATTTAAAAACCCCAAAATTAAAACCCCATAATCGGTCAGAGAATTTGATGAAAAAGCCATGTCTTCAGACCAGCATGGAAAGTGCAGAGATCAGGAGCTGTCCAGAGCTCGGTGGACAACCCATTCCAGAGGGTCAGTGCAGCCACAGAGAATGCCCTCATCCTGGGAGTCGCCAGCCAACATTGTCTGGCCGATGGCACCCGGAGGGGGGCAGTTCTATGAGTATGCACAGGGCTGGGGGAAGCCGGTAGAAGGTGGTCCTGCAAGTACCTCGGGCCCATGCCATGAAGGGCTTTATAGGTAAGTACCAGCACCTTGAAGCGTATCTGGAAGGCCACCGGCAGCCAGTGCAGCTTGTGCAGGAGAGGTGTTGCCCAGGAGTAACGGAAAGCTCCCATAACAACCTGCATGGCTGCATTCTGGACCAGCTGGGGCCTCCGGGTGCACCCCAAGGGCAGCCCCATGTAGAGGGCATTGCAATAATCCAACCGAGAGACAATGAGAGCTTGAATGACTGCGAAGATAGAAAATCATTTGATAACCTCTTCTGCTGTTTCAAGCTATTTAAAGGAAAATTAGGATGAAAAGATAATAAGAATCAAAGCTTTGGCACAGTAAGGGGCAAATCTAGAAAACAACAATTTGCTGATCCCTGATCACAGGCTAGTATATAATCCATCCTGTCCTTCCTAATTTTTCCCCAACATAGAGTCACTAAAAATCGTATCAACCAACTTTCAAATAATACCATGGAGAAATAACACCAGGGGGAAGGAAAAGAAAGCAGAAGTATAGGAAACATCATACCTCTTTTTCCTCCCGCCTACACTCACCATCAGTGTAGATGACCAGCCTGAGCCCAAAGGAGGGGTCAAACACTAGTTTCATTAGTTTCAAGTCCCTTCATGCCCCCAAGAAATCTAAGTGCAGCCCACCTTGAATTCCATTGACTCTTATCTGCCACCAATTTGCTTGTACTGTTAGTAGTTCAGATTTTTGTAGAGACCTTAGCTTGCAATAAACCTTTATATTCATTTGAACTATCTGGATTTCCTGATTTCCTTGGCATTTGATGGTCAGGCTTTTTTAGAGCTGCTCCCGAGTGAAAATGATACTTTTCTATGGACAAGTTCTTCTTAACAAGATTTATTGAGGTGAATAGACTGAGCTTATAAGGATTCCAGCAACTAAATTATTTTCAATTTAGAATTAATATATTTCCTTTATGATATTAATGAGCCATAGTGGCGCAGTGGTTAGAGTGCAGTACTGCAGGCTACTTCTCCTGATGCCAACTGCCTGCAGTTTGGCAGTTCAAATTCACCAGGCTCAAGGTTGACTCAACCTTCCATCCTTCCAAGGTGGGTAAAATGAGGACCCAGATTGTTGCGGGCGATATGCTGACACTGTAAACCACTTAGAGAGGGCTATAAAGCACTGTAAAGCGATATATAAGTAAGTGCTATTGCTATTGTTATATTAATATATTATGATAGAGACTTTTAGATTTTGTTTTAAGCCTTCCCATAATCCAGCAAAGAGGCTTTCTCCATAGTGGTAACAGGAAAGCTTGCTGTTCAAGTTGCTTCAAATTTTTATCAATCTGGAAACCAATTCTTCCATACAGCATACTAAATAAAGCAACTATAAGCTATTGGGAAATGGGAAAAGACTGATGAGGATTGAAAAAAAAAGAACTGGACTTTACTTATCACGGAACTCCAAAATGAGAATGAAGACTCTTGGCTCTACCAGAGACTTGAAATCTTTTGCCAAATGTCATTAAAAGGCATGACCTTCAAAACAGATCTAATCCAACTCCTTTGAAAGAGGACAAATTCAATACTCCAGGGGATTTCTCTTTGCTGAAAGTTACATCAATGAAAAGTATATAGCAAAATTCTATTAAGAGTGAAATGGTTTCTTTGCCCTTCAGCATCACAACATGAATCCATCAGGGCATCTAATAATTCCTTAAGCGCTTGCAGTTTCTACCTGTGAATTTTCTCTCTGTATTTTCTCATCTTTTAACAAGCAAACTGTTTAACTATAATATCATTTGGTTTTATTTTGTACTTTACTGGTTAAACAGCAATGGGAAAAAAGCTTATTGGATAAATTGTATCTTGTGAATAAGCAGAAAACACCCTAGATCCTAGAGCGGCCTCTCTGTGGGCATGCGAGCCATTACCCCAGTTCAGCTCTGCTGCACATGCGCGAGCGCCTCCCATCTGCCAACTGGTCATCGGGTCTCTGCCACACATGCGCTGAAGATGGGGCATGTGCAGGGGCGGGCATGCATGCGGAGGGGCAGGGTGTGTGCATGCAGGGGTGCATGCATGCATAAGGGGCAGGGTGCATGTAGGGGTGTGGCACATGCGGGGGCTGCAAGCATGAATGGGGGCAGGTGCATTGATGGGGGCCATTCATGCATTGCATTTTGGGGGTTCGGGCGCGTGCACGCATTCACGCACATGTGAGCTTTGGGCACTCAATCCGGCCCTAGATTCAATACTGGAGTATTAACTTTTGCTACCAATTATTACTATATATATATATATATATATATATATATATATATATATATATATATATATATATATATATATATATATATGTAGGTCTTTGGTTATTCGGGTCTTCTCCTGTGTAAAAATTGGAAGTATCTTGGCGCCGTTTCGACGAAGTCTCATTCGTCATCTTCAGGCTGGTGTTCTCGGCTTCGTGCTTCCAGGAGCAATGACAGGAGAAGACCCGAATAACCAAAGACCTACATACAAACACCTGCGAAAACCTCAGAAAACATATATATATATATATAATTAGATTTATATGCCGCCCTTCTCCAGAGACTCAGGGCGGCTTACAAGGCGTTAAGCAATAGCCTTCGTACTTTTGTATATTTTTTATACAAAGTCAGCTTATTGCCCCCACAAACTGGGTCCTCAATTTACCTACCTTAGAAAGGATGGAAGGCTGAGTCAACCTTGAGTCTCGAACTGGTGTAATTGCAGACAGCTGGATGTTAATAACAGGCTATTCAGCCGGTTGAGCTATCTGAGGCTCCCTTATATTATAACTTATGTAACTTAAGGATTAGCTTTTTAAGGTATTGCTGTTGTTGCTATATTAGATAAACCCTTCTCAGGTGCTGTTTAGAAGAACCATGAACCGTAGGTCTTCACCCAGGCTTTGCGCAAGCAACAATTTGATCCCTGGCTTCACTGTGCTTGCCATCTTTTATCTTCATCTTTTATTGATTGTATTGTAATGCCTTTTTTTTTATTTTGAAAGCTACTCAGAGTCATTGAAAGTTGGGCAGCTTACAAGTCTAACACGTTATTAAATTAAATAATGCATTACGATGAAGATGATGAATATCATTTTGACTCTATGAAGAGATGAAGTGAAAAGTAAAAAAAATGTATTTAGATTCCTAAATTTAAGCAAGGATCTGTGAATCCTTGTCTGGTTTTCTAGATAAATTAGGGATAGAGACAGTGGTAGGATTCAAATAATTTAACAACCGGTTCTCTGCCTTAATGATTTCTTCCAACAACCAGTTCACCAAACTGCTCAGAAAGTTAACAACCGGTTCTCCCGAAGTGGTGCGAAGTGGCTGAATCCCATCACTGGATAGAGATGAAAAGATATTGTATTCCAGGTTTCAGACTTCAGTAATCACATGAGCATGTTAAAAGATGCTGAGAGCACAAGAAATGTCTCTTGGGGACTTCAATGTGAAGCATTCATATTGCTCCCAGGAATATGGGCTCTGTACTCATTTGACTCCAGACTTCCCCCTTTGTTAGGCAATTGAAGCCATGTGCTTCCTCCTGCCTTTCAGGAGGAAAAACACATGGAATTTTCCCCTTGAAGCATTGGATCTTTGTCACTTATTGGATGAATCTTCTCCTGCCCTAACAAAATAAGATGCTTTGTTTCTCACTAGCTCCTTACTACTTAATTGATCAGTACAAGGAGCAGCTTGGTGGCTTAGTATCTCATTGCAAGCACCAATGTTTTTTTTTTCCAATGCACCAAATATAAGCACTGAATGTCAAAGAGGCATGGGGAACTAGGGGAAAACCATCTGTCATGTTCTTCTACAGGTTGCATGGATCAACTGATGTGGGATATCAAGTAACAGTGAGAACACCACTGCTGGGTTTTGAATTGTTTCACAGGATTTCAAGTGTGCAAATGACAGCTTATGGAAATAGCCTTTGAATTCCCAGGACATAATTACCAAAAAGTCTCTGCTATGAAGTGTAAAAGGGTTCAAAATAAAATTGAAAGTGGAAATAATAGTTTGCATATTTTAGTCAAATCTATGGGTATTACTGATTGTAAGAGCCTTCTCTCTTACTCTTGTTCGGAGCTGGATGGTTTTCTCTAGAAAATTTGTCCAGATCTAAATAGTTGTGCTTATTAAATTGATACAGGATTTGCAGAGAATATTTTTCTCAGGTCTTGTGCATATTGTGTTGTTTGAAGATTATCAGTTCCCTATGGGAAGTATCCATGTTGGTCTAGTTATTTCACAGTGTGATAAATCAGGTATGCAAGTCATGTATCAAAGTCATTAAATCCAACTAAAAATAGAGCATCCAACAATTGAACAAACGGAGCTGGGGGGGCAGGGGGCTTAAAGACACTTAATAGTGTACCACTTGATGGAGAATGCAGTGTCTTCAAAGGAAAAGCAGAACAGTCAATATTACTGTGCTTCAACATGAATTAGCAAAAAAACAGAAATAAGCACATCTCAAGGACAAGTTAATAGAAAAGGCAACAGCAAAGCTCTATTAAACCAAAGAGAGGGGTGACAGCAAGCTATCAAGGAAAACAATTGCCAAAGAGCTCCTGCAGAAAAAGAAAGCTACAAAAAATCGAATACAGCTCTAACTAACTGTCCCAAATGTCACCTGAATATTCCAAACATATAAATGACCAAGCAATGTTTGGATTAGAAATATCACCGCAATTCTAGCAGTATGGAGAAGACATTCTTTTCTTGTTTGGAGCTTATTACCCTCCAACACATGAAACCTAAGGCATAAAAAATAGAACTCAAAGTGTTTGGATGGGCCAAACATCATATCTCCGTACACTTCACGTACAAAATCTACATACAATAGATGACATTGGAATAAAAAGGAGGTTGTGGGAAGGGCATCAATAGAATTTCATTTTCACGTTTTCAGATGTTTCTAGCAGGACTACCAGATTCTGTAGCAGCTTTGTTCCCTATACCAGGGGTTTCTTAACTTGGCAACTTTAAGACTTGTGGACTTCAACTACCAGCTTTGCTAGCTGAAGAATTCTGGGAGTTGGAGGTTGGAGACCCCTGCCCTATGCCACCTCTGCCCTATGCCATCCGTCTGGTAAACTTGCAACATCTGAGTTTTTTTGCCATGTACACTTATACAATATTATACATATAATATATGTGGGTATTTATTTATTTATTTATTTGACATGTTTATGTAGTGTATACTGGAGGTGGTGATCCTTTGAGAAATGTATACAATGAAGTTTCATTTTAATGTATGCCAATTAGTGTAGATTGAAAGTGACAATAAAATTATTCAAAGTCTCTAAGTCTATAATATTTATTTATTGAATTTCTCTGTGCTTATTCTGTAACTCTGGACAGTTTTACCAGGTGTTTTGTGTGTGCAGCACAGTTAGGATAAAGTGAAGTAACAATACCTTCCTCTATACACATAATGTATGGGCCATTTCAAAATTAAACCAAATCTTCTCAACCACAAAAAGATTGCACAGTGCAGGAAGCCATGTTAAGATTGCACTCTCGTTCCAAAGACATGGAATAATGGATTTATGCTATAGGAAAACAGATTCTAATTGCATGTTTCTTTTTAAAAAAACACTTTTTAAAAATGTAAGTAGTCTTGTCTGAACAACAATAATTGCAATTGGAATTTCTATTGCTGAGTGATGAGGTCATAAAATGTGAGGTCAAGTGACTGCATTGCTTAGTGACAGCAATCCTGGCAGTTCCCATTGCCATCATTAAGCAAGAATCAATATTGTTAAGTGAGAACCTCCAAGTAACTTCCTGCTGGCTTCCAGCAAATAAAGTCAATGGAAAAACCATACAAAAGCAGGCAGTTCGCAAGCAGAGCAGCAGTCAGATAAATGGCTGCTGCAGTACAATGCAAACATGGTGGGGTTTAGGGTGACTGCTGCCAGATGAGGGATGATATACAGGTGGCTGCCTCTTTGTGATCTCATACTCCATAGCCAGGATCTTTGGGGGGGGGGGGGAAAGCCACTTCAGAGTGCAAGCAACTTAAAGGAGCCTCTTGCAACAGTCCTTGGCAGCTTCCCCATTGAATTTGCTTATAGCAATAGCATTTAGACTTACTGTATTTGTCGGAGTATAAGATGCATCTCCCCCCCCTCCAAAAAAAGAGGGTGAAAATCTGGGTGTGTCTTATACTCTGAATGTAGCCCCACTCAGCCTCTCAAACAGAGCTTTCAGAGGCTGAAAAAAGCCTCCAAAACGAAGCTTCAGAAAAAAAGCCTCCAAAACAGAGCTTCAGAAAAAAAAGCCTCTGAAACAAAGTTTCAAAGGCTTTTTTTCTGAAGTTCTGTTTCAGAGGCTTTCAGTTTTATACTCCGGTATGTCTTATACTCCCAAAAATATGGTATATACTTCTTCACAAATGCTTTGAAAAGCCTCTGAGGATCCCAGCTGAGCCGCACGATCATCAGAGGCTTTTTTTTTTTACTTTTAAAAAGCATTTTTTCATTGGAAGAGATTGTAGAAAAAATGCTTTTAAAAGAAAAAAAAGCCTCTGGTGATCGTGCGACTCAGCTGAGCATGGTGGGAGGGCTCAGGGATTTTTGCTACCGGTTCTCCGAACCACCCGCTGCCATCGCTACCGGATCAGGTGATCCAGTCCGAACCAGGATCATTTCACCCCTGGGCCCTTCTAACTCGAGAATTCTATTTTTCTAATAAATGAATGATTTCATGGGGCTATCAATAAAGGAAACTCAAATCCAAATAAAACATGACATTAATATTACTCTGATACATACAGCAATTTCCTAAGAACTGGGATATAAAATTAAAGACTATATTTCTTTACATATGTTTCTTCATTAAATGTAGAATAATACAATTAAAAATAAGAAGCAAAGGTATAAAACAGATTTTCATTTTTAAAAAACAAATAATTCACAAAATGAATACCTTTTGAATGATTCTGGAAATTCCAACCTGTATGGAATTTTATGGGAGGCCTCCAAAATATCGGCCAAGGCTTGGCCAATTGTCTGCAGTTCCTTGAGTGACACCCAGCTGAGCAAAGTAGACAGTTCATAATCTTGCTCTTGAATATGGCGGTCTTGTTTTTGAATTTCTATCCTTAACTCTTGATCTTTAGCTTCCAGAACAACCAGCTTTGCTCTTAGAACTTCAATTTCTTTCTGCACAGACATGGAAATTAGTGTATACTGTCAACATATTTTCCAAAGCACCAGAAGGCAAGAAATAACAAATGGAAACTAATCAAGGAGAGAAGCAACCTAGAACTAAGTAGAAACTTGTTAACAGTGAGGACAATTAACCAGTGGGACACCTTGCTTTGTAGGTGCTTCATCACTGGAGATTTTTAAGAAAAGACTGGGCAGCCACCTATATGAAATAGTATAGGGCAGTGATGGCTAACCTTTTTGCCATTGCATGCCAAAAGCAAGGGGAGTATGAGGAGGTTGCACGCACGCGTGCCCACACTCATAATTCAATCCCCCACACACACCCCTGCGCATGTGCACACGACCCCTATTTTTGACACATGACAGCAAAAAGGTTAATAGTGGGCCCGTTTTTTGCCGTCCCCACGCTCCAGAGACTTTCTTGGAGCCTGGGGAGGGTGAAAACAGCCTCCCCATCCCCCCCCAGAGGCCCTCTGGAGGCCGGAAATAGCCATTTCCTGACTTCTAGTGGCCTGGAAGTCCTAAAAATCAGCTGGCCAGCACGCACATGCTTGCTGGAGCTGTGCTAGGACAACACTCACATGCCCACAGATATGGCTTGGCATGCCACCTGTGGCACCTGTGCCATAGGTTCACCATCACGGGTATAGGGTCTTCTGTTCGATCAAGTGATTGGACTAGAAGACCTCCAAGGGCCCTTCCAGCTCTATTTTGATTTATTGTATATCTTTATCAAGGAAAAAACTGATCAATAAATAATACAGAATATGTAAGAGAAACTCAAATTCTTTTCATATATACTTGAGTTATATGACCATATTGTTGTCCTGTATGACTGGAAAGCATTTATAGATCAGGCCAATCAATCAAATCAGCCCTCTTCACCTGATGGGCAATATGTACTGAGACAAAAATCCCATAATCAAATCATGCTTTTAAAATGTCCAGATTCATCATTGAGCCAAGGTGTTCATAAATGATTCAACATCCCTTTAAAAGACCAAAGTTTCACATTTGCTGATTGATTTAACACCGCTGGGTATAGTTAACCTATGCAAAATCCACTAATTTTTATAAGAGTTTCTGTGCAGCCTACATTTTTTAGGAGTGAATAACAGAATTATAGAATAGAATAATAAAATTGGAAGGAACCTTGGAAGTCTTCTAATCCAACCCACTGTACCATTTCAGACAAATGGTTGTCCAATCTTTTCATAAAAACCTCCAGCCTGCATTTTATATATCATATAAATTACAAGATAAAAGCATGAATTCAAAATAGGCAGTTACTTTGAAAAAGCATATTGTTGATGTCAAGCCAAAATTTAAACGCTAATTTAACTTTGCAGTTATATTCAGTATCTCAGGATGAACCACTTTTTTTCTTGATTCAATGAATTGGCTGAAGAAATTCAATTTACACTTACTGTAAGCAGCCTCAGATATATGCTATTTATTCTCCTGCCTGAAAGATTTAGTAGGAAAAGAACAGGCTAGCTAATGCTTCAACCTCTGTCAAGAAGATAAAAGAGGTCATCAGGACAACATCAGGTCTGATATTTTGAGTATAAAATCAAGCTTGTAGCCCAAACACATTCATTCTCTGTACGATCAATCTAGGAATTATGTCAGAAATTCAATAGTCTTCAAATGGAAAATACATCTATAAACTCTTATTTTCATAAAATGAGGTTTAAAAAAACCCCTATCTTACAGTTCAACATCTGATAATAATTAAGTGATGATAATCAGTATTAATGTCAGAAAAGGAAGAAAATGTAGGATTATTTGACTCATGATGATACATTAATATTTGAGGGGTCCTTATGCTCTCTGAGCTTGGCTGTTTTCTTCCCCAAAGTAGGTTACATCACCAGTGCTAGTAGGGAATGAGGTTTGCTCAGGGATGAAATCCAGCAGGTTCTGACAAGTTCTGGAGAACCGGTGGCAGAAATTTTAAGTAGTTCAGAGAACTGGCAAATGCCAACTCTGGCTGGCCCCAGAGTGGGGTGGGAATGGAGATTTTGCAATATGCTTCCCCCAGGAATGGGGAGGCAATGGAGATTTTGCAGTATCCTTGCCCCATGCCTACCAAGTCATGCCCACCAAGCCACACCACACTCACAAGCCACACCTACAGAACCAGTAGTAAAAAAAAATGGATTTCACCATTGGGTTTACTCTCTATTTATATTTTAGTGGCTTGTCTTATAAACTGAGAACAAGCCCCACTCCCATCAGCACTGATGATCTTATTTAGTTTGAGTAATGAAACATCTGCAAGAAAAAAAACCAAACTCAGAGAAACTTTCAGAGAGCTGTGATGGGGCAATGGTTAGAATGCAGTACTGCAGGGTGCTTCTGCTGACTGTTGGCTGCCTGCAATTTGGTAGTTTGAATCTCACTAGGCTCAATGTTGGCTCAGTCTTCCATCCATCCAAGGTGGGTAAAATGAGGACCCAAATTGTTGGGGACAATATACTGACTCTGTAAACCACTTAGAGGGGGCTGTAAAGCACTGTGAAGTGGTATATAAGTCTAAGTCAGGGGTGAGATTCAGCCGGTTCGGACAAATTTGGGCAAACAGGTAGTTATGGCCAGCAGCTGGACTGCCCACTCACCACGGTGCTATCCCGTCCTATGCAAACGCCATGTTTTTGACACAGTGTGCACATGCACACACACTCATATTTTCGATTCTGGCTAACCAGTTGTTAAATTATGTGAAACTCACCTCTGGTCTAAGTGGTATTGCTATTGCTATCAAGGAGCCTTCATTTCAACCCTAAGCTATCAATATTCTCCCTTTTTGATACAGTGATCTTTGTTTGCTTGTTTTGAGGTTTCTTCTTTTTGAAAGAACAGAAACCTTGAAATGCCTTCTGTATTTCTACATACTCATTTATTAAACCATCAGCTTATATTTTGAGTCAATTCTTCTAGCTTAAATGTATTGTTAATAAACTTTAAAGATACTGCTTATTTTGCCAGAAGAATAGAATTGTTAACACTGCAGTAGAAACTGTGCCGGTGGTAACAATACCATTTTGGTAGGAATTTTTCCAGTAATGTTCAAATAATTAATGAATAGCAAATACAGTAGACCAAATTTAACAAAAAGGACTCAAGCAATATTCCACCCGCTTCTCCTTCACTTATATAGCTTTTTAATATTTCAGAATGTTAATGGCGTAAGCTGCCCAGAATTACCATGAGTGAGTTGTGGGGCCATATATATGTGATTAATAAGTAAGTAAGTGAGCAAGCAAATAAATAAATACCGATGGTCATATTGATTGCATAGTTCTGTCTATCAAGCTATTAGGGAGACTTTTTTAAAAGAAAAATAGAGAGAGATTAATAAATACATTTGAAAAATAATATTGTAAGATAAAAACATGTTTGCTAAACTGAACTCCCAGCTGAGTTGCCTGATTGTCAGAGGCTTTTAAAAGCATTTTTTTCTGCAACCTCTTCGGCTGAAGAGGTTGTAGGAAAACAAAATGCTTTTAAAAGCCTTTGATGATCCCAGCTGAGTTGCCTGATCGTCAGAGGCTTTTAAAAGCATTTTTTCTGCAACCTCTTCAACCAAAGAGGTTGTCGAAAAAAATGCTTTTAAAAGTTAAAAAAAAAAAGTTGGCCACGCTCACCCAGTCACATTACCCCCACCACCACCAAGCCACGCCCACAGAACCAGTAGTAACAAATTTTACATTTCACCACTGCAACTTCCCTTTTTTTCCCCCAAGTAACAGGTGGGTTTATTCAGGATTTTTGACATATAATAACAAATATGTGCTATTTGTTTATCTGTGCATGAAATCTCGACAATACTATCTCACAAAGTGCATCATATTCTGCTTACCTGTATCCACATCTTTTCCTCAAGCAGCTGATCCTGTTTTGTACCTGGAATCTGTATCCTTCCATGGTAAGGAAGGCTTAATATCTTCTGATCACTTTTTTCAAGGGGAAGATTCCTTTCCCTGTTACAGCATTCATAAATATTAATGAATATACATAATGATGTTTGTTACAATTTTCCCCAATCTGGTGACTTCCAAGTCTATTGGTCTACAGTGATGAGAAATTCAACATACAGTCCAATATATCTGTAGAATGCCAGGATGAGGTTAGAAAGGTTAAATAAACAATTATTTCTTAAAGATCTAGCACTGAAAAGACTGTCACTGCGTTATTTGTATTTGCCAGCTGAGCTTCCATTCTGAGCATTATGGTAGCTTGCCAAAGAACTTTTATCAACAAAAGGGATAACACTGTCTTGTGATTTTTTAACTACTCTGCATGTCTACATTTTTTTTTCTAACTTCCTGATTTACCTTTTCTTTTGTCCATCTCTGAGATAAACTACCGGTAAAAATGTAGTTAGCTAGGGTTTTTTTACTTTTACAATAAAAATTTTTTTTATAATATATACTTCGGGTTTTCTTTCTTTGAGAGTATACACCATGGAAAACAAGATCCATTCACCTCTAATTAATTACAGTTTCCCCAGGGGTGGAACGAGGCTGATTCATGCTTCGATAAAGACTTAGTAGAGAAAACTCTCTATCCACCCAATGATACTTCATTTATTGAATACACAAAATCAGATCACGGTTGAACATGTATATGTATTTTATAGTACTTCAGCAGTCGGTTGTTGTAAATTGCTTTAGGAGTTGCACAAAAGTTGCCATTACTCTGATTAAAATACAATATCTAAAGGGTTTCCAGGAAGAGAAAAATGGTGAGCTGACATGTCTCCAAAGATCAGAGATGATGTTAAGATAGAAACTAGTGACTGGGTTTCATCAACACTTCTCTGGATATGGAAAAGCCAAGAGATTGCCCATATCTGCTCCAGAAGGCAGCTCCTTGCAAGAAAACCCCAGGAATTCATAGGGACAGAATGAGACAATTCATCATGGCCAACTTGCTGCAGCCAACTCAACACTACTAATTTGCCATTGCCAACTCGGAATGGGGACAATTCGCTGTGGCCAATTCACCACCAGACCAACTCCCTGTGGGACAATTCAACAATTTTATTTAATTATTTAAAATAACTGTCATTTAAAATATTGCCATTCACATATCATTTTGTCCCTCCTTTTGCATCCTTTCTTTAATGATTCTGTTTCACCATTTCTTCAATGTTGTGTAACTTTTGTCCTGCAGCAGGTTGTCCCATGGTGAGTTGTCCTAGACCTTCATAGGGAATCTGCGGGCAATCCATGGATATGAACACCAGGAGACATGGAAGAAACAAAGCTCACAGCCCCAGCGGAGCTTGCTAAAAGATCCTGGGTTCACCCAAACACCAATGTTACAATGAACACTTTGAGTTACATATCAGTGGTGAAATCTAAAATTTGTTACTACCGTGGCTCTGTGGGCGTGGCTTGGTGGGGGGGGGTAATGTGACTGGGTGGGCGTGGCCATTTTTTAAACTTTTAAAATCATTTTTTCTACAATCTCTTTGGCGAAAAGGTTGTAAAAAAAGGCTTTCAAAAGGCTCTGACGATCCCAGCTGAGTTGCCTAATTGACAGAGGCTATTTTTCTTTTAAAAGCCTCTGCCGATGAGGCAATTCAGCTTGGATCGTCAGAGGCTTTTAAAAGAAAAAAAGCCTCTGCCGATGAGGCAACTCAGCTTGGATCGTCAGAGGCTTTTAAAAGAAAAAAAGCCTCTGCCGATGAGGCAACTAAGCTTGGATCGTCAGAGGCTTTTAAAAGAAAAAAAAGCCTCTGCCGATCAGGCAACTCAGCTTGGATCATCTGAGGCTTTTAAAAGCCTTTGACGATCCCAGCTGAGCTGTGCGATCATCAGAGGCTTTTTTTTCTTACTTTTAAACGAATTTTTTTGGCCGAAGAGGTTTTAGAAAAAAAGCTTTTAAAAACTAAAAAAAAAAGCCTGATGATTGTATGACTCAGCTGGGCATGTGGGGGGGGAGGCAAGGGATTTATGCTACCAGTTCTCCAAACCACCCGCTGCCATCGCTATTAGATCAGGGATCCGGTCCAAACCGGGAGCATTTCACCCCTGTTACAAATACAGGGACCTTCTGAACAGAACAACTACTAGACTAGCTGGTGTAATGGTATATGGGAATAACATTGGGAAACAGGGATGGATGGGTGAGGGTGGGGAAGTGATGCTGCCTAGGGAATAAACAGATAAGAGAGAATATAATCCACAACTGCATAATAGATAAAGAAAGAGACCTAACTTCTCAGCCTGTAAAAGAGATGGTGCGAGATTTGTATTATCAGACTTGCAAGATGCCTAATGTAATGTAGTCTTATAATAAAATAGAATTAATTTATTTGATTGTGTTTCCTGTCTAGTCTACTTGGAAACTAGATCAGACTGACACCTGGTGAAAGTTCCTTTGGCCACTTTAATTTAAAGTGAAGTTTAAAAAAAAAACTATAAGGATTTTAAAGTAATTAAAAGCAAAACAAGATTTCACCAATCTTACCAAGATTTTGAACTACGAAAATTTAAAACGGATTAAGGGGATCAGTCAAATATGGGAAATTGCTTACTTTAAAGTGCCTTTGAATTAATGATATGAAACATATCTTCATTGGGAAAGGAAATTTTTAAATTTTCCAACAGAAATGATTGGTTGACTTTTTTTAAACAAAGAGTAAGGACATTTGCAAAAAAAACCAAAACAAAACTACAGAGATTGTAATGCTATACACAACTGAAGTGGGTCAAAGAGTTAAGTTTATAGAAAAAAGCCAGGTGGAGGCTCTCTTTTGTTTGTTGCTTTTCCATTCTGGATTATAAATTAAAAGAGAGAAATGGTTATTTATAGAGTTATTTTATCTATCTACCTATCTATCTACCTATCTATCTATCTATCGGGGGAGAGAGAGAGAGAGAGAGACAGACACAGAGAGAAAGAGAGAGAGAGAGAGAGAGAGAGACAAAGAAAAAGAAAGAGAGAAAGAGAGAAAGAGAGAAAGAGAGAAAGAGAGAAAGAAAGAAAGAAAGAAAGAAAGAAAGAAAGAAAGAAAGAAAGAAAGAAAGAAAGAAAGAAAGAACCATTAACATAGCAAACAATAGGGATTAAACCTGAGATTCTAAGAAAGGATGTTTGAAGAATTGGGGAAGAATGTCACAGCATTTGTGACAGTAACAGTGACTGAATTTATTAAGAGATTTGCTTATATTTTAAGGAACAATGGAGAAAGGAAGAAACATGAATTAAAAATGTCGACAGAATTAGGAAAAAATAAAAATTTTAGAAACTAAAAAAGAAACAATTAAAAAAAATAAATGGAAATTAAGATAGCCATGAAGTGGGATAAGAACAACCTACAACACTACAACAGGGGCGTCAAACTCAATTTTATTGAGGGCCACATCAGGATTGGGCTTGACCTTGGAGGGCTGGGTGGGAGTGGGGATGGCCATGGTGGGTGTGGCCATGGATGGCATGACATGGGACCACACCTCCGCAGACATGGTTATATAAACTTATAAAAATAAGGAGGTGTACATTTCTGTGATTTTGTTTTTTCAATACTTACCACTCCAGAGGCCCCGTTTTGGGTCTGGATGGCCTCCTGGACCACTCCGGAGGGCCTATTTTGGGCTGGAAGGCCTCCTGGACATCTCTGGAAGCCAAAAGTGATTGCAGGGGGCATGTGCACTTCGCCCGCACCCCATTTTTGCTAGCAGGGGAACCATTGACCAGTCCTTTGCTATTTCCAGACCAGCCCCACGGGTCAGATCTAAGTACCTTGTGGGCCAGATTCAGCCCACAGGCCTTGAGTTTGACGCACCTGCTCTACAACAACTGCGTGGGGAAAAGGAACGTATCTTTCTGATTGATAATCTTAAACAGAAAAGGATACCATTCCAACTGACGAGTGATGAGATTAAATGGTATGTGTATCATACCATTTTCTTTGCCAAAAATAAGCCAATTAGTGACCACAGGCAAATGAATAAATGCAACCTATTACCTTACTGACTCCCCTGAGAATCAGTATAATAATTAATATGTCAATTTAGAATGCTTAACCTTGTATATTTATTCACCTATCATTTAGCAATAACTTATTGCTTCTTAAATCATGGCATAACACTATGTTGTATATGCCAATGGTTTGTTCTGCAGAAAAAAGTAAAAGTATTTGATTAATAATAAGGATACAGAGCTTTATGAAATAGCTTTAAACACATTTAATCAATTTTGTGATATTTCTGTGTAGATGATCGATGTCCTAGTACACAGTAAAATACAGTTGCCTCTTTTAATTGAGGAAAATCCATCATGCCAATAAATCTTTTCTCAACTAGACTATTAATTTCATTCAGTGCCACCCGATAAATAATCTAATCATTCTTTATAAGCTGTTTAGTAGCATGATTACACTTTCTATTCTCACTTATTTAGCAAAATATTCCACTTAAACTGTAAGGTAAAGGTAAAGGTTCCCCTCACATATATGTGCTAGTCGTTCCCAACTCTAAGAGGCGGTGCTCATCTCCGTTTCAAAGTCAAAGAAAGCCAGCGCTTTCCAAAGATGTCTCCGTGATCATGTAGCTGGCATGACTAAATGCCAAAGGTGCATGGAACTGTTACTGACCCACCAAAGGTGGTACCTATTTTTCTACTTGCATTTTTTACATGCTTTCGAACTGCTAGGTTGGCAGAAGCTGGGACAAGTAACAGGAGTTCACCCCATTATGCGGCACTAGGGATTCGAACTGCTGAACTGCCAATTTTTCAATCGATAAGTTCAGTGTCTTAGCCACTGAGCCATCACATTCCTACATTTATGCTATATATTCATGTTTTTGAATATGCTATTCTAAAAACCAACACACAAAGGCCTGAAAAGAACAAAAATCACTTCAAATACAATTCATAATGAATTGTGCATCATTCAACCCTTCTGCCAACAGTTGGATACATCCAGTAGTCTTTCAGGCAGAATAGGCACAAGACGAGATCAGATCTTGTCTGGTGCGCACAGGGGGCCATCTTACATATATTTGTCCCACTCTGATGTTCTTAATATTCAAGGATGCCTACTTATTTATAATCTTCATATCAGTAAGTAAGAAAACATTTATGGGTAGTCAACAAATTTAAAAATACAGACATAAACTCAGAGGCGGATTCACAAGTTTCAGATATTTTCCCAGTGACCAAATAGAGGTAGTCCTTGGCTTACACCAGTTTGTTTAGTGACCATTCAAAGTTAAAATGGCACTGGAAAAAGTGATTTTTGACCATTTTTCACAGTTCTGACCAATGGTGGGATTCAGCCGGTTCGGGCCAGTTCAGGCAAACTGGTAGTTAAATGACTGGCTGGGTCCATCTCTTCCCACCCCTCCCATTCCAGGAGTCCCCATCCCCCCATCTTGGCTCCCAGGTAAGTGCAGGGAGCCTCCTAGGCCCAAAATGGGGTGCGGGGGGTGCTGTGTGCCCCCCACAGCCTATTTTCACTCCCAAGAAGCTTCAGGGAAGCCTAATAGGCCGAAAATGCGGCACAGGGGGTGCAGGAGTGCAGAATGTGCACACACATTCCCCCGCAGCCTGTTTTTGCTCCCAGGAGGCTTCAGGGAGGCCTACTAGGCCCAAAATGGGGCACAAGGATGGCGTGTCCCCCCTCACAGCCCGTTTTTGCTCCCAGGGGGGTGCAAGAGGTCGAGTGCTACCTGTCACACCCCCTGGCCATGCCCACCATGGCCACACCCACCCATCCAGTCATCAGAGCAGAGAATCAGTTGTTAAATTATTTGAATCCCACCACTGGTTATGACATTTGCAGCATCCCCATGATCATGTGATCAAAATTTAGACACTTGGCAACTGGTTCATATTTATGACAGTTGCTGTGTTCCAAGGTCATGTGATCACCTTTTGCAACCTTCTGACAAGCAAAGTCAATGGAGAAACCAGATTCACCTAACAACCATGTTACTAATTTAACAACTGCAATGATTCATTTAACAACCGAGGCAAGAAAGGTTGTAAAATGGGGCAAAATTTACTTAACAAACATCTCACTTAACAAGAGAAATTTTGGGCTCGATTGTGGTGGTAAGTCAAGGACTACCTGTATTTCATGGTCATGACAACAAACATTTATTTTTTCTTAGGGAAACAAATAGAGAATTCCAGTTCTCATATTTTTCTTCTAATGTTATTGCCAATAAAACAAATAACAATTATCAAAGAAAAGTTCTATGAATAGACTTTTTAACTTGTGGTTGCTCATCACAAACTAGCAAGGCACC